>JAKWJA010002497.1:30198786-31578786 GCA_027704765.1 Solanum habrochaites | reverse complement strand
TCATAGTCATAGTCATCGTCGTCGGTCGTCATCGTCGTTATCATCATATCGTCGTCACTAGTACATCATAGTAGTCATCATCGTCATTTATCATTCGTCATCATCATCATCATAATCATCGTCATCATCGTCGTAGTCGTCATATTCATCGTCGTCGTCACGTCATAATCATCATCTCGCGTCGTCGTCGTCGTCATAGTCGTTCATCGTCATAAGCGCCGTTTCCCCCATCACATCATCGTCGTCATATCAATCGTCATCTTCATAATCGTCGCTCGTCATCATCGTCGTAATCTTCATAATCGTCATCATCATCAATCTATCATCATCATCATCGTAAAGTCGAGTCGCAGAAAAACAATTTTTAGTAGTCGGAGTCGGCGGGGGACGTCGTCCTCATCATAGTCATCATCATAATCATCAGTCATCTATCAGCAATAATCATCATCATCATCATCATAGTAGCGGTCGTCGTCGTCGTTTGTCATCATTTCATGTCATCGTCATTCATTGTCGGCGTCGTCGTCATCTCGTCGTCGTCATCATATCATCGTCATCGTCATCCCATCAGTAGCATGGCATCAGCAGCAAGCGAGCCTCAGCGTATAAGTATCATGCATCATGGCAGAATTCATAATCATTCATCATTCATATCATTCATCATCGGCGTTCGTCGTCGTCGTCGGCATCGTCATCTTCGTAATCGTCGTCGTCGTCATCATCCCACATCATATAATCATTATTAATATTATAGATTAGAGATTATGAGGAGGAGTTAGGAGGAGTTAGAGGAGGAGGAGGCAGCGGCGCGCGGACAGAACGCGAAGACGAGCAGGCGACTAAGGAGACGCGGCACGAGGCGAGTAGGACGCACAGGACCCGAAACAGGGGCGTGAGAAGGCGTATTAGGAGAAGGAAGAGGAGCGAGAAGTGAGACGGACTGTCTTAGCTGGTTATTAGTACTCTCATCCGCATCCGTTATCCGAATCCTCCTCCTTATTGTTCACATTTATCCTCATCATCTCCGCGTCATTCTGTCTTTTTCTAGAGAGAAGAAATATTTGAGAGTTGTTCTTTTTGGTGAGTTTTGAGAGAATGATTTTTTTAAAGAAATTTGGGGGTAAAAATGTCACAATCGGGGAGCACCCCTAGATGTAACCGGCGTCGTCGTCCTTGGTACATTTCATAGGTTAAAAATTCGAAAAAATTAAAACTTTTCATATATATCTATACAGTGAGGTTTACATAGACCTCGCATACTACATATGGAGTTTACTTAGACTCCACATATAGGATGCTTACATAGCCTTCTCATTAAACAACATAATCGATACGTAGGAATTAGTTTAATACTCATCTCATATTGAACCATCTAAAATGAGTACAAATATTAGACATAGACAATACAAAGTTATGCCATCATAGGTTTACATCAATATTCAAATGATAAAGGAATGAACAATGAATTTAAGACAATACAACTTCAAAGCTAGAATGTAGAAAAGGTAACATCCCTGAACATGAGGATCTACCAACACTTGTAGAAAAGAGTCCAAGTCTTCTTCAATCGTCCTCCTAGGAACTCAATGACTGTAACCTACATATTTGTAGAAAACATAGAAATATGGGTTAGTACACCACTTGTACTAAGTATGGATACATGCATATAAAACCATTTGAAGACATGCATGAAAAGGGACCATTTGTATAGAAACATGCTTAGTCATTTTGAAAGCCTTTATGCACATACAAGAGATCACATACAAAACTAGGATCACTACAACATAAGACATGTCCATAAACAAAAACAATATCATCATAATGTCATATTAGCATTTCATGTTCAATAAGTCATATCATCAACATACAAAACTTTTACCAACAATTTCATCTCAATCCTACAAGTGCAATGCTCATGTGAAGTCCCATAACCCCACACAATCAAGTAAACAAGACAGGAGTTCATAAATAAGGCCTTGCTTCATAAAACATATCATCATAGGTAGTCATCACCAAATATAACAATTTTGACCAATATCATGTTCATCAATGTAACTAACATCATGTAAGAATATCATCATATAAAGTCAACATTGTACATTTCATATATCATAATACATAATAACATAAAAACAACCTCCTAGGACTTCCCTCAAAGCCAATTTGTGCAATGTATAGATAGTCTCATACCCCTACTTACGCTAAGTCAAACTCCTTAAGTTACCTTAGTTAGTTTTCACTTTATTACTTCATTTTACTTTCGGGAACAACTGTTTTAACAGACATATACCACATGAGCTAAATGTGGAATTCGGTGTCATGAAACTCTACACCAAAAGAAGGTGGTCTACTTGCCAAGGTAGAACCAAAACATGAACATAGCATTCTAGGTGGATCCACAAGCTAGTATTCCTATGAGGGCAACATAGTTCAAGAACTAGGACACATGCTTGAGACCCTCTTTATGCACCATGGCCTTGTAATCTCTATCTCATGAGAATCATTGTGAACCTACCTTCCCTCATTGGGAAGGACACCTCTCATAACTAGTTCACTCGATGGTAAGCTAAAGTCCCTTTTTGAAATGTCTTTAAGCTTTTATTAATCAATCATAGCTTAATGTAGGTCATAGGAGACTAACGCCGTTGTATAGCATAATCATTAGCTCATTAGAAATTGCATGAGAATGTCCTTTTATTGTAATCTTTCATTAGTGAGATTAACACCATCATCATCATATCATAATAAGGCACATAAGTGATTCACAATCAACCTTATATCATCATACCTTAATCATAATCTCACAATTCATATATTCAAAGATATTTCAATTACATTCATCATTCCATCACCTAGGTAATCTAATCACAAGTAATACTTCAATTAACCATCATCACCAAGTAAAAGTCACCATAATTAAAATAAGGATTAAAGAACACAAGGTCTACGAATTCACCTTCATAAGCCTCCTTCAATGGTCTTACCATCAAACAACCATATTAACCCATCAATAGGCTTAATAACATTATACATTGTAATCTATACAAGATTTAAGTCAATTGTATCATCACTAACAAAATTAACTTCAATCCATGACCTAGGGTTAGGGGAATAGGTTTCATCATGAATTCTTTAAGAACTAGATTCAATCGCAACAATACATTACCCTAGGTAGTCCGTAAATGAATCAAGACAGTCAAAACAAGTTTAACAATCAATACATTCATCATTCCCATCAATTCATAGTCAATATCCAAGATTTGGGGAAATTGAGGAAAATACACGATCCACACAAAATCCCATAATTAACATCAATTATTCAATATTTACACTTAATTAGCCACGAGTAATCACAATTTAACATAATCAACCATCAATTTCAAGTTTAGAAGAAAAACCATTTGGAGAAGAAAACCCTTGGAATTGGGTGATTTAGAAATCAACTTTGAAGGGACCTCTTGGGAAAGGAAACCAAAGAGTGAAGAAGTCATACCTTAATGAAGCTTTATCCACAAAATTAGAGTAAGAACCTTGGAGACTTTGTCTTCTTCTTCAAGCTTCCTTGTTTTTCTAATGGAGGATGAATAGAGAGAGAGAGGTGAGAGCTTTTGGATTTTGATTTGAAGATTTGATTTGAGTGAGTGAATGTGAGGTAAAATTAATTTAAAATCAATATATAACCATCCCATGAAATATCCAAATGACCCCTCACTTAAGTTGACATTTTGATGAAGTCAAAATTGAATTCTAAATTTCAGATTTTTCGTCGGGAAACAAGTTTCCGTCGCAGAGTTATTTCTAAAAGATCATCTGAATTAATATTTTAACCAGAAGAGTCCGCTACGTGTTCGCGACGCGAACCAAGATTTTTGGTCCATGTGAGACCTAGACCGCGACGCGGAGGTACTTCACCATAGTGCATTGTGCCATGTTTGGGGGACGCAATCCTCATGGGGTTAGACCTGGACGTTTTCACCCTATACACATTATTTTGCTTGTTTAAAGTATATCTACAAGTTTTAGACTTCATACAAAACTCTCAAACCTTCACAAAACCGAAGGACGTTTTACTAATTCAAGTGCACTAGTTTCTGGACGTATTGGACGTTTCTTGACGTTTTGACTCTAACAATTCCTAACTAGTTTTAATACATTAAATTAGGCTCAGAAACAGTGTTTTAAGGTTTAGGTCATCATGTGAGACTCTAGATTAGGTCTTGGACTTTCAGAGTGTTATAAAAAAATACATATGTAGGGTCTTAGACATAGAAAAAAATGACATAGTATTAGTCTAGATTAATTAGGAAAAGACCCAAACTGCCTCTTGAAATAACTCAGCTGCTGACCGATAACCATGACCGACGGACCGTGGATCGGATTACGGGTTGTCCTGCACAACTGTCTTTAGTGGTCCTGTAGTTGAAAAGTGGGGTTAGAACCACGGATCCTGGACCATGAACCGTGGCATGACCAAGTCGTGGGTTCTGGGTTTCTGAGCCAAGGTTGGGGTGAGCAATCACGGACCACACCTATGGTCTATGGTCCCATCCACGGGTAGTGGGTGACCTCCATGGGTTAGCACCTGCAACCTCTTAAAATAGTTACTTAGCACTATTTTGAATTTGGGGTGTTAACAAAATATTATTATATATATAAAGCAAAAGAAAGAGTGAACTTTCTACACGTTAAAATTAGAATATCTATTCACTTTTTCTGTCTTTTAAAATTTATGTATCCTTTCTAACTATTATTTTTTATTAGATAGAAAATTTATCACTCTCTGTTTGATACTAATTTGTTCCAACAAAAATAAAGCAAATATTTAATCTTTGCCAAAGAAACGATAATTTTTACAATTATCATTTTTGTTACTCCTTACTAACCTTATATGTTACATATAATCTAATGTTTTCTTTTTATCCTTTCTCGCTTGTGTAAGTACTACACGCTCATCTGTTCATACTTTTCCTCTATCTCCTCACTTTCTCTTTCTTACCCCTCCTTATATATCCCCCATGCTTTCACACTTCTTTCTCCTTATTCGTTCTATTTTAGTGTACTTTTTTAAAAAAATGACATAAATAGTCCCTTAACTATAGGAATAGATTTAAAATGGTCCCTTAAGAACACTAAAACTAAACTAAACGGATCTCAGTCCTTTAAAAATTATACATCCAACGTATCAATTTTGGGTTCCTTGACTTATGCACTTACCTGGGTTTTTAGTTCCTTTTTTTACAACTATAAACCTACTCTAACCGATTTTAGTCTTTAAGAATTAAAAACTTATTAGATTTGGTCTTTATCCATTTTAATACAAAATAACTTAGGTTTATATTAACGAAAATTTTTGTGAAATTAATTTTTTAACTCATTTTAAAGCTATTTCTCTGTCCCTGCCCTTTTTTCCTAAACTACTCTTATGAAAAGAATAATAAGGTCAACTATTCATGGTAAAATTAATGAGGAAATAAGATATAAATCTTAATATTATTCGATGGAGGATAAAATTAAGCTATAATTATTGTTAATGACTTGAATCTGCACTTGAATATGTTAACTAGTACGTGTATTTTATTTAATTTACTCAATTTATTTTTACGTAAAATAAAATGAATAGAATAATATAATTGATCTATTTAATAATTTTTTAGAAAAGTTGAAAGTCTACCATTTTGTGAATTTCAATTTCTGAAAAATTAAACAAATTCCATTCAATGAATTCGTTGAAGTACAAACTTTGGATTTAACGAGTAATAATTTTTTCTTTTTTGTAATAAAGTTTAGCATATTCAAGTCATTAGTAACAGTAATATGCTTCATTTTATCTCCGTTGAATAAAATTATGACTATATTTCTTTTCTTATGAATTTAATTTTAAATCGTTGAGATTAAAGTTCTTCGCATAAGGCTAATTTGAAGGAAAATTAGCGGAGAGAAAGAAACAACAAAAACTTGCTAGATGATTTAATTTCTCGAGGCATGAATTTCGTTAATATAAACCTAAACTATTTGTGTTAAAAAGTGAAAAAAGACCAAACCTAATAAGTTTTTGAATACTTAAAGAACTAAAATTAAAAAATTTATAATTAAGGGACTAAGATCACAAGTGTATAGTTAGAGAGATCAAAATGGATAAATTTTTGAATAGTTAGTTAAAGAAATAAATTTGTTAAGTGTATAATTAAATGATCATTTTAGATCTACTCTTATAATTTAGAGGCTATATATATCTTTTTTATATATAAATAACACTTAATTTATAATAACATGATTGTTTAGCAATATTGAAACTGTTTTGAGCATTAACTAGAGTTAAGGGTCTCCTCAGAGCCCAGTCCGAATTTAGTAACACACTTCTGAAATTATTTGGGTTATCCGTAGGGGTGTGCAAAAATCGAACCGACCAATAAACTTCTTGAACCGTAAAATTTATTGGGTTATTGTTATTGGGTATTGGTTTTTACATGGGTTTAGGCAAAATAATTATTGGGTTCTTGGGTGTCGGTTTCGAATTTTTCTTCTTGTGGTTCATTTGGGTCCCCACGCTCCCCCCATGCATACGATCTTTGATTTTCCTCACACCCCCCCATTCCAACCACTTCCCTTTTCTCCCTCTTCCCCCCCCCCAAAGTTTTTTTTTCCCTACCCCTCGCCCTCCCTCCCTCCCTGTTGCCACCCCCTCCCCTTTCTCCCCCCTCCCCCCTCCCTCTCCCTCCTCCTCCCCCTCCCGTCCCCTCCCTCTCTCTTTCCCTTCCTCTCCCCTCCCCCGTTCCGCTCTCCCCTTCCCCCTCTTCCCCCCCCTTCCCCTCCCCCCTCTCTTTCCCCTCTCCTCCCTCCCCCCCCTTTTCTTACTTATCCTCCCTCTTCCTCCCCCTCCCCCTCCCCCCCCCCCTCCCCCCCTCCTCCCCCCTCTTCACCCCCCTCCCCCCCCTCCCCCCCTCCCTCCCCTCTTCTCCTTCCCCTCTTCCCTTCCCTCCCCTCTTTCCCTTCCCTCCCTTCCTCTTCCCTCTCCCCCCCCTTCCCCCGTGCCCCCCCTTACCTCTCCCCGCCTCCCTACTTCCCCCCCCCTCCCCCTCTCCCCTTTCCCTCCCCTCCCTTCCCTACCCTCCCCCTCCCCACCTCCCCCTCCCCTCCCCTCTCCCCCTCCCTCTCTCCCTTCCTTCCCTTCCCCCCTCCTCCCCCTTCCCTCTTTCCCTCCCCCCTCCCTCCTCTCCCCCTCTCTTCCCTCCCTCCTCTCTTCCTTTATCTCCTCCTCCCCTCCTTCCCTCCCCTCCTCTCCCTCCCCCTCCCTCCTCCCTCGTCCTCCCCTCCTTCCCCCTCCCCTCTTCCTCCCTCCCTCCTCCCCTCCCCTCTCCCTCCTCCTCCCTCTGTCCTCCTCCCTCGTTCCCTCTTCGCTTTTCCGGTCTGTGCTTTTTTGTTCGGCCCCTTGGTAGCGCCCTTTGTTGCTTCTCTGTGGCTCCGCCCCTGTTCCCGCTTGTTTTCCATTGCCCTCTTTTCTTTTTGTTTTCCTTCTCTTTCGTCCTTGTAGCCGCATAGCTTTTGCCGTTTTTGCCTGTTTGTCCTTTGCTCCACCTTCCCCGTTTTTCTCTTCTGTTTTTCCCGTCCGTCCGTTGAGCCCCCGTTTCCTTCTCCCTCCGTCCTCTTCTATAGGATTTGATACGCAGGTTGGCTTTATGGGGTAACGAAAACCGAAACCGATAATATCAAAAACCGATAAAACGATAAACCAATAAAAAATTTCTTATTGGTTTGTTATTGAGTTAACATATTTTAAAACCAAACCGATAAACCGAACATTATATGTAAACAGAACCGAACCGACTGATGCACACCGTTATCCGTTGGTGGTACTATTTCTCCGGAGACCTATCCCTTTATCATCCGTTTGCGTAAATACTCCACTTTTTGTTTCTGACGTGCCAATGAACAATGTATGTTTGAAGAAGAAGAGCCTGATTTGGGAGAAGAAACGTCTGAAATCCGAATTAAAGCTTCAACGGCCATAAACCCACAAAATTTGGTCCCTAGCGGAACATCAAAAGCGGCCTCCGCTGTCCATACAAGTGAGTTTGACTCTTGAATTGTTAATTTAAGCACTGAAGTAGTTAACTTAATACTAACAAGATCGAAAAAAAAATCTCATAATTGTTATGCAGTTGTTCAATGAAAGTAGGTGTTTAAGTAAAAGCTCTAAGCTAGAAATTCAATTTCCTAGGGAAAGCAATTGTGCAGCGTGGTCTTTAATTCACGAACATGCGTATTTCGAGATTCGATTCCGTGTACAGTTAAGTGTTTTTGGCCAGCAGTTGTATTCTTAGTTCCCCTGGGCAATGGGGGCATATACGTGGGTGGGGAGATAAATGCTTCTAATAAGTTGTTTGGTAGGAGGTATTTTATTTGGTTGAGAACAAAATATCCGGGATTATTATACTGGTATAAGATTTTTTGGGATAATTTATTCCATCATCTATATTGATATAACTTATTCATTACTATGGTATAAATTAGGGGTGTCAAATGAGCGGGAGTTGGGTTGAAATAGAAAATATTATAATGGGTTGAATAGAAATTGGGTTGGGTCTTGGGCTCAAATGGGTTGGACTCAAATGGGCTAAAAAATGGGTTGGAACTTGACCCGTCCAATTTGATCCGATTAATCTCTATAATTTAATATATTGATATTTAACTTTTATAATCACAATTTGAATTTCCGCTCAAAAATTTTTTGTTTAAAAAGTAACAAATCGATAGGTAAATTCTAAAAGATGTTAAATAGATAATAATTTATATGTTCGATATAGGAACATATCGTAATAAAAAGTTTTAAAACGGGTTGAAATTGGAGATTGAATTGAGCTCAATTGAGAATTCTCTTCAAATGGGTTAAGCTTGAATGAGTTGAGATTGAACCAATTCAAATTATGTTAAGCCCAACCCTTAAAATTGTGGGCGGATTGGACGGGAATGTTTGGGTTCATTTTTGACACCCTTAGTATAAATGATGGCATAAATAATCTCATAACTGCCTAATATCTCCTACTAAACACGGGACAAAATAGTCCTGCATTTGATTCTTGGGATTATTATACCTATACCTCGCACCAAACTAAGTGCCGCTGATCCTGTACTGGAGAAGACATTTTTTTTTTATAATTTTCATTACTTCTCTATGATTTTTATTGTTTGATTTATCGACAGAGTCATGTCTTGATGGTCTTCTTAGGTGATACGCATCATTTTGGTGTGGCAGTGGACTTAGAGGCTGGAGTTACTACTATAGATTGTTCTGCTGAAAGTCAGTCCGTTGTATGTCAAGACAATGTGGTTCCTGAACCATTTATCGGGATGGAGTTCGAGTCGGAATATGCTGCCAAGGAATTTTATGATTACTATGCTAGGCATGTTGGGTTTATACAAGCGGCATCTGATCTGCCCGGCCGTTCAGAATTGAACAGGGAAGAATCCTTCCGACGCTTCATGTAACAAGCAGGGCTATTATGTGAAAATGAAAAACCATCATGAACCACCCCGAAAAGCACGCACCAGCACACGAGAAGGGTGCAAGGCAATGATGTTGGTAAAGGTTAACAAGTCTGATAAGTGGGTTGTGACGAGATTCGTTAAGGAGCATACCCATCAATTGGTGCCTTCTGGCTGTTCTTCTGGTAATGCAATGGTAATCAAGAAATTCTCTGTATGGTTCATTTTAAGCTTACTTTTTTTTGTTTTGAGTTCAATCTTTCAAGTCAATTTACTTTGTATTACCTCATGAAAGATATTTAGAGCACAAATTCTTAGGTGAAAAGCTTATGCAGATCTGCTTTCATTCTCGGATCTTCTCTTGCCTGGGATGGAATAACTCATCTAGTCTAGCTGCTACCGCCTTCCTAGCATATAGACTAGGAAATAGGAGGTTGGGTGATTGATAAGTAATCAATTAGCTTTACCAGTTACTCTGTTTTCCTGTCGTCCATCTTGAGTTATATTGTCCATAACGTCCTCTGTGTAATCATTGATTTCCATTTAGATACATACAACTTAGAAGCAGTATAAAGGAAAACATATTGGCCTGGCCATTTATTTTATTGCAGTTTCTCTTGTTAAGTGGTCCAGGCGCCAGATACAGTTTCTTCCATCTTTAATCTTAAGATCTGGAATGGGTAATTTCCTTTCACTCATTCATTTTCTAATCTGGTCAATCTGAAAGCCTCTAACATATTTTATTGGCGAGTGTAGTTTTCCTGATTTAGTTGGCCTTTCATGTTGCCTTTTGCGACAGTTAGATTCAATCTGCGGATACTTTGATTAACAATCTGAGTAAAGCATGTTTTTGTTATCTAGCCTGGCTGTAGGGGTAAAAAGAAAGGAGGAGGAAAAGACATCCTTTTCATGGACGACCTATAGTTGGGCAAGAACATAATCCAAGCAACTTCATTGCTTTTAATTGGTTCTGCTGAGTTTGAACTTCACAGTTGAGGGGCTTTAGACAAAGTTTGACATTTAACAATCACTTTCGATTGACTGACTTGGGAGTTGAGATAAATAATTCTTCCATGACCATATGCTTTTATTTTGAGTTCGTGTGCATTCTTCATATAAAACCTAGTGTAAGTAGATTCAAGAAGCCTCTCAATCAAGTTAATTTCTCTACTTCTTCCATGACCATATGCTTTTCTTTTGAGTTTGTTTGACATTCTTCATATAAGACCTAGTGTGAGTAGATTCAAGAAGCCTCTCAATCAAGTTAGTTTCTCTGCTGTGGATATATGATTGCTGTTGTTACGTTTATGTGGCAAGTGTATCAGAACTTGAGAAGTTAGGTAACTCTGAGGAGATCATTTTTCATGCTTCTTTTTTTCTTTAAATGGTAACATTCTATATATTATCAGGTGTACTATACCAAGATATATAGTCCTCTAAAGTTAGAAAACCACAAAATATAGAAGCCTTACTTCCTATGATGCTTCTTACCTGCTGTCTAAAACATCAAAAATATTTTCTGTTTGTACTAGATATTCCTGTTTACACCAAAATTAGCATAGAGCTAGGCAATTCATCTTCATCTTCTGAATGTTGCACCACTTGTCCTCAAAACACCTCTGATTTCTCTCTTTCCACATAGTCCACCTGATACATGCTGGCACAACCCTCCATCTCTCCTTCTGATTGGACAAATACCATCTCTCCCCAACTGTCAAGAAGCCCCTTTGTGTTTCCTGGCATCACCCACTTGATTCCCCTTGGGTTAATGAAAATTCTCCAGATCTGTTGTGTCCATTTGGAGTGCCGAAAGCAATGGTTGGCTGTCTCTGCTTGTTCCTACACAAATAACATCTGGGACATAAGTTTAATCCCTCATATTCAACTTTTCCTGTGTCAATACTGCTTCATTGGCCACCAGACAAGAGAACAAGCTACTTTCAATTGAATCTTTTCTTTCCTGATCATTTTCCATGGCCGACAATCCACTTGTTTATTGACTTTGCTCAAATTCTTGAGCCTAAACCACTTGAGAAATTCCTTGAGAGTTCACTTGCCATACCAAAGTATCTGCATTTTCAGTGACCCCCTTGAACTGATTTAGAGTATGGTAAAACTCTGTTATTCTCTCTATTTCTCAGTCACTTAGAGATCTTCTAAAAGTCAGATTCCACCCTCGATCAAAACAAGCATCAGCCACTGTTGCTTCCTGTTGTTGGCATAGAGTGTAAATGTTTGTGAACAATTGTTGTAATACACTTTGTTCAATCCAGTTGTCTTACCAGAAGGAGATCTTATACCATTTCCCACTTTTTGTTCTGTATTGTTCCTCGTCTTTGTCCATAGATTCCTGATGGATCTCTCCAAACACTGCAACCATGGGGAGTGGTTACTGGGTTTGTGGTCTAACTACCCTCTTCCCCATATTTCTTCTAAATAACTTTCTTCGACATAGGTTCTTCTTCTGAAGCATAGCTCCGAAGCAATTTCTGCATTAAACTCTGGTTCTGAGCCTTTAAATTCTCTATACTCATTCCTTTCTCTTTCTGCTTCTTATCATGATATCCCATTTGACTAAATGAAACTACTTTCATCACTGTTTCCCTGCCAGAAGAAGTTATTTCTTGAAGTGTCAATTCTCTTTATCGCACTAACAGGGGCTGGAAATAATGACATCATAGATGTAGGTAAAGCATCTAGCACACTGTTAATGAGTGTCGACTCTCCTCCACCCCCCAAAAACGAAAAGAAAGACAAATGTTGCATTTTCCACTTTGTCAACTTCTTTTCACATTTCTCCTCCATATTCCCATAGATTTGCTTTTTGCAGCTAGAGGCATAATTAAGTACACACTTGGTAGTTCTCATACTTTACCTCCCAGAATGTCCGCTAGCATCTGAATCTCTTCCACTCTATTTGCTAGATAGATGAAGCTCTATCCCCAGTTAATAGGTAGCCCAGAAATTTCCTAAAAAAAATGAAGAAGATAACTCTCAATACCCTCAATTGTTCCAAATCTGCATCACAAAATATCAAATGTCATCGTGGCTTGGGCGGATCTTTTTTAGGTTTGATATATTGCCAAGGGTTGTGGGTTGTCGGGGATGCGTACCCTGTGGTCAGGGGCGCTGGGGGGGGGGGGGGGGGGGGGAGGGGGGGGGGGGTCAAAATCCGCGGTATGTCCAGACTCGTCTCACCTCAAGCATTGCGGTGAAGGTGTTATTGCATTCCGCCCGCTCCCTTTGGCAAGAGCCACCGGAGGTAAAAGGTGTGTACAGGAATCCGCTGGGTGGGGTGCTCAAGGGCGCGTCCTTGGGGGTGGGGGGGTCTTGATTTGGAGGGTGTCATGTTTATAACGGTGGGGCTTTGGTGTGGAGGGCGGGGGCGTGGGGTGTGGCACCGGGTGCGGCGGGGTTAGGAAGTGTATTTTGGCGAGAAAGAGCTAGGTGGTTGAACTGGACTTAGGAGTTATCTTGCGTAGTGTGGTTTGTAAAGTTGTGGCGCAGTGTGAACTTGGGTGACCTGCGAGACTTGGCCCTATAGAAAATTTGCTTTCTTTTGTTGTGGGGCGTGAAGTGTGTGAGGACTTCTTTTCCGGTGTCACTGGCGGGGCTTTGCTTGCTGAACAATACTTGAGCTTTTGGTGGTGCTTGTTTGTGCACAATGCTCATGATAATAGAGGACAACTGAAATAACACTCATGGTCTTAGGAAAATTGCTCGACAAAGATCTTTCTTTCTCCCTGAAGTTGCTGGTAACTGTGTAGAGGCTATTACTTGACCTCATTGCAGTACTATGTTAGAAATAGAATGCTGGGGAGAGACTTTATGGAATGTGTGACTTTTACACCTTACACTTTTATCTATTCATACAACTTGTCTTCACGATGATTACTTTACACTCGTTCATTGTGGGAGACTAGTGCAGCTATACTATCCGTTCTAGCAAAAGAAGATGAAATCACGTCTCCTCCCATGGGAGGGGGGAGAAATCTTCCATAATTTACTCCTAAGAACCTATCCAAATTTGCTATTTTTTTTGTCTTAAAAAAGGTAAGAGAAGGATGTTGTCACTGAAAAGGTCGAAGGGCTGATTTGAAAAGAAAAGTATTTGACACCACTACTGGAGCAGCCTACTCTTTTCTTATTCCTCGTCAAATAAAAAAAGCTACTGGTCTCTTAAGGGGAGATTTGAAAAGAAAAGTATTTGACACAACTACTAGAGCAATCTACTCTTTTCTTATTCCTCGTCAAAAAAAAAGCTACCGGTCTCTTAATTACTCTTTATCTTGTTTTTTTTGGGTAACATTGTAAAATTACCATTAGCAATCAAGAACAAATACAAGCTAAGAGCACCTCGTCCATTTCCAATAGTGATGATCCTCGGGCCTCGGAAAAACAGATAAATAGGTACAAAATTTTTTCCAAAAATTCCTACTCCTATGAGCACACTTTGAATATTTAAAAAACTCTTATCTTGTTTACAATTTCCAGTTTGATTTGCTCTAGAACTTCACTTCTTTGTACCGCAAGACCTTTCTATAATGTCTAGTTTTTAACCCTCCAATTGTGATATATTAATCCTCCCATAATAGCTGCCACTATTTCTTTTCTTGAATTTCTTCCAATGCCGTCTCATGATCATATCCATAACCTGTTTGATTTCCCCAGATGGTAGAGTAATGTCAAATTATTGGAGTACTTCATCTCTTGCTAATCTGAACCAGAGGTAGTCCTTGAACACATGTTGACTAGTTTCCACATCTTGTGTATCACACAAGCTACATGACATATCTTCAACGTATACATTCATATGCGCTAGCCTTCCTTTATTTAGAAGTATTTGATGCACAACAAGCCACATAATAAATCTATGCTTGGGAGGAGAGACACTATTCCAGACAAGCTCAGCAACATCACACTTCACCTGATCCCCACCTAGTGCCATGTAGCTCCCAGATATAGAATAAGTCCCTTTTGCAGTGAGGTTGTGTATCATGTTTGTTCATACCACTATCTCATTCTGTCTTTTAGTGAATTTAATTTTCTCCAGTGCCAGCTACTATCCAAAGGAGCCTTGTGATTCCAGATATTGATATTTGTCCTAATGTAGACTCCATGTACCCATTTTACCCATAGCGAGTCTTCCTTTAGGGCAAGCTGCCTGAGCGATTTCCCCATTGAAGCTACATTCCAAATCCCATATCCCTTAATGTTAAGACCTCCATATTTCTTTGGTACACAAACTCTATCAGAATATATTAATACTAACTTCTTTTTGTCTGTTGTAGACTTGTAGTCCCCCAAAGATACTCCCTACATTTCTTATCAACGTCGACTCTTTGAGGCAAGATGAACATAGACCCCTAAAAAGCTATGAATGGAGAAAAGCAATTCTAGGAGCACCTGTAGTATTCCTGCTTAGGATAATTGCCTTGCATAAGTAGTCTTGATTCTCCCAGTAATCTTATCTATAAAGCTTGACATTTCATCTTGCTCCACCTCTTTGAAGTCAAGGGCAGCCCAAGTATCTTGTAGGAAATACACCTGTGTGAATCCAATCAGGCTGATTAACTGCTCTTTCATCTGATCCCCATACTAGCTAGGATGATACTTTGATTTATCAACATTTGCCACCAGTCTAGTTTTTCACTAATGCTCCAATGTCTCCTTAACTCGGGTGACTGTGTTAATTTCACCTTTGTAGAAAATCATTAGATCATCAGCAAAAATTAGATGAGTTAACTGCAGTTGCTGACCCATTGGATGAAATCTGAATGTTGGTAAGAAGCTCATACACTTTAGTATTTTTGGAAGGTATTCTATCACTAGAACAAATTATAATGGTGATGTAGGTCCCTGTCTGAGTCCTCTTTTGCCTTCAAAGTAACTATGTCCTTCACCATTGATTTTCGCTGTAAACTTGGTAGAAGTAACATACACCCCGATCCATTGAATGAATCTAGTAGGAAAACCTTATCCTACCGGTGCCTCCTCTAAAAATTCCTAGCTCACCATATCAAAGGCATTCTTAAGATCTATTTTCATTAGACATCCAGGAGTAGTCTTTTTATTATAATGCCTAAGTAGATCATGACGAATTAGTATATTTTGAAGCATGTATCTGCCCTGGACAAAAGCAGCTTGGTAGTTTGCTACAATATGACTAATTGATTCCTTCAGTCTGCTACAAATCATTTTGGAAATGCATTTATTCACCACATTGCAACAAGATATTGGCATGTATTGACTTGCCAACTCTGGACTATCAACTTTAGGAGTGAGAGCAACATTAGTGGAGTTAAGTTGTCTAAGCGATTTCCCATTCTAAAAAAATTCCTAAACAACTTCTGTAATGTCCTTCCCAACTATATTCCAAGTAGACTTGACGAAACCAGCTCCATAACCATCAGGGCGTGGACTATCAATAGAGAACATTGCTGTTTATACATCCTTTTCAGGGAATGGAGCCAAAAGCTTAATCTGGTGTTCTATTGTGAGGACATTACCATTTTGCATGAGATACTTATTAGCCTTCCTTCTATGTGGTTCCTTCCTCCCTAATAGGTCCTTTTAGTAAGACACAAATATGTTTGCGATAGTGTCAGGGTCAGGTCAGTCTGCCAGTTACCTTGATCCTCCTTCAACTGAGTTGTTGCTTGCTTAAGCATTCTATGCTTAATAACATCATGCAAGTATCTATATTATTATCTCAAACTTATTGACATGTCCGATCCTTCTTTCACAACATTCTGGAAATGAGGATGCTGGCCCCAAACATTACAATACTGGAATGCATTTAGCCTTGTATGGTTCTCATCTTCTAGTGTTACTTTGGCAGGGCAATGGTCACTGATCCCCTCATGTACTAAAATAGTTCTACTTCAGGGTATTGTCTTTTATCACTCTTGATTGATAAACACCCAATTTATCTTGGAGAATATTCTGTCATACCACTTTTATCATTCCAGGTGTACCTACCCCCTTGGTAAGACAGTTGGATCAGTCCACACTCATCTATACAATTTGCAAAATCAACCACCTGATCAGCCCATGCCACAGGATTTCCTCCAATACTATCTTCAGTTGCAAGTACAGAGTTAAAATCTCCTAAGATCAACCAAGCCTTCTTGGCCATTCATTTGCAACAAGTATTCCCATAGACTCTTCCTTTCTTCCTTGGTATTAAATGCATATACAAATGTTACTAAAAAGGACACTTCTAGAGGCACGTAACACACTTCACAAGTAAGAGCATTCATTCTAATTGGAACTATATGATAAAACCCTGGTTTCCAAGTAATCCATATTCTACCATTATAGTGATGTCCCAAATAGTAAGGTTTTGCCATCCCCAAAACAGTTTATTAGCTAATTGTTCTACTCTATTCTGTTTTCCTTTCGTTTCTAACAACCCAATTACACCAACTCTTTCCTCATTGCAAATAGGATCTTCTGCTTATTAGGGGCATTTAGCCCCCTAACATTCCAACTTTGAGGATAAGAGGAACAACAACCAGAAAATTAGAATGAATAGTGTTAGTCTTTTGTATTTTTGGTGTAAACAAGACATGATGGGGGATATAAAACTTTATGAGAACTTTATAGATTATTTGTAATCTCCCGTAGGGTAGTTTGATATGCTCTGAGGAGATTGTAAGTGACCTATACTCATCAGTTATTTGATGATGAGCCTTTTGAGAATACTCAGTTACCTTTATCTCAAAAAACATTCCAACTTAGGATGCTAACCATCCCAGAAGATGGGATGGTCTTCTGTCCAACATTTCCAACAGATTCTGGACTCGGATGTACCAATGAAGTGGCTTGTTGGTTTAACACCTGAAATATATTTAAGCTAGTAGTCTCCTGATTTTTTGTATTGCAAATCTGTACTCCTCCCAAATTTTAGAGGGTGTTTGGATTGGGTTAAAAGTTGATTGAACCTATTTTTAAGTCAGTTGTTGATTTCTGGAAGTGTTCGGCAAATATAAAAATAACTTAAAATAAGTTTAAAATAACTTTAAAGTAAGTTAGGAATTGTTTGGCAAGGTCAAAAATGACTTAAAATGAGTTTAAAATAATTTCGAATAAGTCAAAGACCAAAAGTAGGTCTGACTTTAAAGTCATTTAAGTTCGACTTTTCATTTTTGACTTAAAAACTATTTTTTTTTTGCCAATCCAAACGGGCTCTTAGTTGGGTAACCCAGTTTTCACGACCAGATTGCCTTTTATCAGAGGGGGCAACCTAGTATTGGATTCCCACTTGGTGAATTGACCTTATTCTGGTTTGTTCCCCATTAACACGTGCTCTTCCTGGCAGCGGGGAGTTAGCATTGGCTTGTATGGATCCCTTGGGTATTTGCAGCTCCTTTTGTTGTTGATCTTTTCTTTCCACCACTGGCTTCTCCGCTTTTTTCTTCCTACATACATTTGCCGAGTGATCATATTTCTCAAAAATGCTTACATAATGCAGACTTCCATTCATAGGATACTTTTTGCTCTGTCAGATTGCCTTTCTCATTCCTAAACATTATATTATCTGGTAAACTTGCATCCGTCCCCACCTCAAAATTTAGTCCAGTCTTCTTCTCTGTACTCTGATCTACCATTGGTGGTTTCCCAACCAAACTCTTAATCTTACTTTATCCTTTCCGACTCTAGTACTTGAAATCTAGTCCTGGCAGTTTTATCCAAATATGAATAGTGTACAATTCCATCTCTAGAGAATTCCACATCAGGAGTCCAAGCCTTTATAATAAAAAGCTTGTTATCAAAAATATAGATTCCTCCCTGGATCACCTCATTTATACCCACTGCTGTATCAAACCTGACAAGGACTACCCCATTCTTCAACATCACAACTTTGTTAATTCCATGTACCCCAGTCTCTGAATGTACCCTTTCAAAACATTAAATGGAGGGTGGGTACCCAAAACACAGCACGCTAGTCCAGTTTGAATCCTGCATTCACCACTGTCAAAGTCATCCCATACTGATCTCTTCCATTCGGGCATTCCCATGTCCTCTTCTACCATCTCAGCCCAAGATTTCCTGCTGCTACTAGGAGGGTTTGAACTGCCTTTCCCACTAACATCCAGTTCCACATACATCCATTGTTGCTCTGCCTTCTTTTGTTTTGCTTTCAGGGCAATTTTATCAAACACTTAAACTGCAACTGGACTTGTAGTCACTATTCCATTGGCTTCCGCTGGGACTTGGTTATTTACAGCAATTGGTGTCTCACCTATTTCTTTCCGTGTACATTGTCCTGCAAATCCTACTAATCTGGACTCATTATTAGCTGGTCATGTGCTTGTTCATTTGTGCATTCTTGCTATAATCTCAGTAAACAATGTAGGATTTGGTCTTCTACTATCATGTGTTGATTGTGGCCTAAGCCTCATGAACTCCATTATTAAGTAGCCAAACACTATTATGAATTTCCTCTTATTCCTTCTAGAAAAATATCAGAAGAAGCTTAAAGAACTAATTAATGTTGGGATCCCATAGGAAATCGGTGGCTAAAGCATGTGCCCCCCTCTAAGGATCTCAAGCCTTGTCAATTAATGATATTTGAAAGTGTATGTCGTCTTCATGTGACCAAAACTGGGCCTGTAATTCCTAATGATCTCTGAAATAACTGCCTTTGATTTTCTCTTGTAGGATAAAAAGGACAGGAGAATCCAAGAACTGTCTATGGAGTTGGAGCATCAGGATAAATTATGTGACCTTTACAGGGAGCAACTAGTTACTTTTTTGGAAAATGTTGAGCAGCAGATGGAGCTTTTGTCGAAGAAAATTCAAGTTGCCGTTAACAATGTAAAAGAAGTAGAAGCAGAAGTTCAAAAGCAACCAAATAGCAAGTAGCCATGTCTAAGTATTTAGGTGCAGCATCAGGATAAATTATGTGACCTTTACAGGGAGCAACTAGTTACTTTTTTGGAAAATGTTGAGCAGCAGATGGAGCTTTTGTCGAAGAAAATTCAAGTTGCCGTTAACAATGTAAAAGAAGTAGAAGCAGAAGTTCAAAAGCAACCAAATAGCAAGTAGCCATGTCTAAGTATTTAGGTGCTTATATGTCAGATTTTTTATGCTAGCTTGACAAACATTTGATTTAGCCTAATTTTTCTATATTGGAAAAGTAGGACAACAAGAAGGAAACTGGAAAAGACATTTTCTGTTGGAATCTTAAGTTACATTTTGTTCATCTAATGTTACTGCCATTTATTTCACAATGTTGTGTAGCTTCCTGCTTGTCAGTTCAAGTTTATGTAGTATTCAATGAAAGCTGGTTAGTATTGTGGTAATCAACCTACTAAGAATTTTATTTCTCTTTACTTTGTTCAAAAATTGCAGCTGAAGCAGCAACTTAGTTGTTCTCGTATGAGCAACTGTAGGATGATGCATCAAGCAGAGAATGGGAGATTGTTGATCTGTATTTCCACAAGTTATGGTGCATCAGACCGTTTTGGAGGAAATAGACGGCACTGAAAAAGAATTACTCACTCATGATGCTTATACCAAACAATATTAGTTTACCATGGTTTATGATAAAAATGAGGCAATCTGTGAACGCTGAATGGAGATTTCTTTTTATTGATGCTGAGTGTACATGTAAAGTTCCATTTGACGGGATAATAGAAGTAGTTTGTCGCCTTCCCAGTGAAGTGTACATATTTGAATGCTATGAGTGTATGGGTATCATCCGTCAGAGTGATCTGAGCAGTTGCATTTTCTTGCATATTTTTGAATGTTTGTTTTTTGCTACACAAATATTTTTGCATTCAGGTTAAAAGTTAATAATATAATAAATTCAAAACTTTAAGATGTGTGTGGTTATCCACATCAGTACTACTGACAAAATCAATAATTAAAAACTTACTGGCCTTAAAATCCCTCATCTGAATTTTTCCCATATTAACTTGTTTTATGTTTTTTGGAAATTGTAAAGGCTAACTATCCTTGAAGCGGAGCACATAATGCGCACTAGACAGAAGAACCATCTTTTGTTTCTGGAGAGCAAGCACATTCAAAAAGTACTTTTATAGCTGTGACATATATTGTTTATGTTTTGGATAATGATAAGTTTCATGATGATTACAAGGTAATTTGTATTTTTATGTGATTGAGGGTGGTTATAGTTGTGACATATATTGTTTAAGTTGATGATTTCCAGGGTGTTATGTTAGACTATTAGTTGGCTAAAGTTGGATAACGGGAAGCTACATTGGGTTTACTGTTGGTGGTCCTCATTCTCATGTGTCTACTGATTTGGCCGATGAGATGTGAGGAAAGCTGGAGCAACCCTGCTATGGAAAAAGAAATTTTAGTTTGACTCTGAGAGTGTTGGGAAGTGATCTTTCTGGCTGTTGTAGTAATCGGAGAACTTGAAAGGATTTATGGTTTATGTAGGTAAATGGGGTCAAAGACTACATCAGAATTCCTCATGATAATTCGAGCCTTGCGGTGTCTCCACTGGTTCCGAAGTAAGTAAAGGTAAGATAATTTTCCCCGATTCTGATCTTGTTAGTCATCTTCGCTTTTTGCAGTATTTTCATGAAAGGTATTTATTTTGCTAGAACAATTGGATTGACTATAGTGGTGTCTTTCAATCTAAGTGACTTTTAATGTTGTTTCACTTTTCAGACCTTTACTCTTTTAAATAGTCAAATTTGTGTTAGAATTTCATCAAAATACACTATATCTAGACTCTTCAGGATCCTACATGAATGTATCAATTGAGAATGAAAAGATATTGGTGCATCCTATCCACAAGGCTCGAGTTGAAACTTTAAAAACTAGTAATAAGTTATTGCTGTGACAAAGTTAATCTATTTCATTTCCTAAAGTTGAAACAAACCAAGCAATTACTTATTTGAGATCTACTAAATAAGTTGACAATCATTTTACTAAAAATGTGCATTACAGAGTGGGGTCCAATGCAATTGTACAAAACATAGTGCACCACAATAAAATTAGCGCAATCCTTATAAGGCACCTGTAGGACTTTTTGACGCCAAAAGAATTTAAATAATCGAGACAAAGATAATCTAACAATTCTCAAAAAAAAAAACCCCACAAACTTGTGGTTCTAAGGGCATCGCCAACCTACCCTCTCATTCACTCTCTAAATATAGAGGTTTTTTTTTTTAATGATTTCAGTCAATCAACTTCAATTCAATTCTCTTTTGACTCTCTGAAAATGAATCTTTTTCTCTCTCCCTAATATTATATTACTATTTTCATTTCATTTTTTTTCTTTATTTCATAATATAAATTAATTTCTTTTTTATAAATAATCACCCTATAATCTATATAATCTTTATGCAATATAAAATTTTATTCTTTTCAAATTCTTCATTTAATAAAATATTTTTATTCTTAATATAAAAAATGCGACAAATATTATCTATAATACATATTAACGCAAAATTCAAATCAAAGTGAAATTACTAATGAGCTGCAATTATATCATAAATATTGTATTATTGTAAAAATTATTTTAAACTTAACATAAATATTCAACTTTCAAGATTGTTACGTTTCTCCCATAAATACTCTATTAATGTATTACAAGTTTAATATGAGCAATTTTTTGTCCTTGTTTTATTTTACTTGTAGCTAAAAATTATTTGATTTAACGATTTCATCTCGTATTCAATTATTTTGTATACTACTTTAGTTCCCGTATTCCATTTCAAACTATTCCATCAAATATTTTTATACTCATTAAAAAGTGTAGTTTAATCATTTATCACTATAACATAAAAGCATATTGTTTGGATTATCATGTATATTTTGTATATTCTTAATTATAATTTTAAACTACATATTTAAAGTGAAACTACAAGTTCCACAATGTGGGTCTTTGCCTAGAAGGAATCAAACTTCTGAAATCCTTTCGAATCAAATGTGAAGTAGACGTTGTAACTTTAAATAACTTCTCAGGTTTTTGTTATTCTTCTTTGAAGGACCTAACCTCTCAAACACAGAAGTTCTTGCAGTCGCTTCCCCAAGTCTATCAAAGACGGAAGGCCTTTTATTAGAAGAAGTGACGTTAGTCAAAAGTTATATGATTATTACTGGTCCTTATGGAAATGCGAATTGGAGGCGGTTGGCTATAACCTAGGCCTTCACATGCTCGCCTAATTGTATCTTCTGATGAAATTTTCCCTAGCGCCAATGGCTCACTAGGGTTGTATCCCGCCTTCAAAAATAACTTGTAAGCATTGGGATCAAAACCTTTGCTTGTGCGCTTTGTAGGGAGAGACATATCTCGACTTGATCTTGAGCGACTGACTTTTCTAACGACTTTGAAGACAAGTTTATTGCATCAATCCGTCTGATAGGAAGAGTTAGCTCTCTCAATGCATTTTCTTAAAGGTTAGATGATTTATGTTGTTTTTTCTTCGCTTTTGAAACATAGCAAAGCCTAGAAGTCAGCTTCTTCTTTGAAGACATGATTTTCCCTTCATTAAGAATGAGACAACAGTCTTTAGTGTAAATTTTCACCTTTTCGACAACCACATCAATTCTTTTTCTTATAATCTTATCATTCTTGATTGATTTGACGTCATTGGATTTGGCCCCTTTAACAACATAACTTTTCAAATAGAATTTTGCATCGGCAAAGTGTGTCTCAACTTCAGTGAAAGGATTATCATCTGCAACCATCTTCCTTTTAGTTTCACCTTCAAGATATTTCAAACATTGATAGTACGAAGATTAGACAATTCTATTCTCATGTACCCAAGGCATGCCAAGTAATATATTGTATGATGTCTTTGCGTCGATCACATGCATCCATGCGCTTGATCATAAATCTTCCATGTGGATCTCTAATTTAATAGAGCCTATGGACCTCTGGCCCCTTGATTAAATCCTTGTATCAACAGGCGACTTTCACTAAGTTCCCCAGTCGTGATGCCAAGTTCCTTCAATGTGTGGATAGACAAAATGCTAACTTCAGATCTTTCATCTATTACGATTCTATTTATCTTCTTCTCTAGCACATGATCCACTATAAACAAAGGATGATTGTGTAGTGTTTCACCAAATAGAAGATCATTATCTGAAAATGTGATTTTAGTATCACAGGTATGTGCTTCTTGGAAAAGAAGGTTCAATAGATTTTTCAGAAGATGAAAGAGACATCATTGCTGAGATTTCCCTTGTTGCTTTTTCTTCGTCACTAGGAGACACTTTTGGTAAAAATTCACTTGTTGTTCCTTCTTTTCTAGTAGGAGGCACCTTCATTGTTTCTGCTTTATCCGCATTGAAACGTGATGCCTCGATATTTTCTTGTGTAGACTTTATGTCGAACGAGCTTAGTAAGAATTCCTCTAGAGTAACAGGACGTCGAGGCTTTTCGTAGTGATGAGCTTCTACTTTTTCCCCTTTTGGGCGCTTGTTTGATTTTTGCTTCTCCGATTTCTTCACCATTTTTCCTCTAATTGCTTGTTCAGATGATTCTTTTCATAAGCTTGACTTGTTGCGTCTTCGCCTAGTTACAAGAATCCAATCCTCATCACCATCTATGTCAACTTTCTGGTCTACTAACTCTTCTTCATGCTTTTCAGATATATATATATTTGGATTGGATCAAGTGAGCCAAACGTGATAGAGATCTGGTTACAACTAGTCTTCTCATCATCAAGGATAATTTTATTTTCGTTAACCAATCGCCTCACTCTATCCTTGAAGACAAAACATTTTTTCAAGAGGATGACTCACAAGTCTATGATACTTGAAATAATTTGGGTCATCAACTTTTCTAGCCTCATCGGGTCACTTCATCTCTGGAAAGTCAATGAGCTTTAACTCAAGCAATTCATCAAAAAATTTAGAAACGTAAAAATCCAAGAAGGTATACTTTTTTCCTTGCATCTCCCTCAGTGTCGACTTTTGATTTGAACGTGCTTGGAAAGTCGTTCTAACATTTGTTTTACACCCTCATTTGTGGTGAACTTTGCGGCTGACACATTTACACTCATGGATTCTTTGTTGTCATTCTGGGCAGAAACTTGCTCCATCTCTTGGGTTCCTGCTTGTCTCTTCCTTTGCAAGGATCATGGACAATAGTCATATCTTTTCCGGCAGAGGACATGCTCAACTCCATATCATGAGCGCGAGTAGCTAATCTTCGAAGGATTTTGGTTTTATTCCTTGCAAGATGTAAAAAAGCTCCCAGTGCATTCCTTGAATACCCATTTCGATTGCAGAAGCTTCACTAAGCCTATCCTTGCAATTTAGTCTCACGTTCCTCCATCGATTTATGAAATCTAAAACCGGTTCATCCTTTCTTTGGTGAGTGTTCATGAGTTCTACCATGCTCACCGTACGCCTTGTGTGATAGAAGCGATTGAGAAACTCGTGTTCTAGTTGCTCTCAACTATCAATAGAGTTAGGTTCGAGATCCATGTACCAATAAAATACATTTCCTTTTAGAGAGCGGACAAAAATAGTCTCCATAGGTTCGAGCATTATTACATGTATCCACGAAGTGCGCGACATGTTTCGAATTTCCTATTCCCTCAAATTGTTGAAATTTGGGAGGTTGATAACCAGCAGGCATTTTAAAGTTATAAATCCTAGAAGTGTATGGCTTAGCATACATATGAGAAGACTTGGTGGAGACTTCATACTTATCTTTGATAGTGCCTTCAATAAACTCCTTCAAGGGATTGGTGGGATCATTCCTTCAGAAGAAACTGGCATGTCTTTAACAAACGGAGCTTTCTTAGCAGGATCTTCGATTTCTTTAACTTCAATACCCTTTCCAGGTGCATGGATCGCATCTCCATCTAAAAGTCCTTCCATCCTATCAATCAAATTATCAATTCAAGACTCTTGGTGTTGTACATGCTTCGTCAATCCTTCAACCAACTTCATCAGATTTGCGAGTTGTTTCTCAATAGAGGAAGCAACAGTCACCATCATTTGCATGATCATCGGAGATGTAGGAGAGTAGCATGGATTGTCGCATAAATTAATTTTCACTGGACTCACGTTACACGATATAAGAGGAGATGATTCATAAGTTGAATCACAATTCTCCCTTGTGGTAGAGTTCTTGAAACCAGATTGCTCAAGTAGAGACAATATCTTCTTGATCTTTTCAGCAACACTACTTCCTCCTTCTAGAGCATTTGTGGAGGAACTTGCTCCTTTTGGAGTCAAAGACCCAAAAACAAGAGTTGATGTGGACGACACTTGAAGTGTTCGTCGTCCTAGTGTAGCAACCTTGCTTCTCGTAACAACTCCGAAACTTCCAAAGGTAACACCAAGGATGCCTTCAACTTCAGTAGAGAAATTTGAGCTAGTGGCCTTAGAGGCAGTTGATCGAGAGTTGTTGTTCATGGAAGTCAACTCGATATTCTTTGACACTTGAAAAATTGAGATGAGAGGTAGAGATTGTCCAACTGGGCGTGCCAGAATTTGTAGACAATAAAATTCGCGTCGAGAAAACAATAATCAAGAACGGAAGATTATAGCAACAATGAATTTTATTATTTCAAATGCGAGTGTTACAATCTCTATGATTCCTCTGAATTCGCCTTTTCAAATATAAATTCAATGTCTTTTAAAGCTTGTTCTTGAATCTATGATGAACTTGAACTTTATTTTGATCTTGACTTTTATTTGAATTCAAGGGCTTCAAGCTTATTCTTGAATTCGATGGTCTTGATCTTGATCTTTCTTGAAACTTGAATGCTTGAATTCTTAAACTTGTTGCTTTGTAAAGAATTAAATGGCGTTTGTACCACAAATTTTCTCTAGCTTCTTGTTTAGAATTTTCTGTCTTCTCTTTTACTGAATTATGAGACCCCTATTTATAGTTTTAGAATAGAGGAGTTGCGACTGGAACAGGACTCCCTTCGGTCAATCAGATTTAAGTGAAATATCATATGAGCTTTATGGAGCGGGCTTTAATTAAATTCATATTTATCCGAATTTAAATAATTAAATCAATTATATTAATCCATAATATTTATTTGGACTAATATATTCATTAATTTAATATGATACGAACAACTTTATAAATTTATTTTTAATAAATTTTAAGTGACTACAAATGCCCCATTCTTCAAGTCTTGTCGAGATATTTTATCTTTAAAAGACTAGGCTTGCAGAATTTTGAAGACTTCAACTTGCATACTTGGAGATTTTAAAACTTCATCTTGAAATAATTTTATTCATAAAGGTTTGGCCCCATTGAGTCACCACCATTTGGTGCAAGTATGATGTTTTATGAAAGCTTACTTATGGCTTTAACTCATGTAACAGATTAAGAGGGAACATTTGGTTTTTGACACTCATGCAACTGAATTTAGAATATGGTTCTAAGTGCCTACGTACCTCAATGAAGAAGATCAAGTCGCAACGTAGTTCTAGAGGAGTGAGTGACTTTTTTGTTGTGTCGTACACAATTTATACTTTTGTTGGCCAGGAATGATATGCAGTTTAGTCTCGTACCTTAAGGAGCATTTTAACTTGAAGATTTTGCTCTAATTTAAAGAGCTTTATGATATACAATTTTGACTTGTGTCTCAAGAAGCATTTCAACTTGATGATTTAACTCAAACTTGAAGATTTAAGGGACATATAGTTTAAGCTCGTGTTTCAAGGAGCATTTCAACTTGAAGATTTAACTGAAACTTGAAAATTTAAGTGACACACAGTTTAAGCTCGTGTTTCAAGGAGCATTTCAACATGAAGATTTAACTCTAACTTGAAGATTTAAGTGACATACAGTTTAAGCTCGTGTTTCAAGGAGCATTTCAAGTTGAAGATTTAACTAAAACTTGAAGATTTAAGTGACATATAATTTAAGTTCGTATTTCAATGAGCATTTCAACTTGAAGATTTAACTCAAACTTGAAAATTTAAGTGACACACAGTTTAAGCTCGTGTTTCAAGGAGCATTTCAACTTGAAGATTTAACTCTAACTTGAAAATTTAAGTGACACGCAGTTTAAGCTCGTGTTTCAAGGAACATTTCAAGTTGTAGATTTAACTCTAACTTGAAGATTTAAGTGACATACAGTTTTTAAGCTCGTGTTTCAAGGAGAATTTCAACTTGAAGATTTAACTCAAACTTGAAGATTTAAGTGACATACAGTTTAAGCTCGTGTTTCAAGGAGCATTTCAACTTGAAGATTTAAGTGACATACAGTTTGAGCTTGTGTTTCAATGATCATTTCAACTTGACGATTTTAATTCTAACTTGAAGATTTAAGTGACATACAATTTAAGCTCGTGTTTTATGGAGCATTTCAACTTGAACATTTAAGTGAGGTACAGTTTAAGCTCGTGTTTCAAGGAGAATTGTAAGTTTTAGTTTAAGCTCATGCATTAAGGAGTGTCTAGATATACATTGACTCTTCAAAGTCATCTTAAGATTTGCCCCCACTTTGTAGTTCTTCTATATCTTCATCTTTATGAGGTCCATAGAGAGGAGATTGTTGATCTTCTCTTAAAGTAATGCTTAATTCCATGTCATGTGCACGAGTTGCCAGCTCTTCAAATGTATTGGGCTTTAATCATTGCAAAATGTAGTGAAGACCCCAATTCATATCTTGGATGCACATTTCAATGCTAGAAATTTCACTAAGGTGATCTTTGTAGTTGAGACTCAGACTTCTCCAACGATTGATAAAGTCAACAACTAACTCATCTTCACCTTGATGAGCCTTTGTAAGTTCAATCATACTAACGACAGATCTTGTGCTATAAAAATGATTAAGGAACTATTGCTCTAATCGCTTCCAACTATCTATAGAATTAAGGTCAAGATTTATTTACCAATCAAATGCATTTTCTCTGAGAGATCGAACGAACTATTTAATAAGATAATCATCATAGGTCCCAACAACATTGCAAGTCTTGATAAAGTGCGCTATATCTTGTTTGGGATTTCCTTTGCCATCAAATTATTGAAACTTGGGAGGTTGATAACCCTCAAATATTTCTAAGTTATCAACTTTTTATGTATATGACTTTGCATATATGTGATAAAATTTGGATGAAGACTCAGATTTGTCTTCGATTGTCTCTATGATAAAGTTCTTTAACTGATCAATTGGAATCAAACCTTCGTCTGAGATATGAATCTCTTTGATATTTGTTAGCTTTAAGCAAGACACTTCTTTGTGTTGAATTTTAGAAAGCTTCAGAGGTGATTGACTTAATCTTCTTTCAATCATGTTATCTATCTTATTTGTTAGCTTTGAAAGTTTAGCATCTTGTTGATGTGCGCACTTTGTCAGGCCTTCAATTGCTTTAGTTAAGCTTGCTAGTTGTTCTTCTATAGTGGAAGACATTTTGATATTCTTTGTTGCTTGAAAAGTTGAGATGAGAGAAAGAGATTGTCCCACTCGGCGTGCCAGAATTTGTAGACAATAAAATTCGCGTCGAGAAAATAATAATCAGGAATGGAAAATTATAGCAAAAATCAATTTTATTATTTCAAATGCAAGTGTTACAATCTCTATGATTCCTCTGGATTCACCTTTTTAAATCTAAATTCAAGGGCTTTAAAGCATGTTCTGGAATCTATGATGAAATTGAACTTGAACTTTATCTTGATCTTGACTTTTTTTTTGAATTCAAGGGCTTCAAGTTTTTTCTTGAATTCAGTGGTCTTGATCTTGATCATTCTTGAAACTTGAATGCTTGAATTCTTAATTTGTAGATAATTAAATGGCGTTTGTACCACAGATTTTCTCTAGCTTCTTGTTTAGAATTTTATGTCTTCCTTTTTTCTGAATTATGAGACCCCTATTTATAGTTTTAGAATAGAGGAGTTGTGATTGGAACAAGATTCCCTTTGGTCAGGACTTTATGGAGCGGGCTTTAATTAAATTTATATTTATATGAATTTAAATAATTAAATCAATTATATTAATCCATAATATTTATTTGGACTAATATATTCATTCATTTAATATAATCCGAACAACTTTATAAATTTATATTTAATAAATTTTAAGTGACTACACAGACAATTAATTCCAACTTATACTCTATTTTACTCTCTAAAAATGAATCTTCTTCTTATTATTTTCATTTTATTTTTACTTCCTCATTTCGTAATATAAATAGAATTGTTTTGCAAATAATCACCCTATAATCTATATTATCTTTATGTAAAATAATTTTTTTTTCTTTTCAAATTCTTCATTGAATAAAAAATATTTATTCTTAATATCATAAATGCGACAAATATTATATATAATACATATTAGCGAGCAATTTAAGTCACAGTGAAACTATTGATGAACTACAATTATATCATAAATATTGCATTATCATTAAAATTATTTTAAATTTTAAATAAATATTCAACTTTCAAGATTGTTAGGTTTCTCCCACATATATTGTGTTAATGCATTACAGAGTTCAATATGAGCAATTTTTTGTCCATATTTTTTTACTTGTAGCTAAAAATTGCCTAATTTAACGATTTCATCTCGTATCCAATTATTTTGTATACAAATATACTTCCACTATTCCATTTTAAACTGTTGCATCAAGTAATTTTATTCTCATTAAAAAGTGTAGTTTAATCATTTATTACTATAACATAAACGCAGATTGTATGAACTACCAATTTTGTGTATTCTCTATAGTAAAAAATAATTATAATTTTAAATTACAAATTTAAAGTGACAAAAACTTCAAAAAAAAATCAAATTAGAAGAATTTTTAATTCGGGAAGGAAGTAGTATACTTATCAATAATATATTATGTTGCTTAGAAAATAATTATAAATATTAGAGACTTAATTAATAGTCTAGTATAGTATAAATAATGTTAAGATAATTTAAAACTTACATTTTTGAAGTGCTTAATTTATTTAAAAAGTTATTAATTTGGATGAAGTAGTAACTTTTGAATGATATATTTTGAGATGTTATAATACATTATAAAATAATTACAAATAATAAATATTTAATTAATCATATCATAAAAATAATATTAAAATAAGAAAAAAGTGAAATAAAGAGGAAAACTACTATTCACCTCTCTATAAATGGAGTATAGAGACTAGAGAGTAATATAGAGAGAGTTGGAGAGGGCATTCTCTATTTTACTCTTCAAATAGTAAAGTATGTGTTGTGTGATCTAGATTTTGCTAAGCAAATGACTTTCCAATACTATACAACAATTAATGGAAGTTATTTGAAAAAAAATAGAAAACAATTTTCTTTATAAAACACATTAAGCGCAAAAATTTTCTCATTTGAAGCATATAATATAACATTGATTTTCTAACTATGTAGTTCTTAAATTACTGTATCGAGCCTTCATGGAAATTTATCATTTGACATAATTTATTTTTCTTAATCAAGCTTCATATGGTACCAACAAAATGTTATATGCAATCAGCAAACATTTGAAAAAAACAAAACATTTGTACATCACAATGAACATTAAAAACAGCCAAAACCTATCCTTCTTCATTGTAACTCATGCAGTCAACAGCTGGGAGTACATTTTTTTGTTCCAACCATCAACATTCACTTTCTGAAAGTTCAAAAGTGCATAACAGTTAACAAAACAATGTTTACTTTATCAAGAAATTTTTTTTATCAAAAGTGCCACGTGCATGATCTATTTTTAACATGTAACAAATTCACTTTGGTTACAAAATATAAGCATTGTTTAAGAAAAAAATATGAGATTCATTACCCCCAACCAACTAAATTTGAGACATGTAAATTGCTTCCATTCAAATATATATTGGTTAACTTATTTGATCTCTAGATGGACTATAGAAATGCAACTTAAAGTGGTATACATAGTCAATATAAATGCACAAAGAGTTGGAATAAATAACACACTGATCCATACCTTTAGATTTCTTCCGCTTTCCTCCTCCATATTGTTTTTTTATGATCAAGAATTCTCTCTGTAGCTAGTCTTTCAGCCAACTGCAACCTTTAAAACTCTTGGAAGATAGGTCTTCCCCTCTATCCTTCCCCACTTAAATACTAGAGTAGGATCGTTTCGCACAAGGCGCAATTGTGTAACCTAAGACACAAGTTCCTCAATTTTTGTGAATCAAGAAAGATGCACAATATATATTACCTTTGTTTGAGACGTACTGTTCCCTTGCTTCCTCACTAAAATGACTCAAAAAGGACGCAAGTCAAAAAAATTGAATCACAATAAAAGTCTATGCATATCCATCAAACTATTGCCGTTGTTTCTTACTAGGGTTAACTATATTTCCTTGTTATAGATTGGCTACAGTAATTTGTGACAATTTTTCAAAGTATTATGGCAGATAGTTGAAACCATAACAAGTAAGAATGACACTTCACTTTCTTTAAAAATGGTTTTCATCTCTCACTTGGTGATACATAACCAATGCACCTAGTTAGTTTAACTTTAATATTGTGGATGATTGAAAAAAAAGTACTCTAAACATGATTAAAAGATCCACTACTGTAGGAACTATTTTTGATTGATATAACAACGATGATTAAATTTCTAGTCTCAAACAAAGCTCATCCCCATTATCTTTTTATATTCATGCCTTTGACCCCATCCCACGCTCACGGTTAAATTAACTAAACTTGTTTCATGGGATGCTCTATGCTTGCACCGAACCATTGGTAATTGACAAAAGTGAAAAACATTTCAATTTGATTGAAAAAATAAGTATAACAACTAGAAGATAGTCCAAAAGAAACAACATTGAGTGCAATTAGCTTGAAGATGAAGACATCAAGCCCTAGAACCATAATAATTTTTCTTGTGAAGAAGTTTTATAAAACAAAAAAGCACTAAAAAGACCTTCAAACATATATGATTTAAAGATGTTTGTGATATGCGGTGTGGTAATGTTTTGTAATTGATAAAAGAAATAAAATTTAATAGCACTTGAGAAAAATTTATAATGAACTCCTACTAATTATTTATCACATGATTTTCATTACCTGAGCTTTAATTACGTGTTGCCTTTTATGTTGTTGCGTTCCTTGTATGCTCCACAACAAAGGGCCAAACAAGGCTTTCAATGTAGAGCTTTGCATCAACAAGTTGACCACAATTGGTAACCTCTTGAAATCTCATCGAGTCATCCTTTGGATTGCAAATAATAATATTTGATCCATTCTTAAACAAAATTTCACCTTCACTTGACATGCAAAAATGTGGACCAAAGAAACTATACTCCGCACACTTGATGTGAAACTTTTTTGTCCAAGATTCTTTAACTCCGTACTCCTTCATAACCCACACATCGGCATGAGTCATTAGAGGATGATAAATCATAGACAGATCATCCAAATACACGAAGGTACGGCGTAAAGTCAAAATTTCCTTCTCCGTAGCAAGGGTTCTCCATTTCTTCCCATCTCCCATTAGCCAAGTCAAGCACAACGATGATACAATCATTATAATAACCAAAATACTTATTAGTAATAGCCCAGTGAAGCTTCCCATTCACAAGCATACCCGAGTTATTGAATGACACGACAATCTGTAAATCATCCAAATGTTTCCAAGAATTATTTTGTAGACTATACATTTCCCCACATTATAACATGAATTGTCATCACCCACGTTTAGAGTGATATCCACTACCTTATAATCATCATGAAGCTCATCATATCCAAAACATACATATAAAAGGAACTAGTTCTAGAACTAGGCTTTTTCTTGAGTTTCCTAATTGTTGGATTCCAGAGAAACAAGTCTTTTACTTCAATGGCAACACAAATAACCCCATTTACAAAACCCACAACCTTAATAGATTCATAGGATTTTTTTGGAGGATAATCCTATTCTGTTTCCCTAGTAAAATCTTCATAAATAGAGAGTTAAGGAAACAATCCTTAAGATTGTTTTCAGGTGGACCGAACCTCAACATAAGCCTATGAAAGGCCTTGTTATTAGAAGATATGTTGAGATGGGAGTTGACAAATTTGTGACTAGAGATTAAACCAAGCCAAGATTTTGATACAAAACTAAATTTCAAGAGGGGTTTCACCTGAAGCCTTAAGAGGATTTCAGTAATGATCTCTGTTGGTAGAACAGTGATTGTAAAGTGTGAATCTTGAACAAAAGAAAAAGAATATGGAGCAGTGGTAATGTGCTTGGTCCTCTTTTGGTGTCGATGAGAGGCTTCAGATTCCATTCTGTTGCAAAAATTTATGAAGACAACAATGTTTTGATGTTTTTATCTACAACTATGCTCTTAAAAAGTTTTGTAGATGTACTATCTCTGAGAGATATGATATATAATTCTTATCCAAATAAATGATATTTTTTTTGTTGGAAAAAGATTTTAAAGTGTTCCTTAAGTGTCATTTGATCAATTTTTCTACTTTTAAATCCACCATAAATGAACATGCATTGAATATTCACGATCAATGAATCTCTTAAATTACACCGTCCAAAAGACCGGTCAAAGAAATCTAGATTTTGATTAGGAGGTACTCATAAACATTAATTCATTATGGGTTTTGTTCATTTAACTTAATTTATACATAGATTTTTGTAATTATAGTGGATTTAGACTGGGAATAAGTTCTTTTAATATTAAAAACACTAGTAAAGTGAAAAACTTAAGCCAACCAATGAAATAATTCTTTAACAATTTGTTGGATAAAATATATTCTAAAGCACCTTATTGGTTGCAGCCTAAAACAACTTGAGCAAAAAAAAAAAAATCTTTTTTGTACTAAGTTGTCTATCTCTGTCACAGCTACTTTATGATGAACCAAATTATTCATAGGAAATTAATTATCTGGCCCCGAGCCTATGACTTGGGTGTAGACAACACACCAGAATTATTACTAGTCCCACCAGATCCTTTGATCGAGCCTACTACGGAAAGGAAGACTAAACACTTATGCAAAAGTTTTAAAATTGATAAACATTCACACATTTGAACATGCTTTATAAAAAGTCTTTAATAATAATAATAATAATAATAATAATAATAATAATAATAATAATAATAATAATAATAATAATGTTTAAAACATCCGAAGATCAAGACTTAATTGACTCGCTCACATGTCTATGAAGTCTCTACTAAACTAAGATAGGACCAGAGACAAGATCAATGGCTACATGAATAATAAACTAGATTGTCTACTTATTAATGAAATAAATAACCGAATTGGAGAACTCTTGAAATCAAGGAGATCTCACCAAAAGCTAATGTAGAGGATATCAACAAAGTGTATGTTGTTGACCCCGAATTCTTGTATCTATATCATGAAAAGACGCAACGCCAAATGTCATCACACATTGAATGTAGTAAGCAACATAGATGAATACAACAGTAATATTAAACATACATAATTGAAGAACAACTCAGAGAAAGATTGAAAATTTTATATGTTCTACAACGTAGATATATGCAATAATATCAAATGCTTAAATAATATACTTTACTTTTCTTAGCGAGTTTCTCTAACCGACAATCATCACTATAAACTTCATGATAATATAACATCTGTACCACATTACCGTATCCATCAAATACTTTAATAGGGTAAGGGATGAACTGAACTAATGGATCTAATATCTAGGATCTTACTAGGGGCTTTACGAAGAGTTACACGAATAAATGGCTTGATCCTATCTTATGGTGGTTGTGCAGTTATGGGGTTTGAGTTATCTAAACACTTTCCTAACTTAGTATTTAATACAACTCTCAAATCAATGCAATGATGCTCAATAACTGTATAAGGTTCCATGTTATAAAAAATTGTCTCACTTTAGGAAAAACTAATAATCTCTATCGTGAAATAATACTCAAAATACTTTGTTATGAATAGAATAAACTCGCTTTATAACTGACCGAAAATTATTCAATTAAACTGATTATGCTTCCGTCAAAACTAACCATGTCTTTTCTTTATTAAAATAATGAACTTGAAACGTTTCACATTGCCTTACAACTCCTTTTAAATTATGGCTCAAATACTCGAAGTTTACTTTGACTGTGAAAGCAATGCATAATGAATGATATGCCAAGGTCTCTAAACAATCTTAATTAAATAGGGCGCATGTGATATATAATCTTGAACAACAATCGAGGGACATAAATATGTAGAGAACTAAAATCTTTACAATTAAAGCAAGAATATACACTAAAAATGTATGGTGAATTTCAAATAGGGGTAACTTTGGAGTAAAACCCATAGTCTTAGTCTTTTTAACTAAAAATTAGATTTAGAGGATGAAGAAAAACTCATTCACTCACTACAATAGCCTTACATACCATAGAGAATAAGAGTTCTTCAAGAAAGCTTGAAACCCTGAATTGTTTTTTTTTTTCAACTCTGTTTGGGGAAAAAGATATGAGAGTATTCTAAGGTAATACTACGGTATACTTCCCAATTAGGTACTATAAAGTTAATATTTTGGCTTAGAAAGAATGAGAAATTCTAAAATATCCTCAATTTAAAACTCTCATCTTCCTTTAAGGAGGCCTAACTATGGTCCATAGATAGATCTACAACTCATGGATTCCATCCGTGTAATCTAGAGAAAAATTAGTGTCTTGAAAGTTAATTCGATTAGACAAATTGTGGATGGTTTTTTATTAACAGATTGTGGTTGAGTACTTAAGAATCTGACAAAAAATTAAGTATCAGAATTTTATTCTACGAGATGAAATTATGGCCCATAGTTGGATTTATGACCCATAGTTTGGTCACTAAGAATAAGTCAAAAAAATGGCTTCAGAAGTTTGATTCTGTGATGTTCATTACATTTGTACTTCACTTTATAACCCATAAATAGGGCTCTTAGTTGGTAGATTTTGATAACTCTATGGGAAGTGTCCGAGGTAAAATGTCATAACTTTTTCAATCTGAACTCCATTTGATACAAACTTGGTGACATTGGAAAGAAGATCATAGAAGTTTTATGTGAAAGGGCATGGGACAATAACTCTTAATATAAATATATATGGTCTTTTTAAGGTTATCCTTTCATGAAATCTTGCGAGAAACTTAGCTAGTAGGAAGAATTTGATCTCAACTTACGCTAGAGGTCCCTTATGACCCTAAACAACTTCTGTTACACTTTATACACTTGGTAAAGGACCTTAAAATAAAATATCAAGTATAATATCACCCGATTCAATATTATATAGGCGAATGATTCAGATTCTAAGAGTAGAGTTGCAAAGTGTTACATTAATAATGCATTCAAGCAACTATTTATTCCTTAAAGATATTTACTCTTTTATGTTAAACTTTAATGCATTCAAGGATTTTATAAGTTGAATAATGATATGAATATCAATGATAGAATCTTCAAATGAGCATCACAATCAAAGATTTTTTGTCGGTTCAATGTTAGGGTGTAATGACCCATCTTGGTCATGAGTAGGCCAATGGTGAAAAAATTTAGGCAAAAAAGCTTTTCAGGTAGTGACTTAAATTATTAGTCTAGGCCAGCCTCATACAAAATCTAGGCTTGGTGAGGTGTAGGGCCATCTGATATGGGTGGTGTAATATTGAGTTTTGATAAAGATATTCTCGTAGTTAAGGCATTAAGGAGTCCATAGGGACTTTGAGAATTCAATAAAGTTAACTCTAGAATTAATCTTGGCATGGAAGGTATGTGTCAGGACATAACGGGAAAATGTTGTGTTGTAAAAAGGGCCTTTTTATGAAGTATGAATTTATATGTTTTGTCGAGGCCTTTGTAGCAGGATGCGTTCCTCTATTGTCATTCTCAGACCTCGATAACGGGGTTAATTTCTACTGCATCCGCGTCGCTATAGCAGGCTAGGACTTTATAGCAAGGGGAAATGTTATTTATGTATTAATAGCCTCAAAGCCCCTATTGTATTCACTTTTTGTTCTTATACTTGGGAGGGGTGATTTTGAGATGTTTGCACTTGATTTTCAATATAAGTCATCAGTTAAGGTAAGATTATTACTCCCCAACCTTACACTTTGACTATTGAACCTTGGAGTCTAAGTTCTAACATGATTTAATGGTAGGAAGAGCCTTGGGTCGAATAGGATGACCATGAATAGGACTAGTGTTAAGATTTGGTTGTAATCGAAAAATTATTTGGCCGCTGTTTGATGGAATATTGTTTTGTATTATTATTTTAGATCAAGAACAAATTGAAGTTTCACAAAGGGTTTAAGGTTCATGATCAAACATGTGCAACAATTGATTGACACCTAAATAGACTATGTTTTATTATTTACATAGTAAAACCTATTCTTTTTCTCCATGGTATTTTGTATATTGACAAGATATTTCATGCCTAGGCCTTCTAGATGGTTAAGTTTATTTTTATTGGTGTAAAAGTGGGAAAATATAATGATTGGGGGTAGTTCTCAAATTCTTGATTTATAACCTTGAGTTTGCTTGTTGGATTAATTAGTGTTAATGGTAAGATTAAGTATTATGAAATTGCTGGGTTATAGTCATTTCTAGGACTTGTGGTAACCGAAGTGAAGAAATACATTCTCATAAAATGGGTCTAGTGTTGAGCTGTTGGTGCATTCATATAGGTGTATACATGTATGTATATGTTTATATTGATTGTTCTTTCTGGAATGTTGTTCAATGCATGTGTCACGATCCATAGTATACCCTAGGCGTAATATGACATAAAGAACCCCACCCTAAAAAAAACCCTTAGCATATATTATACAAGATAACATAAATAAAGATTTTAAAAGAAAGAGTCTTCTATCATAAAGCGTTTGACAAAGTGGAAGTCTAATATAGTCTAAACTAGCCATCTATTACATCGTAAGGAAGTGATTGAGACGTAAATCATATCGAATGTACAAACTTTGAAACTAAAATAAAGACAGTAATAAAAGTTTCTCGGTCTTTGGAACTTGAGGAGTCACCAATCCTTGAGTGTCAAAAGATAAACTAGCCATGAGTGAGAGGTAGGAGCGTCGGACCCTACATAAGTGAAACAATGTAGGCACAAGTATGCATTAGTACATGGAATATGTATTTATAATGATAACAATGTTAAGAGTTCTGAAAGCATTTTAAAAAGGATTTTACATGACATGCAATGACAAAGCCAAATCATAGGATAAAAGGGTTAGGAAACATAAGTCATAGTCATGGTCAATCAAGCTTAACATCTTTGTAATACTTATGAGAAACTTTAGAAGTAACCTTAGTTCATTATTGTGACAAGTTTACCATATAACTGACATGGACCATGTGAGCTATAACATAGAATCTGGTGTCTATCCCATACAAAAAATATATGTTGTTACTTTTAAAGGTAAGAACCATGAGTTTGAGTGAAAGTGGACTCACTAGCTAATGTTTATATGAGATAACCATTTTTGTGGTGGAACATAGTTTATAGGACATGGGTAATCACCGGTATTCCACTCAGTACTAAGTAAAATCCCACGGAATAGTCATTTGTCATAGTCCTATTGTCATCCATGGAAAGACCCAATTAAGCAACCTATCTAAGTTACATTTTATTTTCAATAGGTCCTAAACTTGATCCAAATTAGGTGAGAAAACCTTTCAAACTTATGAATCCTTCATGTGAGAAATCCTTTCACAATCATGTTCTTCGTAGTGTATGAGAAAATCTTTCACAATAATATTGATACTTTACTTTAAAAGCATCCTCAAATCATTTACATCAAGTTCATAAAAATCATGCATATATTCATAAATTCATATCTCATAGTTCATAAGCGTCATAATATGTTCATAGTCTGAAAATCATGAATCATGCACGGGTTATTTAAAATCATGTAATTACTTCAATTCATGCATAAAAAGATATAAAATAATCAATTGAATCATCATTGAAAAGAATCCATAAAGATGGATAACACTCTAACTTTGAATTGAAAATCTAACTTGTAAAATTAGAATATTTAAGGAACCCTGTGAAGGAAAGGACTTCAAAGTGAATACTAACATACCCTAGTGATCAATTCCCTAAAGCTATGGTAAATTCAAAATCTTGAAGTGAAACCTTTCTTCTTCCTTAGCTTTAGAGAGGATTTTAGAGATGAACTAGGAGGGAAATTTAGGAATTACATTTAGGATTTCGAATTGGTAGTTTTATGACTTAAATCACTGATGTTATCATTGAAATAGTGGGTAAAATGACACAACTTAGGTACCAACCAAATAGGACAAAGGCAAAAATGACCTTAACTTAAACACTGCAAAAGTAACTCATATGAGATAACCATCATGTGGTGGAACACAATTTATAGGACATGGGTAATCACCGGTATTCCACTCAGTTCTAACTAAAATCCCGTGGAATAGTCATTTGTCATAGTCCTATTATCATCCATGGAAAGACCCAATTAAGCAACCTATCTAAGTTAGATTTTATTTTCAATAGCTCCAAACTTAATCCAAATTAGGTGAGAAAACCTTTCAAACTTATGAATCCTTCATGTGAGAAATCCTTTCACAATCATGTTCTTCGTAATGTATGAGAAAACCTTTCACAATAACATTGATACTTTACTTTAAAAGCATCCTCAAATCATTTACATCAAGTTCATAAAAATCATGCATATATTCATAAATTGATATCTCATAGTTCATAAGCGTAATAATATGTTCATAGTCTAAAAATCATGAATCATGCATGGGTTATTTAAAATCATGTAATTACTTCAATTCATGCATAAAAAGATATAAAATAATCAATTGAATCATCATTGAAAAGAATCCATAAAGATTGGATAACACTCTAACTTTGAATTGAGAATCTAACTTGTAATATTGGAATATTTAATGAACCATGTGGAGGAAAGGACTTCAAAGTGAATACTTAAATACCTTAGTGATCAATTCCCTAAAGCTATGGTGAATTGAGAATCTTTAAGTGAAACCCAACTTCTTCTTCCTTAGCTTTAGAGAGGATTGTAAAGATGAACTTGGAGGGAAATTTAGGAATTACATTTATAATTTAGAATTGGCAGTTTTAGGACTTAAATCACTTATGTTATCATTGAAATAGTAGGTAAAATGACACAACTTAGGTACCAATCAAATAGGACAAAGACAGGACAACGGCAAAAATGACCTTAACTTTAAAACTGCCAAAGTAACTTATATGGGAGGCTACCCAAACCGTTTAGGGATCCATGGTCCATGAAGACAAACGTCCAGGGGGACCTTTTTCAGGTCTTCCTTTAAAGGCCATGCCACAACCTCTAACGGCTAGTGGTGTCCTTAACGGAACTTTTAGGGTCTCAAAAAGAGTCCTTAGCCTTTTTTTAGGCTTGTGGACTTGCTCGTTAGGTCAATTTAACCTTTCTAAAGTCTGAGGTGTTACAAAATGTCCAGGAAACAAAGGGGGATTATGAAATGGCTTCATATGATAATCTCATGCAATTAACCTATTTTATTTACTTGTGGTTTTAAATGTATATAGTCATTGTGATTGTGTATATTGTTTGTTATTGCTGGTTGGCTCGGGTACCATGCCTGGTACATGATATACCTATAGTTGGCTCGGATATCACACATAATATATACTAACAGGTTGCTTGAGTACCACACTTGATACGTATATATCTATATATAGTTAACTTAGGTACCACAGTTCATTAATTAATGACAAATCGGTTACGACACTAGTACACTTACTATAGATTTCGCAGGTAACACGCCATTACACTAACAAATTGAGCATAATTTCCATGAGAGGGACTAGAATAGGTCATAGTCATATTAGTGATCATGAGGCATCTTATATGCATTGGTGATCCTAAAATCGTAAATTTAGATATTGTGATTGGTATCTTTCACAGTTATAAGGACGTGCTTCGCCCGAGTGTTTCATTATGAAAAAATTGTTATAGATGTTAGAATGACTCTAAAATATCATGGAAATATATATGTAATATAAGGAATAATTAAAGAATGTAACATTACAAAATTTAAAAGACTTACGACAATAAAAACATTTCATAGAAAACAAATAAGAAGTCTACTAGAGTGAAAAAAAGAAAAAAAAAGAAACAAAATATTTAAGAAAAAAGTGCAATATAGACATTATTCTTAAAGAGTGATGTGATATATAGATGAAATATAATACAAAATCAGTACATAACTCTCTGAGTTTTTATCGACTCCGTCAATTTCCTATCAAAATTAAGTGAGTTTATCATCTGTTTTTACTATGAATAAAAATAATAGCTCCTAATAATCTTGGTAGGGATTTCATGCAGATAAAAGTTGAATTTATTAAATAGAATAGAAGGATATCAAAAAGATATCGTAAGTTTAGTTTAAATATTTGGAGGTTATGAATATGAAAGATGAGGTTATGATATTAAGAGTATAAAAGGTTAAATAAGAATTAGAAAATATATAAATTAAAATGAAGAATACGAAACAAAATTTAAAGTTAGTCAAAACCATGTAAAAAGAACAACTAAAGTTCTTCTCCATGTAATTTAAGCATAAGAATTTAAATGTATGAAGCTAGAGTCATTCTTTAATAATAATCAAGTGGACATTATCAATGTGCACTTGCCATTTTGTTAGATTTGCACCCTTTAAAATTATTAATTTCATCTTATTGATCATAAAGGATAATACTTTATCCAATCAATTATATTATTATGAGGAGGGGGGTTTTAAAGAAAAGTTATAAGAAGAGGAAAAGAAAAGAAATTTAGGTAAATATTTTTTTTTTTAAAACTTTAATTATTCTTATACATATAGATTATAGATGAGAAAATATTAATAGATTAGCTAGTAATTAGGATTAATCTTAGGAAGTTAAAAAATCTTAACATTTAATTAAAATTTATACAATCAAAATATTGAAATATGTTCTAACAATTTATTTATAGAAAAGGGGGTAAAAAACCGTAATTCAAACTTTTAACTTTTTGTTCATGACTGTTAGTAAGATATTATATGATCGTTGTTCATGTAATTTGCATGTGTTATAGTATTTGTGGTTTCATATGAATGCAAGTTGAGGACCTGGGAGTGCGAACTATGTTATACGTGTGATGATAATTGTTTTAACTATTGGGTTCTATTGTGGGGGTTTATTTGCGCCCTGATTTTACCATAAATAGATTTCCTTTTAGGAAAACGGTTTGCATTGACTAATCCTTTTCTGGTAGGCAAAGGTTTTAGGACTCGTAGAAATAGAAGATGTCCTTCTAACTTAATCAGCATTCACAAATGGAGTACTTAAAGAGCTTCTTTGAACGTTTTGGTTAGAGGGATGAAATTTGTGAGCTCACAAGCTTTACGTTATCACTTGTGTGAACTTCCATGTAATTCGAGTGAATGGTTGAGGTGTTCCTCTGTATTTGTACTTCATATTATAGTGGATTGCTCATCTCTTGTGGAAGTAGGGCGATTGACCGAACAGAACCACGGTAAATCTTTGTGTCTTTTGGTATATTTCTCGTTGTCTTCTTACTCTTGGTATTTCGAGGTTTGCTTTGCTAGCTTCCGCGTTTACACCTGCTTATTTCTGGTCCTAACACTATTCACGGGGCCTCAATGCTTTAGTTGTCTAAATTGTGTTTCTATTTTGTCATGATGTTTACTAGTTTATTGAAGTGATGGTTGTCTAGTATTCTTAGAACTTATTAGGTAACGAGAATGTGAGTCAAGATGGATGAGTTTGTCTAAGGCCAGTGCAATGTACTGTTCCAAAAGGGCTATGTAGTTGGCATGAGAAATTTAGAAGGACTAGTAAGTTTTTTAGGGCTAGTTATGGCCTTGTCTTCCTGAATATTAATGTGATAGAAGGTCTAGGCTATGATTTGGCCTTATGATGGCCTTGTATTTTTGAATATTAATGTGATAGAAGGGTTACACTATGACCTAGAATTATGATGTTGTTGCATTTATGAATATTAATGTGATAGAAGGGTAAGTCTATGACCTGATATGAGAGTGACATCACAAGTATGCTTGGGAAGCCTTAGAGTGAAAAAGGGGTCAAATGTAGTAATAGTAGAGTTGGCAGCGGAATAAATTAGGAGGTTGGGATCAAAGTGTACTAGTATATGGACATTATACATAGGAAGGTAAAAGCAGGTGGATGGATATTGCATGTTCCCTTTTGAAAAGTTCTACTTGTATTATTATGGGCTCAGTTGTGGGTTTTCTAATAGATACTTTACTCTTGCTATTGCGACTGGCTATAATATAGCCTGGAGGAATTCAATGATGTTTCATATGTGAAGACAATGATGACCTCCAATATCTTCTACTCTTCGTTCCTTCTGGTGGGAGTTTTGTCTAATTTAATTTAATAAATGCACACTTTAGCAGCTCTTGTACTTGTTAAGGCTAGTTCCTTGGTCAGGTGTTAAGGAATTTCCTGTAAATAAAATGGAGGTTTGAATCAATGTTTATACTTTTATAACCCAATTGGGTGTGTGAGTTATGGGCCTATGTGTTTTTTTCACATGTATGGACCTGTTTGAGGGTTGAGGGCTCTCCTATCTAGGTGATACATAAGGTGTTCACACAATCTGATGGGTTGGGTCGTGATAAGTTAGTATTAGATCCTAGGTTACTGCTCTTCTAATATAAGATAAATGTCAAATTAAGTCCTGAGAGTTGGTGTATTGGTGTTTCCATTTAATCTTTAGGGCACTATGAAGCATTTTAAGAATTTATCTCACTTCTTCACTCTTTTCTTCTGGTTTATGCTTGTGGTATGGTTTGAGTCCAATTGGTATCTCTAGATTCTAATTAATATCTTAATGGAGTAGTATGGATGTTGTGGTCATGGTTGAACAAGTAAGAGAAGATTGAAATTGAGAAGGTTCCAATTGATATCTGGCCTTTTAAGTCATGTGAATGCATGGATGGTCAGTTAGTGGTCATCCATGATGCAAATAATATCTTGAACTTGATTTATTGGTGATGAATGCTAAATGATTCTTATTAGGTGCATTGCAATATTTGAATAACTATTTATGTGGGGATTATACTTTCCTATGTGTGAATTATACTTGCGTGAATGACTACAGTTGTTATGTGATTATTGAACATGTTTTGTGTGATTCAGTCCTAAAATTATATTGCCATGAGGCAAAGATTGCATTATACATGTTTGCAAACAATGTTGAGATGAAATTAAAACTACACAGGCTTACCATGGGTAAAGATTGTAAGGGAAAAAGGATTAATGGTGAATAAAGGGAAACTTTAATTGTGGGGTAGTCGGTAATGGTTGAGAACCATGAAAAGGGATACTCATGTATGATAGCGGGTATGTGATAATATAAATTGTGTTCAGATGTTGTTTGAAATTTGTTATGTTATAATGTGATGTTGAGTCTTGTCTATGTATTTTTTGTTTTGGTTTTGGAATTATGTCAAAGTCCATAGTGTGGTTTCATATGTTATGATTCAGAACCAGGTTAAGGAATGACACCATTTTGTAGAAAAAGGGTAAATTTCCTAGGATGCTATTATTTGTGGCTGCCGTAGCAGTGTGCTAGCCTCTATAGTGGGATGGGCAGGGGAAAATCCCTGTCATATTTTACTATTTTACTTTTAATTTTTAAGTTGTTTAAATCATTAGTTGACTTGTGAGATATTGCATGAAATATAAAGATTGGCATCCATGTGTGATAAAAGGAAAGGGTAGGTATGGTAAACCTGGGGTATAAAGGTAATTGGTTTGGTGTGGCTGATTGGTTTCATATGTGTGAAGCTTCATGGTTAAGGATACTGATATATATTCAAACATCATACCACAATTGACGTAGTGATTTTTATCCTTGATTGAGTAACTACTTACGTTGTTGTGATGATATATTGTTACTAAGGAACCATTAAATTGGTGGGACCAAATTTCTGGGTATTCGTGAAATAATGATTGTCCATTAGTGGGAATAGTCACTCATGCAGTATCTGGAAAATGACCAGTAGTTGGCTGGATGGGCAGTGTTGGACATTACTCTTGGTCTTTATTCAAGTGATCATTGGTTTATAGTAACTCTTGAAAGAGAATAGCGAATGATTTGAAATAAGTTGGATTGTTCATGATCGATGACCCTTAGTAGTAGGGTAGGTTGGGGAGAGAGGGATTAGTAAATGATTTCGTGATAAGTCATATCCCTCTTGTTGATCACGATAATACATTGTGGTTAATGATCGTTGATTGGTGATGATATTCTCGTTATAACTTTGGTTAAGATGTGGATGTCGGGTAAAGTTCTCCCTAGGCTGGGAGCTGGCAAATAATCTCAGGCTACGATTGTTCCAATGAAAATCTTGTGCGGTTAAGAGATATTTGGTGTCTTGAGATGTAGCATTGGAGAAAACTAAGGTGGTATAGTGATATGTGAGGGACTTAGCATCCCATATAAACTTTTGGGAGAGGATAACTACTGTCTTTGTGATGGGTCTTGTTAACACTTTTGGGAAGTATAATTCAATTTAGACCATGGAAATGGTGAGTGCATTAGCAAGTGGGACTTGATAGGGCTAGCAAGGAACTACAATATGAGGAAGAGGTAGTTTCTAGGATTGATCGAGATGTCAAAAAGTTGAGGACTAAGGTGATAATATTAGTCAAGGTTCGATGGAAGTATCATTCAGTTGAAGAAGACACCTGGGAAGAACGAGAGGGGCACGTGGGAGAAGTACCCTCACTTGTTTGAGAATTCAGGTACCACCTTCTTCTTGACTTCACCAGATTTTGCTGTTTGATTTCTTAGAGACGAGATATGGGTAAATCAATCTATTGTAAAGACCCATCCCAGTCATTTTGAGTAGGCCAATGGTGAAATAATTTGGTCAAAAAAAACTTGCTCACCCATGAATGTGGGGATTAATAATGAGGTTTGGTTGATGTATTCTTTTATCCGAGACATTCAGGAATCCATAGGGCCTTTTTAAATCTAATTCGAGTAAGTAGAACTCCTTAAATTGATATTAGCGTGGAAGGTATGTCTTATTAAGGAAAGAGGTTGTGTTGTAAAAATGGCCTTTTTCTAGAGTTTGAGTTTCTGAAGTATCGTCAAGGTTGCTATAGCGGGAGTCGTTTCACTATAACGGTTCTCAGATGGCTATAGTGGGGTTAATTTCCACTATAACGTCGACTCTATAGAAGGTTGGATTGTTATAGAGGGCTAAAATGAGATTTATGTACAAACAACCGTGAACCTCCTTTTTGTATTTTGTTTTTTTAGACTTGAGAGGGGAAATTTTGAGATGTTTGCACTCGATTTTCCATGGAGCACAGTAAAGGTAAGCTTAATACTCCTCAACCTTGTAGATTGATTCTTAAGCCTTATAATCTAAGTTATTACTCTTGGGGAGAGTTTAAAATGATTTAATGGTGGGAAAAGCCTTTGATTGGATAGAATGATCATGAATTTTCCTAGATTTAGGATTTGGTTGTAATCCGAGAATTATTAGGCCATGGTTTGATTAATGTTGTGTTGTATTGATATTTTAGACCAAGAACAAGCTAAAGCTTCACAAAGGGTCCAAGTTTTGCGACCAGACTCCTATAACAGTTTCATGGTTTTCTTATTTGATTATTTAAACTTATTTTTTCACTCCATGGTATTCTCTAAATTGGAGGGAGGTTTAATGCCTTGGCCTTCATACACAATGTTTTGATGGTTAAGTTGTTGTTTATTTTTGTTAAGGGGAGAAAAGATAATAAGTAAGGGTGGTTCTCTAGTTCTTGATTGATAACATTGAGTTTCCTTGTTGGTGTGATTCGGTGTAAATGGTAAGGTTAAGTGTTATGAAATTGCTGTGGTTATAACCTTCTTTGGGACTTCTGGTAGTCAATGGGAACAAATGTGTGCTCATAAAGGGGTCTAGTATTAAGGGTGCACATATAATAAAGAGTAAACTCTTTCACTCCATGGAAGTTACTATCATAATCATGAAGAACCAATATATAAAGATTCAAGTAGTAGTTAGTTCTTTACCGTATCTGCAAAAGAGAGAGAAATTGACAATATTCTTAGGTGGAAAGATACCATGTATTGTGAAATCAAAAAAATCATGGCATCTTATCGGGTTACTATGTAACATATTGTTGGGTTTGGAAGAATCAGGACGTCATGGAAAAGTCCTCAGTGGTTCTCCCTGTGGCGTGCCCCGCCAGGCAGTGACCCTGACAATTGCTGCTGTAGGATAGACCTTGGGTACCTCGCACCAGGCCAGGGCTTTTGTAGTTCATGCCTTGGCACACCACACCAGGCAGTACGCCATGCTGCAGTTTGCCTTAGTTTCTTTTCGCGCTTTCTTGCTTCTCCTTTTTTCAAATCGACCCCAAGTTCCTGCAACATCTAATTACTTGTTTTAGTGCACAATCATCTCAAGTCAAACAAAACAACGTCAATAGTCTCAAGATTGTTGTTAAACTTAATCCCAACGTGGGAAAATATTTGCAATTTCGGCATATAAATATGCCTATGATCACCACCCCACACTTAATTATTTGTTCGTCCCCAAATAATCTTTAAACCGTCAAATCATTTTCCTAACCTTTGGACTTATCAATCCACCTTAAAATTAACCAAACACATTTAATCATGCTTTTGTAGTTCACATTGGATGCAACAATTAACAATTTTATTATCTCACCATGATACACCAAATTACAACTCATATGCTCAAAAAATGTCTCGTTTCTTATATTTTCGGGCTAATACAAACTTATACAAATAAACCAAATAGATGAACTCCTAACATGTTCCATGAATGCCCTCTCACCTTTGTGTTTAGTACAACCTTTTACTCAAGCAATCATATTATAGACGAGGCCTATTCTTCTAACATTTTTACTCACTCTCACAAATGAAATTCTTCATATTATAGACGAGGCCTATTCTTCTAACATTTTTACTCACTCTCACAAATGAAATTATTCATATTATAGACGAGGCCTATTCTTCTAACATTTTTACTCACTCTCACAAATGAAATTCTTACTTCTCTTAACATGCAATAAGCTTGACCACAATGTATTTTTACTTTCACCACATATTTCACAAGAAATCAAGAGGACTTTATTTTGGATGTAATGCCGGCTTAAGGTAAGGAAGGGAATGTTTCGAATATATGTTTCGGGTGCCAAAATTTGTTGCTCTGAAATGCACACACAAGTGTATGTGGTCGCTCAAGTAATATATTTTCTTTTAGAAATGAGTTTTCGTTCCCAAGGAACTTCTGATCAACTTTTACTCAATTCCACAACTCGACAAAAAGTAATCTTTTAATAGAGTTTGATGGCTGTAACATTTACAACTACAATTTATGCAACAAATAAAACTAATTAATGTGAATGACTTCAAATTTATGTTTCAAGCAAGTAAAAGAAAATTCTAAGACTGCACCCTGCTTTAAACCTCATGTATCATATCTCAGTTACAAGTTTATTTATATGAGTAGGGTCGCTTGACCTCTAGTCGCCTACTCCAATTCGCAGTCTAACTACATCGTTGCGTGGGAATATGCAGTCCTGATTGGCGAGAATTTATAGATCATCACGTTTCTTAACCAAGCTAGGTATTTGTCCAGGCGTCACCTCTAAACAGAAATCAACTCAATGGAAGATCAAACCTTTTATATTCTTTGAACTATCTACCTTACCCTCTCTCGATTTCAAGAATAGAAAGGAGATTTATCTCTACGATGGGCACTCAAGAAATAATAAAACAAAAATATAGAAGTAACTTAAACTAATAACATAGAATTAATTCAAAGCCTTCAATATTCAAGAGTCAATCCATACCTACAGCTCCAGAACAAGGGCGTTTAGCCACTCATAATATTCAAAACCGCAAAATAAAGTTTTTCATGCAATTTCTAAAATAAAGAAGAGTTAGAAAATGAAAACCTATTAGAAAAGTTAAATCTTGCTCTTGCACACCAAAATAATGTCCACCCCCACAAAATAACCCTAGGGGTCTATTTATAGAATTAAGGAAAATTAGACTCCAAATCTAATCAAAAAAGGAATCCTTTATAATTAAGTTTTCGCTGGTCACTTCGGAACTGGGTTGGGGCGCTGCACAAGGAAGCGCGCCTGGCAAGTGCAGCAGTAGGATGACCCTTGGTGCCTCGTTCCAGGTAGTGAGCCAGGTGAGGGCAGCTGTAGTTCATGCCTTGGCGCCCTGGGCCAGGCAGTGCGCCATGCTGCAGTTTGCCTTAGTTCCGTTTCGCACTTTCTCGCTTCTCCTTTCTTCAAATCGACTCCATTTTCCTTGAAAGTTCCTGCAACATCTAATCATGTGTTTTAGTGTACAACCATCAAAGGTCATACAAAACAATGTCAACAGTCTCAAGATTATTCTTGAAGTTAATCCCTACGTGGGAAGTTATTGGCAAATTTGGCTTATAAATATGCCTAAGATCACTAAACAATATTATGAATTTCCTTTGTTGGCATCTTAAGTTACATTTTGTTCATCTAAAGTTACTACCATTTATTTCACAATGTTGTGTAGCTTCTTGCTGGTCAGTTCAAATTTATGTAGTATTTGATGGTATCTACCTACTAAAAATTTTAATTTCTCTTTACTTGTTAAATAATTGAAGCTGAAGCAGCAACTTAGTTATTCTCTTACAAGAAACTGTAGCATGACACATCAAGAAGAGTATGGTATATTGTTGATCCGTAGTTCCACGACTTACGGTGCAGCAGGCCGTTTTGGAGATAGTCGACACGACACGGAAGAATAACTACTCACACATGGTGTTGATACCAAACAATATTAGTTTACCATGGTTAATGATACAAATGAGGAGGCAATGTGTAAACGCAGAATGACTAATTTTTTTAGTTGATGCTGAGTGTAGGTAAGTACTGTAAAGTTAGCCATTTGACGGGTTAATAGAAGTAGTTTGTGGCCTTGTCAGTAGAGTGTACATATTTGAATGCTATGAGTGTACGGGAATCATGTATCTGAGTGATCTAAGCAGTTGCATTTTCTTGCATATTTTTGTATGTTTGTTTTTGCCTGCAGATGTATTTTTGTTTTTGCATACCCTTATGATGTGTGTGGTTATCCACATCAGTACTAGTGACAAAATCAAGAATTAAAAACTTACTGGCCTTAAAACCACATGTTTTATGGTTTCTGGACAATCTAAGGCTAACTATCCTTGAAGTGGAGCACATAATGTGCACTAGAAAGAAGAATAACCTTTGTTTCCGGAGAGAAAGCACATTCAAATACTTTTTTATAAGTTTGGATAATGATAATTTTCATGATGATTACAAGATGGTCCGTATTCTTATGTCATCGAGGGTGGTTATAGCTGTGATATATATTGTTTAAGCTGATGATTTCCAGGGTGATATGTTAGAGTCTGAGTCGGCTGAAGTTGGTTAACGTGAAGCTATATTGGGTTACTGTTGGTGTCCTCATTATCACGTGTCTATTGATTTGGCCGATGAGAAGTGAGGAAAGCTGGAGCAACCTTGCTATGGAAACAAGACTTCCAGAGTGTTGGGAAGTGATCTTTTTGGATGTTGTAGTAATCGGAGAACCTGGACGAATTTATGGGTTACGGAGGTAAATGGGGTCAAAGAGAACTGGGAAAAACTTCACACCATCAGATTTCCTCATGGTAGTTCGAGCTATGTGGTGTCTCCACTGCTTCCGAAGTCAAGTAAAGGGGAAAACTTCACACCATAAGATTCTGATCTTGTTAGTCATCTTCCCTTTTTGCAGTATTTTAATGAAAGAAATATATTTTGCTATAGTGCTTGGTGTCTTTCAATCTAAATGGCTTTAGATGTTTGTTTTCTCTTCTTAGGCCTATGTTTTAATTTATTTTGCTTGAAACTTCACTCTTTTAATATATACGGATTTGTGTTAACATCTGTTGATACATCCTATATACATAGAAATCTCTCCCTCTTAAACACATGACCGATCGATGCTGCAATTCCTACCACTTTTATCTGCAGGAAGGGAATGAAGGAAACAAAAGATTATTGTTGCAAACTGATCAGCATGAAAAATTTAAGGATTACGTAGTAATGCATTTTGTGCAACATTCTTCTTTTAGGCTTGTTGCTCTTGTTTACTGACAATAGTGACTTGCTTACACAAGGCTCGAGTTGTAACTTATAAACTAATCATCTTAAACAGTAAAAGAATAGTGAGAAAGTTAATCTATCTCATTACCTAAAATTGATATAAACCAATAAATTACACATTTGAGTGCCACTAAATGAATTGACGATCATTTTACTGAAAACGCGCAATATAGAGTGGGGTCCAATGCAATTGTCAAAAACATAGTACACCACAATAAAATTAGCGCAATCATAAGTTATTAAGCCACCTATAATACTTTCTTGACACCAAAAAAATTTGAATAACCGAAAAAAATAATAATCTAACACTTTCCAAAACACCCCACAAACTTATGGTTCTAATGCTATAAACCTTAATAGTAAAGTATATGTGTTGTATGATCTAGATTTTGGCTAAGAAAAATCACTTTCCAGTACTATACGACAATTAATGGAAGTCATTTGAAAACAAAATAGAAAAAAAACTTCTTTATAAAACTCATTAAGCGCAAAAGTTTTCTCATTTCAAGCATATCATATAACATTGATTTTCTAACTATATAGTTGTTGTAAAGATGAGCATTGGATAGATGTTAAATTACTGTATCGAGGTTTGAAATGGAAATTTTTTGTTGACATAATTCTTTTCTCAACCAACAAAATTTGTATGCAATCAGCGAGCATATGAAAATCTTGTTCTGCATGAAAAAAAAAGATATTTGTACATCACAATGAATAGTAAAAGAAGCTAAAACCCATCATTCATTGTAACCCAAAATAATTAGTAATGAACTCTTACTAATTATAAATTGCACGATTTTCAACATCTGAGCTGAATTATGTGTTGCCTTTGATGTTGTTGCATCCCTTCTATGTTCCAGAACAAAGGGCCAAACAAGGCTTTCAATGTATTGCGTCAACAAGGTGACCACAATTGGTAACCTCTTGAAATCTCATTGAGTCATCCTTTGGATTGCAAATAAATATATTTAATCCATTCTTATACAAAATATCACCTTCACTTGACATGCAAAAGTGTGGACCAAAGAAACTATACCCAACACACCTAATGTGAAACATTTTTGTCCAAAACTCTTTAACTCCGTACTCTCTCATAACCCACACATCTGCATGAGTCATTAGAGGACGACAAATCATAGACAAATCATTCCTAATACACCAAGGTACGACGTAAAATGAAAATTTCCTTCTCCGTAGCTAGGGTTCTCCATTTCTTCCCATCTTCCATTAGCCAAGTCAACCACAAAGATGACACAATCATTATCATAACCAGATTACTTATTAGTAATAGCCCAGTGAAGCTTCCCATTCACAAGCATACCCGAGTTATTGAATGGCATGGAAATAAATAATTTTACATTTCCCAACATTATAACATGAATTGTCATCATCCACATTTAGAGGGATATCCCCTACCTTATAATCACCATGAAGCTCATCGTATCCAAAACCATACATATAAAAGGAACCGGTTCTAGAACTACACATTTTCTTGAGCTTCCTAATTGATGGATTCTAGAGATACAAGTCTCTTTGTTCAATGGTGTTACATAATGTATATGGATATCATTCTTTATATTGTACAAATATATAGATTATAACATATCTTTAGGATTTCCTTTTTATTTCTTTCCTTAGTTGGCTTCTCATATTATTGTATTTATACATGTTTACCTATTGAATAAGAGACAAGTTGTTCTCTCCAATTCCTTGCACATGGTGTCAAAGCGTAAACAGAATTGTGAGACTTGAAGTGGTGGCTCTCGAGCCTCACCACTAGTGGTTGCCGGAATTACCCGCTGCCATATTTCTGGTTCATGAGACTTAAACACTGGTGGTTTGTGGTGCTCTATCTTACTGATTTGGCGTTGCCTAAGATTCCCAATTGATTTATGGTGGTTTTCTTATCATTGGACCATTTTTTTGAAGATTTAACATCAAGATCCATGTTCTGCAGTATTTCTTTTGGTTATACTATAGTTTGAATTGTTTCCTCTACTACTGTATGGTTTGGTATGTTTTGAGCCAGACTACTGTCTGATCTTTGCTGCTGTTGGTTCAAATTTCCTCTTTGTTGCTTGATTGGTTTTCTGTTCAAAGCCTTTGGCTATTCATATTTTAGTTTCTTGTTACTCTGTGAACTGCTAGGTATTCGAACCATCTAAACTCTGTTTTGGTTTTCTCGACTTGAGTGAGACGTTTTGTCTTGTTAAAACCTTTATATTGAGGATTTTGGTGATTTCGTTGTTAATTTGTATTGATATTGTGAGAATGAATGATAATAAGGGAGAAGAATGGAAGAGTTCAGATAAGCGTAATAGTAAGGTTGATGTAGATCATTGGCCATCATCGGATAAAATAGTTTTGGTTTCGTTAGAAGATTATGCTAGATTCATTCAGTATGAGAAATCTTCTTCAGTTACTACTTTTGTCGAGTCAGTAAAAGCGTGCCTTATTACCTCTTCAAATAAATGGGTGATTGATTTAGGTGCCGCAAATCATATGATAGGTAACCCAGGTACTTTTTGTAACTTCTAGCCACACAAAGTACCATCTCTAGTTATTGTAGCGGATGCATTAACTTATACTAGTGTTAGATGTTGAACTGTTAAATCAACCTCATCTATTACCCTGTCATCTGTCTTAAGTCTCTCAAAATTGGCCTTTAATTTGATATCTGTTAGCAAACTTACGACAGACCTTAACTATTATAACTCGTTCGTTCCCGATTATTGTCTATTTCATGACATTGGAACGAATCAAGTTATTGGTAAAAACATGTATCTAATGATCTTTATCTCCTTGATTAATGGGAACCTCGGTCTTTTGCATGCTCAGGTGTTATTTCTCCATTTGAAGCACATTGTCGATTGGGACATCCTTCACTACCTTTGTTGAAGAATTTTTTTCATGAGTTCCAAAATATTTCTTCATTGGATTGTAAATCATGTCGATTTGCTAAACACCATCGCGCCTCGTTATGTCCAAGGGTTAATAAGCGAGTACAGTCATCTATTGAGTTAATTCATTATGATGTTTGGGGACCGTGTCCTGTTGTTTCCAAAACTGGACAAAACTATTTTGTTACTTTTGTGGATGATTTTTCTAGAATGACGTGGATATACTTATGAAGATTGATATGAAGTGTTTTCCCATTTTTGTGTGTTTTCTACTGAAGTTAAGACTCAATTTAATACTATCGTGTGCTAACTAAGGAGTGATAATGCTAAAGGATGCATGTGAGAATCATTTCAGTTGTATATGAGGCAACATGGTATTCTCCACCAATCATCTTGTGTTGATACGCTTCCTAAAACGGAGTTGCTGAAAGAAAAAACAGGCATCTACTTGAGATAGCCTGGGCACTATTATTTCAAACAAAGGTTCCTAAACAATTTTGGGCTGATGTAATCTTTACATCTTGTTTTCTTATTAACTACATTCCTTATACTATGCTTGTAGGCAATATGCCTGATAACATTGTTTTCCAAATAAGCCCTTATTTCTTGTGGAACCAAAGTTATTTGGAAGTACTTTTTATGTTAGAGATGTTCAACCATCAGTTAGCAAGTTGGTTCCCAAGGCCTTGAAGTGTGTTTTCTTTGGATATTCTCACCTTTAGAAAGGATATCATTGTTAGTCTACTGAACTTAGAAAATATTTGGTCTCAACTAATGTAACCTTTTCGGAGGCTACACCATTCTTCTATGCACCTCCCATTTCTACGAGTCAGGGGAGGAAGATGAGTGGTTAGTGTACCAAGTTACCAGGGCCATACCATAGCGATCAAATGATGTTTCTCATACATAACCCGATTCTTAAATTGAGAACCAATCTACTATTGTGCCTTCAATGCTAGTTCCATCAGCTCCAACAAGGCCACCCTTTGTTCAGGTTTACTCTAAGAGGTGGGAAACTAATGATACCTATGCTGCACTAACTCCTTCGTCATCAGATCCTCATCCAAGTGATCCTACAGAAAATAGTGACCTTCCTATTGCTCTTCGCAAAGGTACACACACTTGCCAAATTTCATTGGTAATTTTGTTTCCTGCGGTCAATTATCTCCCGCATCTAGATCTTTGATTGCATCTCTTGACTCTATATTTGTACCCAAAGTTATTAAGGAGGCTTTGAATCATCTTGGATGTTCTAAAGCAATGCTTGAGGAAATACGTACCTTAGAGGAAAATCACACATGGGATCTGGTAGACTTACCTAGTAAAAAGAAAGTAGTGGGAAACAAATGGGTATTCAAAGTCAAAGTTAATTGAGATGGCTCTGTGGCGAGACATAAGTCCAGACTTGTGGCCAAAGGGTATGCTCAAAATTATGGTGTAGATTATTCAGACACCTTCTCTCCAGTTGCCAAACTCACTTGTGTCCGTTTGTTCATTTATCTAGCTTCTTCTGAGAATTGGCCGTCACATCAATTGGATACTAAGAATGCGTTCCTTCATGGTGATATCCATGAAGAGGTTTATATGGACAAACCACATGGTTTTGTTTCTCAGGAGGATTGTGGAAAGGTTTTTCACTTGAAGAAGTCCTTTTATGGCTTGAAAAAGAGTCCTCGAGCTTGGTTATGAAAATTTAGCAAGGTAGTTCAGGAGTATGGATTGAAAAAGAGCAAATGTGATCATTTAGTATTTTACAGGAAATTTGGTGCTGGAACTATTCTCCTTGTTGTATATGTCAATGACATTGTCATTACTGGAAGTGATTTTGAAGGTATCTTTTCTCTTAAGTCTTTCTTACACACTAATTCATTAAAGACTTGGGACAACTTAAATATTTTGGGAATAAGCGATCTAGAAGCAGAAGGGTGGTAGTTTTTATGTCAAGAAAGTATTACTTGGACTCTACTAGAAAGACCTGGGAAAGTGGCTGCCAAGCCTTGAAGGACTCCAAATGGTTCCTAATGTTCACTTACAAAGATGAGAATGCCATTTGACGATCCACAACTGGTACGGAAAGGTTGGTTGGTTAAATTACATATCTTATTGTTGACTGCGAACATATGTTACCTTTGCAGTAAGTGTGGTTAGTCCATTCATGGCCACATCCACCGTCGACCTGGATAGTATGTAGACAGATCTTATGTTATTAAAAATGGAGCCCTGGACTGGTATGATTGTATAGCAATCAGGACATTCTCATATTGAGTATTTTGCAAGATGCCAAATTGGGGGGATACAAGATTGATCGAATGATATATAATGGTTATTGTGTTTTTTTTTCGTGGTAGGAACTTGGGGTCATGGAACGCTAAGAACAAAACATTGTATCTCGGCCAGTGCAGATTGGTAAAGAGGCAATGAACATTCTAATGTGACATATGTGGATACCTCATCTTTTGACAGAAATTGGACTAGAGCATTCTATTTCATTAAAACTTTGGTGTGATAATCAATCTGCGGTTCATATTGTTTCAAATCCAATGTATCATTAGAGAAAGAAACATATTGAGGTTGATTGTCATTTTGTTCGTGAGAAGATTCAGGAGAACTTGATATCTACGGGCTACGTGAAGACAAGAGAACAAGTAGCTGATTTGTTCATGAAGGCATTGCATGGAGCTTGAGTAAATTACCTTTGTAACAAGCTGGGCATGATCAATATGCATGCTCCAGCTTTAGGGGGAGTGTTACAGAATATCTATAGATCTCTTTCTTGATATTGTACAAAGATATAGACAGATAGCCTTGCTTTAGGATTTCCTCTTTAGTTCTTTCCTTAGTTAGCTTCTCATATTATTGTATTTATACATGTTTACCTACTGAATAGGAGACAAATTATTCTCTCCAATTCCTTGCAAAATGGAAACACAAATAACTCCATTGATGGAACCCACAACCTTAATAGATTCATATGATTTTTTTTGGATGATAATCCAAGCCAATTGCCCTAGTAACATCGTTATAAAATAAAGAGTTAACAAAAAAGTCCTTAAGATTGTTTTCAGGTGGGTTGAACCCCATCATAAGCCTATGAAAGGCCTTGTTATTATAAGATATGTTGAGATGGTTGCTGAGAAATTTATGACTATAGATTAAACCAAGCCAACATTTTGATAGAGACCTAAATTTCAAGAGGGGTTTCACCGAAATTCTTAAGAGGATTGCAGTAATGATCTATGTTGGTAGAACAGTGGTAGTAAAGTTTCAATCTTGAATAAAAGAAAAAGAAAATGGAGCACTGGTAATGTGCTTGATCCTCTTGTAATGTTGATGAGAGGCTTCAGATTCCATTCTGTTGAAAAAATTTGTGAAGACAACAATGTTTTGATGTCTTTATCTATAACTATGCCCTGAAAAATATTTTCTAGGTGTACCATCTCCGAGAGATATCTTATACAATTCTTATCTGATTAATGGTCTTTTATTTACTGTAAAAAGATTTTAATGTGTTCTTTAAGTGTCGTTTGATCAATTTTTCTCCTTTTAAATTCTCCATAAATGAACGTGCATTTAAGTTGTAGTAGGAAATTCACGGTCAAAATAATCTCTTAAATTACACAGTCCAAAAGTTCGGTCAAAGAAATCTAGTTTTAGATTTGGAGGATTTACTCATAAACATTAACTCACTATGGGTTTTGTCCATTTAACTTAATTTGTACATAGATTTGTTTTATTATTAAAAACATTAGTAAAGTGAAAAACTTGTTGGTTACAGCCTAAAACAACTTGAGCAAAAAAGCTCTTTTCTGTACTAAGTTGTCTATCTCTGTCATAGCTACTTTATGATGAACCAAATTATTCATAGGAAATAAATTATCTAGACCCAAGCCTATTACTTGGGTGTGGCCAACACACAAAATCTTTACTAGTCCCGAGAGAACTTTTTGTCGATCTTACTAATGAACGGAAGACTAAATACTTATGCGAAAGTTTTAGAAATGATAAAATTCCTAACATCTGATAGTTTAATAGTCTAAAATAGATGTAGACTATAATTAATTAAAACCTCCGAAGATCAAGACTTAGCTGACTCGCTCACTTATCTATGAAGCCTGTACTAAACTAAGATAGTTCCAAGACAAGACCAACGACTACCTCAATAAATCACTACTATGTCTACTAATTAATGAAATAAATAATCGAATTGGAGCGCTCTGAAAGCAAGGAGATCTTACCAAAAGCTTATGTTGAGGATCTCAATAAAGACTCTGTTGTTGACCGTGAGTACCTGTATCTTCATCATTAAAAGATGCAACGCCGAATGTCATCATTACATGAGAGGTATGATATGTAAAATAGATGAATACAACAATGGTTATACTGAACATACATAATTAAAGAACATCTTAGATAAAGATTGAAAATTCTATAACTTTAAAGTAAAGCATGCATACTTATTGAAAACAATAATGTTTTACAACATAGATATATGCAATAATATCAAATGGTTAAATAGTATACTTTAATTTTCTTAGGGATTTTCTCCAACCGACAATCATCACTATGAAATTCATGATTATATATAGTCTTTCCCACATCCCCATTCCCATCAAATACTTTGACAAGGTAAATGATAGACTGAACTAATAGATCTAATATCTAGGCCCTTACCAGGGGCTTTATGAGGATTAACCCGAATTAATGGCACGATCCTATCCTATGGTTGTTGTGAAGTTATGGACTTTAAGTTATCTAAACACTTTCCTAACTCAGTATTCAATACAAATCTCAAATCAACGCAATGATGCTCAATAGTATAACGTTCCATGTTAGTAAAACGTGTCTCACTTTGGACAAAACTCATAATCTCTATCTTGAATTACTACAGAAAATACTTCGTTCTGACTATACTAAACTTGATTTAGAAACTGACCGGAAACCTTTCAATAAAACTGATTATGCTTCCTTAAAACTAGCCATGTTTTTCTTAATGAAAATAATGAACTTGGAACGTTTCAAGTTGCCTTACAACTCATTTTGAATTATGGTTCAAATACTTGAAGTTTACTTTGAATGTTAAAGCAATGTATAATGAATGATATGCCAAGGCCTCTAAACAATATTAATTAAATATGGCACATGTGATATATTAATCTTGAACAACATTCGAGGATCATAAATATGTAGAGAACTGAAATCTCTACAATGAAATCAAGAGCTACACTTAAAATGTATGGGGAATTTCAAATAGGGATAACTTTGGAGTGAAAACCCTAGTCATAGTCTTTTTAACATAGAAATAGATGTAGGGAATGAAGAACAACTCATTCATTCACTACGATAGCCTTACATACCATAGAGAATAAGAGTTCATCAAGAAAGCTTGAATCCGTGGATTGTTCTTTTATTGATATTTACACTACGTTTGTGTAGAATAATATGAGAGTATTCTAAGGTAATACTAATATATACATACAAACTATGTACCATAAAATAACGGTTTTGGCTTTGAAAGAATGAGAAAAGACTAAAGTATCCTCAATTAAAATCTCCCGTAATTCTATTAGGAGGCCTAATTATGGTCCATAGTTAGATGGGAGAGTTGATAAAATAGTCACTCTCCAGACTTAATTGGACATTAAGACAACATTCATGAAAAGTATGTGGTATACCCACTATTAATGACATCATCCATGTGCCCTACTTGGGACATACAAAAGACTCCCCTAAGTTTTCATATCTCCATTTTGGTATCCCTCTTCTTCTCCATCAAATGTAGAATGAATCAATATGTTTATTTCCAATGTTTTATATTAGAAAAATAAAAAGTCTCCAACAAGCAGCTCACTTTTGCTGTTGTTTTGCCGATTCCGACGACTTCTCTGGCTATATTATCCATTTCAAAGATAAAACAATCATCATCTCCTACTCCATTGGCGGATTGCAAAAGACTTAAGAGGTCAAAAAGGGAGGGAGGCGGGCAGTTTTAGGAATTTGAAGAAAGAATCTTTATAACGCTTGATAACTCATTAGTAGATACATTTTAGTAGTTTAGAAGCATTAAAAATAAGCTTTTTCATTGAAGGAGCTCAATTTTGAACCAAATCTCATTTAGTCGCCTTTTTGTACAGATCTCGTATATCAACGATCGTCAAAGACTGATATTGTAATATAGTATCTATGGGAGGAGAAACCCAAAAGCTAGAATTTAAAATCATTGAGTAAGACGATAGTGTCGATTGTGTTGCATTGCAATGATTCATATGACGATACGATTGCAATCAAATGAACGGATGGGGAAAAATGAATTTCACATTCATAAAAAAGGATAGGCACGTCAGCTTGTACATGTTAGATATTTGTATTGATGACTCTAGACCAACATTGAGGATAAATGTCAATGTGATACCTCCAATTGAACCAAAAAATTCATTTAACAACGACAATAATTCTATTGGAATTAAAAGTTTGGGTGATAATTCAATGGATAGCTTGGGCGATCATTTAATGAATGTAGAAAATTAGATAATAAATGCGGAAGATCCCGATCTCTTTAATGTTATGTTTATAGACAAATGAGAGTATCCCCTGACATCTATATTTAATTTGATTGCTAAGAGGTTTCGAGAATTGTTCAGGGAGAGACATGCATATATCCTCAAATCAAAGGGTAATCAAATAATGCCGACTGTCAAAAAATTTGAAAGAGAAAGATGATCGAGGGATACTATTTTTTTTGGACCCCAGAATTTTGGTTAATTTAATGTCAGTTATTTTCGAAATTAATCTTTATTTAATGTAGATGAATCGAAAGATCACATATTTGTAAACTATCTATTAATGTATATTATCAATTCCACTCGTTAAGTATTATTAATATATAAAAATTCATGTTATTCATAATGCAATGATTTTAGTGCATGGATTAGAATGATTAATGAAGGAAGTGCTCTAAAAAATTATCATGATCTCAAGCTGTGTATTATTATTATGCATGTTATTTTTGATGAACCAAATCAAATAATCACTAAGAAATAATTTAAGTATAACTTTTGTTACCTATGGAAAACTTTAATATCTAAATATTTACTGGTTTTCAAAATATATAGACCCTTTATACATTCGATACTGTGATGTCCTCTGACCAATGTAAATTACACTCTGACATTAGTAAGATATATTGAAGTTTATAATCATGATAATTAATTAATTAATAATAATTTTTTTTTAAAATTTATCCAATTAATCTAATTTAAACAAAGTAATTGTGATCTGTAAGGGTACACTAAATGGGGTTGTGATAGATGTGTACGAGGTGGAGGAAGAGGGTGGTTATACAGTAACATATTATGTGGAGGAATCTATGTGATCAAACACAAGTATGTTATGAGGATATCATTTGTTCATCCACATTTCATCCACATACACTCTGATCACTATGCCCAACTTATGCATACTCTTATATGATCATATGACTTGTTTAAACTCTTTTTTAATTGTGTACATTTTAATAATTTTTTTATTAATTAATCATTCTCTTTTTAAAATTCTACTAGTTAGTTCTATACATGTATATCATAATCTTGTAAGTTTATTATGGATGAAAGTCTTGGTATACAATTAAGTCATGATGATCACATAAAAGTGCACATAAATTGCAGATAACAATCAAAGATGTACGAGGATGAGTTGTGGTTGAACAAATTAAATCCTCACAAAACATATTTGTACTTTAATAAACATTATTTTGAGGATGTTAGTTGTTAACCACTAATCATCTTCACACATCTCCGATCATCGTCCCAATTTACGTGAACTCTTATATGATCATATGATTTGTTTAAGCACATATAGTTGTGTTACATATCAATATTTTTTTTGTTAATTAATTATTTCCTTTTTGATAATATGCTAGTAAGGACTATAAGCTCATACAATATACTATTGATAAAGCATGTAGTTTAGAATTTATAGTGAATTCAGTTTATGGTTCTCAATATAATATATTTATATAGTTAATTTTTATATACTAATTTTTTTTTTACCATTGCACCTGCATATATCGTACAAATGATGAAGTGTCAATCTGTGTAATTCATCATCTACCAGCCACATGAGAAATAATTGATTATATTTATTGACGTACAATATTAACAAAATTTAAATATTCACTTCATGAAAACGTAGTAAAGTACACCTCAAATTGCACCTATTCGTAATATATGACTTTTTATATATAAAAAATATGGCAATCTCTATTTTAATTCCCTCATTTTATTGACTTTATTTTATATTCAATTAAAATAACTACAATGTCTCAAACACCCCAAATATCCAATGAAAAATAATTATTGTTCCATTAAGTAAAAAGTGAATTGGTTGTCTTTTATTACGTTATTGTTCCATTTTAATATATGATGAATACGCAAAGAAGAATCTAAAGTCTTTTTAGCATTCCTTTTTATATATATAAAAAGGTAAACTTTATCTTAATTCCCTCAGTTTGTTGATTTTAATTTTTATTCAATTTTAAATAACTACAATGTCTCAAGCATTTCAAATATCCGATACAAAAAAGTTATGCAAAAAGCATCTCAAGATGAGAAAATGTCACATAGATTCAACTCTGCAATCAATAGAGAATAGATAAATTTATAAAATCTATGTATTACTACATTAACAGATAAGAACTTATAATAAATCGACAAGATGATAGATAATAAGTACCAAAAATTTCTAGAAAAATCCATGTAAAATGTACAAGACATTATTCTACTTATATAAGCTTTTACCCTGTTTATTCAAATCATACTTCATCATACAATTCTATGCTAGCCCAAATGACTCTTTTCATAATGGATAATTCTCAAAGAAATTTAATCGACCACTATTTTGATTTGGTTTGAATCTACTTTCTTCGATGAATCCCTTGATAGCAGCACCGAGTGCACGAACCAAACTAAGAGACACTTTAATTTTTGCTCCATTCTTTGTTGAATACATTTGATCACTTAGCAACCTTTGAGTAGTGATGTTCTTGATCACTTTGAAATAAAAAGTTTCACAACATTAATGGATTTTGCTCATTTTTTAATTTACGGTGTATGCTAACAATTCAACCCCATAATCAAAATAATTTTATTTAAGTTGAAACGAGTTGGCTTATCGTTCACATACAATTAGATGTCATATAACTTTTTTTATTCTTCGCTCATCGCAACAACATATAATAAATCATTTATTTCTTGAATTCAAAATTCTTCTGCAAATGTATTATACGTTCAAACAGTATTATTTGAAATCAGTATAGAGCTTTTGATCAACTAAATTTTTTCTAAAGTGATCACGATAAATCCTCACCTTTCTCTTAAATTTTTTTCTAAAGTGATTAACTTTGCGTTTTAAGTTCTTACCCAAATAAATTTAAAATGATGCAAGCAGTAGACATAATTTTTTTCTTAATGATTTTTTTTTTAATGTAGTAATATTTTAAATATATAAGCAAAAATAATTTGTAGTGACAATCTATCCGACCAATAGTCTATTGACTCATAGAAAAGATATCTATCAAACATGCAACAAACAAGTTTAGCAGTAATTTGAAGGGGAATGCAAAAGACACCACTCCAAAAACACCATCTAAGCTTACTAAAACACATACTATTTTTAAATTGATAGAAAATATAAATAACAGTTCAATTTTTCTAACAATTATACAAAGAAAAACACAATTAAAGATGCATAATCATAAATATGAACTCAAAACATATCAAATTTTGACAAATCTAATCAAGAGCAATCAATTTTTTTTTGTATAAATTCAAAATCAATTAAACTAGAATGCAAAAAAAAATTCGTTAAACAAATCTAAAACTGTTTAGAAAAGAAAAATGAACTTACTTAAGTACAAGAGGATGAAAGTTTCGACCTGGGAAGATTGGAGAAAATATATTTTAACTATTTGAGATATTGAAGAAAATAGGGAAGAAGAGAGGTTGAGAAGAGAGAGAGAAATTGTTGAATAATAAAATGAATTTATAAATATGGAATATCTAATAATTATGAAAAGAGACTAGTTTGTGTTTTTTGTAAACTTATATTTATCCATTAAGTTTTTAAAGTGTTTAGAAGCCCCATGACCTCACAAGCCTATTCCACTTTTTGACCTTCTCAAAGTAAACCTACAAAATAAATCAAAAATAAATGTGGTGGCTATAGACTACATTAAGTTATTTTTGTGGGCACAACACCAAATCTTATCCAGTTAGATATACAACTCATGGATTCCATTTGTGGAATCTAGACCAAAATCATGGGCTAGAAAGTTCTTTACATGAGACAAATTGTGGATGATTTTTTTATTTATGGATTGTGGTTGAATACCTAAAAATAAGAGAAAATAATAAGTTTCAGGACTTTATTTTACGAGCCGAACTTATGTCTCAGTTGGATTTATGACCCATAGTTTTGTGCGTAAGAATCAGTCCAAAAATGGCTTCAGAAGTTTGATTCTGTGATATTTATTGCATCTATACTTCACTTAACAAGACATAAATGGGACTCATAGTTGGCAAATTATGATAACTCTGTTGGATTTATTTGCCCTGATTTCTCACAATAAATAGGTTTTCCTTTTATGAAAAGGTTTTAGATTGACCAATCCTTTTATTGTGGAAAAGTTAGGACTCTATAAATAGGGCTGTTCTTCTAACTTAATCAAAATTCACAATGTGAGGTCTTTAAGGGATTTGAGATTTTGTTAGACTGGGACTTGTGGTCATCACAAATTGATACGTCATCATTTGGGTGAACCTCCATGTGATTCTAAGTGAATCTGGTGAGGTTTTCTCTGTGATTTTTACTCTCAATTTATAGTGGATGGCTCATTCATTGTAATGAGGCAATGACCGAACACATTAAATCTTTGGGTCTTTGAGTATATTCTCGTTCTTCTTTTATCGTGGTCTTTAGAGATTTGCTATGATAGATTCCGCGTTACACCTGCATATTTACAATCCTAGCAAACCGTATGAAAAGTGTCGAGGTAAAATGTCATAGCTTTTTTAATCTGAACTCATTTGATAAAAACTCGGTGACATTGGAAAGAAGATCATAGAAATTTTATGTAAAAGGCCATGGGACACTAACTCTTAATATTTCAGAAACATATGGTCATTTGAAAGTTATTCTTTCATGAATTCTTGCAAAAAAACATAGCTAGTAGGATGTTTTGGATCTCAAATTAGCGCTAAAGGTCCCTTAAGACCCTAAGCAACTTATGATACACCACAAACTTGTGGTTCTAATGGTTGAACTTTGATAGTAAAGTATATGTGTTGTGTGATCTAGATTTTGGCTAAGAAAAAGCAGTTTCCAATGCTATATGAAAATTAATGGAAGTCATTTGAAAAAAAATAGAAAAGGAACTTTATGATTCTCATCAAGCACAAAATGTTCTCATTTGAAGTATATCATACAACATTGATTTTCTAACTATGTCGTTGTTGTAAAGAAGAGAAATGGATAGCTCTTAAATTACTGTATCGAGCATTCTAATGAAATTTTCAGTTTACATAATTCTTTTTTTGAACCAACAAAATGTGATATCCAATCAACGAGCATTTGTAAATCTTGTTCTGAATGAAAAAAAGATATTTGTACATCACAATGAACAGTAAAAGCAGCCAAAACCCATCCTTTTTCATTGTAACCTTAAATAATTAGTAATAAATTCTTACTAATTATCAATTACATGATTTTCATAATTTGATCTAAATTATGTGTTGCCTTTGTTGTTGTTGCATTCCTTGTATGTTCCACAACAAAGGGCCAAACAAGGCTTTCAGTGTAGAGCCTTTTGTCAACAAGGTGAACACAATTGGTAACGTCTTGAAATCTCGTTGAGTCATCCTCATGATAGTAAATAATGATATTTGATCCATTCTTAAACAAAATATCACCGTTACTTGACATGTAAAAGTGTGGACCAAAGAAACTATACCCCACGCACCTAATGTGAAACATTTTTATCCAAAGCTCTTTAACTCCGAACTCCTTCATAACCCACATTTCTGCATGAGTCATGAGAGGAAGACTAATCATATACAAACCGTATCCTAATACACCAAGGTATATCGTAAAATAAAAATTTCCTTCTCCGTAGCTAGGGTTCTCCATTTCTTCCCATCTACCATTAGACAAGTCAACCACAAAGATGACACAATCATTATAATGACAAAAATACTTATTAGTAATAGCCTATGAACCTTCCCATTCACAATCATACACGATTTATTGAATGACACTACAATCTGTAATCATCCAAATGTTTCCAAAATTTATTATTTAGACTGTACATTTTCCCCACATTATAACTTGAATTTTAATAACCCACATTTAGAGGATATCCACTATTACATAATCAACAAGAAGCTCATCGTATCCAAAACCATCCATATAAATGGAACCAGTTCTAGAAGTAGGCATTTGGTTGAGCTTCCTAATTGACGGATTCCAGAGAAACAAGTCTTTTTGTTCAATGGAAACACAAATAACCCCATTGACGGAATCCACAAATAGATTCATAAGATATTTTTCTTGGAGGATAATCCAAGCCAATTTACCTAGTAACATCATCATAAAAAAAAGAGTTAATGGAACAACTCTTAAGATTGTTTATTTTCATGTCGGTTGAACCCCAACATAAGCCTATGAAAGGCCTTCTTATTAGAAGTTATGTTGAGATTGGTGTTGACAAATTTATGACTAGAGAATAAACCAAGCTAATATTTTGATACAGACCTAAATTTCAAGAGGGGTTCCATCGGAAACCTTAAGAAGAATTCAATAATGATCTCTGTTGGTAGAACAGTGGTTGGAAAGTTTGAATATTTAACAAAAGAAAAAGAAAATAGAGCAATGGTAATGTGCTTTGTCCTCTTCTGGTGTCGATCAGAGGCTTCACATTCCATTCTATTTGAAAAAATTGTGAAGACAACAATATTTTTGATGTCTGTATCTATATCTATGCTCTGAAAATGTTTTTAGTGTGACAACATCCAAGAGATATGTTAGAAATTTTTTCTGATAATGGTCATTCTTTATTGACCGAAAAGATTTTAAAGGTTCTAAGTTGTCCTTGAGTCAATTTTCCCTTTTAAATTTGCCATGAATGAAAGTGAATTTAAGTTTTAGCTTTCAAGGTCAAAAGAAGCTCTTAAATTAACATTGCCTAATAAGTCCGGTCAAAGAAAATCTAGTTTTCGTTTGGAGATTTACCTCATAAACATTAATTTCGATATGGGTTTTGTATTCACTTAATGATAAATAGATTTTTATTATAAAAAACACAGTAGGAAAGTGAAAAACGAACGCAGCCAATGAAATATTTCTTTAACATGGTTGGATAAAATATATCTAAAACACTTGTTGGATTGCAGCCTAGAACAACTTGAGCAAAAAAGCTCTTTTCTGTATTTTGTTGTCGAGCTTACTAGTGAACAGAAGTATAACACTATGCAAAAGCTTTAAAAGTGATAAATATTCACACATTTGAATATGCTTTAATAGGTCTGAAAGATAGTATGAATAATAATAATAATAATAATAATAATCAGAATTAATAATAAAATAATAATAAGAATAATAAAATAATAATGTTTTAACATCGAAGATCAAGATTTAACTGTTCACGTCACTTCCTATGAAGCCTCTACTAAACTAAGATAGGTCATGTGACAAGACCAATTACTAGCAGATAAATAACTACAATCTCTACTAATTAATAAAATAATTAACAGAATTGGAGAACTCTGAAAGAAAGGAGATCTCACAAAAGGTTAATCTAGAGGATCTCAATAAAGTGTCTGTTGTTGACCCCGAGTACACGTATCTTCATCATAAAAAAATGCAGCACCGAATGTCATCATTACATGCAAGGTATGGTATGTAAATTATATGAATACAATAGTGGTTATACTGAACACAGATAATTGAAGAACAACTTAGAGAAAGATTGAAAATTACATAACATTAAAGTAAATCATCCATATTTATTGAAAACAATAATGTTCTACAATATAGATATATGCAATAATATCAAATGCTTAAATAGTATACTTTACTTTTCTTAGGGAGTTTCTCTAGCCTAAAATCATCACTATGAATTTCATGATGATATAGAGTCTTTCCCACATAACCATATCATAAAATACTTTGACAGGGTAAAGGATGGACTGAACTAATAGATCTAATATCTAGGGCCTTACCACGGACATTATGAGGATTCGCCCGAATTAATGGCACAATCCTATCCTATGGAGGTTGTGCAGTTATGGACTTTAATTTGTCTAAACACTTTCCCAACTAAGTATTCAATACAACTCTCAAATCAACGCAATGATGCTCAATAACTGCATAAGGTTCCATGTTAGAAAAAAGTGTCGCCTATTAGGAAAAACTAATAATCTCTATCTCGAATTGCTACTCAAAATACTTCGTTATGACTATACAAAACTTGATTTAGAAACTGACCGAAAACCATTCTCTAAAACTAATTATTCTTCCTTCAAAACTAGCCATGTTTTTGTTTATGAAAATAATGAACTTGGAACATTTCAAATTGCCTTACAACTCTTTTTGAATTATGGTTCAAATACTTGAACTTTAATCTTAACGTGAAAGCAATTCATAATGAATGATATGACAAGGCCTCTAAACAATCTTAATCAAATAGGCCACATGTGATATAATAAGCATTAACAACAATCGAGGATCATAAATATGTAGAGAACTGAAATCTTTACAATGAAATCAAGAACTACACTAAAAATGTATGGCGAATTTCAAATAGGGATAACTTTGGAGTTAAAACCCTAGTCATAGTTTTTTTAACTGAGAAATAGATGTAGGGCATGAAGAACAACTTATTCACTCACTACGATAGCCTTACATACCATATAGAGTAAGAGTTCTTCGAAAGCTTGAATTAGTGGATTGTTCTTTTATTCATTTTTTCCTAAGGTTTTGGGAGAAAGATATGTGAGTATTCTTAGGTAATAATAGGATATACTAACCAATTAGGTACTACAAAATCAAGGTTTTGGCTTAGAAAGAATGAGAAAATACTAAATATCCTCAATTACAAACTCCCATAATCCTTTCAGGAGGTCTAATTGTGGTCCATAGTTAGATCTACAACTCTTGGATTCCATGCGTGGAATCTAGAACAAAATCCGGGGCTCGAAAGTTCCTTTTATGAGAGAAATTATGGATGTTCTTTTGAATTTATGTATTGTGGTTGAATACGTAAAAATCAGACAAAAAAGTAAGTTTTAGGACTTCATTCTATGAGCCAAAATTATGGCCCATAGATAGATTTATGACCCATAGATTGGTCTGTAAGAATCAATCCCAAAAATTGCTTCAGAAGTTTGATTTGTGATATTCATTAGACTTTTACTTTACAACCCATAAATGAGGCTCATAGTTGGTAGATTATGATAACTATAAGGGATGTTTCCAGGTGAATTGTCATAACTTTTTCAATATGAACTCCATTTGATACAAATTCGGTGACATTGAAAAGATCATAGAAGTTTTATGTGAAAGTCCATAGGAAACTAACTCTTAACATATTCAGAAATATATGGTCATTTGAAGGTTATTTTTTCATGAACTCTTGTGAAAAACTTAGCTAGCAGGATGATTTTTATCTCAACATAGTTCTAGAGGTCCCTTATTACCCTAAGTAACTTCTGATGCACTTTCTACACTTGGTAAAGGACATTAAAATAAAATATCAAGTAGCATATCACCATATTCAAGATTGTATTCTTATGGCTAATGATTCATATTCTAAGAGTAGAGTTGCGAGGTGTTACATTAAAAATGTAGTAAAGCAACTATTTATTCCTTAATGATATATAATCTTTGATGTTGAACATTAATGCATTGAAGATTTTTATGTGGGTAGTAATGATACAAATATAAATGATAGAATCTTCAAATAAACATCACAATAGAAGCATTTTTGTCGGTTCAATGTTAGGGTGTAAAGACCCATCTTGGTCATTATGAGTAGCCCAGTGGTGCAAACATTAGGACTCAAAAAATTTTCTAAGGTAGAGATGATGTGCTGCGATATCTTAGCACATTTTATACTTAAAAAATGAGGAACTAATACTAGAATTGGGTGTGTTTTTGTAAGATTTGATGTATTTGTTGATTGTGTAGGTAGAATCTGGCGTATATAGAAAAGTGGAAAAGAAGTTGTCAATAATGATTAAAAAGTGAAGACCACGGTCATCTTCATGATCCGTGGTCTTATTTGCAGACCATGATGGTAATCCTAAAGGTGAATTCCACTGATCAACTTTTTGGAAGACCCATTTTCGAGAAATTTGAAGTGAAGACCACGGACGTCTTCACGGACCGTGGTACCTTTGACATCCGTGGTCCAGACCGTGATCAACATTTCCACTGAGTAGGTTGAAGACCTAGATTTTGGGAAATTCCAAGGCAAAACCACGGACGACCTCACGAACAGTGGTCCCTTTGATGGTCCATGGTCTAGATCGTCATACTGAGTCCAGTAACTATAGTTGAAGATGTAATCTTGGGATGTTTAAAGGAAATACCATGGAGGGCTTCACAGGTTGTGAAGCCCTTGAAGGATCGTGACTATGGTTGTGAAAGAGCACGACAGTTCAAACCTAGTTTGATCTTGACTCCTTTTAAACATTTTAATTTTGAATTATAAGGTTTCCTAGTAGGTAGAGGACGTATATAGATATTTTTACAGAGTATGCACAAAAGAACCATATTTTTGCAGGTTTTGTATTTGAACCATTTTTTTTGTTACAATTGAAGCTTGGATTTTGGTTATCAGATTATCGAAATGGTTGTTGATTTGTTAATTGATTTTGTAAGAATTTAGAATTATGTTTTCATTCTCTACTATTGATTGTGCGGGTGAAAATATGAGTAGCTAAATACCTCGACTGGGTGTGTGGGATCTGCTTTGATACTATTGAGTCGATTCTGTAAAACGAGTAAAAAGTAATATTTGTTTACAATATGTAGTTTACAACTTTCAATATTAATCTAATCTATTGAGTGCACGCGTTAGACGACCATGTATCTAGTGTTTGTTCGAGATAAAAACACTTTTTAGGAAAAAACAAAACTACTTTAACAACTCGGAGTTAAAGTTGGAGTTCGAGAGAAGAGATCTTTAACTTCATGTCAATGTAGGAAAGATTTAACATTTAGATCATTTGTATTTCGAGAAAATACATTTGAGCACTATCTAATAGCGCTGAAAAATATTAGATAAAGCTTACTCTCCAAGGCTTTGTTAACATTGATTTTCCTGGTACTCAATTTAAAGGAGAGCATTAGCGTTATCGTCATAGTGAACACAAGCCTGGTTCCTCTTTATTGACTAAATAAATTTTACACCATTGTAGTCTGTCAATCGTAACTATCACTTTGATTGTAAGAATTTGTGACTGTTACTAGTCAATTATACTCAATTTTACTTTCTGCCATTATTTGTTAGGAGATAATCAAAATATTTGGTAAACACAATTGCAAAACCTTATTTGTAAAGAAATTCTCTATGGGATCTACCTCAACTCAAGTTGAGTTATTTAAATTGAAAGCGACCGCTTACATTTCTTATTCACTATGTAAGTTTGTACGTATCAAATTTCGGCTCCACTACCGGGTAATTTTAATTCAAAAGAGTTTTACTAGGTTTTATTTGACTTGTAGTTATATTTCCTACTTTTACTTGTGTTTCGTTTTGGTCTATTACACATACTGTATTGGTTCATTACCAACATTATAAGTTGAGAAGCACCATTTCTTCCTTACGACCCTAATCTCTATAAAAAATTTCAGAAAATGGTTAATGTAGAAGAATTAGAGACTTAGAGACACATATTGGTCCTAGAGGCTAACTCGATACTGCACAGAATGTCCAACAGAATATTGGACTTAACCATCCTAGAACACCCTCCTCGGAAAAGGTGCTATAAATAAACCTAGGGTGGTCTATGAGAACAGAGAGAGAGTAATCCCTTCCCATCGCCAACCAATAGCCCCAAGGGGTAGAGCTCATCCCCCAACTCATATTATTTATTAAGAAGATGATGGTGATCTGGACGTAGATGAAGCTATTGGAGCTATAGTGTTACCAACACTACCTCCAAGTGTCAAGTTTACTATCACTAGCACTACGACCCAACTACTAAGTCTAAAAGGAATATATAGAGGTGCAACTAATAATGATGCAAATTAATATCTGATAAATTTTGTGGTAGTACACAAGTCACAAGAGCTTTCGGAGGGTAAATCAGACAACATTGAGGCTTAGGTTGTTTCCACTATCTCTAATTGGAGAGGCAACTAACTAACTGAATGAGATGCCAACTGAATCAATTCGAACTTTTAGTGAGCTAAAAGAATCCTTCATGGAACGATTCTTTCAAGAATCAGAGCTTAATATGAAAGATGAAATTAGTACACATAAACAGTTACCAGGAGAGGCGATGCATAATACTTGGTGGAGATTCAGCCAAAAGCTGAAGAAAAGTCCTAACCATGATCTTATTGAAAGACATTTTAAGCATGCCATTTATAGGTCTCTTAATTATTTTACTAAACCTATTGTTGATGCAGTTTATGGAGGTTCCTTTATGAGGAAACCATTTGCAGAGAGCATGTAACTATTAGATGAAGTCTCCAAAAACAACAGAGCATGGTACACTAGAGATGCAGAAGCAATGGAGCTAACATATGAGATGTCAGCTGAACAGAGGAAGAGAGACGAAGAAATGGACTAAGACATGGAACATATAAGGACTCAAATAAATCTGCTGATGAAGCACATTGTGACTAAGTCTGAAATGTCAATGTTGTAGGACAACAAAGTATGTATGAAGAGGTTTACGGAACTATAGGGTTACGATTCTGGGAATAGAGTTTGGAACTACGCTTTAGATAGACAGTATGATAGGCCAACAAACAGAGATCAAGGAAACTGGAAAAATTGGGATAGGTACAGGAATGATCGCAGTGGTGTGTATGTACCCTCACGTAGCATAGACTAAACAAGTTGGGGCAAATATCTGCCTCACTAAACTTATTAGGAGATCAAATGGGTGATTTCTCTAGCATGAGTCAATTTGTATACTCTTACACCACCTCCATTAAATAAATAGAGAAACAGTTGGGGCAACTCTCAGCCTCACTAAATTAGAGGAAAAACGGGTCACTACCTAGTGATACCACTCAAAATATTTACAAGGACGAACACTGCATATCCATCATCACCAGGAGTGGTAAAGCTTTGTCTAACCCTATCTCTGCAGGTACCATAACTTATTAGGTCAATGATCAAGCTGACAAAGAGGAGGATGAGATTATACCTGTAGATGACTTGGAGGAAATTCAACGCCAAATAACTCCTTTGACAAGAAAAAAGAAAGATATCTAGGATAATATGCAGTTACAACATATTCCTAGACCTCCTCCTTCTTTCCCTTAAAGGCTCAAAAACAAAGCGGAAGATGAGAAATTCACAAAATTGATTACTATGTTGAAGAAACTTTAAGTAAACATCCCACTAGTGGAAGCTCTTGAAAAAATGCCAGGATATGCCAAGTTTATGAAAGACATGTTCACTAATAAAAGATCTTTAAGTCTTGATTCTCTAACGATGTCCATCATTGCAGTACCATTGCTACAGATCTTTCGTGCATAAAAAGGAGGATTGAGGTGCTTTCACAATCCCATGCACCATTTGGTCAATCAAGTTTGCAAAAGCTTTGTGTGATCTAGGAGCCATCATTAATCTGATGTCGCTAGCCATATGAAAATTTAGGTTTGGGAGTACCAAAACCTACAACAATGAGGTTGATAATGGCTGACAGATTAGTTACAAAACTAGTGGAAATTTTGTATAATGTACTGGTAAAGGTAGACACTTTCATCTTCCCAGCAGATTTTATAATATGAGATTATATTTGCAACTACAACCTCATTAGATTCATCCAAAACAACAAAACAAAATCACATTTAAGCTACAAATAAACTATCAACAAGCAATACCCAACAACTAATTTTAACTCATATTGACAAAATCACACCCCAAAAATTGAGGTTTTAGCTAGACATGTACAAGAGACAGAAATTTATATCAAAATGAGTGTGCATTGAAATGGGTATTGTCACATTCGGGGAGCACCCCATAGATGTAATCGGCGTCATCGTCCTCTTTGAGTAGTAATACTGTCCTCTTAGCTTACGTCATTACATTCATAGGTCAAAAATACGGAAAATTTAAAGCTTTTAACTACTTCTACGTTGAGGTTTACATAGACATCTACATACACATAATATTTATATTGAGTATACATAGACCCTTCTTATAGGATAATTACATAGTCTACTACTTTTTTTTTGCACATAAATATATAATATATAACATAGTCTTAAATGGATGTCTCATCTCATAACCATCTAACAGGAGTAAAACAATTTGGGCCTAGACCATACATCAATGTAATAAATCCACATATAGGCTATACAATGTTTAGCACTCAAAACGAAAAGGAGAGAACATAGGAGTCTTAAAACTAGAAAAACTTCATAAGCTTGATATTGGCATTGCTCTCGGAAAGTGAGGACCTTCCCAACTTGGATGAGAATTACAAGTCTTCCTTCAAAGCCATCTCAAGAGCCCTTCAACGACCGGAACCTAAAATGTTGGGGGAAAAGGAATAAAATGGGGTTAGTACACCACTTGTACTGAGTATGAGACAATATACACACATATCATAAAATCATGCTTAAAAGGGACAATTCATTAAAACATGCTATTTTATATTTTGAAATCCTTATGCACATTCAAGAACCAATACAAGTTATTAATACATATTCATCAAGTCAATACCATGTACTACACAATAGCAAAACACCTTATATCAAATCAAGTCACATGCATACCAAAATACTTGAACACTTAGTTAAGACAACTCTATCATAAAGTTATAGTAGCAACAAAAATAGATAACAATTCATTACAACATAACCATAACAAGGCAATTACCCATGAACACTAATTGAATAAAGAAGTTCAATGACCAAGCAAATCTGCATAACCTTACTCAATTAAGTAAACTCAACAAGACCCATAACCAATGTCCAACTTCACATAGTGCATCATTAAGACTTTATATCATCATAATTTAACAATGAAGACAACCACATATTCATAAGTGAAACCAATCACCATATAGTGCAATGTTTAGGTAGAGTCCCATACCCCTACCTATCATATACATATCATGTACCATTATAAACATATACATATATAAGAACATCCTCCTAAGACTTCTGTCAAGTCTAACTAGTGCAATGTTTAGGTAGAGTCCCATACCCCTACCTAGACTAAGCTAAACCCCTTAGGTTATCCTAGTTAGAGTTCATTCCTTTAGTTCATTTTACCTTTTGAGAACATCTTGTCTTAACCAACATACACCACACGAGCTAATGTGGAATTCGGTGTCATAGGACCCTACAACGAAGGAAGGTGGACTACTTGCCAAGGTAGTACAAAAACATGAACATAGTAACTACGCGGATCCACTAGCTAGCATTCGTATGGGGACAACATAGTTCAAGAACTAGGAGATACAATTGGGACCCTCTTTATGCTACATGTATTATTAGTGATCCTACCTTCCCTATGTGGGAATGGACACTCCTCACTCTAGTTCACTCGGTGCTAAGTTAGAGTCCCTTTTGAAATCTTTAATGTCTTTATGAATCATCATAGGATAATGTAGGTCATAGGGTCTATCCCTTGTATAATAATCATCATCATATCTTAATAAGAATTGCATGAGTATAGTCCTTCCATTACAATTCATATAAGTGAGGTTAGCAAGTTTACATAATCACATCATGATAAGGCACATTGGTCGTTATCATTATCCTTATAACATTTACATCTTACCCAAAACCTCACAAATCATTGACAAGACATTTCAATTTAACTTCATACCAACCTTATCAATCTTAATACAAGTTATACTTCAATGAAATATCATCACTTAATCACAATTAACCACAATTGAAGTAAAGAGTTGAGATCATAAGACTTACAAAGTCTTCTTCATAATCTATCATCAAGGTATTACCATCAAACCTTAACTCAACCCAATAAGGGTGTAAAATCATCACACAACAATAAACAACATAATAACAAATCCAATTGAATCACTACATCACAATCCATCACTAGTTCATAGCTTTAGATTAGAGACTTAGGTCAAATTCATAATATACTTCATAACCTAGATTAATTACTCAAGAACAAGCATGATAGGACTACATTTCATCTTAATCTATTAAAAATTGATATAATAACATGATGTAATAGGAATTCAACCAATAACCTAGTCAATTGAACAAACACTGCACAATTCACATCAAAATCACAACCTAGGGTTAAGGGGAAAAAAATTATCTTCTAAAAACTACCAATCCATCAAGAAATAACATAATTGAGTTAAAATACATGTTAATATATTCATAATATACAAAATAATACATAAACAAAGTAATTCACAAGATCAATTTTGAGATTGGACAAGACCCACTTGAATTTCATACTTTTGAAATCAATTTGATGGAATCCTTTGGGAAAAGAAGTCCCAAAGGTGAAAGGAATCTCATACCTTGTTATTTGATGAATATTTTTGGATAAACCTTGGTGATTTCATCCGGAAAACCCACATTTACCTTGTCTTCTATGGTGTTCTTCAACTTGGGAGAGAGAAAGAAAAGTGAAGGAAGAGAGTTTGTGTTTGTTAATTATGAGAGTTAGGTTGGTCTAATTATGTTAGGGTATTTATATAGGGTATTAATTAACTTAATTAGGCTTCCATAAAACATCAAATAATTGATTATCCACCTATTTATTAACTCAATCTAATTTAAAATGAGCAGTAAAACAGTCCACTCACAAACAAGATCCTGTCAACACCTCGTGTATGAATCGATGGGCCAAGGGACCAACCGTCCTGCTGGTCCATCATAAAGTTCAGAGAATTGTAATTCCTTAGTTTTGGACAAATATTATAAGTGTCCATCGATGTAGGCAATCGACGCCCGTTGATTGGAACATAGTACATTGATGACAAGTCGTTGCTGCACACTGCCTTGGGCAGCCTTCAACCTTAATGCAAGGGTCTTCCTCAAATGACCTTGGTTGGTCCTTCGGGGGTCGTACCCGAATGTTTCGACTATGAGATAACTCTAAAACATGTTAGAAACCATTCCACCAATTTTCATCATTTCTCGACTCCTAAAACTTTGTCAACTAGGCTAAGGCACACTAGCATCTCCTTGAACTAGTTTCCGGACATCATGGACGGTACTTGACGTTTTGATTCCTAAACTTTCTAAATGACATATATACATCAAAATAGATGTTAAAACAGTGTCTAAACCTTTTGACACCTATGATAGTCTCTAGAATACATCTTATACTTTCAAAGTGTTACATGTATAAAGATTTGTGTCTTTTTATAGGCCAAGAATGAAGAATCCAAGAGACTCAAGTTCAAAATTTTTGACATGAAACCCTTTAAGTCTTAAATTTATTCTCAAAATCCTCTCTAAACTTAGATCTAAAATAAACACATAAAATTCGATAATACTCAATAAAATTTGATACTGAGCTAAAACTCTCAACAACTCTTTATAGTTTTAAAAGATTTGTGCCAAAACTGATCACTTGGCGTAGTTAGTCAGAATCACCTATAAAATCTGTGATTTTCCCTTTGGTAACTTCATTCACGTCTTGCATTTAGTCTAAGCATATTCTTATTTTGGGTCATTGGAGGATAAGGTATTGGTTTGTGAAATTTCTTGGCGATGCGCCGGCTACTCGTTTTGACCACCGATTTAATCCTCTTCTTCAAGGCTTAGCACAATGTAACAAAAGGTGAAATTATATTCAAACCTATCAGGGATTCGCCAAGTGAACTTGACGATCTTCATGCCTTCATTTCTTTGTTCTTTTCATCTTTTTTTGCCAAGTATTGTCCATGATTTGCCTCAAACTCAAAGTACCTAAAACTCAAGTTTATTCATCAGTAATTGGGAAAAAAAGCATTTAAGGTTACTAATTCTATCAAAATATAACCCTAAATGTCCAATCTATGGACTCATCAACACCTCCAAGTTAAACTTTTGATTGTCCTCAAGTAAAACTCAAGTTCAGCAGTTCAAAAAGGATGTATCAAACAGTGCTACACAAAATCCAATCATGAATATACACAACAAGAATGAATTGTGTATCCAAGTATTCAAGTTGTGACACACCATTGACAATGATTCTTAAGCTCACAATACTTGCTTCAAATGCAAATTCGCTCAACAAAAGTAATCAAATTCCCCCACACGATTGATAATTCCATTCCACAAATGATATATAATCATTTAAGGTTTGGGAATATGAGATAACACTCACTCTCAAAGAAGAAGAATACAATGCATGCTTTCACACATAGGTTTGCCATAACTTCCTATCAATATTTGTTTGAGCTTTCTCAAGATGAAAAAGGTCTTCTTAAGGTTTGTAATGGGCTGAGTCAAATGTATGGTCATTTAGGCTCAATGACTATGATCCTCATGAAATGTGGTACTCACAACACTTCCTTTCCTTTCCTTTAACAAGCTCATTAGTGCTCACAAGTCATCCCTTTATTCGCATTTCCATAGTGTGTTGGAAACCCCCTTTTTCTTATGTAATTTTCAACTTTCTTTCACAACTTTTTTGTTTTTCATTCTTTTTTTTCTCTTTTCTCTGTATTTCTTTTTTGGATATGGAGGGGTTCCAGTTTCTTTACTTGCTTTTTATTTTTACCATACCCCTAACTTCAGCTTCTGGCCTACTTCGCTATTCTATTAAGAACAAATCAAGAGGATTATTGGGTAAAGGGTTAATGCAAGTTATGTTTTTGTCCAGTTTCTTCTAAAGAAAGGTAAAGCTCAAGGGGTGTTCAACAGAGGTTCAGTATCGCACAAGGTAGGTAACAAAAGGGGAATAGGTCAAATTGGCTCATACTCTATAAAAATTCCTAAGATCATATCAAGAGAAAACCTTATTTAGTTAATTGGACCAACGGGGCAAATTTTGGGTGTTGTTATGCATGGTTCAAGGTAAATTTATCACACAAGGCGTTCAACACTAAACTCAAACAAGACTCCACACTTTTTTTAGTGTGCAACGGTCATTACAAGAGAATCGATTTTACAACGAGATGTTAAGAGTTTACATATTGTCTATGCAACTTCGTTTGGTCTCGCTATGGCCATAAGTTCATGTTCGTTTGTTTGTGAGCACTATTGAAGTTATCGGCATTGATCAAAACCGAGACATAAAGTTGCCTAAGAACGACCACACTTCAAGTACATAAAAGAGGTGGCGGTAATTTATGGGAAATTAAAAAAAAATCGAAAAGGTCAAAATCAATTTTCAATTATAACAAAAAGGTAGACATAAGCCAAAAAATTCACAATAGCAGATAAAACACAATTTAAAAAAACACAACCCAAATAATAACACAAAACACAAAAAAAATAGTCGAACACAAGGTGGGCCTCACCCCACAACAAATAGAAGGAAATTTGTCCTCAAATGCATGTGCAAGTATTTAAAAGCAAATAATACAGAAAAAAAGAAGAAGGTAGAGAGGGATCCTGTCTACTCAGTAGTTTTATCTCTCTAGGATCTGTTGCCTGATGCATCAAGGCTCAAACTGACCTCAGAAGTACTAGATCCATTGGGTCCAAAAATCGATGCCTTTACGAATGAAGCCTGCACAAATGAGCATTTAACATGATTGCTTCATTCTCAGTTCAATCCTCGTTGGCAACTTCCATAGGATCGTCAACCATCTCATCATCATTTTCTGCCTCTGATTAGAGATCGACTTTCTGGTTTGTACTACACTCATGTACAATAATGGTGTGAGGAATCAACGCATATATAGATTCTCTACTAGTCCAAAGTCATGGACATATCGATAGAATTCGATAGTCAACATATTCTCTCAGCTCGGCGAAGGTTGCTTTTAAAGCCATCACCTCCCCTTTGGCCTCTTGAGATCTCTCACACCTTGCTACCCTGTATTCGGTGGTGTTAATGGTAGTGCTTAGTTGTGTCACAATATCATTGAAGGCAGTCTAGATCATGCCGAGTATGGAGGTTTCAAGACTGGCCGCTTGATAATCGACGGAATGGTCTAGTTGCCAATTTGGATTAGGGATGCGTGAGTGATTTGATCATGGGAGAAAACAACAACAGTAAGAGTAGTACTGGAACTAGATGTACTTGAAGGCCTAAGGGCTGGAGTAGGCAAAGATGGCTCTGTAGGTATTGGATCTGTGGCCACCAGAATTTCATTTTTCTTCCTCTACTTGATCCTTTAGGTACTCAACCTCAATTCTTCTGATATCAATGGAAGATGTGGGAGTTATTTCCACTTCTTTCTTGGAATATCTAGGTACACGAGATCTTTCGCGCAACACAATGATCAACAATGGGAATGAGAGAGAGGTCCTACTCTACTTTGTATACATATGGATCAATGAAGCAATGATTGTCCTAGGTTTAGACTAGTTTTCTTCGTAATTCATCCCAGTCAAGATGCACTAGCAAGGCAAATAATTTATTAATTTTGGTATGGGATATTTGTACTGATGATAAACCCAAACAGGTATTTTGAAGTTAAGTTTAGTTCTTTATTTTCAATTGAACTCTTTTTACTAACCACTTCGGAGCATTATCCTCTTAGATTGGTAGGCATAAACACTTTTTTCATCTCGTCCAATTTCTATTTTATTCTAATATATTGTTGGTAGTGATCCATTATATCAGTGTACATGCCCAAGACTATGTTTATAGACTCGCTGTCACAAGTTACCTTCATTCATCTGATAATTGCATACTCAACTGCTTTGAATGATTCCTTTGAGGTACTAATGCAATGTATGCACTGTGAAATTCTCTAACCCAGCTTTGTATGTAAAATTCACGGGGTCCATGGACAACCATTTTCTTGATGATCGTTATCAGCCCCTCAATCTTTAATATATTCATTGACTTAGGTGGAGGGCCATGTACTAGAGGTACCAGTACTATTGCCTTCTCTAGAGTTGGAGGGGTTGGAGTGGTAGACTTAGAATGTCTGTTTTAGGAAGGATCATTCATCTTTTCAGATCGTAACTCATTTCTCTGTGCCTCTATTAGGTCATCTTCATCAGAACCCATACTCTTACTTTCATATGTAGTGGGGTCATTGGTATAAAATCCAATTCTGTCAGAGGTTGCATCTGATAGCTCCAGGTTTTTTCCTTACCTGTACCTTTCCTACTAGTTGTGGAAAGTTTAGTTACCTTGCCCCTAGATGAAGTTGCATCCTCATTGATAGTAGTCCCTTTTTCCCATAGGTAGGCTTTTTGGACATTTCAGAAAAATATCAGACGATACATAGTAAAAACATTTAAGTACAGAAGATTAACTACAACAAGTTTCGGTGATGAATTTGGCGAGGCGCCGAATCATTTTGCAAAAAAAAATTGTACGGCGAAGGTTACCGCAACTACTATGTCAGATTGGGATGGGGCATCTCATTTGGTTAATCGTTGATAGCTTTCGTATATCCATGACTAGCCTGTCAAAAGCTCCAATGCGTCATCAGATTAGGGTCGCAGACAAAAAAAGTGAGACAAGAGCACTTTAAATGAGATGCCAAATGATTTTTGGTGACAGATGCGTCTCGGAGAAATTTAGAGACTCAAAAATCAAGTTTTATAAGGTATAAGGGCGAGATAGAGAAATTAGGCGAACCACCGAGTGATCCGGTGAGCTCAACTTAGCTCGTAACCAACCCGACATGCCTATTTTCACCCTCTTCTCGACATCAACCTTGCATCCCCCGAAAATACAATTAATCTATGCATTTATACAATTAAACTCATACCATAACAATCAACCACTTCAAACACCAAGTACACACAACCCCATAAGATTTAGCTTATTTTAATGCACAACAAAAAGGTTGTTTAATAATCAAGATATATAAAATGACCAAGGTTTACAAATTGAAAACAAGATTTTAAAGAAGTTAGTATTATCAGAAAAGCCTAGTACACAACAATACGATATGATCATTGCAAAAGAGTAAAAACTTTGTGCAAGTGAACTTGGGATTCATAGACCAAACTTATATGCCAATTACAATATGATTGTAATGTTAGGTGCCAAGGAACTCCTTATTCTAAGATCTAAAACAAACAACCAAAATACTTTTTGAAAGCAAGAAATACTAACTTGATGCGAGATTGTATAGTTTAAAAGTGAGGGAAAGTCAAGATCTTGAACTTTTGGAGCTTTTGGCCATATATAATTGTCTGGTTCGCATTTATTTGGCAACATTAATAATGTTCTCCAAACTATTCGGCGGAACGTTGAATATTCACTTACATTGTGAAGTTTTACAGGACCTGTAATCAATGTGATGATCTAAGCGACAACCTTAGTCTAGTATGCAGAATAGGTCGGTGATTCTCTGACTAGCCATTTTTCTTGCCAATCTGTACTTTCCAAAATATCTCTACCTTTAAACTTGTATCAGTATCACACCATTATTCTAATATATTAATTGAAAGCAATAACACATTTGTTTGCCTACAAAAAGCGCCTTAGTTAGCAACGTGGCACGACGTAAGTCTTTGCTCACTCTCCACTATTGGGGTTTGCCCTAGTGTCACTAGGTAACCCCAATTATTCATCTAGGTGGAGATGAGGCACTACATGACTCATGAGTTTTCTGATCAACTAGATACATCTTGAGTGAGAGCTGATCATCTGATGCAACACGATATTATTCCTCTTCATTTCTTCGAGCACTCTATCTTGCTCGAAGATTTTTTGCAGAATGATTTGTAGCTTATTTTCAATAGGATGTTTCTTGGTGTATATAGAATTGTTCTGCTCATGAAAAGGTAGGTAACTCCCTTGACTCTTGCACTGGTTTTATACCTTTGAGATTTTAGTGGCAAAGTCATTCAGCTGAGTAATCAGTGCAACGAACATTAAGTCACCCTCTACTTCTTGATTTTCCTCAGCCGACTTTCCATGACTTTTTTTATCCAAGATCAGGGTGTCTACATTTAATAGTATTTTAAAGGAAACAACCAAAACTAATAATAAATTTAGTAAACAACAACTAAGGAAGAACGGAAATTCTACTCTGATTAAAAATTTTCACGTAACACCACTCTCCGGCAGCAACACCATTTTGATCGGTGACGTCCTCAAATACACAACTTCCAATGCAAGTGTCAATGATCATACTGTAGTATAGTAATCCAACCAAGGGTTGGGGTCATTTTCGAGTGGTTGTGAGAATTAATAGAAAAGTAAAATTACGTTCAAACTGGTCATACCTTAAAACATTATCAAATAAAAACATACTAAATCTAGAGTGGGTGACACAACAGTCAATAATCAAATGGTTTTTTTTTGTCACAAGTAAGAAACAATAGCAAATTAACCAAGAGTGATAATTAAGGGGAGGGAGGATTCTTGGGATGTGATAGGAATACGACATAAACGATATTCTAAGGTACATGCTTTTGATAGAAAATTCATACAATAATTTTGATTAGATTAGACTCTAAGGGGGATAAGCTATCTCTCGAGTAACTTACTACGTTTCAAATGGGTTCCTCTCGAAGACCCACTTTCTACATGAAGAGCAGCCTCCGCCTTAGCTCACTCACTCTCTCGAGCTAAGTGTATGGTGTGAGCCTAGGATTCACTAGCTCGAGAAGAACCTCATGTCGGCCCACTCCTAGCGGCCATCAATTTATTAGTCTTAGTTTCAAAACCAGTTTCTCGAGCAAGCCAAAAACACATATATGAGATTATATTTACAACTAAAACCTCATTATTTTTATCCACAACTACTAAACGAAATCACATTTAAATTAAAAATAAACTATCAAAAAGAAAGATCCAACAACTAATTTAACCCTTAGCTACAAAATCACACCCTAAGAGCTAGGGTTTTTGATACACATGTACAAGAGATAGAAATTTATACCAAAATGAGCTTGCATTCAAATGGGTATGAGAATATAAGTCTTGTTAGAGGCTAAGAATGAAGAAACCAAGAGACCTAAGTCTAAATTCTTGAAGATGAAACCCTTTCAATCTTCAAGTTCCTCTTGAAAACTCTCTTCAAACTTAGAACTCAAAAATAAAGAGATAAAATTTGATAAAACTCAATAAAACTCGGTACTAAGCTAAAACTCTGAAAAAGTATTTATAGTTTTCAAAGATTTGTGCTACAGCAGATCACTTGCGCAATTAGTCGGAATCACTGATCAAATCACTAATTTTACCTTTGGTAACTTCATCGTCGCCTTACGTGTAGTCAAGAATCTTCGTGTTATTGGTCATAAGACGATAAGGTACTACTTTTCTGAATGTTTCAGTGTTAAATCGACTGCTCTTTTTCATTGCTGATTTGATCCTTTTCCGTCAGGGCTCAGCACACTGGAACAAAAGGCAATATTCAAACCTATCGGCAATTCTCTAAGTAGACTTGGAGATACTCATGCCTTCATTTCTTTGTTGTTTTCATTCTTTTTTCCATGTAATGTCCATGCTCTGCTTCTAATTTAAGATACCTTAAGCTCAAGTTTATTTAGACAAAACAAGCATTTAAGAACACTACATCTATCAAAATATAGCCCTAAACGAGTCCAATCTATGGATTCATCAGTCAAGGCCATTATTTCACTACTTCTATTATATGAGAATCCACTCGAATTCCTTTTCTAGACATAATATGACCAAGGAAAGCAACAGATCACAACCAAAACAAACATTTGCTAAACTTAAGGAATAACTAGCGATCTTTGAGAGTTTGCCAGACAACCCTAAAATGATTCACATTTCTTCCTCCTTCTGGAGTAAATGAGGATATTATCAATCATGACGGTAAAAAACAAGTCTAGATACTGCTTGAACACTTTATTCATCAAATCTGTGAAAGGTGCAAGAGCATTGTTTAGTCCAAATGACATAACTACAAATTCGTAATAACCATATCGAGTCCTGGAGGTTGTTTTCGGGAGATCACTATATCTGACTCTAAGTTGATGATAATTGGATCTGAGTTCTATAATTGAGAAATGACTAGCACTGTGAAGTTGGTCAAACAAGTCATCAATCCGAGGCTATGATAATTATTATTGATTGTGACTTTGTTCCACTACCTATCTTCAATGCATATTCTGAGACAACCATAATTATACTCCCTCTGTCCAAAATTATTTGTCATGTTGCGCTTATCAAAAGTCAATTTGACTAATTTTAAAGGTAAATTAGATCACATTAATTCAATATTTCGAACCAAAAAATTAGATATTCTAAAATTATATGAAAAGTACTATAAATTACAGTTTTTTGCATATTAATATGATGAAAAATACATCTTAAAATGTTAGTCAAAGTTTTTATAGTTTGACTCTAAAAATAGAAACCATGACAATCAATACCGGACGGATGGAGTATTTCACGAATCGGACGGATGAAGTATTTCACGAATAAGACTAGTGTACCCCATGGGAAAATACTGTTCTGATGAAGCCCTTATCAAGAAGGTCTTTAAACTACTCTGTCAATTCCATAAGATCAGTTGAAGACATTTTGTATGGAGGAATAGAAATATGTTGGGTATATGAAAGGAGATCTATTCCAAAGTAAATTTCCCTTTCAAGAGGTACTCCCGATAAATATTTTGGATAAACTTCTAGGAACTCATTTACTATTGGATCTGACTCAAAAGTTGGGGTTTTGGAGCTTGAGTCTTTAACCCGAACCACATGATAGAGATACACCTTAGAAATCATTGTTCTGGCCTTAAGGTAAGAATGAATGGAACCATATGTGCTAAGCTACGGCCCTTCTAAGGCATATCCGGATTGTAACCTATCTACAATTAACTAAGGCATACCAGGAATGTAACCTATAAAAGCCTAGAACGATGTCGAAATCTACCATTTCGAACTCTACAAGTTCTCCTGAGGTGAATTTTTGGGAGAATGTGAAAGGGAAATTTTTGTGTACCCGTCTAGACATAACTTGTTCATCGATTATAATTGAGATGAATAAGGGTTCTCAGAGATTTTTTTACTAACATTGATGTTAATTGATATATAAGGAGTTTTAAAATAAAGAGTAGCCCTTGGGTATTAAAATTCATAAACATATAAGTCAATGACTCGTAATGTACCGTTGACTACAACATGAGAAGCGTCTTGATCGTAGAAAGACTGGAAAGCATTAAACCTATTTTGTCACCATCCACCACCTGTACCATATGAGTTAACCAATTGAGTCGCGCCACTTTCTGGTGCAACTTATGTTGAAGACTAAACTCTACTATTTTTGTCCTCTTGATCCTGTTTAGAAGAACAATATTTCAACCTATGACATGACCACACCCAAAGCATCATTGCCTCCCTTTAAGACACTTGCTTGATGGCTCTTACCATACTTTAGACAAGTTGGGTAGGTTATGGTTCCTAAAATACTACCTTGAGTCTTAGAGCCTGATGCTTTAACTTTCTGATCATTTTTGAACGTGGAGGATAGAAAACTAGTCGATAAAGGTATTAAAACTTAAGACTTCTCCTGAAAGTGATTTCCACCTCCCAGAGTTGCCTGTTCTAGCCTTCTTATTCTCCTTAGAATTTTCTTTAAGCTTGTCTCTGTCAACCTTCTAAGTATGAATCATGAACCTAGAGATGTTCAAATGTTCCATCAAAATAGTACTCCTACACTCAGTTTTCACCAAGTCGGATACTTCATATATAAACTTATTCATTTGAGCCCTAGAATCGACAAACATGTGAGGACTGGAGAGTTGGGTGAACTTGAGTCCATACTCTTGGACTGACATGGAACCCCACCTCAAATTCATAAAATCATGAACTTTTGACTCCCTCAACTCTCTTGGGAAGAACATGTCTAGAAAAGTTTCACTATAGAATTCCCAAGTGATAGTAGTTGCATCGATACCCCTGTTCTCTATCCACTGAGTATACCAAATGTGAGCTATATCCTTCAACTGATAGGATGCCAACTGTATCCTATCATTTCCTGTCACTTGCATTACTCCAAAGGTTTTCTTGACCTCATCTATGAAGTTTTAGGGATCCTCGCCAATCTGGAATCCTAAAAACTTTGGTGGATTCATCCTAATAAAATCGTGAAAAATGGATGCCATTGATCCACCAGTAGCATTTGGAACCTGCTGGTTGTCCTCGTTAGTCACACTCTCAACCTAAATTTGAATGGCATTCCAAAAGTAAGCATTCCAAACTTCTTGATTTGGGACCGGAGGAGCATTGTTTCCATTTCATGCATACACATTCCTTTCATAAGCTCTACGAGAAGGCATGATATGAAAGCATATAATTTCAAGCTAGAAATGAGGAATTAGATCATACCTTAGGCACAATAAGAGTATCAAGAGAATGATGTTTTCCTAAAACACTTCGCAGTCTCATTCTCATTAGACGTGGTGCACTTCACACCCATGTAAAGAAATCTACTTAGCGAAGCTTCCATATATTATAGTACTCTTAAGCCTATTGTTGTGATACCAAGTTTTCATGCCTAAGAATACCCTTGGATGTGAACACGAGACCTAGTATCTCGAGTTACCCCACGCTAATCTTGCTGGCATATCATAAGCATACTAAAGAAAACTGGATCAATAAATGCTTTGTGAAAGCTAATAACTAAGATAATATAAAATTATGGTGAATACCTATATACTCAATCTGAATATGTAAAAGTGAGAGTTTGAAAAACAATTGGAAGTAAAACTCTAACACTAAATCTGAATCTAACTATGTTTGAAATAAGCCTCTAAACTAACTAGAAATCGTAGAACATGCCTGAACTAAGTCTAGATAAACATAAACTAAAGACTAAAAGCAAAAGAAACATGTATGTATTCCTCAGAGAATAAGGACACAACATTGATACTGCTGAACTGAAGATCAAGAACCGATCTATGCATGATCTGGAAACTGATAACCTGGACCTACATCACGAGATGACGTAGCGCCAATACCTTAAGTATGTAGGATAGAATAAAGTTGAACAATAATCATTATTGAACAAAAGCATATATCTCGACAATGATAAAATATAAGCATCACACTAAATTGAGAATAGTGACCATGAAATAACTGAATGCAATGACCAAGTTTATAATATGTTGACACTGAATACTAGTGATTGATAATGTGCTCAATGGAATAGAATCTGACTGTAAGGGTTTACTAATAAGTGACATAAAATTACATGAGCTAAATATGGAGTCCGCTGTATAAGCCCCATTGAGAGGATCCAATATACCCGGCCAGAGGTATAAAAGTATAATGAAGTATATAATAAAATGATGAAAATAGGGGGCACTTAGAACCTACGAGTCATATAGTTTTGGGACATGAGGGTGACGACCCGGGTTCACTGTGCGGCCCCCATTTCAGCGTCTCATAATTGATTAGAATTTCCCGTTGTATGGTTGCACTTTTGTTATTACTGGATACTCACAAGACTTACCTGCCACTGAGGACTGAAACAATAATTAGGACTGATAATCATACATTCAAAAACAGAGGACCCACCACACACCACAGCAAACACACAACATACACCACACAACACACACACACACAGAGAGATGAGATATATATGAGAGAGCGCTATATATAGATAGTAGAGAGAGAGAGAAGAGGAGAGAGAGAGATAGAGGATAGATATATATATTCAATAGATATACTATATATAGTATAATATATATATAGATATAATATTATAAATGACCTAGCATTTGTAATTAATAATAAAATAAAATATATAGCTAAGGTTTTAAAGTTTATGCATGAATCAGGAAAAAATGATATTGTGACATGACAATATAATTTGGATCATCCTAACAAATGAAACCCTACAATTTCTAACATTCAAGAAACTCTAGGTCTAGATAATATTAGGGTAATCAAGATTCTCACTAAAATCTAGTGACCTAATGGGTGAAAGAAACCCACTAGTTAAAACCCACATCAATGGTGACAAAATTCACGCAAAAATATTCTGATGTTGGGCTGGTTGGGGAAAACATTATGAAAAACTCATTGTGTTCAGGAACAGGATGCTTGACATTCTCTCCGCCAATACCCTTCTTCCATCTTCCCCCTCTCTTCTCCTCCCGACGTATACTTTTTAAGTTTGATCAATTTCTTGGCGAATGATTTGCTTATGGTAGATTCTAAATTATTACAAGGCTAAAACTTACCATAACTACATAAATTAGGGGTCCAACACATAAGGCATACACCAAACAACTCCTGATGTAAATGATGTCAGGGCCATCGACGTACCTAACGGATGGACCATGACTAGACTACAAGTCCGTGCTGGTCAACCGTCGCTTGGTGACTATGATATGAAATCGGTGGTCTGACCTACGCCCCTTGACCATAGACCATGGTATAACTTACGCTTCGTAGGTCCTGATGTGGATCGACACTTGGGATAATTTTATGAGGCTTCAGGGGGATGGGTCGTATGTGTCCATCAAAGAAATAACATCACGGGTTGTGTATCACCCTATGTTTCGTGGGTAGCAGCCGTGGATTGCACCTACAACTCTGAAATTTTTAGTTTTGTAGTTCTAGAATACGGGGTGTTACAATGATGAAGTTAACACCCTCCTTGAGTATATTAAAAACATGAGTGGACATTAAAAATGTCTTGAGCTTTTGAAATCTCTCCTCACACTTATCAGACAATTGAAAACTCATGGTTTTCGTGGTTAGTCTAGTCAAAAGTGATACAATGGTAGAGATGCTTTGAACAAATATCTGATAATATTCCTCAATTCCTACAAAACTCTAATCTCAGTAACCAATCTAGGCTTGGGACAAATCCTCACTACCTTAATCTTTAACGAATTGACCCAAGTACCCTCGCTTGACACCACGTGTCCATAAACACTACAGAATCAAGTCAAAACTCATACTTTGAGAACTTGGCATAAAGTTTCTCTTCCCATAATCTTTGGAGTACAATCTTTAAATTTTGATCGTGATCCTTCTCAGTCTTGGAGTAGTAAAAAATTTCATCAATGAGCATTATCACAAACAAATCCATATAAGGCCGGAACACCCCGTTCAATAACTCTTTGAATATTGCAGGGGAATTAGTCAAATAAAAATACATCGCAAAAAACTCAATTCCTATAATGGGTCATGAATATTATCTTATGGATATTCAAAGACATAATCTTCAACTGATAATAACCAAACCTCAAATCAATCTTTGTGAATTGAGATGCACCAGAAAGATGATCGAACAAATCATCAATATGATAAAGAGGATACGTGTTTTTTATTATCATTTGGTTCAATTGACAATGATGAATACACATGCTCATGGATCCATATTTCTTCCTCACAAAAATAGGCGCACTCTGTTGAGGAACACTAGATTGAATAATCCTTTTACTGAATAAATCCCATAATTGGTCATTTAATTCCTTCAACTCTGCTGGAGCCATATGACAACGAGGAATATATATGGGCTTGGTTCCTAGATCCATGTTAATAGCAAAATCAATATCCCTATCAAGAGGCACACCTGGATGACTAGTAGGGAACACATTTATGAACTCTCAAACCGTGGGCATCAAATCCATGGGAGATGGCTCAATACTAGTATCCTAAATGAAATCCAAGTAGGACGAACACCCTCTTTCAATCAATATCTGAGATCTAATGAAGGAGATAACTTTCTACGGTAGGAAACACTAGCACGATCCTACTTAACTCTTGAGACACCTGACATCGCCAACGTCACAATCTTAGCATAACAATCTAGAATCAAATGATGTAGAGAGAGACAATCTATACACAAAATTATATTGATGTCTTCCATTCCCAAAATGATTTAGTATACCCAAGTGTCATACCTATAACACCTTAGAAAAATAATTTTTTCATAGTTGATTGTAGGTTCAAGTCAACAGGTCCTATTTGCGGACCGTATAAGGTTCTACGATCCATAGAAAGGAGTCATACAAATGGCCTTAAAAATTTCTTGATTTTTTCATCTCTGAAGTTTACTACGGATGACCAGGAAAGTATATAGAATTTCATCTGGTCCGTACGAAGTGGTTGTAGAAGAGTTCCAGATTTAAATGAAAATTGGTTGAACTTTAAGGTTCTACAGTTGGGTCAAAAATCCATAGAAGTTTAGACAGACCATAAAGTTTTCTCGTGGAAATCAATTCCAAATCGGACCCTAGTAACAAGTTATACTGATGACCACTACGGTCCATAGAAGTTTCTATGAACCGTATGTTAGTCCGTAGGACCCTTTCAACAGTTATTCTTAAAGGGTATTTGGGTCTTTTCCTATGTAATTATGACATAGAATATGTTGTTTCCTTTGAAAATATAAGCCTTATAAATACTGTTCACCCTTAGAGATTTCTCCCAACTTTTCATTCCCTAGAATTGCTAAATTCTCTCCAAAGTCTCTCTAAAACATTTCTCAGTAGATAAAGAAAAAAAAAGCTAGGGTTCTTAAAGTCCAAGTATCATTTCTTCATCATTTCTTACGGATTCAATCAAGGTATCGAAAAGTATGTAGGGATTTAATCAGTAGGTTCAAGTCACCCATTGATTCCCTAAAGTTTATTCAATACTCCAATTTAATTTACCAAAAAATTGATTAGATTTTTATTCTATTCCGCTTGGGTTCTATTTGTATGAATTCAATTGCTTGATCATGACCTTATTTTTATGATTTAGACTTAATTACATGCTTTTAAACTAATTCCATGTATACCGATGCCGATATCTGAATTTTGACTATGATTCCTAATTTACAAGAAGCCTTAATCTATGAATATGTTTTTATTAAACCATACATGTTTTTATAAAAGCAATGTGTACGACTGGAGTAATCTTATAGATTAAGGTATCTATATGTTCTGCAAAGATTGTCCACATGACATGAATGATATCTAGATTTTCTATCATGCTTTTGGGCTATTTGTACTTAGCACCGAGTGGTTTTGAAGTGAAGACTCAATTACGTTAGTCTCTAGTAGAAACCTAAAATCCTAAACTATTTTCCCCCATAGAATTTTCCCTAAATGATCTAGCTCGTGGATCCATATATAACTTATGGTACGACGTGTAGGGGTTATACCTTTGCAAAAAGATTCAGATTCTTTCCTTTTGAGAGATATACCAGATTCCATATTATATCTCCCTTAGTCTATGTCGGTCAATTGTAACTTCCCACAAAAAACTAACTTAATTACTTATCTTTTATAAATCTCAATTTTTAATTTAAAGATGAATTGACTATGTTCATGCTTTGGGCATCGTCCTAAATGATTTGTGAATCGTCTTAAGTGATTTTACTATGTCTTACTTTGTCATGTATTTCATGTTTTTATTGTTTCCTCTGATGATAACGTCTAACATTTTATTGAATTTTCCTCATCCTTAGTATATTTCATGTACTAATGCAAACTTGTGCCTAAATTGTTTCACTGATGTAGGGCTTGATAATTCTCTCCTTTCCCTCATGGATAGTTGATTATATTAGATACTTATCGACTTGGTGATTACTCATACTTCGAGGGTGATGTCTTTTTTATATGGTTTTCCTTATTACCATTTTCCAGACTTTGTATGTGATGTATGGGTTACATCTCAATCACTTTTTTTGATGTAATAGATGGTTTATTGATACTATATTACACTTAAACTTTTGTTAGTACTCTTTTATAGTAAAGATTGTTTATATGAAATCTGTAAATCTATTATCTTGTATGGTGTATACGTAGTGTCTTGTATAGGGCCTCTTGGAGACTTATGTATCATGTGACGTCTAGGGTGTACTTGGGTCGTAAAAAAATTGGTATTCAGAGCACAATGTTTACAAAGGTTTTAGGATGTCTCTTAAGCCACATTGAGTATAGTTTTGTCCATGAGTGTGTAGCGTTCCACATTTATGAATAAGAGGTTATAAGATGTTGAGGAAATCTCACTTGTTTCATTACTCCAAAGTCTCTCCATAGAGTTTATCTCTTTACGGGTCTTATCCTAGTCCTTATGTATGCTTTACAAAATATGCTTCCACGAGGAATGTTCATTAAAATGTGATGCCCGAGGTTCCTCAAGTTTTGGTCAACCCTTTGGCCAAGCAAGTGACTAATGATGCGTTTCGAGCCACATTTCACTCATTGTCTTAATATATGAAACTTAAGAAAATAGGGAGGTTGTTGATCCCACGAATATAAGGGTGGGTTTCATGGTAATAAGGGTGAGGGACTTTACAAGGATGAATCTCCTAGAGATTTTCAGCTCTAAAGTGGAGGAAGATCGTCAAGAGTTCATCGATGAGGTTGAAGAGATTGTAGAGATTATAGGTATCACTGTCACGACCAGGGTCCATAACCTAGCCGAAACCGGCGTTGTTGAACTCTCAAAGGTTGCAGACAAGCCTACATACGTTTTCATTACATCGTATAGGTTAATATTTCTGGAAAATTTAAAACTTTTGTTTGCTTTGAAGTATACATAGACTTCATAGTAAGAATGGCATTATATCACATCAGTTCACAACAACAATCTAATAGTAAGATATCCAAATGAAGGAAATAGTTCATAGCTGCATTAATATAAAGTTGCAAAAATGGCACCAATATTATGTCTAAAAATAAGTAAGAAAGAACACTAGTGGAACATCCTCCACTAGCTCATGCCAACGTCTAAGCTAGAATATAAGATATAAGCATCCTCGAAAACATGAGGGCCTACCAAGTCTGGACGAATTCTCCACGTACGGATAACTTCAACACCACGTACGGATAACTTCAACATAGTTTCGTAAGTTTTAGCGTCCACCTGCACCTGCACCTAAAAGTAAATGCTGTATGGGATTAGTACACACTTTTACTAAGTATGGGTGTATGCAAGTACACACGAAGGATATGCATGATTAAAAAGAGCTCTCTCCTAACGATATAAGTTACGGAAAGCCAAGTAAGTTGGAGTTGCTAAATCAGATTAGCAAAGTCATGCTATGAGAGTAACATGCATCATCATTCTATTCGTATTGCACACAACACATAACATACTTCATTTAGCACATACATATATCACATATATTTCGTTCATATGTCGTGAAACCTTGGAATCACGGACTTAACATTAGGACTTCCCAAATGAGGGCTCAACTTATGTGCCCTAAACTAGGGAGCCTTCTTTAGCAAACACAGAGTCTGCTTCATTCATTCATAAGTACTTCATTTTTCATTCATTTATATACCTAGGATGCTATTTAGGACTCTCATTGGGTTCACAGTGCAATGAACAAGAATGACCTAGTGTCATTACTTGAGTCTAGTTAACCTCTTGATTATCCTATACAAACACCTTTTATATCATTCATTTAATTGTGTGCATTACATTAGGCTGACCTCATTCTTTCTTCGGGAACTTTAACTATAACCTACATAGATCATGTGAGCTTTAAGAAATCCATTTTCTACACCACACTGAAAAGAGGTGGAATCACTGGCCAAGGTGAAACCAAAATATGCTAGCGTATATAGGGAAGTGAACCCTGCTAGAAACCTATGTTGGCTGCATAAGTTCAAAGACTAGGAGATATAAGGATACCCACACCCGCCTTAACAATAAGTATCATCCCATGAGATTTACACAAACCTCTGCCTTCCCGAAAGAAGGAATCGTGACTTATAGCTAGCCTATTGGTGCTCAGTATAAAGTTCCGTTACATTCATCTCACACATCATAGAAGCTGGATTTTAGCATAAGAGAATCATTGGTCATTAGATGATTTCTCATCTCATCATTAGTATTAAGTGTGCATTAATATTAATACTTTCATTATAATGTTTCTTAGAGACTGGTCTCTTTATTAGTTTTACACTCTCATAGGTTAGTACGATTTTTGGTAAAACTTATTAGGCTCATTTGAGATTGGTCTCGTCTTCCATATTAGCCTCTTATCATGTTGTCATCACATTCATAAACTTTAGCATATTAACTCTTCATAATTACTCACCCCATTACCTGAATATTCATTTCGTCATATGCCAATGCATTTGGCCTTTTTGTGTGTTTCACACTCTTACTTAACCCTTTGGGTCACATCATTTCATCATATGCATCTTAGGTTCACTTACTTTTAAGCATACGCTGGACTTATGAACACATACATACAAGCCATGAGGCTTCATTCATAATTCGTCGAAGTGACTTATACTTACCCAAGATTATATGGTACAAGACTTATGCATCTTCTAAGTATGCCAAGGTCTCGAGTTCAATTTCTATAGGCAACATTCATTAAATATTTGCTCACGTAAGACTTATGTATCAATACGAATTGGGTCAAGGGAACCCGATTTGAACCCCTTGAGAAATACTTAGTCTTATATTAAATGTTTATTTAAAATTTCATCCTTGGGACCTGAGATCGAATCCCAACGCCTACATTTCTTTTTTTCTTTTCTCTCCTTGACTTTTCTATTTTTGTCCAAGAGGATGTAGGATCGATCCTCCACATCCTAATTTTATTTTTATTTAATTGGTTCTCCTAGTTTCCTCACCCATCAGAGAGGTTGTGGGTTCGATTCCAACAAACCCTATTTTATTTATTTTTTATTCTCGCATGGACCAGTCTTAATTTCGGCCAAGGACACACATGTTCGAATCCCATGTACCTCATTCCTTTTAATTAATTTCTAGATTCTCTTACTCGGCTAAGACCTGAGTTCGATTTTCCTTAACCTCACATTTATTATTAAACTTTTAGTATCTTGCATACGGTGAAGTCTTGGGTTCAATCCCTATTAACCTCACACCTACAAAAAAAATTTTTAAAAAAACAAAAATTTCAGGCATGCTTAGCCGATTTCTGGAAATTTGGTCATCGTTTCCAATCCATTTTTTTAAAACCTTTATACTTTAGATTTTTATGAAAATTCGCTGGACATTTCGTACATTATTACATGCATTTTTCCAAGTAATTTCATACAAAAACACAACGATTTAATATACCATTTTCATACTCAAATTCAAACCATTTTCATGCTCCAATTCGAGACTAAGAGACACAACCACACCCACACATTGAACACGTTTATCATCACATAATTCCGGACATACATACATGAACATAATCATCACGAGAACACATTACATTCCTAAATTCTACCAGCAAACATACCCAACCTACAACAATTTGATGGGAGCTAGTGATAGGTACATGCAAAGGGGAATATTCCTAGTTTCCAGATTAGATTTCTACTGAATCTTAGGGGTCTATTGGAAAAGGGAACAAGAGGAAGAAAAACCATACCATTTTTTTCTTTTAACACTTTTCAAACCTGATCTCAAGTGCTGCCAACTCCCACAAAAAATAATGCTTCTCCAACGAAACCTCACGCGCAAACCGTTTGAAAAATGCTTTCTCTTTTCACTTTTAGTTTTTTTTTTGATTTTTAGAGTATAAGTTATTCAACAGTGATAAACTTTTTTTGTTCTGTTTAGAGATGATGAGCGTGAGACAGAGTTGATAGGCGTGAGAAAGAGAGTGGAGAGATGTGAGAGTAAGTTTAGGAGTAGGAGTTTTAGTTGAAGACATAGTCAAACTAGGACTCTTTTAAATTAATAAATCTTATTTTACCTTACTTAAATAATCAAATTAAATACCAATTAATTAAACTTGATATTGCTTCCTCTAAGAATCGAACCCGGGTGGATCTCATCTATCGAAAATGGGTCAGTTCGGGTCAACCCTACCTGAATTGTCAACTATATTAATTAATTAATCAATTAATTAAATACTTAGGGTAATTCAAATAGTATACCTAGAAAGGAAAAGACCATTTAACTCGTAGAGCCTCCACACCTAATATTACTCCTTTCAAATTCGGTTTAGACTCATTCGGGTGAATCTTAATATTTGGGTGCCCTACATAGAGGGGACCAACCTTTACTAGATCAACTAACACACCAAGTTGGTTGGCTTTTCTGGTACATGGATTAAGAGGTGTGGTTCCACGTGCATCAATCCATGTGAATCCGGTCTAATCTATGCATTCTAGGTACGTTTAGGCATTACTTGGCATAGTCATTTTTTGGTTGTTACAATCACTTTGGTTGAACAAGCAGAATTGGACGCTTACTAACTCAAAGGTTTTTCTCAAATTTTGTTTAATAAATGGAAGGAAGAGAGGAAATATTGATTGACAGAATTAAAGGTTGCCATCCTAGATAGGTTTGTTCCCCTAGATATGGGGTAAGAATACATGCTTTAATTCAGTAATGTTCATTAAAGGATCGTGAGCATCAATAAATATACAGTGAACTTTACTAAATTATCAAATGTGCCCCAACAATGGTTTTCGATTCAAGGAAAGGGATGAGTAAATTTGTGTTGGGTGTTTCAAACTTTATGATCAAAGAATATCTAATCGTAATGCTTGTTAAGGATATGAATGACTCTTGTTTAATTATACATGCTGAACAAATCAAAATTGAAAAACATTAGGAAAAGGATAGGGTTTCAAAGAGGGATAATGTTGATTTCTCACATTTGAGAGTCCATTAGAGGTAATCTTCTCAACGTAATGGTTCTAATGAACAAATGGTGTCGGAGTGGTAAAGGTGGGGAAAAATCCACAGGTAAGTGTATATCCAGTTCAAATATATGCTTTGGGTGTGGAAAGAGTGGTCACTAGGTGAGACATTTCCTATTGCTTGCACCTAAGCAAAGGGATGGTAAGCAAGTTCAACCTAGTGGTTCTGGTTTGGGTACTCCAAGGAAAAAATGGGTTCTATGCACTTTCAACACGAAAAAATCACGAGAGTTCCTCCATGTGGAAATCGATAAGTTATGATCTTTTAGCTTGTGATTATGTATTGCTTGATGTTGGGTGTTTCGTTGGTTCTTGTAAGGCTCCCTGTATAGTTCTTATGTTTAAATTCAACCTTGAAATCTTGTTGGGAATCAATTAAACGTTTACATGTATCAGTGGTTCTGTGGTTGTTAAGACTTTGGCTTGGTGGAGGGAGATAGATTCAGAAAGACTTGTGAGGTTTGCTCCTAAGGGAGATAGTGTTTATTACATGGATGGTATGTGTGGAACTATTTAAATTGTTGGGATTTTTATTTATTATTATTATGTAAGGGAATGGTTAGAGAAAATGTGATGTCTTAGTATACTTATCTCGTTCCTTTATCTTCGTGTCTAGCTTGAGGCATTAGCCTCTCATATTCACTTATTAAAAGTCTTGTGCTCTTAGACATTCGCACGTATTATCATGAATTCATACTCATGAAAATTATGATTTTTGAGATTCTAATTTAGTTTCATTGATTGCTTATTATAATGTGCTTTTTGTGTACCATTTGCATATATGTTTATGAAAGAATGTTTTAGAAGTATGTTTTTTCTTGAAATTGATATTCCTTCTAAGTTATGTATATGTTGATGATCTTGGGTTTTCAGTTTCTCTCCTACTCTATTCATGCTAGATTGAGTCTCATTTAAAGGAGAATGTTCCTAAGGGGGGGGGGGGGATATTGTAACACCTCAAAATAGGAATGGTTGCATAGGTGACTGTAGGTTCAAGTCTACCTATCCGATTTATGGACAATAAAAGATTCTACAGTCCGTAGAAGGGAGTCCTAGAAATGGCCTTAATGATTCATTTATTTATGAATCTCTAAAGTTTTCTGCGAACAACCACATGGTTAGTATAAAGTCATATGGTCTATAGAAAGTGGTCGTAGAAGGGTTCCAAACTTTATTGAAAATTTGTTTGCCTTTTAGGTTCTACGGTTGGGTATGTGATCCATAGAAGTTTAGACGGACCGTAGAGTTGTCTCTTGGAAATCAATTCAAAATTGGACCCCTGTAACCAGTTCTATAGATGACCATACGGTCCGTAGAAGTTTAGATATATCGTATGATCATTTTTGCACTTATTCTTAAAGGGTATTTGGGTATTTTTCTTTATAAATAAAACCTATATTAAATTGTTTTAACCCTTAATCTAAGCTCTATAAATACCTTCACTCTTAGAAATTTCCTTCAACTTATTTATTCTCTTAAATTCTTATATTCTCTTGAAGGTTCTCTCCAAAGATCTTCTCTCTATATCACGATAGAAGAATGTAGGGTTCTTGAAGTTAAAGTCTTTTTACTTATTCATTTTTAGGGATTCAATAAAGGTACGTATTGAACTTATCAATGGGTTCCAAAAAACCATTGAGTCCCCAAAGTTTCTTCAATTCTCCTATTCAATTTTCCAAAAATATCGATTAGCATTTCATTCTAGTCCTCATGAGTTTTATTTGTATGGATTCAATTGGTCAATAATGATTTTAATTTTATGATTTTTAATTAATTACATGATTTTCAACTAATTTCATGTGAAAACATGCATTGATTTATGAGTTTTTACTATAACGCTAATCTACATTAATTTATGAAGAAGATTGAATTTATGAATATATTTTTAAAAAACATGCATATTTTATGAAAGCAATGTATATGAATTAAGTAAGATTAGATGAAGGTGTATATATGGTATGTGAAAATTGGAAACATGACATGAACTACCTCACAACTTTTCCTCAATATTCTTTTTGGCTATTTTACGAAATTAAGTCTTGATTAGTATAGTATTTGGATATGCCATCAATGATTATGAATCACGCTTTGAAAATGATTTCTATTAGTAGTAGGGCATTCTTAGTATGCAATTAATGACTATGGGCCTTATAAATTTGTTATGAAAATATCATAGATGGTGAAAAGTTTTCTCACACATGGTCTATGGTGTCACTACCGGGGTGAACACCCTAGAAGTAACGCGGCGTACTTGATCTCTCGGAGGTCTTGTACAAGCCTGTAAGTGTATTGTTCTTTGTGATAACAACCCGCGAGAGTATAGTGCCGTTCGATAGAATGTGTAGAATTTATGAAAATCCCAAAATATTCCACACGGAATCGTCGACCTCTCGAAAGGCGAAGACACGCCGCGGAGCAGGCAGGCGAGGGCACAAACAGAAAAAGCATGAAAGGGAAAAGGTGGCAGAGAAAAGCAGGCGGGTAGGGGAGGAAGGAGACCAGAGAGAGGAGAGAGACAGGAGAGAGAGAGCTGGAGCTAGACAGGACTAGAGGAGAAGAGTACGAGAGAGAGAGAGAGAGCGACAGAGGAGAGAGCGAGAGGATGGAGATAGAGAGAGAGAGAGAGAGAGCGGGAGGGAGGAGAGAGAGAGAATGGAGAGAGAATAGAGAGAGGGACAAAGGAGAGAGAGGAGAGAGACAACAGAGGAGAGAGAGGGAGGAGAGAGAGAACTAGGAGGAAAGAGAGCAGAGAGGAGAGAGAGGACAGAGAGAGAGGAGTAGAGAGAATAGCGAGAGACGACAGGAGATAGGAGAGAGGGAGCGAGACGAGAGAGAAGAGAAGAGAGTAGAGAGGGAGACAGGACCAGAGAGAGAGAGAGAGACAGACAGAGATGGAGAGAGGAGAGAGAGATAGAGAGAGGACAGAGATAGATAGAGAGAGATAGAGACACAATCTGTCCCTATGATTGCGTGGATATCAGACAAGAGAGAGAGAGAGAGAGAGAGGGATTGTATGTAGATTATGACAGGTAGAGAGAGGAGAGAGAGATAGATGAGAGAGAGAGAGGTAGAAGAGAGAGAGGGGAGAGAGAGAGGGAGGGGAGAGATGAGAGATAAGAGAGAGAGATAGGGAGAGAGTAGAGAGAGAGAGGAGGAGAGACAGAGAGATATATTGTTATGTATATCTATGATATGGTTTATATGTATATAATACGGTATATATATATATACATACATATATTATATTAGATATATACACAAAAAAAAAATATATAATAGTACATAGTCTAGGACCCTAAGTATCTTTTGTATCGTAGACTCAACCAAATCTATTGCAGAATGAGGGAACACCCTGAAACAACATAAAAAACATAATCTAGACTTATTACATAGTTTTGAATAACATCGGTACATAGGAAACTTGAATCTTAAGGATCCCTTTCTTGAAATTGGGAAGTATCTATTCAAGCTCATCCCTCTTAGAAATCATCCTCTAGCCACACCACCTAAAACTTGGTTGTAAAAAAAGATAAAAATGATGAGTGTATTAGTAAAAGAGAAATCACCACGTATTACAACCATGCAAAAACATGAATTTACCCTCAAGAGGACAATTGAGTTGAAACTGCAATCAATGTCTTTATAGTAAAAACACTTCAGGACATTGATATTTTTTGAACTAGCCACAGTACTAGTCACCTACTTCATATAAATATGGATATTACTCATAACAACACTTAAGGACATATAATAACATTTAATGATCATTTACTAAGGAAAACTTCACACATAAGAACCATCACCTAAGACAACCTCCCAATCTCACTAGTGTAATTCACAAGTAGTATGTCATACTACTACTCATACCAAGTGATCTTAAAAAGTCATCTTAGACTTAGGCACATCATATTCAATAACATGCCATACATGCATTTAACCTTAGACGTAAGAACAACATACTTCATAACATCATATAAGGACTCATTCCCTTACTACAACTTTAGTCATAACACATTTAGTTCATACCATATGTGAACCCTCATAACCCCTTCTCAAGATTACTTGTGCAATGTACACATGGAGTCCCATACCCCCACATATACTAAGTAAAACTCATTTAGAATCCATAAGTGCAATTTACATGCATACTCATAATTCATGTCTTGATATAGAAAAGTCTATTTAACATGCATTCATACGATTCACACATAACTAAGTACTAAGAATATCTTTTCTTGGAGTTCACTAGTGCAATGCCTGGGTAGGGTCCATAGTCATACCTATAATAAGTAACCTCCTCAAGGAGTTACGATTAGAGTTCATCTTCTTATCTTAATTTATTTCTTAACCTTTGGGAGACATAGACATAACCGGCATACGCTATGTGAGCTACATGGAATTCGGTGTCATAGAACCCCACACCAGAAAAGGCATTCTAACGTACAACCTACCAAATAGGTATCTAGATAGATCCACTACCTATAATCTACGGTGGCACGTAGTTATCGAACATGGATATTGTTACTAGAAACCTTGACTTTCTAGACGTGAAGGTTTCCATATCATGAGACAACACTATGTTGGGAACCCGGACTTGCTAAACGTGAAGGTTCTCTTGTGGGAATCCAGATTTACTAAACGTGAAGCTCCCACTCTCATTTGTCATGTTCACTTGGTGCTAGGCTGAAACTCCCTTTTTAAACATATTTAATTCATTAGTATATTACTTCTTAAGATTAGGCTTTAGGATCTTTCTGCTTCATCCATCATATAACTCAAAGGTTTCTATGATGAGAATGTCCTTTCATGATAGATACTACTTTATATGAGAATGTCCTTTCACATATTTATACAATGACGTGTGTGTGTGCCTACAATGTGACATCGACCTTCACATAACCACCTCTAGACACATATGTTCATAAATTCATTAATGATATACTTATACATGCATAGAAATATGTAATGATGCATAGGAGAACTATCCTTTCCTTTATCATTGTGAATCTACCCTATTTATAGACATGCATGAAGTGTGTGTACGTTGGTCAACATGATCACATAATGACTACAACATAACATTGAGAAAGCCATCCACTAAGGAACACAAACATGTACAACATTCTTCACATTTCAAGTCATACACATATAGAGTATTAAGGACTGTGGACTACACACACTCACATTACATCATAGGAGGCAAGAACATATTCCACATTAGAATAGAAGACTCCTATCATACCTTGATCACACATTCATATAATGTTCATATAAATAAGGGTCATTCTAAAAGAGTAGTCACCATCGTTATCCATATATATCGCACCTAACCCTCACACGATCATCACATATACACAACATCATCCACATACCTAAATCATGCAACAAGTATGTAAGACGATACATATAATTTTACATAAAATCTGTTCTCTTAGACATGATACCAGAATCAAGGCTACATCATTCAACTTCCAAAAGATTGAAATCATCAGATCAATTCATCTTGAATCTAATGCCTTAAAGGCAATTATCATAATACATAAACCTATAAAATAATGTAAACACCGCCACTATAAGCGGACCATACCAAACATCACAATTCAATCTACATTCTACGCTAATAAGAGGAAATAGGTCAACTTACCAAATCTCAAAGATAATTATCACCTTTATCAATTACCCATAATTCATAATCAATTTACATAAAGGAATATAGAACTAAGCGATTCATTACAATCTAAACATAATCTAGTCATCGTCTTATCAAGATCACAAGGCCCATATAATATCATAGTTTGAAAGATTAAGGATATCATGGGTTTTTCATGGAATTTGACTAAAAATCACGTTTAAACAATATATAATCATTAAATCATCATTATAATTCTTTTTAAATTAATTTTACAATGAACTCATGGTTAGATTGAAAGATGAAAGTTTTTACTTCAGTATCATGCTTTAAAAAGCTTTGAAAGGACTCCTTAGATGAATGGTTATATAAGGATGAAGGATTACCATACCTTTTACATCATAAAGCCCAAAAAACCTGAGAATAAAGATCCAATAATCCACCTCCATAGCTTGTTCTTGAGCTTGGTCTCTAATGGAGGTTTAAGAGAATTTCGAAGAGAAGAGATTTTTGGGATTCTTTTGATTTTCTTATTAGGTTTTGGGGTTTTGAATTAGGAAAGGGGTTAAATAGAACCTAAAACAAGTTTATAACCGACTCCCAAGGTTACTAAAACACCCCCATACATATTTGGACTTTTAGACATGTAAAACTTGGCTTTAAAACGATGCAACCGAATATGAAAAGTGGTTGCGCATCGCGGAGGCATCCCCTAATCTTTTCTCCCATGATTTTTGAGCAATAGACTTGTGTAGCTCGTGCGTTTCACAGGCAGCTTTTGTGTGAGGAACGCGACACGTGATTGGCTCTGAATATTGGTGATGCACGGTCCCTTGGGCAGTGTACTTGTCCAACGTTTGGGTCCTTCTAAAGGACCCTTAGATTGGTCTTCCGGGAGTCGTACCCGAACGTTTTGACCCTTAACATGTATGTTAAGACACTAGGGTCACCTGTACTTATTTAGACTCAAAAAACACATAAAAACAAGGCAAACAAACAAGGACACACTAGTACGTTTAAAGACTAACTTTCGAACGTCATGGACGTTCTTTGATGTTTGACCTCAAAACCTCTTCAAATAAACTATACATGCTTTAAAACACTTTATTTACATGTTAATAACCTTTTTATACATATGTGAGGCTCTAGATACTTTAGTTCATTTTGAGGGTCTTGGCAATATCCCCCACTTGGGAACATTCCTCCTCGAATGATACTTGAAACTTATAAAACACTTTCAAGGACTCAATGACCCATATGGAAGCTCACAACATTCAAAATAACATAATACATTAGTCAATTCACCAAATTTACAAGGAACACCAACTTCATACCATCATGCAAGTAAAGCAACATAATCAATCATGGATTACTCTTACAATTATTTTCATGACTACCTGCTTTTTCATACTTATTGCCATTTAGAGGAACTACCTTCTCCAACTTTAGAAATGCTCATCATTTCATTATGGGTTTAAAAATATGATGGATTTCAAATGCACACATAGGCATAATCCCTACTTTAACTCATGAGAAAATTAAGCAATTTATTTAATTTCCAAAATCATGACTAATGTAGGTCAACAACGATCTTATAGCCTAGACACAATACCATCAAGGTCATACATGACATTACCATGTTAAAATTTTGTTTAAGGATGAACTACCTTATCCTAGTCATACGATTCACATATGTCATCATAGAGTTTTAATGAGGGTTTCTCCACTTTTGACCAAAGCATGCTCAAATTCTCTTCCTTATGAAGTCTAAATGGAAGCTCATACCACACACATAACATGACATTAACTTCCATAAACATGCTTACATTTTTATGAAAATAATGAGTTTACAATTCATTATAGGCTACATTGATGTACACTGGCTTTAACAGTTACCTAATCTTCTCAGAGTGAGCCTACAACAACACTTCCTAAGTAATAAAATTCATACATCTTTAAAGGGATTCATCTTTTCTTGTTTAAAGAAAACTTAATACCTCATTATTAGTAAAAAACACCCTCATATAAAAACTATTATCAAGCATATTCATATAGACACCTCACGAAGTTAAATGCACATTTATCATATCAGAAGGCACAACAACATGAGAATCATGCAGTTTGATCTAAATTCCTTTTCCATGAAGTAATGACCTTTCATAACATGCATAACATAGGGTCATTTAAGACATGCATAACATATGGAGAACATGCAACTTTTACTCTTATGCAAGACTCCATATCATAAAACAAGCTACTTAGGAGCTCTTTGGGTTTCAAGCTTGAGTAAGAATAGAAGGAAAATATAGGGGTATCTACAACCTTACAACTCACATATTAATCCCACAATTAGGGTAAACCCATTTAAGATAAACTTATCTCATTAAAGGGAACTTGGACTCACCAATTCTTTTAGTAAAGCACAACATAACCCTCTTGGGATAAAGTTTATGCAAACCTTCCTTAACATCACCTTCTTTCATTTCTCAATAATCAATTCCCCCTTTGTTATTTACTCACACCCACTAGGTGAGGAATTCAAGAAGTCACAAATGAGTAGATAACTTATTCCAATCCATGATCATCACTCCAAGTGATCCTTAACCTAGTGAAGTTCAAGGGTACTCAAAGTCGGACCATTAAGGGAATTTATAATCTTACCATCTAGGACTGTTATCCCCCACTTGGGGTAAGCCTAATCAATTATTCCTCACCTCATGCTCTTATCCACCAAGGTAAAGTCAAGTAAAGACCAAACCTACAAGGGTCGTCATCGTCGGTAGAAACTTCCAACCAACAACGCCTAGGCACAACCTAAGCACTTACTCAAATGGTCATACTTAAGATCAAACTTAAAGGTCAACTAATCATTTCAAAGTAGGTCAACCTAAATTTTCTCCTTATATTGAAGAGTTAAGGAGTACATACTACCCTCTAAGTTACTTTAGGGTGATGACATAATCCCAACTTATGGAATAAACCCTTTCTTCCCTTTTTCCCCATTCTTAGAATAAGTTCATATAGGGGCTCATCAATTAATCAGAACAATTTCCCCATTAACTAGCATACTTCACAATAACCTTACAAGGTTCAACACACTATGTCCCTTTCATAGGATCAAGACTATAAAAAGACTCCAATCTACACAAGGACAACCTTGAAACATCACTCATAAAAAAAGCAACTTTCATTCTTTCCCTATTTACCACATTTCTCCAAAACCTTTCAAGCCTGTTTCATAACATTACACTTATCATGATACATAACCATCAAGCAACCTATCGATCCACAAGAGGACTCCATTAAACAATAAATACTCTTAACAAGCTTTCACACATCATTCATCGCATTGACGTAGAAATTTTGCAGAAAATTTAAAACTTTTCATAGCACATAAAACGCTAAAACATCACTTCATGTATATAAAGTATCATAAGTACACAATTAATACACTAAGTCTCCTTTTTCCATCTTAGACTCGACATGAATAGAATAAAAAAGTTACACAACCCTTATCAACATAAAAGCATGATTTATACTATAACATAAACTTAATAATCATCTTGACATAAAGATCCTTGCATCATAACGACACTCTTACACTTGGGGAAAGTATCTATCCAAGTTCTTCACTTTAGAAAATATCCTCTAGCCATCACCACCTGCACTTTGTGTAATAAGATGAAGAAGAATGGTATTAGTACAAGAATGAGCTATGTACGATAACCATGCAAAAACATGAGTTAAAGAGGACATTTAGTTAGAAAGCATGCATCATTTACTATTAGTAAATCTTCATGAACATTGTTACAGTAAGTACAATATAGTTCACATACATCATATAGACATCGATATTCCTCATAACAATACTTGAAGCCATTTCATCACATTTAAGACACATTCTACACATAAGAACCATCTCCTAAGTCAACCTCCAAATCTCACTAGTGTAATGTACTAGGAGCATCCCATAATACTAATCATACCAAGTGATCCTAGGAAGCCACCCTAGACTTAGGCATTCCATATTCAACAATTCATAACACACTCATTTAAAACTAGAGATAAAACCACATACTTCATAGTATCATATAAGGATTCATTCGTTTACTAAACTTTTAGACATAACTCATTCAGTTCATATCATAGGTAAACCACCCTTAAAACTCCTTCACAAGCTTACTTTTGCATTGTACACATGGAGTCATATACCCCCACATATACCAAGCTAACCCATTTAGAATAAATAAGTGTAATTCAGATGCATAGTCATAATTCATGTCTTGATAAAACTAAACTCAACCTTGACATGCATTCATATTTACATACATGAACCATAATACTTATTTTAGAAAAGCAGCCTCATCATAATTTCCCTTAGATTCCATTTGTGCAACGTATAAGTATGGTCCATAGTCCTACCTACACTAAGTAGTCTTTCAAGGAATCAGGTAAACTATTCATATTCTTATCTTAGTTCATTTCATAACTTTTAGGGATGATTAGCCGTAATCGACATAGACCAAGTGAGATACATTGAATCCCAAAAAGGTGTTCTACTTCCCAAGGTAGAACCATACAAAATAGCTATTCTAGTGGATCCACTAAGCTAAGAACTACTGGGCACGTACTTATGGAACAAGGATATTTTCACTAGAAATCTTGATTTGCTAACATGGAGGCTTCCATTTTATGAGACAACATCTATATTGGGAACTGGGACTTGCTAACGTGAAGGTTCTCTTGTGGGAAGCTCGACTTACTAAACGTGAAGCCCCAGCTCTAATTTTTCATGTTCACTTGTTTCTAAGCTCAAACGCCCTTTCTAAACATCTTCAAGCCTTTATTAGCATTAGTTCATAAACTAGGATTTAGGGATTTGCTCCCTCATAAATCATATATCTCAAAGGTTTTTAATATGAGAATGAATTTCATCATAGAACCTATATTATGGGAGAATGTCCTTTCACATAATTCGATCATTCACACATTAATGTGCATGTACATTCATATATGAGAAATACTTTGACATAAACACCTCTTGGTAACACATGCTCATAATTCATTAATCATATACTTTGTATGCATAGTAATAGATCAGGGTGCATATGATAACTATTCTTTCAATTGACATCATGAATCTATCCTACTCATAATTATGCATGATAGTGTGTGTGTTCATATTAGTCATTAGAATCACATAAGAGAAACAACATAGCTATAAAGGGAACCACCCTCCAAGGTATCCTAACACATACTCAATATCCCTCAAGTCATGAACAACATAACATAAGAGTATTAGGGACCATAGACAACATACCCACATTATATCATAGAGGGCAAGAACATAACCAACATTAGAATAGGAGAATCCTGACATGCATAAGATCACATATTCATATAGGGTTCACATAGGTAGGGGTCATGCTACAAGATTATTCATCACAACTAATCATATATACCACATCTTACCCTAACATTATCATCCACATATATACAACATCATCCATACACCTAGATCATGCAACTAGAATGGAAGACTAGACATATAACTTCACATGTGTGATCATCATAACCACAGTTCATAAAATGTCAATTGCCTTCAAGGCCATGATCATAACATATAAGTATGTACAAGAATTTGAACACCACCACCATAAGTGCACGATACCAAACAACACAATTCAATATACATTCTTTGCTAAATAAAGGAAATAAGTCTACTTACCAAATCTCTAAGATATGATCATTATTGATCAATTTCCTGAAGTTCATAATCAATTGATATAGATAACTTTAGGATTGAGTAATACACTATAATTAAATCACAATTGAATAATCATCTAATCAAGATCACATGACTACAACATAGGCCAATTGAGAAAAAAGAAGGATCATGGGTTATTTAAAAAATTCCAAACGAAATCATCATAAAACATTGAATAATCATAAAATCATCATTAGAATTTCTTTGAAAATTATTTGACAATGAACACATGGCTAGATTGAAAAATAGTATTTTTTATCATGAAATCTCTTTGAAAATCTTAGAAAGAACTCCTTAGATGAAAATTTAATGAAGGATGAAATATTACCATAACTTACTACATGAGAATCCCATGAAAAAGTGGAGAAGAAAACACTTGAATCCATCCCTAGCTTGATCTTGAGCTTTGTATCCAATGGAGGTTCTAGAGAGGATTTATTTTGCGAGGGAAAGGTTTGATTTGAAGAATGAATTCTAAATTGGGATTTTATGTTTTTAATCAACTTATAATGACCAAAAGGTAAAATAAACGTCCATGATTTAGTTGGAACAAAGGGTGAATTTCCCAATTCACCCCTAGCTTGGCCGTGTCTAGACATGTTCGAGGTCCAATCGACGGTGGCAAGGAATGAGCCTTCGTTTGACTGAATCGATGTGATACTTCTCCATCATTTGTGACAGAGACTCCAAATTTTGGGAGCTGATCTCCCACGCCTAAGTTTGGAGCAGTGCCCCCAATCAACGGGACGTCGACAAAACTACTAGCTATCATTTGCTTGGGCGTCGATTGACACTGCCTTGCCAGCTTTTGGGTTCTCCTTAAGGATCCTATGGGTGGTCCTTGGGGAGTCGTACCTGGGCATTTAGACCCTATATACGTCCATATAGATGTTAGCATCCTCTAGCGTCAATTTAGACACCAAACAACAATCTAACGTAAGGCAAACATACAAAGGAATACTAACAAACAAGCGACTAGAGTTTGAACATTTTGGTCATCCTTTGACGTTTGACTCCCAAACTCTTTATAACGTCTATCACAAGTTGTAACACACTTAATTTACATGTTATTAATTTTTTAAATCACATGTGAGGCGCTAGATACCTTAGTTCATTTTGACGGTATTAATAATATCCCCCACTTAGGAACATTTGTCCTCGAATGACACTTGGAACTCTTAAAACACTTTTAAGGAATCAATGACTCAAACAGAAGCTCACATCATTCAACATGTATAACTCATTAGTTAATGAACCAAATTTACAAGTAATACCAACTCCATACCATCATCAAATTAAAGCAACATAATCAAATATGGACTAATCCTACAATTATTTCCATGCTAGCATGCTTCTTCATACCCATTGCCATTTGGAGGAACTACCTTCTCCAACTTTAGGCATGCTCACTATTTCATCATAAGGTCAAACATAAAGTAGATTTCAAATGCACACATAGGCATAATCCACACTTCATCTCATGAGAAAAAAATTAAGCAATTCATTTAGTTGCACATAAATCATGAATAATGTATATCAACTACAATCTTATAACATAGAAATAATACCATTAAGATCATACATAACATTACCATGTTTAAGTGTGTTCAAGGAGTAACTACCTTCTCTTAGTCGCAACACACATACATGGCATCATAAAGCTTCTATGCAAGAAATTCACCAAGGTCAATTGATTTAATGTAAAACTCTCAACTTCCAACAAAGGCATACTCATATTTCCTTCCTTATGGAGTCAAAATGGCAGCTCACATGACACACATCACAACATTAGGAAGTAAATTCACAAAATCTCCTTTTGTAGCTTGCACTAGTTTTCATGAACATGCATCATTTAGGGAGAGCATTACAGCTCATAGACACATATTAATAATATTGGCTAACTATATCATCACTTCTCAAGAGTGAGCCAATATTAATACTTCCAAATAACATAAAATCACATATTATTAAAGAAAATCATCTTTTCTCATTTAAGGAAAACTCAACACCTCATTGTTGGGCCAAAACAGCCTCACTTCAAAAGTGTTATCAAGCATGTTCATTAATCCATTTCATGAAGTTGAAAGCACATTTATTATATTAAGATGCAAAACAACATGAGAAACATGCCATGCATTAAAAATTCCTTTTTTAAAAAATAAGAATCCTTCAAAACATGCATAACATAGTTTCATTTATGACATGCAACTTATACTCATATGCAAGACTCCCATCATGAACAAACTACTTAGGAACTCTTTGGTTTCATGCCTGTGTAAGAATAGAAGGAAAAGGTAGGAATATGTATAACCTTACTACTCAAATCATCATCCCCCACTTAGGGTAAAACCTATTTAAGATAAACCTATATCAACTTTGAGAGAACATGGACGTACCACTCCTTCTAGTCAAGCACAACATCACCCTCTTGGGATCAAGCTTATGATAACTTTTCTTAACATCACATTTTTCCATCTATCAGGAAGGAACCATTTCCCATTAGCTATTCACTCACACTCCACTAGGTGACGAATTCAAGAGATCACAAATGAGTAGCTATCTTACTCCCTTCCATAACCATCACTTGAAGTGATTCTTAACCTAGGGAAGTTCAAAGGAACTCAAAATAGGAACATTAAGGGCATTCATAACCTTACCATCACGGCACATTATCTCCCACTTGGGGTAAGCATAATCCATATTCATCACCACTTTCCCTCAAACACCAAAGTCAAAGAAAGTCAAGACCAAACATACATACTTCTCAAATAAGAAGGTTTGACATAATTGAGTATTCCCACTCCTAATCTCATCTCAAGGATCTTAACTCAACCATCAATAGGCACTATTCAAGCACCACTACTCCTCCAAATCTATTACTTAAAGGAAACTCATAAAGGTCAAATTAAATTATACTATCCAACCACATGATGCATTAACTACACATGAATACCAAGGGTAATACCATATTTTATCACATCCTACTACCAAGTCCTAACAAGGTAAGTATCTCCGTATTTGCGCCTACAAGGGTCATCTTATTTGGTTGAACCTTCCAACCAACCATGCGTAGGTACAATCTAGGCACTTCTTTAAATGGTCATACTTAATATCAACCTTAAAAGACAACTAACCACTTCAAAGTAGGTCAACATCAATTCTCTTCTTCTCTTTAAGAGTTAAGGGGTATATATATCCCTCCAAGTCAACCTTAGGGAAAATAATAATCCCAACTTATATGAAAAAACCCCTTCTTCCCTTTTTTCCAACTCTAGGATTGATTCATATAGGTATTCATAAACTATTCATAAGGATTATCCCATTAACTAACCTACTTCACAATCACCTTATAAGGTTCAACACAATATCTTCCGTTTTTAGGATCAAGCCTATACAAAAGACTCCAATCCACACAAGAACAACCATGATAATTACTCAAATAACAAGGCAACATCCATCTTTCACTATTTACCACCTTTCTCGAAAGCATTTTTCAAGCCTATATTATAACATTAAACTATCTTCAAACATAACCATAAAGCAACCTATCAGTAAAAAAGGGACTCCATTCAACTATAAAAACGCTTAATAAGCTATAACCATATTATAACATAACTTCTCAACGATGATACGTAGTAATTTCTAAAAATCGACAAGATGTCCAAGGAAGGGCCAATCACAGTGAAAACAGTGCAATGAATTCACATTCACAACCTCATCACCCAAACACCATAAAAAGCATCAAAACTCACCTTTTTTTCCTTAAGCCTTGAGATAACATTCCTTCCAAGCAATCACATCTAAAAGACCACCGGACAAGGAAACATAAGAGAGAGATCATATAGAGTTAAGTTGTGTGGCACAACACAAGAGAAGTGAAGAAATTGAAACTCTATCATCCGATAGCCTCTCGCTCATAGATACGTCACGACTCACACCGATGAAGAAAACTGTACTAGACTTAGCAATGTGAGACTTGGAACCCTAAAGACTAATCCTAAAACCTTATGCCTCTAATAATCAGGTTTCACGAAACGGTAATGGTGAGCAACCCTGTAAGTAAAATGACGTATGACCCCAGACGTCTTTTGTACAATCCCATAATCAGTCATCTACTAAGACTAAAAATTTAGCAGAAATTTTAAAAATTTCAAAGACATTAAATTGCTAGAATATATCATATATATATATACATATATATTATCGATAAATATAGATATATATATATATATATATTATATATATATATATATATATATAAATAATATAATATCATAGTTCATAGTCAATACACATAAGGAACTTTTGTCATCTAAGATCACATACAATAGAAATAGATAGCGACCACGACCCTTAACAACGTAAAGGAATGAATTATACTATTACATAAGCTTAATAATCAACTTGACATAAAGATACTTGAATCATAACGACACTCTTGAACTTTGGGAAAGTATTATCCAAGCTCTTCACTTTAGGAAAGATCCTCTAGCGATGACAACCTACACTTTGTGTAATAAGATGAAGAAGAATGATATTTGTACAAGAATGCACTATGTATGATAAACATGCAAAATCATGAGTTAAAGAGGACATTTTGTTATAAAGCATGCATCATGTCATTTTAGTAAAACTTCATGAACATTGATACAATAAGTACAATATAGTTCACATACATCATATAGACATAGATATCCCTCATAACAATAATTGAAGCCATTTCATCACAATAAAAGAACATTCTACAAATAAAACCCATCTCCTAAGATAACCTCTACATCTCACTAATGCAATGTACAAGGTGCATCCCATAATACTACTCATACCAAGTAATCCTAGGAAGTCACCCTAGACTTAGGCATATCATATTCAAAAAAAGATAACACATTAATTTATCACTAGACATAAAACCACATACTTCATAGCATCATATAAGGAATCATAACCACATACTTCATAGCATCATATAAGGACTCATTCGTTTACTACAAGTTTAGTCATAACTCATTTAGTTCATATCATAGATAAATCACCCTTCAACACCTTCACAAGCTTACTTGTGCAATGTATAAATCACCCTTACAACACCTTCACAAGATTACTTGTGCAATGTACACATGGAGTCCAATAGCCCCACATAAACCAAGTGAACCCTTTTAGAAACCATAAGTGTAAATCACATGCATAGTGTCACGACCCAAAACGAGCCGCGAGTGGCACTCACACTTACTCTCCTAGGTGAGCGAACCAACAAATCCAAATCCTAACATTTACCAACTATTCAAAAAAAAAACCATAGCTAAACAATATAATGCGAGACTCTAACATCATTAACGATCAATTTAATAACTTCTAAAACTCAATTACTTATCGTTCCCAAAATCTTGAAGTCATCCACATCAAGAAACATCTATCTCAATTTACTAAGTATAAGAGTATTTCAAGAAACTAAAATAAGTAGAAAAATGGTCCATGTCAGACTCAAGACATTCAAGACGTGAAAAAGCGATCAGCCGATCTAGGAATAATAGCTCACCCTGAAATCTGACGTGCTGAGATTGGCTACAGTGAGGACGAAAGGTCGAAGTCAATGTGCACTTGCTGCCCACTCCACAAAACAACAAGAAGGAAATAAGTAGGGGGTCAGTACAAGGACACGTATGAGTAGGTATCAATCGGCAACTAAAAATAAGAAAACAATATATACATGAACAATAAATAAAATCAACCATAATACTAGTAGGGGTAGCAATCAACACGTTAGAAGAACCATTGACAACAACACCACACAACACCTATGAAGGCGCAAGCCTCAAACATACTATTTGGGACATAGCGTTCTTCCGAAATTGAGTGTTAACATGATTCAAGCTTTCTTCTCTTATTCTTATCGTGTCAGAACGTGGACACTCCGATCCCCTAATACTACGTGTCGAAACGTGACACCCGATCCCCTAGTACTACGTGTCGGAGCGGTGGTGAAACCCGATCCCCTAATACTACATTGTCCCGCGAACGTGACACTACGATCCTATATTACACCGTGTCGGAACGTGACACTTGCTCCACTAATACTACGTGTCGGAACGTGACACCCGATCCCCTAATGCATACGTGTCGGAAAGGACACACGATCCACTATCTCATTTTTTTATTCAGCAATCTTCATTTTTATGCCGATGGCGTCATCTTACAGAGGAGGATTCAAGATAAAGATTCAACAGTCATCACATTCTAATCACACAATTACACAATTACAACATACAACCCACAATCAAGCATATAGAAGACTTTACAATACTAACCCAATACATATCAATCGCCCCCCCTATTAAGAGTTTACTATGAAAATAGCATCAAAACCATAACCTCACTCCACAAAGAATCGCGTACAAGAAGTACTATCTAATGCCTTTGCTTTCCTACTGTCGCTTCTCCCTTTCTCGCCGTTCTCCCCTCTTACGTGATTTCTTATTATTTTTCACTCATCCAAGTTTTTTCTTAGTACCCTAAGTATCATATAATGTAAATTATGATAAAGTAGCCTATTTATTTTAAAGTTATCTCCTTTAACCCCAAGTAATAAATTAGGAAACTTACCCCACTAATTTCCATAAGGTATTTCATGAATAGTCAAACACCCCTCTTTAAAACCCTTTAGCAGAAATCGGACCCAGAGTTGGCGCGTCGCAACCTGTGACGGCCCGTCGCGTCTATGACGGTCGTCCTGCGGTCCGTCACAACGTTCATAGAGCGCTCCCTCGTACCAAGAAGTTTTAGAGTGAAGTGTTTGGAACGGAGGCCTGACGGTCCGTCGTGAACATCGACGGTACGTAGCCCTGATCCGTCGACCCAATCAGTTATTTTCAAACTAATTTACTGCTCGAACCGACTAAACATGTGTTACAATAGATACACATTACCCATTGTTCATCCCGAACGATCACAGATAGAAAAACAGGGAGAGAAAGAGTCCTGGAATCTGCTAAAAGATGTGAGATATCTTTCTTGCCATATCAGCCTCATTCTCCCAAGTGGACTCTTCAAGAGGGCCCGATTTCTTTCCACTGAAACATGAGGATGCGATCTCCTTTGATCTCAACTGTGCGGACTTCTCTATCTAAGATGAGTAACAGGCTCATCATCATAAGACAAATTCTCATCCAGAAGGACTGAATCTCGAAATAATGTAGTTTCCGTCCCCATGAGTATTTTGCATAGACACATGAAATAACGGGTGCAACCTGGATGGAGCTCAGGACGGCAATTCCAATTCATAAGCCACTCCCCCCGCGCTTCAGAACTTCAAATGCGACAAATATATACTTATGTAGCTTACTCGCTTACAAAACCGCATCAACCCATTTCATGGGCCGAAACTTCAGCAAAGACTTGTTACCCTCCAAAATCAAGTCCCTACCTTTCGATCTGCATCTTAACTTTTGCCTGTTATGAGCTGACTAGAAGCTTCTCCTGAAATGAATTTACGTTATCCTATGATGACTCAAAAGACGGTACCCCATGGTCTCACCTCAATGCCATCAAACCACCCAATGGGGGACCTACATACTACCTCCATACAGTGCCTCAAATGGGGCCATATCAATACTTGAGTGATAGTATTAGTGTATGGAAACTCTTATTAAGGGCAAGAAGTTATTCCCCAATGACCACAAAATCTATTACACATGCACGAAAGCATATCTCCACACCTGAATCGTTCGACATGTCCATTTTATGTAGACGCTCATCACAACGAACAGAAAAATCATAGGCATCCTCAGATTCAGCACCAATTGAAGAAGGGACAAAAAACCTATAGGTTTCAACTTAAGAATTTAGTGAAAGTCATGGCTGATCACTCGTCATATATAGACCTCCCCATGCTAGCATCAGACGAGGAAACGTGCACTACTTCCAATGAGGCATCTAGGCAGGGGAGCCACAGCGGCTGCACTGTCGTAATCTGAACCTGAGGTGTTGGTGCAGAAAACACATAGGATAGGTGTCTGGCCTACCTGATCAGATAACCTGCTAAGATAGGTAATAACCATGGTCAATCAGCTATGGGGCGTAGGCTGCGGTGAGTTCCCATCTGATCCTGCTCATTTCCCTCTTCACCCCATTTACTACTTCATCAGTCGGTGGAGGAAGTCACCGCCCTATCACTAGTCGGATAGGTGCTCATCTCTACCTCTAGAGGAGGTCCTCCTCACGACATCTACCACGACTCTTGCCACTGCATCCATCCTCGATTACTGGTACCAATGGTTGGAATCAGACGCACCAGGTCTAACGCAATGCTGGTGTCTAACACAGTTGTTGCTCTAGTCTAACGCATCGGAGAATAGAAGTGAGGATGTCAGATACCAATTTGTACACCTAGATACAAATTTGACCCAAGTAATAGCTACGAAAGAAGAACTAATGGAGTTTTCTTAAAGTCCCTATAGCCTCTCAAAGAAAAGTAAGGGCTGTCCCCTACCGTTCCTCAACAAGACTCTACTAGACTCGTTCTTGTGCGATGAAACCAACGAAACCTAAAGCCTCTGAGTAACACAGTTTGTCACGACCCAAATGAGACGCGAGTGGACTCGCACCTTTACTCTCCTAGGTGAGTGAACAAACAAATCCAAACCCAACAGTTCCAATATTTTAACCATTAGTGACACGAAATTATAATGTGGAAGACTCAAACCTCATTACCGAAATCAATTAAATAACATCTAAACTCAATACTTATTCGTTCCCCAAAATATGGAAGTCATCCACATCAAGAACATCTATCCTCAATTACTAAGTCTAAGAGTATTTTAAGAACTAAACTAAGTAGAAAAATGGTCCATGTCCGAACTCAAGACATCAAGACGTGAATAAGAGAATCCAGCTCGAGCTAGGAATAATGTCACCTGAATACTGATGTGCTGAAGACTGGCTAGAGTTGAGGAGAGTCAGAAGTCAATGGTGCATTTGGTGCACTCAACACGAAAAAACAAGAAGGAAATAAAAAGTAGGGGTCAGTACAAGGAACACGTACTGAGTAGGTATATCGGCCCCAACTCAAATAGAAACCAATATATACGAAACTAATAATATACAATCACCATAATACTTAGAAGGTAGCAATAACAAGTTAAAGAACCCTTGGCAACAACACCACACACACTTATGAGGGCTCAAGCCTCCAACCATACTAATTTGAAGACATAGGTTCTTCGAAATTGGAGTTATATAACATGATTCAAGAAGTTTCTATCTCTTTATTCTTACGTGTCTGCACGTGCACTCCGATTCCCCTAATACTACGTGTCAGACCGGACTCGTGACACCCTATCCCTATACTACGTTGTCGAGAGGTGACAACCGACACTAATATACGTTGTCGGAACGTGGACACTCGGATCCATTATTTACACCTTGTCGGACGTGCACACTACGATCCGCTAATACTACGTGTCGGAACGTGACACCCGATCCCCAGATCCCCTAATGATACGTTGTCGGAAAGTGAACACCGACACTAATCTCATTTGTTCTCTATCATCAAGTCTTCATTAGCGAGGCATAATCTAAAAGAAAAGAGAGGATTCAAGATTAAGATTCAACAGTATCAACATCTAATCCACACAATACACAATACAAATACACCCACAATCAAGCATATAGAAGACTTTACAGTACCACCCAATAAATATCATCGACTATAAGAGTTCTTACTATGAATAGACATAAACAATAACCTACCTCCAACGAAGAATGCCCGATCAAGCAAGTAATTCAATGCCTTTGCGTTCCTCTTCGCGTCTCATTTCTGGCTCAGTTCTCACCTCTCTACTGTTCTTTTTTTTTCCTCTCCAAATTCTTTTTCTTTGTACCTAATTATCATATAATTCATTATGATAAGTAAACCCATTATTTATTTTAAAGTTACTCCTTTAACCCCAAGTAAATAAATTATTAAACTTACCCCACTTAATCTTCAAAGGTTTGTCATGAAAGTCCAAAACAGCTTTAAACCTTAGCAGAATCGACATCGTTGGGGTACGCAAACTGTGACGGCCTGTCACGTTTTCTATGACGTCCGTCAGCTGCAGGTCTGTCACAAGTTTTTTAGAGATGTCGCTCCTAGTACCCGATTTTTAGAGGAAGTCTTTTGGAACGGAGGCCCTCGACGGTCGTCAAGACATAGCGCGTACGTCGCTCGGATCCGTCGAACCAGTCAGTTAAGTCAGTTATTTTTAAAATAATTCTACTGCTCGAACCGACTAAACAGGTTGTTACAGATAGTCATAATTCATGAATTGACACAAGTAAAGTCAACCTTGAAATACATTCATATTTACGTACATGAACCATAATTGTCATTTTAGAAATGGAACCTCATTATAATTTCCCTTAGAGCCCACTTTTGTAATCTATAAGTAGTGTCCACTGTCCTACCTACAACCTTTCAAGGAATCATGACAAGTATTCATAATCTTATCTTAGTTCCTTTAATAACTTTTAGGGATGCTTAGCCGTAACCAACATAAACCATGTGAGCTACATGGAATCCCATGTCGTATAACCCCACACAAAAAAAAGGTGTTCTACTTGACAAGGTAGAACAATACATAATAGTTATTCATGTGGATCCACTAAGATATGACCTATGGTGACATGTAGTTATGAAGCAAGAAGATTGTTACAATAAACCTTGACTTGCTACGTGGAGGTTTTCATCTCATGAGACAATATCTATGTTGGAAACCCAGACTTTCTAACGTTAAGGTTCTCTTGTAGGAAGTCGGACTTATTGAACGTGAAGCCCCCACTTTCATTTTTCATACTCACTCAGTGCTAAGGTCAAACTCCCTTTTAAAAAATCTTTAAGCCTTTATTAGCATTAGTTCATATAGTAGGCTTTAGGGACTTGATCCCTCATACATCATATAGCTAAAAGGTTTCTAAGATGAGAATGGACTTTCATCATAGAACCTATATTACGTGAGAATGTCCTTTCACATAATTCTACCTTTCTTTCATCCATATGTGAGAAATACTTTCACATAAAAACCTCTAGGCAACACTGCTAAGATGCGTTAATAATATAATTGGAAGGGCAAGAGTAATGAGAGGAAGGGGGAAGAGTAGAGAAATGATAATTTCATTGAAATAAGTAAAGAAGAGAATATAATGGGGGAAAGGGGTCACGACGTAAGCCATAGTTTGTTAAGATGCAAGTACTGATTAGTGTTATGGGTACGTTTGTGCCAGGGAGGTGTGTGTGATTCAGTTGTCATCATCATCACATAAGAGCAACAACATAATTATTGAGGGAACCACCCTCCAAGAGATCATAACAGATACTCAATATCCCTCAAGTCATGAAAAACTTTACATAAGAGTATTAGGTACTATGGACCACACACCCACATTACATATTGGGAGGCAAGAACATAACCCACATTATAATAGGAGACTCTTAACATACATATGGTAACATATTCGTATAGGGTTCACATAGGTAGGGGTCATGCTACAACAGTATTCATTACAACTAATCATATACACCACACCTAACCCTAACATGTTCATCCACATATATACAACATCATTCACACACCTTGATCATGAAGCTAGAATGGAAGACTATACATATACTTTCACATGTGAGATCATCATAACTATACTTCACAAAACATCAATTTTCTTCAAGGTCATGATCTTTACATGTAAGGATATACAAAAAGGTAAACACTGCAACAATAATTGGACCATACCAAGCAACACAATTCAATATCCATCCTATGCTAAATAAAAAAATAAATCAACTTACTAAGTCTTCAAGATATGATCATCATTGATCGGTTCCCAACAATTCATAATCAATTAACATAGATAAATTTAGGATTAAGTAATACACTATACTCAAATCATAATTGAATCGTCATCTAATCAAGATCACAAGACTCTTATCATAGGCAAATTTGAGAAAATAGGAGGATCATGGGTTATTTAATAAATTCCTTAGGAAATCATCATAGAGACATTGAGAAATCATATACTCATCATTAGAATATCTTTGAAATTTGTTTGACAATGAACCCATGGCTAGATTGAAAGATAATATTTTTTATCATGAAATATCTTTGAAAAACCTTTGAATGAACTCCTAATATGAAAGGCTAACTAAGGCTGGAAGATTACCATACCTTAATACATGAGAATCCCATGAAAAATTGGATAATAAAGAACTTTAATCCATCACCTAGCTTGAGCTTGAGCTTAGTCTCCAATGGAGGTTCTAAAGAGGGTTTATTTTGAGAGAGAGAGGTTTGATTTTGAAGAATGAATTCTAAATTGGGGTTTTATGTTTTTGCATGGGCGTCGATTGACACTGCCAAGGTAGTATCTTGCTAGCTTTTGGGTCCTCCTTAAGAAACCTTTGGGTGGTCCTTGGGAAGTCGTTCCTGGATTTTCAGACCCTAAACACGTCCATGTAGATTTTAGGATCCTCCCCTGTCAATTTAGACTCCAAATAACACTCCAATGCAAGGCAAGCAAACAAAGGCTTACTAGCACACAAGCGATAAGATTCTGAACGTCTTGGTCGTCCTTTGAGGTTTGACTCCCAAACCCGTTAAACGACTATTACAATCTACGACACACATAACTTACATTTTATTAACACTTTAAGACACATGTGAAGCTCTAGATACCTTAGTTTATTTTGAGGGTTTTGACATATGGAGCTACTCTGTGGTATTTCTCGCTTAGATTAGTATCTTAATAGTACTTTTACATGATGATAATATGAATATTTAATGACTATTCCCAGTTATTTCTAAATAAAATCCAAAGGATTTGAGGATAATACTCAATGCAGTTAGTCTACAATAGAAACCTTTACTCCTAAATTACGTACCTCCAAAAGATTTGTCTTAAATGATCTAGCAAGTGGATCCACATATAGAATATGATATGTTGTGTACATATCCTACCTTGGAAAGTAGGATTCCCCATATTTTTAGTATGAGGTATATACTGTATTCCATGTTATAGTTCGGATGGTCTATGTAGGTTAAGGGTTACTTCCCACAAAATGAACTAAGTTAATTACTAATATTTTATGAAGATTCCTTTATGATTTAAATGAGAATTGACCATGTTCATGATGTATGAATCTTCTTTAATGATTTTACTATGTCTTAAATTTGTCATGCATTTCATGTTTTCGATTGTGTACCCTTGTGATTACTTAACGTGTTTTATTGCATTTTCCTCATACTGAGTATATTTCATGTACTAATGTATACATATGTCTACATGATTTTACTAACGTAGGGCCTGAAAATTCTTTTTCTATATCCATGGCTAGTCGATTGTATTAGATACATGAAGACTTGGTAAGTTCTCATACTTTGAGGATGATGTCAGTCTTATATGTTTTTTCCTTATTACCGTTTTCATACTTTTTATGTGATATATTGATTATGTGCCAATCCCTTCTTATGATGTAATAGATGGTCGGTAGAGACTATGTTAAACTTTCCATTTTGTTAAACTCGTTTATGATATAAGATTATTTCTTTGAGATCTTTATTTCTATTATCATATATGATGTATGCTACGTTATTTCTGTAGGGCCTTCAGAGACTTATACATCATGTCACATCTAGGATGTACTTTGGGTCATCAAATACTCAACAAAAGAAACAAGATAAATTTGATACACTACATCCACCACTAAGGATTAAGCCATTGGTGAAGAATCATAAATAGGGTCAAATATACAATCAAACAATATATCAAAACTTGTAACATAATAGGTAGACATATATGAGAAAGTAGACCCCTGATGAAATAATAAATATACAAGTCAATGAAATATTGGATGATTCTGAGGATCACACCATTAGAAATCTCCACCGAAGGACTTCTTGGAAAAGCATAACACTGTCCCTCACAACGACCTACAGTCTGAGTTGAACCTTTACCTCCACCCTGTAGATTTGGACTACCTCTATCAATGATGGACTTGACTATGCCTCGACCCTTGACCAGAGGCGTTGAATCTCTATCAGGATCACCTAAATAAGAATGCTGAAGTCTTTTATAAGTATTTAGATGACACTATCGCATCATGACTCAGATCCCCACAAATATAAAAATATCTATGCAAAAAAAATTACTTTTGTTGAGAACCAGACGATTACCATGGCTACTGTAACATTTCAATAATCCAAGACGATTCTTAAAGCCTAACATATGTACCAGGGGGTATACACACTTTTTAAAGACCCATTTTAATGAATGTAAGTCATTTAGTAATTTAAGGAATGAAAACATCCAAGAACGTCCATGACGTCTGGAAACTTGTTATAGGAGGTACTAGCATTCCTAAGCCTATTTGATGAGCTTTTACAAGTTGGAACTCCATGAAAATTGGTGGAAAGGTACCGTCATAGGGGTTTCATATGATCCAATGCGAAACTTATAGGTACAATCCCAAGACACACAAACCAAGGGCCCGTGGAGAAGACCCTAGCAAGTAGGAGGGCTTGAAACACGGCTTGGGGGGTGTGAACCAACAAGATTTTTTTTGAAAACAGCGACTCGTGTATGGATCGACGGGACATCGATGCAAACAATCGAACAACATTTAGAAAAAAAATTGGAGTCTTCGCCTACACCAGTCTCTTATAAAAACGATGATTGTGCAGCATGGAAGGTAAAGTGCCCGTCGACTCATAGACGGACCATCGACAGGGCTCCGTCTGTGAGGGTCAAATTTCCCTGCACATTTTAAGTTAGTTTAATTTAATTAGTTAAGGGTTAAGGTGGTTAATTAGGGTATTAATGGAGTCTAATTAAGTTAATTAACCCCCCATATAAAGACCCCAACCCTCATTAGATTAAACACAACTCACAAAAATAATTCCTCTTCCTTCTCTGTTCTTTCTCTCTCTATTAGAAGACACCATTGAAGACTAGCTAGGAGAAGGATTTGGGGGCTGAAAAGGGACGATTTCACCATAAAATACTCATCAAACATTGAGGTATGGTATCTAATTCACTTTTGAGACCTCTTTCCTCCAAGGGCTACTTCAAAATATTTTCAAAAGATGGGTTTTAATGTGGGTTCTTCTCAAACTCGAAAATTATGTTATGAATTGATTTGATTATGTTTTACATTGTATAATATGAATATATTAACATGTAGTCTAACTTAATTTTTGTATATATTGATTGTTTGGTTTAGTTTGTAGATGATGATCCTTAACCGTTAACCCTAAGGTTGATGTTAACATGAATTAAGTTGAGATTGGTTCAATTGACTTGGTTATTGATTGAATTGATATTAATTTATGTTTTTACATAATCAGGAACAACAAATTAGAGTGAATGTAGTTGTCATGCTAGTTATGAGATGATGATCAGGTTAGAAAGTGGATATTACCTCAAGTGTCTTTTCTTGATAGGATCTAGTATTGAATTGTGATGTAATGATCGCGTAGCCTTGTTATCATGTTGATTAACGAATTATGATGTTTTATATATAAATTGTATTTAATTTATAGTTTATGGTAAGACCTTGGTGATGAACTACGAAGAAGACTTGGTAAATCTATTAATCTCTATCTCTTACTTTCAATTGTGGTTAATTGTGATTAAGTCATGATGTTATGTTGGAGTAAGCCTTATATTAGGAATTATAGGGTGGTATGATATAGAATTGAAATATCTTGACTATGCTGTGAGCGTGATTAAGGTGTATGTTATAGAATGATGGTGATGACCATCAATGTACCTTATTATGATATGAAATGCTAATGTGCTGCCTCACTTATATGAATTGTAATAGAAGAACTATTACCAGCCCCCCCCAATCTTACTGAGCTATTGTAGTGATTATTACACAAGGTTGACCCTATGATCAAACTAAGATATGCAATTGACAATTTAAATTCCTCCGACATTACACAAAAGGAATCTAGTCTGAGCACCGAGATCTTATGGGAACAAGAGTGAGGAGTGTCCATTGCACATAGGGAAAGTAGGCGACACAAAAGTACTATTGAGATGGGAGACTTCTTAAAACACAGTGTGCATAAAAGGGCCCCAACATATCTCCTAGTTCTTGAACTATGTTTGCCCCATAGGAATACTAGCTAGTGGGGATCCACTAGTTGCTATTGTTTTAGATGTGTACTACCTTAGGAAGTAGCTGGACTTCCGTCGGTGTAAGAGATTGATGACAACCGGATCCACACTAGCTATATGTGGTCTATGTAGGTAAGAGCAAGATGTTCCCAAAAAGGTAAAATGAATTAAAAAATTGAACTCTAACTAGGACAACCTAAGGGGTCTATCTTAGTCTAGGTAGGGATATGGGATTGTACCTAAGTGTTGCACAAGTTAGCCTTAAGGGGAGTCTTAGGAGGATGTTCTTTTGTATGTTTATGCTTATAATGGTATATGATATGCATATGATGAACTTGCACATTGCTGATACTATATGTTGATTAGTTCATCTATGAATATGTGTTGGTCTATATTGTTAAAGTAACATGAAATATATGTCTAAATGTCATGTTACGTGAAGTAGGGTGTTAGTCAAGATTCTTGTTGGGTTACTTGATTGAGTAAGGTTATGGGGCTTTGCTTGGTCATTTCACTTGTTAACTTGATAGGGGTTCATGGGTAATTGTCTTGCTTTGTTATAATGAAATGTACTCTTATTAATGCTTTTTGCGAAAGTTGACTTGATGATAGAGTTATTTGAGTATGTATCTACTTACATGGGAATATGAATGCGTTGACTTAACTAGACGTGAGGTGTAAGTTATTGCAATGAACATGCTATGACTAATTAAATGTGAAATATAATTGGTACGTTCTTGTTGAATATGCATGAAGGGCTTCCCCCTTGGGGGGTCGATTGTTCTAAATGAACAAGGCCCATACTTATTTGAAATGTCCTGTCTAGCATATTTTATAAGTGCATATGGTTTCATACTTAGTACAAGTGGCGTACTAACCCTATTTGTTCCTTTCCCACATAATTTTAGGTTCCTATCGTTGAAGTCTCATTCAAGACGACTTGAAGAAGACTTGTATACACTCTAATGTCCAAGTGGGTAGGTCCTCACTTTCCGAGGGAGATGCCAATATCTATCTTATGGAGTTGCCTTGTTTTTGTAAGACTTTTATGTTTACTATATTTTCATTTGAGTACGATTTCTATAAGCCTATATGTGGTTTCTTTACATTGATGTCGGGTTATGCCCAAATTGCTATGATCATTTAAATGGTATGAGATGAGACAATCTTTAAGACTATGTTCTACCTTGTGTATATATATGTTCAATAAAAGTAGAAGGCTATGTAACCTTCCTATATGAAGGGTGTGTATGTACGTATATGTATATATATATATATATATATTATATAGATATATATATATATGTTATCTTATGTAGCGGTCTATGTAAACTTCCAAGTAAAAGTAATAAAAACTTTTAAAATTTCCGCTAAATTTGACTTATTAATGTGATAATGTAAGCTAAGAGGCTACTCTTAGTCCTCAAAGAGGACTGTGCCGCCGCTTACGTTAAGGGGTAAACCCGGATATGAAAAACTTGGTATCAGAGCATGAGGTTGATTTACCTTAAAGTCAATGTCTCTCTCAACTACGTCTATGTAAGTTTGTATTCATAATTGTGAAGCGCATCACACTTATGGATGGGAACCTATATGATTCTAAGGAAACTCTCCTTTTCTTGGAAATCTTGTATTGTGCCATTAGAGTATGATCATGGTGTGCTTTAGCATATAATCCTATTATTGTGATTATAGAAAGGATGAATACTCAAAGAAATGCGGCACAAAGACTTGAAGAGGAAACGGACAATGCAGGAGCTCCTCCCCATGGTGATTAAGTCGTCCACTTTGAAGAAAATGCTAATATGGAACAAGCTCCGGTCAATCCTTCTCCTTTGACGGATGAGGATATAAGGGTAGCTCTTCTTCAAATGTCCCAAGATATCACTACTCAAGCACAAGTTTCCAGGTCTCAAGCACAAGCTATGACGACCCAAGCCAACCGGGAGATTGTACCCCGTTCTCATCAACAAGTTACCACTATGGCTTCTGGTCTAAGGGACTTCACTCGAATGGACCCTCCTACATTCTACGGGTCTAAGGTTGAGTAAGACCCCCAATAATTCATCGATGAAGTCTATAAGATACTTTTGTGTATGGGGTTTTCCACAATTGAGAAGGCCGAGTTGGACACTTATCAACTCAAGGACGTGGATCAAGCATAGTTTGTGCAACGGAGGGATAATAGGCCATTGAGAGGTGGTCCGTTGACTTGGGAGATCTTTAAGAAGGCTATTCTTGATCGATTCTTTCCTATGGAGATGAGGGAAGCTAAAGTGGTAGATTTCATCAACCTTCGCCAAGGATGTATGAGTGTTCATGAATACTCCTTTAAACTCACAAAATTCTCAAAATATGCCCCTTCCTTGGTTCCCGATTCTAGAGATTAAATGAGCCGCTTTGTGACGGGGTGTTTGACGATTTTAAAGAGGCCTGTCATTCGGCTATGCTACATCACAACATGAACATTTCTCGTCTTATGGTACATGCCATGCATGTGGAAGAGGCAAAGTCTAAGATGAAAAGTAGAGATGCTAAAAGATCAAGATCTTTTGATGGAGGCTCTTCAAATAATAGGCTTGAGATACAAGACAAGCCTAGGATTAAGAAACGGGTTTCAAGTCTAGTTACTTCAATGTTCCCTAAGGCTAGTGGTCATAGGGTTTCTAACCCTAAGTTTAAGAAGGGAAAATGAACTAATTCACCTACCGACAAGCTAATTTGTGGAAAGTGTGGCAAGAAGCACTATAGTGATTGACTTAAGGGGACAGACAATTGTTTTTGTTGTGGTAAAAGCAGTCACAATGTTAGGGATTGACCTAATATAAAGGGGAAAGAAAAGGTTGGTAGAGCTCAAGAAACTGGTTCAAATGAGGCTCCAAAAAAGAATCGCTTCTATGCTCTCTGCTCTAGGGGTGAGTAAGAGACCTCTCCCGACGTGGTGACTAATATGTTGAATGTCTTCTCTATTGATGTTTATGTCATATTTGATCCCGGTGCTACTTTGTCCTTTTTTACTCCTCTAGTAGCCAAAAATTTGATATTTTACCCGATACTTTTCATGAACCTTTTATAGTGTCTACTCCGGTGGGTGAGTCGCTTGTTGCAAAAAAGGTGTATAAAAATTATCCCATAATGTTGCACAACAGAGTTTTTTATGTTGAACTAGTAGAACTCGATATGCATGATTTTGATGTTATATTTGGTATGGATAGGTTGCATGTTTGCTTGTTTGATTGAATAGCAGGACAGCGTTGTGAAGGTTGTTTTCCCAAACGAAAGCGTTGTTTTAGAGTGGTAAGGGGGAAACTCGATATTACCTAGAAAGGTCGTATTATATCTTTCGTAAAAGCATGCAAAATGATTCTAAATGTTGTTGATACCATATTGTAAGAATCCAAGATCTAGACTCCAAAATTCCTCCTATTGATTCGGTACCCATAGTGAGTGAATTTTTAGAGGTCTTTCGTAATGACCTTCGCGATATTTCTCCCGAACAGGAAATTGATTTTTGTATTTATTTGCTACCGGATACAAATCCCATTTCAATTTCTCCCTATCGGATGGATCCGGCCGAATTTAAAGAGTTGAAGGCACAACTCAAGGATTTACTAGAAAAAGGCTTCATAATACATAGTATTTCTCCATGGGGTGCTCTGGTTTTGTTTGTGAAGAAGAAGGATGGGTATTTAAGAATGTGTATGGATTACCGTCAACTCAATAAAGTCAAAATCAAGAACAAGTATCCTCTCCATCGGATTGACATCTTTTTTTATCAACTCCAAGGCGTAATTTACTTTTCTAAGATTGACATAAGGTCGGGATATCACCAACATAGGGTGAGACATGAGGATATACCAAAAAAGGCATTCCGAACTAGATATGGTCATTATGAGTTCTTAGTAATGTTCATTGGTCTCACTAATGCTCCGGCAGCGTTCATGGACCTAATGAATAGGGTGTCTTGAAATTATCTAGATTTATTTGTCATTGTTTTCATTCACGACATCTTGGTATATTTAAAAAATAAGGGTGAGCACATTAACCATTTGAGGGTAGTGTTGCAAGTACTTAAAGAACATTAATTGTTTGCCAAGTATAAAAAATATGAGTTTTTGTTGAGGTCGATTACATTTCTTGGTCATATCATCTCTAGTGAGGGAGTTGAGGTTGATCTAAGGAAAACGGAGGCGGGAAAAATTTTGCCTAAACCTTTTACTCCAACCTATAGTAGGAGTTTCTTGTGTTTAGCGGGTTATTATCGGAGGCTTGTGGGGGGTTTTGCTTCCATTGCATCTACCTTGACTAGTTTGACTCAAAATTGTAAGAAATTTGAGTGGTCGGAGGCATGTGAGAGAAGTTTTCAAATGTTGAAAGATAAGCTTACATCCACTCCAGTGTTGACCTTACCGGAGTGTACAAAGGGTTTTGTTGTGTATTGTGACGCGTCCCAAATGGGTTTGGGGTGTGTGCTCATGCAACATGGAAAGGTTATAGTCTATGCTTCTAGCAAACTTAAGGTGCGTGAGAGAAAGTATCCAACTCATGACCTTGAGTTAGCGGCCGTGGTTTTTTCCTTGAAAATATGGAGGCATTACTTTTATGGTGTTCATATTGATGTGTTTACCAACTACAAGAGTCTCCAATATGTGTTTACACAAAAAGAGTTGAATCTCCATCAAATAAGGTGGTTATAATTGTTTAAAGATTATGACATGAGTGTCCTCTATCACCTCGGCAAGGCTAATGGGGTTGCAGATGCCCTAAGTCGTATGACTATGGGTAGTGTATCACACATTGATGAAGCCAAGAAAGACCTGTGAAGGAGATGTCATAGGTTGCAGGTTGGGTGTGAGGTTAGAGATTTTTGGATGCGTGGGTTTCTGGTTCATCAATAACCTCGAGTCAGGCATTGCGTAGTTGAGGTGAAGTCCAAACAACACCTTGATCAACCATTGATGGAGTTTAAAGAATTGGTTCTCATTAAGTTAAATGAGTCATTCTCCTTAGGGGGGTGGTGTGTTAAGGTACCAAGGGAGATTATGTGTTCCCAATGTAGATGGGTTGAGGGACCGGATCCTTGAGGAAGCCCATGGGCCCTGCTACTCCATTCATCCGGGTTTGACGAAAATGTACCATGACCTTAGAGAAGTATATTGGTGGAAAGGTATGAAGAAGGACATAACATAATGTGTCACTAAGTGTCTAAGTTGCCAACAAGTAAAAGTCAAACATCAAAATTCGGGTGGCTTACTACAAGAAATCCAAGTTCCTACTTGGAAGTGGTAAGACATCAATATGGATTTTGTAGTGGGTTTGCCTCAGGCACAAAAGCAATATGATTCTATATGGGTGGTTGTGGACTGATTGACCAATTTTTCTCAATTTATTCCCGTCAAGTTTACTTATTCGGTGGAAGATTATGCTAGGATTTTCATATATGAGATTATGTGACGCCATGGTATTCTGTTATTATCGGATCAGGGTGCACAATTCACATCTAGGTTAGGAGGGTGGTCATCCAAAATGGGGTCATGGTAACCTAAGGTGAAGTGAGTACCGCTATTTCTCCCAAATGGAGGGTCAAGCGTAAACGTACTATTCAAACCCTGAGGATATGCTTTGGCTGTGTATTATTGATTTCAATGGAAATTGGGGGGATAAGCATTGCCTTAGTGGAGTTTCATAAAATAATAATTTTCATTATCTATTTACATGGCCTCCCTATATGAAGCCTTGTATGGTAGGAGAATGTAGGTCTCATATAGCATGCGTTTGAATGGGAGAGCCTTACTTCTGGTCAACGACGATTTGGGTTTATAAGATTTGAGAAAGTTCCTACCATAGGAACCGCGTTGCAAACGGCCTTATCGTCGGCAAAAGTCGTTATGATTTGGAGTTTAAAGAAGGTGAGTAAATGTATTGGAACTATCACCAATTAAAGGGATGGTTAGATTTGGCAATAAAGGGAAGTGTGAGTCCTCGTTATGTGGCGTCACCATAAAATAGCAAAGGGGTAGGTACGTTTAGCACTATGAATTGAACTCTGAATGAATTGGATCGTTCATCCGATTCCAGGTTTCCATGCCTGAAAAAGTGAATTAGTGATCAAGAGTCTATTCTCCTATTGAGGGCCTTGGTGTAAGGAAAACTTCTCTTATGAGGAAGTTCCGGTTCAAATCATGATAGTCAGTCAAGAACTTAAGGAATAAAGCAGGGGGTTTCCGTAAAGGTGTTAGGGAAGAATCACCTAGTGAGGGTGAAACCATAGGAGGCACAAGCCGACATAAAGTCCCGTTACCCTCATCTATGTTATAAAGTAAGGGTTATTAGTTCTTCCTAATAATGAATAGAATGACTCTAAATGATGTTATTTTGATTTTTAGCTGAAGTAATTGCAAACATGGCATTTTGCTATTTTTGCTTTACGGTAGATTACAGTGAAAAGTGAGATTTGAACTTGAAGTTTATCTTTGCTGGTTGAAGTATCTATGTACATTTTTAGATGGAATCTTTCTTAAATAGAATATCTAGCATGTTGAAGACTGCATTACTAATTAACTAGTGTAATGTATTTTGAGCTTATGTTGTTGTTATGAGAAAGATATTCCTCATAATGTAATGTTAAGCCTTACGTGTGGTAATTGAAGTTTTGAATTTCCTTGTTAAAGTTATTATGTATTGTTGTTGGTTGGGCTGCTAGTCTTGAGTCTATTCCTTCTTTCAAGATGTTTAGTGTCATTCCGGGACTAATATTCCTAAAAGTGGTATAATATAACATTTCGAAAATCCAAGACGAGTCTTAAAGCCTAATGTAGGAGCCATGAGGTCTAAACATTGTTTTAAGACCTATTCTAATGGATATAGGTCATTTAAGAAGTTTAGGAACCAAAACGTCCATGACGTCCATAAACTAGTTCTAGGAGGTACAAGCATGCCTAAGCCTATTTGACGAGCTTTTAGAAGTCGGAAATCCATGAAAATTTGTGGAAGGGTATTTAATAGGTGTTAAGATATTAGTGGTCAGAACATCCGGGTACGACTCCTCAAGGATCAACCAAGGGCCCTTGAGGAGGACCCTAGCACGTAGGAGGCAACACAACGTGGGCAGTTTGCAACCATAACAAGGCAAACGACGACTCCTATGTGGATCGACAGGGCATCGATGCCAACTGTTGAACAAAAATTATCCAAATTTTTGGATCCCTTTCCTGCACCAGTCTCTGATCAAAACGACGGTTGTGCAGCACAGAAGGCACAGTGCCCGTCGACTTACAGACGGACCGTCGATGGGGTTCCATCTGTGAGGGTCAAATTTTCCTGCTCATTTTAAGTTAGTTTAATTTAATTAGATAAGTGGTTAGGTGTTTAATTAGGGTTTTAAGGGAGTATAATTAGGTTAATTGACCACCCATACAGAGACCCCAACCCTCATTATATTAAACACAACTCATAAAAACAATTCCTCTTCCTTCTCTCTTCTTTCTCTCTCTATTGGAAGACAACATTGAACACTAGCTAGGGGAAGGATTTGGGGCTGACAATGGAATATTTCACCATCAAATCCTCATCAAACGTTGAGGTATGGGATAAAATTCACTTTTGAGATCTCTTTCCTTAAAGGGCTCCTTCAAAATACTGTCAAAGATGGTTTTTCATGTGGGTTCTTCTCAATCTCGAAAATTATGTTATAAATTGATTTGTTTATGTTTTATATTTGATAAATAAATAGATTAACATGTATTCTAACTCAATTGTGGTATATCTTGATTCTGTGGTTTAGTTTGTAGATGATGATCCTTAACCCTTAACCATAGGTTTGATATTGGCTTGAATTAAGTTGAGATTGGTTCAATGGACTTGGTTATTGGTTGAATTGGTATCAATTGATGTTGTTAAATTAATCATGAACAAATTAGATTGAATTTTAGTCTTTTATGCTAGTTCTTGAGATGATGATCTAGGTTAGAAAGTGAATTCACATGTGTCGTATCTTCAACTATGATCTGGTATTGAATTGTGATGTAGTGATTCTTGTAGCCTTGCTATTATGTTGATTATGGAATCATGATGTTTTACTTCTAATTTTATTGAATTTAGGGTTTATGGTAAAACCTTGGTGATGAACTATGAAGGAGACTTGGTAAGTCTTATAATCTCCGTCTCTTAATTCCAATGGTTGTTAATTGTGATTAAGTCATGATGTTATGTTGGAGTAAACCTTATATTAGGATAGATAGGGTGATTTGATGTTGAATTGAAATGTCTTGACTATGTTGTGAGGTTGATTAAGGTATACCTTATTATGATATGAAATGATAATGTGCTAACTTCACTCATATAAACTGTTATAAAAGAACTTATACTCATGCAATTATTATTGAGCTATTAATGATAATAATTATACAAGGGTTAGACCCTTTGACCTAAACTAAGATATAATTGATGATTAAAGGCTTAAAGACATTTCAAAAGAGGGACTCTAGCTTAGCACCGAGTGAACTAAAGTACTCTTGAGATTGGAGACTACAATTCATGATAATAAGAGGCGTCAACTCTATTCTAATTTCAGTTTATATGTGCCCCATAGGAAATACTCTCTAGAATGGATCCACGTAGGTGCTATGTTTTAGATTTTGGTAAATACTTGGGCAAAAGTAGCCGCCTCCTTCGGTGTGGGTTTATGACACGATTCCAACACCCCCCCTATGTAAGGGGTTATATGTCGCGTGTTAGAGCAAGATTTCCCAAAAAGCTACAAGGATTAAAAAATGGAACTCTAAATAGGACAAACCTAAGGGGTTTATCTTAGTATAGGAGGGGTAGGGGACTGATACCTAAGTATTGCACTAGTACCTTGAGAGGGGAGTCTTTTAGGAGGATGTTTTTTGTATGTTTTATGCTTATAAGGTATATGAATGGCATATGATGACTTAACATGCTCATACTATAGTGTGATTAGTTCATCTACATGAAATGTGTGGTCTATATTTGTAAAAGTAAATGAAATATATGTCTAAAGTCATGTTACGTGAAGTAGGGTGTTAGTCATTGTATTTTGTGGATTACTTGATTGAGTAAGGTTAGGGGCTTTGCCTTGGTCATTCAATGTTGACTGATAGGGGTCATGGGTAATGGTTTGTTGTTATAATGAAATGTACTCTTATTCATGCTTTTTGCGAAAGTTGACTTCATGATAAAGTTATTTGAGTATGTATCTACTTACATGGTATGAATGGTTGACTTAACTAGACTTGATGTTGTAGTATTGCAATAAACTTGCCTATGACTTAATAAATGTGAAATGTTTATAGGTGTGGTCATCTTGAATGTGCATGAATGTTTTAAATGGAAAATGCATATTTATTGAAATGTCCTTTTCTTAGAACATTTTATAAGTATATGTGCATATGGTCTTATACTTAGTACAACTGGTGTACTAACCCCATTTCTTCCTTTTTATCCAATATTTTAGGTTTCGGTCATTGAAGTCTCATTCAAGATGAATTGAAGAAGACTTGGATACTCTCTACCATTCAAGTGGGTAGGTCCTCACTTTCCGAGGGCAGTGTCAATATCTAGCTTATGGAGTTGCCTTGTCTTTCTAAGAATCTTATGTTTACTCTATTTTCTTTTGAGTATGGTTTTTATAAATCTATATCTGGCTTCTTTACACTGATGTAGGTCTATGCCCAAATTTCTATGATCGTTTAGATAGTATGAGATCAGACAATCTTCAAGACTATGTTCTATCTTATGTATATATATGTGCAATAAAAGTACAAGGCTATGTAACTTTTCTATCCAGAGGGTCTATGTATACTCTCTATATATATTATGTGTATGTAGAGGTCTATGTAAACCTCCAAGTGGAAGTAATAAAAAGTTATAAAAATTCCGCTAATTTTGACTTATGAATGTGATGATGTAAGCTAAGAGAATAGTCTTAGTCCTCAAAGAGGACGACGACGCCAATTACGTCTAGGGGTTAAACCCGGATGTGACAGCTACCTCGGCCAGAACCATAAGATCATCGCGCTGACTGCGCCACTATATCAAAAATTATCTTTAGCGGCAATTAATTTTTAACTACTGTAAATATGTGTTTTAGAGGAAATTAGCACTCTTTATATATGTCCCTAAAGCCTTTAACGACATTGATTCTATTGACACTTAACTAATGTTGGTACAGATATTAACACTCTTTATCAATGTCAAAATTTAATGCCACTAAGAGTTATTTTTGTTGTAGTGATGCCCACTTTATGCTTTTGGCGTAGAAGCATAAACAGGTCCATGACGCTAAATGGAGATATTACCATTTTTTGAATGGTTAGCTCCAGATAAGGCACCATAAAACTGACCAGAAGAACCGACCTTCTAGGGCACTCCAATATACTCTAAAACCATCAGCTCCGTCTCCTTTACGGTGCTCACAATAAACTGGAAGGAAGTCCATTCTCCTGATTCTATGAACGCATAAGACCTGATGGACCTTCAAACTGTGCCTTCCTCATCCTAAACAATAGTCATAACATGCATATTTCCTAGGACAAGCCTTTCTATCTCAACCTCCGCCTGGTTGCACTCCAGGTATTATGTAACCGCAAGATGATGATAAATGCACGAGACACCTCTAGATTGGGACGCACCCAACCCCTAGTTTGGGTGCTTAGAACACTTACCTAGGGAATGCCTCAATGTCTTCTCTAAAACAGGACACTTGGTCTCGAAATGTGATATGCAACAACCCAACAATACTGAAGGTAACCACACACTATAAGAAAATATTAATAAAAGGAAATTTCATAACAATCCTTGTAGCCTCTTGCAGATAAGTACATCTGCCTCTTTACTGATCCTCAATATTGTACATAGACTTTCCTTATACACATGTGGAATATATGAACCTGGGGCTCTGTTTCCATTTGTTACAACCCTAAAATAAATGTTGTGACACTTTTCTCTTTCCACCAAGATAAGTTAGACTCAGCCCAACGAAAATGAAAGAAATGCAAAAATGTAAATCAACTAGAAGACAAAGATGAAAAACTTACTTTACTCTAAATAATACCCCAAATCCTTGTTTTCATGTGTACAAGTCACTAATGAAAATGCAAAATTTTAAATATTAATACAAGTCTTGGTCTTTGTTTCTCAAGAAAAACAAAACTGAAATAAAAGGAAAGAGGGTCCGCGAGGATTAGTAACAGCTACCTCTCAAGTCCTTCAACAAGCCTCGACAGTTAGGAGAAAAGAAGAAGATCACACGGGTTTGGACTCGGAACTTATATAAGTGTAGAAGCAAGGGGTGAGTACCAAAAAACACAGTACCCAACAAGAAACTTACTAAACAAAGAAACTAGCTAAAAATTGAAATACTCTTTACATTCCAACCAAACCTCCCAAAACTATAATCTTCATATAAATCACTCCAATGTATAAATTCTACTATGCATGGAGCACAAGGCCCAACCTCCACATTTCAAAAGTTACAATTACAAATTGAGCGAATCTTTTATATCATCTCAAAGTCAATAGTCCCGTAAAACACAAAAGTGAACTTAGCCTATCAAACATCAAGGCTTATCAAATTATCAATTTTTAACTCAAAGTTCAAAAATGAACTTTTTAACTCAAACGTAGAAGACTCGGGGTCAATCATGGAAGGGGAAAAGGGAAATTTCTATCGGAAAACAAAAAATGACCAACTGAGTCATTTCCATATCAAACTAAATTCCATATAATTCAGCTCGTCCCTTTCAAACAAGTATAACACTGATAACTTGTCTTATTGATCCTTCTAATAAAATGCCGGAGCACCCCTTAATTTCAACTATATTTGCAGTAACTGCATTTTTGTATGAAAATTGATTTTTTGTTGCATATAACAAGATTTTATGTCATTTAGGATAGGTAATTAACAAACATTTCATATTCAATGCGGTCCATATACTTGGTTTTTAGTTCAATAACACCTTTTATTGGTACATACAAACTAATGACATGGTCAAATATGAACATAGAATATCATATAGAGGAGTTTACATTAATCAAAAATACGTTCAGACTTTGGCCTCTAATTATAACATTGAGTAACAAATTACTGAAAACATTTTACTGATTGAACAAAACAAGAAAATATATATATGTGAAAAAAAAATGAGAATATAATACAATAAAAATCAAGAACGCAACATGATTAATGTATAGCAATACGTGTGAAGAAATAGAGCTGCTCCATCGGTCCCATATAGATTGATCATTTTCCGTTATACAGACATTATTAAATCATATATAAGAAGATAATTTTACTAATATACTCCTTAAAAAACTTCTTGAGAATTTTATAAATTTCTGTAAATACTTTCAAAAAGAATAAATTTCAAGGATAATGTAGGAAAAATCCAATTACTATACTTTCTTAATTTCGTAAAAGGGATAATTAATAATATAACACAACTATTTTTAACAAGATGATCAACCCATATAGAACGAATAATACATATTTTCATATGAAATGAAAAAATCTCATAAATGCAATTGACTTTTTTATAACAATATTAATAAGAAAAAAGAAAATGAAAACATGAAAAAGTCATATACACAACTATATATTTGATCAAACTATTTAGGACTTAATTAAGAGGTAAGTTGTGCCTTAGCTCCATATACAAAAGCTAATTGACTACTTTTAATATCATTCATTTCAAATGTTTTAATAATTACTTTTTTTGTTAATTGAGCTAGCTAGCTCAAAGAAGCAAATCCACCGCGTTTCATCATTTGTCTAAACTCCTTGTAATCAACCATTCCATCACCGTCCACGTCAACTTTTATGATCATTCTTTTACAATCTTCTAGGGTTTTTCCTTGTTTCAAACCCAACGATGAAAAAACGGATCTCAATTCCTCCACCGATGAATCCATCACCATTTTGATCAAACACATTGAAACATTCTCTCATATATTCTTCTTCATCTTTCTCATCCATTATCGACTGATATAATGTCCCAAATTCATCCATGTCTACAAATCCGTCTCTGTTTATATCTATCTTATCAATCATTTGCACCAATTCCATTTCAGGAATGTAAATTCCCATATTTTGCAATGAATCGCTTAGCTCCTTTCGTGTAATTTTTCCATCTCCATTTCGATTGAACATAAGAAAAACTCTAAGGATCTATGTTGGATCCATCAAACTATACTAATTATACTATTAAACAAAACTTATATTATATTGTTTCTTTTGAAAATTTTGTATGATGATTTTAAATTTTATGCAATGACAAAATGTATTGTAAACTTGTGAAAATAAAAAATGAATTAAGGGCCAAAAAACTAGGAAAATCATTTAGGGAAGATACTAATTAATAATATAACAAGAAAGAACAAAAAGGAAGAGAAATTAAAGGATGATTTTGAGGATACCCACAAATATCGTTGGATCACTCATTTAAACCTTGTTTGGATTTAAGATTTTTATTATAAGATAATACCTACCTAAACTAAGGATATATATTTCAAATCTCTCTCTACATATATCTCTATATATATATGGAAATGGGTCATATTTGCCCTTATACTCTTAGAAAAGGGTTATATTTGTCCTTTGTCATACTTTTTTGATATATTTGTCACTCCCATTCAATTTTAGGTAAATATTTACTCTTGAAGATTTAAGTCTCATATTCTCACTTTTAATATCAAATATGCTGCTTAAGTATCATGCCTAAATGTCCTATGTAGGTCCATACCCTTGAAGCCATCTCACAGTATTTCTGTCTTTTCCTATGCATTTCATATCTATACTATGTCTTTTTTACCCTATTTCTAAGACCCTTAACTACCTCTCAACCCCTATATCTACCCAGACCCTCTCATTCCCTCAAATTCCCAAATATATCTAAATCATCCCCTCCAAATCCTCTAAAGTTTTAAGGGAGAAATCTAGGGTTCAACTTTCAAAATTCATTTTTCCTCCATTTCGATTGGGATTATATCATTAAGGTATGTGGGAATTCACAAATGGATTTAATTCATCCACTAGGTCCCAAAATATCTCAATTCTCCAAGTTCAATTTCATCAAAGTTGATTAGCTTTTCATCGAATCATGCATGGGTCTTGATTGTTATGATACAATTGTTTGATTTAAGTCTTTTTATAAATAATTTGAATATAAATATTTATCTAATGTAAAGTATTAGTGGTATGTTTTATCAGCTTTGTCTAACACAGAAAAAAATAGTTCATGTTATATATCACTAACTTTTTAAATGTTTGTAGATTGGTGCATTGTCTGAATTTATTTTTCAGTTTATAAAGCTGGACAAAAATATATTGCTTGTCTTGAGAAACATTATGCAATTATGGGAGATTTCAACTTGATGAGATACCTTATGCACATGCAGTTGGTATTTTAAAAGAGAAATAATGGTACAAATATGCCTTCCTACTGCTCTTATTACTAAAAACCAAATGCATTAGTAAACACATATGAAGCTCCAATGATTCCAACGCCAGACAAGAAAGATTGATCGATTTTGAAAAATATTTTAGATGAAACTGTGTTGTAACCTCTCTACAAAAAGATTCTTGGAAGATCAAGGAGCTGAAGGAAAAACAACTCAAATAAAAAGATAACAACAAACACTATTTTGGACGTTCTGGACAAGAAGGTCATAAACGATGAACTTGTCCGAAAAAGACGTGAGACAATTTTTTAAGAATACATTCAATTTCATGTTGAAGAATTTTTCATTTATAGATTTTCCACTACTATAATAATTTACACTACATTGTAGTGAGCTTATTAATTTATGATACAACAAATTGGAGTGTTACTATTCAATATAAAAAGGGCATCTTATATAAATCACTCTACTTTAGATCCTAATTACTAGAATTTCTAACAATTTGTAATATTACATTTTATTCCATACTCTAGACTCGAGATACATGTATCATTAATGGTAAGATACATTATCCAATAGGTTTTAGAGCTAAAATACACAACTTATTAACTTAAATTAAAGGGGGTGCAACTTACTTCTTTAATTAAAGGATTAATTGTTGATTAGATAACAATGCAAAAGATTTACAATGAGTATTCCTAAAATAACAAAATGATAAACCCAAGTAATTGTGCTATTGTACTCTTCATATTCTTCACCGATTCCTACTTTTCTATCTAAAAGTTTAGGGATTTTTTCTTCCAAATGATCAATGACAGTACTGTTGAGACATTTCCTTAGAATTTTCTTCCGGAATCATACGTCAACTTCTTAAAGGGGGATAATGCTTCTCGACTTTAATGTTATATGTATCTCAAGCATGTATCTCCCAACCTAATTTGTAAAAGCTTATACGATTGAACTTTATATAAATATGAAATTTATCTCAGATAGATATATCAATATGCATCTAATCTTTAAAATTATTGGGTCATGTATTTCACTATTAATGATACATGTATCTCGCATCCTATTTGGTAAGAGTTTATTCAATCAAACTTCAGCGAAATACAAACTTCAGAAAAATATGTATCTAGCATTAATTTGATGTATCAAATATCAATTTTATACGTTATATCAAAAAATATGTATCTTGAGTACATCGTAAGAAGATACATATATCTAAAACCATATATCTCGTCATCCTTCTTCTTCTAGTCAAATTTATTGCTCATCTTTCGTTGTTGGTAATACAAAACTATTATGTATCGATTAGCGATATTGAAGCAAAAGAGATGATTGGCAAAGGTTTTTGAATCATATATAGCCTTATAGATGGCGAAAGCGATTCCACGTGTATCCTTAGTTTTTAACGAATTTGCCTCATAGAACAATACTTGCCAAAGATATTCTATATCTCCTTGCTCATGATATTAAACAAAAGGCTACAAACTCATAGGACCATGTTAACTACTGGTGCTAGCCTAATTTCGCTTTTGGAGACTTAATTTCGCCATCGTTTCTCTCAAATAAGAGAGAAAAAGTTTAGCCTCTTTTACATAAGAGTTACACTGAAAGATGAGTAATAATAAGTTTTGATATTAAGAGGATGAAGGAAGGGAGAAAAATGGTGGAGGATGTGAGGGATTAAAGATATTGTTGGAGTGGGGATTGGCAGAGGAAAAAAGTTGATGACAAAGACAAATTATTAATTGCAATTGGACCACTAATTTTGGTGTTTAAATGTAAAGATAATTAATCAATCCTAGTTTTAGTGTATTTGTGTATCTGATTATATCTTGTCAAATATATGATATAAAATATTAATATATGTAATTGTTTAAAAGTGCAAATAAATTTAATATATATGGTAGGGATGTATGTCTAGTTAGGTAGTTTTCCATATAAAAAATTCTTTAGCTTTGTGCCAGTTGTATTTGATAAAAAAATTGTTCGCACTATTAAAACAATTTTTTGTGTATCTGGTAAAATATATCTTCTATCAGATACATTATTCAAAAATATATCATTTTGTTTTAGAAAATAATGTATCTGGTACACATTTTTTTAAAAAATTAAATAGTAAGAACAAGTCCCATATTATTAACAAAAAAATCAGTATACATGGTGAGGCCCAACAATGGCCTGATCCAAATATGGAGACAGGTGAAGGAGAGACAAAATGGAAATTAAGCGGATGATGATAATTGAACCGACACACATACAATCAAGAAAAATGGGAAGGGCTACAATGTCTAGATATGGATGGAGCTCCAATCGATTTCACTTTGAGGAAGAGGAAGGAGATGTTCCTCTATTGATCAAAAACTATTACAAAATTCTAAGGTAACAACTATTGAAAATCTTTACTATCAACTGATACAATCATTCCAATAACCCCAAATGAGTAAATATATGAATTGCATCATAGATTAAACAAAACCCTACACTTTTAATCTTTCTAAGTTTGCCACTTTCAACCTTGATTTAGCTATAGAGGAATTATAAAAGATTGGACATTCAATGTTGTGAAAGAACGAGTCCGCCTCCCACCAACTAAGTAATCTAATACTAGATACCTTTGACTTGTATTTCCTTCTCTTATTTAGAAAATGATGGGTTAAACTCTACCATCTGAGCTTTAGGCTTAGGAAAAAGAAACACTAATTCAGTACTAACTCACAGATAAATGTTTTGCAAATAAAAACTGTTATTTGGAGCATCTGAACCAATTCCATTATGACGAGGTAACCAACTAAACCTCATTCTAATACATTCAATATTCATACCTATCTTCAATGGGTTGAATCTCAAAAACATTAATTCTGCCATTAAAATCATAAGTACTTCGACTAAAAATTAACTCAATCGTTGTTTAAAGAGAAAGACATTGTGGCTGAAACTAGACAAGCGTAATTTTTGGGATATACTATTTGAACCATTATGTCATGGTTTAGTACAATTTAACACCTCAAAAAGCTCTCACTTGTATCACATTGTTGGATACTTGAAATATTCTTATTATTAAAAGGTATTTTTTTTAAAAGTCTGTATAATTCTCATCATAGGAGTACTACATTTATCAAGAACGATTATTTTCTTTCCTACACTTGGAACTTCCTGAAATGAGTTGAATTGAAAAGTCCCTGCAAAACTAAAAACTAGGTTAGCCAAGAAATAAGCAAGAGTATTACCCACCCTTCAGGAATGTTATACTCTTACTCTAATGATACTCCGGATCCTTATTACAGAAATAACCTCCATTGAAAAACTCCATGGAATCTCTAAAACACTATTAATAATGTTCAATTTTCACCATTGCGAAGGAATCAGTTTCCACAATAATGATGGTAAGTTGCTTTCCTCAGTAGTATTGGAGACCTTCTCTTATCGACCTATCTTCACCCATCAAACTAATTAATCTTCAATATGAAAACTTTTAGCTGCCACTAAAATTCCTTCATACTTTCTCAAACAAAAAGGCAACACATTTGGAACCTGGGCTTTCTCTTGAAGCACCATCAGTATAAAATTTCAACAAACCCATAGGAGGAGCAACACAACTAACTACTCTTCCATAATAAACGAGTTTGATATTTTCTTGTGCAACTTCCATTAATTTCCAAACATTAGGAAAGTTTAGGTAATTGAATGATTAACAAATGAACTTGTGAATGGTAACATTAGTATCTCATATAACCTTATTTTTAAAATATAAAACACCATAAAGCACAATATTTCTCCTCTTCCAAATCGACAAATAAATAATCTTAGGATTTGCTTGATAAATCATTCCCAATCTGACACTGCCTTCAACATCTCACAATTTCTTCATAGTTTGCTTGACTTATATCCAAGTACCTAGTATACCAGCAGTCCTCGCATAGTGAATCCAACTAAAGGATGTCACTTCACCTATTAAAAATAAAAGTTCAATTGTCTCTGGAACAGCTTGGAACTTAAACTTAGAAAATTTAGAAGAAAACCAGTAGCAGCTGGTGAACCACGACAGGGTTCACGACCCGTGAAAGGAACCACTGGTTGTTCACCTGTCCGTGGACCCACACTAGTCCAGAGGTGGTGGACCACGTGACCCTTCACGACTCGTGGACCACCTCACAGATTGTGATGACAAGTCGTGGTCGACATGTAGAGACCACATGGACCTAACGTCATACAACGGGACCATTCACTAGCCATGGTCTAGACGACGAATTGTTGTGGTTCCCATAGAAGCACTTCCCATAAAATGGCCTTAGCAATTGTCTAAGTGTCGACCCACGTCCGGACTCACAGACCGTAGGTCAAACCAAGACACGTGGATCGAAGCACCAAAACCAATCCTTTGAAGCTAATCCACAGTTGATAGGAAAGATCATGAGTTAGTCCATGGACCATTAGTCAGTCCGTGGTTGGCTTCACAGTATTTTAAGTCTTAGTCTTTTGGTCTTTACTTTATGCGTTGGACCCTAAACTAAGCCATTTAACCCCTTAACTACATCGTTTTTGTAAGTTTTAGCCTAGTAAATTAACTAGAACCTAAAATAATCAATTATTCACCAAAATCCATCAAACATAGATCTTAATAGAGGAGAAAGTCTAGCAGCCCTAGTTCAAGAATGCAACGACTTTTCATCACTTCCAGCCTCGAAATCAAAAGATTTATCTAAGAATTTCATCACCATGCATGTGGAATTTCACTAGTGGGTTCCTTTCACCGATTAGGTCCCTAGAATTAAGTCAAATTTATGATTCCCTTAATATTATCAAGACCGATGGTTTCTAGAATTCAGTAGATCATTATGAATGAAATACATTAATGTTCCTCATTAGATTAACATGATTTTATTATTGTTTTCCGTAGATTCCTTCATGAATTCAAAACCCTAGCTATGTAGTTCTTTTAGTTGATGAATTACACATGCTAGATCAGATATTACAATATACATGCCTCATATTTATATGTTTTATTATCAGTAGATTAATGTCGTATTTTCAGTTAACATGTCAGTATTTTGAGCTATCCAATATTACAAAATTACAATCATAAATTTTTAATTATATAAATTGATTGGGAGTTGCTAAATATTGAGTGGGCTAGGGTAAATCACCCTCAAGTCCCAAAAATATGTGCCTTGTAGATTGTAACTCCCCTTTGTGGGCATCATTTTAGTGTTCATGCAAGTCATGCCTCTATATCTCCGATAACATAACGTATATTGGGTCCCCTCGATAGAGCATATACATCAGACTCCACATTTTGATCATGTGGTTTTTTGTTGATTATTAATAGCTCCCTTACAGTAAAATTCTATTGCATTGACCATATTATCAGTTATAGTTGAGTATTCAGTTTTAGCATGTTCTAAACTTGGTTATTGCATTAAGTCATTTCATGTTCAGTATTCTCAGTTTATTATCATGCTTATATCTTATCAATGCTCATATATATGCTTTGGTTAAATTATCTTTATTGTTCAGCTTTAATCTATCATGTCAGTCCCCTTCAAGTACTGAAGCATACTTTGCGCTACATCTTCTTGTGATATAGGTTCAGGTTCTTAGCTTCCATATCACACATAAATCGGTTGCCGATCTTTAGTTCAACAGCATTAATGGTGAGTCCTCATTCTTCGAAAATGATTGACATGATTATCTTTCTTTACTTTTTAGTCTTTAGTTTTTATTATTTTCTATATCTAGCTGGGGCATGTCCCAGCTTTTCTAGTCAATACATGCTTTATTTCAAACATAGTTAAAATCAAGTTTATTATTTGAGTTTGACTTTCAGCTGTTATTAAACTCACATTATTAATATGTTCATATTTTGTATGGGTATTACCCCTCATTTCATATTATTTTATTATTAGCTTCCGCAAAACATCTATTGATTCAGTTTATCTTTAAGTATTTTTTTGATATACTAGCAAGGTTAGCATGGGGTCAGTCGTAATCCTAGGTCTCGTGTCTACATTTTTTGGGTAGCTTCGGGGCGTGAAAAACTTGGTATTAGAGCATTAGGTTTTAGTCCTAGGATGTCTTAAAAGCTAAACTGAGTAGAGTTTGATTCCTAGGTGTGAAGTGAATCACATATTATGAGAAAGAGGCTGCAAAGTGTTTTAGGAAAACTTCATTTTATTATTACTCTTATCCTGTGTAAGGTATGATCTAATTCTTCATTTCTAACTCGATTTATGTGCTTTCATATCAGGCCTCCTCATAGATCTTACGTAAGGAATATGAATGCCCGCAACACTAATACAACTCTTCTAGTCCCATATCAAGAAGTTTTAAAATGTTGAGTTTTGGAATGTTATCCAACTTTTGTGTCAGAGTGTGACCAACTAGAACAACCAGCAGGCTCAAGTTCCTACAAATGTTAGTGGTGGATCAGTAGCAACCAGGATTTCTAATTTTGTTAGGATGAATATGTTGAGTTCTTAGTATCACAGATCGGTGAGAATCCTCAAAACTTCATTGATGAGGTCAAGAAGATCCTTGGAATGATAAAACTAACTAGTAATGATAGGGTAAAGTTGTCACCCTATGTTATGTAGGATGTAGTTCACATATGGTATACTAAATAGAAAGAGAGCAGGGGTACATATGTATCTTTGTCAATTTGGAATGCTTCAGTGAGACTTTTCTAGACATGTATTTCCCAAGAGAATTATTGGAGGAAAAAATACAGGAGTCTATGAACATAAGGCAAGGTAGTAGGAAAGGTAAATATTATTCACTTAAGCTCACCTAACTCTCCAGGTATGTTCCTGACATGGTTTCCGATTCCATGGCTCAAATGAACAATTTTCTATATGGGGTATCCGACTTAGTGAAAACATAATGTAGAAATGCTATGTTGCTGAAAAATATGAACATTTGTAGGCTCTAACTCTTGCTCAGCAGGTTGAGGTAGATAATATTGGGGAAAATCTAAGAATAACAAAAGGGCTATAATAGGCAACTATGAGTATTCTCAACATAAATCGGGTTGTGGAAATAGCTCGCAGTTTTAGCAGAAGTCATAAGCTCCAACACCTTTATTGGCTAGTGTTCCATCTTCCAAGTTTTTGAAATGATCATAAAGGTAAGCATCAGGCTCTAAGTATCAAGGAAGTATTTCAGACACCAGAACCTACCTAACTTGCCCAAAGTCTGGCAAATCATCTGAGGAGTGTCTTGCAGGAAAGGAAGGATGCTTTGGGTGTGGTCAGTCTAGTCACACATTGCGAGATTATCCTTCTGATAAATAAGTTCAATGGGTCAATAATGGCAGGGCTCAGTCTACAACTTTAGCAGCAATAGCAGGTCGCAGGGTAACTTATCTGGTACAGGTTACGGACAGTGTCGAAACATGTTCTATGCTTTCCAGGCTTTCCAGGATCAGGAATATTCTCGTGATGTATTCATTAAAATATTATGAGTCTTTGAGTTATATATTTATGTTTTTTTATACCTAGGGGCTACTATTTCCTTTGTAACTACTTATATAGAATTCAACTTCGATGCTAGTCCAAAAACTCTCTCAGTACCCTTCTTAGTCTCTACTTCAGTCAACTCCAATCAGTAACCCAGTTATAGCTCAAGAGCACCGTATCCTTGAAATTCACCTTAGTAAATCTTGTAGAGTTAGAAATTATAGATTTTTATATCTTTGTAGGCATGGATTGGTCACATTCTTGTTATTTCTCAGTCGATTGTAGAACTAGGATCATTCATATTTTGTTTCGAGGCAAACAAATCCTAGAATGGAAGGTAGTAACTTAGAGCCTATGGGTTTATTAATTTCTTTCCTTAAGGCCATACAAATGATTTCTAAGGGTTATCTCTATCATCTTGTTCAAGTATAGGATTCAATCTCCGAACCCAACTCTTGAGTCAGTTTCACTAGTTAATGAGTTCCTAGAAATGTTTCCAAAATATCTTCCAGAAGTTCCTCCCTAAAGGGAAAATGACTTTCGAATTGAAATCCTTCCAAATGCCCTGCATATTTCTATTCCTCCTTGTATAATGGCTTCAGTTGAGCTTAAGAAATTTAAATAGCATTTGAAAGACCTTCTAGATAAGGGTTTCATCAAGCCTAGTAATTCCCCATGCGCTGCACTAGTGTTATTTGCAAAGAAGAAAGCTAGTTAACTCAGAATGTGCATTGACTATAGGTAGTTAAAAAAGTTCACAATCAATAATAAGTATCATATCCCCAAGATTTATGACTTGTTCGACCAACTTTAGGGTTCTAGTAATTTTTCCAAGATAGGCCTCAAATCGGGCTATCATCAGCTCAGAGTCAGAGATATTGACATCCCGAGAAAAGCCTTTAGAACTTGGTATGGTTATTATGAATTTGTAGTTATGTCATTTGGACTACCAATCCTCCTGCACCTTTCATGGATTTGATGAGCAACGTGTTAAAGCCGTATTTTGGCTTGTTTGATATTACTTTTATTGACGATAGCCTCATTTACTCTAGGAATGAGAAAGAAGACCTGAATCATTTGAGGGTTATCCTTCAAACTGTCAAAGATCATCTGTTATTTGCTAAATTTAGAAAATGCAAGTTTTATTTGCAATTTATTACTTTCCTTGGCCATATTGTGTCTAGCAAATTAAATGGATCTGAGTAGATTCTAAAAAAAATAGAAGGAGTGAAACAATGTCCTAGACCTACCTCTGCTATAGATATCAGATGTTTCTTGTGTTTAGATGGTTATCACAAAAGGTTCGTGGAAGGATTATCATCCATTTTACATTGACTAAGTTAACAAGGTTAAGTTTCAGTGCTCATATGATTGTGACAAAAGATTCACAAAACTAAAAACTAGGTTGACTACAGCTGTACGTTTGACTCTTCCAGAAGGTTTAAATGGTTATGTGATATATTGTGATGCATCAAGAGTCGATCTAGGGTGTGTGTTAATGTTGCGAGGTAAGGTTATAACTTATACTCTAGACAGCTTAAGCTGCATGAGAAGAACTACTACACTAATGACCTCGATCTTGTAGAGCTAGTGTTTTTTCTTAAGATTTTTACACATTACTTTTACGGTGTTCACATTGATGTGTTCACAAAAAATAAGAGTATTCAGTATGTGTTCGCCGAAAAAGGAGAATTCTTTAGTTCCTCAAGGATTATGATATGAATGTACATTACCATCCTGCTAAGTCCAATGTAGTATAAAATGTTCTTAGTAGACTATATATGGGTAATGTAGCACATATAGATGAAGAAAGAAAGGAATTAGCAAAAGATGTTCACAGGCTTTCTCTCTTGAGAGTTTGCCTTATGAGCATATCAGATGGTGGTGTAACAGTTTAGAATAGGTCAGAATATTCATTGGTAGAAGAGGTTAAAGAAAAGAAAGATAGTGATCCGATATTGCTTCAACTAAAGGGTGCAGTCCATTAGCAAAGAGTTAAGGTTTTCTGCCGAGAAGAAGATGGTGTGCTTCACTATCAAGGCCGACTATGTGTTCCTAAGTTGGGTGAGTTGAGATAGCATATTATTGTAGAAGCCCATAACTCAAGATATTCTATTCATCTAGGTGCCACGAAGATGTACCATAATCAGTGGGAACTCTTTTGGTGGAATAGTATGAAAAAGGATATAGTGTATGTTGTGGTAAGTGCCCTAATTTCCACCAAGTGAAGGTAGCACATTATAAACCAGTAGGTATGACTCAAGAAATTAACATTCTTTCTTGGAAGTGGTAAGTGATCAACATGGATATCATTATAGGTTTTTCTCGTACTCGCAAATAGCATGACTCCGTTTGGGTGATAGTAGACAGTGTTACTAAGTCAGCGCGCTTTTTAGCTATTAAGACTACCAATTCCATGGAGGACTACACCAAGCTTTACATTAAAGAGACAGTTAGGTTTCATGGGGTTCTTTTGTATATCATTCAAATATAAAGGTCCTGGTACTCAAGTTAATCTTAGCACATCATTTCATCCATAGACGGATGGTCAGGCAGAGCGTGCCATTTAGACCTTAGAGGACTTGTTGATAGCTTGCGTCATCGATTTCAAGGTAAATTGGGGATGATAACCTTCATCTTATAGAGTTCATCTACAATAATAGTTACCATTTTAGCATCATATGGCTCTGTATGAGTCATTGTATGGGCGTAGATGTAGATATCTAGTTGGTTGGTATGAATAGGTGAATCATCCATGATAGGGAAAAAGTCATCTAATGATGCTATGGAGAAAGTGCAGCTCATTAGAGATAGACTTAAGATAGACCAAAGTCTCCAGAAGTCCTATACAGATCTAAGGAGAAGGGACTTAAAGTTCCAAGTTGATTATTGGTTTTTTCTGAAAGTGTCATCTATGAAGGGGATGATGAGATTTGATAAGAAAGGGATGCTCAATTTAGATATGTAGGCCCTTACAAGATCTTTAAAAAAGTTGGTAAAGTGGCAATTAGTTAGAGTTGTCGGGAGAACTAGTAATAGTACATCAGGTTTTTCACATTTCGTTCTTGAAGAAGTGTGTGGGTGATCTAGCATGATCGAACCTTTAAAAATTTAGGTTGTGAAGAATAGTCTCACTTATGAAGCGTTACCAATTGAGATTTTTGATCGTCAGGTTCGAAGGTTAAGAAAAAAAGAACTCACGTTAGTGAAGGTTTTGTGGAGGAGTAAGTCCGTAAAAGGAGTTATATGGGAAGAAAAAGCAGCCATAAAGGCCAAGTATCCTCATCTCTTTCCTTCTGATTCCATTCCAGCTTAAGGTAATAGTTCCTCTTCGGGCTTGCAGTCATTCATGCGTAACTTCAGTCTTAGTATATCATGTTCTTTCAATTTTTACTTGCATTTTCAGCGAATTTGCATGTTATTTGAACTAGTTCAGTAAGAAATTAGTGTCAGAGTTTGCATCCCTTTCCCTCCCTATCCAGCTAGTTTAAACTTCATTCGAGGATGAATTCACCCAAAGAGGAGATATTGTAACAATTTGAAACTTAAACTTAGAATGTTCAGCAAAAAACCAGCAGCAGTATGTGAACCACGACAGGGTTTACAGACCATGAAAGGGACCATAGTCTGCTGACCTGTACGTGGACTCACACTAGTCTATAGGTGGTGGACCACGAGACCTTCACGTACCGTGGACCATATTAAAAATCGTGTTATCAAAACGTGGTTTGAAAATCAGAGATCACATGGCCAAGACGTCAGACCACAAGACCCTTCATGGGCCATGCTAGCACCCGTAGAATCCCTCCCCAGAAAACGGCCGCCAAAGTGTTGAACCAGGGCCATACTCATGGATTCTAGGTCAGACCACAACCCGTAATCCTGGACCATGGATTGAAGCCCCAGAACTAATCCTCTAAATCCATTCCATGGTCGAATTCAATAGATTTTAAGTCAAGGTTGTTTGATCTTTTTACTTGTGTGATGGACCCCTAAACTACACTGTTTAACACTTATACTATGTTGTTTTGGTCAGTTTTAGCCTAGTAAACTAATTAGAACCTAACCTAATCAATTATTCTTTAAAAATACATCAAACCTAGAGAAAAATAGAAAAGAAAGTTGAGCAGTCCTAGTTCAAGAACGCAACTCCTTTTCATCAATTCCATCCCTGAAATAAAAATATATCGCCGCAAATTTTATTTCCATGTATGTAGGATTCACTAGTGGGTTCCTTTCACCCATTATGTCCCTGTAGTTCAGTAAGATTCTTGTTTCTCTTACTATTATCTAGACCTAGGGTTTCTAGAATTTCATCAGATCATTATGAATCAGTCACTTTAATGTTCCTAATTAGATTATCATGATTTTTGTATTGTTTTGCATTGATTCCTTAATAAATTTTATAAACCTATCTATGTAGTTCTTTTATGTCATTAATTACACATGCTACATTAGATATTTCATATATACACGCGTCAGATTTAAATATACATTAATGTCACATTTTCAATTAGCATGACAGTATTTTCTGTTATCTAGTATTACAAAAATTCAGTCATCAATTGTTAATAGCATAGTCAATTAGAAATATATAAATACCGAGTGGACTAGGGTAAGTAAACCTAGGTCCCAGAACTACGTGCCCCATAGGTTGTAAGTCCCCTATGTAGGCATATTTGTAGTGATCACACTAGTCATGTGGATTTTGGTCGATTACTATTATCTCCCTTACAATTATATTCTATTGTGTTGACCATGTTATCAATCACAGTTCAATGTTCAGTTTCACCATGTTATAAACTTCGTCATTGCAGTATACTCTTATCATTGCTCATACATATGCTTTGGTTAAATTATGTTTATTGTTCAGCTTTAATCTATCATGAATGCTCAATACATTTCAAGTACTGACGCATACTTTATTCTATATATTATCATGATGTAAGTTCAGGTTTTCAACTTCCAAATCACGCATAGATCAGTTCTCATCTTCTAGTGAGTCCTCATTCTTGAAGGACGATTAATATGATTATCTTTATTTGCTTTTTAGTATTTAGTCTTCAGTATTTTCTAGATCTAGTTTAGGCATGTCCCATTATTTCTAGTTAGTAGAGGCTTTATTTCTAATATGGTTAAAATCACTTTTAGTGTTTGAGGTTGACTTTTCAGTTGTTATACTCTCAGTATTATAATTCCCCCTCATTTTTGATTATTTTATGATTAGCTTCCGCATAATATTTATTGATTCAATGTATCTTTAAGTATGCTTATTATATGTGAAACACTTCGTATCCAAAAAAATACAAAAAATACAGATTTTCAGAAGTTTTAGGTGCCAGAACCGGAGCCAACTATTGACCATCACTCGACTTACGGTCTATCAGTCAACTCCGTAGATGGGCCAGTTGACTCTAAATTTCAATTAAAAACAACGGTTGACTAGTACGGATCGTCATTCGGTTTATGGTCCATCAGTCAACTCCGTCGATTGATCAGCTTACTTCCAGTTCTTAGTCGCAAATGAAGGTCGACCAGTGTGGATCGTTAGTCGACATACTGTCCGTCAGTCGAATCCATCGATTCCCCAGGTGACTTTCAACTCTTAGTCACAAATGTTGGATGATCATTACGCTCCGTCACTCGACTTATGCTTTGTCAGTCGACTTCGTCGATTTGCCAACTGACTTTTAACTCTCAGTCACAAACGACGGTCAACCAGTACGGTCCATCAGTCGACTTATGGTCCGTCAGTTGACTATATCAATTCTCCAGCTGACTTTCAACTCTCATTCAGAAACGATGATCAACTAGTACAGACCTTCTGTCGACTCAGTCAGTGACTCCGACATCTTTTATGTCAGGGGTCATTTGGTTTTTTCCCACTTCGTTTAAACTACATCGTTTTAACCCTAAATCTTCATATTTTAGTCAGTTTAGGCCTAGAAACATAACTAAAACTACCTAAGTCAAATCATTAAATCAAAGCTTAGAAAATTATAAGCATGAAAGAAGAAAAAGGTCAAGAACCCTAGTTCAAGAACGCAACAGGGTTCCCTCAGTTCCAGCCCCAAAAACTAGATATTTCTCGGTGGATTTCATCACTAGGTATGTGGTATTTCACAAGTGGGTTCCTTTAAACCATTGGGTCCGTATTTTTCAGTCAGACTCTTGATTCTTATATCATAATTAGACCAAGGGTTTCTAGAACTTCAACGGAACTTCATGAATCAATTAGTATTATGTTCCAAATCAGATTATAATGTTGTTACTCAAATTATTGCATAAATTTAGAACCCTAGCTATGTATTTCTTTAGTTCTTGAATTACACATTCTAGGTCAGATATTTCAGTTATTTCAGATATACATGCCTCAGTTATAAATGCATAATTACCAAATTAGTTGTTGCATTCTCTGTTTGAATGTTCATTTTGAGCTATCCATTATTTACAGAAACTCAGTCATAATCAGTTAATTACATAAGTCATTTAGAGTATTATCATACCGAGTTGGACTAGGGTTGAGCATACCCAATTAGTCCTAGAACTACTAGCCAAGTAGGTTGTTAATCCCCTCTGTGGGCATCACTTTAGTGATCACGCCAGCATGACTTTATACCTATGACAGGGTATATTGGGTCATATCGATAGGGAGTATAAATCGAACTCCACATTTAGATCATGTGGTTTTATTATCGGTTATTAGTAGCTCCCACAGATCATTCAAACTCTAATTCATTGACCATATTTATAGTTCTGTTATTATTCAGTCTCAGCACGTTATAAATTTGGTCATTACATCGAGTTAGCTCAGAATTTAGTATATTATGTTTAGATTATTATACTTGCTTATGTGTTTGTTCAGTTATGTTTTATTTCATCTTTATTTTATCCTATATGCTTAATACCTTCAAGGACTGATGCACAGTTTCACTATATCTTATCGTAATGTACGTTCAGATTCTTAGCATCCAGATCGCGCTTAGATCGATTTCTAATCTCTAGTTCAGCAAATTCAGTGGTGAGTCCTCATTCACCGAGGATAATAGTCATTAGTTTCTTTTCAGTTTTTAATACTTTAGTTTAAGTTTTTGCTAGACTTTGTTGGGTCTCTTCCCAACATTTCTTGTCAATTTAGAGGCTATTTTCAAACATAGTTAGTTTCAGCTTAGTGTTGAGTTAATACTTTCTTTATATTAAAATCATCAGTATTTCATATATTTCAGTTATGGAATATGTGTATTCACCATCTTTTTAGTTTAAATTATTATTTAGCTTCCGCATTCAGTTTATTATCTTTTGTATGCTCATGATCATTCCAATAGGGTTAGCTTGGGATCACTTGTTGTCCTAGGTTCCGTGTCCATGTCTCAAGAGTAGCTCGGGGCGTAACAAACTTGTTATCATAGCACTAGGTTTAAGTGTTTTAAGATGTCTTAAAATCCGCACTAAGTAGAGTCCTTTTCATGGGTGTGAAATGCACCACATTTAATGAGAGGAAGGCTACAAAGTGTTTTGCAAAATTTTCACTTTCTTGTTACTCTTATCGTGCGTAAGGTATGATATAATTCCATTCTAACTCGACATTCTACGTTTCAGATCATGCCTCCTCGTAGATCTAAAGCTAGGAATGCCAATGCAAGGAATACAAATGAAACTCCTTCAGTCCCAGATCAGGAAGTCTCCAATACTGAGTTAAGGAATTCCATACAGATGTTGGCTTAGAGTATGACCAACTATAACAATCGGGTTCATACTCCTGTAAATATAAATGGTGGATCAGCATCAGCAAGGATCCGTGACTTTGTTAGGATGAATCCTCCTGAGTTCTTAGGATCACAAACTAATGTGGATCCTCAGAATTTCTTGGATTAGATCAAGAAAATCTTTGAGGTAATACAAGTCATTTGGAATGATCAGGTTGAGTTGGCATCATACCAGTTGAAGGATGTTGCTCATATATGGTACACTCAGTGGAAGGACAATAGGGGTACATATGCAACTCCTATTACTTGGGATTGCTTTAGTGAGACCTTTCTTGACAGGTTTTTCCGAATAGAGTTGAGAGAAGCAAAAGCTCAAGAATTCAGGAACTTAAGGCAGGGAAACATGACGGCCCAAGAGTATGGGCTCAAGTTTAACAAACTCTCCAAGTTTTCTCATCACATGGTTGGTGACTCCATGGCTCAGATGAATAAGTTCTTGTATGCAGTGACGAATTTGGTGAAAACTTAGTGCAGAAATGTTATGTTACCAGGAGATATGAACATCTCTAGGCTTATGACTCATGCTCAGCAGGTTGAGGGTGATAAGCTTAGGGAACATGCTAAGGAGAATAAGAAGGATAGGAGTGGGAACTACGAATATTCTCACAGAAACTGGGTCGTGGAAATCGCTCGTAGAGTCAGCAAAAGTTTTTATCTCCAGCCTCTTCTTCAGCTAGTATTCTATCCTCCAAGAACAAGCATGACCAGAAGGTTAGATCACCAGGATATAAGTCTCAGGGAAGTGTTTCAGTCACCAAAACTTACCCCACTTGCCCTAAGTGTGATAAGAACCCTCCGAGCGAGTGTCTCGCAGGAAAAGAAGGATGTTTTGGGTGCGCTATGTCTTGTCACAGGTTGAGGGATTGTCCTTCTAGACAGGGTCAAGTAGGTAGTAATGGTAGATATTAGTCTACAACTTCATCACCACCAGCAAGTCGCCCGACTCAACAGGGTGAATCATCTGGTACAGGTGGCAGTCAGCGGCAGAATAGGTTAATGCTCTTTAGGCTCGCCAAAATCAGGAAGGTTCTCCTAATGTAGTCACTAGTTCATTACCAGTTTTTGACCTTGTGTTTATGCATTGTTAGATTCAGGGGCTACTCTTTCCTTTATAACTCCTTACATAGCATTCCAATTCATTGTTAGTCCAAAAATTCTCTCAGTATCTTTCTCATTCTCTACTCCAGTTGGTGACCCAATTCTAGATAGACGGGTATACAGAAATTTCCTTGTCATAGTCTCTCATAAAGTCACCTCAACAGATCTCGTAGAGTTAGAAATGGTAGACATCGATGTAATTCTAGGCATGGATTGGTTACATTTTTGTTATGCCTCAGTCGATTGCACAACTAGGATTATTCGTTTTAAGTTTCCAGACGAACCAATCTTAGAATTGAAGGGTAGTAGCTTAGCTCTATGGGTCGATTCATTTCTTAACTTAAGGCCATAAAGATGATCTCTAAGGGTTTTCTCTATCATCTAGTTCGGGTTAAAGATTCCAGCTTCGAAACCCTAACTTTTGAGTAAGTTCCAGTAGTCTGTGAGTTTCCAGTAGTATTTCCAAAAGATCTTCCCAGTGTTCCTTCCGAAAGGGAAGTCAACTTTGGAATTGATCTCTTTCCAGATACCCAGCCTATTTGTATTCCTCCTTACTGAATGGCTCCAGCAAAGCTTAAGGAATTGAAAGAGCAGTTGAAATCTCTTCTAGATAAGGGATTCATCAGACTTAGTATTTCACCATGGGGTACACAAGTGTTGTTAATAAAGAAGAAAGATATTTCTCTCAGAATGTGTATTGACTATAGATAGTTGAACAAGGTCACAATCAAGAATAAGTATCCCATCCCCAGGATTCATGACTTGTTTGACCAACTTTAGGGTGCTACTCACTTCTCAAAGATAGACCTTAGATCGGGTTATCATCAGCTTAGAGTAAGAGATAGTGACATTCCAAAAACAGCGTTCAAAACTTGGTATGGTTATTATGAATTTGTAGTTACGTCGTTTGGACTAACCAATGCTCTTGCAGCTTTCATGAATTTGATAAACAGAGTGTTCAAGTAGTACTTGGACTTGTTCGTTATCATCTTTATTGATGATATCCTCATTTACTCTAGGAATGAGGAAGAATATGTGAGTTACTTGAGAATTGTTCTACAAACTCTCAATGATCACCAGTTATTCGCTAAGTTTAGCAAATGTGAGTTCTAGTTGAAATTTGTTGATTTTCTTGTTCACATTGTATCAAGAGATGGGATCCGAGTGGATTCACAGAAGATAGATGCAGTGAAACAATGGCCCTGTCCTACCTCTGCTACATATATCAAAAGTTTCTTAGGTCTAGCTGTTTATTACAGAAGGTTCATGGAAGGATCTTCATTTATAGCCTCACCATTAACTAAGTTGACTCAAAAAATGGTCAAATTTTAATGGTCAGATGATTATGAGAAAAGCTTTGCAGAATTAAAAACAAGATTGATAACAACACCTGTCTTGACTCTACCAGAGGGTTCAGATGGTTATGTGATCTATTGTGATGCATCCAGAGTTGGCCTAGGTTGTGTATTGATGCAGTGAGATACGATTATATCTTATGCCTCTAGACAGCTTCAGGTTCATAAGAAGAACTATCAAACCTATGACCTCGAGCTTGTAGCAATGGTGTTTCACTGAAGATATGGAGACACTACTTCTATAGTGTTCATGTCGATGTGTTAAGTGATCATAAGAGCCTTCAGTATGTGTTCACCTGGAAAGAGTTGAATCATTATCAAAGGAGATTGCTTAAGTTCCTTAAGGATTCTGATATGAGTGTGCATTATCATCCTGGTAAGGTGAATGTAGTAGCAGATGCTATTAGTAGATTATCTATGGGTAGTGTAGACCATGTTGAGGAAGAAAGGAAGGAGATAGTGAAGGATGTTCACAGGCTTGCTGGCTTAGGAGTTCACTTTATGAGCATATCAGACATGGTGTAACAGTTCAGAATGGGGAAGAATCTTTTTTTGGTAGTGGAGGCTAAGGAAAAACAAGACATTGCTTAAATCTTACTTGAACTTAAGGATGCATTCCACAATCAGAGATTTGAGGTTTTCTCCCAAGGGGGAGATGGTGTACTTTGCTACCAGAGTAAATTATCTGTTCATGATGTGGGTGAGTTAAGAAAGAATATCCTTGCAAAAAACCATAACTCCAGATATTCTATTAACTGAGGTGCCACTAAGATGTACTGCGATCTGTGGGAGGTCTATTGGTGGAATGGCATGAAAAGGGATATAGAAGACTTTGTGAGTAAAAGCCCCAATCGCCAGCAAGTCAAGGTAGAACATCGGAAACCAGGAGGTATGACACAAGAGATCGATATTCCTACTTGGATGTGGTATGTGATCAATATGGATTTCATCGCAGGGTTACCTCGTACTTGCAGACAACAAGACTCCATTTGGGTAATAGTAGACAGGATGACCAAGTCTTCTCGCTTATGGCTGTCAAGACTACATATTCCGCAGAGGACTATGCCAAGCTTTACATTAATGAAATTGTGAGGTTACATGGGGTTATTTTGTCTATCATCTCAGATAGAGGTCCTTAGTTTACCTCTCATTTCTGAAAGTAATTTTAAAAGGGTCTTGGTACTCAGGTTAACCTTCGCACGACATTTCATCCGTAGACCAATGGATAGGCAGAGCGTACTATTCAGACCCTAAAGGATATGTTGAGAGCTTGTATGATCAATTTCAAGGTTAGTTGGGATGATCACCTTCCTCCTATTAAGTTTGCCTACAACAATAACTACCATTCCAGCATTCAAGTGGCCCCTTAAGAGTCTTTGTATGACTTAGATGTACATCTCATGTTGGTTGGTTTGAATTAGGTGAAGCAGCTTTGATAGAGTCATATTCAGTCCTTTATGCTATGGAGAAAGTGCAACTCATTAGAGCACTACAACAAAAGCGGGATTTAGTGGCAATTTTTTAGCGACAATCAATAAATCATCGTTATTGATTCTTTAAGCTAAAAAGTTAATTGCATATGCACAATAGCCGGTAAAAAGTATATTTTTAGTGACTATTAAAATAATTAGCCACTAAAAGATACTTCTTTAGTGACTATTAAAATAATTAGCCAATAAAAGGTACTAATAAACACAAATTTTTTTATTTTTAGTGTTCCCTCGAATTTTATGTCCTCCTATTCGAGGAAAGGCTCAAAATAGTCCCTCATCTTTGGGTTAAGACTCAAAGTGATCCTTGAATTTTCACACGAAACACTAATAGTTCCTCATGTTTGCAATATTGGTGCACTTTTGGTCCTCTCCTAAAATTTTGCCTATTTTTTAATGTTAATTTTGTCCAAAATTTTATATAAGGAATGTCCAATCGTCTTTTAATATATTTAATAGAAATAATAATTTTATCTTAGAGAAATGATAAGATTTGTTCACTAGAAATATTACTGCAACAAACTTAAGAATATTTTAACGTAAGACTTTGGAGGAAAAGAAGAAATTGTACATCACATACAAAACTTCTCAACTTTACCTACAATAGAATTTCTACTAAACAAAACAAAGTGTTTTTCTTCTCACATATTTTGATATGGAGTTGTTATTACTACCAATTAGTAAATATATAAAATGATGATTGAACATACCATACATAGGTTATGGATAAAATCAATGCAAAAAAATGAGTAAAATTTTGGAAAAGGACCAAAAGTGTACCAATATTGTAAACAAGAAACACTATTAATGCTCTATGTGTAAACTCAAAGAAGAAACTATTTTGATCCTTTCGTCCCTCCCATTCCTAATAAGATTATTTAAAAAGAAAAATCTATTCCATCTGTTGAACGCCTCTGCTCCAAGAAACATGATTGAGGTAAGCCTTCGAATTCTCCATCTTAACAATTCAATTTCAGATTCACGGTCTTACTCAAAAGACCCTTCATCACAAAGAGACCGTTGTGATTTTGTTCTAGTAGGTTATATTTTTCGATCAAGTATCTTGGCATATTAAACAAGAATTTATTCTTCATACCGTTTGATTTTCCAAGATTTTCTATTTTTTCTTTCTTATTTTACGTTTTCTTGAAGGTCTTACAAGACTCATTTTACCCGTCAATTTCTTTGGACAAAATGTGGATCAAGGTACTCAATACAGTAAAGTTTTTTTTCTGTATTATCTAACTGTGTTTCGTTATTTATGTGTTCTATTAATTTGAGGGGCAACTGATAGAATTGATTACTCTATTTTTAAGTTTGATGTTATTATATTCAACTATTCATTATTGTTAATGTTTTTTATTGTATCGGATTAATATATATATTTTTACTTGCGTTGATCGATATTTGTGATAGTTACTTTTTTAGCTAACTCTTCAGCAGTGTTCTTAATCGAGTGTTTTGTCTCATAAAGTGAGAAGCTAAGCTAACCTGCAACACTAATTTCTCTTTTAGGCTCTGTTATTTTCGTAAGATAAGCTTTAATAAGTTTTGGCCAACTCGTGAGCATTTTTCGTAAAAGCGAGTGTTCGTGACTTAAAACAAGAAACTTAGCTAACCGTTAGAACTAACTTATCTATTATGCTCTAATTTTTTTTTTGTTTTTTTTTTCCATATTCTGAAATTTCTTTTTGTTTTCATATATTCAAAATATCTCTATTTTTCTTTGTAATATATGATTTTTTTTTAGAGAATTGAATCTCTAATGATATCATAATTTATAGGCGCCATATTTTTTGTGTTAATTTCTGAAGATTTGAATCTCCAGTTGAGCCCCCATTTTCCTATACCAGGTGATTGACTGAGAAATATCTTCAGCGTAGCTTTGAAAACCCCACTTATTCACTTCTTCATCAGCATGTAGCAGATGCAGATTATGTCCCAATATTGTTTCTCTCATTGCCAAATTATTTTTTATACCAGCACATCTTTAAAACCTATACTGTTCTAGGAATATATGACATAACAACAAACATAAGGAAGAATTGCAGCAGTTGTGAATCCATCGGTAGTTAATAAATAGCGAGTTGACAGATTTTGTCCCAACCTCATGTAAATGACATCTATTTCATAACATGATCGCCTATTATAAAGACTATCTTGTGCGAACAACCTCTTTGTAGATTTTTAAGTGTTTGGATAGTTCTGATAGTAATTAAAGATTGGTACAAACTGTTAGGATCGAATTCACGCACACACACTAGATGAATGAAGAACACAAGAACTGTCAAAGAGCAGGAGGGAGAGGAGCTAGAGGAGAAAGAGGGGAAGAGAGAAAACCCATTATTCGGGTACACCCCGGGAGTAAACTTTTTACCGGCGGGGTTGGGTTATTTATTTAATAAAATCAGAGAGTATTTTTGGTACAAGCATTAATAGTTTATAGAATAATCAGGCTCCACTACCTAAACAATTCTCCCACTTGGAGACTGACTCAGTTCATCCAAAAAAAAATTCTCAAAAAAAAATCTCTTCATCATCAACATTTACCGCCCACCGCAACATCTTGTGGCAACAACTACAGAAGACCCAAACGAGGTTTACAAAACTCAGTTCCCAACATCACCATATTTTCGTAAAATTGTCTGCGGGTTATTTGCACCCTATATCTTCTGCCAAGAAATATGCACCATCCCACATGACATTCGAGTGAAATGGTATTGCCTTCTGATGTGCTTGTATTCGAATGATAACGGAGATTTTCACCAATGTTATGGCACTCTCGGAATATCTGGTAAAGAATCTCTCTCGAGCTACTTCTTGCCAATTCCTCAAAATAATCTGCAAGCCACATATCATCTCTTCCCAGCTTCAGCAATTGCCACATGACTCAGCTTCAGTAGTGAAAGAGAAACCACTTCTGAAGCCTGGACATCCAACTCACTGCCTGTTCCCCCTATGGTGTCAATGTACCCGGGTGTACTTTGGCCGAGTCAACATCCCCACCAAGACAACCTCCACAAAAACCCCAGAGTCACATTGCCTTTGCCAAAACAAAGTGCAGAATGGATGTACCTCTCAGATATTCAGAAGCCACTTCACAGCTTCCCAATGCTCTTTTCTAGGGTTCTCCCATGTACCAGCTAACAAACTCCCACTGAGTTCTATATAGGTATTTAGGGCAGACCATGCATACATGATACTACCAACTGCTTGAAGCATATGGAACAAGTGCATGTGATCAGCTCCCGGCCATTCTTGGGTGAATGCGCCTTTGATAATTTAAAGTGATTGCCAAGGAAGAATCCGGGTTTAGCATTATGAACCCTGAATCTGCCTAGCACCTTCTCATTTACACTCATGAAATAGATTAAAGTGCCCAGAGATATATCCCGAAAATCTTCATACCACAAATCTGCTGTGCTGGACCCAAATCTTTCATCTCAAACGTGTGCAGACAAACTTGCTCAGATTGATAATCTCCCTCATAACATCCTGCAACAAATCTCATCCACATCAAGAGTCGAAAAGACATATGGTAAGTATATTATTGATAGTAACAACAAGGATCCATTTCAGGCTTTACAGAATCCACTCTTGTCATGACGGAATCAAAATTCTGTACCATGCCTTGGTGCTTGCTTTAGATCAATACATAGCTCCTGGGAGCTTGCACACCATGTGTTCCTTTGCCTGGAACCACAAATCCTTCCGTGTGCTGCATACAGATCTTCTTTGTCCAGATTCCATGTAAAAACGTTATTTTTACATCCATTTGCTCAGATACAAATTCTACATGCAAACAACACTAAACATAATTTGAATAGAGTTAACTCAAACAGGAGAGAATATTTCATATAATCAATACCTGTCATTTGTGAATATCCTTTAACCATCAAACAAGCCTTGCAACCTTCTTTTGCCATTTGGTTCAGTCGTGTTCTGAACACCACTTGTCATCAAGCTTCTTTCCCTGCAGGTAACTCAGTCAAACCATGTGTCGTTCTTCTCAGTGACTCATTTCCTAATCCGTTTCTTGCTTCCACTGATCGAATCCTCACCTGTAGGAACTAATCAAAAGACTTTGGTTTCCCCCTCATCAGTCAGCAATAGATAGTGTAATGAAGGGATATCTATCTGGTGCCATGATAGACGGGATGATCTCCTTAAAACCCTTCTCAGGTGTAAACTTGATACACTGCCGATTCTTCAGTAGGATTGGTTGAGTATCTGCTTCCGACATATCTGGGTACTCTCTCCAATTCAACCTCACTCCCACTTTCTTTGTAATAGCTAGAACATCTTGCTCTCTGTCCTTGGACAGGAAAGACTCATCAAATGTCACGTCAGAAGTTCAGGATTGTGTTTTGTTCTTGTCATCCCAAAACATGTAAACCAACAAATCAGAACCATAGCCTATGAAGGTAACACTTCACAACCTTGGCACAGCTGGTCTCTCTTTGGGATCACATGCACATAGCAGTGCAACAAAAGTCCTCAGTGTGGTACTTGAGTTCTTTTTCCTGTCCACACTCCCTCTGGAATCTTGAACCCTAAAGGAACTGATGGTCCCTGTTGATCAAGTAGAAGTGTGCTAACAGCATCCGGCCCAAAGTGTTTGGGCAGCCCACCCGGTGTATCCTCATACTCCTTGCACGCTCATAAACAATTATATATATTAATCAGGCTCCACTACCTAACAAACAAGTTACCACCATGTAACCTTTAGATGGATTCCTCTCATTCTCATGTAAATCGACACCCATGGACCATTAGATTTTATTATTCTTTAAGAGACTACTATGAAGACAAACTCTCAATTGTTAGACATACCAAATAAGACTAGGAAGTCTGGATATGGAATGTTTGTCCTACCATTTTTACTTTCATTCAGTAGTTTATATTTGATATAGTCCAAATGAATGGAAAGTTATCAGGAACCTGCCCATATGAAGTCATCCCACAGGTCATGGAAACTTAGTGTAAAAAAATTTATGTACACAAATTTTCTGTACTAAGACATGTTTAGGAAACTGCCTCCTATTGTTTGTTTACAACAATATCTTTCAAAGTAAAGCCATTAAATTGGCATAGGGATCTATAAAGAAGTAGATGATCTTTCAAGATTAATGTAAATAAGACAGATACTTGGCTTCTTTAGATTTTCAGCTTGATAAAATTGCCCCAAGATAGGTAAAAAAGCTATTGTTTTCCGACCCCTCTCTAGATAGAGAAGTTCTCAATATATGAATTTCATTAGAATCATATCTTTTTTTGATAGTTTGAATTATTGAAATGAAATCTTTAAGTTATGTAACTACATTCTAATTAATTATTTTTCAATTTTTTTACTAACGTATCTTTAGTTTAATAGTAATTGTTGAAAAAAGAATATCTTTAACTTTATGGATGGTTCTAGTAATAAAAAGTGGATGTATTGTGATAGAGTTAGTAAAGAATAATTGGATGGTGTAAATGACTTTATAAATCATGTCTTTTCTAAAATACAATATGTAGAGAAAATCTCATGTCCTTGTACATAATGTGTGCTTTTTCCTCAAGTAGATCAGGCCATAGCATATGACCATCTTGTGGTTAATGGCATTTTGTCATCATGTGATACCTGGTCTTGTCACGGAGAATCTCTAAATATATACAAAAGTTCTCAACAAAATTGATCGCATCATGTGTAATATGAAGGATCCTATGGCCATAAAAGATAGACTCAACATTTTCTGTTTAGTCTCCTCCCATAGAAGAGGTTAATGTCTTTGTGTTTTTGTATTGTTTGGCAACAACTATGATTTGGTTTGTTATGGTTTTGTAAATTCTTCTTGATGTCGAGTTAGTTAACCCAAAAAGGTGGAATCCCTCATATTCTCATCACTTGCATAACACTAATTTTAGTTTGGGTCCTAGTTCCACAACTAGGATAGTAGAAAAGTAGTAGTGTTATTGATGAAAAAGAGGTTACTTCTTACGGAATGACAATGACAAAGTCACAACAACAGCGAGAAGATTTAGTCTATTCAAATAATTGTTCCTAAGGATAATAACACCGTCTTGTTGAAGAAGTGATGAGTAGCTTTTCAGTTGGTCTTTGATAATTAGGTATAAGGCAGGGTCCATCTCTTGTTATGGTTCTTAGTTTTTCATTTGAGAGAACTCTTGTTGATGCCTTGCTAGCCCTTGATTAATTTTCCAGAACCATTAGTAGGGTTTCATTGTTATGTGTTAATTTGAATTATTAGAAAGAATCAATGTTCATGGGAAGTACTTCTATATTCAAATTTTCTAGAATGGTCCACCATTCTATAAACACTTGTAAGACCTCGAAGATGACTTAGTTTAACTAGAGCCTAAAATACTGGTATTGATGTCTAAAGTTCTAATTATGTATAAAATATAGTATATATGCAGAAGCTAAAGTATTAGAGGTGTTGGAAGTCAAACGTCAAGGGACGACCAAGACGTTCGACAACTAAGTCAACTAAATGTCTAAAATATGATTCTATGTGTTTATGTGTGTTTCATGGTGTTTTAAGGTTATTAATAGAGTGAATATAGAATATATAAGCAATGGTTAAAGTTTCATGAAGTTTGGAGGTCAAACGACTAGGCGAGTTTCGTCGAGTTTTACGTGTTTGTTTTGGATGAAACTCATGTCAGAGGTGTTAAACTTATAGACGATCGTATTTGGGTTGGAAACGTTTGGTAAAGTATCACCAAGGACCATCTAAGGGTCCTTGATGAAGGACCCAAAACTGTTGGCATGGCTGTCCCAGGCAGACCCCAAACGACGGAGCAGTTGACGGCCAGTCGTGGCTGTGACACCCCGTCAAAGGGTGTCATTGATGGAGACTTAACCATGGGAAGGTAAGGAGTCTTGGACAGATACTGTATCCAAGGATGGAGGGTTGTGATGCCCCGTCGTGGCTTGACGGCCCGTCAAGGGCAGGCATGACACGCCACTGCCATCCTGCGCAGGCTGCTGCCAAGTCAATGGGTGAATTGGTAAATTCACCCCACTTATGAATTAAGTCATGGACGGTTTATTAAGGGTCTTTTGGATATTTTAATTAAGTATATAAAGGTTAATCACATGGAAGACCTCATTCTTCAAAATCATAAACCCAAAACACTTAGAAAATATCTCAAAACCTCTATTGAAGACCCAATTGAAGAGGCAGCTTGGTGAGGGGTTTTTGTTTTCAAAATTCTTCATCAAAGTGAATAATTATCATCCTTGAGGTATGGATTTTGATCCTTGAAACTTGTTCTCAAGGAGCCTAACTCTCAATATGTTTTCAAAGTTTCTAAAGTGAATGTCTCCCCCCCCTTCCTTCCCCCCTACCCTTCCCTTCTCCTTCTCCATTTGATTGATTACACCAGGGTTCTTGCATAAATGATTTCTAACATTGAATTATGATGTAATTGAATTTTATTGTGATTTCAATATAAATTACCTATGAAACCATGTTGTTAAAGTGATGTGAACCCTATGTTTTGACTACTTATTGGTGTCACGACCCAAATCCGCGCCGCGACGGTACCCACATTTACCCTCTATGTGAGGCGAAACCAACCAATCTAAACCTTCTCATTTCAATTTAATTATCAAAATAAAGCAATGCGGAAGACTTAAACTCATAAATAAAAGACAATTCAATCACTTAAAAATTAAACAATCTATTATTTCCCCAAAACTGGAAAGTCTCACCACAAGAACTCTATGATCAACTTACTAAACTAAGAGTATTCTAAGAAGCTAAAAAACAAATAAAAGTAGTCTATGCCGTGAAACTTAAAGGCATCAACGCCATGAGGAAGGAGATCCAGTACAAGCAGAAGAATAGCTCCACGTGAAGACCTGGTGTGACGGAAGACTGGCTAGATTACGTTGAGTCGAAGATGACGGCACTTTTGGACTGCTTATTTCACAATGTACAGGAAGAAAACATAAAAAGTAGGGGGTCATACAACACAAGTACTGAGTAGATTATTCATCGGCCGCCCACTCAAAAATAGAAGCAAATATCTCAGATAACATCCTATAAAATCAACTAATATTCTGAAATGTGATAGCAACAGTACAAACATCATGTATAAATCACCGAACATATCTGTGAGGACCAAGCCGTCCATACCATACTCGTTATGGGATAAAATGTTCTTTAGATAGAGTATATTATCATCCTTTCAAGATTCATTATCTTTTTCCTCTTGTGTCGCGGAGTGAACTTGATCCTCTACTTACTATGGTCGGAACGTGACACTCCGATCCCCTACTACTATGTGTCGGAACGTGGACCACTGATCCCCTAATTCAATGTGTCGGTACGTGGACAACTCCGATCCCCTACATCTACGTGTCGTCATGACACCCGCCCCACTAAATCTATGTGTCGGTACGTGACACTCGATCCCCTAATCTACGTGTCGCGTTAGTGACACCACCCATGTCCCACTAATTCTATTGTCGGTACGTGGCACACTCCGATCATAATCTCATTCTATTAAATTCATCAAGCCCTCTTTTTATTATCAAGGCATCATTCATAACAAGAGATTTAGGTTTTTATCAAGATTGGGATTCAATAGCTTCATCATGCTTGTTTCATCACATTCATAATATTGGTAAAAACACATCTGCTACAACAATCAAGCAAAAGAAGACTCTATATACTACCCACACATTATCATTTCCGCTATTAAGAGTTTACTACGAAAATATTGTAAAACCATAACCTACTCCACCAAGACTAGTGATTCAAGCAAGACTTTCCCAAGCCTTGTGTTTTCCATCTTCTCGTTCGAGTTCCCCCTTTCTCTCGTTCGATCCTCTCTCTCTCTTGCGTTTTTTCTTTTTTTACTCGAACCTCTTTCTTTTAACCTAATTATCAATAATGAAGTTTTAAAGATTGGCACTAATAATCCACTAATTAACTTAAGGTTAACTCCTTTATGACTCAAGTAATTAGATTATTAACACAACCCTTTAACTTTAAATTTTAAAGCAGGAAATAGTCCCAACAACGCCCCTTAAATTATTTAATCAGAAATCCGACCCGCCTGGGATGCAGCCAGTTGACGGGCCGTCCGTGCCTGCGACGGTCCGGTCCTGCTGTTCCGTCGCAAGGGGCAGAGACTTGTGTTTTAGAAAAGTCCTGTGAGGGCCGTTCGTGCCGAGACGGTCCGTTCCTGCCATTTCGTCGTGCTGTCAGAGAGTCGATTTTCAGTACCCAATTTAGAATTTCTAAGTGTCATGGACGAGACCTCCACGACGGTCAGTCGTGACGTTGACGGGTCCGTCGTGGCATCGTTGCCTCTGACAGTTTCCCGAATAAATCTGCTGCCTGCTCAAAACGGACCAAAACAGGTCGTTTACAATAGATTACCAATTTACCCATCGTTGTCCTCCGAACGATCACGAGAAGAGAAAAAAAGAGTGAAAGGAAGATCTGAGTCTGGAAACAGATGTGGGGTATCTTTCTTGAATATCGCCTCCTTCTACCAAGTGCTTCTTCAACCGGTCGATTTTCATGGCAACTTATGGATGTGGAAATCTCCTGACCTCTCTCTCAAACTGCGAAACTTCTCATCTAAAATAGCAACAGCTCTTCCCTCATAAGACAAATTCTCATCAAAGCAAAATGAAATTCCCTAAGGATTTAATGAGTTTCCATCCCAATGGTGATCGTTTCACCATCGACCATGGAATACGGATGGACTCCGGACGTGCGGAGGGCAAAGCTATTCATAAGCCACTCCCCTACTCGGCTTCAGAACTTCCAATGGAACAATATATACCTGGACTAAGCTTTCCTCTTTTACCAAACCGCATCACCCCTTCATTGGCGAAACTGTTCAAAAAGACTTGTTCACCCTCCATGAACTCTAAGTCTCTAAACTTTGCGATCTGCAGATTCTTTTTGCCACTTGCGTCGCCTTTAGAAGCTTTTCTTGAATGGATTTCACCTTTTCTAACGAGTCCCCTCAAAAAGGTCAGTCACCCCAAGGGTCTAACTCGATGCATCAAACCACCAATGGGGGGCCTACATATCCTACCAGTACATGCTTCAAATGGGGCCAATCAATGCTGAGGTGAGAGCTATATTGTATGAAAACCTCCGCTAAGGTAAGAAGACTATTCCAGGCCACCGGAATTCATCACCACATGCACGAAGCATATCCTCCAACACTTGAAATCGTTCGCTCAGACTGACCGTCGGTCTGAGGATGGAACGCAGAAGAGTACTAAGATCCAACCTAGTACCCAATTCCGCATGCAATGTTTTCTAAAAACTTAGAAGTAAACTGCGTAACTCTATGATATGATGATAGTGGGACCCCATGCAAATCGAAACGATTTCTGGAGATATAGATCTGGCTAACTCTCGCATTGTAAGTCACCTAACCGGAAAAAATGAGCAGACTTAGTTAACCTATCAAACAATCACCCAAATAGAGTCGACTTACCCATAGTTCTTGGAAGACCAACACGAAGTCAATTGCCGGTTCTTCTCCCAAATTCATTCAGGATGGGCATTCTCTGAAGAAGTGTTCCTCAGGGCCTTGGTTGTTGTTATACTTTACGTGTTGACAGTTTGGACATTGGCAATAAAATCCCACAAGATCACGCTATGTCTTACTCCACAAAGTGTGCTCTTTAGGTCACGGTCATATTGGTTGCACCCGGATGTATCGAAACCTGAACTATGCGCCTCTGTCAGCATAGGTTGATCAAAATCATCGGACGCGGGGTACACATACCCTTCCCTTAATCATCAAATACCTTCATCATCGATTGTCGCTTCTTAGCTCTCCTTGCAACATTTCTATCTCGGATCCGGATCCAATTTTTTAAATCATAAACTGCTTTCCCTTAATCTTGTCAGAAGGAAGATCTTTCCTCCACAACAAGCTAAAAATCCTCCCTTCTCATTTATTCTTAATCTCTAAGGTAGTAGCAAGAATCTGAAAACTATATTAGCCAATGGGCGCCTAGAAGCTTGCCAGTGAGCGAACTACCCCTGCTCCCGTTTTCTACTTAAGCATCTGCTACAACATTAGCATTCCCGGATGATACAAGATAGTAACATATAATTCCTCAGTAGTTCCATCACCTCCTCACTGTCTCAAATTCAAATCTCTCTGGTAAAGAAATATTGTAGGCACGATGATCCATATAGACCCACCCACACTTGACCCCATTATAGATAGTGGTCTCCATTGCTTAATGCAAATCACCACCGCGGCCAATTCCCAAATCATGAGTGGATAGTTACGTTCATGCACTTTTAATTGTCTTGAAGCATTAAGCAATCACATTCTTCTCTTGCATTATACTGCACCCAAACAAGAATAGGAGGCCATCACAACCCTAAACAATGAAGAAGTGTTACCTTACACTGCTAAGTGAGAATGTTTGCAGTAGTCAACAGATCTTGAGATTCTGAAAGCTTTCCTCACACTACCGACCCATACAAATGGAACTTCTACTTAGTCCAAGTTCGTCAATTGGGCAAGCAATAAGAAGAGAATCCCTTGACAAATCGACGGTAGTAATGGCTAAGCCAACGAAGTTTGATTCTGACGCATTAGTAGGTCTTAGCCATTCGTAACGACTTGATCTTAGGAAGGCATCCACCATTCACTCCATCCTAGAAACCACGTGCCCCAAGAAGGACACTGCATCTAGCCAAAACCTCACACTTCGGAACGGTTGGCATAAGCTTTTCTCCCTCAACATTTCCAATACATCTTCAAATAATCCTCATGTTCCTCCTTTACTTTTAGAGTTATCAGTGATATCATCATAAATAGGCACAAAGAGATCAAAAGATGGCTAAAAATCCCGTCCATCAAAATCTATGAACGCACAGCAGGGGCATTCGTAAGACCAAAAGAATCACTACAAATCGTACTGCCCCATACCTGGTTCTAAAAAGCGTTTTTGGCACATCCGTGCCCGTATTTCAATTGATGAATAACCGGATCTCAAGTCATCTTAGAGAAGACACAAGCACATTGTAACTTTTGGATCGAACAAGTCTCAAGCGAGGAATGAGGATACTTGCTGTATGGGTGACCTGGTTCAACTGCGGTAGTCTGATGCAACATCCGGAAAACCCATCCTGCTTCTTCACAACAAAACCGGAGCACCCAAGGAGATGCACTTGGTCTAATGAGCCTGTGCTCAACACTCTGGAAGTTGGGCTTTTAACTCTCTAATCCCGGGAGACCCTTGCTATAAGGGGTTATGAGAAATGGGGCGAGGTACCGGTTCAAAAGATTCAATACAGAAGTCAATATCCCTATCTGGGGGGCATACCAGGGAAGATCTGCAGGGAACACATCAGAAACTCACGGACCACCGAACCGACTCAATCGAGGTACTGGGGTAGTGTCCACCCTTGAGCTGTTCCAGAAAGCTAAACACCCTTTACTAAACCATTTTCTGTTAGCAAGAAGAAAGAAAGGGATTATGCGATAACCGGATTGGAAAGTGTAGTCACCTCCCCAATAAACGGATTCGTGTCCCAGCTTGGCTACGTCCACCATTTAGCATTCAATCAAGATCGCAAATTGCGGAGAAGAAAGCCAAGTCATACCAGAATACATCAAAATCAACCATTTCTAGAGAACCCAAATCTACATAAGTGTTGCTCCCCACAAAGTTCACCAAACAAGGACCTATAATACCTTTTTCAAATACCCAGACTACCCACGGAGTAGAAACACGAATAGGCATATCCAAGTAATTCAGACAATGTAAATTTAGACATTAGCAAAAGAAGATCATAAGAAAAGGGATCCAGGATTCAAACAATACAGACAGCCATGCAATCAAAACAGAAGGTACTGTGAGACAGCATCGGATGTCTCCGCCTCCGATCTCCCAGGGGAAAGCATAACCATGGGGCCCTTTCGTTTGTTGTCCGTTGTCCCTACCATGTTGTGATGTAGGTCTCCAGTTTTCCCATACCCCCGGGGGCCCGGGGGGGGGGTTTTGGTGACCACCATTACTCAGCCACCACGCCCTCCAGCATAACGGATCTGCCAGGACCACCTCTACTCTAGCCATGGGGGTCTATTTACTCGTTTTGGACAATTCTATAATATGTCAGTTCTCCCCACATCCAAACCTCTTAGATTCAGCATGGGTCTCTCAGAGAAATGTTGACCGGCGAGGTGGACCCCCCAACTACAGTCTGTAGTGAAGACTGAATGGGGTCGAACATGAGGTAACTCCGGACCCTGGTCCTCTAGAGTAGAACAATTAACACTCACCCCCCTTTCGAAAAACCTCTTTGATGTCGATGCCATGGTGAATTCATTCTGGGATTCACTCCCTTCACCTTACTACGAAGTCTACATACTTCTTGAAAGATTTCGCTATGCCGCGATCTGTAAGGATGAAATTCGCAACTCGACTTCAACCTTTCACAAAACGGCGAATCCTCTCTTATGGATGTGAAACAAGTTGGGTGGTAATCTGGTAGTGCACGAAAACTAGCCTCATGATGCATGACCGACATATACCTTGCATAGGCTTAAGAACTCATCCCTTCCTATCCCAAAGTTAGGGGGATTTCCTTTTCCATAAACAAGCTAGAAAATGATTCCCAAGGTCATAGTGGTGCCCTATGTGTTAACTCAACATTGTTGACCGCCACACATTTGGCGTTCCCTTGAAACTGGTAGCTCACGAACTCAACACCAAACGTTCTACTATAACCATCTGTGTAGTAGCTCATGACAGTCACCTGAAAAATGTGAGGCATCCTCAGATTCTGCACCCTTGAAAGACGTGGAGGTTCAATTTCAAGAACTTACTGCAAAAGTTTCATCGCTGATCATGTGTCATATAGGCCCAGTAGTAGGCGGGAAAGTTCTTATGTCCAAATGAGGACATCCATACGAGGAGCCATAGTGGATGCATGTGTACTTAGAAACCGGAGGGGTTGGATTGCCGAAAACACTGTGGTGCCTGACCCTAATCAGACACCCACTTAAGATAAGCGAGGACCTGATTGATCATCTCTGGGGTAGGTGGGGTGGCATTTACTCATTCTGTATTGTTCATTCTCCCAATCATCCCTTTCTTGATTACTTCCTCAGCGGTAGAGGAGTCACCGCCCGTTTAGTACCAGATGGATAGGTGCTCGTCCTCTTCCCCGAGAGGACGTCCTCCCACGGCCCTCTACGCGGCCTCTTGCCACTTGTCCATTCGAGCTATAAGCCCAGTGGCTGGCTCAGAGGCAGCTTGCTTGCTGATGTGATGTGGCTAGTCGTTGCTCTAGTTTAAACATCTGCGAAAGAGAGGGAAGATGGGCAGATTACCAATTGGATCACCTGAGATACCAATTGATCAAGTAATAGGCACGAAAGAAAGAAAGAAAGAATGGAATTTTCCAAAGTCTTAAGCCTTCTCAAAGAAAAGTAAAGGGGTCCCCCTACCGTTCTTAAGACTCTACTAGAACGGTTCTGTGTGATGAGACCAACGAACCTAATGCTCTCATACCAAGTTGTCAGACCAAATCCGCCCGCCGAGACTGGCACCCATATTTACCCTCCTATGTGGAGCGAACCAACCAATCTTAAACCTTAGTTCATTGCAATTTGAATATCAAACATAAAGCAATGCGGAAGACTTAAAATCATAAATAAAAGGACAATTCAATAATTCTAAAATTCAAATCTAAATTTTATTTCCCCAAAAATCTGGAAGTTCATCACCACACAGAACATCTATGATCACTTATAAACTAAGAGTATTCTAAGAAGCTAAACAAAAAAGCTAGTCTATGCGAAACTTCAAACGCATCAAGACATGAGGATAGGAGTCCAGTACCAAGCGAGAAGCATTAGCTCACCCAGAAGATCCGTTGGTGTGACGGGTGGATGACGAAAAGAATGGCTAGAATTACTGTTGAGTCGAAGATTTGACGGACGTTGCTGATTCCACAATGTTACATTGAAGAAAACATAAAAGTCGGGTGGTCAGTACAACAACAAGTTTTTTAGAGTAGAGATCATCGGCCAACTCAAATAGAAAGACAATAATATCAGCTACATCATTAAATCAACTTATATTCTTAACATTGATAGCAAAAAGTACACAAACATAATTTATAACATCCACCGAACAATGTGAGGGACTCAAAGGCCTCCATACCATACTCGTTGGGATACAGGTTCTTTAGATTGATATATTATCATTCTTTCAAGATTCATTATCTTTATTCCTCTTGTGTCGGTACGTGGACACTCCGATCCTCTATACTATGTTTCGGAACGGACCACTCCGATCCCCTAATACTATGTTCGGGAACGGACACTCCGATTCCCATAAGTCAATGTGCGGTACGTGCACTCTGATCCCTACATCTACGTGTCGGTTCGTGACACCGTCACACTAATTCTAGGTGTCGGACGTTACACTCCGATCCCCTTAATCTAAACTGTCGGTTCGTGACACCAGTCCCACTAATTGATGTGTCTGAGTACGTACACTCCGATTGCAACTAATCTCTTTCTATAAAATTCATCAAGCCTCTTTTATATCAAGGCATCATCATTAACAAGAGATAGGTTTTTAGCAAGATTTGGGAATTCAATAGCTTATTCATGCTTTTTCATCCACAATCAGATATATATGTAAAATCCAGCATGCATTACACACAATAAGCAGAAAGAAAGAATCTATACTACTACCCAAACATATCATTCGCTATTAAGAGTTACTACGAATAGTGTAAAAACCATAACCTACCGCCCCGAAGGACTAGTGTCAAGCAAGATTTCCCCAAGCCTTGTGTTTTCCTCTTTCGTTCGATTCTCCCCCTTATCTCATTCGACTCTCTCTCTTGCTGTTATTGTTATTTTTCTTACTCAAACCCTCTTCGTTACCCTCATTATCATAAATAAGTTTTAAAAGATGGCACTATAATCCACTAATTAACTTAAGGTTACCTCTTTGATCCCTCAAGTAATTAGACTTATAACATTAACCCCTTTACTTTATAATTAAGAAGGAAATAGTCCAAACTTAACCTTAAATTATTTAATCAGAAAATCCGACCCCGTCTGGGGCTTACGCAGCCGTGAACGGGCCTCGTGCATGCAGACGGTCCGACGCTGTCCGCGCAGGGTCACGGAGACTTGTGTTAGTAAAAACAACCTGTGACGGTCGTAATGACATTGAGACGGTCGTAATGCCATTTTCGTCATGGCGTTCAGAGAGTCGATTTTCAATACCCAATTTTCAGAATTCTAAGTGTCATGGGACGAGACCTCCACGACGGTCCGTCATGACCGTGACGGTCCGTCGGGCATCGTTGCTTCTGCCAGTTTTCGAGAAATAAAAATATGCTTCTCAGATGCTCAAACGATAAAACAGGTAGTTACAATGGGTACGTGATATTAAGCTAATATTGTTGCATTGCTTACTGGTCTATGGGTTTTCAAATGATATAAGAAGTGTATGCAATGATATATATTGATATTATATTGTGAAACCTACATTAATAGATGTATATTAATGAAGTTTATGGTTATGTTTTGAATTATTGTTCATGGGCCATGCGGTAAGGGCTTGTGATGTGAATGATGGATTTGGCATTGATTGAAGTTGTTGAGGGGATGAAGGTATGCTGCCCCATGTTTTTAATTGATATTAATAAACTTTGTTCTTTATGATTGGTCTATGGTCACTTATGGTGGCGGTGCTATGTGTTACTTGCAATTTACGTGGCCTTGTCGGCGTTACTTTATGCAATATTTGAGCATGGCCTTATTGGCAACTACTGAGTATGTGGCTATTTGTTTTGTAGTTTGATTATGTTGAAGCCTTGACATTATCTAATATATGTGTGAAGTTATATAGTCATATATGTATTTTCGAGTTAGTTGACCTAAGTGATCATGTTAGACTATGACTTTGACATTATGATGATAGTGGTAGGTTAAGTCTTGGTATTCCTAATTGACTTATGAGTCTTGTGGAGTATATTAATAATGTTATGAGACATATTATGATGACTGAAGATGTTCAGGTGATTTTGAGGTTCTTTCTAGAATGACTGCATTCGACTTAAAAGTTGAAGAGGGTGATGTTTGTCTTGACTGACTTGTATCTCTTGCTTGATGTATATACGATATGAATATTTGATTGGTCTTGATTAAGGTGTTAGCACTCTTAGTCTTGAATGTATGAAGTACATGTGCTTTAAAAGATGTGATTGAGAGTCTCTTAGTGAAAACCTTGACTTAAAGTCAAGGTTTAAGATATTGAAGCGTAAAGCAGTAATGGTATCCTTCAAAGTAAAGATGAGGACTTAAGGTTAGTTGGTGGAAAGGCATCATATTAATCCTTTAGGAAAGTCATCATGATCTTTTTGTCTCCATGGTGAGGTAGCCTAGGGGACTTTCCTTATAGGGTTAATGCTGCTTGGGTATGACATTTTATCGTACCCTATTCATCGTGAACCGAATGTATGAATTCATCTATGAGAATGACAGGCTAGCATCGATTGAGTATGGTAAGGGAAGGAGTTCTAGTTAAGTATGAGAATAGAACAAAGCATGCCATTCATATCTTCAAACATGTGCTACATGGGATGGGCTAAGTTTCTACCATTGGCAAGTAGAAACCCACATCGATATAGGATAGAAACTATGGCATTCATGGTCTAGCTATCATGTCTATTTAGTATTGCCTATTCTCATCCTATGGAATTACCTATGTAGCATTGAGGAGTTCATGGAAGTTAGGTGGTGGTACGGGACGCCACCTAGACATTCACAATAGACTTAAGGTGTTATGTGGAAGTTCATAGGAATGTCCAAGACCCTGATTGAATGGCTTTTGTGATGTATGATGTCTTGAATGAAACTAATGACTTATACTAATGAGTATGTACATAATGAGTACAATCTAAAGTGCTTAAGGTTCCGTCGCTAAAGTGGTGAAGAGGGAAATAGGAAATAAGGGATGATCTCTTCAGTCTTATATTGAAAGTCTTGAGGATGACTCTAGTTAGCGAAGTTGGTTGATTTTGTGGACATGATATAAGCCTTAGGTAGTCTTAAGGACTATTTAGGTGATCTCAATTAGGTCACTATAGATGTTATCTTCTTGAATTACTTAAGTAGGTCTACTGATAGCCTTTGTAAGAAGAATGTCATATCACCCTATGTGTTGATGTATAATGTGAGCATGATTCTATCTTAGGGATTCTATAGGATCTCTTAAGTGTGTGTGTAAGGGATTGTATGGTGGTCGATTCCAACGCATCAACTGAAATGGAGTCACTTCGAATGAAGAATGAAGAATCTTACCTTGTGTTTATAATGTCTTTGTAAGTAGTATGTGAATCATTATTAGATAATCTGAGGGTCGTTAGGCACCTATAGAGAGGGTGTAGGGCGGTCTCTCTTTGTTGGACTTAACTGAATCTTAGATGACTCTATAAGTGAATAAAATACATGTAGAAGTATCTTATCTGTTTCTAAATAGATGTATGATGTTGTTATGATATAATTTAATTTTTAGGAAAAGATGCATATTCTAATTAAAGTCCATTTCATGGATTTCTATGCATACATTAAGCCATACTTAGGACATGTGGTTGTACTAAATCAATTCTTTTACTAGTCTATATAGTTCTTGATAGGTGAGACCTTTGAGAAGTGAAGACTTGGACTTAAAGATAGTTCAAGAGAAGTTGAAGTATGTCCTAACTTAACTCGAGGGCCAATATATATGTCTTTTATGTTTTCATCAAGTATTGTAAATAGACTAAGATTTTTATATTCTTATTTTGAAGTAAGTATGGGTCGTGTCCCAAAGTATCATTGGGCTTAAGATGATGGATTGAGACTTAGTATTCCTATTACGTTTATATGAAAGAGATGTTGAGAAGATATTATGTTTTGTGAAAATTTTTAATTCTCCAGTACTTTTCACTATGTATATGCAATAAATGATATGAAAGAGGCTTGACTAAGAACTCCGAGAGTTTCGACGACACCGGTTAAGATCCAATATTGTACCCTAACTTCTAGGGTATGGTTTTGGGTTGTGACAAGCTTGGTATCACAGCATAGGATGTGAAAGTAGTATTAGGAATCAAAAAGTCTCATCAAGTCACATCTAGTAGAGTCTTGACCATCGGTGTGAGTCGTGCGAGAGGCTATAGGACGATAAATTTTCCCTTCTTTTCTACTTTTATATTTTGCGGTACAGTAAATGTTATGATTATCCTTCTTATAAGTTTTATTGTGTTTTCTAGGAGATGAATACTAGAAGGATGACCGCAAAAAGGATGGAAGAAGAGAGGGTGAATGAGGAGGTTCCTCCTCAAGGTGAGCAAGGATTTCAAGGTTCTTAAGATTACCAATTTCCTCCACAAGGTGATCCTATTCCTAATGTGGAAGGAAGTATTGAGGTTCAGGAGATGTCTAACAGGGATATTAGAGAGGCTTTGTTTGCTATAGCCCGAGCTGTGACTATGCAAGCTAATTTGAATATGATGTGTAGGGTTGTGGAGAGCACTATGACATCTAGATTGGGAGATTTTGTGAGGATGAATCCTTTTATCTCTCTTAGATCTAAGGTAAATGAGGATCCCCAAGAGTTTCTTGATAGAGTGTACAAAGTTTTGAGTGCTATGTATGGGGGTAACATCTAGGGAGAAGGCGGAGTTGGGTCGTACCATTTCGGGATGTTACTCCAAATTTGGTTACCACTCAGAATGGATAATAGGCCAGAAGGATCGGGTCCTACTGAAGGAAAGAATTAAGGAAGATTTCTGGTATAACTTTCCCCAAAGAGGGGGAGAGAAATTAAAGGTGGAGAAGTTTATCAATTCTCAAGCAAGCAATCTGAGTGTGCGGATTTATCTTTTGAAATTCTCAAACTTTGATCTAGGTATTGGCCCATTCTCTGGGTCTAAGACAAGAGATGAATGAATTGTTTGTGATGGGGTTAGCCGACTCGTGATTGGAAGAATGTTGTACCGCTATGTTGCATGCTGTATGATCCGAGCTAGACCAGGGTGTATGGGCACTCAATGAAGAGTCTAAACATAGGAGGATGGCTAGATTTTAGAAAAGGAAGAGTGGTGTTGTTAGTGATCAAAGAGCAAAACTAGGTTTACAGAAGGAAGGTTCAATCTAAAGGAGAATCTAGGAGCGCTAAGTTCAAGGTTGAGAAAGGAGGTGGTTCCAAGGATGGCAAGCCTACTTGTGCAAATTGTGGGAAGAAACATTATAGTGAGTGTCTCTTGGATATGGGAGTTGCTTTGGTTGTGGTAAATATTGGCACAAAGTGAGAGATTGTCCTATGATTTCTTCTAGAGGTAGAGAGGGTAAGAAATTTGATCCTAGTATTCCAAAGGATGATGTTTCAACAAAGAGGCGTTTCTATGCACTCCGTTTTAGGGTGGAGAAGCCGGATGAGAAGGAGAGTTATGATGATGTTGGTAAGTTCTCTTTCTTTTGATAATATATGAATTCCTTCTAAATGGGGGAGTATGATTTGTAGATAGGATAGAAGTTCTTGAATTTGTTGCTTGTGCATGATGCCCATTTTCTTCAATTTGATATTAATAATACTCCGATTCTATTGTGATTGGTATGGTCCACTTATGGTGGCAGTGTTACATGTTTTACTTGCTAAAGTGTGAAGAGGGAATAAGGGATGATCTCTTCATGTCTTATATTTGAAATTCTTGAGGATGACTCTAGTTAGGGAAGTTAGTTGATTTTGTGGACATGATCTAAGCCTTAGGTAGTCTTAACGACTATTTAGGTAATCTCGAAGAGGTCACTATGGACGTTATCTTCTTGATTTACTTAAGTAGGTCTTTTGATAGCCTTTGGAAGGAGAATGTCATATCACCTATGTGTTGATGTATTATGTGAGCATGATTCTATCTTAGGGAGTCTATAGGATCTCTTAAGTGTATATGTAAGGGATTCTATGGGCAATCACTTCACAACTCACTCAAGTGAGACTTAGAGTTCACCTTCGGTAGAATAATGTTACCTTGATGTTTATAATTGCTTTGTAAGTATGTATGGAATCATTATTTGTATAATCTAAGGGTCGTTTAGGCAAACATCTCGAGAGGGTGGTTGTATGGGTCGTCTCTCTTTTGTGTGACTTAACTGAATCTTGGATAATTTTATGGAGGAGGAGGAAATTACATGCTAAGGATCGATGTGTTTCGAAATGATTTTTGGATGTTATTATCAATAATAATTTTTAAGTAAAAAGTACATATTTCCAATAAAGTCCGTTTTTCAGGATTTTTATGCTATAGTATACTTAGTAACATGGGGTTGATTAACTCCATGCTTTATCTAATCTATATAGTTCTTGGTAGGTTAGTACCTTTGAGAAGTGAAGAATTGGGACTTAAAAGATAGTTCAAGAGAATTTGAAGTATTTCTCACTTGACTCGAGTGCATATATATGGTCATTTATGGTTTCATTCAAAGTATTGTATACCACTAAGAATTTCTATATTATGTTATGGAAGTGGGCCGTGTTGTTGCGTATTCTTTTGTCTTAAGATGATGAGATTGCGAATTAGGTATGTCCTTACTTTTGTATGAAAGAGATTTTTTGTTGCGGACTAATATGTTTGTTAATAAAGTTTTAATCGCACTACTTTTCATTTTGTATATGCAAATGAATGATATGAAAGTGTCTTGTCTAAGAACTCCAAGAGTTAGCGGACGCAGATTACCAATCAAGATCTGTCCTAACTTCGAGGGTATGGCTGGTTGACACAACACCGACTCTGAGGGGAACCCAAACAAAGACGAACGGGGGGGGGGACATTCTTGTATGATTCAGTATTTTTCTATTGCTCTTTTAAAATTTTAAGGCAGGGCTTCAAATAATCAGTTGTGATGTAGAAAATTGTTAAATTATTGTAACATTTGTCCTCAAAAACCTTTGAAAAACCTGAGGAATTCCTTTTGTCTCTTTAGTGGATTTGTAAACATGTCTTCAACTCACTATTGTTGTTGGATACCATAAAAGAATAATTTTTTAGATCTCCATAGGAGATCCAAATGTCGTTGACTCGTTCAGATTTTTTGCCATATTCCTATTTCAATCTTGATAGTTTAAGTATAAATTTCTGTGTTAGGCATACATTTCATTTCTTGACACATTTATTTTACTCTTTCAGGTCATACATGCTTATTTTTTCAAACTTCACCTACGACATTTTTAAAATGAAGAGTATTGTGGAATTCATTGAAAACATTATTTTGTTGGATTGATTATTTCATTATAGTAGCTATTTCATTTATATTGTTATTTTTTAGTTGTGATAGTATAGTTTAGATTAGTATTTAGATTAGCTTTTTGTTGTTTAAATTTGGTGAACTATATTATTATGTTTTATGAATTAACATTATATGTTTTTTTATCATTTGACAGACTTTGTCACCTCTAATACCATGTGTTTTAATATCCATTTTGGATGTACTTGTTAGAAGAAATTGGTTGTTGAAGATTGTGACTTTTAGCGTCTAACTAATTTTTAGTCGTTATGATTGCCACCAAATTATTCTCGTTAAAAGTATGAATTGTTAGAGAAAATTATTAAATTTGCCAGCTAAAAAGTGGATGATACATGAGCATAATTTGTCATTTCAAATTTGATTTAATAGCCATTTTAATCACCACTAAAACTAATTTGTTTTAGCGGAAATTAATTTTGATTTTCTAGCTATATTAATGGTTGCTACATGAGCATAACTAACTATTTTAGATTCTATTTAGTAGCCATGATCATTTCTACAACTAATTGCCGCTGTAATAAATTAGTTTTAGCGGCAATTTAATTGGATTTAACAACTGTAAAAATGGTTGTTACATAAGCATAGTTAACTGCCTTAGATTGGACATAGAAGCCCTCGTAATTGCCACAAAATATTGTCGCTAAAATGAATGATTTTTAGCGGCAATAGAGCTTGGCTTTACCAGTGCTCGTCCAAAAGGCTGGAAAAGCCTTTGCCGACCCCCATACAACGGCCAAAGACCATTGTCTGGTAACGTCTATAGCGTCCATTGTTATGGTCGCTATAGCCATTTTTAATTGCCAATAAATCACGCTTTTGTGTAGTGGCGATACACTTAAGATCGGGTTGTCGTCCGATGGGTACACGAAAGTGACGAAGTGCTAGAGTCTTCAAAAATCTTATGCAGATGTAACGAGAAGGGAACTAGAGTTCCAAGTTGATGATTGAGTTTTTTCCTGAAAGTGTCACTCATAAAGGGGGTGATGAGATTTGGAAAGAAAGAGAAGCTCAGTCCTAGATATGTAGGACCTTTCAAGATCTTGAACAGGGTTGGCAAGGTGGAATATGAGTAAGATTTGCCATCAGACTAGTAGCAGTGCATCCAATCTTCCAAATCTCGCTCTTGAAGAAGTGTGTGGGTGATCTAGTCTCTGTAGTTCCATTAGAGAGTGTGGCGGTGAAAGATAGTCTTTCTTATGAGGATGTACTAGTTGAGATTCTTGACTGTCTGTTTAGAACGTTGAGAAACAATGAAGTCGCTTCAGTCAAGGTTTTGTGGAGGAGTCAGTCCGTAGAGAGAGCTACTTGTGAAGCAAAAGCAATCATGAAAGCAAAGTATCCTCACCTCTTTCCTTTCAATTCCACTCCAGCTTGAGGTAATAGTTCCTCTTCAGTTTTTCAGTCATTCATGCATGAATTCAGGCTTAGAATCATGTTCCATCGGTTTGTACTTGAATTTTCAACGTATTTTTATGTTCTTGGAACTCAATTCAGTCAGAAACTCAGTCCTCAGTGTTTAGTAGTAGGGATTGCAGCTCTCTCCCTTTATATAAGCTATTTAGTCATCATTCAAAGACGAATGGTCCCAAAGGGGATATAATGAAACAACACAAAAAGTACAAAAATTGCAGATTTTCAGAAGTTGCAGGAGCCAGCGACGGAGCCAACTAGGAACCGTCAGTCAACTTATGGTCCGTCAGTCAAATCTATCGGTGGGCCAGCTAACTCTTAGTTCCAAGTCAAAAATGACAGTCAACTAGTATGGACCGTCAATCGACTTACGGTCCATCAGTCGACTTCGTCAATTGATCTGCTTACTTCCACTTCTTAGTCGCAAATGGCGGTCGACCAGTACTGACCGTCAATCAACATACGTTCCATCAGTCGACTCCGTCGATTTCCCATGTGACTTTCAACTCTCAGTCACAAATGACGGTCGACTAGTTCGGTCCGTCAGTCGACTAACGGTGCGTCAGTTAACTCCGTCGATTCGCCAGTTGACTTTCAACTCTCAGTCACAAACGACGGTCAACCACTACGGTCCGTCAGTCGACTTACGGTCCATCAATTGACTCCGTCGATTCGCCATATGACTTTCAACTCTCACTCACAAACGACGATCGACCAATATGGACCGTCAGTCAACCTACGGTCCATCAGTCAACTACGTCAGTGACTCCGACAACTTTTAAGTTAGGGGTGTTTGGTCTTTTCTCACTTTGTTTAAACCCTAAGATACGTCAGTTTGACCTTAAATCATCAGAAAGTCAGTTTAAGCCTAGAAACATAACTTCCCTAAGTCAAATCATTAAATCAAAACTTAGAAAATTTGAAACAAGAAACGAGAAAAAGGTCAAGATTCCCTAGTTCAAGAACGCAGCAAGGTTCCCCCAATTCCAGCCCCAAAATCTAAATATTGCTTCGTGGATTTCATCACCAGGTTTGTGGGATTTCACTAGTGGGTTCCTTTCACCCATTGGGTCCCTATTTTCAGACTCTTGATTCCTATATCATTATTAGACCTAGGATTTCTAGAACTTCATGAAATAATTATTTATATGTTCCAAATCAGATTATCATGTTATTACTCAAATATTGCATGAATTTCGTAACCCTAGCTATGTATTTCTATAGTTCTTGAATTACACATGCTAGGTCAAATATTTCAGTTACTTCAGATATACATGCCTCATTTATAGATGCATAATTACCAGATTAGTTATTGCATTCTCAGTTTGAATGTTTAGTTTGAGCTATCCAGTATTTACAAAAACTAAGTCATAATCAGTTAATTACATAATTCATTGAGAGTAGCATAATACCGAGTTGGACTAGGGTTTAGCATACCCAATTAGTCCTAGAAGTCCTAGCCAAGTAGGTTGTAAGTCCCCACTGTGGGCATCAATTTAGTGATCACACCAGCATGCCTTTATGCCTATGGCAGGGTATATTGGGTCCTCTCGATGAGGCGTATACATCGAACTCCACATTTAGCTCATGTGGTTTTATTATCGATTATTAGTAGCTCCTACATATCAGTCAAACTTTAATACATTGACCATATTTACAATTAGTTATTGTTCAGTCTCACCACGTTATAATTTGTTCATTGCATCGTGTTAGCTCAGAATTCAATATATCGTGTTCAGATTATTATATTTTCTTATGTGCTTATTCAATTATGTTTTACTTCAGCTTTATTCTATCATACATTCTCAGTACCTTCAAGTACTTACGCACACGTGCGCTACATTTTCTCATGATGTAACTTCATGTTCTCAACATCCGGATCGCGCTTAGATCGATTTCCGATCTCCAGCTCAGCAGATTCAGTGGTGAGTCCTCATTCTCCGAGGATAATAGTCACGAGTTTCATTTCAGTATTTAGTCCTTTAGTTTCAGTTTTTGCTAGACTTAGTTGGGGCCCGTCCCGGCATTTCTAGTTAGTTTAGAGGCTATTTTCAGACATAGTTAGTTTCAACTTAATGTTGAGTTAATAGTTTCTTTGTATTAAACTTATCAGTATTTCATTTATCTCAGATATAGAATATGGCTATTCCCCATCTTTTCAGTTTAAATTATGATTTAGCTTCCGCATTCAGTTTATTATATTTAGTGTGCTCATGATCATGCCAGCAGGGTTAGCTTGGGATCAATTGTGGTTCTAGGTTCCGTGTCCACGTCTCGGGGGTAGCTTAGGGCGTGACAATATGCTAGAAGGGTTAGCTTGGGATCACTCGTGATCTTAGGTCTAGTGTTTGTGTCCTGGGGATAGATTCAGAGGGTGACAGTCTCCCTCGTAAGGACAACACTGACATAGATATGAAATATTAGAGTTCTATGAGGACATGATAGCACCCACAAGAACTCTATGTGTCTAGGCCCTCCAACCAAAAATTAAGATTGTAAAAGAGAGTTCCTTCACCCACAACTTTGTAAAATCATCATTAGGGATAGACCTACTTTTGAGAGCTTCCCATGCAGATTTAATTGTAATGTTTTTAGCACCCAATTTTTTCCACCAAGGTTTATCTATTGCCTCAGAATGGTTGATGTTTCTCGTAGTCAATCTAATGTGCTCAACAATATTACTAGGCATAAAATTCTACATAAGTTCATATCATCCATCTTCTTTAAAAATATATATCAAATATCAATCAATGAATGACACACTTGTAATTCGGTAGGTTGGAGATATAAAGGACCTACATTTTTTAATTATCAAAACAAACACTAGAAGATATTCCTTTAGGTTCCCGCAACAACATTTGTTCAACAGCGCCTTTGTTCTCCAACATATGCTTCCACACTTGTGAACCACCTTTCCATTTCACAATTGTAGGTATTTTCTTTATGCAATATTTATTCCATGTGAAGTTTACCTATAGTGACCTTTGAGTTCTAAATTTCTACCAAAGTTTAGCAAACATAGCTTCTTAAACCCAAACCCCCTTCAATATTTGATAACAAACCTTATCTCAAGAAGCCAACTTCTTATTCCTACCAGTACTGTTCTTACTCCATATAAATTTGGAAAAAATTCTATGAAGATCTTTCAAAACACACTTGGGAAGGGCTACGGGAGATAGTACATGAATAGGGATGCTCTAGAAAACACGAGTAATTAAAACTTTCTTACCCCCAAAGGATAACATATTGCCTTTCCAAGCTTGGAATTTATCTTACACCCTTCTATAAGATCTACATAATGTTCCATCCTACTCCTAGCATGATTAATGGGACAACCAAGATATTTGAAAGGAAAATGAATCCTACATATTCTTGTACAATCCTCTAACACTCTTTCAAAATCTGCAGCAACACACTAACGAATAAAGAATGAGATTTTTCAATATTATTTTTTACCTGATTGAGCTTCATAATCCTGCAAAATTGATACAATGTTGTTCAAAGAAGATTTGTTGACAGAAGAAAAGATAGTAGTGTCATTAGCATATGTAAGATGATTAATTTTGGTTGACCAAAACCAACAAATAGCACATCATCAATCAAGGCTTTCAAAGCCCTAGACAAAGCCTTTGCTAAGAGAATAAATAGAGTAGGAGAAATGGGGTCTCCATGATTTCCCCTCTAGTAGAATGAAAGAAGCCCTGGAATTGACCATTTACTCTAAAAATAAAAGAACCCCGGTTTCCTTACAACTTTCATTAGAAAAAATCAAGAGACATGTCATAAGTTTTAGTCATATCCATCTTACAATAATATTAGCAGGATTACCCCTCTTCCTGATATCTTTGACAATATGATGAGTCAATAGAACATTTTAAACGATGTTTCTACCTCATACAAGACCAGATTTGTTATTTGAAATAAACTAATAATAGTTTGTCATGATTTACTACGGACGAGATCTTGTTGGTGAAATTACTCAAAGTAATAGGTCTCAAATCCAATAATGATTGAGGATCTTTTTTCTTAGGTAATAGTACTAGATTAGTGTGAGTAATGTATGTTGGCAAAGATTTACCTAAGAAAAAATCTTGTACCATTATTAATACATCATTTCCAACAAGATTGGTAAAATATCCCTATCAAACATCAGGACCATTGGAACTATCAACATTCAAGCTAAAAACAACCTTATGTACCTGATTCCGTAATGATGCATTCTCATCAGCAAACAAAATTAGGATTCTGTATCAATAAATATAAATAAGTGGCATCCCTCTCTTGGGTAAATTTTTTATGATAGTAATCAATTCTTAAATAGCTTATCCCCTTCCTCTTCAATCCAAATCTTGTGGGTATATAGGATTCTCTTCAGATTATGTCTCTTCCTTCTGGCCTTTACTAGATTGTGAAAGAATTTTGTATTTATATCCCCATTTTCGAAGAATTCATAACAACCCTTTTGTTTCCAAAAGCGTTCCTTATTGTGAAGATATTTTTTTAAGTTCAACTTTGGCCCTTAGTAACATTGATCTACTTAATTGTTTTGGCTTCTTCAAATATATTCTCTTGATATTCTTCTTAAAAGAAATAAAAGGATTCTCAAAATTATTGGAAACCCATTCTGTCTAGCAATCTCTTTAAAGTCGTCATGCTTTGTCCAGAATTTTAGGAACATCAATGGTTTGTTATATCTTGTATCATATTCTTCACAAAAGAATAAAAATGGAGAATGATGAGATCCAGTTCTTGGTAACTCAAGATTGACCGCTCTATTCTGTCTCATACTAAAACCATAAACTCTATTGAATAATACAACCAGAATTGCCAACGTGGTTGTCGAATAGCCTTCTTCTAGAGTTGGTCCGGCCAATTTTCTTTTATCAGAAAAGAATTTTCCTATTCTAAAGCATCCAGATCTCATAGGGATAAAGTTCGATTATAACTAGTACTATATTGCCAAGCGACCCTATGATTTTAACTAACCAGAAGGAAGGTAAGGAGGTTTTACCAGTAAATATGTTAGCATGATCTATAAGTATCATCTAGTCTCACCATCATCGAAGCCTATTCCAATAAAAAAATTCTCATCTATAATGAAGGAACCCCACGATTGGTATGGATAGAAGAAGAAGTGCATAAGTTGTATATTATTGAGAATCTTCAATATATCGTTATTGGAAAATTTTCGTATGGATGGCTAGGAATATAAGAGCTTCGCCCTCAAATTCCTAAGCAATTCAACGTGAAAGGAGAGTGTAAAATTTGTTTATTGCGGAATAGGCACATATTATTGAGATTATCTGGACAAGAAGATATCATCAATATGATGTCTAAATGTAATTATTGTTTACTATCAAAGGATATATATTTACTCTTATATGATGCGACCTTTGATACATGATGTTGTGTTAAATATTGAGGAAGAAAAAATTCAGGCAATGTACTGGATTTCCTTTATGGATTTTAAACAACATTCTTTGTTAAGGAATCCATTTTCTCATTAGCGTCAGCAGTAGGAAAACCTTTACAATTGGACATGGTGATGATCAATAACACTAGACATAGTTGTGCTACGATTAAGGTGAAGGTGGACTTGTTGGATAATCTTCCCAAGGTTGTAGAGTTGGAAGTGGTGAATGAGGAGACTACGAATCCTAGAATGGAGAAAATTTAGATTCAATATGAGATTGTACCAAAATATTGTAAGTAGTGTAAACTACAAGGGCATACAGAACAAGAATGTTTAGGATTCTGCATGCAGAAATCAGGGATCGCAAGAAGGAGATAGGGCATGAAATAATGAAAAGAAAGTCAAGAATTCACAACAAGAAGCATTGCTAATAAGGGTGAGTGAGAAGTTTAAGAAGTGTCTTCCTACAAATAAAATAACCTCAAGACAAGAAGAGAATAGCGAAATGTGGAAAATGAAGGAGTTTGCACAGGTAATAAGTTTGAGGTTCTAAAAAAATATACGTCAAAATGAGGAGAGTAGTACACACAATACAATAATGATACTGATAAACAAGGGGAGTAGAACCCTGCAAAATCAAAAGAAATTCAATTAGAAAAATTGATAAACAGAAAATAACACAAAGCTAAAGGGCAAAGCAATAAAGAGAAGGTGGATTTACCAGATATAGTGGAAGAAGGAAAATATGTTGATGCACAGGGGCAAACAGGGAGCTGGAGGAGTCACATTTGGTTCACTCGAGAAAGGTAGTAGGAAAAAGTCAACATAACAAAGAAGTTGATGAAGAAGAGTCAAAGAGAGTAGATAATTAACCACCGAGAAGTGGGAGCAGAGCAACCAGTGAGATGAGAGATCTACTACATATAGTTGTCTAAAAAGTTGGAAGGTGTTGAATATCATGAATCTTTATAGACTGAAATTTCAGCAGATAGGCCTCCCCTTCACCTGGAGTTGTGTGCAAATGACTCAACATTAGTTCCAGTCATTCCTGAAAAATAATCCCCAATGGAAAGGTTGCATGAACTGATTACACAATATTGCCTGAATAAAGAACCTTTAATCATGGCAAAAGTAGACATAGTATCATATATGACACAAGATGTGCAATAAGAAGAAGAGCAGGAGAAGGAGGAGGAGACGGCTCCAATATGTGGAACATCAGTAAGGAGGTTGGTCTATCACAATATTTTCCTCACAATTATAGAAAGACAAGGGGAAAAGATATTAATATCTCTGTCCCTACCAGAATTCAAACTAAGAGTGAGGAAAATCAATGTCCAAATGAGTTACAAAGCTTTATTGTGGAATATTAGGTCTGTAAGAACACAATAGACCTTTCATAGGGAACAAATGCTTCATAGACATCACAAATTTGAGATTATTGCTTTGATAAAACCATTTAAAAGTACAAAACAACTTCAAAGATACAAAAGAAGAATTGGAATACCATATGCTAATTATAATACTAATGGGAAGATTTGTATGTTTGTCAATCATCATATTCAAGTGGTTATAGTAGTGTATTTTGATCAACAATTAACTTTACAACTCACATTAGAATATGGCAATAAAATATTAGATATTGTAGTGCATTCTAAATGTTCTAATTTTGAGAGAGTAAGTCTATGGGGAGATTTGTCTTCAGCCAACAATTCAATATTCCTTGGTTGGTGAGTGGTGACTTTAATGTGATCCTTAGATATGAAGAAAAACTAGGCGGATTTCTTGTTTATCCGCATCAATATGAGGACTTCATATTATGTCTTAACTCATGTGATTTGTAATGTTTATTTCTCAAGAAAACCTTTTACTTGTTGGAATAGCAGAGTAGATGAGCCATGTATTTTCAATTTATTAGATAGGGTTGTAGTTAATGATTCATTATTGAGATTTATGGCAACACTGAACTACAACACCTAGCTAGGAGAGGGTCTGATCATGCCCTCTTACTCCTTACTTGTGGTGAGGAAAATATTCCTATTGGAAAGCGTTTAAATTTCTTGAACTTTTGGACCAAAAGAGAAGACTTCAAAAATGTTGTTAAACATATTGGGTGGCTAAAAATTGAGATGATATTTTTATTCAACTAAAGCAGAAATAAAAAAAGACCAAAAAGGCTTTGCCCTTATGGAGCAGAGAGATTATTGGAGATATTTTTATGAAATTAACTATTAGAGAGTAGATTGTGAAGATTCAATATACAGTATATTCCAAGAAGACCATTCACCTATTAATATATGAATATTGCAAAGAGAACATGCCGAATTAAAGATTTATCTTCATTATGAAAAAGAGTTTTGGAGGCAAAAGGCTAGTGTTCAATGGTTTGGATAAGGATATAGAAATACTAGATTACTACATTGAGTTGTTAGGCGAAGATGGGAAAGGCTTACACCAATCCTCAAGCAAGATGGCACATAGACATATTCTAATGATGAGATCATAAGGGAAGGAGTCTCCTTTTTTGAAAAGCAATTCACTGATGGAGATATAGAAGAGGAAATGACTATATTACATAGTATACAACAACGCATATCCCTTAAATATATGAGTTTCTCACTGCTCTACTTGATCCAGAAGAAAATGAAAAGTTGGTATTTGAATTAAATGTAGATAGTGACTGTCGTCGTGTTGGTTTTACTGGATGTTTCTTTAAGATATGTTGTGATATTGTAGGCCCTTATATGATATGTACAGATTGTGCATGCTTTTTCCAGGGTGTTTCCCTACCAAAATTTATTACTCACTCTAATTTTGTTATAATACCTAAAAAGGATATTACCTAGTCCTTCTCATACCTTAGATTAATTAGTATGAGTAAATTTTTAAATAAGATCATTTACAGTCTGGTTCATGGTAGGATTGAAGGTTATCCACCTACACTGATATCACAAATCAAACTAGCTTTGTTAAAGAGAGGAATATCACTGAAAATGTATTGTTGGCTTAGGAGGTTATGTCAGTCATAAGTCTAAGGGGTAGGCCTGATAATGTGGTTATCAAATTGGACATGGCAAAAGCGTATGACAGAGTAGAGTGGAATTTGCTAGTCAGAGTCTTGGACAAGATGGGTTTTCATGCTGAAATTCTAGACATGATTTGGAGACTTATTGTTAATAATTTATATATAGTTATTATTAATGGGCAGGCTCATGGATTTTTCCACTCTACAAAAGGGTTCAACCAAGGGGACTCATTATCACCTGTTGTTTTAATATTGTCTGTGTAAGTGTTATCTAGAGCTCTGAATCAATTATTTGAGAGATATGATTATAAAAGCTATGAATTGCCTAAATGGAGTGATAAGTTGAATTATCTATCTTATGCAAATGATACAATTATTTTTGGAGCTTCAAACAGTAAATTTTTAAAGCTTATAATGTGAGTTTTAAGAAAATAAGAGGATAATCAGGATAGTTGATCATAAAGATGAGAACTCATATTATGTTCATAATAAGGCAGCTCACAATTTCATTGAGTTTGTGGAGGAGATCACTGGTTAACCAAGAGGTTTATTTCTTTTGACATACGTAGGATTCCCTATGGTCATGCTAAGAACAAGAAGGTACATTTCATTGCTTCATCAAGGGGATTCAAGACAACTTACAGTTGTGGAACGAAAAGCTTTTGACTTTTGGGGGTAAAACAGTTCTACTAAATAGTGTGCTTCACAGCATCCCTACTTATCTTTTATGTGTCCTTTACCCCCAAAAGTGTGTCGTAAATGATATTCATAGAAGGTTTTCTAAGTTCATGTGGAACTTCAAAGAAGATGGAAGATCTACCAATTGAATACCATGGAAGGATATTCGTATGCTTAGAAAATAAGAAGGATTAGAATTTAGGTCTTTATTTGACCTCTCTAAGGCTTTATTTGCCAAGTTATGGTGGAAATTTAGAATAAATAATACAATGTGGTCTAACAATATGTGGAATAAATATTGTAAAAAGCACATGCCACACACAATAAAATGAAGAGGTGGATCTCAAGGTTGGAGACAAGGGACTACTTTGACCAAGAAGTGTGGTAGGAACCAAAGGAAGTACATAATAGTATATGGTATGATAATTGGACAAAATTGGGAGCCCTACACTACCAAATGAATCATAATCATGATTAGAGTATGTTTATCAGGTTTTTAATGAGGATAGATGAGATCAGACAATAATACAACATAATTTGCTGAGTAAATTAATCATGTTAATAGAATCTTGGGAAGTCTAACTCCTTCATATGAAAGGGAAAAGTAATATGGATGCGCAGTGAATTTGGAAAATTTAAAGCTAAATCATTATAGGATTTATGTATAAATACAAAGGATCCCATTGATAAAATATTTAACATATGGGTGGAAGGACTATCTTTTAAGGTGTCTTTTATGTGATGAAGGTTGTAGTTTATGAGAATTATGATTGTAGAAATGCTCATTAGAACAGGAATTACTAACTTAAGATCTGTAGTTGTTGTAACAGTAATGTACAAGAGACCTTTGTCCATTTATTTATTGATTGTCCTAAATCATATCAAATTATGAGGTTATTCAATGAGGCTCCAGGTCTGCATTTTTAGGTGGTGCATATCAAACAAACCTTGGAGGAAAGGTACATGGCTGATTGTGATACTAAATGAAAACTCATATTTAAAGCATACCTGCTTTTATAATATGGCAAATTCAGATAGACACCCTCTGCTGGCGTGTAGGTGGGGTGGACCGCCAGCCCTTTCCCTGAAAACCCCGATGAATTTCTTTCTCGCTTTCTTACCCTAACTTGCATAGAATCGAATTGTTTCTTCCCCAATCACTTAGATTAAAATACCCAAAAAGACATACACGTAAATCTTCTCAAAAGAACTCTCAAATCACAAATGTTCAACTCAATAACTAATCAAAATCGCAACAATAAAGATTATGAATGGAATTTCAAGAAAACTTATCAAAGAACTCTAATCCGTCAACTTTGAGAACAACATTGAATTAAAATATCATGATTGGTACGTGGGTGAACGAACCCAAAACTATGTGAACGAACCTCTTAGGGATCAAACCCTTGGATAAACAACCTTCTATCCGCAAGAAATTTCGATGAACACCTTGAATCTTCCATCCTTTCTCCAATTTTCTCTTCCTGGACTCTTTTCTAAAGTCCTAAGAGTATATTAGGATTTATAACTGAACCAAATCAGTTCAGACATTTAAAATCTTACTAAAGACGAATTAATGTGATTGGTAAGGAAAATCCCAAAATACCCCTCATATTTTTGGGTAACTTTCTTTTACTGGACATCCAGACTTCAAATGGACATATCTCTTTCATATAAGCTCAAAATTTAGCAAACTCAGTGGCAATGGAGACAGGATTCCAATACAATTTGTTTGATATCTTATGGATCACCTAACTCATTTTGTACTGGAAATTATGATTGAACCAAAACTAACAACTTAAGCATAACTTGTAAAATTTCATATATGGCTCTTTCCAAATTAGTTCTTTATATTTTTAGCTCTTTATAAGGAGGGATGTTATACTTAAATGACATCATTCTAAATTAGAACTAAATTTGGAACATCTAACATTCATCTCAAACACAGAACATGGAATATATAACACATCACATCAACTTAAAGAGTACTAACTAAAATATTAGCTCCTTGATTTGAAGCTTCTTTGAGAGAAAAGAGGTGCGGTATATCTTCTTCATATCCTCCCTAACCTCCCAATTAGATTCCTTAACAAAGTGATTCTTCCATAAAATCTTGACTGATGCAACCTCCTTGGTTCTCAACTTGTGAACCTAATGATCCAAAATATGAATGGGAATCTCCTCATAAGATAGGTTGTTCTTAATACCAATATTTTCATTTGGTATAATAAGTTAAGGATCGCGCATACACTTTTTAAACATTGAAATGTGAAACGTTGAATGGACTGCTAATTCTTGCGGTAGCTCGTACTCATAAGCTACATTGTTTATCCTCTTGGATATTCTGTAATGACCAATATGATGGGGACTAAACTTGCCCTTCTTTCCAAAACTCATAACAACATTCATGGGTGAAACTTTTAAATAAAATAAGTCATCCACTTCAAAGTCTAAGTAACTTCTCCTAATATCAGTATAGGATTTTTGATGACTTTGTGTTATTTTCAACCTCTCTTAAATAATCTTCATTTTCTCCATAACTTGATAAACCACGGTTGGTCCTATCAATCCAAACTCACCAACCTCAACCATCCAATAAAATATCTACATCTTCTCCCATAAAGAGCCTCACAGGGAGTCATTTGGATGCTAGAGTGTTAATTGTCATTGTAAGAAAACTCAATGAGAGGTAAGTGATCACTCCAATTACTCTTGAAATTTATCACACACTCCCTTAACATATCCTGTAAAGTATGATTTGTATGCTCTGCTTGACCATAAGTTTGGGGATGAAAAGCAATACTAAGGTTCACCTTGTAACCTAAACCTTTCTAGAAAGACTTCCAAAATTATGCAGTGAAGTGTGCACCTCTATCTAAAATAATTGACACTGGAACTCTATGAAGTCTGACTACCTCTTGAATATATATAACTTAGCATAATCTTTTGCTAAAAAAAGTAGTCTCTACTAGTATGAAATGGCTGAATTTAGTCATTCGATCTACAATCACCCAAATTGAATCATGTTGTCTACGAGACCGTGGTAAACCAGTAATAAAATCCATATTGATCATCTCCCACTTTTATTCTACAATTTTGATGTTCTAAGCCATACCACCGGGCCTCTTGTGCTCTACCTTGAATTGTTGGAAATTCAAGCAATTAGCTATGAACTCTGTAATACTTCTTTCCATATTATAACACCAATAGACTTATCTCAAGTCAGGATACATCTTTGTGGAACCCGAATGGATAGACTATTTGGACTTGTAAGATTTGTCCATGATCCTGTCTTGAAGTTCATCCACCTTTGGTACACACGACCTACCTTGATACCTAAATACACAATCCCTTATTCAAAAGCCATAACTTTTTCCTCATGAACATTTGCCTTTCAATTCAAGCAAAATAAGATCTTGGTTTTTTTTCTCTTTCACTTCGGACACTAATGGTGATTCAGCCCCATTCATCACCACCACTCCATATTCATTAGAATCAATTTTTGGGAACTCCAAATCATACAAGTCTCTGCACATATTTTTCTAACTCTTTCTTTCCTTCCTCAACATGGGACGTACTACCCATAGATAACTTGTTCAAAGCATCAGCAAAGACATTAGCCCTACTTTGGTTATAGAGAATAATCATATCATAATCCTTGAGTAACTCCAACAACCTCATATGTTTTAGATTAAGGTATTTTTGACTTAATACATATTGGAGACTCATGTGATCGGTGAACACATCCACATGAACACCATAAAGATAGTGACGCTATATTTTCAAACCAAACACTACAACCAACTCTAGATCATGGGTTTGGTAATTCCATTCATGAATTTTAAGTTTTCTATAGGCATAAGCTATAACTTTATCATTTTACATTAATACAAAACTCAGTCCAACTCTAGATGCATTGCAATATACCACAAAACCTTGTGTACCTTCTAGTAAGGTCAACGTTAGGCCAGTAGTCAACCTAGTTTTCAATTCTTAAAATCTCTTTTCACTAGATTCAGTCCATTAAAAATTAATTATTTTCCGATTCAACTTAATCAAAAGGGATAAAATAGATGAAACCTCTCAAGAAACCTCCTATAATAAGCAGCGAATTCTTAGAAGCTCCTACTATAAGTTGGAGATGTGGGTGTAGTCCAATTATGTACTGCCTCAATCTTTTAAGTATCAAATCTAATCCCATCACCAGAAATAATGTGGCCTAAGAAGACCATAGACTCAATCCAAAATTCACTCTTTTGAAATTTTAGCATACAGGTCCTTATCCTTTAGAGCTCTGAGAACTACTCTAATATGACTAACAAAATTCTCCTCATTCCTCAAATAAATCAGAATGTCATCAACAAACACGATAATAAACATATCCATATATGGCTTAAGCACTATGTTCATAAGTTCGATGAATACTTCAGGAGAAATAGTCAATCCAAAGACATAACAAGAAACTCATAATGATCATAGCGAGTCCGGAAAGTTGTCATAGGAATGTCACTTTTTGTTACTCTCAACTAATGATAGTCTGATCTAAGGTCTATCTTAAAAAAACAAGTGGCGCTCTAAAGTTTATTGAAAATATCATAAATTCTCGGAAGAGGATACATATTTTTGATAGTAACCTTGGCCGAATGTAACCTTTATCAAGAAGGTACTTCAACTACTCTTTTAACTCTTTTTACTCAGTTGGAGCAATTTTATATGGTGGAATAAAGATAGGACGAGTATTAGGAAGGATATCTATACCAAAGTCTATCTCTATCTCAGGAGGGACTCCGAGAAGATCATCTGGAAAGACCTCTGGAAACTCATTCACTACTTGAACAGACTAAATGAGTGGTGTCTCAATACTGGAGTCATTAACTTGGACTAAGCGGTAGACGCACCCCTCGAAAACTTTCTCGCCTTAAGATATGAAATAAAATGAATCTTAGGCACTGTTAAACTACTCATCTACTCTATAACTAGATCATTAGGAAACCAGAACTTGGCTACTCGATATCTACAATAGACTAAGACATAACAGACATTAACTCAGTACATACCTAGAATAACATCGAAATCTACTATGTATAACTCGACTAAGTTAGCCATGATATCTTTATGATTGGCGTACTCACGATAAACTCTCTGAGCCAGAATAGACTCATCAACATGTGTAGAAACAATTAAGGGCTCAATAAATTGCTCACGAAGAATACCAAAATTCATAGAAATATAATGAGTCACAAAACATAGAATTGCTCCTGGATCTAGAAAAAATTTCATCAAAAGTAAAGACTTTGATCATACTAGTGACAACATCTGGTGAATTATCTTGCTCTTGGCGACTGTTATAGCATACAGACAGTGTGCTCCTCCGTCTGTCCCTAAAGTAGCTCCTCTAAGTAAAGCAACCACTAGATCTATCACGAAACACTCCTAGGTGGTTCCTATTAGAACATGCAGGAGTCTTACGACCTCCTTGTGCCTCCCTACCCTGAGACTGTGTAGGTCTAGCTCTGAAATTCTGGGAACTCTAATTCTTGAACTCACCTCTGTTCCTTGGTGTCGATGACTGCCTCTTAACTTGTCTTCCTCAACCTATTTCACATGGATCATCATCACTTCTATGTCCATGTCCCCTATCAACTTCACGGCCTTACCCTTTTCGCTTGACAGACGAGACAACCCATGCACAAATAGACTCATGGGAAAGTTGAGTGAAATTGAGGTTATATTCATCGATTCATGCTTAAGAGTGAGGAATTCTCTTACTTTTGCCTACCTTAGTTCACGGAGAAAGAAACGCCCTAAGAAGACCCCCTTAGACACATTGTAGCTCACAATTAGTGCACCTTCATCTCTACTCTCCTTCCATTGGTCGTACATACTCGAGAAACACCCTTCACTTGGTATGAAACTAGTTCCACTCGCTTAGTATCAACAACATGAATAACCTAAAAACCCATCTATAACGCCTCCACAAAGTTTTCCAAATCCTTAGTGATACTTGAATTGGTTAAAACTGGAGGATTCATCCTTACGAACTCACGAATATTGAATTTATCAGCCACATCATGTCGATCCCCTCTCTAATGGACTATTTGGTTGGACACCACTTGATTCAACATACGGATAGCATCCCATAACTCAAAACTAGTGACCTCTCTTTGGGATTGCACTTCTGGTGCATTGAGGATCCCTTGATCTTGAGGATCATCATTTCTTCTAGTAGGACGACCTCAAACAGCTCTTCTTAGAGGCATGATATGAAATATGTTCGCAAGCATGAATTTGAAAGAAACTTTATAGAGTTGAACTCTATCGCACAAAAAGAGTATGAAAAAAGTGAGATAGTTCCTAAATGTCGCAGCCTCCTACTTATAGATGTGGCGTGCTTCACACCAATAATTAAGATTCTACATACATAGCTTTATGGAAACCCTAGGACTCTTGAACTCTATGGTCTAATACCAAGTTTCTCATGCCCCGAGCTTTCGCCCTAGATACAACTAGCACTAATGAACCATTGTTGGCTCCAAGTGAACCCTTGGCACGGGTTGACTCTAAGCGGAAGACTTATTTAACATAGAATAAACAATAAACTCAGGATGTTTTAAAGGAAACATTCAACTGGCCAAAGAGGCAATTTAAGTCTAAACATAAACAACTCAAAATGAAAAGACTCATGAACTAGTGTTTATATATCTATCTATGAAGCCTCTAATACTATAAAGGATTTCATGACAAGACCCCCGATCATCCTAACAAAACTGACATAACTAAAATAAATAAGGGATCCTCTGAAAGCAATGAGTCTCGTCAAACAACTGTGGAACTCGACTGGATCAACGGAGTGCTGGTTGATAATTCTGGTTACATGTATCTGCCTCATAAAAGATACGCATGTAAAATGCCATCACATAAATGGAATGTAAGAGCATGCAAGGGAAAATATAAACATGACATAAGCTTGAAACTAGAACCGAAGAAATAACTTACCTCGTCTCAACTCAACTCATTTAAATATAAAAGAAATGACAATGATGCAAATATAAATAAAGACTTATAAAATAGTAGATAGCAACTCAATTTATTAAAAAATATAGATTTGTATGTAAAAATACAAAATAAACTTTGTTAGGGAGATTTCCTAACCGGCAACAATCACTATCAGCTATGTAATGATACTTGTCTCGACCACGCTACCTGAACTTTCTTATACCTTGGCGGGGTATAGAATTCATCGACTAAGTGTATCCACTAGTCTATTCTAAAAAACAATAAAGTAATCATTTAAAAAGTATAACTCTTTCTACCCACGTTGTCTACATGGTTTATGGAGGTTGTGAGCTGTTAGAACACACCCCCGTATCAGTGCTCAATACAACTCCCAAAATATAACCTATCTCATATGTTTAAAGAAAACATTTCCTCTTCCTTAACTTTGGGATTATTACTCAAAATGTTTCTCTTAAAAGTGATAGTACTCATAACTACTCATGAACTCTTTTGTAAATCGGTGTTTCCTGTTTTCTTAAATGTCAAAACATTTACTATTGGGAATACTTAGTTCTCATATCATTTTAAAGAAAATTAAGTAAACTCTACTTTTCCTTAAACTCAAATGAAAACAAGTTTTGAAAAGGTTTGCAAAAGACTTCTCAAAAGACTTGGAAGAACTCTCAAGACTTGACTCTTAGCTCTACGTTGAAATTGAATTCAAGGTTATGATTCATGTTATGAATGATTTCTAGATGTTTAGATGTAGTTTAGAGTAGTTAGAACTGATAAGGAGAGAAGGTACCCTTTTAAAGAACTCAGACGGGCAAAACGACGGAGACTGGGTGGGAGGAGGCGACCCTGGCACACAGAGTAGCGTAGAGAACCAGCCCCTATCCTATAGACACCCTCTACTGGTGTGTTGATGCGGCGGTGGCGGCCCTTGCCCGGGAAATCCGAACAAATTTCTTTCTTGTTTTCTGACCCTTACTCGTCTAGAATCGAATGGTTTGCTTCCCAATTACTTATATTGAAATAACCGACAAAAGTACATAATGATCTTCTCAAAACAACTCTCAAATCACCAACATTCAACTCAAGAACTTATCAAAACCCCAACATTCAAAATTATGAATGGAATTTCAAGAAAACTCATCAAGAACTCTAATTCTTCAAATTTGTGAACAAAATTGCATTAAAATAGCATGATTGAGGTATGGGTGAACGAACTCAATACAGTGAGAACTCACATACCTCTTAGGGAACAAACCCTTGGCAAAACAACCTTCGATCTGCCAGAAATTTTGATGAACGCCTTGAATCTTCCCTTTTTATCATGTTTTCTCTTCTTGACCTCTTTTTCTAAAACCCTAAGAAAAGATTAGTATTGTAAAATTGAACCAAAACAATTTAAAGCCCTAAAACCTTACTAAAAATGAATTGATTTGATTGGATAAGGAAACGAGCAAAATACCCCTAATATTTCGGGTAAGTTTTCTTAACTGAATAACCTGACTTCAAACGGGCATATCTTCCTCATACGAGCTCGAAATTTAGCAAACTTGGTAATTTTGGGAATAGGCTTCCAAGACCTTTCATTTGATATCTTATGGGACACCTAACTCATTTTGTATTGAAAGTTATGATCGTTTAAAGTGTACCAAATTCACAGCTGAAAGCATAACTCATAAAATTTCAGATTTGGCTCTTTCAAAATTAGTTATTTCTATTTTTAGCTATTTCTATGGCGGGATGTTACAATCATCCTATATTTATAAGATTAAGTGAAAAATTTCAAATAATCAAAATAGTTGTTAATGATACAATAATGTTAAAATCATGTATTACTAATAAATTAATGTATCAATGAATGTAGAATGTATCGGTAATTATTACTGATACAAGAGTACACATTAAAGAAAGTATTAAACATGTGTAAATTTAAGTATCAAGAGAATGAAAACACAAAAAACTTGTTAAGTAAATTACTACCTTTTCATCTTGATTATCTGAACAGCTTTCAACAACTCGGTGTGGTTTAATTTTGATTAAAACCGGTTTGATCCTCAAATATTTTGTCAACCTAATAAATTAAAAAAAAATTAACTACAAATAGATATATATGAAATAAAAATGATGAGAAATACTCACGTATTGCTTAATATATTCCTTTACGTGTTCAATGTCTAAATTGACATAATGTTTCTTGGAAAATATGAGGCATCAGATACATTACTCTCTGAAGTTGAAGGTGAATCTTAAATTGTTTTGGTGGCATAGCCTATTGGTTGTTTTGCTTCTTGCACCTTCGATTTGGATACATAAATATTCTTTGTTCTCTAACTGCTCTGGAGGTTTTGTAGCAAAGTCTTCAAATTTAGTAACCTCTTATGATTGCACTTGCTAGGGCTTGGCAGCCAATGTGAAAGGTTCAGCAAGTGAAACACCAAATTGTATATTAGTGCACGAATTCTAGAAAAAACATAATGATGTATCATCAAGTGAACGAAATATGATACATTATTGAAAGCATAATAATTTGCAATATGCAAATTGTAGGACTAAAAAAACATAAATGAAGACTTTATTCCAATTTAAAACAACGAATACAACCTTACATTTCATAAAAACGCTAGCCATAAATATCTATACATCTCAAATGTTGGTGTGAAAACCATGACTCGCCAGTTGCATCCTTGCAATACAATTTTTCTCTTTGATCACAATTTCCTCATTGATTTCAAAATCACATTCATAAATTCATACATTGAGTGCATAGGGCATATGCCCACTAATTGATACATCTATTTAGTCAATGTGAACTCTTGCCTTTAAGAATGCCAGTTGTGCCCATGGACCATGGTAGTTGTGCCTCTTCAACAATTATGAAATCATCAATAGATATCGATGTATCACCAAGTTGCAAAAACATGGATAAAGTATAGAATAGTCTTTTGAACGGCATCTTCGTTGTTATGTCATCCGCCCATCCGAAATCGTTGAAGTCCAAAACGTATTTCGTTTCAAACAACACCATATCTTAACAATTATCTAGAAGTGCATGTGCTTTCAGCCCTGGTTATGACGGCACGCACTCGCATACGTAATAAATTATTCTCATTTGCATGATGTGAAGCTCATTGGTGTTGCCCTGCTCTAACTCAAAAAGCAATTTGTTAACATATATCATAGACAACACGCTGTAAAAATATCAATAACAATTAAAAATAATAAAGTATATGTACCTCTGATACATACTACTAAGAAAAACTTGTTTGCAACTACTATGTGTACATATATTGTGCTACTCTGTCATACGGACTTCACACAAGTTCGTGGCTTTATACTAATTACAACTGCTTATGATAATCTGTAAATATATATCTATTTGTTCTAGTATCTCATGTATAACTTGATAACTAACATAGGACAGGATTATGTTTATTTATTGTATCAAGTACTATGCATTGTTTGTATATATACACATACAATCTTCATGATACATTTGTTATAACTTAATACAAGTACGTAAGTGATTACACTAGGTTATATATATGTTTAATTACGATTTATATAGAAAATCTATACAAATTACTCAAAAGACTTGAACAAAATGTAGAAATTTTATGTTATCAACACAGTAAATTAAATCGGGATACGGTCTGCCATTATGAATTGATTATATTGTGCATGATATAATGCTATCTGAACATGAGACACAATCTATACTAGGTTAGCATTGGGGTGCTACAAAATCAGAACCCGAAAATCCATATAAATAGCCAAAATTCTGAAAAAAACTCCGAGGATGTCGGTTTGGTTTGACTTAATATGATTTGGTATTGCAGAAAGATATATGTACTATCATTTGGGGTAAGGTGGGGAGTACCGTGGGTTGGTTTTATCAACAAGCCAACAAAAAAACTCAGAGACCAGACAACTCTGATATTTATATATGATTGTTACACAATCTTATTGTATACAGAAAGAAATATTTACTTTGACTATAATCTGGGCGATAATGCACAAGTACCCCCTCAACCTATGTCCGAAATCTCAGACACACATTTATACTATACTAAGTTCCTATTACCCCATAACTTTTTTATTAATAATTCTCACCCTTTTTTGGCTATTTGGCGCTACTTATGTGGTTCAACGCTACGTTGACTTTTTCAACTGATAGTGTGCATCATATAGGGAGCGAAATAAGAAAATGCAACAGAAATCACTTACTTATAAAAATATATGAGGGCGGGATAAGGAACCTTAGTATAGCGTAAGTGTGTCTGGGGATTGCGGGTTTAGGGTGAGGGGATACTTGTCTGAATTTTTCCCTAATTTTATAATATTTGTATCTATACAGTTTTCATGTTTTATATTTTTACTGTATTATTTTATGTTTGAAAGTTAGAATCTCAATGATCAAGAAAGATTTTAATCCATAGATATTGAAAATTATAATAAGTTTTTAAATCAAAATGACAACAGTTAATATTAATGCAAAAGAAAATGATCAATTCAACACTAAAATACAAAAATATTGAATATTTTTTTTGATTTTACAAGGTTATTGACAATCAAAATACAAATCTAATTTTACTTTGTTTTAATATATAGTATAGTAATAGTTATTAAACTATTTTAGCCATGTTAGTAATTTTGAATTATGATCAATCTAATTCTTTAGCGATATTTAGTACTTTTATAATTATGATCATTTTATTATGATCTATTAATTTTGCATATTTGTTTGTTTTTAACCGATTTCCAATTATTATTTGTTGTTAAATTTTGTGGTCATTAATAATTCATGATTTTTATGGCTATTGCGTAAGAAATAGAAACAACTCTAAATAGCAGTTAATTTTGGTGGATTCTATTAAAGAAATAATGAAGTATTATATCGTTGTTATTGACGACACCTTGTCGGAAAAAAAAACCCAAAAATTCCAAAACAAATTAATATGAGTGTATTGGTTTGGTTTGAGCTTATAATTCAAAAACACCGACACAAATGGTTTGGTTTGATATTTGATAAAATCTAAATCAACATGGTTATGTACACCCTTAGGTAGCGTAAGGCGAGAAAATAAAAATTCAATTTTCTTACTTTTTTTTTTTTTTGGGGGGGGGGTGGGGGGTGGGAAATGGTGTGGGGGAGAGCGGTTGGGGTTCCATAAGCACTTTTTTAGAAGGCGGAAGATATAGATCGAAGATAGATATCTCTTTGACTTCGTCTTACCCACACTTTTATTCGTCATTGATAATGGATCATGCAATCATATGGGGTTATGGTTTTCGTCCAAAATCATTCGTCAGAATTCATACATGCCTTTAGGTATCAACATCAAGTGTGAAAGCCTAAATGGCTAGGTCTCCGGACTTTGTGAAGAAGATCAAACCCAGTATAGTAGCCCCAAACCCAAGCCCCTGCAAGAACTGCGCAAGTTGGCGGACGCCGAACAACTACCTATGAAGAAGTTTACAATCAATGAGCGAAGGAAGAGATAACCCCTTTGCCCTTCCCAAAAGGTAACCGATTGAAATCAACTATTGCGATAAGCGGGGAAAAGAGGAGAGAGGAAAAGGGGAGTGGGGAGGGAAGAAAGGGGGAAGGAGCGAGGGCTGCAGGGGGGAGGGAGAGTGAAAAAAAAAAAGAAGGAAGGGGGGAAGAGGGGAAGAGAGGGAGAAGAAGAAAAAGAGGGCAAAAAGGAGGCGGAGGGAGGGAAGAAGGGGGCGTAAAGGGGACAATTCAACAATGGGACTTCAAAACAAAAACAATTGTAGAACAAACGGAAAACGGGTCCCCCCCCCCCAAAAATCACCCTTGAACTATTGAAATACCTCAAATTATACCCTTGAACTATCATTTCAGCTCAAGATATCATTCCCTCAAACTCTATGCGTTTAAAAATCCTTCCCTTACAACTTTATGTATTTTGTGAAACGTTCTACGGAACTGGAAACTGAGAATAGGGGTTTTATGTCTTCAGATGAAATCGGTTTTTCTAAATTCTACGGGAAAAATGGAGAAGGGGGAAAAATTGGATAAGTTATTAGGTCTACGTGACATGAGTAGAATCATTGGCTCATGTGGCTGCCATGTGACATCCACAGGGCCATTCTAAGTGTGTTTAACCGATTCTGTGATGAGAAGCGGTTGTTTGACCAATTAGTTGATAGTAAGGCGCTATATGTTGAGTCGAAATATAGTTTTCAAGGCGTATATTTGAGTTATTTCTGACTAGTTGTTCACAGGGGGATTTTTGACTTTTTTTCAAAATTAAAATAAAGTATATACACCAAAAATCTATAGCTTAGTTAGCGTAGGGCAAAAATTTATAGATCCAACTTTTTTTATCCTTTTTTTTGAGGATTTTTTTCTACAACCACTTTAGAAGACGAAGGTACATCATTCTTCGACTTCACTTTTTCCATACTATGATTTGTCATTGATAATGTATTGTGTAACCGTTTGGATATGTTTTCATTCCAGTCATCGTCGTCAAAATCATAAACATGATTAATATTAGGTGAGGCTAACTGGGTAGTCCCACTACTAAAAGGTGTATCATCCATATGTACTAGAACTAGATGAAAAATAAAAAAAAAAAAAGTTGAACAAAAAAAGAACTGCAAGTTAAAAAGAAGAAGAAAAAGTACCTATTGACAAAGTTGAAATCAATTGACGGCAGAGAGAACAAATCTAAAATTAAAAATTCTAATGAATGAAGTAGCTGTCGAGATTGAGAGAGTGAAAATAGGAAGAGAAAAATGTGTACGTGAGAGTTGAAGAGTTGTGTATTCGGATGAGTAATTTTAGAGGAGAAATTTTTGTAATATTTTGAAATGGTAGGAATTAATAAAAAATATGGTAAGAAAAGGAAAAGGATCAAAAATACCCTTAAACTATGAGAAATAGCAATAGACCCTTGAATTATATTTCGGCTCAAATATATCCTTACTGTCAAACTATTGGATCAAAAATACCCTTCTCATTAACAGAATCGGTTAAAATCACTTAGATGTCATGTGGATGTCACATGGCATGCCACATGAGCCAATAGAGTTTCACTCATGTCACGTAGACTAATAAACGTATCCCTAATTTCCTCCAATTTTTTCTGTTTTTTGTAGAATTTAGAAACAATTTCACTGAAGAACATAGAACCCCTTTTTCTCATTTCTCCATTTCCTTAGAACGATTTCATAAAATACATAAGTTCTAAGGGAAGATTATTTTTGACCCTATAGTTTGAGGGGAAGGGTATTTTTGAGCCGAAATATAGTTCAAGGGTATATTTGAGTTATTTCGAATAGTTCAAGAATATTTTTGACCCTTTTCCATTTTAATTTTTATATAGCCTTTTTAGTTGTTTAGTGTTCCTAATCCATTATCACACACTAAAATAATCTTCATAATTAAGTATCACTCGATTTAAATGCAGTTAGGATATGTAATGATATATAAAATCCTAAGTTTTGTTCAATCTTTGAGTAATTGTTATAATGTTCAATATAGAAGTAATTGATACATAAATTATACAATAATGTATCACAAACATTGTATCAAGTTATAAAATGTATCATGAATATTGTACTCTAATTTGGAGGCCATGTCAATCCAGATATCGCATGGATACATTTTGTTTGCCAAAGGTGTTCTTAGTCGGTATCAAGCTAATACATTTTTTATTAATTGTTTGTATTTTTATCAATGTAGTCTATGAAATACGTTATAAAACAAATTTCAGCACCTCATTAAGGTTCAGTTCTACTTACAACATGAGTTTGGTAGATGATTTAAAGTTGTCCATAGGGATAAAAGGTACTGAGTTATTAAAAAAAATTATATTTCGGTCAATACCTCAACATCCCTAAGTGTAGCTATCAAGGTCAAATAACAAAGTGTGTGTTGCTTCTTGAGTTGGAGCAGGACAACACCAATGAGCTTCACATTCATCACGCAGATGGAAATATATACATTTTAGTATCAAAATTTGTCATCATAACGAGACTGAATACAAGGCAATGTGATGATTTTAGATCAGTGTTGTGAAAGGTGCTCGCCTTTTGCCTTTGGCGACAAGGCGAGGCGAGGCATCATCTCCAATCTCCAACGAGGCCAAGAGATTTCAAAATGGTGAGATATGGCAACATAAAGGTGCTAGGTGACATGGCGAGGCAACTAGGCTTCGCCTTTTTGATTATTTTTTAAAAACGTCTGATTTAATAATTAAAAAGCCAAAAAAATAATTTTTTTAAATATGGGGTATTCTTGCAAACCTTCACCTTCGCAAAACTGCACCTCTCCTCTCCTCAATTTTTCGCGAGTCGCGAGACCTTTGCGATTGCTGCTCAACTCAAGTACGAGACCTTTTTTTTCTTGTTCCTCCGTTCTTTTCTTCTCTCTACTTATCTTCTAGTTCTTCTCTTCTTTTCTTCTTCTCTACTCTGTTTTTCAGTTGTAGTGAGTAGTTGAGTGTTATGTTTTCAATGGTAATGACTAGTGAGCAATATAATCGTGATGAATACGATGTCAATATTCAATATTTGGATATATCTTATAGAAGAATAGACTTTTAAAGTTCTAGTATTGCTTGTCAATTATCTTATGAATTATTGAGTCATTCAAGTTTTAGACTTTTAATATCTATTATTAGTTTTTGAATTGAAATATTTGCTAATATATGTTATTGCTATTAAGATTTTGAATATTATATGCAATTAAAAATTTTAAATTTTTGGTATTATTGGCGCCTCAACAGTAAAAAGCAATCCCCTCGCCTCATGGCGAGGCTGACTCATATTGCCTTTTGTCACCTTTCGCCGTCAAAAAACATTGTTTTGGATATTCAAAATCCACTCTGAGCAAGCTACTTAAAAGTTAATGCCCCGGCGCAAAAAACAAGTGTAAGAAAGGAGGTTTGGTTTAACGATATAAGATAGGTGAATGGCATAACAATCAGGATGTCGTTCAAATGGCAATTCTATATTTTATCCACATATTCATGTTTTTGCTACTTGGTGATACATCGATATCTATTGACGATTTCATAATGGTTGAAGATGGAAGGTACTGAGTTTCCATGGGGACAAGTAGCATGACTTCGTAATGGTCGAAGTTGGGAGGTACAGACAGTTTCTATGGGGACAACTAGCGTTCTCCAAGTCGATGAGACTGTTGTCCAACAACTATTCCACCCTTTTGTATCGCTCATAACTTATATTGTTTTTCCAAATGTCTGAACATCTCAACAAAATACACATTCATCATATATCACCCATCGTTTTTGACTTTTTTTAAATAAAAAAAATCTATTACGATTTGGGAGAGATGTGAGAAAAGAAAATTTTAAATTTGAATTGTTTGAAATTAAAACAGAATCTGAATATTAGCTTTCAATATTAAGTTGTACGTATTACCAAGTATAAAACCTACCGTATATTTTAAAAAGGCTAAATAAATCCAAAAATCTATAAAACAAAATAAAAAGAATAATAGTAAATCAAAGGAATATAACCCATTTTGTTATCTCTCAAAGTTTTGTTTGCATTAAAGATAGTTATTTTTACGTCGTACAGATTAATTTGATTATAATTATTTTATTGATCATTGAAAGTTTTTTTTTTTTTTTAAATTCTTATGTTATGAAATTATAATTGATTAAATGAATATCGTCTTATTTTGCAGGATTGAAGGAGAGAGGAATGTGCTAAAGAGGTTGTTGCATGCTTTGTAAATTATATTTAGATTTCTGCTAAAAGTAAAGTTAATATTTTTAATACTAGGCATAAGATTGATCTGTGAATTTAAAATTTAATTAATTAGCATAAATTTCAATTTAACACACATCTCATATGCTATTAATCTTCATTATACTTGGAGAAAGAGAACTTGTTAGAATAATGTTTGATTTCTTTGAAGAATATATTCTCATTGCACGTAGATTAGGATAAAATTTGTGTGATGCATAGATATAAAATAATAATTATACATGCTTATACATACACTTTTGTTCCTCTATAACAATTCATATTAGTAATTTTAAATTAAAATATCCTTGAATTTTAAAATCCGCAGCAGGCAAATTTAGTCACGTTAGGACCCGTTTGACCATAGATTTCCCAAATAATATTTGGAGGAAAATTTGGCAAATAATGTTTGTCCATACAATTTGTCATTATTTGGCAAATATTTTTGGCAAATATCCCAAATTCCCAAATACTAGTTTTTTCTAGTATTTGGGCCAAATCTCATTATTTGAGATCTTTTAAAAATTAAAATTTTACCCCAAACTTTTATCTTTTACAAAAATATTCGCTATAGTAGTTGTTTGTGTTGTATTACATAAATTTTTTTTATGTGAACACCAAAATAGTGATGAAATATTTAGTGAATATTAAATAATGATATGATTGTTGATGAAAATGATGAAAAATTAACTCAAGGTAATAAAATCATGTGATTCGTCTACTTCACAATGTATGGAATGATACTTGTTGCACTCGCTCCAAATTACCACATTGCTCTAGTGTGATGGAAGCTATTTGTTATTGTTGTAACGAACATTCAATTGACTTGTAATACAAACTTATAGTTAGTTTTAATAGTTTTTAAAATTATGGGTATAAATCATATTTTTTTTAAAAGGTGAAATATATTTCCCAAATTCTATGGCCAAACACATGGTAAAATTTCACTCAAATTTTCACTCAAATAATATTTGCCAAGAATATTTGAAAATTTATGAGCAAACGCTAGCTTAGAATAGAAACTGATTTTGAATACTTTATTTTACATTTCTTGTGATAAAAATAGTAAAGATTTAATTTTGAAATAACAATAGGACCTATAAATACTTAAACATGAAATATATTCTATCCTATTGTACTCTCTATCCCCACAATCCCTTATATGTAGAGGCCTATAAATTCTTTAACACTAGACTAGTTAAAAAATTTGTTTGAAATGTATATATATTATATTATATGTTGAACCCATAGAAATGGGAACTTGTAAGGACTCAAAGGCATACATACCTCTAGTAAAATAAGCTTTAGTGCTTTAGCATATAAGAATCTGGTGGAGTACTAGCAAGAAAACCTCATGAATCTGATGCGATGCTAAAAACTCAAGCTATGACTATCTTTCTTCATCGTAAATTCATCTCCTCACATTACCTTTCTCTATATATCATTTATAAAGTGGAAGATCAGAAAATTTCAGATACTATTTGGACACTAGCCATGGTACATACGAGACAACGTTCAAGGATGATTGATTGTTTGAATAAGTTTCAAGGAAGTGTCAAGGCTCAACTGTCTGAAAGCACGAAACATGCGGAGTCCATTAAAGGAGAAATCATTATACAACATACTCATGCAAAATCAGGCCTTGCAAAACCTATTTGTATTCAATTATATAGTCTCAATGACTCATGTGAGCTAACTTGATATATGTATAACTATGACAACTAGTTTTCGCTATCACTTACAATAGACTTGCTTCTGTTCCTTATTCCATTTGGATAGGTACGGGGAAAGGAAAGCTGAATCAAGGAGTGTACCTGAATCATGGGAAACGTATCCAGAACAAGCTTAATGGCAACACATGTATTAAGTATGAATTGACATTTGAGGCTGACCGAGATTTTGGATTTCCAGGAGCTTTTGTCATCTGGAACCAACACAAAGACAAGTTTTTTCTTCGATCACTGTCTCTCCAAGTTGAATTCAAACAAATAGTTCATTTTGAATGCAATTCTTGGATATATCCCAATCATTTAATGCAAAAGGAAAGGATTTTCTTCTCAAATACTGTGAGTAAACCATTTCTCGTAACATGTAGTATCTTTCAGCAACAGATATGTAGCTAGTGTCTTTGATCATCTTATGATTTTTAGTGTTATCTTCCAAGCCAAACACCAAATGGTCTGCTGCAACTGAGGAAACAAGAACTTGATACATTGAGAGGAGATGGAACTGAAGGGAGAAATAGAGAATGGCATCGGGCTTATGGCTATGATTTCTATAATGATCTCGGTGATCCTCAGAGAGGGGAAGGACCTATTTTAGGAGGTTCAATTCACTATCCATATCCAAGGAGAGGAAAAACTGGTGAACCACATATTCACTCAGGCAAGAAATTTTCTCCCTTCTAATATAACTTTTTTCTGGTCACAGAAATCATTCAAACCTTATTACTCTTCAAACAGAAAATGTGAAGGAGGTGATGTTCAAGATGTCTACCTGCATCCCTCCGGATGAAAGATTTAGCCCCCAGAAACAATCAGAGTTTGCGAAGAAAGTGATTCAGGCAACTTTGCACTTTGTTGGTTCTCAAACCAACCAACTCAAGTCATTCAACAAGATCCAAGAGCTATTTTTGGGGAAGAAAAACCAAGGGGTGGAAGAATGGATGGTAAAGAAATTGGAAGATCATCTACCAAAAGAGATTTTGAAGGAGATTGGACAAGGAATCAAAAATTATACTGCAAAGTTCCCAATGCCTCAGTTATTTGCAGGTGATGCTGGTTTTATGAATATAAAGGTTATTGAATCTTCCTTCTCCAAGACAAGTTTTGTTTCATGTCTTGGATAATTTCATGCACAGGGAACGAATTGGCGTGGAAGGATGATAAGGAGTTTGGGCGCCAGATGCTTGCAGGAATCAATGCAGCTGTAATTCAGTGTTTGCAGGTAATGAGTTTTTACCTCTCAAGAGAAGTGCTTTCTCATGACCATAGTGAATGAATTTTATGAGAAGGGAGAACCAATAAGATCGATCTCTCTAAGCTAGTCTCATATTCAACAGAACATCTAAGCTTTGCAACGGTACCTCCTATATATGCACCGACTACCCACCCCAAAAAAAAAAAACAATCCCCGGACTTGTTCGAAATAAACGTATTACCACACTAAAACGAGACAACCAGATTTTTGGTATACTGAAGCAAACAAAAACAACTCCGCCTCAGTCCCAAACAAGTAAACTCAGCTCTCCATTTCATGTTATCATCCAACCAATTAAAATGGAAGTGAAAAAAAGACCCCTTTTTTCATATACCCCTGAATCCATCTTCTTCTTTCAAGACACCTCCCTAAGCAGTTACTACTACTTGTTTACATCAGAAGTCCTCCCCCAAACCAATTCCTTCTTCATCCTTTTTTCATTATTCACTAAGAGAGGCACACTCCACTCCCCCATTTCTTATTACCCCAAAACCTGATTATTATTTTTTTCCCATTTCTATGATGGCATGAATCTCAAATAAATGTCATATAAGATTGTGGTTGATGATCCTGTGGGACAGAAAAGCATGTCATCTGTAAATATATTTCATTTGCTTTCTTCTCTAGTGTCTTGATTTAATATTGACAAGTTACAAAAATAAAAAAGTTAGCAAAGGACAAAAGAAGAGATGAAAAGATAAAGAGTTCGTGGAGTTTTCAAAGAGATGATATTTTCATTGCATATCCTTAATATATTTACTTCCCATCAGAAATCTGAGATTTCAAATAAAGTGGTCAAACCAGTTTCGAACGAGCACATGTTTGATAGATTTCATTGGAAATATGAATTTTACTAAGCAATTGGGGGGGGGGGGGGTAATCTTATGAGGAGACCCAGAAGGAGTTGGAGGAGTGGATTTTGTTGGTGCTACACTGGTGGTAGGGTAGGTGGAGGCGGTCGGTGGGAGAAGAGAAAAAGGGAGTGAGGAGTTAAAAGAGTATAAGAAATTGTAAATCGGGAAAGGGCCTTCAACTGTTGAAATTGGTACATAAATATCCTCTGTTGATCTATTAGCTTTATAATACCATTAAGCTAATATTTACGCCCTATAATACCCTTATCACAAACAGCCCTGTTAACATGTAAGTTAGAGTTTTCATTTAATATGTGGCAGCATGTGATTCGTTAAAGATTTCATTAATCTAAACAAATTAAATTAATTCAAAATATGGATCCACCCATTAATTTCTACCCAATCCAACTAGAAAACTCACTATCTAAAGAGTTTAAATCTATAAACTAGGTCCATTTTCTCTTTCCTTCTGCGATGGGAATTTTTCTCATTCTTCAAGAACATAGCTAAGATTTTTTGAATTTCTAATTCTATGTTTTAAAAGACGTTTCATCAAAAGACTTACTCCTTGCTCTTGGTGGCTTGTTAGATTTTTGAGAATCAATTTGAGGGTGCTTCCCTTTGCAGACCAAACATTTTTCAAACCTGCAAGATATGTTTTGATTTTTTCAAGCTTCTCACCATTGTGTACTTTATTTTCATGAGAAACCTCTTTCTTAATGTCCATTATATTGCACCAAACTATCTTACTCCAAAATCAATTATCGACTTATGAATATTTTGGGTGTTGCATTTCATATCCATTATTGTATAGTTGCTGAAATGAAGTGTCAATATGTCCAGATCAATTCCACAACTATGCATACTTAAAGCATTTCTTGGAGAATTAATCTATGAGGTAGAAAGTGACAGGTTCTTCATAATTGTTATAAAAAATTGAATCATGTATTACTTATTTGGATCTTTTGATTCATCTATCACAATTTTTTTACCTTGAATCAAAATGTTTCTTTTATGGACAGAAACGCAAGGGGAACTGGAGATTCTAGATGGGGCGAGTGATTAATAGGTGGATTCGGGTGTGGGTTGGGATTTAATTTGTTTAGATTAATCAAATTTCCAACGAATCACAGGCTGCCATGTATTAAATGAAAACTCTAATTATATATGTTAATGGAGTTGTTTGTGATAAGGGCATTACAGGGCCATAAAGATTGACGTCAAGGATATTATAAATTCAAAAGGTTAACGGAGGGTATTTTTATATCATTTCCAATTATTCAAGGATATTTTGAGCCCTTTTTCGATTTAAAATTACAATAATTAAGGAGTTTTTCACGCACAGTGAACGGTTGTGCAAGCACTGCAAATTCCACATGGATCGAAAAGGAAATACCACTTTGAACAACTATAGAAGGTACATAGGACCTCGGAAAAATTTAGTATTTTTTTTTTAAAAAAAATCATGGAATAGTTTAAGGGAGTCTTTATGTATTCTCCGAGAAATAAGAGGATTAGATGAATAATTATAAAACACAAACCTATTTATGAGTCCACATATTCTATTGACCAAAGAATAAGATTTCAGACGTGTTATGTATAATATTTGATTAGTAGATTGTGTTTGACTAATCCTCTTGTACTATCTAAGTTTACTCAATTTTGTACTAACAAAACTTTTGGCCCATTCATACTCATATTTCCCCTTCCATTAACGGAGTTCCATCATTAGGGGGTTGGGGTGCACGTACACAAATTTTCTTTGAGAAAATGAGCCCAAATTTACACTACTTTTGACTATGTTTTAAAATTGCTCTTGGCTCTATCGCAGTTAAGTGTGTTATAAGTTTCAAATCTTGTTGGATGTGTTTTGACATCACAGGCTTTTCCACCAAGAAGCAAGAATGGAATATGGAGTTCAATAAGACGATCACACATAGAACATAACCTTGATGGTCTCACTCTTCAAGAAGTAAGTACGTTTTAGACCAATTACACGGTCATTTTGAAGGAACTTACCCATGAAACATCATCCGATGGAGGAAAAGATAATATCCATGAATGTTGCTGGAAAGAGCTTCAACAAACATTGAAAATTTCATAAAGAGTTCAGTTCAATTTTGCAGGCAATGAACCAATGGAGGATTTTCATCTTGGACCACCACAACTATCTCATGCCATTTATAGGAAAAATAAACAAAAATGGTGTGTGCGCCTATGCATCCAGGACTCTACTATTCTTAAAGGACGATGACACGCTAAAGCCACTTGCTATAGAACTAAGTTTACCAGGGCATTCACGTGGCACTGAGATTCAGAGGGTATTTCGTCCAGGGGGCAATGGATCAGAGGCAGCCTTATGGCAGTTGGCTAAAGCTCATGTGGGAGTGAATGATTCTGGTTATCATCAGCTAATCAGCCATTGGTAAAATCACTAAAATCACGTAGCAATTGCCATGTCATTGAGCTTCCAAATTTGACTACTTCCATTATTCATGGGTATATTAAATTGTAGGCTAAAAACTCATGCCGTTGTAGAGCCATTCATTATTGCCACCAGAAGGCAGTTGAGTGTTATGCACCCAATTCACAGGTTATTGGATCCTCACTTCAAGGACACTATGCATATTAATGCATTGGCTCGAAGCACTGTCTTAAAAGGTGGAGGAATCATTGAGAAGACCCTTTATTCTGGTGAAGTATCTATGGAACTATCTTCTTCACTCTACAAGGAATGGAGATTTGATGAGCAAAGCCTCCCTGGTGACTTGCTGAAAAGGTATGCTAGCAGGAGATATGAACTGAGTGACCTAACAAATTGTTTGGTATACGAATATATGTGTCTTCATGAAATTATTTTTCAATGTTAGTCATCTCAAATTGTTGAAAATGCTTTCTCCAACAAAAAAATTTCCATCAAAAGAAAGAAAACTAATTTTCCACTTATGGGTGAAAATCTTCTTATTTTCCACAACTTTTTTTTTATGACAAGGGAAACCCGCAACTGCTTTCCTTTTGCGTGCACACATGGTAAAAACCCCGCTCCTATGCAATAGCTCGCAAATCACATAGGAGAGGTAACCCGCACTAGGCAAACCTGGTGCGACGAGCTTGACCCAGAAGGCAAACCTTACTTTCGCCGGCAAGGGTTTCGAACTTGAGACCTCCAACATGGAAGTCTCAAGCTTAAACCTTCATCATTTTTTTGATGTATCCTAATTCTTACTCCAAATCCATGCTTTAGGCCAACAACTAGACACTATTACTAACTTTTCATACTCAGAATTGTCACTAGAGAACACCATTTTCATACACTATCTTCCAGCTTCTAGACACTATTACTAACTCCCAAAGTAAATATGATAACATTTTCCTCTTTTTTTTTAGATAAAATAATAATTGAAAACATTTTTCTCCATCATCCCTAAATATGTTGATGTACATTATAGCTACTATTACTACTACAAATAACACATTGATTAAACTCGCAGAGGTATGGCTTTCCATAACCCAGATTGCCTGGCTGGCGTTCAGCTTCTCTTTGAAGATTATCCATATGGTAGAGATGGACTAGAAATTTGGGTAGCAACAAAGAGATGGGTAAATGACTATTGTCTTCATTTTTACAAGGATGATAATTCCCTGAGATCTGACCATGAGATCCAAGAATGGTGGTCGGAGATCAAGAAAATTGGCCATGGAGACAAGTGTAATGAAACATGGTGGTACCCAATGACTACTCTCTCTGACCTAGTAGAGGCTCTCACAACCCTTGTATGGATTTCCTCAGGTCTTCATGCTTCAGTTAACTTTGGACAATATGAATACGTGGGTCATCCACTAAATCGCCCAATCAAATGTCGGAATTTCATCCCGATGGAAGGGACAAAAGAGTTCGCAGAGTTTCTCCATGACCCAGATAAGTTCTTCCTCAATATGTTACCCAACAGGTCTGAAACTACCCTATATATGGCACTATTAGAGGTACTCTCGGCGCCTACATCTGATGAAGTATACTTGGGTCAACAACAATCTCCAAATTGGATAGATGATGTATGGGTAAAGCAAAGGTTTGAGCAATTTGCAGAGGAACTGAACAAAGTGGATAAAAGGATAGTTGAAAGAAATGCAGATCCCAAACTTAAGAACAGACAGGGCCCCTCCAATATACCATACAAGCTTCTGCGCCCTGCGGTGTCCAATGTTAGATCATGTCAGGGTATCACAGCTATAGGGATACCTAATAGCATATCCATGTGAATCACTATTATAAAATAATCTATCAATGAGTGTCTCATAGGCCTTTAGTGCAAGTACAACATCAACATACCCCATTTAAAGCCTCTGGTATAAACATTTGTAAATACTTACAAAAAATAAACAAGGACAGACAGAAGAGCCTTAACAATCTCCTAATGCTCAGGAGTCGTTTGGTTTGAATTCAAGTTATGATGGGATCAGTTATAATGGAATAAGTTATGATGGGATTAGTTATGATAAGATTAGTTATGCTAAGATTATTTTTTTATTGAGTTTTCGGTTTGTTGCATTCAAAATAATAAATCTTAAAGAACATATGTTTACAAAATAACCCTTCATGAATGTGAAAAGTAATTTATAAAAAGTGTTTAAAGGGATATTTTTGTCATGTAGTCATTTTATCCCTGGACAAGTTATCCCGATATTACTATAACCAAGGGAAGGGATAACATATCCTGGTACTAATTATTAGTCCTGGGATAACTTATCTCGAACTTGCCAACCAAACAACAAATTAAGTGGCAATATCCTTCACACCAAACGAGCCCTTATAGTTCACACAACAAGTACTATTTCGACAAATTTAAGTGAAGAAAAAATCTTGAACTCCAAATAAACATTGAGAGCATTTTATCCATGAGAACACAATCACATGAAGAACATTTTGCTTTTTCCTTTATACAGAATAGGGTTACAGGATTTGACAGCTTAAAAGATGAGCCTTTAGCTAAATCTAGGGGCAAAATCAGCCCACAAAAGTATAACCTGCTCAACCCTCAGGCTTGAGTGGTAGGGGCTAAGAATATATTCATAGATGGGTCGACTTGGGTTTTTCCGATATTGACCCATAAAGCTTGGATCAACCTGAACCAACTGAATTGCACAAATTCAGCTCCCCACCCCCGATCCCCAACCCACTACATACACAACAACAAGCAAAATACTCCTAGACAAATGAGCCCAAATGCACATGCATGAGCTAGAACAGATAGAAATCAAAATGAAACATTGCAAGCACTAAATCCATAAGGATATCAAACACAGCAAAAGCATATTGCTATTTTAGTTTTACATAAGAACCATATGGTTGGAGAGCTGGGAAGATGAGTCCTGCTGGAATAGTTCTAGCTTGTCTCTATCTACAGAAGCTACATCTCTGTTCATTCAAAACCTGCCAGAGCCAATTCATCAACTTATCGTTGCTACATTCTCTGTTGATAAATCCACATGCCAATATAAACAGTTGTAACATCCCATTATTCAGTTATTGCACTGAAATGATAGAAAGAAAAGCTATAACCAAAATGCAACATCATGCAGCAGTAACATAAGAATGTGATGTGACCTTCAGGGTGGAGGGCATTCAAATTTCAGCTTTATTTATGCTCAATCATGGCATTGGGCTCACTCATTAGTGGAAGCATCGGCCTAGCAGAGTAAAAGGTGCTGCATCTACTTTAGAAGGATTTCCCAAGACCATATCAGCAATCATTTCAGCTGTTCCTAGAGCCTGGTAAGAGAAAAGATTGCCCACAAATCAACTTAGAAGAATATAAGAACTCGGAAAGTCAGCAAGAACAGCTGACTTCAAATTAAAATGAATGGGACAATATTTATAAGAAAATGATGTCTTTCAGTTTATCTGCAGAAGCAGATCAGAGAAAAATACCAGTGATAGTCCTTCTCCTTCATGCCCCGCAGCAAGAAAGACGTTTGAAAATCCAGGAACAAACCCAATGACAGGCTTCCCGTCAGGAACTAAATCAAAAAACAGTCGAGCTCATGAGCAAGCTTGCAACTTTGCATTATGTTAGGAGTTCAGACATGATTGCTACAAGACAAGCTTCTGGATTTCACTTACTGTAAGGTCTAAGTCCTACTCTAACTTCTCTGCTTTGACGCAAATCTTCAAGAGATTCATGTCTTAAAGCAGGTATGAACTCTCCAACCCGCTGCCATATGTGGTTGATGACAGATTCATCTACCTCTGTGTTAAACCCAACAAGTTGTCGGCTACTCCCTGCAAGAAAAGATCTTGGTGAATAGACATGAGTGAAGATTTATATAAACCACACTTACCTTCAACGATTCAGATTTTTTTTAAAAAAAAAAGATGAACAGAAAGAAAGCTTGCCAAGCCATGCGATTATGATTACAAATTTTCAGCAAGTTATTAAGATGACATAAAAGGAAGCACAAAATGGAGATTTTCTTTTCCTTCCATTACAATTTTATTCAATATAAATGGACTAGGAAAATATGCATAGAGTTGATATCTACTAATGCGAATAAGTTTTAGCCTTGATAGTACGTTGATTTTGAAACTATTGCTTTTTTAGGAGTATTTGACCTTATCGTGGACTTTTATGTCAGTACAAATATGCAGAACTTTAGATAACAATAATAATAATAATTGTTTAAGTGTGAGACCATCTCATCTAAAGCTTAAGCTGTTAGAGAGAGCACATTTTTATTATTTAATTATATTCTCAACACGCCCCCTCACGTGCGGGCCTGATTTTTTTCCATGGGCCAAGCACGTGAAAATTCTCTTTGATATGGTTGGCGGTAAGATTCGATCTCAGTAACTCTGCCTGCTTTGGTACCATGAGAAATTAGAAGAAAAAAAAAAGAAGAAGAAGAAGAAGAAGAGGAGATATTGGGAATTGAATTGATTGATCATTCCCTCAAGTTGATGTGTCTTGAATGGAAGAAATTGCAGATGCTTTGATGGGATCTCAACTCTAAGCTATACTCTAAAAACTAAATGCTACTTATTGTCTCCTGTTAATAGTGTTGACAGTTTTTGGGATCTTGTTAGCTCTTTGATCGAAGCTTACTCGTGTATGGGAACAAACTCTCTTTCTTTGTACACTTTAGCCATTAGCATCACCCTGATGCTCTTTAATGAAATCCTTTTCTTCATAAAAAAAGCACGTCGTTTGGTTGGGAACAAGTTATCCAATATTAATCATCCCGGGGTTAGCTATCCTGGGATAAGTTATCCCACCATATTTTTGAGAAAACTTATCCCATCATATGGTATAAATGGTGGGATAAGTTATCCCAAACTTGACAACCAAATAAGAGACCAAAATTTTATCCCTGGACTATTTTTTATCCCAAGACTATTTATTTCTGTCCCTCACACCAAAACGACTCCTTAATACTTTGCATTATAAGGGAGGAAAAAGGGTGCTATGGAGCTTGGAACTACTCACATCTAGCTGAATTGGGTTAGACATACTGGTTGTGGGTAAAACACAGGAGGATTCATAATTCAACAACAGGATATAGTTTACCAAGGACGAGATTGCCAGATGCATCCATAGTTGCCGTCATTGAAACAGACAAATCTTGTGCATTATAGACAGGCCCTGAATCAGATGCAGTAGCTTTAAGGGTTGCCGACTGATGCTTGGTATACCCTGCCTCCATAATTCCATGTTTTAGCTTGAACGACTTGAAATTCTCTATCACAAGCAGGTGACCCTGTTTACAGAGGCAAAATATAGCTTCACTTGTAAATATCAAATATATAAGGTTGAATCTATTGAAAAGTAGGCACAAGAAAAGGTTTCCAGCAAAAAGTTTATGACAGGGAGGCAGATCCATACATAGAAAGATTAATCAAATTGCCATCGTACATTACATGCTTCTCTTCTGGCCGTCGGTTTTCACCTTTTCTATATTGATATTCACTTAATGACTTCCCTATTTGAGGTGGATAGGTTTAGAAGGGAACTCTTGAAAAATATGTACATCCAGACACAATCGAGAACCTTGGATTCTTTCAAGGCTGATTTAGACAGACAAACCATTAAGAGCATTGGATTCTTCTAACTGCTGAGTGTCTCTATCTTGAGCTTGTAAAACAATATCTCATTTGAAGTTAATAACCAGCTAAAGGGATAAAGGAATACAGATTCCATGCGCTGAGATGAGAAGTCTTGGAGCAACTTTTGATTTCATTTCTCTTCTCTCTTTTCATGCTCTTCCTTTTTGTTTCCAGAATTAATTTGTAACTTGGGTTATGTTGCAACCCCTCCATAGAATTAATGGATATATGAATTAACAAGAAACTGATCCCAGGAGGGGGGAGGCAGGGATCAAACAAAAGTTGACAAGAAAGAGTAGTTCATACAGTACCAGGTGAGCATCCAGTCACATACCCACAAATACTCACATGTTTAATTTTAAATATCGTATGAATTAATGTTGCCTAATATCCAGGACCTGAAAACTAAATTAGGCAAAACAAGGCATCAGCTGAAGTTAAAGAAATGGTCTGAAGCCCTAACAGAGAGGGACGAGTAAGAAATGGTGGCTACAGAGTACAGATTAGCATATGCATGTGAAGAACCAAATCAGACACGACTCTCCCAATTCAACCCCCCACCCTCACCCAATCGGCAGGAGAAGAAAATGAAGTTCTTAATAATATAGTGACAATAATGTAAGCAATGACAGAGTGCCACAAGAAAGAAATAAGATATAACAGTAATGGTCTGGTTTGGGCTGGCATATGAGCATCAGCATGTGAATGGGTGTATTTCACCCTAGTTCACTTCAATGCATCCCCTCCTCCATCTGATGTACCAATTAGTTGTAGTTATGGGATAGATGACTAGAACTTGTGCATCTATAAACATTCAACAAATAATATGGTTTTCTTTGAAAAATATTTAAATCTACTTTTCTTTTAACCCTTTATTAGATCTTCAATAAGAAAATAAGATAACAAACAAATGCAACAAAGTAAATAATTCAATGGGCATGTTACATCTTATCCAAAACCTTTCGAGGCTTTATGGGAAGGTCGAGGTCAATATCTGGTTGCTTAATCAGGTCGTGCATCAAAGACCCAGTCCAACAACCTGCTGCAATCACAACAGCCTTCTTACTGTGCAATGTATTCTTGGAAGTTTGAATAGCTCCAACCTCGCAGCTATTTCCATGTCTGAATTTATCAAATTTATTAATAGTGATCATACTGACCAGAAAGAGTTCAAACATCAGTAAATATGGAAACTGTCAAACCTAACTAATCCAATAGCGGGTTCATGATAAAATTCAGCATATCTCCCTTCCACAGCAAAATGCCTGTTACCCTGGACAATGATCAAAAAATCAAGTAATTATCAATTTGAGAATATATAGGATTTGTAAGATAGCATGAAAGCTTATTCCTAAAGAATGAATCAAAGTGGAAGAGAAAGGAAGAAAGATAGAAAGAAGGAAAGGGAACAAACCTTCTCAATAAATGCAACAGTACGATGAGCGTCTAATTGGTAATCATCAGGGAAAAAAGCTGCCCCACCTTCCTTCTCAACCACAAGTTCCGGTTCTTCTGATAGCAAGTCATTGGAGGACAAGAACTCAGCTCTCAATCCCTCCTGTGATAGCTCCTCCACCCTCCTTTTTAATATTGCTGACTCATCTGTTGTTTTACTTACTAAAAGGCTTCCTATCAGATGATAAGAACTTCACTCAGTGGTTTCCCCTAAAATCTTTAATATGATGGAGTGGAATTGTAACGATAATTACAGAAGAAAGGTTTTCCCTTAGCCTGTGCACGTGAAATAGGTATATGGAATCACATGGACAAGACTCAAGAAAGAGAAAACACCACACCCTCCCTCTAAATGAGGAGATATAAAAAAAAAATTGCTTTCTAAATTGCATTTTACAGAAAAAGGGATGTATACTGAAAAAAGGGAAATGGAAAGTTGCCTTCAATGGACACTGGAGAAAATCCACATTGTTAGTGGTAAAAAAAATAGACCTTAGGCATACCTCAACAAAACTGCTCATGCAATGAGAATTTCCCAAGAGCATATAAGAATATACTTCCTATTCCCTCAACTAAAGTGAAACAACGATCTAACCCCCACCCCCCACCCCACCCTTCAGGCCTATCAACTAAAGCATGAATGACATTAATGGGGTCCCAGCAATGGGTAAACCAAGAACAGGGATGGGTTTGGCTCTAATATGGTGCTCGCATGTTAAAGAAAATGGACTTTGGGCCTCAATCAATCTGAAAAGTTAGCTCTTGAGATGGAAAGTTCTCAAGACTATATAAGGAGACAACGACTCATTCCTTCAACCAGTGTGGGACAATTCAACTATGGAACAGGAGAAAAAAAATGAGAGAAACTCAGCTTGATTAAGGCAGTCAAGCTATTGGGATTTAAGTAATTACATGTCCTAAAAAGGAAAGGAAATCAACACCAGGAAATAATTAAGCTACCTACTATGATTACACATATTCTAGAATATTCACAAAGAATCCAAAACTAACAATTTAAACAGACTGAAAGAATGTTTGGGGTCTCTGTTGTCAAAAAGTCTATCAAAAAGAGAAGGACTCAACAAATATGAGGTTCCTTTAACTTTGGCATTTACCAGAACTGTCTCAAACCTGAAATCTTCCTGACTGGTCACTGATGTTCTAAAATATGCCACCTTTTGTCATTTGGAAATGAATTTTCCAGAAAATTAAAAGGAAAAACAATTACAATTGAGTATGCATATCATTAAGGAGGAACATGCCTCCTCAGTGTTGAAAATGTTTTTTTCTAAAAAGACAGGAAAATAATGTGATATTTCACCATTGATCCATCCGATTCTAACCCCTTTGGCTGCTTTGTAGAGCTAAAAACCTCATTGGTCAGAATCATATCCACCTTCGATTTCGAGATAATCTCCTTATATTTATATTGCATAAGCTTCTATGTAACCACCAGTTCACGAGCATCAAACATAAAACCAAGATAGAACAGAAAACAAGACATATAACATGATTAAGGTCGGCCCGTTCCTAAAGTCATAAAGAAGCACCCAGTGGATGTAAGTTGACTAAAGATAGTGGCAGTAGAATGACTGAAAGCAGATATTAGGAAGGATATAAATCACCTGTCTTCTTCCAGCCAAGTACCTCTAAAGGATCCATCCCTTGAAGTTGAATTCTCTTGGCTAGGCTCTCCCATAGTTGGTGGCTTCTCATCATTAAGTCCCATTTCTCAGTACCGGGTGATTTGTGTGCTTTCCATATGTATCCTTGACCTAGAATGGTAAACCAGCTCAAATGAGAAACAATAAAGAAAATCAACAATCAATCACTCAAGTCACTGGGAACAATAGGAATATCAGCTGATAGAGATGTTTTCCAAAATTCTCAAGTGAGAGAATAAGGAATTACAACAACACTTGTAGTACTTATTATAGAAACAAATAAACTCTTCCACTTAAGTGTTTGACAGACCATTGACCTACTTATTCAGTTGATCTTTGTGGTTAATCTATCTTCAATCAGTACACTAATATAGCTCGTTAATTTGACTAAACTCAAGATTGATTGCATACTAAGTTAATATATACAGCTGACAGCTTACTAAACCTTGTACCCAAACTAGTAGGCTTCGGCTATAGAAAAATAACTACTACCACTACTACTTCTCCATCCCAAACCTAGTTGGGTCAGCAAATAAATCCTCAATATCCATTTTGCAGTATTTGGCCAATTTCATTCCAATGTATAAGATCTTCAATACACTTTTACCTGCTCCAGTTGCGCCAGAACAAGGAACAGCAGCATCAACTAGGGCGACGGAGAGATCTGAGGCAAGGAGCAAGTGGCGTGCGATGGTCAATCCAATGATTCCGGCACCAACTATGACAACATCGAAGGAGTTAGACGCCGAAGACTGACTCGAATTCGAAACTCGAAGTGATCCATGCCAACTTTTTTTACTTCGTATCAATGAAAAAGGTGGACTTGCAAGGGTCCTGCGGCCACAAAATTTTTGATTTGAGAGTAAAAGATGTGAGTGTAGTTTGTTTGGGGGAGGTGAAAGTAGGCCATTGGTATTGATATTAGAGTTTATAGAAATTTTGTAGCACATTGCTGCCATTTTTGTGGATTTCCTGTTTCAGATTGCTTTTAGTGTCAGTGTGCAAACGTTGAACACTTGCATCACCGAACAGCCAGGATAGAGAAGAAACGGCAGAGAACGAGGGAAAGATATTAACAAGTGTTGAAATTACAAAATATATGTATCATTTTCTTACTTTTTAATTTGTAAAAAATAATAACATATTTTTCATTATCCTAATTCATCAGTTCTCCTTAAAATTGGCACCAAGCTTTACTTAGATATTTTAACTAAAATTTTGTTCATTTTAAATATCTTAGATTGGTTTCTCTTATGTCATTTTTTTATTATTTTAATTTTTAACAATTATTCAAAAATATAAAGTGTGGTGCAATACGCTTGTTTGATAACGTGTCATAGTGACGAATTAAACAACGACACATATTATATATGTAAAAAATAATTCTAAACTAATGACATATGGCACTTGAAACTCAAATAATAAATATTTTTCAAAAAGAAATTCAACACTTCTAATTTTCAAGAAACTCACCCTTATCTTCTTCACCCAACCAACCCAGACGTCTTCTCCACCCCCACACATCCCAACCCCAACCGCTCCTCTACCCCTATTAGATTGTCCATCCACTTTAACCCCACCCGCCCCAACCTCAACCCTTTTTTTTCACTCTATCGTCTTTTCAAGAAACACTTTCAAAAGAATTTAATGATACTGAAAAAAGTTAGTTTATAAAAGCACTATTTTTTTCTTTCTTTACTTCTAAAAAAGTCAATTTATAACTAACAATGGAAGAATTATTTTTTTTGCATTCTTTGTATGTGCAGAGGATTCAAATATATGAACAAGAAATAGAGTAATTATTTTGTGGTGCTAAAAATTTAATTGTTGGATCAAAAGAAATAGAGTGAGAAGAAGATAAAGATTGTAGTGATTTTCAAATCTGAAAAATTAAAAATTACTTCGATTTTAATATGATTAATGGCAATGATACAACGGCGGTGGGTTGATGGTGTGTGGTGGATGAGATAATCACAAAGAAAGAGTTAAGAAGATGAATAGTGTTTTTATATAATTTTTTGGCCTGAAAAAAAAGTTATTACTGCTGACTTTGAGTGTATTACACTCAGCATGTCAGTGAAAAATGTCAAAATGACACAACAAGATCGTACATGATGGGTTTAAAATGAACATCACCCACTTGAGGTGTTTAAGTGAAACTTTGTGCCAACTCTAGGGGCCACCGATATGGGTTAGGCTTACTTTTGATGTAATTGATATAATTATATTGTCTAGCGTGTTTGGTTGGCTATGTAAATTGTAACTATCCTTTTCAACTCTCAAACAGCGGAGGGATGACTTTTTCATTTCTTTATTTATTTATTTCTATAATTTAAAATAATCTATTTTTTTTATTTTAAAATTTTCTAAAAGTTAATTTTTTTTATTTTTTACTATTTATTTTACTTAATTATCATTGTCAACCTTTTACTTCATGTGATTCCATGCAATTTTTGATATTATTTATTTTTTATGTCGTGATTTTTTTTATTAGCATAATTTTGTTAGTAATCTAATTTATAAGTTAGAGTAGAATTCATTGCTAAGGTTGTAGACTTACGGTTGTCTTTTCTTTAAAATCATAATTATGTACGTTATATTAAAATTTGACGTAAGATTATCGTGGTAAAATTTTGTTTTAGATTTAGAACTTATATTCTATTGAAATTTGACATAATAGCATTATGGTAATTTTTTGTTTTAAATGTAGAACTTATTTTCTATCTTTTTAGTTTAATATGTTTAGGACTTGCAACTCCACATTGCAAGTAATTTTTTTTAGTTCGACTTATCTTTTGGTCAAATATTATAATAATTTATGATATTTTATTTATAATATAAATATTTTTACCAAACATACATTTCATGATGTTCATAGAACTCTTATACATTTAGTTTTTATGATTAATTTAATTGAAATATACTAATTTGAAATATATAAATCAATTATTTTTTCATAATATTAGTTAAGAAAAATGTTTATTTATTAAAATATTTTCAAAATATAATATGTATCTTAAATTGTAACACTCTGTATCCGAAACAGACAAAAAGTGTAGATTTTCAGAAGTTGCAGGTGCCACCAGCAGAAGCCAACTACAGATCGTCAGTCGACTTACAGTCCGTCAATCAGCTCCGTCGATGGGCCATCCAAATTTCAGTCTTTAGTCACGAATGAAGGTCGACTAGTACGGACCGTTAGTCAGCTCTGTCGATGAGCCAGCCAACTTTTATTCCTTAGTTATGAACGACGGTCGACTAGTACGAACTGTCAGCCGACTTACGGTCCATCAGTCAACTTCGTTGATGGGCCAGCCAACTTTCACTCCTTAGTTGTGAACGATAGTCGACTAGTAAGGACCGTCAGTCGACTTACGGTCCGCCAGACTGCTACATCGATAGGCCAGTCAATTTAAGTCCTCAGTTGTGAACGACGGTCGACCAGTACAGACCTTCAGTCGATTTATGGACAATCAACTCCGTTAGTGATTCTAATAACTTTTAAGTCAGGGGTCTTTTCGTATTTTCCTTGTTCGTTTGGCTCCTAAGCTACGTCGTTTAGACCCTAAATCAAGAGGTTTTATTCAGTTTAAGCATAGAAACAAAACTAGAACTTACCTAAGTCAAATCATTAATCAAGAGATAGAAAATTAGAAGCAAGAGAGGAGAATAAGGTCAAGAACCCTAATTCAAAAACCCAACAAGGTTCCATCAGTTCTAGCCGTGAAATCTAAAGATTTATCCATGGAATTCGTCACCAAATATGTGGTATTTCTCTAGTGGGTTTCAGCCATTGGGTCCCTAGATTTTCAGTCAAATTCATGATTAGACCTAGGGTTTCTAGAACTTCAGTATATTATCATGAATTAGTTAGTTGTATGTTCCAAATCACGTTACCATGTTATTACTCAGTTTATTGCATGAATTTCTAAACCCTAGCTATGTATTTCTTTAGTTCTTGAATTGCACATGCTTGGTAAAATATTTCAGTTATTTCATATATACATGCATCAGTATTTGAATGCATCTTTACCAAATTAATTGTTGCATTCTCAGTTTGTATGTTCAATTTTGAGGTATCCCGTATTTATAGAAACTCAGTCATAATCAATTAACCACTTAATTCATGGTGACTAGAATAATACCGAGTTGGACTAGGGTTCAACATACCCGAATAGTACCAGAACTACTAGCCAAGTAAGTTGTAAATTCTCTCTGTGGGCATCATTTTAGTGATCACACAAGCATGCCTCTATACCTATGACAGGGTATATTGGGTCCTCTCGATAGAGCGTATACATCGGACTCCATATTTTCCTCATGTGGTTTCATTATCGGTTATTAGTAGCTCCCACGGTTCAATTATATTCTATTGCATTAACCATTTATTAGTATATTCAATATTCAATTTCATAGTGCTCTAAATTAGTCACTGCATTCAGTTACCTCACCATTCAGATTATATCTTTGCTTATTTTCTTTGTTCAATTATATGTTATTTCAGCTTTACTCTACCCTACATGTTTAGTACCTTTCAAGTACTGATGCATACATGTGATATATCTTCTCGTAATATAGGTTCAAGTTCTCAACATCTAGATCATGCTTAGATTGATTTTTGATTTCCATGTTCAGCAGAATTAGTGGTGAGTCCTCATTCTACGTGGACAGTAGTCATGAGTTTCTTTCAATATTTTTAGTTCTTTAATTTCAGTTTTGCTAGACTTAGCTGGGCCTTTCCTAGCATTTCTAGTACGTTAGAGGCTATTTTCAGACATAGTTAGTTTCAGTTTAGTATTGAGTTAATATATTCTCTGTATTAAACTCATCAGTTTTCATATATCTTAGTTATAGTATATGGGTATTCCCATCTTTTTATTTTAATTATGATTTAGCTTGTGCATCAATTTATTATCTTTAGTATACTCATGATCATGCCAACAAGGTTAATTTAGGATCACTCATGGTCCCAGGTCCCATGTCCGCGTCTCGGGGGTAGCTCGGGCGTGACAAACTTGATGTCAGAGCACTAGGTTTAAGTGTCCTAGGATGTCTGAAAAGTCGCACTAGGTAGAGTCCTTTTCATGAGTCTGAAGTGCATACCACATGTAATGAGAGAGAGGCTACAAAGTGTCTTAGGAAAATCTTCATTTTCTTGTTACTCTTATTGTGCATAAGGTATGATCTGATTCCATTCTAACTAGACGTTCTATGTTTCAATGATCATGCCTCCTCGTAGAGATAATGCCAGGAATGTGAATGCTAGGAATGCTAACACAGCTCCTCCAATACCAGATTAGGAAGTCTCCAATGTTGAAATTCAGGAATGTCATTAAGATGTTGGCTTAAAGTCTCCAACCAGAACAATCAGCGGGTTCATGCTCCTGTGATTGCTAATGGTAGATAAAGAGTTGCTAGGGTATGTGACTTTGTTAGGATGAATTAACATGAGTTCTTAGGATCGTAGCTGGTGAGGATCCTCAAAATTTTTTGGATGTGTAACACCCCAGAAATTTTTTGAGCTAAGACTCGAACCATTCTTCGTAGTTAGTGAGATTTTACCAAGGAATTAAAAAAGTTCTTTAGTATTAAGGTCAGTTCACTAGATTTAGCACCTTGAGTTCCAAAAAGAATTAAATTGGAAATACCAAAATTTGAAATTTTGCAAGTTAAGCTAATTATGAGCTTTTGGTCAACTTCAAACAATCATAACTCCTAGCACAAGATGAGTTAAATGCTTTACAAGATACCATAGTAAAGATCTTTGAATTATCTTTCCAAAGATTCTGAGTTTGCTAAGTTTAGAGTTTGATGAGTGCGATATAATCTTTTGAAGTTAGGCTGTCTTGTTAGGTAAAGTTAGCCAAAAATAGTGAGGGGTATTTTGGTCCTTTCCTCACCCAATCAGATTTAATTCATTTTTTATAATATTTTTAGGGGTATAATCCTTTTTTGTTCAGTTTTACAATCCTAATATACACCTAGAGTTTTAGTTGAGAGTTCAGAAGAGACATGAAGAGAAAAGAAGACAAAAAAGGGAGAAAAGAGGAAAAGGATGAAGGCATTCGTCGACGTTCTTGAGTTTAGTTGGATATTTTTGCCATGGGTTTAATCCCTAAGAGGTATGTAAGATTCCATAGTGTTGGGGTAGTTCAACCACACACCAATCATGTTATTTTTCAGCGAAATTTCATTCTTAAAGTTTAAGGATTACAGTTCTTGATGTTTTTTTGAGTGGTGTTCTTAAAGTTCATTCTAAATCTTGTTGTGTTGGGGTTTTGGTGATTTATTGAGATGAAATTGAGTAATTTTAGTGTTGTTTTCAGTATATTTGAGTGTAATTAAGTTAAATAATTTAATCCAATTGATTGAGGAAGAAAAAGTTTGATTTTAGGCGAGTTAAGGTGAGAAAACGAGCAAGAATGTTCGACAGATTTTCTAGGTTGGGGCCTAGTGCGATGCACCTGCTAGAGCACCCCAAAACCTTCTGTGTACTTCAGGGGCTGGTGCCCCGCGCCACCCATAGCTCCAAGGTCGCCTTCCCCATCCAGTTTGCCTCTGGTTGCTCCATTTGAGTTCGTTTAAAGTGCACCTTCACTTCTTTTGGATTCTAACTTCTCTAAGCTACATCTAAACACCTAAAAGCATTCCTAACATGATCATGACATTGATTTCATTAATCAAACTTAAGGTAGAGTTGAGGGTTAAGTTTGAGAATTCTTTCCTACATTCAAAGAGAGTTCTTTTGTGGAGTCTTCTACAACTTCTAGTAATTTGTTTCAAGACTCGAGCAAGTGAGTATATGAGAATGAAGAGAATGTATTCATAACTATACCTTGTCATCATGAGATCCTCTATGTCATGAACCAAAAATCTTGAATTCATAATTCACATTCAAGAGAGAGAGTTAAGAGTAAACTCCAAAAAGGATTTTGAGTTCAACAGTAAATCTTTTGAGGCAAACCATTGATTTGAACTAAGTTTTGAGGAAGTAAGTATGGGAATGATAAGAGTCGTATACATGAGTTCCTTATTGATATTTTGACCCTTGAGTCGAGCCGTCCATGCCCATAACATTCGCATGAACTCCAGTAAGTTGAGTACCTTTGAGACAAGTAGCATATTCAAGTTCTAAGTCTTGAGGAATAAGTTTCTAAGCCATTTGAGTTTATATTTATAATCATTGGACTATTACATGTTATCCATAAAGTCTTTGAATTGAATTGTTCATGCTCATAATTTCGCATGAACCATATAAGTCAAACAATATTGAGATAACAAGTGTCTTTGAGTCCTTGAGTTGAGTAGTTCATGCTCATAATTCTGCATGAACCCTCCAAGTTAAATATCATGAAATTATCCATAAATATGATATCATGAACATTGAATTCATAGTCAATTCAAGGAAAGTAATGGTCAAAGTCAAAGAAGTCAAGAGTTAAGTCTAGAAGTTAAGAATAAGTCAAAACAAAGTTTCTTAAAGTTTCAAGAGTATTATTAAATGTTTTAACCTCATTTTAACGCTCATGTTTCAAGTTAAAGTAAAGAGTAAAAGTGGAAGTCTTTCCTTCAAGAAATATAAGGGAACTAAGTATTCCCTAAGAGTTGATTTAAGATCAAATGTTTCAAGTTAATAAAAGAGTAAACAGTTGAGTTCATTTCTCAAAAGTTATAAGGGAACTAAGTATTCGCTAAGAGTTACAAATGTTTTCACATATTGAGCAAGAAAGGAAGCGAGACTTCCAACAGAGCCTTTGGCTAGTTTTAGCAAAGAGGAAACTATGATTTCCAAGAGATAATTTAAAGCTAAGTTTGAGCAATTACCTAAAACCAAAGAAGAATTTATTTTCTAAAACATATGAGCTGAGTATTTTGGGAATAGTATTGAGCACCGATATAAAAACGCGATTTCATATTAACTCAAGCCCCCATAAAACATGTAGCCAACATGGAGAGAAGAAGGGTCATACTTTTTAGATGAATTCTTAGTGTTTTTTAGCATAGACTGGTGGATCCACTTAGTAGTTCAGGTTCTATACTGACAACAAGGTATAGAACGATCCTCTTGCAACGTGTAGTAAGACGTTGTACCATTGCTTAGGCTCATAGTGATGGGTGTCAGTTAGAGAATATCCAACAAAAACTATATTACTTTCTTCTACAAGTAAAGTTGAGTTTGTTATTGAATTTTTCTTAACGAACTAAGTTGCATTTATTGTTTTTAGAAAGCTTTTTATTTATGTATATAGCATGTGTATTATTGCTTTATATTGAGTTGAGTATCCATAGTCCAGTATCTAATCTTTAAGTTGAGCAGTTTTGAGTATTCCTTGAGTTGAGTAAGTTTGAAAAGAGGTAAGTATGTTTCCTTTTATCAAGTTCAAGCCTATGTTTTATGTTTTAGTTTTCCGCTTACATTCTACGTACTGAGTCATATGACCTGCATCTTCTCATAATACAGCCACAGGTATTCAGGATCATCAATAGGAGCTTCTTTGATATATCCAAGAGTTTGAGTTAGCTATGGTGAGCCTCCTTGCTTTCGGAGGATTTCATTTACTTTTCGGTTTAGTTAGGTGGTCGTGGTCTTGTCATGAATTCCATCCTTTTCAGTTAGAGGCTTCTTACATAGTTAGTTTAGTTAAGAAGTCTAAATTATTCATTATTTTATTAAATATTTTAAAGACCTAAGTTACCTATTTTATGGCGAGTTTAATATATTATTTTATTAAGAGTTAATCTTTAAAGTTAACCTTTGTATTTTGAGTTATTAATTTTATTCAGTTTTAAGCTTTTGTATGCTTAAGTTAGTCTTCCGCTTGTCGTCAGCCAGGATGAGGGTTTGCTTGGGGACCAACAATGGTTTTTAAGTGTCGACCATGTCCAAGGTTAGACTCGGGTCATGACAAGATGAGATCAAGAAGATCCTCGAGGTGATACAGGTCATTGAGAATGATTGGGTTAAGCTAGCATCTTACCAACTTAATGATGTGGATCATATCTGGTACACTCAGTGGAAGGAGAACATGGTTACAGATGCAGCCCTATTACTTAAAATGTTTTAGTGAGACCTTTCTGGACAGGTTTTTTGTGATAGAGTTGAGAGAAGCAAGGGCCCAGGAATTCATGAACTTAAGGCAAGGTAACATGACAGTCAAAGAGTATGAGCTCAAGTTTAACCAACTCTCCAGGTATGCTCCTCACATGGTTGCTGAATCCAGGGCTCAGATGAATAATTTCTTGTATAGAGTGTTAGATGTGGTGAAAATGGAGTGCAGAAATGCTATGTTGTTAGATGATATGAACATCTCTGCGGTGATGACTCATGCTCAACAGGTTGAGGGTGATAAACTTATAAAACAAGTCAAGGAGAACAAGAAGGTAGGAGTGGAAACTATGACTACTCTCAAAAGAAGTCATGTGGTGGAAATCGCTCGCAGGGTCAATAGAAGTTTTCAGCACCAACCCCTTCATCAGCTAGTGTTCCATTCTCAAAGAACAGGTATGATCATAAGGTTAGGGCATCAGATTCTAAGTCTCAGATAAGTATTCCAGGCACCAAGACCTTACTTTCTCTAAGTGTGGTAAGATCCATCCGGGCGAGTGACTTGTAGAAAAGGAAGGATGATTTAGATGCAGTCAGTACAGTCACAGGTTCAGGGATTGTCGTTCTAGATAGGGTCAAGGGGGTAGTAATGGTAGACATGGGTCTATAACTTCAGCAACACCAACAAGTTTTCCAACTCAACCAAAACTTATTTGGTATAAATGGCGGTCAACGCCAGAATAGGTTGTATGCTCTCCAGGCTCCCCAGTATCAACAAGGTTCTCCTAATATATTCAGTGGTACATTACGAGTCTTTGACCTTGATGTTTATGCATTGTTATATCCAGAGGATACTTTCTCCTTTGTAACTCCTTATATAGTAGTCCAATTAACTATTAGTCCAGAAACTCTCTTGGAACCTTTCTCAGTCTCTACTACAATTGATGATCCAATTATAGCTAGACGAATATACTGAAATTGCCTTGTCATAGTCTCTCAGAAAGTCACCTCAACAGATTTTGTAGAGTTAGAAATGGTAGACTTTGATGTCATTCTAGGCATGGATTGGTCACAATCCTATTATGCCTTAGTTGATTGTAAAACTAAGATTGTTCATTTTTAGTTTTCAAACGAACCAATCTTAGAATTAAAGGGTAGTATCTTAGTGCCTATGGGACGATTCATTTCTTACCTTAAAATTAGAAAAATGATCTCTAAGGGTTTTCTCTATCATCTAGTTTGGGTTAAGGATTCTAGCTCTTAAGCCCTAACTTTTGAGTCAGTTTCAGTAGTCAGTGAGTTTCTAGAAGTTCTTCCCGAAAGTGAAATTGACTTTTGAATAAATGTCCATCCAAATACCTAGCCTATTTCTATTCCAACTTACAGAATAAATCCGACAAAGATTAAGGAATTGAAAGAACAATTGAAAGACCTTCTAGATAAATCAAACCTAGTATTTCACCATAGGGCACATCAATGTTGTTTGTGAAGAAGAAAGGTGGTTCTCTCAAAATGTACATTGTGTATAGGCAGTTGAACAAGGTCACAATGAAGAATAAGTATCCCATCCCCAAGATTGATGATTTGTTCGACCAAATTCAGGGTGATAGATAGACCTCAGATCCGGTTATCATTAGCTCAGAGTCAGAGATAGTGACATTCCAAAAATAGCCTTCAAAACACGTTTCGGTCATTATTAATTTGTAGTTTTGTCGTTTGGACTAACCAATGGTCCTGAAACATTCATGGATTTTATTAACAAAGTGTTCAACCAGTACTTGGACTTGTTTATTATTGTCTTTATTGATGATATCCTCATTTAATCTAGAAATGAAGAAGAATATGCGAGTCATTTGAGAGTTGTTCTTCAGACTCTCAAAGATCGCTAGTTATTCACTAAGTTAGAAAATGTGAGTTCTGGTTGCAATCTATTGCTTTCCTTCGTCACATTGTATCTAGTGAGGGGATCCGAGTAGATTCACATAATATAGAATAAGTGAAACACTGGCCAAGACCTAAGTCTGCTACATATATCAGAAGTTTCTTGGGGCTAGAGGGTTATTATAGAAGATTGTAGAAGGATTTTTATCTTTAGCCTCACTATTTACTAGGTTGACTCAAAAAACGATCAAGTTTCGATGGTCAGATGATTGTGAGAAAAGTTTTGCAGAATTAAAAACTAGGTTGACTACAACTCCTGTCTTGATGCTACTATAGGATTCAGATGGTTATTTGGTCTATTGTGATTCATCTAAAGTTGGCGTAGGTTGTGTGTTGATGCAGCGAGATAAGGTTATAGCTTGTGGTTCTAGACAACTTACGGTGCATAAGAAGAATTATTCAACTCATGACCTCGAGCTTGCAGCATTGGTGTTTGCACTCAAGACCCGGAGACACTACCTTTTATGGTGTTCACATAGATGTGTTCACGGACCATAAGAACCTTCAATAGGTGATTACCAGAAAGAGTTAAATCTTCGCCAAGGGAGATGACTTGAGTTCCTTAAGGATTATGATAAGAGTGTGCATTACCATCCTGGTAAGGAGAATGTAGTAGCAGATGCTCTTAGCATATTATATATGGGTAGTGTAGTCCATGTTGAGGAAGAAATGAAGGAACTAGTGAAGGATGTTCACAGGCTTGCTTGCTTGGGAGTTTAATTTTATGAGTATAACACAATGTTGTAACAATTTAGGATGGCACATAATATTCAATGGTAGAGAGGGTTAAGAAAAAGCAAGACATGGATGCAATATTGTTTGAACTTAAGGGTGCATTCCACAATTAGAGAGTGGAGGTTTTTTTCCCTAGGGGGAGATGGTGTACTTCGCTACCAAGGTAGATTGTGTATTCCTAATGTGGGTGAGTTGAGACAACAGATTCTTGCAGACTCCCACAACTCTAGATATTCTATTCATCCAGGCACCACAAATATGTATCGCGATATGCGGTAAGTCTTTTGGTGGAATAGTATGAAGAGGAATATAGAAGATTTTGTGAGTCCACATGAGAACTACTTTCAGCGGCAGCACTACCCCTTGAGTCATCGTTCAGATTGTCACCAAAGTTGTCATTATTAAGGCTACGTGCATCAGCGTGAGAGTGACTGGTAGCAGTTGCAAAATTCTTAGAATCACTGCCCTCTTCTTCAGACTGAGAGGGAGTGTTTTGGAGTAGGCGTTGTTGGACTTGTAATCTAGTAGTCCGAGGTAAATATTGTGCTGGAGTGAAATTTAATTGAACCTCAAACCCACTATTTTCAGATGAGGCATATCCCTCAAATTGGGAAGCTATAGGGGCATTTTACTTGTAGATACAACAATTCTTGGTCGGCGTGGCATTTTACTTGTAGATACAACAATTCTTAGCACGAGTGCAAATAAGCGACACACTATCAGGTACTTAGAATTCCCTTGTGTTTAACATCATCGTGATGCCTTGCCTTAAGAATGAGTTCACCCAATCTAGCACCGTGAAGGCTCACATGATCAACAAAACATACTATGAAATAATGAAAATAGAGTAATAAAATAAAATAAAAACTTCAAGTACTATTCACGACTTCTTTCGCGTGCCGTGGAGTGAACCACGGGCCGTGAAGTCCTCCGTGAAAGTTGTGGTAGAATCAATGCATAAGGTTTCCCTAAGGTTAGTGCTAAGGCATGTTCACAGACATATCCATGATCCGTGGAGTAAATCACGGGATGTGATCTTGTCCTTGAACTCACTTAGTCCACGGCCAGGTTCATGGTCCGTAGATACTTATACGATCCGTGAAGTCTGGAGTGGACTCACCATTCATCAGTTTCAGGCCACTGACACCTCTATTCAGACTTAACCCACTCATTCTACCATTTAAGAACTTAAAACAAACACTAAACAAGGATCATCGTTTAAACACTCGCTTTGATCTACCATAACCTGAATTGAATTCACTTTCCGTACCCATACAAATATCTTAAATGCTTCAACCCCAATACACCAAGGTAGTCAGTACGAATTTTAATGATCATCCCAATACTACCATATTTAACCAAGAGACACAATTATTGAAGAAAAATATCAGACCAAAAAAGAGAATTGAACACATGAAATTCAACTTACTTGGGGGAATCTTGAAGTTCACACTTAGCAATTTCAATGTAGGGTTCTGGACAAATTCACACGATTCAAACTATTTTAGTAAGTGAAGTTTGGTTGGAGTGGTGGGGAGAAACTTTTACAGAGTAAAAAACCGAAAGAAAGAAGAGGAAAAAGGAAAAAGACGTGATGTTGGACCTAAATACATTGCGATTTCAGATGGGTCCAGTCGTGGGTCGGGTTAAGTTAATTACATTCGTGAACAACGGACTGTGAAATATCTCGTGAAAGGCTTCATGGTCCGTCAAGCTTCTCGTGGAAATAACTTTGGTGATGATACTTACCTGGGACAGATGACGAACCATAAAGTCCCCTATAATGAGCTTTACAATCCATAAGCTAGCCCGTAGAAAATACTTTGACTCATTTAGTTTCACCTAAGATTCACGATAGGTTAAAGGGGTCTGTATACATTACTATGGACTGTGAACCCTTATGTGAACCTTTTTTGTTGCTTTCATGTAGTCTATTTGTATAATCCACAACTTGATGAACCGTGAAAGCACCTATGAAGTGCACCACAGTCCGTGAGGTCCACCGTCAGATGCAAATTTCACAAGCTCTTCTGCACTTTTTTAACTTAACCTTCCCGCACATGTTAGCACCCATTAGATCTGTAAACTAAAATAAAAGAAAAAATAAAAAATATCTAAATTAAGATATCTTGGGTTGCGTCCCAAGCAGCGCATAATTTAACGTCGTGGCGCGTCAAAAGTTACTTGATTACTTAGATTTCATCAAGCTTGCATTCTTCCATTATCTTGGCCTCTTCATTGACACCTAGATACGCCTTGATATTTTTTCCATTTTCTTTAAAAATACCCTCTTTCTCATTTTCTAGCTCAATAGTTCTCGATTGAAATACTTTTGTGACGTTAAAGAGCCCCGACCATTTTGATCTCAGTTTTCTCAGAAATAAATGCAATCTGGAATCGAACAACACCAAGTTCCTAAGAGAGAAACTTCATTTTTCAATGTGTTTATCGTGGTATCACTTTATCCTCTTCTTATACAATGATGATCTCGTAGTCTCTTTGACGAAACTCATCCATCTCATTTATATGATCTAATTTTAAATATGTTGTTTCATTCCATTTAAGATTAAGCTTCTTCAATTCCTAGAGTGCTCTATGCTCAATCTCGATAGGCAAGTGACATGCATTTCTAAACATCATTTGATATGGATACATACCAATAGGTGTTTTACAAGTTTTCTGGTATGCCCATAATGTAAAATATAGCTTTCTTGGCCAATCTGTCCGATTAACATTTATTGTATTGTCCAAAATTGCCTTGATTTCTCCGTTAGACACTTACACTTGACCGCTGGTCTGTGGGTGATACAGTGTTGCTACCTTGTGTTATTTCACCCCATACTTGGTCAGAACCGTAGTGAACACTTTGTTGCGAAAATGAGAACCACCATCATTGATAATAGCTCTAGGTGTTCCCAATCTTGCAAAAGTATTCTTCTTTAGGAACACGACAACACTCTTTCCGTCATTCTCATGTAATGCTACAACTTCCACCCATTTGGATACATTGTCCACTGTTACCAGAATATACTTTTTCCATCTGAACTCAGTAAGGGGTCTAATAAATCAATTCCCCACACATCAAACAACTCTACCTGCAAAATGGGTGTCATAGGTAACTCGTGACGCCTTGATATGGCTCCTTGCCTTTGGAATACATCACAATTTTGTACCAAGTCAACTGCATCCTGGTGAATAGTTAGCCAGTAATACCCACACTGAAATATCTTATGCGCTATTTGAGATCCACCATGATGCCGATCTACTGGAGATGAATGACAGGCTTCCAAAATAAGTAGCATTTTAGCTTTTGGAACACACCTCCTGATTATGTTATCAACACGTACTCTATACAGATATGACTCATCCCAAAAAGACTTACCAACATCATGTAAGAACTTTTTCTTTTGCTGATATGTCAGCCCAATGAGATCAAGGGTAGCAACCAATACCTGTTTATATGGAAATACATCATATTTCGGGTTTAGTGTGTTCTTTCTTTACAACTTTCAATCTAGAAAGGTGATCAGCTTCCTGATTTTCACAACCTATTCTATCATTTACTTCGAACATGAATTCTTGAAGTAGTGACACCCATATGATTAACCTTGGTTTGACATCCTTCTTGGCTATGAGATATCTCATAGCAACATGATCTGTGTGTACTACTACCTTGGTGCCTAACAAATATGCTCTGAAGTTTCTCAAATGCATACAGTACATCCCACAATTCATTTTCAGTGACTATGTAATTTCTTTGTGTTCCATTTAGGGACTTACTGGCATAATAAATTGGATGGAACATCTTATTCCGCTTTTGACCCAACACAACACCTAATGTAGCTCCGCTGGCATTGCACATCACTTCAAATAGTTCTGCCCAGTTTGGACCGATGATTACAGGTGCAAAGACCAGTTTCTTTTTAAGGCTTTTAGGCAGGCCTCATCAAAGACAAATTTCACCTTCTTCTTCAAGAGCTTCCACATGGGGTGTGCGAATTTGGAGAAGTCCTTGATGAAACGGATGTAGAATCCAGCATGTCCCAAAAAAAACTCTGAACACATTTTATACAAATAGGTGGAGGCAATTTTTCAATCGCCTCAATCTTTGCCTTGTCGACTTTGATTCCTTTCTACGACACTTTTATATCCAAGGACTATGCCCTCTTTAACCATGAAATGGATTCTCCTAGTTTAGCACCAAGTGAGCTTCCTCACATCTCTGCAATACCTTACTAAGTTTCAACAAACAATCATCAAAAGTATCAGCTACTATAGAGAAATCATCCATAAATACTTCTAGAATGTCATCAATCATTTCTGAAAAAATGGACATCATACACCTTCAAAATGGCAAATTGACCTCTATATGAATAAATTCTAACAGGAAAGCTTAATATCAACATTAATAGTTAAAATAATAAATTCTCAAAGTAACATCATATCAACAGTAAACCCAACAAAAGATATATATCCAATATCTATAAATTATTTTAAAAAATAAAAATAAAAATAACAAAAACATATCCTAAATAAATTAAAGAAACAAAATAACAGTAAAACAACAATGTCATATTATCCTTGCCATAATCATAAATATTAATAGAATGGTGCTAGTTAATTGAAACAAACACGACAATAATAACCCAACAAAAATAAAATGAAACCAAAAACAAATAGGAACTCGGTAATGTTGCACAAATATAATGAATGTGAAAATGGTTGAGAAAATATTAACTGCGAAAATATTTATAAAAAAAGCAATAATAATAAGAAGCTGAAAATCATATACTACTAAAAAAAAAATGGAAAGCTCCTAACCTCAAAGTTAAATTACCATTTTGCCTTTTTAAATTTTTATTTTTATTTTTTATTTTCTTGGGAATTTAAGTAAAAGAAGTCCAAAGGTCGTAACTTCTTAATACATAACCAGGTCTTCTATAAGAATATTTCAATGACTATATTGATCTATACCTATACTTCTTCCATGAGAGATGATCCACGTAAGTTTTTTTTCTTAATTTTCAGAAATTAAAGATAGATTATTTTTTAATATTGATCAAGTTTTGCATTTGTTTATTATCAATATCTTAAAATTGAAAGACTTTTTTGATATTATGTATATTGCATTATGTTTTCTCTTGTATTTTGGGTCTTCTTCATGAATATCTATATGTGTGGTTATATTTTTTTGTTGTATTTTGATTATTTGGAATAATATTATGCCCACTTAACTTTGAAGAACCATGTGATTATAATTTTTTTTATTTATGCAGGTTCTATACGAATGAAGTACTAACAATAAATAATTTCTTTCCTTGCTTAGAGAATAATTTCTTCACTTTCTCCTCGTAATTGTTATTTCATTATAGAATTATAGTTCTCATTTTTTTTTACCCAACTCCTTATGAACTAACAAAACTTATGTTTTTTCTGGTTGCCTTTATATTTTCTATTTTTTTACTTATCAATTGTTTTACATTTTATAAGTCTCTTAAAAGAGTTATTATTATATTAATATTACTTTTAGTAATAAATTTTATCTCTAGAATAATATTATATTAGTAAATTCATATTCATTGTACTTAAATATATGAAGTATAATTTTCATTTTCTGGTATATCAATTTATGAATTTTCAATTGGTGCATATTTTATATCTATATCCTAAAAGGGGAAAAATTATAATTGAAAGTTCAATTATCAAAATATCCGTTAAAAATTGGAGTCCGAAACTTAAAGGGTACAAAATTTTAATAAAAATTTCAAAACGGTATATAAAATTTCATATTAACCAAAACGGTAAAATCGCTGCAGGCGCAGCGACTTACCTCACCTGAAAAAGTAAAATCGCTTTGCTTCTTAAAGGCAGCGATTTCATATTATTTTTTAATTATATTTTTCTTTTAAAAAAATAAGGTATATCGCTGCCAGTGTAGCGATTTATAAAAAAAGAAATTTATAATATAAATCATAAGAATTTTTTTTTTTATAATACAAATCGCTGCGCAGGGCCGCGATTTATAATTTTTTTTTATAAATCGCTGCACTGGCAGCGATTTATATTATAATTTTTTTTCTTTTATAAGTCGCTGCACTGGCAGCGATATACCTTATTTTAAAAAAAAATATATATAATTAAAAAACAATATGAAATCGCTGCCAAGGCAGCGATTTGTAAGAAGCAAAATTTTGAAATCGCTGCTTAGGCAGCGATTTCAATTTTTTATTAAAAATAAAAAAATTTGCAAAATCGCTGCCTCAGCAGCGATTTTACTTTTTCAGGTGAGGTAAGTCGCTGCGCCTGCAGCGATTTTACCGTTTTGATTAATATGAAATTTTATATACCGTTTTGAAATTTTTTTGTTAAAATTTTGTACCCTTTAAGTTTCGGAGTCTTAAAAATTGTAGGGCATTTTTATCTTTTATTCATGGACAACTTTCTTCATATTCATGTACAAAATAATTTTAAAAATTAAAAAATATATCATTTAATTATAATAATTATTTTTATCAAATAATTATAAAGAATCACCAAAAGGCAAAATGAGTTTACTAGTCTAATCATCATTATATTTAATAGCGATTAATGCTTTGCTTCTTATTTTTTGTTTCGTACTTTTTGTGATTCAACGGGGTGGACAAAAAAACATTATCTTTTTGTATTCACGATATTTTATTATTTCTATGCAAGTTACAAATTGTACTACTTATTATTAATATAAATATAAATACTAAAGCATGACGCTTCACTGCATATTCAAGTTAATTTTCGTCTCCTCGTTCCAAATGTAGGTAGAACTTTTTTTTTTGTTGTTCTTTTTGTTACCGTCAACAATATTTGGTATTTTTGCTCTATTAAACAATTCTTTTTTCCACTTACATCTTTAGCTCTTCTCTAACTAAACCAATGGTGAGATTTTTGCCGTGCTAATTATATATATATATATCTTTAAATGCAATAATGTCTAAATAATGGATTAATAATATAAGGGATGTCGGAATGTATTTGATTTATTAATGTATTTTATTCTTAATAAATACTAAGTGATGATAATCAACCTTATAGTAGACTTTTCTTCTTTAAAAATGAAAATTTGACCGTTCACATTCTTATGAATTATAAGAACTCACATTTAATATGGATTTTTTTTATAAAATTTTACTTATAAAAGAGTGATAAATAGGATAATTATGCACCATTTATCACACTCCCAACTTCACAATAATTATATATATATGACATATTTACATAAGTATATAATATCATCTTTTTCTCCTAGAATAATAAGAATATGATAATGAGGTTGATATTTATTTTCTTTCATATAAATAATTTCTTTTTAATTGTATGTTATGATGGTTTAAAATGCTGACTTAGGATACTAGCTTTATGAAATTATTCCTACAATTGTATTACTAAAAAAAGGGTTAATTATATGCTTACACTTTAAAATATGTATACTTATTGTATTTGTGCTTAATTTTGGGTAAGATTATTTAGACCTATTTATAGTAACATTAATTTTGGATTCGTACAACTTATATTTTATCATGTCATGTTGTAGCTGTACAAACAACCACATATTTATTATTTGATTACACGTTGCACCTATATAACTAAATTTGTTTGTTTTTTCTAAGTTTAGGCAATCCTTAATATTTTGTATTGAACAATTAAGTCATCTAAATAACTTAATTATTTGTGAAATTCAATTTGTACTTTCTTTCTTGAAATTTATATTACTCTTTTCATACATTTTAATATTAATTTATTATTTTTTTTAAAAAGATATGCTAGTAGAATTAAAACACACATGCAACACATGTGCCCTGAAACTAGTAGAAAGAAAGACATACAAAATATAAAATCAAAAAGATGTCACTGGAAGTTGTTTTCTGGTCGGATCTGGTTGTGGTTTGCTAGTGATAGATTGGTTGTTGCTTGTTGGTCGTAGCTTGACCGGAAACACCTGAAAAAATGAATAAAATGGTTATGGAGAAGGGGAAGATCTGGCTCAATTTGATGTTGAGTCTGGTGAGGCGAAAATGGTGATCTAGTTGTTTTTTGAAGCTCACCAACAATGGCGATTTGAGGAGGAAAACGGGAAAGGGAAATGGTGGTTTCAGGTGGTATTTTGGGTCAGATTTGTCGGAGATATGGAAAAAGAAAGAGGGGTTTTTGGTTGGTAGGGTTCTTGAGGAGAATGGAGATAGTTAGTAAAAAGAGAAAAGAAGAGAGGAATGACCAGTCAGGGTCGGGTGGTGACTGGACAGAAAGTTCGACAAAAAGGCAATAAACAACTAAAAAAAAGTAAAGTAACATATTCTGAAAATTGAACCCCAATTCTAAAATTTATTCACCACCCCTCTAAACCTATTGAGCCAACTATTTTATATATAGGGAATTGTTAAAAATGACCTTGAAATCGTGGGCCAAAAATCGTTGATTGATAAAATATATGTGTATCCAAATTGTATTCGTATTTGAATGAATTTATAGATTGTGTGAAATATCAAAATGAATATTAACAAATGTAACAAATAAAGAGAATATTATAAAATAACAATGACATGCAAAAAATATAATTTAGCAGAAATTATAATTTTATAAAAAAAGAACAAATATTTGAACGTCCGGCTGTGACAAAATAATATAAACATAACAAGCGATAAAAATCCTAATACTTTGAGAAAAAGAATCATTATCAAAAAATTGTATTCAAATAACAAAACATGTATTTTGAACAATTTAAAATGAAAAACAGCCAAAAAGTATTAATTTTAAAACTATCAGACCAAAATTTGGTGTCAAAAGTGACAACTTCAATTGCAGATACCACTTCCATCTCTCATGGTTGTTTAATGATCTGTATATGTTAAAATTTACCTCCTCTGCATTGAGTCTAAACTTCAACTCACCTCGCTCAACATCAACCAAAGCTCTTCCCGTATCCAAAATCATTCTCCCCAGGGGTCACATACATACCACTACGATTATTTCTGTATCCATATCTGTTTTTCCAGTTTCCTTGCTCTCTATTGGTGGTTTATCATACTGACCATCTCTGGCGTATTCTGACCTGTATTTTCAAAATTATACCCTTGATTTTTAGAGTGATAATTCTGAAAACCCCTTGGTTACCCAAATAGTTAGCTTCCTCATAGATGTCAATGTACTGATCTTCATACATTTTTTGTTGTCCCACCGCAATGACTCTTTAAGATTTCAACGCAATATGCTTTGTGAACAAATCAATCTGAGTTCTCAACTATGCCATGTTCTGATCCCTTTTTTCTTCCCTCTTCCTCTGTTTAGCTGACATCTCATATGTATACCCTAGAATCCCCTACTTTTGCATCTCTGGTGTACCATGCCTTGTTGTTTTTGGAAACTTCATCCAACAGCTGCATGCTCTGTGTAAATGGTTTCCTCATAAAGAAACCTCCATAAACTGCATCCACAACAGGTTTAGTCACATAATTAAGAGACCTATAGAAAGCTTGTTTAAGATGCCTCTGAGTAAGATCATAGTTGGGACATTTGTTCAACTTTTGGCTGAACGTCCACCATATATAATGCATCGTTTCTTCTGATAACTGCTTATGTGTGCTGATCTCATCCTTGATTTGCAGTTCTTTTGATTCTGGGAAGAATCGTGATGTGAAAGCTTCTTTAACTCATTCCAAGTTTGAATGGAGTCATCTGACATCTCATTCAACCAGTTAGTTGCTTCCCAAGTAAGAGGTAAGGGAAAAAGCTTTAGCTTCATTAAAATTTGACTAAGAATCTCTTAGGATTTTTAGGTTCCCACAAAGTTCATCAGGTGCTCATTCGCATCATCACCAGCTACCCCTCTAAACATTCATTTGAGGTTTAAAAACTAGATCATTGTACTGGTGATAGTGAATTTCACCCCTGGAGGTAGTACAACTAACACTATAGATCCAGTAGCTCCAACTCCATCCAAATCAACATCATCCTCTTCATACATCATGTAAGTTGGATGTTGAACTCTACCCTTTGGAGCTACATGTGGACGATGAGGAGGGGTCACATCATCTCTGTTTTCATCTACTCCTCTAGGTGGAACCAACCTAGCATTTTGAGGTTGAATCATCCCCACAGTTTGTTGTAGATGTCGTGCAACATTTATGTAACAACCATAAAAATGGATATGCTAAGTAATGCTTAATGTGTTTAGAATGCCAACGATTAAACCGGGTTCACACAAATTGATGTGCGTAGAAACAGACCTCAAAACCCTTGCTACATCCAATCTAACTAACTTGGGGAGTTAATTGATCTAGGAAAGGTTGTTTCCAACCATGTAGGACTCTCGAATACGAATATTTACTCGAAGGAGTCTTTACCGGACATAAAAAGAGGAAATCTTAGGTTTGGAGGGTTTAGGGGTAAAGTGGTATTTTCCATGCTAATGTTAGTCTCGTAATTACCCTAATATATAATTAATTATTTAATTAATTATAAGGTGAGGGGCATTTTGTGGAGAGATGCCGAAATTGGGCTTTTGAATTGTAAGTTTGCTCCCCCGGTTCGAACCTAGGTGGAGCAATGACTATTTTTTTTTTAATTTAAGTTGGTAAATTAATGTAATTAATTTATATTTATTATTTATAGATGATTTTAAAATAAAAGTAAATCAGATTTTCAATAATTAAATAAAACCTTATTTGACTAAGTCCTAAACGAGACTCCTAAGCCTAAGAAAACTCTTCTCTCCCACGCTCATCGCTCTCTCTCTGACGTCTCTATCACTGTCACTCACGTTTTTCTATGCCAAATAACGTACAAAAACAGTAGGTAAACCAAAGTTCTTCACACTTGAAGAACTCACAATGAAAATTATAAACAAACAACTAATCGAACACGATAGGCAAAGAAAGGGTTTTCCGTCAAGTTGGTGTTGAAGCTCTTGGATTTGGACGTGTGTTTGAAGGGGTTCTTTGGGAAACAAGACGAGGTTTGAATGTCAAAAAGGTATGGGTTCTATTTTCTCTTGGTCCCTTTCCCAAGAGACATCCTAAGGTTCAGACGAATCTATTCCAAAAACTAGGATTGCTCCCCGTTGTATGTCCCTGTCACTAGCTCCCATTGAATCATAGGCTGGTCATGTTTGCTGGTAGAAAACTAGGGTATGAACATGATTTCGTGATATTGATGTTTTTATATGTTGTTGGAATTATTTGTTATGTTGATGTTTCCAAAATGGTAACTACTACTTGTGTTATGTGTGGTTCCGTGGCTTTGTTCATGGTTTAGTACTTTGAAATGGCATGATCGTTCTTATATTTCATGTACACATATTGATGTAAATGTGAGGCGTGGAATTGAACCCACGACCTCTAGGCAGTGAAGGAGAGTAAAGAAAATGAAAGAAAAGAAATATGAGGCGATGGGAATCGAACCCACGACCTCTAGGTCTTGAGGAGAGTCAAAGGAATGGAAATAAAAGAGATTGAGGCGTGGGAATCAACTCACGACCTCCTAGCAGATTAAGGAGACAAATTAAGAGAAATTAAAGAGGGGTTTTGGGGTTTCGAACCACCCACAACCCCTCGCCAAAGGAAGATAAATTTAAAGTCAATGAAAATACAAAGTCACATGAAGGGTTGTGGGGGTTCAATCCCACTCCTCGGTAGTCATTAAGCAAAAAATTGAAGAGAGAAATTAAGGAAAATAAAATGAAAGGCATTAGGGCTCGAACTTGGGTCCCTAAGCCGTATGGATCAAACAAAATGAATAAAAAAAATGAAAAGTTTTTGTTCAAGAGGTTTGAAATCAGTTTTCCTCCTTGCCAATTCGCATTATAGATAGCATAAGTTCTTTACTGAGTTAAATCTTCAACGAATAGAATCGCCCCGAAACGACGGGAAAGCTGAACGAGCGTATAAGAATCGAAAATGGAAATCTTGCCATACGTACAGATTGCATAGGTTTGTACTACATAATATTAGGAAGAGATGACAATCAATTAAAACGACTATATGAACCTCATGGCTTGTATGTATAAGACCCATAAAGTCAGCATACGTTTTAAAAATAAGTGAACCTGATGTAGGGTATGCATTATGTAACCCTAAGAGGGTTTAAGTACAGTGTAAAACACACTATGTCCCAGTGCATTGCATACGATGAAAATATTAGTAGGTAATGAAATATGAAACCCATAGGTTAAGTAAGAGTGTAAATACACAAAGGGCCAAGTGCATTGGCATATCATGAACTGAACCTGCTTCCGGAGGGGCAGGGAATCCAGGGGGCGGCTCAAAAAGGGTGATTGAGATAGTTTTGGAAGAGCGTCGTGAGAGAATGTCACGATGTTGATGAATGTGGTGGCACAACACGATATATTCTATGCGTAAATGAAAGCAATCTCAAATGAAACCTAAGTCAATGTTACTAAACATACTCACCTATGAGAGTGGTAAAGTTACCGATAGCCCAGTCTCTATAACCATTCTAATGACGTAATTGGAGATTAACAACCCTTAATACAATGATGATCTGATAATCCTCTTTGAGCTTGATGAGTCCTCATACACGAATAGCCAACTTCCATGACGTCTGATGGAATGTAATGTACCCTTATACTGATACCGATAGACTATCTAATGAGCGTGATGCCTTCTTTGTCATAAGGGCGGACGGGTTTGCATGGAACAGCTCATGAGATGAATACTGACCACCGGCATGTTGGTATAGGTATCCTTTTTCATCCTAGTCTTCGAACCTATACTGCCAATAGAGGGATCGCTGGCAGGGTTTCATTCCCATGTACGCTACGATCTTTTTGGGTCACTTTGGCCGTTGATGTCCCACCTCTTTATCGGTGTGGGGTTGTCATGACACAGGATTTCATGAATGCTCACCCATGATCTAATTTCGGTTCAAAGTTAAATGGTTCCAATGAATGAATGGAGGGCCGAACTTCATGCCTCTCAATGATGCACATAATGCAAACGAACAATACAAAAGGTCTTATGGATCAGTATAAGGAAGAGGTACGGTAACGATCCTTCAAGTAAGACATTAGGTAATTCTTGGTCATTGCAAAGTCTTAAACTACATCCTAGGTATATCTGGTGTTTACACTGGACCATGAATGAAATGAAATGAAAACGTATGAATGAAAGAAGTAGACTTTTGTATTTTCTAAAGAAAACTCCCCTAGTTGAAGGTTCCATATGTTTAGCCCTATTTTGGAAGTCCTAATGTCATCTTCAATATTCCAAGATCCTCATGGCTAACAAATAAATATGTACAACGTTTATGTGTATGATGAATAGGATATGTGCTATGTGTACGATTTTGTGTTCTGTGTGCAAAATGTTAGTATGATGGTGCATGTAGCTCTCATGGCATACTTTCCTAATCGCAATTTGGGAAAGCTCATACACTTTCGTATCTAACTTTGGAAATTTCACTCACTTTCCTTAATCTCAATTAGCAAGTTCACTAGCTTGACCTGCTATATCATGTGGCTAGGAAAGAGCTTTCTACCTCATACATGTCCCTTAGGGTGTGCGTTCATACACCCATACTTTAGTACAAGTGTGTACTAACCTATACAACTCTAACTTTGAGGTGCAACAGCACAGGTGAACGCTAGAGGTACTGGATCAACGCTGGCTACTATCCGGATGTCGAGCATATCATCAAACTTGTTGGTAGTTGTCAAAGCTTTCTGGATGTTTTGCCCATTTACATTCTAATCTTATTTGTAGATTTGAGCTAGTGGATATGTTCCTAGAATTTCTTTCTCGTTTATTTTCAACATTGTATTGGTGCCATTTTGGGCAAGAAACATCTTTATCGTATAATAAACTTGCTTCTTTCATTTGGTGATCTTACATGTTTAGATGGTTGATGTTGAACAATTTATATATATAATAGAAATGTTTAGTAGCATGTTAGAAACAAAAAGTTTCAAATTTTTCGCTACATTAACCTAGAATGAAAGGAAAATACGTAGGTAGCTGTCGCGACCTCTGAGAGGCCAGCAACGCCGGTCTGGTCTGGGGTTTAGATTTAGGTCGTGACAAAGTTGGTACACCTCTAGGCCCAATCTCTGTCTCTAAGCCCTTATTTTTTGTGCATTGACCATCTCGCGAAGGTTTTTAGAGTTTCAGATCGTAAGGAAGCAACGGGGCTCGCTTACTTCTAGTGGTGGACATGCACAAGCAGATTTATCTATAATGTATCAAAAACAACAACACAAGTGAAATAAGGAAATTAAAACTACAAGTCAAATACAAGCTAGTAAATCACTCCTGAAATGAAATTCCCCGGGTGTGGCGCCAAAATTTGATATGTCCAAACTTACACTTCAAATAAAAAGTGTAAACGGTCACTGTCAATTCACAGAACTCAACTAGAGTTGTGGTTGATCCCACATAGAATTTCTTTACAGATAATGTTTTACTATCGCCTTTACCAAATTTTTATTACTATTTCCTAATGAATTTGCACAAAAAGTTAAATTGGGAAAAAATGAAAACTACCAATTTATAAAATTGAGATCAATATTAACAGGTCAGATGCACAAACTACCACTATATATGACTTTCTCAGTTGATTAAGAAAAATGAGGCTAGTGTTCACTATGACGACAACTATGAAACTCCTACGCAATCTGAGTTTCAAACAACTATAAGTTCAAAAAACTTAGCGAATAAAATTTATATAATGCTTCTCAGCATTGTTAGATAATAATAATTTATATCCTCTCAAACTACAAATGATTCTTGCGTTGAGAACTTGCTTAGATTGACATGAGATAAGTTGTTCCTCGACTGTAACTATAACTTCATTTCGTAAGTGTACGAAAATTTAGTAGGTCGTGGTTGTAGTCGTTGCGTATTTAAGTACTTTTACGCGGGAGGCGTACCTTCGTCAGCCGGTTAGTCAGTTGGTAGTGTGTTTTAGCTTACTGTTCGTGTCTGTTTGTTATTCCGGGTTCGTCGTTCTGGTCGGTCTGGTTTCTCCCCGTTCGTTTCCGGCCTTTTTTTTTTCCTCCCCCTTTGGTGTGTTTTCCTCTCGCCCCCCCCTTGCTCTCCGCTCTCTCCCGCCCTTCCCTCGTTTGCCCCCCCCTCCCCTCCCCCCTTTTCCCTCCCCCCTGTCACCCCGGCCTTCTCTCCCCTCGTTTTTCCCGCGTTCCTCTTGCTCGTCTCCCCCTCCCTCCCCCCCCCCCAAATGTTCCCTCTTTCTTCCCTCTCATATCCCTTCTCTCCCCGTTCCCCCTCCTTGCGCCCTCCTTTCTCATCCTTCCCCCTCCACCTTCCGTCCTTCAAAACCACGGGGATAATCAAGAACCAAACTTCTGGGATGAACCAAAGTAATTCAAGATCTGGAAACTCAAAACTATAAAAATCTGGCCTCCTTTCCTTCGTAAAAGTTTGATAAAACCAAAAATAATTAAAAAATGACCTAAATAAATCCCAATAAAATATTTTAAAAAGAAACCTAATAGAAGTGGGACTGCACTGTTGACCTTCTTCATGGCCCGTGAAAGGCTTCACGGTCCGTGAAGCCTTCCATGGTCTTCCGTTAGAGTATCCCAGATTGGGTCTTCTCATCTGCTTATGGAATAATCTTGATAAACTGGACCACGAACCGTTAAAGTGATCACGATTCATGAAGTTGTCTGTAGTCTTGCCTTTAACTTTCCCAAAACTTGGACTTTTAACAGGTTCTCTGGAATCTTGTTTCATGAACTAGACCACGAACCGTCAAAGTTATTAAGGTCCGTGAAGTCATCCGTGGTATTCTCTTTAACTTCCTCAAACTTTGGAAACTTGCACTACTCTCTGGAATCTTGTTAACGAACTGGACCACGCACTATCAAAGTGATTACGGTCCGTGAAGACGTTTGTGGTCATAACTTCAACTTTCTCAAACTCTAGAAATTTACACTGCTCTTGTGGAATTTTCTTCATGAGCTTGACCATGTAACATTAAAGTGATCACTTTACATGAAGTTGTGCGTGGTCTTCACTTCAACTCTCTCAAATGTGGGTCTTAAAAATCTAGCTATTGCAATAACATTTAAAGGTCACTCTCACAGTCCGTAAAGTGGACCACAGACCGTCAAGTTGGTCGTGACTCTTCCTGCATCATCAACAAACACAAAATCATACAAAATACACTCGATTCTAGTATTAGTTCCTTATTTTTAAGCATTAACTGTACTCGCATATCACGGTACATCGGTTTACAAGTATCATATGCGGACCTTATAAGTGTCTACATATGGTAGATGGAAACCGTAGAAAGAGGAAAAATAATTTTCTAAAAGAAAGTCTCAATACACTTTTGATGGTTCACCAGGATGGTCTGTCATTCTTTGTATGAGTTGTAGATAGGTCCGTTTATTGAGTCTTAATCTTCGCTGTGGACCGATGGGTTTGGGTGGGACTGATTGGATTCATTCAATTTTTAACCGGTCCATTTAGTTCTGCGGACCATAAAGGAAGACCTAATGAGGGTGTCTCGCGTATTAATTGTTTCGTCAAAAGAATAGGTTAATTCATGTCTAAGAGTACTTGGAGTCGACATCCGACCTAGTAAAGACCTGATAAGTTTCTATGTTCATCAGTGTCAAGCCCTACCATAATTTTGAGTTTTTAGGTCTTTTCCTAATTGTTTTAATCTAATACTATATCGTTTTTCCTTCTAGCATAAGCCTTTATGAATATTTGAAGCCCCATATTACCATTTTAAATTAATTCTCCTAAATCCTCTAAACCTAACCAAACTCATCCTCCCAAACCCTCTGAAGGCTAATGAAGAAGAAGAAGAAGAAGAAGAAGAAGAAGAAGAAGAAGAAGAAGAAGAAATGTTGGGGTTTATCCAAGTCTTTGGGCTTAAAGTATCAAGGTATGTGGGTATTCACCCATGGAATCCATTCTTCCATGGGGTTCCTAAGGTTTTTCGATTTTCAATTTCAAATTCAATTGCTTAAGATAAGGTTTAATTAAATCCTTATAAGTTTGATTCAATCGTAATTGATTAATTCTAAGTCTTCTAATGCCTTATTCTATGTTATTACATGGTATTTAGTTTAGATTATGTTGATCCATGCCTAAATTATGATTTTTAACTATGAATCTATGATGAACTCATGAACCTATGAATTATGAATTTATGAAGATATGCATTTTTTTATGAAATTATTATGAATGAATTGAGGATGACTAGAAATGAAAGTATCAAGGTTATGGTGAATGTTTTTCTGACATTTTATAATGATCATGATTATGAAAGATACTTTTCACATATGGATTCACATTAGTGAAAGATTTTGATCTTGAAAGAAGTGGATTGGTATTGATCATTGTCTTTTCTATGTTAAATTTATATTTGACTTTTATCTATTTTCTTGGGAGGCTCAAATAGGGTAGTCTCTAGTAGAAACCTCTAGTCCCAAATTATGTGCCTCACAAGATTGTCTTATATGACCTACCAAGTAGATCCTTTTTAGCAAATAATGATTTTTACGGATTCTACCTTGACAAGTAGATTCCCCTTCTTTTGGTATGAGGGATACATAATATTTCATAATATAGCTCAGATGGTCTTATTGTCGGTTAATGCTAAGATCCCACAAAATGACTAATGAGTTCATGATTTTGACTCATTTAAGGCTTTATTTTAATAGATTTAGTGTCCTTAAATGTATATTTTGTAGCAATAACTGATGTAAAATTTTGAGTTTTAGGTATTTCTAATGAGGAACAAAGCATGAACTCTAATTAGCAAAAAGGAACGAGGCAGCTGAAAGAACAAAGAAAAGAAGGTCTGAAGATCTCCTAACTTATTGGATGAGTCGCAAAATGAACGATGATTCGTCTAATGTTCCAGAGTGCAAAGCCTTGAAGGAGAAAATCTAATGGGCGATGTAAAGGAGAAGTCAACGAGTCGCGATATACTTCCGCAATACAATGCCTTGTCACCTAAAGTTACAGAACTCAGACATGTTGAAGGACAAAGTAGGAAGGCGATGAAATTAACCAAAGGGAGGATCGTCAAGTGAATCGTTGATCTCGACTTATTGCGTCATTAATGGTCCTTCACAACACAGTTCTTTTAAGTATATAAATACTTGTTTAAAATTTTTAACTTAGTATCCAACTCTCTGTAAAATAATATTATTATTAAGCTTTTAAAGTTTGAGCCTAAAAAGAATTTTTGGAGACATTTTTCCTTAGCTTTGAAGAGTTGAAGATTTCAAATTCTAAGAAATTGAAGTGGGTGTTGAAGATTCTTCATCTTAGACTTGTGTAAAGACATATTGTTGATACCCATTTGATGTAAACACAATTTGGTATTGATTTGTTGCTTTTTACAATGTCTAGTTAAAATCCTAATTCTTGGGGTGTGATTATGTGATTATGAGTTGAATTGACGGTTAGGTATTGCTAACCGATAGTTTATTTTTGTTCTGTAATTGTGGTTGAACTTAATGGGTTGTAGTTGCAAATACAATCTTATCTTCATGTTTTTGGCTTGTGTGAGATAGAGAGGTTTTAAACCAAAATTACTGAATCGATGGTCTATGGGTATTGGATTGTTATGTGTTCAGCTCGAGAGAATGAATCCTAAACTGTAATCCACACATTCAACTCGAGAAAGTGAATGGACTAAAGAAAATATTTTTCTTAATTGCGTCTTACAGTGTTTGAGAGAAACCAATTACTGCTCGAAAGAGAGTTATCCCCACTATAGTCTTCCTTATTCACTAATTTGCACTAGCTTACTATTAATTGCAATCACCCGGTTGTTTTCCTTAGCCCATAATCCTATTACATCCCAAGATTCCCGTCTCTATTCATATTTTCATGTTATTTGTTGTTTTTATTTCTTAATTGAACATAAGAAAACTATAGATATTTTACATTTGTTTTGCCCTATGATTTAAACCATGTTTTTATTCATAAATGTCTTTAGGTATGATTGATTTAAGCATATTCATGCTTGGATGCTAATTATCAAAATCACTCTATGTGGGAACGATCTGAATCCTTGGTTGGGGTATATTACTACTCACGATCGTTGGGACTCGAACTGGAAATAGTATTTTGATAATCGTGAAACATCAAAAATGGCACCGTTGTCAGGGAGTGATGTTATTTCAGAAATTTAGTTAGGTCAAATTTTGCTCTTGTCAGTTATGGTGATACTTACTTAATTTTTAATTTTGTTTTGCGAGTTTATAGTTAACAAGTGTTGAGCATAATTGGTAGAAAAAGTTGGCCAAATGACTGAGCCTAATCCAGAAATAAAGGAAGCCCATTATTTGTCCCCATTATTATCTTTGTTAGACTATTTGACAAAGAAGATAGAATAGGTTCATGAAGTCCATTGCAAAAGAAAAGATAGGTACATACCCCATCATGAGAGCAGAAAGCCTAAGGACAACGAGAATAAATATGTCGAAGATACGCTCTTTATTATTCTACAAAAGGTCAATGAGCATGACAGAGTGCTGGAAGATCTGAAGAAAAATGTTACAGTGCCATATCAAATGATTGGCTCTCACTCCAAATCTATCCACTTGATTGAAACCCCATGGGTCAAGTATTGCCTCATCTCTTTCTGAAACAACAAGACGGTTTGCCTAGTGATACTATAGACAACCCCAAGAATGAGGTTTAAATGGGGACTTGCATTGTGCTACAACTTTAACAAAGGTAATTCTTGGGAGGCAACTGAAGACCCTTTACTCATTAATTTTTGTTTATGGTAAATAATTGTGTGTTGATTGTGCGGATCAAAGTGTGGAAAATGTTTAAAAGTGTAGGTTGGCAAACTAAAGGTCCAGTCAACATGTCACCGAAGAGGTCGGCATGCCCGATTTCAGCCGTCATTTGATTCAAGATAAGTCTAATGTGGAGTCTCTAAAACTTGGTTAGCATAAATAGCTTGGCAAATCACTGACTAGATCAATGTTCCCGACGAAGACCGCCGTTTAGAACCCCACAATAATTGGAGGTCCTGTAAAACTCGGCGAGGAAAGTAACTACTTGGCGTGTCGCCAAGTAGTCCACCGAGGACGACTAATGTCGTCGAATGGGTGAAACTGGACAGTTTTCAAATGGCCAAAGGTTTAAAATTCAAACTCCTTCACTTTCCCTAACTTTTTATGTTTTTAAACTCACACCTGCACTTAAGTGTCTATATTTTAGTATTTCTTAATCATTTTAGTCATCGATTTGTGCTCGGATTTGGATAACATTGCCACCTTGAATTTTAATCTTATCTTAATCATCATAAAGGGTTTTATTTCCGCACCTCGAGTTTATTTTTCTGATCTTGTACTCATTTGCAAATGTTATTATCGTGTCGATGTGTGCTGGGCCTTTCAGATTTTTTTTTTTTTTGAATATGCTTATATTAATTTGAAACTCTTGACCATTTTAATTTGATTGTAAAATCTCTTGATTTTTATGCTTTGAAATGAATGAAATATTGTGGGGTATTACATGCATGCTTTTGGGTCTAGTCGAGTGAAGTTTAAGTAACCCATAAATGTGCTAAATAACATGATTTTCTCAATGATGGAGTGAGTGACACTACTCTTAAGGGTAAAAGTCGATGAATGGCCAAATTTGGCAAAACCAAGAGAAGTCTTAGTATCCCGAAGTGATGGGTGTTATGTATTATGCTTTAATTTAATTAATGCATGCTTTCATTTTGTTTTTGCGGGTTGCGGGATTCAATTTGAGAAGTTTGGTTGAAAAAAAGCACGTTGGGTCATTTGGCTAGTTAGATCTAGCTCTCGAAACCACTCGACGTATCACAGACATTCCCCATCTCGCCTTTAATTTCAGACTTTCCTTGATGTTGGATTTGGTAACTTTCAGTGATAAGTCTAAGGTCACCAAAATCCTTCTTGATCACCCTTTGTCTACATCTTGAGCTATTTTGCACAGTTACTTTTGGCGGGGTAGTTCTTGCTCACTAAAAGTTGTCGGTGATTTGTTGAAAGGCCCTTCCCATCGCTAGATTGCTATATTTTTAGATTCAATCCTTATGGAAAGCTCGATTTGTCTCACCAACGAGTTCGATGAGTCGGTCTATAATAGTTTTTTGAGTTTTTGTTTAAATATTTTCTATTTTTTATGGATTCTCTGCAGACATGGATAGACCAAAAGTTGGTAGGATAAACATGCTACACCGAAAGAAGACTAAGGGGATTATAATAAATAAGGATAAAGTTGCAAACAAAGGCAAAGCTACAAAACTCCCCAAAACTGGTGAAAAAGGAAAAGGAAAGGAGAAGGAACCTCATCACTAGAGCACATTTTTGAAACTGATGGGATCTACACCATCGATTTCACTACCTATGAGTGTGCGGGTGAGCACCAGGAACCTCAGGTTGTAGCTTATGATGATGATGAGCTAGTAACAGCACAACAGGCAGAGCTGCATTCCAAAAGGATGAATGATCCATCTAGGATCAGTAATACTCAGCCTACTAGTCCACCTCTAGTTAAAGAAAATACTGTAGTCCCAGGAGCTCATGTACAAGGCCCCTCTCCCAAGTCGATGAACAAATTAAATTGAGGGGTTAAGAACAATCATTGAGGAGAAGCACATATCCACAGATGGAGAGATTGACATATACCTTAAGATTATGAGCTATCTGAAGGCTCATAAATTTCAAGTCTTCACCAAGTTAGATGGACCACACATTACAATTCGTGTTAGAGAATTCTATAATGCTTACAGTGCCTTGATACCACAGTGAAAGAAGCAGGCAACTGCTTTCAAACTAGTACACTACGTGGTAGTTAGAGATAAAAGAGTAAAGTATGATAGTGATGCAATCAACGTGGTCTTAGAATGCTCAAATAACATTGACGATGTTTGTCATCACCTGATTTGAACAAAGACTTTGGAGAACATGAAAAAGTGGTTGACCCCACTGATATCATACGGTACTCCAAAGTGGCTTGAGGTTGGAGCGCCCATTGAGAAAGATGATCTAAACATAGCTATGAGATTCTGGTTTAGGTTCATTAGCAACACCATTATGCCATCCCAAAATGAGTTCATCCTCCGTCATGCCAAAGCAGCCTGCCTGGGTAGCATCATTGATGGGACGAGACTGAATTTAGGAATGATTGTGGCACGAGATATGGTCATGTGGGCAAAGTAGCACCAACCTTCAATTCCCTTTAAAATATTAAGCACTAAATTTTGTAGATGACCTACGTTCCTTAAAGATGCAAAGAGGGAGGTGGAACTGATTCCAACATCCTCTACTAATATCCGAAGGATCGAGGCAAAATATTTAAAAGATGAGGCATAGAATAAGAGAAGTCAGTTGTAACACCCTATATTTTATGTGTACTATTTCTATTTAGATGATGCGTATAAATTTCCTTGTGGTATATTTATGGACTCGGTTTCCTATGCGACTAGTGAAAATATAGTTGGTTTAAAGTGAATATTACGTAGATTTTAATCTGACCCGATTAAGTTGAAATCGATGGAAGTATAACTTGACATCATATGGTGGTATTTGAGTCTAAAGTTCAAAGTGACATGGATAGGGTGAGACCAATAATAACAAAAGTGGTGGAAGATCCTGAAGTAGTATATTTGGTTGTTTGCGGTGGAATAGATTCAAGCATCCAGCCAGTAGCACTTTATACTAATAATAAACATATATATGTATCACTTAATAAGTTTTAAGTTAAGCTAGAGGAATTAAATTCTAGAAAGGGAATAAATATTGAGATGCTTGCTTGGCCACACTTAAGCTAGTAGGTGACAAGTAGGTGCGTTACTTACTTTGACTTATTGACCAGACCAAGGAAGTAAGTAGGTGCATAACCTACTAAGACTTTTTTGATCATGTTACTAGTCCAAGTAAACTACCACCTGCTTGCATTAATCTGTCCTAAGTTGAATAGGAGAATAAGGGGAAAATTGACAGCCAAGAAGCAATATGCTCAAGTCCAAAAAGGCCCAAGTGAAAAGTACAAGTAGGTGGATCACCTACTTGATAATATATGGACCATAAATGAGTGAGAAAATCAACCAAAATAGGTTCGTTCTAAAGGGAGTGCTATCAGCTTTTTTCCAACTATTTTTACTTTGAAAAAAATATGATTTCTAAAGCTTTCACTCTTCTTTATCTTAGCTTTATGCAACAACCATTACGTACCATTAGGGTTATTTAACATTAGGGATTTAAAGTTATTGGAATCTATGAGTTAAGACAAGTTGAGAATGATAATTTTTACCTTGAAGAATCCAAGTCTTAGCAAGTGGTAGTTCTTTCAAGCAAGGTAAGCTATAACAATTTTCTCCTCTTGTGCTTGAGTTAATTAGGATATTTAGTATGTGTTAGTGAGTTGTTAATTGTTCCTTTTACATGGTATAATATTGGGGAGGATATTTTGGTGATTAGTGCATGTTGGGACATCCATGGAGGGGAGTCCCTTCTTAATTCAATTATAAGCTTGTTTGAGCATTTTAAAAGTAATGTTAGCTCTTCAAGTGGTGGTGATTTGAAATTGTGATTAATATTTCTTGTTACATTGTTTAAGGATTGTTTATGTATGTTATGATAATGGATGTGACTGGAGGTGTGGAGAACTTATGGAGACATCAAAGGAATTAAATATTGCAGAGAGTTTTGGGAAGGACTTGATACGAAGGTTGTATAGCATATAGACGCGACTAAAGGGAAAAGGAAGGAAAGAAAACATTGGCCATATAAATTGCATGCTTACTGCTTATTTACTATTTTGCTGAGATCAAGTATCTCAAATTTATTGATTAGCTACTAATACTAGTCTTACAACTTATTTTATTGTATATTAGTAATATGAAGAGAAGGAGCTTAAGTCATACTTTTAAATAGTATATCAAGGTATGTAAGACTATTTGATTTCCAATTTCTTTGGCATGTATCCAACATTTGCATAACAAAGTGACTGATCCATAGTTATAGTTCCTGCTCCCTGGATCATCAGAGTGAGTACTCTAATATGAGTTTATTACTAAAGTAAGTGATTACTCTACCTAGCATTCGCATCAAGGTTTAAACTTATTTCATTATTAATGTACCCTTTGAATATATTACCCATATATAATAAAAATGAACCTAGATTACTCATGGTACATATGTTTATATGTTGGATATACAATGTAAATGTATCTTGCCAACTTGCTTCTATTGTCTATTCCATCATATATGTCATCTTTTCACATGTTCATGTGTTCCCTTTATTGGTTAATACTCCCATTGTGTTAGACTATAATGTTACCTCATAAGTTCCCCACTTTCTCTTTTGTATATTTTATATGTACTTACTTGGAATATATATCTGTCCTTATGTTGAATCTATCCACGTTCTCCTTGGTTCCAGGTTATACTTTGTATTTGATATTAGCTAGTGAGTATTTGAATATCATATAGAGTTCAAATCTTTTGGTTGAATGTTAAATGTCTTCACTTGATACATGTTTCAGTTTGAGATGTCAAAATGCTTACTAAGTCATAGAATATCCTAAGTATTACATAGGTATCACATTTTTCTTCCCATGTCACTGTTATTATCAAAAGTCCATATTCATATGTCTTATATTAATGTTCCATAGTTCCAAATCTCAACATTCATGATGACAACCAAAATAACAATCTCAAAGAGTTATGATCATCAAAATAACAATCTCAAAAGAGTTATGAACATAAAAACAACAATCTCAAAGATTAAATAATCTATGTGACACAATATGTATAATTTTGGATGGTAACCCAGGGGCAAATGGCTAGCATGGGTCGATCCCAATTGGTATAGAAGGGTGGCAGCTCAGGGGCGAAAGCCTAGCATAGGTCGATCCCAATTTTTGGAATTATGAGGACAACATCCCAGGGGTTAACATGTGTGGCATGGATCATTCTCTTCTACCACTGATCAACTGGTCATTTGTATCATATGTCTTATAAATATTATAACACATGAAAAAGTAAAGAAAAGAATGTAACATGCATGATTCCACAAGTATAAGCAAAGGTGGTCTCAAATTTTTATCTATTTGTATTTGGTTTTACTTGAGCTCTCATTTTACATATGGTTATATTATGCTTTACATATTCAGTACATTCTTTTGTACATACGTCATTTATTGAGGACGCTGCATTTCATTTGTAGGTACTGGTACTCAACTAGTATATCTCCCCAGTAGAAGTACATGATGCTTAGAGGTTGTTGGTGAGCTCTAAGTTGACTTAGGGCTTTGCCGAGTCTTTACTATGCATATTTTTACAGTGGAACAATCATGAATTATAGTGGAAGCTTTATAGAAAATGTAAAGCTATCATCTATATTCACAATTTACTTGCCACGTGTGTTGGTTAAGCTAGTCAACATGTGTTGTATAGGTAACTTCTCATTAGTAAATTTATATGCATAATAGTTCCCTGTGTCATCATAAGTCACTTGTAAAGCATGTGTTCATATATTAATTGTCCGCCTCACCTTGGGTTGGGGTGTATGATAGGCATCTTTGCCTACTTCAGGTTCTTCTGCTATTCTACTACTTCATATACCTGCTGTTGTTTCTCGACACTGCTCACTCAATCTTCATTACTCCGGATGGGTCAGCTTACCAATTCTGCTAATGAAATGATGTTGGGGGTGTTGAAGAATCTTCATATGAGTCTTTACTGAGACTAAGGAGGCCATGGTAAATGCAGTTGTGTTGGCTTCGTTGGTAGAAACACCCTTAGTTGATCCTAGTGCAGCTAATACTGTCCCTTCTAAGGTGACTTCGGGCACTGATTCCCATATCCAGATTGACACTCTAGGTACTAAGGCCCGTGATCAAGCTGATGCACTAGGAATTGATGCCCAAACAGATGGAGCGATTTTGTAGATATAATCTCTTTTTTACCTCCCTCTTTGTCTTATTTTACATTGACTTTTTTATTGTTTTATTTGTATTTGAGGACAAATGATTTCATTTGTGGTGGGGTAAGGCCCACCTTTTGTGTGAATGTTGATGTTTTGTTTATATATTTGGGTTTTGAGATTTTGTTTGTGTTTTATACTATTTTTTGCAGATGATTGAGCTTGTGGCTCCTATATTAACTGTAAATGAATTTTACCTTTTCGGAAATTTCGTCACCTCTTGTTTATGTTTAATGTGATTTTTCTTTCGAAAATTGGAGTATTCATCTTGATCAATACCGATGACTTGAATAGTGCTCACAATTGAACAAAAATTAATGTACGGCTATGATGAGACTAATTGAAGTTGCATAAGCAATATGTGAAATCTTTGCATCACGGTATGATTAGCCAATTGTTAAATTAAGTCTCTTGTGATGATCAGTGTACACTAGCAAAGTGTGGAGTCTTAATTTGACATTAGTGTCAATGCCTTGTGTGTTGAACCTACATGGACCATGTGTAATGACACCTAAAAATTTTCACGTTGGTCCAGTTGACTAAGTGATGCAATCTCTTGAGATGATCTTAGGCAACTTTGAAGAGTGTGAGCCAATCTGACACTATAACTCTCTTATAACCAACATTGTGAGTGTGTTAACCTTGCTTGAACACCCCTTGAACTTTGACCTTTTCTTCGAAGAAACTTGATGAAACTATAACCATTCTTGATCCATTACCCATAATCCTCATGATGTGTAGTTTATTCGAATAGACAACTTAGTCCAAAAGCCTAAGTTGGGGGTGTGGTGAAAAGATAAGGCAAATAAAGAAGTGTGAAGTTCTTCTTTACCAAAAATTTTGAAAAAAAAGGAACCCCTCCATAAAAAAAAAAAGGAAAAGAAAATAATGAAAATGTTGTGGAATAAAGTTTTGAAAGTTAAAATAAAATGGGGTTTACAATATTTCAAGCAAGATGAATTATGTGGTAACTCGTAAGCACGCATGAAAATGATGATATTAAAAGGAACAAAAGTGTTGTTCTCACCACATTTCACGAGGGTAAGAGTCACTGAGCATAAATAACCTTACCATTACACTAATCCCTATTACAAGTCTTGAAAATACCTTTTTGATAAATGATCTGAAACAAGTGTTGATCGGAAAATACGGGCTAACATATAGGTGAAGTAATGCATCATATTCATGTTTTTTAGTGTGAGTGTTTCATCTGATGGAGGAGCCATAAATTTTGAACCATCGTGTGTGTATATGGAATCATCTTTTATGTGTAGGGATTTGAATACCTTTTTTGAGCTTGAGCTTTGCATTTGAAGTGAGTATAGTGAGCTTGAGATTGTTTGATAATGGTGAGGCATAACCTTAATCTTTGGGTGCACGATTTATCCTTGCATTAGTAAGTTAAGTCTTTTTGTGTGCATTCATCATTCAATCTTGTGTAGCACTATTTGAGACATTCTTTTTGAACTGTTGAACTTGATTTTACTTTAGGACAAGCAACAATTTAAGTTGGGGATGTTAACGAGTCCATGATTTGGAATCATTTAACGCTATATGTTAGTATATTTGGTGTCCTCAAATGCATATTTTGTACCAATAAGTTATATAAATACTTGAGTTTCACGTATTTTGATTGAAAACCAATGTGTGGACACTAATGAGCAAAAAAGAACAAGGTAGCTGAAAGAACAAAGAAAAGAAGGCATGAGGATCGCCTAACCCGTTAGGTGAGTCGCTGAATAGCTAAGAAGCCTTATATTATAGAGTGAAAAGCCTTGAAGGAGAAAATCAAATAGGTGATGTAAAAGAGAAGTTAGCGAGTAAGCGAATGTGTCTGCAATGTAGTTCCTTATCACCCAAAGTTACTAATTTTACAGATTTTAAAACACAAAGTAAGAAGGCGATGAGATTGAACAAAGGGTGGATCGTCCAGTGGATCGACGATTCCGACTTATTGGGACGAATGGACCTTCACAACATACTTTTTTGAAGACTATAAATACTTGTTTAAAATTTTTAGCTTAGTATCCAACTCTCTGTAAAATCATATTATTATTCAGCTTTTGAAGTTTGAGTATGAAACAAAAATTTTGGAGACTTTTTCCTTAGCTTTGAAGATTTCCAATTTTAAGAAATTAGAAGTGAGTGTTGAAGATTCTTCATCTTAGACTTGTGTAAGGACATTATTATTGATATCCAGTCGATGAAGACATAATTTGGTATTGATTTGTTTCTTTTTACTATGTCTAGCTAAAACCCCAATTCTTGGAGTGTGATTATGTGATTATGGATAAAATGAACTATTGGGTATTGCTGACTGATAGTTAGTTATATGCTATTTAAAATTGATTTAATTCAGTAATTGTGGCTGAACTTAATAGGTTATAGTTGTAAATACAATCTTAACTTCATATTTTTGGCTTGCTCGGGAGAGAGGTTTTGAAACAAAAATTACTGAATTGATAGTCTGTGAGTATTGAGTTGTTATGGGTTCATCTTGAGAGAGTGAAACTTAAACCCTTTTCCACACATCAAGTTCGAGAGAGTGAATGGACTAAAGCGAAGGTTAATCTTAATTGTTGTTTATTTGTGTTCGAGAGAAACTAATTTGATTTGGGATAAACAGATCGAGAGAGTTTATCCCACTAAAGTCTAGCTTATTCACTGATTTGTAGTAGTTTACTATTAATTTTAGTTACCAGGTTGTTTACCTTAGTCCATAATCCTATCACATCCCAAGAATCCTATCTCTATTATTATTTTCCTGTTATTTGTTGTTTTATTTGTTAATTGAACATAAACACCCCTCTTGATATTTGACACTTGTGTTTATTCATAAATGCCTTTAGCTAAGATTGATTTTAGCATATTTATGCTTGAATGCTAATTCTCTAAACCACTCCCTGTGGGAATGATCCCAACCCTTGGTTGGGTTATGTTACTACTCGTGATCGTTGGCACTCGAACTGGATGTAGTGTTTTGATATTTGTGAAGCATCAATGACCACATTTTTTTCAAAGATTTTTATGTCTTTATTTCAAACTCGTTGACTATATCCTATGATTTTCATGTTTTACTTCCTTATGTTAAAAATGTCCAAATATTAATCATGTCTACATTTTCTAAACCATTCATGCTATCATGTCCAAGTTTATGTATATTGACCTATACTTAGTACATTTCATGTAATAATGCATACTTTTCCCTACATTATCTCATTAATATAGGATTCGACGTTCCTACCTCATATACTCGTGTTAGACTCGATTGGGCGCTTCCCTTTGACTATGAGTCCTCATGTTCGAATAACCGAGACACTTTTTAAATGTGTGTCATTCACATTTTTCTGACATTGTATGTGATGTATGAGTTACGTCTTAGTCACTTTCGTTAAGATGTATTAGAAGGCTTTGAGCCTTATCTTAGACTTGTGTTTTGTCAAACTTTTGATACATGAAATGCTACCTTCTAAGAAAATTTATTTCTATTATCTTGTATGATGTATCCTAATTGTCTTGTGTAGGGTCTCTCGGGTTTCTACGTGTCATGTTACGTCTATGGTACACTTTGGGTCATGAAAATTTGGTATTCACACTACAATGTTTACAAAGGTCCTAGGATGTCTCATAAGACATGTCGAGTAGATTCTTCTTCATTAGTGTCAAGCGCACCACATTTATGAATAAGAGGCTATAAGGTGTTTAGGAAATTTCACTTCTTTCATTATTCTAAAGTCATATGATAAAGCGTAACTCTATATGTCTTTCTCATAATTTTTATCCGATCCTCTTAAGGATATGGCCTTGCGAAGATCTTATGTTAGGAGGAATGTGAATGAGAATGTGGAATTAGGCTCCTCAATCTCCTCAAGAAACTCCTTAAGTTACAATCGGCCACTTGGTTGAACAAAGTGACTAACAAAGTTTTGAGTCGTTTTACAAGTGTTAGCTTAAGCTATGACGACCCAAGCCAATAAGAAGGTTGTGATCCCCGTGAACCCAAAAGTAGATACAACAACAACTACAGTGAATGACTTCACTTGGATGAATCCCTGGAGTTTCATGATTCTAAGGATGAGGAAGATCCTCAAGAGTTTATTAGTGATATAACTAAGGTTTTTATGATTGATTAGCATTTCAACTACGCCTCATTCAATTCTAGGTTCAGAATATGGTTAATCAGTATAAAACTTGATAAGTCCACGATTTGGACTCATTTGGGGAATTATTTGGATAGATATAGTAACATTAAATGCTTACTTTGTGCCAATTACTGATGTAAAACCCTTGATTTCAAGGTATTTAATTGAGGAACAAAGCCTGGATATTAACGGGAAAAAAGGAACAAGAAAACAAAAAAAACGAAGAAAAGAAAGCTTGTGGATCACCTAATCCATTGGGTGAGTCACCGAGTGTCTTTTACCTCGCCCAAAGTTTCAGTGTACCAAGCCTTGAAGGAGATAATGAAGTTGGCGATATTAAAGAGAATTCGGTGTATGGCCATTGATTTCCGAATTCAGTGATTGGATCGCCTAAAGTTATATAACTCAAGGATGTTGAAGGCCAAGCAAAAAGTCAATGAAATTGACCAAAAGGCAGATCGCCGAGCTGATCGGTGATCTCGACATACTACACCAAGTGGTCCCTCACAACATATTTTGGCGATTCTAAATACATTTTTTGAGAGATTTTTAGGATATAGAACTTTTTTATTGAGAAACTTTCCATTTTGAGAAATTGAAAGTAGGTATTGAATATTCTTCGTTTTGGACCTTTATAAAGAAAAAATTAATCGAACCCAGATGATGGAAACACAATTTGGTAATCATTTCTATCTTTTTATGATGTTCGCCTAAAACCCCAATTCTTGGGGTGTTAATTTGTGATTATGGGTGTATTTAGTTTATGGGTATTGCTAGTTGATAGTGTAAATGTTGCTTAAAAGTGATTTCTTTCATTAGTTGTGGTTTAATTTAAAGGGTTGTAGTTGCAAATATAACTCTATGTTCGTGTTTTTAAATTGCGAGGGATAGAGGTTTTAAAACCAAGATTACTCAGTTGATGGTTTTTGGGTATTGGGTTGTCATGGGTTCAGCTCGAGAGAGTGAATAGACTAAAACGTATGTTGTTCGTAATTGTTCCTTATTGGTGTTTGAGAGAAACCAACTTGACTCGGGGTAAATTGTTTGAAAGAAATCATATCTCCACCAAGGTCTAGCTTAGTCACAGATATACAACTGTTTACTATTAGTTACAATTACCAAATTGTCTACCTTAGCCTATAATCCAATCACATCCCAAGAACCCGTCTCATTACTTGTGTATTAGTGTTATTTATTGTTGTTGCGGTTGATAATTACAACCAACCCCCCTTGTTATTTAACATTTGTGTCACCCCCTAATTTGAACTATGTTTTTATTCGTAAATGCCTATTCCTATGATTGACTTGAATGTATTTGTACTTTGCTATTAAATCTTAATCACGTACCACTTCATGTGGGAATTAACCTAACCCAATTGATTAGGTTATATACTGAGCAACGATCGTTGACTCTTAAAACCGGATTAAGCGTCATTGATGGCGTTATTCGATCCAAAGGGGTCAAACCCACAGGGAGCGGTACATATTCAAATTCAATTAGGAAGTATAGATGTCGTCTATTTATATATAGCAATAAAAATTATTTAAAAATACTTGTAAACAAGTCTAAAGGGGCACACACAAATGTCATATTGGGGGTTTGGTTTGCATTATCAGCTACAACACAATCAAACATTAATGAAATAACAATATAGAGAGGAATTCTAGGGATGTTATTGATTATAAGAAAATTTCACTATATGGTAATTGTAACTACTAATAAATAGCTAAACTTCAGCGGATAGACTAGACTATGAGTGAAATAGCTATCTCTCAAACAAAATTTTCGAATCAAGTGATTTCTTTCGAACATCAACAAGGTTAGCAATTAAAACCAGCCGACACCTTACTTCATCTACTCTCTCAACCTAGACGAGTAAGATTAGGTTTTGGATTCAGTCTTCCAGCTTAACCCAAATCAACCCAATACCTACAAACCATTAATCAACAACTTTGGTTCCAAAACCTCTCTTAAGAGAGAAAGCCTAGGACACAAAATTAGAACTGCATTTGCAACTACAATTCATAGATTAAAATGTAGTTATCAATTTAAACCACTTCAATTAAGCATTTAAATTAGTAATTAACAATACTCATTATCTAATTCAACCCATAATCACATTATCACACCCCATGAGTTAGGGTTTATCCAAACATCCTAAAAAGATAAAAATAATTACCAAGTCGATTAGCCATCAATTGGGTAATAGTATCCAAGCCCCTTAAAATGTACCAAAATCATTAAGTTCAAAGACCTAAGTCAAAATCCTCACAAATTTTACAATAATCACTCAAAAACCTAGAGATAACTCTAACTCTAGAACAATAACTACAATATCTAGTTAGCACACTCTGAGAAATTTTCTAGAACTCCTCAAAATTTCTTGTAAAAAAAATTATTAGTTTTTAGATTTTTGGCTCAAAAGTCCACTCCTCTAATTTTGTTAGCTCACTTTCATCACCATCGTGCTTTTGCCCTGAACATCCCAAGTTTTGTAACTTTGAGTGATCTAATATGTTATTGCAGAATGTTTGGTGATTCGTCGACTGCCTATTTTTGTTGTCGACTTGGTTTTATCCTCCAGATATGGCACACTGGAACATTAAGTAATCTAAAGAGCCACTCAATGAATGCAATCACCAGGATCTCCTTTTCTCCACTTCTTCAGCTTGTTTTTCTCTTTTGCCTAGTAACGTCCTTTCCTTGCTCCTAATCTCATATACCTAAAAATCAATGCTTTAACATCAACTTATAAACTAATTAGGCATTTGAGGACACTAAAGCTATCAAAATAAATCCCTAAATGAGCCTAAATATTTGACTCATCAATGATCATGGGTGTGACACAGGAGGAAATAACAGTTTTCTTATCTTATAAACTTGATGGTGTTGCTCAAGTTTGTGCAATCAATGGAAGGAAAAGAGGGCAGTTTATATAGGTCCTCTTGATTGAGAGAAGTTTAAGGTTGCTATGCTTGATAGGATCATACTATTAAGATGAGAGATACAAATATATTTGAATTTATCAACCTTTATTAAGAAAATATGAGTGTTAAAGAGTGTTCCTTGAAGTTCACTCAATTGTCCAAATATGTTCCTTATATGGTTGCTAACTTAATGGCAATGATGAGTAAAAAAAATTTGGGTGTGTCTGAAATGGTGGTTAAGGAATGTGTACAAGCAAGATCATTAATAAAATGGATATTTCTCGTCTAATTATTCATTCTCAACAAATTAAAGTGCAGAAACTAAAATGAAAGGTCTAAGAAAGCAAAGAGGAAAAATATCTGTGATTGTGACTTTTCACATTCACGATCTAATAGACATTGTTGTTCTAAGTTCAAATGCCCCAATCCAATATAGTTTAGGAATTGTACATGCAATGAAGATCCTAAGCTAAAATATTACTTTCTTAGTTGTACACATTAGGTACGAGGCATCCAAGTGTCAAGCCTAGGTACCATACCACATGATCATTTAAAATGATCATGTAGATTAAGAAGTGCCCAAGGACATAGTGAGGTTCCTTGGACAAGAAATGTGCAGCAACACATGTGCAAGCACATGTGAAAGAGACCAAGCGACCAAGCCCCAATCGAATTCGATTAGGACGGTTAGAGGGCAGGCGCGCGTGTGGGTAAAGCTACATGAGGCCTAGCTTCCTAACCAGTAGTAGGCTCTAAATAACTCACCTAACTAACTAACTAACTTAGGATTAACTAAAATAACTTACTAGTGTACCCGAAATCCTAAAGCCTAACCGGATGACACTAGCCAGGTAACTAACTATAGAAATATCCTAGTACCTAACCTAGGATGGTCCAAAGAGGTTGGTTATCGTCCTAGTGACTTAGGGGTACTTTGGTAATTACCCTAGGTCACTTAATTGATTAAATTAGAAATTTCATTAGTTAATTTAAATTTCTAGTCAAAGTCGACACCCCTAGCAAATTTTCAGATTTGGCTAAGTCAAATGCTCTCCTATTTTTAGTCAATTTAGGAGGGGTGTTTTTGTAATTAGCTAATTGATTTATTTAATTAAGTTAATTAGCCTAAGTTGAATTAGTCAATATCAGTTCCTAAAACTTAGACTCACTTTTAATCAGTAGAAACCTCACGACTAAAAACAGTGAACAAAAGTGAAAGAAAAACATAAAGGTTCTTTTTAGGCAATCTTAAGGCTATTCTTCAAGATTCTTCATGCAAAGTGCAAAGTGGTCTTTGTAGATTTAATTATACAATAAGTTATGGTTTTGTCTCTTTGATTCCTTTCCCCAAGAGGCTTTTCAAACGTTTTGAATTCAAGAAAACGAAACAAGGGTTGTTCCCAATGACATTGTCGAATGTTCATCTCCCTAGTTCTCCCTATTTTCGATTCTAGCAGTGTGTATAATGAAAATCTTGAGCATGTTGTTGGTATGTGGTGATAACTGATCATTATGTATAGGTTTCTATGAGTGAATAATGTCGAATGACACCTATAAATTTAGATCCGTATGATTAGAGTATTATTTACATGAGATACGAAATGTTTTAATATCAATTGTGTTTGAGCAGATGAAATTGTTAAAAATTGTCTTTCTTAAAATGATGACACTACTATAGTATATACATGAAGTTAATTGAATTGGCTAATGATATTCTCATTACCAGTGTTTATTGAAAGTTTGTTTTATGCCAATAAATTGGCTAGTAATATTATTTCCAAAATATGATATAGAGTTGGCCAATGACTAAGTCATAATAATCTTATATGGACAATGTAAATTATGATGTTTCTTGTAAGCCAAATACATGTTAAACATTGGCTTGAGAAGATGTAACTCAATGAACTCATAATCCAGGGTATGCTAGTGATTGGGACAAGTCCTAACATAACCTATCTAAATGAACTTCTGAACATAATAACACATTGAGTAAGTCCTTGCAACTTTCATAAAGAATGGTACAATACTACCAAATAACATTGAACAAGATAAGGTGAGTAATGAAATAACCAAAAACTTATGAGTTATGACATTAACCTAAAAAGGGGTGTTAAAGGAAGTGAGACAAGTTTCACTTTCACCTAAACAATTATGTCAAAGATACTAAGAGGGTGTTAGAAATTGTGAGACAAGTCTAATTCACACCATAATGATAATGTAAGACTTAAGTTCACATTTATAAAGTAAAGAAAGGGATGACAAGACATCCATTGAGCTAAGCATACCTCATACTAGAAGAAAGCTTCCATAATGCATGAGTCAAGTCTAAAAGATGTTAAGTATAAGAAATTGAGCAAAGCACTGATACACTAGCAATGAGCTTGTGCAAGCACATGTAAGCCTCATGAGATGAGACTACCACCAATGTGGATAAGAGTCTCTGAAATCTTCTAGTACTTGAACTGTGTTGTCAGCATAGGTACTGGCCAGTGGATTCCACCTAAGAGTGCCAGGTAGTATTCCATTTCACTTTGGCCGGTGAACCACATCTGTTCAGTGTCGGAAGACACTTAATTTCATATTTAGCTCACTGATACATGTCGATTAAATGATCCATATTTGGTTTCGCTTTAGCCGATGAACCACCTCTTTTTAGTGTATGGAAGACACTGGATTTCACATTAACTCACATGATCTAAGTCAGTTAAATGCTAATGATTTCTTTAAGAAAGTAAGAAAGAAAGAAAGAAAATTATGTTCAAAGTGAACATGAGATCAAAGAAGAAGAAAAGTCAGTTCAAAGTGAACTAAGTAAGCATAATGATCAAATAATGGGTGTAGCTAATAATCTTTATATTATGTAAGTGATCAAATAATGGGCATAGTCAATAAATATATGCCCAGCATCTTTATATTATGAAAATAATCAAATAATTAGCATAGACAATAAAGATTGACTTACAAAGACTTCATACCCAATTTAACAAGAATTGAAAGAATAACTTCTGAGTAAGGTAGTCAAATCATTTCTTGAGTCTTTTGGATTACTTACTTGATTCATTGTAGGAATGGGAATACAATGAATAATTTCACTAGTAAGTAAAACATAGGATTAAAGGATATCATTGAACTACACAGCAAAAAGAATAAAAGACTGAAAAATAATCTAAGTGTGGGAAAAGGAGCTCTCGGCTTAAGGGGGAGCAAAAATATGAATTTTTTCTCGAGTTGTTTTATAATTATGTTCATGATTCCAAGGTCTTATGTTCATATAAAAAATGAGTTGTGTGCTTTAAATGCATGAAACATATGTCATATTCATAGCATGAATCACAAATAACAAATTAGGAAAGTATAGTGACTTCAATTTCCAGATACGACATGTTGTTATAGGAAGAGTTTTCCCTGATCATGCATAGTCCTTATGTGTTTATGTACATACATTCATACTTATTACAAGTGTGTACTAACCCCTATACTATTACTATTTTTATAGGTCTAGGGTCTTGAGAAGATTGAAGATCAGTTGAAGCAGTTTGGACTAGTACCTCCAGACTTTGGTAGGTCCTCTTGAGTTCAAGGATGACTACGTTTATATGCTAGCTTTAGTACATTAGACATAGTTAGTGGATGTTGTCCCTAGCGTTTACTTTAAACCATTTGTTCAAGTATTTGTATTAAGGCGGTTTGGCAAACTATTATTAATATTATGATTCCTTATTTCAATTGTTTAATCTATTGATAGATGGTTGTTTAGTTTGAGCTTATCAGTATATCACTCTTATACAGTAATTACTTGAAGTCTAATTACACTTCAAGAAGTATTAAAAGTTTTAAATTTTTTGCAAATTTAACTGTATGATTGTGATGACAGCTAAGAAGAGGCTTGTCTGCGACCTCTGAGAGGTTAACCATGTCGGTTTCATCACGGGTCTAATTTTTTAGTGTGACACTATAGGCTGATATGCTCGGTTTTGATGCTATTGTGGGTATGGATTGACTCCATTCTTGTTATACTTCTATTTTTTGTAGAACTTGAGTGATCAAGTTTCAGCTTTTGAATGAGTCTGTCCTAGAGTGGGAAGGGATAAATTATATGCCTAAGGGTAAGTTTGTTTCTTGTGTTAAGGCTAGAAAAATGATTTCTAAAAATTCCATGTATCAAGTTGTTTGGGTTAGGGAAACATATTCAAACCCCCTACTCTTAAGTTGGTACCATTGTAAATGAGTTTCCAAAAGTGTTTTCCGATGATTTGTCCAGTGCTCCTCCCAAAAGGGAAATAGACTTCTGAATTGACCTTCTCCCTTATCCACAACCTATCTCCTTTCCTCCTACCAAATGGCTCCAGTAAAACTTAAAGAATTGAGATACAAATTGAAAGAATTGTTGGATAAGTGTTTCATCAAACCGAGTATCTCTTCATAGGGTGCTCCAATTTTATTTGTTTGTAAGAAAAATGGTTCAATTCACATGTATATTTATTATCGAAAATTGAACAACGTAACCATTAACAATAAATATATTCTTCCAAGATAGATGATTTGGTTGATCAACTCAAAAGATTGTGTTACTTCTCTAAGATCAACATATGATCGGGTTATCACCATTTGATGGTGATGGAAGATGACATTCGGAAGACAATTTTTTGGACACGGTATACATTATAAGTTCTTGGTAATTCCATTTGGTTTAACTAATGCTCCGGATGCATTTATTGACTTGATGAATAAAGTGGTTATACAATATATATACATATTCATGAAAGTGTATTTGATGACATCTTGATATACTCAAGGAGTGAGGACGAGCGTGCTGATCATTTTAGGATTGTGTTCGAAGTCCATAAAGACCAACATCTCTTTGCAATGTTCAGTAAATATGAGTTTTGGTTGAGATTTGTGTCTCTTCATTGTCACATTGTTTCTTGTAGGGGTATTGAGGTAGATCATAAGAAAACAAATGCTGTTAAGAGTTGTCCTAGACATCTATCCCCTTTAGATATTTGAAGTTTTTTTGATTTGGTTGGTTATTATATAAGGTTTGTGAAAGGTGTTTTTATCGATTTCCTCTCCGTTGACTGTATTAACCCAAAAGAAAGTTAAGTTTTTATGGTCGGAATCATGCTAGAAGAGTTTCCAAGAATTGAAAGATAGACTTACCTCCACTCTGGTGTTGACTTTACCAAAAGGGTCTGATGGGTTCATTGTGTATAATTATGCTTCAAGAATTGGATTATGATGTGTTTTATACAGAATGATAAATTCATTGCTTACGTTTCAAGGAAACATAACATTCATGAAAAGAAATATCCTACCCATGAGTTGGAGATAACGATGCTTGTTTTCGTCTTAAGGATTTGGAGGTATTACTTATATGGTATTCATGTTTATGTATTTACAGACCACAAGAGTTTGCAATATGTGTTCATTCAAAATTATCTAAATATTTGCCAACATAGATGGATACTCTTTAAGGATTACTATATCAGTGTTCTCTATCACCCTGGTAAGGCGAATGTGGTGGCACATGCTCTTAGTCGACTACCAATGGGTAATGTTGATCATTTGAGAAAGATAAAAAGGTGTTGGGTCGTGATATTCATAGATTGTTCCGATTGGGTGTTCGGTTGGTGGATTCTGTGGAAGGTGGTGTTATTGTTCATAATGGTTCAAAATCGTCATTTGTATCATATGTAAAAGCCAAAGTGAGGTTGCTTCTGAACTTGATTTTTCTTATGACTTAGCATCAGTCCATTTCATGCCTCCTTGTTGAAGAAATGTGTTGGTGATACGACATCTATAGAACTATTTGAGAGTCATGGTATTAAGGAGGGGTTTTCTTATGAGAGGTTCCAAACAAGTCAAGAAGTTGGGAAATAAGGAAGTTCTAACATCCGAGTTTACCCCATAGACGTAACCGGCGCCGTCGTCCTTTTCAAGGACTAAGACTATCCTCTTAGTATCATTTCACTACATTTGTAGGTTGAAAATGCGAAAAAAATTTAAAAAATTCATTATCACTTGGAGTTTTATATAGACCTCTACATACACATAATATATATTCATATCGAGTATACATAGACCCTTCGTATAGGAAGGGTACATAGCCTTCTACTTTTCTTTCACATACATATATATAAAATATAAAAATGTCTCAACGATTGTCTCATCTCATACCATATAAATGATTATCACAATGTGGGCATAACCCTTACATCAATCTGACAAGACCACATATAGGTAATACAAAAGTATAGTACTCAATTGAATTGGAAAGAAATGAAAGACTTTTTAAGATCATAACAAGTCCATAAGCTAGATGATGGCATTGCCCTCAGAAGGGAAGAACCTACCCTACTTGGATGAAAGGAAGAATTCAAGCCTTCAACAATGTCGCCTTCCAAACTCTTCAACGATCGAAACCTAAAATGTTTGGGAAAATGTAAAAAATAGGGTTGGTACTCCACATGTTCTAAGTATGAGACCTTATGCACAAATACAAACAAAACATGCTAAAAAGGTACTTTTAGTCAAAACATGCCTTTTTACCCCTTTAAGAACCTAGTGCAAAGCCAAACAAGTCATATCAACCAACCAAACATGCTTAATATCTCAACTAGTAATACTTATCCTAACATACTTGAAACCACGATTTTCTACAACCCTATCATCAACGAACAACAATACAAGAATGAATAAGAGTTGATCATATAATAATAAGCAAGACAACTACTCAAGAATCCTTATCAAGTCAACAAGTGCAATGACCAAGCAAAGCCCCATAACCTTACCCAACCAAGTAAACTTAACAAGAAAATATAACCAATGTCCAACTTTTAACAATATAGTCCAACTACATATATCAAGAGGATAATCATCATCATATATAGACATTTACATTGTAGCATCAACATATTATCATCATATACATCTCCATCAAATTCAAGTAGTGCAAGGCATAGGTAAAGTCTCATGCCCCTACCTAGGCTAAGTTAAACCTATCAATTCACCTTAGTTAGTTTATAATCCATTACTTTATTTTACTTTACGGAACAATTGTCTTAACCGACATAAACCACGTGAGCTAAGTGTGGAATACGGTGTTGTACAACCTTACACCAATGGAAGGTGGTCTACCGGCCAAAGTAGAACCAGACAGAAAAGTAACTTTCTAGGTGGATCCACTAGCTAGTCTGCCAATTGGGGCAACATAGTTCAAGAACTAAGAGATAGTATATTCCCTCTTGATAACACTTGGTAGTTGGTCCTCCTCTCTTGGGAATCCATTAGATGAGTATTCCTCTCTGGGAAGTCAACATCTCATATAGGACTATAGGGCTAATCTTCCTCTTTGGGAAGTCATCACCTCCCATTGTCAAGTTCACTCGGTGCTAAGGTAAGTCCCTTTATTGAAATGTCTTTAATACTTTAATTAACAATCATAGCTTAGTTTAGGTCAAGGGTCTACCCCTTATATAATCATCATCATCATCATCATCATCAATAGATCATTAAGAATTGTATAAGTCTTTTCATCACAATTCATGTAAGTGAGTTTAACACATTAGCATTTCATAGCTTATCAAGGCACATTGATAGTTTTCACCATCCTTATATCACATATACCTTAATCAACCTCACAACATAGACAAGATATTTCAATTCAACATCATACCATCTTACAAATCCTAATAGGAGGCATACTCCAACATAATATCATGACTTAACCACAATTAATCACAATTGGAAGTAGATATGGAGATTTTAAGATTTACCAAGTCTTCCTTAGAGTTCATCATCAAGGTCTTACCATCAACCAATAACTCAACCCAATTTTGGGATTAACATCATCACCCAATGATAACCAATAAGATAACAAGCCCAATTGCATCTCTATAACACAATTCAATACTAGATCACAACTTAAGACAAGATACAGAGGCTAATTTTCACATTAAAATTCATAACCTAAATCACATCTCAAAAACTAGCATCATTACCTGTAATTCATCTTAAAATAATCATAATAACACCATGGGATAGTAATCTAATCAACAACCAAATCAATTGAATGATCACAATACAATATAGGTCAAGATCACAACCTAGGGTTAGGGATTAAGGATCATATTCTTCAATTTAAACTAAACCATCAAAAATTACCATGAAGAAGTTAAATTACATGTTACTCTATTCAATATAACCTAAAGAAATCATCAACAACTCAATTCATAACTTCATTTCGTAATTGGATAAAACCCATAAGAAAACTCAACTTTTGTAATCCATTTTGAAGGAAACCTTTGAGGAAAGAGTCTTAAAGGTGAATTAGATCTCATACCTTGCCGTTTGACAAAAAATTGATGGTGAATTCGTCCCTTTCCAGCCCTCAAACCCTAATCCTTGCTAGTCTTCAATAGTGAGTTCAAGTAGTTAGAGAAAAAAGAGAGAAGGAAGAGAGTTTATTTGTGAGTTGTGTTTTGATAATGAGGGTTGGGGGTACTTATATTGGGGGACTTAATCAACTCAATTGGACTCTATTAAACCCCTAATTAATCACCTAACCCCCTAACTAATTAAATGAAACTAACTTAAATTGTGCAGGAAATTTGACCCTCACAGATAAGACCCCGAACGATGGGTCGTCTGTGAGTCGACAGTCCCTCACCCCTCCGCGCTGCACTCCGTCAATGTATTCTGACATTGAAGGACGAAGCCTTCCTCAACTTGTCTAAGTATGGGACAACGGTGGCATCCACGCCCCGTCAGTCCACACACGGACCATAGGTGGTCACGTCGATGCCCACTGTTCAGGCCTGTTTCTACAAACACAAGGGTCATTTTCAAGGGCCCTTGGTTGGTCCTTCGGGAGTCGTACCCGGAAGTTTCAACCATGAAACAACTCAAACACCTATTATCTACCATTCCACCAATTTTTGTATGTGTCGGACTCCTAAAAGTTAGTCAAATAGGCTAAGGAACACTAACACCCCTTTGTACCAACTTCCTAGATGTCATGGACGTTCTTGGACGTTTTGGTTCTTAAACTTCTTAAATGACCTATATTCATTGACATGGACTTAAAAACAGTACTTAATCTTTATGACAACTATGTTAGGTTTTTCGACACGTCTTGGATTTTCAAGGTGTTACATTATCCCCCCCCCCCTCTCTCTTAGGAGCATTCATCCCCGAATGACACCAAAACTCTTTTGAAGGAAAATAACAGACTCAATAAGAGTATCCCAACCAATCAACAACATCAAATCCACATAAACCATGTCATTTCAACAAGGAAAATATGAAAACTCATATTACTACACATAAGGCTCAAATCACTTCATCATGAGGTATTTCCTACTTACAACACACATGATCTTAACATACATTTGCATGAGTAAATTAGCACAAAGTTAAACTTAACAACATTCTACATATCATTTCATAAAGACTCACCATACCAAAATACACATCATAATTCAAAACAAGCAAAAAGCAAAATTTCAAGTTTTCAAAAGAAATATTACAGTAACTTCACTGTAATGTTTTCAAAAATGCATAATTTGCAAAACTTCACCCAAAAATCAAGAAACCCTAAATCCTAGTCAAACTTAAATTATTAAAAAGAATGACTAAACTTAATTCTCAAAAAGATGAGGGTAACGAGACTACATGTCGGCCTCTGCCTCCCATGTTGCTTCCTCAACTAGATGATTCTTCCATAACACCTTTACGGAAACGAGTTATTTATTCCTCAACTTCTTGACTTGTCAATCAAGAATTTGAACTGGGACTTCCTCATAAGAGAGGTTATCCTTGACACCAAGACCCTCAATAGGAAGAATGGACTCGGGACCACCGATACACTGAACATAGAAACATGGAAAATCGGATGAACCAAAGTCGATTCCCTAAGAAGTTTCAATTCAAAGGCAGCCTTACTAACCCTTTGGAAGATTTCATATGGAGCCACATAATGAGGACTCAACTTCCCTTTCTTTCCAAATCTAACCATCTCTTTCATTGGTGAAATTTTCAAATACACCTTATCACCTTCTTCAAACTCCAAATCTCTTCTCCTATGATTGGCATAAGACTTTTGCCGACTATAGGCCATTTGCAACCGGTTCCTTATGATATGAACCTTTTCCAAAGTCTTATAAATCAAATCAGGAACACGAAGCGATGGATCACCCACTTCAAACCATCCAATAGGAGACCTACATCTCCTACCGTACAAGGCTTCATAAAGAGCCATAGAAATGGATGAATGAAAACTATTCTTATAGGCAAACTCCACCAAAAGTAAATGTTTATCCCAATTCCCTTTAAAATCAATAATGCACGCCATAAGCATATATTCAAGGGTTTGTATCTAACGCTATGCTTGACCATCCGTTTGGGGGTGAAAAGTGGTGCTCAACTTCACCGTAATACCAAACCCTTTTTGGAACGACCCCCAAAATCTATATGTGAATTGTGCACCTCGATCCAATATAATGGATAAAGGAATGTCAAGGTGGCGAACAATCTCATCTAGGAATATTCTTGCATAATCCTGCGTCGAATACGTAGACTTGACAAGAATAAAGCGAGCGAACTTAGTCAATCAATCCACAACCACCCATATGGAATCATATGACTTTTGAGTCCGAGTAAACCTACTACAAAGTCCATATTGATGTCTTCCCACTTCTAAGTAGGAATTTGGATATCTTGTAGTAAGCCACCCAGCTTTTGGTGTTCGGCCTTTACTTGTTGGCAATTCGGACACTTAGGGACAAACTCTGTTATGTCCCTTTTTTTACTTTCCCATCGATATATCTCCCTTAGGTCATGGTAAATTTTTGTCAAACCCAGTTGAATTGAGTAGCTTGAACCATGTGCTTCTTCTAGGATCCGATCCCTCAACCCATCTACATCGGGAACACACAATATCCTTGGTACCTTATCACACCATCCCCCCCTAAGAATAATGATTCATTCAACTTGCCGAGAACCAATTCTTTCAACTCCGTTGATGCTAGATCAAGGTGTTGTTTAGACTTCACCTCAACCACTAGAGATGACTCGGAGTTATGATGAACTATAGCACCTCCCTCCGAAGAGCTTTCCAACCTCACCCCAACGTAGACAACCTATGTACTTCCCTTGCTAGGTCCTTCTTGGCTTCATCATGATGGTATACACTACCCATAATCATATGACTTAGGGCATTCACAACTACACTAGCCTTGCCGGGGTGATAAACACTCATATCATAATATTTCAACAACTCTAGCCACCTTCTTTGTCGGAGATTCAACTCCTTTTTGGTAAACACATAGTGGAGACTCTTATGGTTGGTAAAGACATCAACATGAACCCCATTCAAGTAATGCCTCCAAATTTTCAAAGCAAAACCACGGCTGCTAACTCAAGGTCATGAGCGGGATAGTTTCTCTCATGTACCTTAAGTTTCCTAGAGGCATAGGCTATCACCTTCCCGTGTTGCATAAGAACACACCCCAAACCCACTCGGGATGCGTCACAATACACAACAAAACCCTTTGTACCCTCTGGTAAAGTCAACACCGGAGCAGAAGAGAGCTAATCTTTCAACAATTGAAAACTTTTCTCACATGCCTCTGACCACTCAAACTTCTTACTCTTTTGGGTCAAAGTAGTCAAAGGAGATGCAATAGACTCAAAACCATCTACGAACCTCCGATAATAACCCCCTAGACTCAAGAAACTCCTAATGTCGATTGGAGTCAATGGTCTAGGCCAATTTTTCACTGCCACCGTTTTTCTTGGGTCTATCTCAACTCCCTCACTAGAGATGATGTGCCCAAGAAATGTCACCAACCTCAACCAAAACTCACACTTTCTATATTTGTCAAACAATTGTTATTCCTTAAGGGTTTGCCATACCACCCTCAAATGAAACATATGATCACCCTCATTCTTAGAATATACCAAGATATCATCAATGAATACAATAACAAATCAATCTAGGTAATTTTAAAAAAACTCTATTCATTAGATCCATAAACGTTGTCGGAGCATTAGTGAGACCGAAAGACATGACCAAGAATCCATAGTGCCCATACTTAGTTTGAAAGGCCGTCTTTGGTACATCCTCACCTCTTACCCTAAGTTGGTGATACCCCGATTTCAAGTTAATTTTTGAAAAGCAACTTGCCCCTTGGAGTTCATCAAACAAGTCGACGATCATAGGCGGAGGGTATTTATTCTTAATGGTGACCTTGTTGAGTAGGCAGTAATTAGATATTCTCAAGGACCCATCTTTCTTCTTCAAAAACAAAAGCGGATCACCCCCGGAGAAATACTAGGCCTTATAAAACCCTTATCTAGTAAATCCTTGAGTTAATTCAGCCGGAGCCATCCGATAAGGAGGAATTGATATGGGATTTGTATTCGGTAGAAAATCATTTCCAAAGTCAATCACCTATTCGGGTGGAATAGCGGAAAGGTCATTAGGTAAGACCTTCGGAAACTCACTCACTAGGGTACAGACTCAATGGAGGAATTTCGAAGTCTAAATATTGGACTCTTACTATGTGATATACACAACCCTTTGAGATCATTTGCATTCTTTTAGACAAGAAATAACATGACCACTAGGAATAGAATCTTCCCCTTCCACTCAACAATGGGTTCATTTGGGAAGCTAAACCTCACCACTTTTGTCCAACATTCAATGGAGGCAAAACATGCATGCAACCAATCCATACTCAATATAACATCAAAGTCAAGCATATCGAGTTCTACTAGATCAACATACGAAACTCTATTTGGCAACATTTTTGGATAATTCTATACACTCTTTTTGCAAAAACCAAATCACCCACCGAAGAAGATACTATAAAAGATTCATGCAAAATATCAGGTAAAATATCAAACTTTTTAGATACTAGAGGTAACAAATGATAAAGTAGTGTCGGGATCAAGTAAGGCATATACATCAATAGAGAATACTTTTAACATACTAGTAACCACGTCGGAAGAAGTCTCTTGCTCACCTCTAGAGCGGAGAGCATAGAAGTGGTTCTTCTTTGAAGCATCACTAGAACCACTTGCTTGAGCTTGACCACTACCCTTATCTTGACTGTTCAAATTTAGACAATCTCTCATCTTGTAACCACTCTTTCCACAACTAAAGCAATTTCTAGTTCCTACCAAGCACTCACCAAGATGACCCTTTCCACACTTGGCACATGTAGGATTCTCATTTGGTGAATTTGTAAACTTTCCTCTTTTGAATTTAGAGTTAGACACCCTATATCCCCTAGGTTTTGGGAATTCGGAAGGGACTTTATTTGAAACTCATTTCTTAAATCTAGGATTTTCTTGTATTTCAAGCCTATTCTTTGAAGAACCTCCATCAAATGATTTTGATCTTTTAGCATCTCTACTTTTTCTCCTAGCCCTTACCTCTTCAACCCTTCTTGCATGCACCATATGGAAGGAAATGTTCATGTTGTCATGTAGCATGGCCGAATGGAACTCCTCTTGTAAGTCCTCCGACACCCCCATAACAAAATGGCTCAGTCTCTAGAATCAGAGACTAAAGAAGGATCATATTTGGACAATTTAATGAATTCCAAAGAGTACTCATGGACGCTCTTCCTCCTTGGCGAAGATTGATGAACTCCACCACGTTTTCCTCACTCGTCTCTCTAGGAAAGAACCGATCTAGAAAATCCGCCTTAAAGATATCCTAAGTCACCGGACCACCCCTCAATGTCCTATTACCCCTCCATTGCACATACCATGCTTGTTCCACATCCTTGAGTTGATAAGTGGCCAAGTCGACCTTCTCACTTGTGGACAACCCCATAGCCAAAAGTATTTTAGAGACCTCATCGATGAATTCTTGGGGTTCTTCATCAACCTTAGACACATAAGAAAGTAGGAGGGTTCATTCGAGTAAAGTCCCTTAGATGAAAAGGCATAGTAGTGACTTGTTGATGAGGACGGGGCACGACCTCCCAGTTTGCTTGAGCCGTTATAGCTTCGGCTTGAGTCGTGGACGCTTGTGTTTGAGTGGTGATAGCTTGGGACATTTGAAGAAGATTGGTCCTTATATTCTCATCGATCAAAGGAGGAGGATTGGACGGTGCTTGCTCTACATTAGCATCTTCTTCAAGTGGAGCAACTTGGTCACCACGGGGAGGAGCTCCCGCATTAGCGATTTCCTCTTCATGTCTTCAAGACGCATTCCTTCAAGTGTTCATTCTTCCTATAAGCACAACATTAGGATTAGATGAAAAATCACAACATAAGTATACACTATCGGCATGATATAAGATTTCCAAGAAAGAGAGTGATGCCTAAGCACCATATAGGTTCGTACTCATAAGTGTGGCACGCTTCACAATTATGAATACAAACCTACATAGACGTGATAGAGAGAGAGACATAACTCAACGATATTCAACATCATGCTCTGATACCAAGTTTGTCACATACGAATTACCCCCTAGACGTAACCGGTGTCGTCATCTTTTTCAAAGACTAAGAATGCAAAAAAACTTACAACTTTCATTATCACTACATGGAGGTTTACATATACCTCTATATACACATAATATATATTCATATCGAGAATACAAAGACCCTTCGTATAGGAAGGGTACATAGCCTTCTACTTTTCTTGCACATACATATATATAAAATATAAAAATGTCTCAACGATTGTCTCATCTCGTACCATCTAAACAATTATCACAATATGGGCATAGCCCTTACATCAATCCAACAAGATGACATATAGGTCATACAAAAGTATAGTACTCAATTGAATTGGAAAGAAATCAAAAAGTTTTTAAGATCATAACAAGTCTGTAAGCTAGATGATGGCATTGCCCTCAGAAGTGGAGGACGTACACTATTTGGATGAAAGGAATAATCCAAGCCTTCAACAATGTCTCCTTCAAATTTCTTCAACAACCGTAACCTAAAATGTTTTGGAAAAGAAAAGAAAATGGGCTAGTACTCCACATGTAATAAGTATGAGACCTTATGCACATATACAAACAAAACATGTTAAAAAGGTACTTTTAGTCAAAACATGCCTTTTTACCCCTTTAAGAACCTAGTGCAAACCCAAACAAGTCATATCAACCAACCAAACATGCTTACTATCTCAACTAGTAATACTTATCCCAACATACTTGAAAGCACGATTTTCTACAACCCTATCATCAAGGAACAATATCACAAGAATGAATAAGAGTTAATCATATCATAATAAGCAAGACAACTACTCATGAATCCTTATCAAGTCAACAAGTGCAATGACCAAGCAAAGCCCCATAACCTTGCCCAACCAAGTAAACTTAACAAGAAAACATAACCAATGTCCAACTTTAACAATATAGTCCAACTACATATATCAAGAGGATAATCATCATCATATATAGACATTTACATTGTAGCATCAACATATTATCATCATATACATCATTATCATATGCTTACATAATATCAACTTCCTAAAACTTCCATCAAAGTCAACTAGTGCAAGGCATAGGTAGAGTCCCATACCCCTACCTAGGCTAAGTTAAACCTCTCAAGTCACCTTAGTTAGTTTATAATCCATTACTTTATTTTACTTCACGGAACACTTGTATTAACAGACATAGACCACATGAGCTAACTGTGGAATCCGGTGTTGTAAAACCTTACACCAATGGAAGGTGGTCTACCGGCAAAAGTAGAACCAAACGCAAAAGTAACTTACTAGGTGGATCCACTAGCTAGTCTTCCTATTGGGGAAACATAGTTCAAGAACTAAGAGATAGTATATTACCTCTTGATAACACTTCGTAGTTGGGCCTCCTCTCATGGAAATCCATTAGATGAGTATTCCTCTCTGGGAAGACAACATCTCTCTCATATAGAACTATAGGGTGAATCTTCCTCTTTGGGAAGTCATCACCTCCCATTGTCAACTTCACTCGTTGCTAAGATAAGTCCTTTTATTGAAATGTCTTTAAGACTTTAATTAACAATCATATCTTAGTTTAGGTTATAGGGTCTACCCTTTATATAATCATCATCATAAATATCTCAATAAGAATTGTATGAGTATAAATCCTTTCATCAAAATTTGTATAAGTGAGGTTAACACAATGCCTCATTTCATAGCATATCAAGGCACATTGATAGTTTTCACCATCCTTATATCACATACACCTTAATCAACCTCACAACATAGTCAATACATTTCAATTTAACATCATACCATCCTAAAAATCTAAATACGAGGCATACTCTAATATAATATCATGACTTAACCACAATTAATCACAATTGGAAGTAGAGTTTGAGATTTGAAGACTTACCAAGTCTTCCTTATAGTTCATAATCAAGGTCTTACCATCAACCCATAAATCAACCCAATTTTGGGAGTAAAATCATCACACAATGATAACCAATAAGATAACAAGGCAAATTGCATCTCTATAACACAATTCAGCACTAGATCATAACTTAAGACAAGATACATATGCTAATTTCGCATTACAATTCATAACCTAAATCACATCTCAAAAAATAGCATTATAGGACTATAATTCATCTTAACTTAATCATAATAACACCATGGGATAGGAATCTAATCAACAACGAAATGAATTGGATGATCACAATACAATATAGGTCAAGATCACAACCTAGGGTTATGGATTGAGGATCATGCTCTTCAATTTAGACCAAGCCATCAACAATTACCATAAACAAGTTAAATTACATGTTAATCTATTTAATATAACCTTAATAAATCATCAACAACTCAATTCATAACTTCAATTTCGTAATTGGAAGAAACCCATAAGAAAACTCAACTTTTAAAATCCATTTTGAAGGAACCCTTTGAGGAAAGAGTCTAAAAGGTGAATTAGATCCCATACGTTAACGATTGACAACAATTTGATGGTGAATTCTTCCCTTTCCATCCCCCAAACCCTAATCCTTGCAAGTCTTCAATGATGAGTTCAAGTAGAGAGAAGGAAGAGAATTTAATTCTGAGTTGTCTTTTTATTAATGAGGGTTGGGGGTATTTATATTAGGACTTAATCAACTTAATTAGACTTCGTTAAACCCCTAATTAATAACCTAACTCCCTAACTAATTAAATGAAACTAACTTATATTGTGCAGGAAGTTTGACCCTCACAGACGAGACCCCGAACGACGGGCCGTATGTGAGTCGACGGTCTCTCACCCCTCTGTCCTGCACTCTGTTGATGAGTTCAGAGATTGTGCAGGTGGATTCCTTCCTCAACTTTTCTAAGTATGGGACGACGGTGGCATCGACGCCCCGTCAATCCACACACGAACCATAAGTGGTCACGCGATGCCCATTGTCCAGGCCCTGTTTCTACAAACACAAGGGTCCTCCTCAAGGGCCCTTGGTTGGTCCTTGGGGAGTCGTACCCATACATTTCAACCATGAAACAACTCAAAAACCTATTATCTACCCTTCCACCAATTTTTGTACATTTTCGACTCCTAAAAGTTAGTCAAATAGGCTAAGCCACACTAACACCTCTTTGAACCAACTTCACGGACGTCATGGACGTTCTTGGACGTTCTTAAACTTCCTAAATAACCTATATTCATTAAAATGGATTTAAAAACGGTACTTATTTTTTTTGACACCTATGTAGGTTTTTCGACACGTCTTGGATTTTCAAGGTGTTACAGTCGTGGAGGAATCAAAATGAATAAGGGTGCTACTTTCGAGGATAATGTCGATATGATGTCCTGTTATCCCCATACTATTTCCCTTTGATCTTATTCTAGCTAAAGGTATTTAGCTTTTCACGGTTCATCATTTTGGCTTCATGTGTCTTAGTTGTTCTCATGTTTTCTCGTGCATGCATACTCATGAAAACTTGAATTTTAAGAAAAATGAGTTTACTTAAATGATTTCTTCATGATTATGCGAATTTGACTACGATTGCATGTATATCTATACAATGATGTTTTCAATATGTTTGAGCTTGGAGTTGATGTTCCTCCTTGATATTGTGCATTGTGATGAAGTTGCATTCATGTATGGCTATTACTTCTTCTTCCATACCCTCCATATGATGCCTTGAGTTCCATTCTAGAACGAATATTATCAAGTGGAGATATTATAACACCTCAGAGTTTGGAAAAAAAAAGAAAAAATGGGTTGCAGGTTGAGTCTATGGGTCCCATCTATAGACCGTAAAAGCTTCTGTGGGGCGTAGATGGAAACCCTAGGAAGTGGGAAAATAATTTTCTAAAATCAAGTCTCATTACCCTTTTTATGGCTCACCAGGACGGTCCATCATTCTTTGTACAAGTCATAAATAGGTCTCCTAGGTGGGTCACAGACTTAGTGGAATTTTGAAGGTTAAAGTTGATTTCTACAGTTGGTGTATATGGATGTAGGCTGACCTATGAGTCGTAGAAGTGTTCCGTCAAAAGATATGTGATTTCATGGTTCCAATACTTGGTCTACGGTTGACCAGTACGGATCGAGTCTGGCAGTTATTTTTAAGGGGCTTTGGGTCTTTTCCTAATTGTTTTAATCCAATATTATATTGTTTTGCTTCTACCCTAAGCCCTATATAAAGCTTTCAAGACAAATTACTCACTTTAAATTCATTCTCCTAAATCACCTAAATCTGACCAACCCCAAATTTTTTTTGTTTCGTTGGGTTTAAGGCTAACTTATCTCGGTGGGAATAGACAAGTTTCATCACATCTATTTTTAGGTCGTGACAATTATTCGTTAAGAATATGGTGAAGTATTAGGATTTGTTAAGGCATATCACTAGTAATCGAGACCGCCATTTTATTAGAAATTGGAAAGAGTTATTCAACTTGCTTGGAACGGTGCTGCACTTTCTCACTAACTTCCATTGATATACTCATTGACAAACAAAGTAGATCAATGACTTATTGGAGTGCTACTTGAAGCATTGTACATTATGTGAAAGTGTATTAGAAGGATTGAGAATGACTCTTTGACATAGCTTATTTCTCTTATAACATATAAAAGAGTGATTCCATGAGGCATAAATGGTTTGATCTATCTACTGGCCAATAACCACAATCTCCACATTTACTATTTATAATGTTCGACGAATATAGTATAAAGGATTATCATATGGACAAATGATAAATGGATCAACTTGATACTTCTAAGTTCTACTAGAAAGGCAATTAGGCAGATGAAGAAATTTTTGTACCATACGAGGTACCCATAAACTACCAAGTTGGGGATATGATCATGGTTTAGTTTATAGCCCGAGACAGTTCAAGACACTATGAGACATGTAACAAAATTTAATTCATAAATAGGACTGGTCGTTTAAGATTCTTTCCATGATGGGAAAAATCTTCTACATACTTGAAATGTCATCACTTCTCAAGATTTATTATAGCTTCCATGACAAGCATACTTAAGTTATATCACAAACACAAGAATGATTTGAATTGGGGCCAAATAAAAATAAGGAACAAGGCCACAACTATGATCCCAATCCCATAAAAGGGGAATACACATGAAAAAATCATACTGGACTAATATGATGACTTGTGATAATGTAAGAATAAGATGAAAGTGTTCAAGTAGCAGCATAACCTTACAATCGTTGCAATATTATCTAGGGAAGAATGTTACGACTCATAATGTTATGGCCTAAACCATTGGTGTCCCCTTAAAGTTAGCACTAAAGAAAAAAAAAAAAACCACCACCAGAAAGAAAGGAAGAGAATAGAAAGGAGAGGGGAACACAACAAACCCACAAAAAAAAACAAACAGACATTCCTTAGTCACTTCAATTTGCGGATGTTCATTTTAAAGGACAACCTCATGTAGGAATTCATTGTGTCATTTTGTCACTCTTTTGCCAATCAACAAAAATATATGAGGTGTGTGTTACACTTGTGAATGACGTGTAAAGTGACGAAATAAATTATGAAATTTATCAAAAATAATTTGTAGATAATGAATTTTGAGTATAAATATAAAGTATCAATGACTCAATGACGCAAGAATTTTTGCCCAAATAATTTTCTTAAAACAAATGAAATCAATAAAATTCCACATGAACCTCCCCCCCTCCCCCCCGGCTTCTCCAAATACCACTACTCATTTGAAGAAAAATCTGCACATACCCATTTCCCCACCCATTGTCTTCTCCAAATACCTCCATCTTTTTAAAAAAAAAAAAAAACTCTTGGTGTAGGTACATACTCTTTCTTTTTTATTAGTGTCTTCTTCAAATATTTTTTTCTTTTTTTTTTTACCCTAATTAGCAGGTATTCACCAAAAATTAAACTTACTCATCTTTAAACATTAAATTCTTTCAAGAAAGAATCTCATGAATAATTTAATATTTAATCTTGAAATGATTCTATCCCTAAATTCCTAAAATAATTTCCATCATTTTCATCATTTTACTTTTTTTGTTTTTTTCACCATATTGGATATTTAAGATTTTTACAAAAATGGCGGCTGAAAATAGGAAAGAAGAAGAAAAAAATAATTGAAAAATAGACTAAATAGGTTTTCACGCGCGCTCAACAACTGTATTATACTCACTAAGTTATGTAAGCAAAAAGTGTTAAAATGACACAACGAGACCTTATATGAGGTGTTTAAAATGAACATCACCCACTTGAGATGTCTAAGTAAAATTTTGTGTCAAGTTTAAGGGGCCACCGATGTTATCATGCTATGTAGGCGTCATCAAAGGCACTTTTTTCTATGTGGGAAGTTTATGTGCATAAGGAGGCTAACACTTACAGGAAAGGTTCTAGAAAACAATGAAGATTTTCTTTGGAAGATTTTAAAACCTTATAACGTTGTAGAAAAGTCTAGAGAAAGATTTATTTTATAAATATGAAGGACATCCACACAAATATTATTGCACGTTAGTTCCAAAGAGACTAATACATAAAGGGGCACTCATTTTAACTCGACAAACAAATTATTCAAGTCTTAAATAATATAAAAAATTTCTTTGGTAAATCTCTCCTCTTTCTTACCTATCATTTTTTTAGAATTATTAAGTGTGATGAGACTAACATGACATAGCACAAAGTGTGAGCGACTTCTCAAGTATCACATAGTGTGCTTAGTCAGAGTCTAAAGATATGATAAAAAAACTGAATAATATCATACTTTTAAGGCTCAAAATTACTTATTTTTTGTATAACAAATATTAAACAATGTTTAATGCTTAAAGATGCCACAATAGAATGATAAGCTTATGACAACTAATAGGTTATAGATAGAGTTGTCAATATGGGCTATCCCACCTCATCGGGGCTAATCCATACATGTTTCAACATTTTACAGGTCAAGCGGGCTAGTCCATTTTTGGTGTGGGCGTTAAACGATCGGCCCAGCCCACAAGTACGTGGGGTACAGGCTTGCCGGGCCAGCCCACTTGATTTAAAAATTATATTATATTTAAATTTATTAAATTAGTAAATTATAATTTACAAATATTTGCAAAATATCGACAAAACATATTTACATGATGTTTACTGTTATCTACTTCTTAATAATCTCACCAATAAAATTATCTTTGTAATATTATTAGTTCTTTCAATTAAAAGTATAAATATCTAAATAGAACTATTAACCTATTGTTTAAATTTTTTATTCTCTTTAATTTAAATTGTTAAAATATTTTATATTATGAAACTATGAATGAAATTAGAATAAGAAGAAAGTAGGGAGAAGAGACAAGACTTCTTATTTTTCTTGAAGTATATTTAGGATTCATAGATCTTTCAACCAATCTTCTTTAGCAATGAAGGAAAACTCTTTATGAATAGGGAAACCCTTACTTGGGGGTTCGCCAAGTAGGATTCCTAACCATTCCTACCTATGACTCCACATATTAGACATTCACTATTACAACTTTTTTATAACACTCGCCCTTGAATGTCGGTAGATTTCTGTAGCCTCGTTAGAAACTTTACTAGATAAAACGCCAGTAGCGAAAAAAAATCAGTGAAGAAGTAGAGTACAAATGTCTAAAAATACGCATTATGGATGGGCTCATTAAAAACCTTAACACTGAAAACTCAGTGGGACAAAACCTTGTGAGGAAAAAGAGTACATTGCGTATTAACTCCCCCTGATGAGAACAGAATTCAAGACTCGAATCTTCGTTTTCCAAGGCTTGTGCACCATCTTCTTGAAAGTTGTAGTTGGTAGAGTCATGGTGAATAAATCAACTAAAGTTAGGCTTACAACCTCTTATCATGTTGTATCCCATTCTGGGAAGGGGGGGCACATTAGTGAGAAAAACCTTGATGAAATATGATTTCTTCTATCTGCTTTCACGCATTTTGGAGCACAATTGTGTGACAAAACATTTATGAAATATGATTTCTTCTATCTGCTTTGAGGAATGCTTCCCTTCAAGATCAACATTTCTACAAGTTCTCTTACTTTAACTTTTAGCAAATAATTATTTCCTTTTGAGAACTCTTCAGAGTTTCAATACTACTTATCAACTGGCATAACAATATTTTGTATATGCTTCATGTCATTTTTGATCAATTTAATCCTTATGAGGATGATAAACAAGTTTCAAAAACTTGTACATGATTTAGATTTCACCCATTGGATATTTATTTTGTCAAGTAACAACATTCAAATTAGATGTATGACATCTTTTAGTGGCCTAATTGCCATCAAATAAGCTTTACCTACCACGATGCATCATTCCCGACTTTTCACTGAGTGTAATTATTTCTACACAAGTAATGCTTTAATAGTGTATGGAATTCATATCCTCTAATGCTGTTGGCAATATTGTGCGCTATTCATCAAAGATATCGTCAACGATATAATCATTTTGTTCGATTCACAGATACGACAAAACTTATTGAGATCTGCATCACTTCATTATTTTAGGTACTACCCTTCTCTGGGGTTTCATAAAGTTGTTTATGGCCGTAGGCTCTCCAAAGGTCATATTGTATCCTTATATGATCTTTTGATTCTTTGATCGGCTCCCTCGTTTTCAAGATTATTTATTAAATTGATTGTCTATCATGTCTTCATGCATGTCATAACTTTATCCTTAAGGGACATTCCATAGTGTATTTACAACACTTGTGTTGTTTCTAGTTCCCCTTATGTTAGACAAACTAACATTATCTCAATCTTTTGGAGAATTTATTTTTGTGCATCATAGTATATTCATTAATCTTGGCACATCAAATTAATCGAGATGAAAACTATTTGGTCCTGACGCATACAACTAATGCAACATAAAAAAAAAGAAAAATTGATCATAACTTATTGGTTTGATTTCAGACAATTATTGTTTTTATGTCAATATCATATGTGCATATCACATAGGAAACTTTATTTTATCAAGGCAAACACTGATTTACTGTTTGAGACTTTAGTGTCTTCATCATCTTGATTATTATCAATATTACAAGATAAATTGTCTTGATTAGCATATTCTGAACTTGTGTTCTTAACTCCATTATTTTTGCGACAAACATTTTGTGAATGTCAAACCCTGTTGACAAAAAAAATACATAAGAGGAGGGGGGGGGGGGGGGGGGGGGGGGGGAGAGGGGGGGTGGGGGGGTGGGGGGGGATGATTTCTTCTAGATTCCATCGTTTATATATCCTGATAAGTAAATGCTCCTATTCACCTTTTATACTTTTTCAGATTTAGGAATTAAGTCCAACTAGTTGACCTAATCAACTTTATCACGAGAACAAGCAGCGTAAAGAATTCTGGAGATTCTTCTCGTTTTTCAATTATGTCCATTACTCATTATGCACATCTTTGGATGCCTATTATTCATCCAACTAATAAAATTATTTAACGCGTAACTCCAGTTAACTACGTCCATGGCCTTTGCTTTAGTAGGACGTGTTATATTTACTATTACTATGAGTAAATTTCAATTTTATTACTCGCATGAAGTATTTTAGATTTATTTCTTCTAAATTACTTTACCCTTTAGGTGGTCGTGAATCCATCATTTAATAAACTAACTCTAAGAAAATTGTGGGGCCTGTAACATCTTATCTGCGCCAACATTTTTGCAAACATCAAGTGTGAGATAGATATAACATACATGAGATCCTATCATATAGAGAAATTTGTTAGGATCCTTAAATATCTAAACACTCCACTGGTGGATGACTAGGTCCACAAGTATCTGTGTACTTTCCTAAGTAACGGCAGAAAATTCAATCTCAACTTTCGTTATGGTGGTCTCATCAATTAGCTTGGCCTTGTCTACAGTAGAGCAAGAACATTCTCCATTTAAAAGAATTTTAGTTTCTTCCATGAAAGTCCATTTTAATTTCCATAATTCGTCTAAACAATATAGACTAAACGATGTCCCAGACAATCGTGTCAAACTAGAAGTATTGAATTATAAATTTCTTATTTACCATAGGTCCTCAATTGCACTATCTTTATCTCATATCACGGCTTGAAGATACGTATGAAACTTTTCTAAATACATGTCTTCTTAGAGATCATTCTTGGTGATACCAGCATCATTGATAAAAGATCGCAATCTTTCAATGCCTAGCACGTTGGCTTACACCTCATTCCCTTTGAGAATGATCCATATTTTAGCATTTATCAAGAAGTTACCATTCTTCATGAATGGAATCACAAACACGTGAGCTTATCAATTATGCTAGTTTTAGTACCTCATTCATATTTCTGTGCATTATTCCGTCACTTGTCTTCTTTCAGACATATTATGGCTTAAAAATTTTAAAAAAATTAAAATTAAAAAAATAAAAAACTAATATTACATTCATTTTTGTAATGGATAATTCAGTAGTTCATGACTCTTCATCTAAAACACAATTAGTTTTCTTTAGTCATTTATTATATCATCAATATGGTGCATAAGACTTTAAATTCAATGTCTTATCGCATATAAAGTGTCTTAGGTCTAAATCGACGTTCTGCACTCCAATCTTATCATCATGTGGTGAATCAGTACTTTACCGCAAATGCTTACCCTCTTTGTGGGCGTTAGACTAAATTTATCGTCTTATTCTTGGTGAGATAAAAACTTAAATCTATCGTTTACCACATGAAGCTCAAACCTCCAGCCTTCATAATAATTTAATTTTTCCACTTTTAGACCATTAAGATAAGCGTACATTATATAAGTACACACAAAATTGAGATATTGAATTCTATAATCAATTAGTAGTCATAAATAAGCTTATAGGATCACATACCTATAAAGGTTGGAACATACCTTTACTAATTTTGCTTATTCAATTTTAAAATAAATTAAGCAAATTCTCTTGCCAATCGATTAAAATTAAAACGTTAAAAATTCATAACAAGTCTCTTTAAATACTTACTTTAGATGGTACCTCAAAATTTGTCAGCATAAATAATTATAGACATAAAGATAAATCATACCTTGAGATATACAATCTTATTGCTAACTTATCGCAGGTCTTGTTTTTTTTTTTGCAGCACTTTTCCCGTCTTCTTCATAATTCTTTAAGAATAGAACAATCGTGCTGATAACGTGTTATGAAACAGATATAAATTAGAAGAAGAAGAAGAAGAAAGTCAGGGAGCAGAGAAAAGACTTCTTATTTTCCCTGTTGAAGTATATTTATACTTCAGATGCTTTCTACACACAATCTACTTTACAATGAAAGAAAATCCTTTATTTAACATAAGGTAAAACCTTACTTGTCCCCAAGTAGGATTCCACGTCCATATCCTACTAGGACTCCACATAATTAGACATCACTGTAATACAAATTGGTTTATAAAATATTTATTTTTTATGTTAATTTTTATTGGCCACGCGGCCGGCCCTACCGATATTTCTCACGCTCCGCACAAATCAACAACTTTCAGGCCGGGCTAAAAAAAAACATTCTCAATGTGTCTCGTCAAAATCGTAGTCTAGCCCCCTAATTCAATTCTGGCTAAGCTCAGGCCGTCCCAACATCCTAGCCCATATTGATGGCTCTAGGTATAGACATCAAGTGAGACATGATGCAACATCACTATTGCTTAATATAACGTTTGTTTTAGAGTTTGTATTCAATTGCAAACTTAGATTTCAACTTTTTTAGACGATTGTTCGAGCTATTCTAAAAAATTGTATTTAGAAATTTTTACCAAAAAATCGGAAAGTTTTCCTTTTGTTGCAAAAATAGCTCAAACAACCTTCAAAATTAGAAAACAAGATTTGCAAACTTAAGCCAGTGAAATTTTACATTGGAAGAACTTCAACAAATAAAAAAAAAATAACCCAGTGAAAAGATTTGAGAGATAATATTTCAAAACATCACTTAACTTAACAGTTCCATAAAATCACTTAACTTTGCTTAATAATCCAAAAGTCACTTAATTAATGATAATTATCTTAAAATACCTGTCAATTTTGTATTATAACTCAAAAGTCACTCAATCAATTTAAATTATTTTTTTCATTAAATCTTAGCTTTATTTTTTAAAAAAAAGATTAAGTCAGCATTTTAAAAAAGAAGAAAGGTGCCAAATTTAACCCTTTTCCGTCAAAGTTTTATGGACAATAAAAAATTTCAATATATTATCACATAAAATTTTGTAAAACAAGAGAGTCCTGGTAAATATATATTTGACCCATATAATTTTACTGTTACCAAAGAAATGACAGGTACAAAATGTTACATGTCCCCTCTTGACATAAGATGATATGCAATTAGAAAAAACTTGACAATATGATAGAATTCCTAAGTGGTTGGATTAATGAACAGTCCATATTTGCCATTGAATTAGGAGCATAATTTAAGGGTGGAGTTGGTACAAACATTCAATTCTTCAAAGCAACCTCACCTTAGCACAAAAGTTCATGATACAAGAATGAGGGTGAACCAATTTCTTGGAAACATGGTAACAATATTAGGGGTCTAGAATTTACTACCCTTAGCTAAGCGCCAAGTGACCATATCAAAAATTTTATCTTTCCATTTCGATACACCAAATAATGGCACTGTACTTTAGTATCCTCCGGAAACCAGCTATCCTCTGATCTCCTTGTCCAAAAAAATACAAGACGCCTCTCCTTGTCAACAAAAACGTAATTGCCTTAAGAAGCAAATGCCATAAATCCAAGAGAACATGTCAACTTATATACAATGGCTTAGTTTGCCATGATAGCCACTGAAAAGCACTCTCCATTTGATGCATCAACTATCAATTTCATTCCTGCATACATCCTCAATGGCAGCAACTAGGACAATCAACAAAGCATATATGATGAAAGCCGGCATACCAAAATCAGTAAGTCTTGGCTTTGGTAATGGTAGATATGATTCAACTTTATGAAGCATCTTAAAGGTCATCCAGGTTAATCATTTCATCATTGTTCCAACACATCCCTGACAGCTCTTTCGACTGTGCTTCTGAGAAGCTCTCAATTTCTCCCAAAGCCTTTTCCATGGAACTTGCTAAATCTGCTTCCCACAAACCCAACTCACAGACTTTCTGGTAGGTATCATAACCTGCAGCTGTCAGGCCATCTGCCAGCATCTCCTTCAGGGTATTAGTGCAAATTCCTCCAGAGTCCATTAGCTGAAACAGGACTTCCGCAAAACCAGGATTCCTGAAAGCAACCACTGCACAGCTCTTATCCACCATCCTAACATCAAAGTCATGGAAAACGTCATGTGAACCACATAGGAGGCTCTTTAGCTTCCCTGCAGATGTCATACCCCTGAATCCCCATAGGAAAACTAGATTTTTACTACTGATCTTTCTAGTATTATCAGTCCTCACACTAACATCTTCATCAGCGGAACCATGAGAGCTGGTAAAGCAAGGGTTGTACGAGTTTGTGTAGCATTCAATTGCATCAGGAAAATGGCCCTCAGCCGCTTCAGGAGTTCTTGGAGCAATTTTCAATATGGAGCACAGCTTTGCGAACAATTGGCTTATCTTCACAGCATCATGTCCAAGAGTCTTCACTTCATTAACCTCAGCTGTTATTAATTTCACACCAGTTAGAATTAATTTAAGCAATTATAAGAGAAATCAATCAAAATTTGCCTGCAAAGCCAGAAAAAATCTAGTCCAGTACAACATAGCCATGTAATCCCCAAGTAAGATCCGGGGAGAATTCCCACAAGTGGAGTTTGATGAGGATAGGATTTACGCAGACCTTACCCCTACCTTTGTTAGGTAGAGAGGTTGTTTCTGAAAAACTCTTGACTCGAAAAAAAATATATGTAGTCCAGCAATATATAATTTTTTTTCTTGGCAGCAACATAATTAAAAGATGTAAAAATTGGGGTATGAAGTAGGTAGGAAACACAGAAGTGTTGCAATCAAATATCAAGATGGAAAACTTCCTTCACAGGGATATTGCCAGTTCACAGCAGGCCACATGTTGCAAGGGAGCGTTTGGTATCTCCTTAGAGTTGCACAGGGATAAATTCTGTAGGTATTGGTAATGCAAGGATTAATTATGTTAATATAGTTATGCAGGATTCGATTATTCATATGCTAGTTATTCTATATTCTACCCTAAATAAATAATACAAAGAAACCCTCATATATTATGTGTTGGGGAATGAGAAAACATGAAGTTTGTAGTTTTGATGGATGACAAAAAATTGAAGTTTTGATCACTAACAAAGGTCTTGTGGTGTAACAAATCATTGGGTATCATCATCAAAAAAGGGGGTAAAATGTAGGGAAGTAGAGAACCAAATAAAGTAGTTTTGATGATTGATAAAAGTGAAGGCATGGTTGCGTATGGGTACAAATTATGAGGAGATTGCGGCAAAGAAAAAGTATTGAGGCAAAGAAGAACAAAAAAACGTGCAGAATGGTAAAAAAAGAAACAAAAATATTGAAAATAAATAAAGATGGAAAGAAATAAAAAAGTAGCCAATTGCAAGTCAAAGAAGGAAAGAAATAAAAAAAGTAGCCAATTCCAGTCAAAGAAAGAAAGAAATATAAAAAACAGAGCAATTCAAGTCAACGAAGAAGAAAATAAAGCAAGAAATTACAATTTCAAGTCAATCAAATAAGGAAAGAAGAGTAGAAATATAGGCCAAATTCAAGAAGGAAAAGGATTTGTAATTCCTTCCCTGTTGTAGAAGTTTGAAGGCAAATCCAAATCTATACAAGGATCAAGAAGTTGATTGAAGGAAAAAACGATGCAATCACAAAAAAATGGAGAGGCTTTTTCTAGCAAGACCCAGAACGATGAGGTTATTGCATATTCACGAAATATATCATCTTGAGAGCGGATTTTATGGAGGAAAAAAACGCCAGGTCTTCGTCAAAGGAAGAAACGCAAGGACCAGGTTAACCTTTCATCAACAGCAACATAAGGACCGGTTCACGAACCTGTTCTACTCAGAACTATTGGCTATTGAACGTTTTGATTCAATTTAAAGTATAAAGTTATTAGTCTTGTTGATTTGTTCTAGGTTTTTATTGAGTGTTAATAATTCCTAGATTTGTTGTAACAAGAAGTGGAGTTGACTTCTGGGGAGTTGAGTCTTGAGAGATTTGGAACACGAAGTGGTTTGATTTTGGGATTGAGTCTTGAGAGAATTGTACAAAGAAAGTGGGTTTGAATTCTTGGGAGGTTGAGTCTTTGAGCGAATTGGTAAACAAGAAGTGGGTTTGATTGGGGGGTGGTTAGAGGTTAGATTAAGAAAGAGTTGAGAGTTTTGTAAACACGAAGCTGAGTTTTGACTCTTGTTGAGTGGAGAGTTTGCGATTATAGTTATCGAAAAAAAGGGTTAGAAGTTTAGAGTTAGATTCATTGATTAACATGAGTTGTAGTTTCCCAGATAAATATTTGTTTTTATATGTGTTACGATAAAATTACAAAGAACCTGCTTCTTGTTTTAGGGGTTAACGGTTTCTTCAATGGTAGCAGAGCGGGTCTTGTCATTAAAAGATACCATCTTGATAAAAGTCAGTGGATGCAACCACTAAACCACAAGAAGGAGTTTCTCAAACTCGACCACCATGTAATGGAAAAAGTAATATGGATGGTGGAGAAGAATTAGCATGATGGATCATTACTAGGAGAAAAATCCAGACTATGGGGAGTCGGTGTAGCGGGTCCAACCATACTCCCATGATTGAAGAATGGCATTGATGAACCAACTCAAGTACCAAAGATAGGAAAAGAATGGATGTTGCAGATAAACTTGCAATTCAGAACAATGCTAACGCAACAAAAAAACGATCTTGTGATATGCGGAATAGGTCCAGGATAGAATACAACTCGATATCTCTGTCAAGATGCAAAAGCAATATGGGAAATTTGCAAACTGCGCGATTGAAGGAACACACTCAGGTTAAAGAAAGTCTAAAAACATTAACTGAACAGACCATAGAATTGTTTGGAATGACCAAAAAGGTTTGAAACCAATCCAAGCGATGCATACCAGGTTCACTGCTTTCATTAACTGAAATTCTACTCACTAGGTGAAATAATTCCAATGGGAAAGCAGTCAGGAAAACTTTGATGGTATTCCAGAATCTTGGGAAAGCCAAAGTAGAACATTACTGAAGCCCGTGATCTAGAGAAGTTAGCCACTATGGATGAAACTCCATTGGAATCTCATGACCTATGGAACTCAAAGACAAGAAAAAACAAGAAAAAGGAAATTGCGAGGAAAAGAAAAGAGAAGAAATCTGGTGCTTAAAGTACAACACCAGAAAATTTGAGGACGAAAAAATGCGTTTACTGACAAATGGTTCCTAATAAAAGAATGTTATAAAAAAGGACAGGTTTGTACCCAAGAAAGGAACCTCAAAAACTCACTGAAAATCCAATAGCTCAAGTATGTCCACAAGTGTGGAAAGTCCGGAATCACTTTTGTCAATTTTGGTCCATTAAATGCTCTAGAGAAAAAGAGGAGGACCCCCGTAGTTCAGCAAAAAGCAAAGGAAATCAAGAATGAATAAAGTACATTTCCCCAACAAAAGAAGACCAATATCAAGAAGCGGATCTTCAACGAGAGAGAGAAGAGCTTTTGCCGCGAGGGGGACTATCTGAAGAAGAAATATTAGAGGATGGAGGGGTCGAAAATTAGGCCTACTTGCCATAGAACAATCAAAAAAATATGATTTTCTTGCACTCATTGCTGAAATGAAACAGATTTCTGATTGAAGATATGAAGAAGATGACAAACAAAGAAGGTAAGTTTTCAAACATCAAAATAATCTTTAATCATTATTCTAAAAAGGAAACTAGAGTCCTGATTGATACTTATAGATGCATATCAGTCTGTTCATTTTTGAAAAGGAATAAGTTGATGGAAAAACTATGCATCTTTAAGAGAAGTCGATGACATCTGAGCAAACCACATCACTTTCTTCAACAAACAAATTAAAAAGAACATATTAAAATCTCAGAGTTAAGTCACAAGGGCCCAAAAACTCGCTAGTGAACTTCAATCGATCTTAAAGTAAAAAATAAAATTGTTAACCATAAAATGTTCAAGCTTGACAGAAAAGAATAGGTTGCTACAAGAAAATCTGATCATATTCAAAACTGGAATTCTGGAAAGAAAATCTTAGATGCGACCATGGTCTTCTGGAAATTTAACTCAGATTCAAGAAAGGCAAACCATACGTACGAAGTGGAAGGTTTGAAAAAAACAGAAATAATCATGTGTACACACAGTACATGTCTAAAAGTTTATGCACTCATTGTGGAAACTCAGGTCTTTTTTAAAGATCAATGTAAAGCATTTATTGAGGCTTTTAGAAAAAAAATGTTTAAGTTCACCAAACAAGGAAAAGAATGATGATTACGGCTAAGAACCTGGTTCGAAATTAAAAATGCTCCAAAATAAAAGGTTTTCTTATTTGCCTTTATGGGCTAGAAGAATTTCTTATTCAGCCTTTACTCGCACATATAAAGGGTCCCAAAGCTAATCGGGTTCCAAAAATCTAATCTTCGCCTGTTGTTTCAAGTGAAGGTGAGATGGGAAAAGGCCAACTTTGGTTACATGAATAGTGCATGCTCGCCAAACAGGTTGGCTAAAAATGGTGAAAATTTCCTCTCGATCTTTCGATTTTCAAGGGAGAGGCGTTATTCCTTGAAAAGGATGAGAAAGACAAAGGAACGATTTTTTTTTCTTTGGAAACAAAAAAGGTGAAGAAAGTGAACCATGATAATCAAACATCCTTGATGATGTGCAAAATTTAGGGAACACTGATAGACCGGTTCCATATCTAACAATCATTGATGCAACTGCAACATGAATACTACTAATCTTGGTCTGGAAATTGGGGGGGGAATAAGAGAGTACTCGGGACAGTAAGAGTTGGTGCACCATTTAGGGGGAACGTGTTTGTGTGAACTGGTCCTTGTTGTTCATTGGAAGGTATTATTTAATTCAATTGACAGAGTTGGTTCTCTAGCACAGCTTGAGATTCGTTCGATCTTGGAGGAATATGATGATTGCAACATTCGCATGGGAGCCTTGAATTGAATATTGGAAGAATTGAGGAGACCAAATCCGTCAAAGATGGTCCTTATCGAAAACAAGTTGATGCATGATCATGATTTCCTTCTAATAAGTGGCTAGTAAACGCATAATCTACGCTGAGGTAATTATACCATGAAGTATTCTTAACTAACCTCGTACTGTTAGTAACGGTACACACAGTGTTGTGGACGGCGAGGAGGCGGCCAAAAAGCGACAAAGGGCCTGGCCTCGCCACGCGGCGAGGCGAAGCGGCGAGGCGCTTGCCTTTTTGAAATAAAGGCGCAATTAATACCAAAAATTAAAATATTTACTTGCATATTTGATCCAAAGTCTAATAGCAATAACACATATTGCAAGTATTCCAATTCAAAAACCAATAGTAAGAATACTAAATGTCTAAAACTTAAAGACCAAACAATTCACAAATACAAAACTTTAAAAGGTCTATTCTTCTTCAAAACATTTCCAACTCTTGAAATGCAAAAATCTCTTAATCATTGTATTTGTTCTTCATCTTCTCCTCCTCGTCTTCGTCATCAATAGTGTCGAGTCCTACTTGCAGATGAACTGATAACAGTACTTCTACTCCTTTGCCCTTGTCAAGTATGTTGATCTTGAAGGAAAGTTCCCCTAAGATGATGATACTCTCGTCTTTGTCTACAATTGCCGTGCAACACTACCCAAGTAAGATCATCATCCTCAATACTAGTTCATCATCTTGATCACTCGGGCATTAACTACCTTCATTGTACTCATCTATGTTATCCAAGCGAATTGGATCAATAAGATCACAGCATCATAACGAGTTTAAATGTTTCTATTTGTACTTAAAGTACACTAGTCAGTGCGACGCGATAGTGTAAGCTATTCCTCTTTTGGAATGAATCTGTGTCATAAGTATTGATATTACAACAGTTGATATTGAATAATACTATTAATATGAAAAAAGGATATAAAGTTTTACTTACGTGTTAACAACAAATCCAATTTCGCTCACATCCTAGATGAGATACAAGTTAGGCTAATACTTTCATGCAAACTTGCAAGTTTGGTGTTTTCACTACACATAGTGACCCACCATAAAACATAATAAAAAATAAATTTAAAAGGTTAGTGATATAAGTAAGTCAAATACTTTAAGTAAGATCTAACATCAACCCACTTACTCGGTGACCTTGTTCTCTAGTTTTTAGCCGGACCAAAACCAAATAGTCCATCCGCCATTTTTGTACTAGGAAGCTCAGCGATTAGTGCAATCTTGTATTGTTGTATCAGACCAACTTCTCAACACATGCAAATACTCGGGTCCAAAAAACTCTGGAATAAAGTTCCCTTTCTTAACTGTATAATATAATCATGGGTTCAAAAACAGGGCCTGCCGCATGCAAAGGCGATGGAGTTGTTCTGGACCACTCTTGCCTCAATAATTTGAAACAATTCTCATAATGCTCTGAACTCCCACGAAAACCCATGGGCAATAGCTTCTTTGGCTATATAATTGCCTCATCAATATAAACCCATTGGTGGCTTTTCTCCCCATCACAAACGGAAGAACTTTGTCAAAGGCCACAACTGTAAGTGCACCAGAAACAACATCATTCCCAAAGTGGGATAGAACTAAGAAATTGACAACTTCTTTCCCCGAAGTTTCCTTTGCAAATTTACTTGAATTCCATCGTGAGGGACTAAGTTTTCAAGTTTTTCTTTGTTGTACATGCTCTCCAAAGTAAGAATGCCTTGACAATCTTGTATTTGCGGTTTCACCAAATTTCTTTCTTGGGGAATTTTCATCAAGTTTAACAACAATGGCCCTTTGACTAATGTAAGAATGGATTCGATGCCTTCTAAAAAACGGTATAGAAAGATTAAATTAAATTAATTAGTGCTCATGAATTATGAGTTATTGATATAAAGAAACTTAAGAAAGTTAAAGGATAGGTTGATTACCGGAAGGCATATGGCTTAACCTTGAAATGTCACCAAATATCAGTTGATACACTGAGCGGCACATGGAGTCCAATAAAGTGTGGATACGGCACCCTTCATCATACTTCCCGATTGACATTCTCACTACATTATCGGTGACAATTTGTACCACATTTTTCACGGTCCAATAAAAAAATTTCTTTCGATAGTGCCTTTCAATAAATGTACATTTGGTGGAATCGGTAGATTCATTGCTCAGCACAACCGAACCAAAAATTACACTACCGATAGAGAATGCACAAAAAGATTGATGATCATTTGCCATTTTCGTGCCGTCCATTTGTTCCTCATAATGGAACAACCAACTTGTCCATTGCACTTTATGTCCTCAACAATTTTTTTACTTTATCCACCTCTTTTTTAAGGTGAGTGACTCAACTTCATGGAATGTAGGAGGCGTTCTTCGGGGCTGTGTCCAACAGCCTCAATAAATTAGCGATGATTTGGATTGACGCAATTAATAAGGAGCCCGGCATCATACATCAAAATTGCAAACAGCCACTTACCGCAACGCTCTCTTAGAATTGTTCTTTGTTTCTTCGATTCCTCCTCCTTTTCTAAGCCTCCTTTTTGTGTGATTTTTGTGAAAAATAGAGGTTCAAAGGTCTTCGTCACACTCGGCGGTGGATGAACCTCCACTAGAAGCTATCTTTTGAGTTTTGGAGCAGGAGGCTTCATTTCAGCATAATCATATATTTTAATCAAGATATCAATTTATCAACATTCTTCGGTTGCCTCATTTGAAAATTTGGGTTATTAGCTGTATTTTGTTTGCATATAAAAGACCTTATTTTTCTCGAATTTCCGACGGACAATCGACACATTGTTTAACATTTTTGAAACCACCCACTAAATGTTGTTCTTGTGTCGAAGTTTTCCACCATCGAAAGTACTCCCACAAAGTTACAAGTGACCAATGTACTCCCACAAAAAGTTACAAGTGACCGAATCTTTCGTCGCTCCTTGAGTGCCATAATTCCATCCAATGTCCTCTTTTTGCTAGCATCAGCCAGTGATTATTAAATTCAATTAATTCGCTGTTTAGAAATCTTGGAATAAATAATTAGGAAAAGGAATTTAAAAAAAAAAAACTAACACTTGTTACACTGCTGACTGCTAGCAGCTTACAAAATTAACAAAAAATGAAGAGAAGAACAGAAAAAAATAAGAAACAGAAAGTACCAGAAGAAGAACAGAAAAATAAGACAGAAAAAGAAGAAGAGCGAAATCAGAAATGAGGGAAAAACATTACTGGAAAAACCTTGAAAAACAGAGAGTGAGAGTCGCGAGGGTCGGCGGCGAGGGAGAAGAGACGCTCGGAAAGTCGATAGTCCGGGGAGCAGGATAGCCGAAGCGCCGAGGGCAAATCTAACGCCAATATCAGCAAGACGTACGCGGACTGTAGCGAGGGGACAGCGAATGGGGGTATGCAGCGACGCTTATGGAGGAGAAGAGAAGAGTGTGAACGATGAGAGAGGAGAGTCGCGATTGGATGTGGAGGAAGTCAGAGAGTTTTAACAAGTAAAAATAAATAAACCCGAATTTTGGGACTAATTTATTAAGTCATAAGAAAATTTTAAATCAAGAAAGGCGGCGCTTTCTCTCGCCATTTCAGAGCCAATCGATCGCACAGGGGAACGCCTTTTTCTATTGAATCGCTCGCTAGAGAATGGCGAGCCACCCCGCCTCGCCTCGCCTCTCGCCTTGGCGACGGAGGCGATTCGAGGCATTTCAAAACACTGGGTTACACAACTCAAATCGATTCTCAAACAATGTTTAGAAAGTTATTGGGGATCAGTTGTAATAAAGGCGCTCGCCTCGTCGCCAAAGGCGAGAGGCGAGGGCGAAGCGGAGGGTTGTCTCGCCCATCTCTGGCGAGGACGAGGGCGAGGAGACAAAAGGCGAAGGGCGGCCCTGGGCCCCGGGATAAATGGCGCTCTAAATGGCGAGAGAAAGGCGGCCGCCTTTGCCCTTTTTTGATTTTTAAAAAAAATTTTGACTTAATAGAAATTAGTCAAAATTAGGGTTTTTTTTTTTTACTTTCGAAAAATCTGAACCGACGAACTCTAATCTCTCTCGCTCTCTCGATAGATTGACTCTTCCCTCGATGCTCCCTCGCTGTAGCGTCCCTCGCTGTCGCTGCTTCCCTTGCGGATGCTCCCTCGCCGGGGGGGGACATCGAGTTCCTCGCGGACTCTCACCTCTGTTTCAGGTTCGAGTTGTAATGTTTTCTCACTTCTTCTTCTTCTTATTTTTTTTGTTCTCTTCTTCTTCTGTTTTAGTTTTTCTGTTCTTCTTCTTCATTTTTTTTTTTATTTTTGGTGGATTGGGAGTAGGGGACTCAGGCAGTGGTTTACTGCTTACTGGGCTACTGCTTTGTGTAAGTCAGTAAGTGTAACAAGCTGTATTTTTTTTAACACCTTTCCTAATATTTATTCCAATTATTCCAAAACAGCGACTTAATTGAATTGATAATCAATGGCGGATGCTGGGATGCTAGCAAAAAGAGGGACATTATTGGAATTATGGCATCAGGAGCAACTGGGAAGATTCGGGTCACTTGTAAACTTTGTGGGTAGTAGTACTTTCAATGGTGGAATTCCACGCGGACACAAACAACATTTAGGTGGGTGGTTTCAAAAATGTTAAAACAAGTGTGACGATGTCCGTCGGCAAATTAGAGATAGAAATAAGGGGCTTATATGCCAAAACAAAAATAAGTATAATAATCCAAATGCAAAAATTTTTTTGAGGCAACGGAAAAAAATTGTTGATATTGATGATCTTGATGAAAGGATGATTATGCGGGAAATTGAGCCTCCCTCCAAAAACTCAAAAGGATATCTTATAGGGGAGGTTCATCACACCCGCCCGGAGTGTGCGAAAGGACCTTTGAACCTCTCTTTTTCACATTTTAAATCAACACAAAAAGGAGGCTTAGAAAAAGGAGGAGGAATCGAGAAGAAACAAAGAAAATTCTAAGAGACGGGCGTGGCGGTGTAAGTGATTTTGCAATTTGTGTATGATGCCGGGCTCCTTGTAATTGTTGTCAAGTTCACAAATCATTCGATAAAAATTTATTGACGCGGTTGGACAAAATGGCCCCGGACTGAAGCCTCATACTCATGAGTTGTTAGAGCATCACCTTTAAAAAAAAGAGGTGGAATAAAGTAGAAAAAAAAAAATTGTTGGGAGCATAAAAGTGCAATGGACAAGTTTGGTTGTTCCATTATGATGGACAAATGGCCGGCACGAAATGGCAAAAATTGGATAATCAAATTTTGGTGAATTCTCCAATCGGTAGTGTATTTTCTTGGTTCGGTTGATGTTTGATTAGCAATGAATCTCCGATTCCACCCAAAAATGTACAAGTTATGTGAAAGCACTATCGATAGAATTGGACCGGAAAAGTGGTACCAAATTGTCACCGATACTGCTAGTGAGAATGTCAAAGCGGGGGGAGGAGGGGGGAGTTATGATCAATGGGTGCGTATCCACACATTATTGGACTCCATGTGCCGCTTAATTGCATCAACTTGAGTATTTGGGACATATTCAAAGTTAAGCCATATGCTTCCGGTATCAACCTATCCTGTTTAAACTTATTAGTTTCTTATAGTCAATAGTCCATACTCAATATTATTAGCTACTAATTAATTTTAATTAATCTGTCTATAACAGTTTTTTTAAGAAGGCCATCAGAATCCATTCTTACATTGTCAACAGGCCATTGTTGTTAAACTTGATGCGAAAATTCACCAAAGAAGAAATTTGGTGAAACCGGCCAAGACAAGTTTGCAACGGCATTCTTTAATTGAGAGCTATGTACATTCAAGAAAAAACTTGCAAACTATAGTCCTCTCAACCGAATGGGAATCAAGCAAAATTTGCAAAGGAAACTGCGGGGAAAGAAGTTGCAATCTTCTTATTTTTTCTATCCACTTTTGGAATGATGTTGTCGGGCACGTACAGTTGTAGCCTTTGACAAAAGTGCTTCGTTGGTGGATGGGAGAAAAACCACAAGGGTGATATTTAGAGGGCAATGGTAGAGCCAAGAAGCTATGCACATGGTTTTCGTGGAGTGAGAAGCTTATGAGAAAAGTGTTTCAAATTATTGAGCAAGGTGGTACAGGAACAACTCCATCGGCCTTTGCATGCTGCAGGCCGATGTTTGAACCCAGGATATATTATTAAAGTTCTGAAGAAGAGGGACTTATTACAGAGTTTGTGGACCCGGAGTTAGTATGCATGTGTTTGAGAAGTTGGTCCGTGGATACAACAATTTTTTGTTTTTTTTAAAAGATGCACAATCGATGACGCTCCAAGTACAAAATGTGCGGATGGACTATTTGGTTGTGGTCCGGCTAAAAGAGCTGAGCAAAAGGTCACGGGGTGTGGGTAAATGGGTTGATTTATATCTTTACATTCTTAACTTATATTTATTGACTTTACTTCTAGTCACAACCTTAAAGTTATTGTATTATAGGTTGAAGGTGGCACTTATTTGGTTGTTGATGAAACAACCAAAACTGCAAAAGTTTGCAATGAAAGTCTTAAGCCTAAACTTGTCAGTATCGGAGGTTGAGCGAAATTGGCGTTGTTTGAACACGTAAGTAAGTAAAAAATTTATATCCTATTTTTTTTCATGATGATATGATTATCAAGATCAACTAGTGGCATGATCAATAACTTAGCCAGATTCATTCCAAAACGAGGAATAGGCTTACACTATCGCGTCTCAATGATCTAGTGTACCCTGAAGGTACAAAGAACATTGAAAACGCCGTTATGATGCTCGTGAAGCTTATTGATTCCAATTCGCTTGATAACATCAGAGTGGATTCCAACGATGTAATGGTTAGTGATGCCCCGAAGATCAAGATGATGAAACTAGATATGAGATTGATGATCTTACGTGGGTTAGTGGTGCCGGCAATTGGAGAGCGGACGAGAGTAATCTGATCCTCTTAGGGGATTCTTAAGATCAACAGTTACTTGACAGGGCAAAGGAAGTAGGGAAAGTACCATCTTTAAGTTATATTCAAGTAGGACTCGGACATACCATTGTGAAGAATTAAGAGGAGGAAGAAGATGAAGAGCAATATAATGATGTAGAAGATTTGATCTTCAAGAGTTGATAATTTTGAAGAAGAATAGACTTTGTAAAGTTTTGGTTTATTGTATTTGAAAATTTGAATTGTTTGGTCTTAAGTTTTAGACATCATTGGTGTTTGAATTGAATATTTGCTAATATGGTTATTGATTGCTATTTAAGACTTGGATAAAAATATGCAAGAAATATTTTTTAAGTTTTGGTATTATAATTGCGGCGCCTTATTCAAAAAAGGCAAAAGCGCCTCGCCGGAATCGCCTCGCCGCGTGGCGAGGCAGGCCCTTGTCGCCCTTTGTCGCCTCTCGCACCGTCCAACAAACACTGATGTGGATGTTATCTCACTCTTTTCTAACACCATTAAGAAATAATGGAGAAACAAAAAAAAAAGGGGAAATCCTGATTTCCTATAATACTCAGTATGTACCATCTTTTTCAATGCATTAATTTCCTGGTTTGGGTCAATCATAAGCACTAATGTCGAAAACTGGTTATATAAAAAAATTCAACTTTCTTAAAGATCACCAAGAACCCTCTTTGCACCAATAACGCATTGTTTAATCTCAAACTGCTCTAATCGATGAAAATCTAAGTATTAAAAGTCCACTCATGTTTTATTTAGGGGAACCTTGCTTTACCACCCATCCATCTGAACCAGGTTCCACACCCCAAATGATATTTCCATCCATTCCAAGGTAAAACCGGTCTATCTCTCAGGGGGGACAATTCTCAAAAAAAAATAAATTATTGCTTGCTTCATTATTGTAAACACATCTCTTTGTGCCACCAAAATGTTGAGATGAATTCTTACTGTAGTTGGTACTCCTCAAATTGTCATCAAGAAAAGGCTGCCTACAAAAAAAAAGAAAAAAGAAAATCATGGAAGGAATGAAACTGTTACGGAGGAGAGTTAAAAAAAAAAAAAAAAAGGTGAGATGTACCTCATGTTTCTCTTGATGAAATTTCACATTATAAGAAAAACTTATCAGAATAAAAAGTTGGTGACAATGGGGCCATACTGAAAAAAATTATAAATGGCATGTAAACATCCCTTTCTTCTCTCACTTCACGTAATCTTTGTCCCAATCTTCTCCTTCAAACTTTTAGACCTTTTGACTCTTTGATTGTGCTTATGTCTGTCTCATACTCTTGATATCAGTATGTTTGTTATTAAGGGCATAACTGGTACATATGTTGTTTATTTCGTTTCTCATTGAAGATCGTAGATTGTGATGGAGTCTAAGGATGAATAATATCCTATATTAACTAACCATTTTGTTAGCAGAAGTGTACTTGAAAGTGTTGCCCAAGGCGGCATGAGTTAAAAAATATAAATTGCACTCTTGACTGTTATTCGAGTTCTTGGTTACTAGTTTTCAATGATGCCAAAAGGGGGAAAGTTTATATAATGGGATAGACATAGCCATAGTTAGTCATTCATCAAGAGGGAAATTGTTGGGACATGAGGGGAAAAAAAAGAAAACATGGAAGTTTGTACTTTTGAGGATGACAAAGGAATTGAAGTTTTTGCTCATAACAAAGAGTCTTGATGTGTAACAAATCATTGGTATCATCATCAACAAAGGGGAAAAAATGTTGGAAGTAGGAGAACAAATTAAGTAGTTTGATGATGATAAAATGCAGGCCTTCATGGGGTCGTAAGGGTTACAATTATGAGAGATGCGTTGTTAATTAAGAAGAAAAAGTATTGAGGCAAAGAAGAAGAAAAAGTGCAGAATTGTCTAAAGACAGAAACAAATATAAAATAACATAAAGAAGGAAAGAAAATAAAAAAAAGTAGCATTCCAGTCAAAAGACGGAAAAAGAAATAAAAAAGTAGCAATTCAAGTAAGAAGAAGGAAATAAATAAAAAAATGGGTAGCACTTCAAGTCAAAGAAGGAAAGGAAAAATAAAGAAATTACAACTCAGTCAAAAAGGAAAGAAGTAAATATAGACAAGTTCAGAAGGGAAAAGGATTTGTTAATCCTTTCCTTGTGAAGTTGACAGGCAATCACACATCTATAAAAAGGATCAAGAAGTTGAAAGGAATAAAAGTATTTTGCAATCACAAAAAATCGAGAGGAGATTTTTTTAGCAAAGCCCGACAGAACGATAGTTATAAGATTCACGGAATCTATCATATTGAGAGTATATTTCTAGAGAAAAAAACGCAGGTCTTCGTCACAGAACGCAAAGGACCAGGTTCACCTTCATACAGCAACAAAGGACCAAGTTCACGAAACCTGTTCTACTCAGAAACTATTGGTATTGCAAGTTGATCAATTAAAGTCTAAGGTTAATTAGTCTCTGTGATTTGTTCTAGGTTTAATTATTGAGTTGTAATAGTTCCTAGAATAGATTTGTAACAAGAAGTGGGTTTTTCTTTTTGACTTTCTGCGGAGTTGAGTCTGAGAGATTTGGAAACCGGAAGGGGTTGACTTCTTGGGGATTGAGTACTTGAGAGAATTGTTACAAGAAGTGGGTTGACTTTCTTGGGAGTTGAGTCTTGAGAGAATTGTAAATAAGAAGTGGGTTGGATTCTTGGGGTGGTTAGAGTTAAGAAGATTGAGAGCTTTGTTTAAAAAAGAAGCGAGTTTGACTTCTTGTTGAGTGGAGAGTGTTCGATTATAGGTATCGAAAAGGGTAGAAGTTTAGAGTTAGATTCATTGATGAACTGGTTGTAAATTTAATTAATATAAAATACTTCGTGTGGTTTTTATTGTGCTGTGGTTGTGGTTTTTCCCTTTCTTGGTTAAGGAAGGTTAACGAGAAAATATTTTGTTTTATTGTCTTACGATAAAATTACAAGAACCTGCTTCTTGTTCTAGGGGTAAGGTTTCTTCATTATGCATGCATTAGGTATGTGGAAAAGAAAAATATGAACCAAACCTCTATTAGAAAGGCGTTTTATGTGGAAAAGAAAGACACCATCCTTAATTGTTACTTATGCTGGACTTTATGTGAAGATTATTTTGCCCTGTTTTTGTAACCAAACGATATACTATTACTCCCACCATTTTAATTTGCTTCTCTTATTTTCTTTTTTAGTTTGTTTAAAAAAGAATGACTCTTTTCTATTTTGGCAAATCTTTTGTTCCAACTTTCCACATGACATGTTTAAGACCCCAAGATTTAAGGGCAATTTAATACATTTGACATATCTTTAATTTAAAACCACACTTTTTTACTTTTTTTAAACTCTGTGTCAAGTCAAAATAGGACAACAAATTGAAATGGAAGGAGTGTAAAGTTATGCTAGTTTTAATAGATGGATAACTCCTCTATGATCGGCAACCAAACGACCCCCAAGTTATTAAGCATAATTACATTGTAATGGAAGCTGGAAATACGTAATCTAACATGTGCCTCATGATATCAGGGGTACTTACCTTGGTTAGGTATCTCTATATAAATAGGGGCAAAAAACCGTTGTTTCAAATATGAGATACATGCAGGCAAATTGTTCACTTTTGTCTGAGGGTTGATTTCGTTCATAAGATGGTTGACATCAAGCACATTGGGGAAGACCAAACATAATGAACTTCTGAATTCCTCTAGCGTTGATGGCAATGGAGCTAAGAACTTGGAATGAACGAAAGTAAAATCTGCCAAATAAAATGCAAAATATTTAAATAACATAACAAGCATGGTCACCACATTCTAACATGAGCAAAAAATTTCCATATAGAGATTGACCATTAAGAGAGTTGTGGGCAACTACAGGTTTCTGAGAAGCGGAAATCAAATCGATCACCTCTCGAAAGCCACGGAGGCGCTTATTATGCTCCTCCTCCTCATTTTGAAGTTGCTTCTGTGAGTACAAAGCAATATTCAAGGAAGGAGAAGACAATCATCAACAAGCAATTACACCAAAGTTCGTAAGCTAGTTTATTACCTGTAAAAGAATCCTGTCTTCTTCTGAACTTGTCAAAACAACTCGAACAGGCCTTATTGTTCCTCCCATTGCTGGGTTTAGTAAAGGTATGACGTCAACAAAATCTTTCAGTGTCTGGCCCAACAGAAAATTTTAATTAGCATCAGATAGAACAAATGAAGTGATTTTTTATTCCATGTAATGGATATACAGGACCTTTAACATTGACAACAATTGAATTCTATAAGCATCATTCTGCAGGACATAATCAAATTTGGAACATTGTATGCTATCATACACAGATCTCTAGCTTCTGTTTTTTTTTGCATGTGTAATTTCAAGACAACAATTCAAAAGGTAAGAAAGACAAGATAGGCACCTCCATCACAAGGCGTACTTGGCGTTCACTGCAGACATCTATGCTCAAGCAAGGTCTGGATCCATATACTTCATCTCCCGAGTCAATTTTTCTCAAGGAACTGATTAGAGCATCTGCAAGATGTCATGGGTATAAAAAAGAGAGCAAAGAAGAGTTGAATTAACAAAGACAATTATGCTCACCTTCAGGCTTCTTGTTTGTGTCTTTGCAAGCAGTTATCCAATTCTTAACTCGAGATTTGATCCTTTGTGCAAATACAGAATCAGCAACTGTATATCCTGATGGAGTTTGAACTGTACAGCTTATAGGTGATGCATTTCCAATTCTATCTACTGCGGCTGATTCTTGTGATTTGGATAAATATGATATGCCTGTCAGAACAAGAAGAGTAGGGTGCAGGAAGGTTACTTCGGCTTTCAGGCAAAAGCTACTCAACCAGCTAAAGGTACGCAAGAGTAAAAAATAGCTTCTACTATAGAAAAAGAGTAAAAATAGAACTGTTTTTTTGTGAAATAAAAAGTAAAAAAATTCCCAGCTGTCAAATAAAACAGCTAAGATTCAAAATAAAATGATTGAGGTGGAAGAATTATGTTTCAAGGCACTTCGATTCTAGAACTTGAGCCAAGATATTTCCTTTCATTATTCGCATCTGCTACTTGTTCTTTGTTCATGATTACATAGAGAATGAGGCAGCTGGAGCAGCAACTAGAGAGATTTTGCCTGCAATAAATATCTATATTCCAATAACAGATGTTGGGTAAAGATTCCTTAGTCATTTTAAAAGCCACTGAACATTTGTTTTTGGCCGGTAACTTGAGGATACTAATAATAGATTAACCATCGAAATAAATAACAGAAACATGTCAGTCACGAGTTTTTCAAACCAGTCTAGCACAGCTTACCATCATATATGCAGGCATTGAAATCAAAACCTTCTTGAGACATAGAGGTCAAGTATGATGATTGACAAGAGAAACTATAAGAAGGCATCCCTATTTTTAACTCATCGCGAGGGAACAAATGAAAGTTATATCTGCACAAAAAGCACAAAACACTAGTCATTCATGTTTCATGTTTCCCTTTCTCAGACAAAATGATTCTTAAACTAAGAAGTTAGAAATATAGCAACTAATCCTTCATCTGAAATTGCCACTTAAGTCAGCACCAAACTAACACAAGAAAGAGTGGACACCACATTTTCATTAAGAATTTGAGCATTTGAAACATATTTGACAATTAAAAAATTAGAACCAACCCTGTCGTCCTGCCGAATGCACTAACCAATTGAGTAATAGGTTCTACAACATAATCCTAAACCAGAGTTAGAAAATGAAAGAAAAGAACCAGAAAAACATCGTAAAACTAGGTACTTCTTCAATAGATACTTCACACACTTGAGCCAAACGAATAGCTTTTTGATTTACAATTTTAAACTATCTAAACATCTATCCCAAATTCTTGTGATTGAACAGAACATTAGTTGAAATTAATAGACAACACAATCTTGAGAATTGAAATTAAATTTAAACAAAATAGAGAATTAAATGAGTGTGTTAAAGGTGACGCACGGATGCACGATGAGCTTGGAACCCTTTAGGGAAAAGGGGCAAACGGCGAACTGAAAGACCTGAAACCGTTCGGCGGCGTATTTGGCTTTGAGATAGGCGGTGCGGGCGGTGTCAATAGGCATAATACGTTGCCAGGGTGCAGAGTACGCTCCGGTATTCTTCAATGAGATCGCAATGAAATCAGAGTCGGAAATGCAATTGCGTATCTCTTTTAATGCCGCTGAGAAGTTGGATTTTGTAACTTGCTTTACATTCCATTTGCTCTGGTTATGTCCAGGGTTTGATTGGACAACGGTATTCGATATCATCGAGCAAATCAACCGCCTCTGTATCATTGAAACACGAATATACACCTACAGTGTTTACTGTCCTGATAAACTCCGGTGACTTTTCCGGGAAACGGCAGGACAGATACCGCAGTTGAGCGCCACCAGGCCAGTTATGGGAGAAAATTGAGAAAATTAAATGAAACGTGTCAAATAACTTGGTTTGGTTTTTGCCGACAGATGCTTTGTTTTTTGGTGACACATAGATGTTATTAAGTAAATTTCAGATCAAATTAATATTTTTAAATTTTTTATAAAATATAAAAAAATATTTTATTTTTTTAACTTTTATAATTCTATTCGAATCATTCTTTTTTAAAAAAATGAGAATAGTGTTATAAACAATTTGTATTATAGTAAATGCTTTACTTATGTGGAATCTTGTAGATATGGTTAGGAATCCTACTTGGGAACCAAGTAAGGTTTTCCTATAAATAAAGGGGTTTTTTTTTTCATTGTTTGGTGTAAAAAGATTGGTAAAGATGTATGAATCTTGAAATCTCTTCAAGAGAAACAAGGTCGTTTTCTGTCTCCCTACTTTATTCTTTCTTTTAATTCATATAGTTTCATAACACGTTATCAGCATGATTATTCTATTATTAAAGAATTATGAAGAAGACGGAAAAATGCAAAAGAGATCTTGAATACGTTATGCCAATAAGAGAGTTGAACCAAAATAAGCCACAAAAATATAAAAGTAACCAAAATAAGCCACTCTTTAGTAAGTAAATAACAAAAGCTTAGTGGAAGAACAAAGTTACACATATCCAATTTTCTAAATGGTTTTCGTACTTCATAACGTTTATTTTTTAATATATAACGGAACTTTTTCTTCAACGTTATAAAAGTGGAAGTTTTATTCACTTTATAACGTGGAAGATTTTCTTTCCACTTTATAAAAGGTACCTTTTGCACACTCACCTTCAACCTTCTTTCCTTTTCTTTTCATGGACTTCCAAAAAAAAATCACTTTGAGATGGTCCCAATCCGACAGTTTAGCAGAGGCCCCACACTAAACAAATTGAAATTTTGGAGTAAGTAGATAGCACAACCCGCCGACAAATACAAAAACTCATATTCGTTTCTTAGGTGCAAAAATAGTAGATTGCAGCTATGTAATTGTAGGAATTTTTTTTTTAGAATGTGATTTGGTTTTGATTTACTTTTCAACGTTAGACTTAATTTAGTTTTTGGTTAGGAAGGCATCCTAAATTCATTGATAGAAACTTAGGTTTAACAAGTCCTATAAAAGTTTCAATAGTAAACACTACTTCAAAATCATATGAAAAATTAAAATAAAATCAATTAAGAGACAGATATCGTAAATATAAGACAAAATTAAAAGTATTATGTCATAAAGTACACAAAAATGTCATCTTTTTGTCTAGCTTTAAGTTGAAACATTTTCTGATTATTTTTTTTTTTCGAAAAAAATACAACAAATTCCATAATTTTCCACATGGTGGATTGTATTGTTTGACTATTTTGACACCAATATGTGTCTGTACTATCAACATGCCAATTGATTACTGTTCCAGGATTGAGTGTTTCAAAACTCACGAACTTGGCAACTGGCAAAAAGAACACCCCCAAGTTACCATAGATTTTTCATTGAGGATCAAAAATCTTCATCACTAGATGATTGACTCAAATGAAACATCATCTCCTGATTCTACGCATTAGCAACATCATCACTATCACTAGCTGAAGGTGCTGAGCCGTAATTAGGAAAGGTCACGATCATCGCTATTAACCGGATTCAAATGGGCTCATCTTGGTAGTATCTTTCTAACATGTAAAAAAAATATATACAATATTTGGCTCATTGCAATAACTTACTCAAATAAAAAAAAAGTTTAGACATAGCGATAATCATCTGGCATCAAAAGTAGCGGAGACATGAAAATTTGAGGATGTTGCCAAACTTTTCCGTCCATTTCAAAGTGTGAGGATGACCAAAAATAATATTTAAGGTCATTACTTGGGCAATATCCCTATCTTGTGAGTAAACCGCTATAAAATCTATACTTAATAAGAATATAAATAATATAAATTAATAAATAATGACAAAATCAACAAACAATTAATTCGAAATATAATAATTGAGCATTACCGATCACTATCATGCTAGTTGTTTAAATCAAATCATATAGGACAGTAAGAGTATTTGATATGAGTCTTTTAGAAAAGTCAGTAGATTGAGTTATCGAAATCCATCAATGACTATTATGATTTCTAATTAGGGATGAACACGGACTGATAAAGGAGCAGTTGTTGACTTTAATCTTAGGCTCCGTCCTAACATAGATTCAAGTATTATGATTGATAATTTGATTCTATATATCATTGAAACACTTAAAAAGTCGGTCAACAATCGTCATTATACGATAATTCACTCTCCAAAATTTCTTGTCCTGTGAATAAAAATGAAGTAGGTTGATTTTTTTGGCTATAATCAAATATAATCGTACTGTTTATACCCATTTTTTAATAAATTGATGAAATAAATTTATGATATCGGACATTTATTGGATATTTAGCATTGTGGTTTGGGAGGACAATTATAATAACATGGTCTTTCCGTTAATGATAATTTCTCCATCTAAAAATGAAAACTTTAACTTTAGTGTGTAGAAGAATTTTTTTGAGATTGAAAGGAACAATAAGAAGATTTACTGTTGTGTATGTGCTATCAAATATGTATAAAAGTCCTGAATAGATTTTCAGCATAACACAATAAAAATACATAATGGAAATATTTTTTTTCGTTTTAATGAACATATCAAAATCACTATAATTTATATGACACACTGAAAAGCTTCTTCAATACGTGAATAATATTCTTCTTATAAAGTGTAACAAAAAAGTTTTACTTTATAAAGTTGGAATAAAAAGTTCCACCTTATTAAAAATGGAATAAAAAGTTTCACTTATAAAGGGAAGAAAAAACTACAATTTATAACGTGAAGAAAAAGATCCATTTATATAAAAATAACGTTATGAAACTAACGGAAAACGTTTAGATTATTGGATATAGTGGAAACTTTTCTTCCACTAAGCTTATTTTAGTTACTTATAAAATAGGGGCTTATTTTGGTTTACTTTTATTATTTTGTGGTATTTGGTTTCCAACTCTGCAATAAGGTTCTTAATCTTAAAGTTATTGATTTATTTTTTTGTGATTATAATTATTTATGTAACAGATCTGGAGGTACCATCTAAAGGAAGTATTTAAGAGACCTGTCGACTTCTATGTTAATTTTTACTCGACTGAAAGAGAATTCCTTAATTTATTTTAATAATTAAATAAGCACAATTTAGTGAAGACTAGTGCTTCAATCTCTTGACATGAGGTACGTGGATATATTAAACTATATCTATTAACTGCTAGTGTTGATAGTAAGAAATATTAGTCTCAGGGTTGTATGTAATTATAATATATAATCATATTAATGATCATCAAAAGTGATAAAATTGCAATTATTTTTCAAGCTTGAGGTTGAGCACTCATTGTGGGTAAGGAAAGAATTTAAGTTATATCGCACAAAAGAATAAGAACGATGGATTTAGTTCACATCGCACCAGAGGGTAAGACATAGAAGTCTTGATGCTTGGGATAAAGATGTTGGATTCAAGTCTCAATTGATTTATAGCATAATGACGTTGGGTTGAGTCTCATATGCCACCCATATTGATGATAGTATGATGCACAAGAAAAATAATGAGTTTTGATAAAAGTAGGTCATGAAATATATCTCGTGTAAAGACAGATCATTCCCCAAAGTGAATGTGTAGTGCATAAAATTGCTAAAAGAAGAGAAAATTGATTAAATGATGCACAATGAATTGGATGAGGTACTTAAGTTATCAAAAAACAAAATTGATGTACTTAGATGATTGTTGTTCCATTCATGAGAATGAGAGCCTTGTAAAATGGTACAAAATACAGATCCATTATTTAGAGTGAATTGAGAGAGAGCCACCATGCTAGACGTGAATATTTTATTGTACTGCTTGTTAAACAAGGTAAAGTTAATTGTGAGACCAATTCATAAACGGAAAGTGAGATTGAAATTTCTGTGTTCTAGGAAACGAGATACAAATATGGGTGGAACCTAGTCATCACTAGTGGATTGTTTAGATAGTTATGTCGGAAATAAATGTTTATTCTATATGGTCTCATTGTGTGCCTATTTATTTATCTCGCAAAAAACTGGGAGTTTTTGGGGCAAAAATGTTGTTGGCACAAATTATATGTTTACATGCAAATTTTCTTCAGATTAGTTCATCAATGATGGAATCAGACTCACTTAGAGTAAGGTAATTGAGAAGAAATAAATCTAAAAATACTCTTGGAGTAATAAAATTGAAAATTTACTTCATATAATAGAAATCAGAAAATTTACTAAAGCAAAAGCACATGGCGTACGTAGTAAACTTTGAGTTAAGATTACTACTAATTTTATTTAGTGGCATGAATAATTTGGTCATCCAACGATGTGCCGACTAAAGTAAGGACATACATTGAAAAACTAGAAGATTCTTCCAGAATTCGTTTCGATGTTTGTTCTCGTGATATAAAGTTGAATGGATCACACTAAAAGTGGGACTAAAGCCCTAATTCTAAAAAAGTATAAACGGAGGAATATGGGCCCAGTTTACCTATCATTTGGTATGATTAAAAAAAATTGCATCATCTATATCACATGTTGCGTTTGTTGTAAATTGCAGTTTGACAGTCGAAAAAATTGTTTGTGCAGATAATTGAGCTTAAAAGCACCACTTTCAGAATATTAAATCAAGATAATTCATCTGATAATATTGATAAATATATTTTAAAGATGATGTGAAATGTCTCATATAGTGAATCATTGCTAAGAAAATAAAGTTTCTACGTTGATCTTGAAAATGCATTACTACAAACATTAATTGTATGAATCAAACCAATAAAGTTATGATCAATTTTCTGTTAATTGGTTTATGGTCAGGACCAAAATAGTTTTCATTCTGATAATTTTGATATGCTGATATCTGAAATGAACTATACTATGAGCACAAAGATAGATCTCCAAAAGATTGAGATATATGTTAGGTTGTCTAACATAAGGGGGAGGAGATTAGAAGCAACACAAAAGTTGCTAATACTCCTATGAATGTCCCTTAAGGATAAAGTCTATGAAATACACGAACATGATAGACTAATCAATTCTAAATAAAATAATCCTTGAAAAGAAAGGAGGATCAAGAATCAAAAGAATCATACTAAAGAGACAATGTGCTCTGGAGAGACTACGACAGAAACATTTATAAATCTATGAGAGGGTAGCCTACTGAAAAATAATGAAGGTAATGAGATCTCAATAACTTTATAGTATTGTGGAATCGGATACAAAATGGTATATGTTGATGATATCTTTGATCCAATAGCTCGCAATATTGTAAAAGGGGATTATGAGGATATGAATTTACTATATTTAAAACATGCTTGTGTAGAATAATTATAAATGAAAAGTGGAATGAGCATTGGGTAGGTAAAAAACTTATTGACTTGCATCTAGGCAAGAGATGTCATAAATCTAATATTGAATGATGTTATGACCAAAAAGTGATATGAAAATATTCATGGGTTCAAAAATCTAAAGCAATACAAGTTTTTGAAAAACTGTGTATCATCCTTCATAAGGATTAAATAGATTCAAAAGCTATAGAGCATAGACAAGTATTATATGCAAGGTTGATGAATAGAATTGAAACTCTTGGCAATAGCTAGATTATTTGCTTAAAGAAGTTGAAGAGTAAGGAACTTGCGAAATCTTTGACCCTGAAGGAAAGATCATAAATCAAGATAGAAGAAAACATTTTATCAAGGTTTTTCAACACTCATGAGCTCTCAAGAATGCCGATCAACATGAAAACAGTTTGTTCTAGTAATACTACAAGTGATGATTCTACAAGTCTCTACCACTAAAACTTTCAAGGAAGAGGTGCACAAGCTTGGAAAACGAAGATTCTAGTCTCGAATATGTTTCCATTAGGGGAGTTCATACGCGATGTGACTCTTTTTCCTCACAAGGTTTTGTCCCACTGGGTTTCCTTGTAGATTTTTAATGAAGCATCTATAAGCGGTCGTATATAATGATGGTACTCTTTTCCCACTAGAATTTTTTTCCCACTGATTTTATCTAGTAAGGTTTTAACGAGGCACATAATCTAACGACAGTCAAGGGGGAATGTGTTATAAACAATTGTAATAAGGAAGGTCTAATTATGTGGGTTCCTTTTGGAGGATATGGTTAGGATCCTACTTGGGAACCAAGTAAGGTTTTCCTATTAACTCAAGGGTTTCCTTAATTTGTAAATAAATTGGTGAAATATCTATGAATCCTGAATATATTTCAAGGAGAAACAAGAAGTCTTTTCTTCTCCCTACTTGGTCTGGCTTCTAAGTTCATTATAGGTTCATCAACAAAGAGAATGTTATCGTGAGGCGTCGTCTCAATCATTCTCGTTCTTTTATTTTTATTCTTTCTAGAAAATCTGAAAATTCGACTATTTAAAACAAATATTCTTCCTCGATTATCTTATCTCCTTTTCATCTTCGGTCGTTTGCGTGATTGTGGTTGCTTAAAAATTGGTAGTCATTCTTCTTTGAAGATTTTACAATTTTGGAACAATCCTAAACTTTTTTCTTGGAGTTAATGAAGAATAAATCGTTTATAATGGAAAAAGAATAATAGTGTAATCGGTACCTATTATTTAGTATTTGTAGAAGAAAATTAAACAAAATTCCAAAAAGTCTAAATTTGAGAAAAAGTATATGTAATGTTAACATTCAGTGAAAAATCATTTTGGTTATTTTTGTGGTTTCTTTTTATGAACCATTTGGTTCATACGATTAAAGAAATATAGTTTGTTCAGTTGTCACCAAATATTGAAGTGTAGGAGATTGAAAAAATATATCTCAATCACTATATCTATAATTGTGAAAGAAAAAAACAATAACTACAGCTCTGTTCAACACCAAATCAAAAGGCACGGAGAACAAGACGGAGAAGGACCTAGAGAGGGAGAAAGCAAATGAAAAGGGAAAGCGAAAGAGAAAGAGAAAACGTCGAAGTCGTCAAATGTGATGTGCCTCCAAGCAACAATTTTCCACCATGATTAGATTGTGGGTATATACCAGTGTGAAATTACTTCTTGTGGTTTGTTGATAAGTTGTATAAACACTGGTGAAGTAGTACTTATTTTATTGATAATATTAATGATATTTTGTTGAAACAATGTCAATTATGATATAAAAGAAGAAATGTGGTGTATGTGGAAACATATAAACCATGTTGTAAAAAACACACAGAATTATCACATTGCCCCAAAGAAAGGATTAATGAACAAAATGTGTTACAGAAAGAAGATATGTGATAACATATGTCACAGAAAGAAGATATGTGACAATCACAGAAAGAAGATATGTGACAACAATGTCATAGATGTAAGATATAAGGCAACATATGTCACAGCAAGAAGATATATGATAACATATCTCACAGAAAGGAGATATGCGTCAACATTTCATTGTTACCAATGTGGTGTCTGTAGTATTATATATAACCTTTTATGTAAAAAATAAAAACTATAAAATTATTTCCATATACCTCAACAGAAGAAAGGAAAATGTTGGAAAAGAGTCATACTAGGATTGTAAAAAAAAAATTAAAAAATTAAAATAAGAACAAGTCTAAAACAATGACCTTCATTTCCTCAATCTTATTCCTCTATAAAAAGGTTCGTTTCGGTTCATATTTCAAATTTAATTTATTTTTACTAATTTTAATTTTTTTCTCTTTCCTTTCTCTCGTACAATTAGTCTTTAAGTCAAATTGTTGCTATTTTCTTCAACATCAGGTGTAAGAATGTGAGTTTTTCGACACAGAAAGGATTTTGCCTCTTCTCATTTCTATTACGTGATATCTTCTAGATAAAATATAATAGTTATTGGTATAAACTCAGGACGTTTTTGAAGGATTTTTATCACTTATTTGTTTGTAGGATGGTTGGGGATATGATTCCTTTTGAAATATTATCTTGAAAAAAAATACTTTTTAAGATGTACCATGTTGGTCAATATGACATGTATGTTGCAAGTTTCCCAACAAAAAAACGTTGCATATGTTGTCGCATACTTACAAGTGGACTTTAAATTGATAATTGAGGCTGATTAGGAAGAAAAAATGTCAAATTGAATAAATTGTAGTACTTTGAACCATAATTAGACAATAAAAATTGTTATAACATTTTGTGACAACAATTTACCTGGTGTGTGTATATAACATAATATGAAGGTACTTGGTCATTGGTATAGACACTAGTGTGATATGATAGTCTTGTAAAAATAATTGGACACCAAATGATCAAGTATTATATTAGACCATATTTAGCTTTGAGAATGTTGTACGACTCATCCAGTAGTGTTACATGTTGAATAGTGACAATTTAATGATGTAACACAAAAGAATCATTTTATGATATAACAGTTGCCACATTATGAAATGTATGTTGCCAATTTCCAACAGGACGTGCATAGGTTGCCACATATGTCACTTCAAGAATGGGTTAATCGATTAAATAAAGAATTTAAGAATGGAAAAATGTCAAATTGGCTCAAATTTAGTACGTGAACCATAGTTAAAAGTAATAAAAATATACTTTTGACACTTGGAACAACGATTCTAAGGGTGGTGATATAACCTATCATATGAAGTTACTTGCTCATTGTATGATGAACTAGTGATATGATAATTTTGCTAAAAAATTGCAGAATTGAGGAAGGTTATTAGATTAAACTAAGTTTTGTTACTAGACAGTGTAAGGACTATATATTGGGTTACATGTGGAATTAGGTGACAATTTAATTGCAATTAACATCTCAAGACCATTTATGATTATAATATTGTTATCACATATGATATTCTGTTGCAATTTTTCCACTGAACGTGCATTGTTGATTCACATCTGTCATTTCAATGATGAATTAATCAATTAAATTGAGCAATTTAGAATGGAAAAAATATCAAATTGAACAAATTTTAGGACTTAAACCATAATTATGCAATGAAAAGATGGTTATAACATTTTAAACAACGATTTATAAGGGCGGTGTTATATAACTATTTTATGTAGTTACTGGTCATTGTATGATGAAATAGTGGTATGATATCTTTGTAAAAATAATTGATAGAAGTGATGAAGGTGGTGTTGTATTAGACCAGAAATTGTACTTAGACATGTTATAGGACTATATATTAGTGTTAAATGTTTGAAGTAGGGACAATAAATTGAAATTGAACCCCCAAAAACATCATTTTATGGTAACATGTGTTGCCACATATAACATTTCTTTGAAATTTTCCCAAACAAAATGTGCATATGTTTTCAATATGTCACTTGATGAAGGATGACTTTAATCGGGGAATAAATTGAGCGATTTATGAATGCAAAACTGTCAAATTAGATAAAATTTTAGTATTTGACCAGAATTAACATTAAAAAGTATGATATAACCACTTGGAAACAATGATTATAAGAGTATTATATAATTATCATGTCAGTTGCGAGATGTAAGTCATATGTGTCACATGTCTACCTTATATGTTGCAGCTTTTTGTAAGTTATATGTTGGCCAACTATATGTCATTATGTTTGCTATTGAAATAACCTTGTGCTTGCTCCATATTGGGGAAAACATAATTTGTTTCCAATAGTCAATTGTTACAACATATAGAATCTGTTGGAAACGAGAAAGCTAAAAAATTTTTATTGAAAAAATTGCAGGTGCTTAGATGATGAATGATTTCGAAGAACTATTAATTTTACATATCAAAACAATGGTGTGTGACCTTAATCATTTAAGAAGTAATTTCAATTGATAGCAAACGAAATCTGGTCCACTAATTAAATTAGTTAAATTTGATTCAAGAAGAAGAAAAGAAGAAAGTTCAAGGACTAGCAGCCAACCAATAATGTACGAAAAGAAGTAGAAAAAGATAAAGAGAACGGGAAGAAAAACAAGCAAGCAAGCAAGAACGAAGAAGATGAAGAATAGGAGGAAGAAGAAGAATACGATGAGAGGTATGGGAACATATTTTATTTTTCATTTTGGTACATCTTGCTGGTGGCTTCCTCCAATTTTAATTCCCACCTAAATTGGTTAAACTAGGTTTTAGTCAATTTACCCTTTTACCCTTCATTTAATTTAATGGACCAAACTGTCAACTTATAAACTTGAGGGCAACTCCACAATCCTTAATCATTAATCACAGTATTGTCACCTACACTCAATACTTAAGACTTATGTCACAGCCAATTTATTTTGAAACCTTACAATCACTTTTTTTTTTATAAGTTCTGAGAAAATTGAACACAAGATATCTTAAGTCTCTATTTAAATTTTGGTGATTATTTTGACCAAAAAAGAGTTAAATCATTTAATTATTTGATCAAGTTAATTGAGACTCAATTAGCATTCAAAACTTCTCTTTAAAAATACAAAGCAACAAATTTTAAAATACAAAACAATCTAAACTTTTCTTCACTTTCTTCAACTTCTCTTCTTCATTGTTCTCTCTCTTCTTTTTCTTAAATCTTTTCTGCCATTGCTTCTAATCGACTTTTGACAACTTTTTAACTTTCGAATCTTAACTTTTCAACTTTCACTGCCTCAGTTTCAAGCATTTGTAGGTAAAAAACTTATATTTTTGAAAAAAAAATAGGATTTTTTAGTTACAAGTAAAAGATGAACTTAAATTGTCTTCTCTTTTTATGCATACGCTAGCAGAATGCTTGAAAAGGAAGACAAATCTGGGGGAAAAAATCTTAATTTGTTGTTGTTGTTGTTGATCTCAAAAAATTAAAAAAAATGTGATTTTTTTTTTGTTGTTGTTCTCCAACATTATTCTGTAATAGTACTAGTTATTGTGATTGTTGAGTTTTTTATAGACATATTTATGATTTGTATTTCTCAAACAATTGTTGATATATTGACTTTTTGTTGTTGTTGTTTGTGTTGTTGTATGAACCAATTGGTATTGATGGTATTATTTTGTTGGAAAGAATGAAGAAAAGAAAACATAATCAAGACATCATAAATAATTTATTACATCCAAGAATAGTTCTAAGATCAATTTTGTAGAGTTCACATGGTTTTTACTTTTATCAATTCATGCAAAGAGAAGGATTTTTTTTCTTATTTACTTATAAACTCTTATATCTATTGATTGTGGTCCCCCTGACTATAATATTTTTGGACCAAAGCAACAAGTACATGATAAAGTCTTTCTAAGATTGTTTTCTATACTTGGGCTAAATTGAAATGCTTAAATTTTTTTAACCAAATTGAACTATTGGATAATATACGATTTGTTGCTCTAACTTACAAATAATTATGTTGCGATTGGAGGAAAATTAGAAGAGTTTATCATATAAGTTAGAAATTCTGCACAATTGAATTTAAGCAGCAATGTCTATAAGGTTCTCATAACATCATAATCAGAATCAAACTTTCTTTTCCTTTTTAGTTATGAAGAAACAGAAGAACTTGAGTTATCTTCTCTTTATGTATTCGTTAGTAGTTTCAAATGTGATAAAGAAGTTTGATCTCTTTTCCTTTTTAGTTATAAAGAAGAAGAACAACAACTTAAGTTGTCTTCTCTTTATGTATTCATTAGCAATTTGAAATGTGAGAAAGAAGTTTGATCTTGCCAAAAGTCCTCTTTGCATCAATTTTATTTTCAAATGTATTCCCAAATTTTTTGATGGTTATCTTCTCTTTGCATCAAATCTTTGTTTTGTTGGTGTTCTTAGTATATTGATAAACACATGAGATTGATATTGTTTAATTGATAAAATAGCTTGTGTGTTGTTTTTAGTGTTTTTAATTTTATTGGTGTTGTAGATAGTATTGGTAATAAATATTTTAGTGTTGTGAAAAATATTTTATTCTTATGTTATTTTTAATAGATGTACTATTTGTTGCAACAAATGAGTCATAGATTGGAAGAAATCAAATCAATAACAAGACTTTTTTTATTTCTTCCAACATATAGCTTATATGTTGCAACAGATAAGACATTTGTTACAATAGATAATTCATTTATCGCAACAGACAAGTCATCTGTTGGAAGAAATCAAATCAGTAGACTATTTTGATTTCTTCCAACAGATGACTTATTTGTTTCAATAGATGACCTATTTGGTATAACATATTGTATTATATATTGATGATTGTATTATGTGTATTTATTAAATTTAATGTTATTTTTTTTAAATGATGCACAAATTGATTTCTTGACTATCAAATATTTTTTGTCAATGTTATCATCATAGACAATCAATTCATATGATTTTTTTTGGGCTTCCATGGTAAACTTCTAATTTTAATATTTTATTTATTTTTGTTATTGAATAATTATTTTAAATTTTTATTTCATCATTTTTATACTTTTAAGCTTGGGTATTGAAGTAATACCTTACTTCTGGAAGCAATTCAAGAATTACTCGAAAAGAATTTCTTTTTCAAGGATTCTTAGGTGGTTATCTGCTAGGAACAACCCAAAAATAAATTATGTTCATCTGGTCAATCTTTCTCATTTTGTAAATGTTGATGATAATATTTTATATTTAATAGATGTCCATTTATTTTATCATGAGTTCTATTTTACTCTTATATTCGTAAAATGTTAAATGATTATATTGAAAATATACATATGTTGCAGCAATTTATGAGTTACTTATTACAACAAATGACACATATACTAGAAACAGTCAACATTTAGTGCAATAGATTATAACCATCTGCAACGGATGAGTCACTCATCTTTTGCAAGTGATGCTCATCTGCTTCAACAAATGAATCATCAATTGAAACAAATGAGTATATATGTTTGATTATTTTCAACATATGAGTCGTCTATTACAACAGATAATACATATTAGACATTTGTTGTAACATATTTCTATATTTGTTGCAACAAATAATCATATTTATTTGATAATTTTCAACAAATGAGTTATCTATTGCAACAAATTAATGCAATAGATAAGACACTGAGTTGTAATTGAAATTATTAATTGAAAGATAATTATAATTAAATAACTTTATTTATCACTAATTATGAGTTAATGAAGTATTTTAAATTAAAATAATCAAGTGATTATTTTATTTAAGAAAAATAGAATCAATTGATCATGTAATTATCATATAATGCATTGAAAATGTAATTGAACTTATTAATTGAAAAATAATTAGAATTAAATAAATTTATTTATCACTAATTATTATGAGCTAATGAAGCATTTAAAATTAAAATAATCAATTGATCATTATATTTAAGACATATAGAGTTAGTTGATCATGTAATTACCTTATAATGCATTGAAAAGGAAATTGAAAGATAATTATAATTAAATAACTCTATTTATCACTAATTATAAGTTAATGATGTATTTCATATTAAAATAATCAATTGATCGTTTTATTTAAGACAAATACAATTAGTTGATCATGTAATTACCCTATAATTCATTGAAAATGTAATTGAACTTATTAATTGAAAGAAAATTATAACTAAATAACTTTATTTAACACTAATTATGAGTCAATGAAGCATTTTAAACTAAAATAATCAATTGATCACTTTATTTAAGACAAATACTATTAGTTGATCACGCAACTACTCTAAAATGCATTGAAAATGTAACCGAACTTATTAATTTAAAGATAATTATAATGTAGTAACTTTATTTATCGCTAATTATAGTTAATAAGGCATTTCGAATCAGTTGATCACTCTATTTAAACAAATACAATTAGTTGATTATGTAATTAGTAATCTATAACACATTGAAAATATAATTGAACTTATTAATTGAAATGTAATTATAATTAAATATCTTTATTTATCACTAATTGTGAAATAATGAAACATTTTATATCAAATATATATATAGTCGCTTGAAAATGGTCAAAGATATATGCTCATCTGTTGCAACTATTAAGAGGTTACAATCCCACTTTTACCGCAAGTGATTAGCACTTGACATTTGGATATTCAGAAATGTGATATTTGTAAAAGGCATAAGTATGATACAACAACTTACCCTAGACTACTTCAACTATTAGTTCCTGATGGTGTATGGGTTAATATCAGTTTAGATTTCATTGAAGGTCTGCCTAAGTCAAAAGGGAAGGATGTCATTTTAGCAGGGGTGGACAGATTCAGTAAGTCTGATCACTTCATTGCTATTGCACATCCTTACACTGTAGTTCTGTGTTTTCTGGACAATGCTTTTAGATTGCATGGTATGCCAGCTTCTATGGTAAGTGATAGATATCCCATTTTCTTGAGGTTTTTTTTGCAAGAGTTATTTACATTGCAGGAAATCTTACTACATAAATTTGCAGCATGCCATTCCCAAACTGATGGTCAAACAAAATTTCTTAACAGAACCTTGGAGACATATTTGAGATGTTTTTGTTCTGATAGTCCTCACACTTGAGCTACTGAACTATCTTTTGTTAAATGGTGGTACAATATTACATACCGCTCTACCTTAAGATGTACACCTTATGAAGTTCTATGATGAGTCTTCTAATGAAATGGTTGATAGACCTCAGGTAGCTAGAGAGGTTTTGATAGCATTGCTCAAGCTCCATTTAAATAGAGCACAACAAAGCATGCATAAGGAATAAAGCTAACAAACACAGGTCTTATAGACAATTTATGGAGGGAGATTGGTTTACTTGAAGTTGCAACTTACTAGTAAATTTCAGTGGTTTCTAGTCCTTCTAAGAAGCTTGTTGAAAAGAATTTTGTTCCTTTTTAGAGTTGATGCAGTAGCTTACAAGTTGCTTTTACCTGCTGATGTCCTTATTCATCTTGTGTTTAATGTCTCCCAGGTGAAAAGGTGTTATGAGGTTCCTACTGTCTTTAATCATATCCCCGTATTACATCTTTCAAGCCTTTATTGTCCCATTCCTGAGTCGATTTTGGAGAGAAAGATGGTCAAGAAGGGTAATAAGGTCATGTGTCAAGTCTTGGTTCAATGGTCTGGCATGAATGCTTCTCATGCTACTTAGGAGTTCCTATGTGAGCTGCAACACAGATTTCCTGCATTTCACCCTTGAAAACATGGGTGGTTTCCATTGGGGGTATTGATACAATGCTTTAGATAGTTAGAAATGTAAAAAAATAGTTAATACTGATTTACTGTTATTAGAGTTCGTTAGAAATTGTTATTTTGTTAACTATAGCATTAGATTCCAATTCAGTCTATTAATAGAGATATAATACAATTGTAAATCATAAATTGATATATGATATCTTCTCTTCTCTCTTTTACTTTTTACTTCTTAGCTTCTATTTCGAATCTGCCTTGATATATCTATCTTCGTCTTTGAGGTTCATCCTCTTAGTTGATATTGTCCTTTCGATTTTTGGTAATTGAATCACTTGTAGCTGTTCTATAGAACTTACCCTTAACTTTGATAGACATTCTTTTATCATATAACAATCTAATAACACTTCTCTTAGCTTTTTATGTATCCTTAAAAACTTCTCCATTTCTACTTTACAATATCTATAACACTTATTTGTTAGCTTCTATGACTGTGTACCTAGTCATTCCACTATTAAAGGATATGAATTCAAGTTATCAAAATAATTCATCTTATTGAACAAATATGGTAGGAATGTTCCTTCATTGATAAATGTTTTCACAATCCGATAATTTTCAAAGACAGTCTTTGATCATATAACAATCTAATACACGTGGTGTCTCGTTAGTCTTTTTATGTATCCTTAAAAACTTCTCCATTTCTACTTTAAATATCCTATAACACTTTATTTGTTAAGCGTTCTAGTAGCTGTGGACCATTCAGTGCGCCGATCATAGTAAAGGCTATTAATTCAATTAATCAAAAGGAGTGGAGAGGATTCATGAAGCTGTTGGGGATTGAACAAATAGTGAGTATGGAAACTTGTTCCTGGGAAGAGGAAGAAGGGTAATAAAAGAGTGGGCACGAGAAGAAGTAGGTAGCGGAGGTATGGGCATGTGATAATTGTGTGTTTTCACCATGCGGGCGATAAAATTTTCAAAATAATGGGCCAAAAACATGAGTTCAATACCTATGAATGATTCAATAACTACTCCGACAACCGAATTCCCACCTATCACATGCATTTCACAGTGCCGAGCTCATCTATAGATGAGTGTTAAATAGTCTAGTCTAACCTGTAAGGTCGATCACGCGCATTTCAAAATCACTTTTCCGAAGCTTTTTCTTTTCGATCAGCCTCGGAACGCTGCTACTCTATCAAAAATAGAATCACAACATTATTAAAGACGTTTTGACACTAAAACACAAGAAATTTTTGTGATTGGTTACTTGGTTTTTTTTTCGTGAGCATTCGGTTTGAGGTTTGACCTCCGTACTGTTAGTCTCTACTAATTGGGTTTGAGGTTCTGATTCGATGTTCTCCTGTCTTAGGTTATGTTCTTTTTAGTTATAGTTATTTTTTGTACCCGTTGGGCTTATGGGGGTCCGTTCAGGTTCTTATTTAAACTTGTGCACAAGTGTACCTTTTCTAGGGTATAAGTGGAGGTACCATTAGTGCCAAGTGTTTAGTTGATGATTACTTTTTTATTAGTTCTTTTCTACACACTCGTGTGCATTCCGTTGTTACTTAGACTTCTGCTCTTGACCTCTGTTTGTGCTATTCCTTCTTTTCATATTGGGTACCTGTTGTTTTGGTGCTCATGCTACGCTATGCATGAACCCAGTTTGTTTTCGTAGATTGGCCCAGGTCCGAGCCAACCAGTGACCCAACGTTCCATTCATCGAGTTGGAAAGTTTGATCTCAAAAAAGATGTGCATACTGTGTTTGTACGATTTTAGTCTCCCTCCTATCTATCTACTATCTATCTATGTATCTATCAATTTTTTCTATCTATCTATCTCTATTTATATATATATATATATATATATATATATCCATATATATAATAATATATATATATATATATCTAGATATCTATCTATATCTACTAAATATAGTAATGAGTTATATTAAAATCATTATTATTTTCCACCAACATCACTATTATGTATTTATTTAAATTACTTCAATTTAAACATATTTTGCATAAGCTATTCAAGTATTATCAAACTCATCATGTATTAATAGAAATTCTGTCAATTAAATAACACTTAAAAGCATAATAACACAAAAACAAAGAATTTTTTCCATAATAATGCAAGTACATAATTACATAAAAATATGGGTAACATACCAAGTTCATTTGGACAACCATACCTCAACTCCAAAATAAAAAAATAAAAACTTAAAATCATAATCTAACATAAAAAAGATCAAAAGAAATATATAAGTCATATCTTATACTGTTAAGTTTAACCGTTGAACTACATTGTAAGAAAGATTCTCTTGCTTCGTATTTTAATTTCAGAATAAGCTTTTGTGTCTTTTCCCAGTTAATTCTAACGACCATTATCATACCATACTCTAGGAAGAAGAAAAGAGAATAGTGGATGAATAGAACGACACAGACTGTGCCGTAAACGTGTTTCGCCACGTTTATTTCCTGTGATTTTATAGATACGTTAGAATGACGAAATCTCATGGCAATATATATGTAACATGTAAGAATAAATAATGTAGTAACAATTAACAACAAAATAGTGTTCCCAAGACTTATTACGACCCCCCCCAATAAAACATAAGGTCATAGAAACTAAATTAAGAGAAGAATTCTAACAGTGCAAAAAAAGACAAAAAAAGAAACAGAATAATTTACGAAAAAAGACATATAGACATTATTCTTATAAATTGATGTAATATATAGATGTAAAATAATACAAATCCGTATAACTCTCGTGAGTTTTTATGACTACTTTCATTCTACCCTATCAAAATTCAAAGAGTCCCTCATCATCTTCTTTTTACTATATAATAAAAATAATAGCCTAATTAGACCATGTATGGGTTTTCATTAGATAAAGAAGTGAATTCTATAAATAGAATAGAAGGAATATCAAACGAATATCTTAAATTTTTAGTTTTAAAATATTTGGAGGTTATGAATAATGAAAAGCATGAGAGTTATGATATAAGAGTATTAAAGTTATATAAGTAATTAGAAAATATAATAAATAAATGAGAATAATGAAAAAAAAATTAATTTAGCACATCATGTAAAAAGAAACAACAAAGTTCTTATCAAATGTAATGTAAGCATTAATGAATTTAAATTTGTGAGCTAAAGAAAGTCATCTTTTAATAATAATCAAGAGGACATTATCAATGTGCGTCTCATTTTGTAGATTTGCAACAAACCTTAAAATATTAAATTTTTTGTTTATTTATCATAAAGGATAATACCTTATCCACATCATTATTTATTCATGAAAGGCGTTAAGAAAAGTTATCAGAAGAGGAAATACAAGAAATTTAGGTAAAAATTTTAAAAAAATAATTATAATCATTATATACATATAGATTATAGATGATAAATATTAATAGATTATATATTTAATTAGAATTAACTTAGTGAAGTCTAAAGTCATTAACCTTTTAAAATTAAATTTATAACAATCAAATATTTTTAAATATTTTATAACAATTTAATTTATAGAACGGTAAATCATAATTCAACTTTCATTCAACTTTTTTTGTTCATGCTTTTAATAATATATGATAATGATTAATATATATGATATGATAATGATATATGATGATATTAAATATTAGTATTTAAAAAATAAATAAATTTAATTTTGATTTAGTGAAGGAGCAAAATGGAATCTTAACTTGTGAAGGGTTTGGTGAAGGCGTGTCCACTTATAATAATATATGATATATACACTTGTCTTTAACCTTTCGAAAGAGTCCAGTTTCTGTGGTCCACTTTTAGGACTTTACTCGTTTTTTGTTTTAATTGTTGTAGCTCTGTGCTAGTGACTTCCAGTTTTGAGAGGATATATATATATCTATATAATATATATATATATATATATATATAATATATAATATATAATATATTTTTAGGTTGCTTCCGCTTGTTTATTTGTTATTTTAATTTTTGGCCTATTCTTGTTTAATTTTTGCCTTCAAACTCATTACTTGTTGTTCCGAGTTACGGGTTGACTTACCTATTGGTGGATTATAGTAGGTGCTATCATGACTCGAGAAATTACGTGGTGACAAATGTATTCCATCAAAAGTGTAAACATGCATCCAAAAGTTTCCAAGCATTCAATTGAATGAAATCATACTAACAAAAAGGACATGCTTGTGAAGTGCCAAGAATAATGGTCTATTCGATAAATACATTTGAATAATATTAAATTAAAGCATACAGGAAACAGAAAATTGATTCACAGTTGACGTGAAGATGCCTAAATATAAGGGGTTCAACTAGTTACGTATTACAAGGCATATAAAAAAGAAAAAACAATTAGCCCAAAGACTCAATTATGTGGCAATTTCTATCTTTCTTCTGCCTTTAGGACAATTAGTTACCTCAGAAAATTTCCAAGCAGCGATACAACAAAACCTATAAAGATCAGCTTCATTGTTTTCATCAACGATGGTGCACAAGAGAAATTTACCCTCCGGGCTTGGTCCCTGTGGAAGTGTGAGATACTGTAAGAGCACTTAATAACTGCAATTGCCAAGAAAGGATATACATTTCCCTACAGACACTAACATTCTCTACATTTTGAAATATTCAGTAGAAGATTCTTTTTTCACTAGTTTCTGCGAAAGATAAGAACAACGGAGAAAACTCACTCCAATATGAACTAACTTAACACTAACAATTGAATCAAACATATATCTTAAACTAAAATCTGAATAAAGATGCGTTCACACAGTGCACACAAAAGATAGAACACTATAATGTTTGCTGAACTGGAAGCTCTTGATTTTCTCCAATTACATTCACCACACACATTAATATAAGTTTCTTGACCAAGGTACCACGAGTCAAGGTTTTGAGCACGTAAATTCCAAATGCCAGGATTGTCTAGGAAAACTAAAATGGCAGTCCAAGCACCTGGAAACACCTGCAGGAGAGAAAACTTCCCTTTTGTTTATAAATGAAAAATTTTCACCAATACTAGCAGAAATTTCCAACGAGTTATGACAAAGAAAGCAATGGGGTGAGACCAATATTTTGTTTTGAAATAAATTTTATTTTTGCATACTTCGAAGCAATTAACATCTTGGTAAAAATTACAATAAATATTATGGTCACATATAAATTTGAAAGAATGAACTTCTGTGGAATATCTGTTCAAGAAAAGTAGACAGATATATTTAACCTGGGTAGTGCATCGAGCAACACCATCCCATTTGTTGTAGGTGCTTCTACTATTCTCCGTCCATAGCCCGTAGTCCATGCTATTGTCATTTTTGAGAATGAGAACTTCAGATCTTTCGATTCCAAACTGAAAACAAGTGATTCAAGCAACTGTATGAAAATACACTACTCACCCGACAACAAAAAAGGCGTAGCCATCAAGGTGATAGCTCTGAACAGTTGTGTCATTGTTTTGGAATATGATTTCCACAAATGCTTTGTAAGTACCATTAATTACTGATGTATCAATTTTTGCCGGCCTGTTCATCATTTTATTGGGGAAGTCAAGCTTGAAGACGCCTGGGATGTTAAATTGCTCAGCAAGTTTTAGAGGTGTTGATGGCGCTAAGTATGAAATACCACTGAGAGTAGTGCGCCATTTCCCTTCTATTAGCTCTGCAGGCCTATTATGAAGGACAAAGACATCAGTCACAGTGATTTCACCATATTTGAAGGATCCTTGGGGGTTTGGCCGTGCCGCACCAGCAGAAACATTCCATCTGCAAAATATTGCAATAATATTTTAGCTAACAGATACTTGAAAAACGAGAACCTCACATTTTTCTTTTGATTTTTATATTTTTCTGGGGAGGGGGTGGGTTAGAGGAGAGTAAATATCCTGTATCTCTACTTTCGGTAACACATGTCGACAAATTGTTCAGTAAGAAGATGAACAACTTTCCATACCTAATGATGCACACAACTAACTAGGGGAGATAACATAATGTAGCAAAGAATAATTACACTTTCTACAACCTTATGGATCTTGCTTGACTCATTGAGAAAAATGTGTCAGATTCCATAGGAGGGTCTGGAAGAGGACCTGAAGTGGGTCCTTGCGAATTTGAGTAATGCAAGACAGAGACTCCTACCGACTTCGACGAATCAGAGGAATTAACAAATCGTGGACTCGCTACAATGTAATAATCACTGCTGGCATTCTGATCCATTGTAACAAGAAATGAATATGATTGACCGACGTGGATATCCAAGCTTGTGTAGTTCTGTTGTACTGTGTATGAACCTTCAGTCTCCACAAGAAGAAGGTTATGACTTTGGATTCTGAAATTCAAGCTAGTTGAAACACCAACATTGTGTACTCGAAGGCGGTACGTTTTTCCTGTTATATATAAGCATGAGAAAAGACATCTGTGATAAATAATGTAACTGAATGAAAATTTAGGTGCTAATATTTCACTTCCCAATGAACTACTAAGTGACAACATTCAGTTCTTATCACCATCAGAAGAACAGAGGAATTTTTCGAATCCTTGAGTCAAGTACAGGATCTCTCACATAAAACAATTACAGTCAATAGACACTCTTAATTCAGATCTACAGACAAGATCTAAATCATTCGTATTTGCATTCAGATTCAGACGTCTTAATCTTAATGAAAACAAATGAGGCTTTAGATTCTGGTTAACGATTTCCTCAATCTGTGATCATCTAATGTAAAACAGGCCTTGCGCCCCATAAGTTCAAGCTTGAGTAAAGATACAGGTCAAGAATGATGATTAAGCAGAGTAACTTCCTTTAGATTGATTAAAGGAAAAAAGGTCAAATTTACCCTTCTACTTAAAATATAAGTAAGATTCATCCTCCGTTGGAGTATGTGGTCAAATCAAACTCTACTGTTAGCAAAGTTTTCAAATATACCCTCAATCTAACAGATTTCCCTAATTTCCCTTTTAAATACCCATAAATCAAGCCTTGCTAAATCCAAACAATGGAATTTCGTGTAGTAATCTATGAGTTAAGCCTTTAAAATGCACCTCAAATAATCCTCCATCGATAATAATTACGATTAAACTTGAACCAGAAGTGCCATGCAACGGAATGGAAAAATGTAAAGGTATTAAAATCCGACTATGTACTGAAACAATGCAGATAAAGCCCCAATGAGAAAGAAGAATGTAATAACCTGATTCTACATTAACTGTCTGGTAGCTTATACCGCCTGATACAACGGCATTATCATAATGGTAAGGACCTAGTCCATTGATTAGGATACCATCAGGAGCTCCAAGGCCAACTCCAGTTTCGATTTCTTTTCTGAGTTCCTAATGCCCAAAGCTTTTATAAGTGAGCCACAAAATTGTTAAGGATCTACTTTTTACAAAAATAGGCTGACCTGTTAAAATTTGCAACAAACCTTATGACTCTTTATAAACCAGTCACTAATAAAGAGTGTGATGTCCCCATCTGGTGTCGCAAACGGCAGTGGAATGACATTTCTGTTGTTTATAGTGATACCTCCATATCCACCAGCAGCTCTCTGGAAGCTTAAGGAAGGGAAATAAAAGAAACTGCCTATCTGATCTTTAACTTGAAATTCATATGTCCAATTCCAGCTAGCTGGAATGGGACAATTTGTGCCAGATACACCATCTTGCCATGTATCCTTTCTCTGCTGAATGCCATTCCTGCACTTAATTATCATATTTACGTTCATTACGGCATCTAAGCGCTTGTAGATTTATCATAGTGGATTTTATGGATTACCATGTAAGAAGCACAGGCTCATCAAGATCATTTTTAACATTGACAACCACATTCCAGTTGGTAGTGACATTCAGAATGGGTCCTGGAAATTGACCGTTTATCCCAATCACCTGAAAACATATAAATCTTCATATATAATTACCAACAAACATGGGAAAGCTTGGAAAGGTTGCAGCTAATTCTCCTAAAGAAAAGATCTATCATGGATTTCATAAATGCATCTATGAATAAAGGAATCAGAAACAGGAAAGTCAGAGTTAGACATGATATTAAGTGGTGGGAAATAAATCAACCAAAGTATTCTGAATCTAGCTGTCGGAACATGACAGACATAGAACTTTAAAGCAAAATATGAAGTTGTCCAGTTGTCAACATGTTGGCTGCTATAATCCCACACTTAGTCTTCAAATTGTAGATTGTTGGAATGAAGCGCAAATATTTGAAAACTAGATACTGACCAAAGAAAACAAACAAAGAACTTGCTGATCACCCGAACAACTCTTTACAATGTGTCAACACTCGTGAAAATTAAATGTTAAACTGAACTGACTTGCACATAGTACAGTAGCAACATAAGTAAACTGGATTTAGCTATTGACTAGATAAAAACATAAGTCTGTACAAGAACAGGACAGAGTAACTGGACAATGATCACCTAAAGAACACCTAGGATTTATTTCAAAGTTCAATAAAAATCATAGGTCATAGGAGTAGTTCAAATTAGCAACAGTTTTAAGCACTTCAAAGTATGAAACAGTGTGATGTATGAAATGGTGTGATTCAATTATTGATATAATATGACACATGGACCTAACTCAACCTAAAAACTAACTCATGAAGGGAGGATTGCCCAAGTCAATATTAAGGAGACCATCAGTCCATTCACCAACCAATATGGACTTTTACCCACTCTAACACCCCCTTCACGCCCAAGTTTGACCGGAGCGTAGACCGAGAGCCCAAATAGGGATGGACTTGACACAGATATCATGTAAAGATATGACTCGTGGAACTAACTCAACCTAAGAAGATTACCAATCCATTCCAACCAATGTGGGACTTTTACCTGCTCTAACACCCCTTTCACACCCAAGCTTGACTCGAGCGTGGACCGAGAGCCCAAAGTCCCAAATGGGGATGAAGTTTATGACACTTGAAACTAATTCAACCTAAAAAACTAGCTCATGAGGGGAGGATCACCCAAATCTATATAAGGAGGCCATAAGTCAATTCACCAAACAATGTGGGACTTTTACCCTCTCTAACAGAAGAGACCCTTCAAATCCAGTATAACAATATAATTTTCTTGCAATCAAATCCAACCACAAAAAAAGAAAAGAAAAACAACCTATAGCAATTCAGCATCTGAAAATGGGCAGGAACCCAAAGTTAGGTATTTTACACATATGTAGCCCTTAAATGGCTAAGGACAAACTTAGTGAGATACCTCTAGAGAATGCATTTTAGTGACAAATCTTGTAAAATTCCAGTTCCGATTGCAAGCAAGGGAATTATGTTAAAGTTAGGTAAGTGTAGTTTAATTAAAAGTAGAGTAGTAAAAAGGAAGTTGATCCAATATATGGATAGAAAAAGAAAGAAAAGAACCTGCTGCTTAATTCCAAGAGGAGAAGCTGTAATGTAGGAAATAGTCCAGTCAAAATATACATAAGGGTCTTCTGCTAAACAAAGTGTTGTGAAGCAGAGAAGATAGCAATAATATGATAACAACATACTATTATTATTATTTATGCAGCTGTCTTGTTATGATGGGTATCCGTAGCTTCGGGATCTTCAGTTTCTTACTTTAGCTTTGCTGCTTCTTGTTTCAGTATGTACAAAAACATGTGATGTAGCTTGAGGGTTTGAGGAAGACAGCTTATATGTCTGAAAGGGTAATGTCAGAGACCCACATCTTCTTCTTTTTTTTCAACCTGTGAATTTCATATTGTGGTTCGAATTAAATCTGAATTGCTAACTATAAATTCATTCAGGAATAGCATTCCATACAACGTATATTTTATGTTTCAAACTCGAATTTGAAATATCTAATTAAGAAGAAAATATGATTAAATATGTCTCTAAATTTCGTTTAAAGTTTGGTTCACTCGTGTCATTACCGTCCAACTTTTGGTCTGAATGTGTCCTTATGGTCGTTAGTTTCCATGTTGGACATATCCAACTCATTTTTTTTCTTTAAATATAACATGAAATTGTCATGTCATTTTGACCTTACCACATGACATTTATATGAAAATGGAAAGATATTCGAACTCATAAACACCCATAAATCAACTCCTTTTAAATTTACTATTCGACCCATTTTTAAAAATTTTGTTTAATTTTTATTTTTTTGATAAATCCCGAAAATGAGTAATTGATTAATAAAAAATAGAAAAAATAAGAAAAAGTATAAAATTAACGCCAAAAATTCACAAATAAATATAGTAACCTTAAATCTAACATTTTAATATTTTTTTAAAATTTTTATTTTTTCGATAAATCTCGAAAATGAATAATTTGATTAATAAAAAATATGAAAAGTATGAAAAAAATATAATTTAACACCAAAAGTTCACAAATAAATATAGTAACATTTCATTCTACAATTTTTTTAAAATTTTTATTTTTTTCGACAAATCTCGAAAATGAGTAATTTATTAATAAAAAGGGGAAATAATATGAACACAAAATAAAAAATTTACGTCAAAATTCACAAATAAATATTGTAACCTTAAATTCAATAATTTCAACAGTTTTTTTTATTTTATATTTATTTCATAGTTTCCTATTTTTTATTTTGTGAATTTTTTACGTAATTTTTATATTTTTTCATATTTTTTTGTTAATAAACTCATTTTAGGGATTTGCCAAATAAACAAGGGGGGGAAAAAAAATGTTGACATTGGTTGCATTTACTGTTAATGTAATTTACTTTTTAATTTTTGGCGTCATTTATTATATTTTTTTTTTCATATTTTTGGTTAACAACTACTCATTTTCCGTATTTATCAAAAAAAATAATTTTTTTAAAAAAGTGTTTGAATTGAATTTAAGGTTACTATAATTATTTGTGAATTTTTGGCTTTAAATTTATCTTTTATTTTTCAAATTCTTTCTATTTTTTTATTAATCAATTACACATTTTCAAAATTCATCAAAAAATAAAAATTAAACAGAATTGTAGAAAATGTCATTTGGTAAGATCAAATAAAATGACGATTCCATGAGACATTTAAATAAATGAAAAATTAGTTGGATATGTACAACAAGTCAACTAAAGCCCATAAAGGCATATTTGGATCAAAATTTGGACGGCAAAAGCATAAGTGAACCAAACTTTAAACGTAGGATATATTTTGATTTTTTCCGATTAGTTTAAAAGTATATTTGATCCTTTTCCAAATTAAGAATGAAGCAATCTCTCCAACTGCATCACAATCTTAAGTTGGTGGACCCACATCTCTTTACTAGTTGGAAACTACAAAATGAAATCCAATTTTTGAAAATTTAGTTGTCTTTCTTTTGCTTTTCAAAATTGAATGGCACACTACATTTTCTGGACCTGTAATTTTCGAGCACCATTACCGATTTTTTAAAAGTTTTTTATTTTTTAATTATTTATTAGTATCTAATATATTCATATTAAAATTCGACCAAATTTGAATTTGCTCATTTTGAGAGTATAACTCCCTAACAAAGTCTCCAGCTCTTCTTATAGGATGGAGGGGTGGAGGTGGAGTAAGATTCAGAGGCGGAACCATACCTTTAGGTGGGGTGCACTTGGTAATTTAGATTTTTTTTTATAGAAATTAAGATATAATTAATCATGCATCCATGAAAAATATAAAAGCGTTATTGACACATTGTGCGGTTGTACAAGCTAGAGGAAATACTAGCGAAACCTGAAATTCGAATCCAGCTACAATGTTATTTTGCTAATTTTATTTTGATATTTTTTTAAAATTCATATTTAAACTAAGGTTGATAATGGATAAACTAAATTTTAAATTTTGGTAATTTCGAATGGTTTTGGATGTTTTCATCTAATATAGGGATGGTTTTTTCATTAATCATTGATGCTTTTGTGAATCCACTTGCATTATGGATGTCTTTTTTCTTTTAGTTGCAAATTCAAGTTAATCAATTTGCACGAATATTTCTTCATCACAAGATTTTTGCAACTTCTGTTACAACTTCTTTGTGTGATTGTTACTTATGGTATTTTTTATATTGTTTGTTTAAATATTATTTTTATTCTAATCATCGTAAAATTTATTGTTATATAATGTTACAAAATCTTATTTAATATAATAAGTATGATTGTGTTGTGTTTACTTATTATCTAACTAGCTTCTAAAAATATGCTTTGCACATTTATTTCAAATTATATCATATAAATTTTATATTGTAAATTATAAATAGTAAATAATGCATATATTATTGAACTTTCTATGTGCTGTAAAATTTCCTATTCATTTTTTCGTAGGAAATTATAAATCCATAATTTAGCTTTTGAAAAGCATACTCTTTTCTCAGTTTATCATATTTAACTTTTAATAATCAAAAATTACTTTCATTTCTTTTAAAAATATATTTGTATATACATAGTATTTTCATGTATATATCTTAAAATATATAGTAATACTTTTCTTGTACAATTTGATTTTGTATAAATCAATCTCCTCTACTCTTTTGTAAATTTTTCTATTTTGTTAAAAATAAGTAAAGTAAAAAACGAAAAAAGACTAAGGTTCTGTTTGGAAATTAAAGTCACCCGATAATTGAAAATTGATCTAATTACTAGAGAAGTAATTATCAGCTACACAACTTAATAATTGCACTGATATGTTTGTTTGTCATGGTGTGATTATACATGTACAGTTTGGATGCATAATTGCAACAATAAGATTATACCAAGTTTTATAAACGAAACTTAACTATTTAAAATTTATATTAGAAAAATAAGAAATTTTATAAATGTTGTTAAATTAACTATTTAAGTTATATATTGTCACTTGTAAATATATTAATTAATAAACATATGTTCTTCAATGATATAATGAAAAAATAATCGTTGATTTATATTTTTTGAATTTATATATTTCAATTCAATTAATCGTAAAAACTAAAGGAACAAGCTTTCTATGAACATCATGAAATGCATGTTTGACAAAAATAATTAATATTATAAATTGTCATAGATTATTAATATATTTGACAAGAAGGTAATTTGTTAAGTCTAATTAAAAAAAAAAATAAATGCCTTGCTATGTTAAGTCTCAAGTCAATATTACTAAAATAAGTGAAACTAAAAATATTCTAAACTGAAAACAAAAAAAATTAACCTATATTTTTATGTCAAATTTCAACATAACATACATAAATATGATTTAAAAGAACAGGAAACCCTAAGTCTATATTTTTTCACGCAAAATAAATTTCTTCCTATGAAATAAATAAACATGGCCATATATATACATATATATATCATATATATCTATGATATATAGATATATAATATATATTATCTATATTATATATATATATATATAATATAGATATATAATTGCAATAGAAATCACATTAAGTAAGTTGCAAATTAGAACGAAATAATATCAATAACATACCATAAAAAATTAACTTTCGAATTGTAAGAACCAAAAAAGAACTTGAAATAATAGAAATAGAATATAAATTAACAAATAAAAAATAAAAAGAAGACATTAAAAGTAATCAACTTGTATTACACCAATGTAACTACCAACAATTTATAGCCCTTCCCTGAAAATCGGAGTGTGTAACTACTCCCGACCAATTACCCCCAATTACCCCCAATTACCTGCTAACCAAGTAACTACATGACCAAACAAAGAGGTCAGACGGTGTAGTTACACCCAATTACAGCAAATTCAATTACCAGTCTGACTTTTCAAATATGTGTTAAAGGAAAATAGAGTTGTAATACAGACAAGCAAACATAAAAGATGTGTTCACTTTGAAGAAATCTTTTGGCAACAAAAAACTGGTTATGACTGATTTGATGAGGAAGATAGGAATACTAAGTTCTTTCACAGTCTAGTCAAGGTAAGAGTAAGAGACTTCATGTACAGAGGATTCAAAATGGATAGGAGAAATTTGTTGGGAATGATATTCCAAAATTGATTCACTCAGAAAAGAGATGCAACATCTTTCACACTTCTGGATCTTATTCAGAACATAATTAGTGCTGAATAGAATATTGTTTTTTGGCCGACAACCTAGCATAGATGAAGTTAGAAGATCAATGTTAACTTAAATGGTTATAGTGCAAGTGGTCTAGATGATTTGAAATGGATGTTCTGTTAATGTTAATGTTGTTGGGACATTATTGGAACATACATCTATGGTATGGTTCAAGAATTTTTTTAATGGCAACACTCTTCCCAAATCTGTGACTCACACTAATTTGGTTCTCTTATAAAGAAGAAAACTATTCACACCTTCCCTAACATGAGACTTATTAATTTAGTAATTTTATAATAAAATTTGTCCAGAATTATGCATGATAGAATAGAATCCTTCTTACCCAAGTTGATTTCCAACTATCAACCAGATTCTGTCGAAGAGACTAGTATCATTGAGGATACATTTCTTACACAGGAGATTGTTAATCATACTAAAACAAAACAGAGAAGCCAGGAAATGTGGTTATTAAACCAGATATGGTCAAAACTTATAATAGAATATCTTGGTTCTTCTTAATGAAGGTGCTAATAAAGACAAATTTCTATGAATTGTTAATTTATTATTTGAATGCTTATTTCCAAAAATTAATATACTGTTCTGTCACGACCCAAGAGTACCCCCTAGATGCAACACGTCGTACTCGATCCTAAAGGGGTCTCATACAAACCCTTAACATAATCATAAATATAAATAATAGAAATGATGCAGAATTTAAAACTTTTACAATCAAATTTTTTTCATTAATATAAAAATAGGAGTCTAAACATTATCTCGATGAACCATCTACTACAATAGAATCTTAAATAAGGTCCAACCTTTAACAATAAAGTTTCTAAGTAGAACATATGAAAGGAAACTAGAAAGAATGTTTCCTGTACTCGAACCATGAGAATTCACCAAGGCAAGAAGATAATAGATCCAAGCTTTCAACCAAAGAGAAGCAACATCAACGACCGAGACCTATACTTATACAAAAGGTAGAAAATATGGGTTAGCACAATTAATATACTAAGTATGGAAGCCATGCATAAAAAATCCTTAAAACACTCATAAAAAGAGACGTTAAGTTGACACCATGCATTAATCAACTTTAAAAGTCATTATACACATTTGCGAATAAACATAGTCAAACCATTTCGTAAGCAACCCAAAGCTATACTAGTGAAATACAAAGGCAAGATCCTGTAACCCTACCAAATGTCAAGTACCACTTTTAGATTACCAACATCATGCATATCTTACCTTGACCTCATTATTAACCAACATTCATAAATAATGAAATAATCATATTCATAACTTGTAGTGAGTAGATACATCCTTAACAACAACATATATCATACATGCATAATTCATAAAACTTCATAACATAAGTGAACCTTACCACAACTACTCTTGAAGCCTACTTGTGCAATGCACAAATGGAGTCTCATACCTCCACTCATACTATGTAGTACCTCTTACGAAGTCATAGTTATAGTTCATTTTCTTGTCATAAAACATATTTTTATCATAGAGGGAAATTTATCCTTAACCGACATAGATCATGTGAGATACATGGAATCTGGTGTCTTACCCCATACCTAAAAAAGGTGTCCTACTTGCCTAAGGTAGAACTAACATATGAGCGTTTAGGTGGATCGATTAGCTGAAGACCTATGTGGGCACATAGTTATGGGATAAAGATATTGCTACTAGAAACCCGAACATTCTAATCTAAAAGGTTTCCATCTCATGGGATAACTTACTTTGGAAAGCCATACTTTCCAACGTAAAAACTTGTTAGGTAGTGGAGCCTGATTAATTTTAGGTTTTCCTATTTATTCTCTATTTTAGGCTTTCCTATTTATTCTCTATTTTATGTTTTCCGATTTAGTCTCATAACAAAAAATACTCTGATTTATTAATATAAATATACCTCAAACCTCACCGCCGTGGAATTTACTTCGTGTGTTTAACCACGAAATATCTTGGGTTTTCTCTTTCTCTCCTAGATCTCACCATCTCTTTCTCTTGAAAGTTCTTGTGTTCTTCATTCCTCTATGTGTGTACGTGAATTTGATCCTAACAAACTGGTATCAATCAAGGAGAAATTCACACGATCACAGAAGATGGATATTTTCGAAAGCTTGGAATGAGATTTTGATGGATCCAATTTCATTTCTGGAAGATCAGATCGAAGATTAAATCCTGTACTATAAAGAATCTTCACAAACCCGTTTACCGGGTGAAAGCCGGAATCCAGGACGGAGAGAAGTTGCAACTCCAAGGATCCGCCAGGATCTAAGGGTTGATCCGTTTTACTTTGTCAAGAAACGTGGCGTTCAACATCGTGAAGAGAAGATACGTCGGTCTGTTGAACACTTCAAACATGTATAAAAACCACGGCTATGAACAAGGTATATTTGATGCGTAGATTTTTCAATTTACAAATGTCTGAGAATGGATCCGTTTCTGATCATATAAACTAGTTCAATATGATTGAGAGTCAACTCAAGTATGGGATATTAATTTCAAGAGAATTAAGCGTTGTTTTTGATGTCATCCTCTGCACGAGTCTTGGTATACGGTTGTTGCTGCGATTAGCAGTTCTCGTGGATTGAGAACTGAAGTTTTGAATGAATCCGTGATGTTGATTCTTTAGCGAAAGTATTCGCAAACGAGAAGTGGGAGATTCTCATCGGGCAGTGCTCTCAGCGTTGATCGAAGGGGAGAGTAAGACAAAAGGCCAACATCCACATGTCCCGATCAAAATCAAAGAATCGAGGAAATCCCTGAACAGATCAAACAGTGTACTTGTGGAACGGTGGAGAAAGGGCACTTCGGCCGAACTAGTACCAAGCCAAAGAAGAAACAAAATCAGAAATTTGGAGATGACAATGATTCTCCAAATTCAGCAGAGGACATTGGAGCTGCTCTATCCTAGTGTGAACCAGCCCTTGAATCTGGATTTTTGGAATTTTGTGCATCTTTCCATTCGTCCTTCCAAGCAAGGAGTTGGTTCCAAAATTTCAAATCTGGAATTTGGAAAAGTATTCTTTGCTGACAATAAAAAAGCCTTAGAGATCTGAAGGAAAGGGGGATGTTTGCATAAAGACCATCCTGGGAACCCAGTGGACATTGGAGGATGTCAGATATATTCCTGGGAATCAAATAAAAATCTGAATCTCTTTGGTCAGATGGATAAGCACGGGATATCGCAGAGTTTGGGAAGGTTCGTGGAAGATCGTGAAAGGTGCTATGGTAGTAATATCGTGGCAAACCAAATCTGGAACCTTGTACACCACTGCAAAGGGTGTATAAACTTGGCCGCTGTTGCTGAGGTGCTTCACAAGTCATGTCTGTGGCACAACAGAAATTGACACATATTACTAAAGGAATGACTATGCTGGGTTGCAAAAGAAGCAGTAGAGGGTCTGAAGTTCTGTTGATCTGGTATTTGCGAGATATGTGTTATGGGAAACGAAAAGAGTAAGCTTCACAAATACTTCCTAGAGAGCCAAAGAAAGTGCGGGTTGGAATGGTCCAACAGCTGTTTGGAGGACCATCTCCAGTATCGTCACTTGGAGGATCCAGATTCTATTTACCTTCATTGATGATTTCAGCAGGAAGTATGGGTTTAACTTCTTGAAGCATCAGTCAGATTTTTTGACACTTTCAAGAAGTGTGAAAGCTGAAGTTGAGAATCAGAACCGGTTTTAAAGTCCCATGCCTAGGAAGGTCGGACAACGGAGAGAGTATGACAAATCAAGAGTTCACAAGGCATTCTGTGCAGCTGAGGAATCAGTGATGAGAACATTCCTTCCGGTAAGGCAAGTGCATATTGGGAAATTGTTTTTGCGAGGATGAAACTAACATTGAATTAGCTTGCAAAGATTATGAGGATACCTGTGGCTTCCCAAAACAACTTTGGGGCGGATGTTTGACACAGCTGCATACGTGATCAACAGGGGCATCAGTTCTTTTAAGGTTCAATATTCCATAGGAAGGGTGATAGGAAAAGAAACTCAAGTACCACGTTGAGGACTTTTTGTTGCACTTCTTATTTTTCATGTTGATTCCAGAAAAGAGAGACAAGCTGATGTTCCCAAGGCTGGTGAATTGGTACTTCATATGATATGGTTCTGATTTTGTTGGTTACACAATGTTTTGGGATGACAGACAGAAAGATCCTGAGACAATTGTGACGTGACATTTTGATGAGTCTGGCCTGTTACAATGACAGATATCAGAAGGTTTCTAGAGATTACAAGCCAAGTGGGAGTTGAGGTTGAGTTGGATAGAGTTGAACCCCAGAGGATGTCGAAGCAGATAACTCACCAACTCATACTGAAGAATCTTGAGTTGTAGCAAGTAACCTGAGCAGGTGTTAAGATATCATCCCAGATCCATCAGGGCACCAATAGGTATTCCCTTCATTACAGCTATCTATTGCTGACTGATGAGGGGGAACCGAGGCCTTTTGAAATGATGCCCTACAGGTGGAGCATTTCATCAAGTGGGAGCAAGCCAATGGATGATGAGATGAGGTCACGTGAGAGAATGACACATGGGTTTTGACCTGAGTACCTGTCAGGGAAGAGAGCTTTGCTGAACAAGTGGTGTTCATATCCAGATTGACCAGCATGCAAAAGAAGGTTCAAGGCTCGTTTAGTGGTTAAAGGATATTTCACACAGGAAGGTATGTATTATGCTGACATAGTCTCTCCTTTTGAAGTTACCTCTATTCGAATTCTGTTGAGTATTGTTGCATTTCGGAAAAATTTTGCCTCTAGATCAATGGATGTAAAAATCGCGTTTTACATGGAGAATCTGTACAAAAGATTAGATGCAGGCCACCCAAGATTTGTGTTCCAAGGCAATGAACACATGGTGTGCAAGCTCACCGGAGCTTGTATGGACTAAAGCAGCACAAGCAGTGGTACAATAAGATTGACTCGTTCATGCCCAGAGAGTTGATTCCTGCCAGCTGAAAAGGTCCTTGTTTGTTATATCACAAATCACTGATTCATATGTCTTTCTACTCTTGTATGTGGATGAATGTTGATTGCAGATCTCGTAATGAGGAGATTAACAATCTGAAGACAGGTTGTCTGCAACGTTTTAGATGAAAGTTTTTGGGTCCACAGCAAAAGCAGATTTTGGGGATGAAGATTTTTCCTGATAGATCTGCTGGCCACTTTAATCTATCTCAGGAGTTGTACATTGAGAAAATGTGCTGACAAATGTAGGGTATTATGCTAAACCCACGACTACTCCTTGGCAAATCACTTTAATTGTAAAGGACAGTCACCCCAAGACGCCGAGGAGCGTGATCACATGGCACTTGTTCCATATGCGCATTGGGTAGTTTGAATGTATGCTATGGTCTGAACTAGACCTGATATAGCACACCGTGGTAGTATTTAGCAGGTACACAAAATGGCGAACCCTGGGAAAAGAGCATTGGGAAGTTGTGAAGTGGCTTCTGAAGATCTGAGAGGTACATACCAATACTTCACTTTGTTTTGGCAAGTCAAGGTGACTCTACAGGTTTTTTGGATGCTTGATCTTGGTGGGGATGTTGACCGAGATAAGAGATCATCCGGGGTACATTTACACCAATATGTGGAACAGCAGTGAGTTGGATATCCAGGCTTCAGAAGTGTGTTTTCTCTTTCATATTTTGAAAGCTGAGTAATGTGGCATAGCTGAAGCTGGGAAGGATGAATATGGCGGCAGATTATCTTGAGGAATTGGGCAAGAGCAGAGCGAAAAAGATTCTTTTGACTCAGATAGCAGAGAGCCATACAGTTGGTAAAGAGAAAATCCGGTCTAAATCATTCGAAGCAAAGCAGCCTCAGAGGCGATACATTTCACTCGCAGGGCAGTGAGGATGGTGATATGTGCTTGGAAGAAGATATAGGTGCAAGAACCCGGCAGACATGTTAACGAAATGTGTTGATGTTGGGAAACTTAGTTTTATGTAAAACCTCGTTGGTCTTCTTTATTTGTTGCCTACAGATGTTGCGGTGTGGTAAAGATAGTTTGATGATAAGAGATTTTTTTGAAATGTATTTTTTTTGGATGACCTGAGTTAGTCCTCCCAAGTGTGAGAGAAATTGTTAGGTAGTGGAGCCTGATTAATTTAGGTTTCCTATTTATTCTTATTTTAGGCTTTCCTATTTTTGTTCTCTATTTTAGTTTTTTTTCCTATTTATTCTCTGTAACAAAAAATACTCTTAATTTATTAATATAAATATATCTCACCGGCCCGTGGAAGTTTACTTACCGGGGTGTTCCACAAAATAGTTGGGTTTTTCTCTCTTTCTCTCTCAATCTCTCATCTCTTTCTCGTGAAAGTCTCCCCCCCCCCCCTTTTTGTGGTTCTTCATTCATCTAGTGTGTGTACGTGAATTCGATCCTAACAAAACTTCCATCTCATTTTCATATCCACTCGGTGCTAGGCAATATTCCCTTTAAAGTTCATAATAAGTCTTTACTTAAATTCATGTTCATAAATGAATGCACTCGGCACTCAAACCAGCATAACATCATAATAGCTCATATATTCATTAGATGAGAATGTCCTTTCAACCTTAGAATCATCAATATGTGAGTAAACCTTTCACATCTTATTGTGTATTCATGAGAATATCATTTCAATCAACAAAAAAGGCCTACCATATTTATAGTCATTCATGCATAGCTATGTATAAGGGTAGGGGAAGAATGATCTTGCAACAACACCACAATTACACAATAATCATTGGATCTTCACACTCTAAGTGAATCATAAGCTCATACACAATTCTCATAAAGATGTACAAACCCTCATACTTTCTCTTTCAAAGGTTATGAATCACAAGCAACCCAAAAATATACAATTACTATATAAGATAAGATGAATATCATGATCCAATAAATAATTTATCATAACATAATCAATTAACATGTTATTAAAATAAACCAACCCACATCATCAATTCATAATTTATCAATTTGGGGGAATCATGGGTCCATGGGGGATTTATTCCATAAATCAACAATACTACATTAATCCAATCACAATTCATCATATCCAACCATAATCAACTATAAATAAACAGTTGAAAAAGTTTTGAAGAAGACCCATGACATAGATTGAAAACCCTAGGTTTGGGGTGAATTGAAATCTTGAAAACCAAGTTTGAAGGGACTTTATGGGTGGAAACTACCCATATAAGTAAAGCAACCAGAACTTGACTAAGAAACTCCAAGAAATTTAGGGAAGAGCCCTTAAAATCAACAAACCCTAGCCCAAATGTTCCTTTCTACTTCCTTGAGTTTTAGAGAGAGAAATATTGAGAGAAGATAGTTTTTTTATTTGATTTGGGTGTTTGAGTATAATGACTTAGTTTTGGAAATTTTGACTTAAAATAAACTTAGATGGTATCCTTAAAAATACCCAAAACGATCTCACTTTAATAGGATTAAATGACCCTCACTTATTGACCACACCTAGATGTCACGAGCCGTGGTGAGGACCACGACCCGTGATTATGCCCGTGAAGGTTGGGAAAATGGCTAGGACCTTGGTTCCTTTGGATCACAACACTAAGGAATTACCATGAGGGGCTCCATGAGCCGTGGTCCTTGAGGTAGTAGCCTTGGAACTTGGGGCCCTACGCTACTTTGCCCAAGTCATCTTCTCGAAGGGATCCACGAGCCATGATCCCTCTCGTGAAGTTGATTCAGTAACCTTGGCATATAGTGGACACTCTACCATGGCCAAGCCAAGACCATGAGTCCCTTCATGAGTCATGGTGAGGACCATGATCCGTGGTCCCCCTCGTGAATGTGAGGCAGTGTGCTCCAAGTTTGGGAAGCCTTGGCCTTTGTATTTGCCTTGGCACTTGCCTCTTGGCCTTGACACAAATAACCTCATTTCAACCCTAATTGACTTACTAACATTCGGGGAATCATTTTATGATTTTTAACCTTACGTCTAGGCTCTACCTTAACCTACCATATTATGAAGTATTGCATTATCTCCCCTTTGGGAACGTTCATCCTCGAATGAAGATTTAGACACCTTGCAAAATTAAAACTCAAGAGTAGCAACCCATCATGCATGCAACATAAAATTAATGCATAATTCATAGAAGGAAACATCAACTACATCTCAAAACATAATCAATGCTATCACAAGGAGGTAGGAACTGCATCCACAACCCATTATGCACAAAACTCATCATCCCATATAACACGGGAGGAACTACCTTCTCCAACTTAAAGCAAGATCAACACAACATTAAGGAACTAATATGCCATTTCATCATAAATATAACTAATCATGTTCATCAAACTATCTCATGAAGTCAAATATGCCATCGTCATACTAAAATGCATTTCAACATGAGGAACACATAATCATAAAACCTATTTTCTTACATATTATGAATTTCATCATAAACATGCATAACATAAGGAAATCATGGAAAACTCATACAACACTCATGATTTCCAAAACACAAAAACTCTAGAGGAACTACTTACCTCAAGCTTGAATAGGAGTAGAATGAGAAAGATGAGGATAAAGGTACTTCATATCGGCCTCGACCTCCCATGTATCACCCTCAACTAAGTGATTCATCCATAAAACCTTTATGGAAGCTACTTCGTTGTTTCTCAACCTCTTAACTTACCGGTTTAAAATATCTACCGGAACCTCTTCATAAGAAAGAGTCTCATCAACTCCCAAATCTTTTAAAGGAATGATGGATACCGGATTACTAATACGCTTGTTAAGCATGGAGACATGAAACATCGGGTGAACCGAGCCAATTCATTTGGTAAGTCTAATTCATATACAACTCACCCAAGACGTTTCAAGATTTGATACGAGTCCACATATCTAACTAAGCTTCCTCTTCTTACCAAACCTAATCACACCCTTGTTAGGTGAGATTATCAATTAGACCCAATCACCAATTTGAAACTCTAGATCCCTTATTCTAACATCAGCATAGGGCTTTTGCCGACTTTGGGTCGTCTTCAACTTCTCTCTAATGATTCAAACTTTTTCAATGGACTCATGAAATAATTTGGGACCAATTAGAGCAATTTCACCTACTTCAAACCAACCAATCAGATATCTTCTCTCCTACCATGCAATGCTTCAAAAGGAGCCATGGAATACTCGAATGGTAACAATTATTGTAGACAAACTCAATCAACGGTAGATGGTCATACCAACTACCCTTGAAGTCAATGGCACACAACCTCAACATGTCTTCTAGGGTTTGAATTATACATTCCCTTTTACCACTAGTTTGAGGTTGAAAAACAATACTAATCTTAACATTAGTACCAAGCTATTTTTGGAATGCCTTCCAAAAGTGTGAAGTAAACTTTGTACCCTGATCCAAAATGGTAGATAAAGGACCCATGCAAATTTACTATCTCCTTAACATACAATTTTGCATAGTCTTCCTCTGAAAATAAAACCTTGACGAGAATAAGTGGATGTGTCACGATCAGAGTTCAGACCCTAGACGAGACCGGCGTCGTTGACCTCTCAGAGGTCGCATACAAGCCTACGTGCGTCATTCTCTCCTTTCTCTTCCAGTAACCCGATTTCGAATCCCCCAGCCCCCCTTTCATTTCTTCTTTTCGCGAATTACAGTAGCCACACGGGTGAGGTCACATGTTCGAATCATGGTGGCCTCAACCCTTTTAAATTTATTAAATTTGAAAGATTTCCTTTAAACTTTATCTAAATTAACCATTGCATTATTTATGGCAATTTTGGTCATTTTCAATTCTTTTTATCAACGTTTTAACTTGAACTCCCTAAGGAAATTTGGTAGACCATTTTAAAACACAAATTTAGGCGATCTTTTTCATAGGTTTTGTTTGGCTAAAAGATTGGTTATTTCAATCACCACATTTATTAACAATGAACATCATGTTGGTGTACAACTTTTGCACATAAATACAATGATTAAAACATGCCATTTTCACACCTCCAACAGTGACTAATTTCACTGCCACAACGTTGCACACGCACACTCGCTTTTTCACATGATGTCGGACAACATATCATATTCCCATAATTCCAAACATGCATAATAAACAAACATCACGAAAACACACTTTTATCCTTACTTTTTGTACCTGAAAACATACCCAACCTATAGTTCACTGGGTCTAGTGACAGGACAGTCAACCCGGGGAACAACCCTATTTTTTCGAATGAAGATCTTGAACCTTAGGTCTCTTGGAACGTTACCAAGAGCAAGAAACCCATACCTTAATTGATGTTCAAGACTTTGAAGCTGCTTCCCAAGACCTTTCTCCAAAACGCACATCCAACTCACCTAAAGTTTCACCACCACATCGATTCGAAATCCCCCTTGCCCCTAACTTTTTTTATAGCTTGTTTCTCTTAGATTTTTTTCTGAGTTTCTTTCACTTGTTAAAGAATCTTTGTTAGTATTTTTTTTGTTCTTCACGTTAATTGGCGAGAGAAAACAATAGAGGTTTGAAACTTATGATGTGATAGAACTTGAGAGAGTGAAACGTGTGAAATTGTTTTAGGCTTTATAATGACCTTAGTCAATTTAGACTCTCCTTAATTTAAAATCTGATTTAAATTTAATCAATACGTGAAAGGACCATTTTTCCCTAAAATAGCACGATTTGCAATAATAAAACTAAATTAACCAATTTTGTTTGTCTTCTAGGGGCCTCGAACTCGGGGGACACTGTTTTGCGAAAATGGGTCATTTCGTTTTGACCAACCCAAACCGTTCTTTGATTAATTTTAATTATTAATGTCCTTAGTGTAATTAATTTACACTTGTTCTTGGAAAAATACCATTTTACCCCTGACCCTCAAATTTAAGATTCCTCTTTTTATGTCCCGATACAAGACTCCTTCGATTAAATCTTCATTTTTGAGAGCCTTAATGTTGGTCCAAACCTTTCCAAGCTCAACTACCTCCCCCAGTTATTGGTTTTGCCGTAAGTAAGGGTTCTGAGGTGTTGTTTCTCTTACGCCGTATCAATCCGTGTTAAACCTTGGTGCGAATTAATCGCAAACATTCTTGACAAATTAACCTTTCTTAACTTATTCATTTTTAGGGTTGTTACATTATCCCCTCCTTAGGAACATTTGTCGCTGAATGACACTACCACTACATATCGTAATGCCAGTCACTACATATCGTAATGCCAGTCAGATCTTAAAATAATCACTATGCACAATCAAGTAATAGTAATAAAATATAGAGAGATAAGGAAACATAGACTTAAGAGTAGGAAGTCTAACCTCAAGAGCTGAAAAGATGAGGGTAGCGGGATTTAATGTCGGCCTCAGCCTCCCATGTAGCACCCTCAACAAGATGATTTCTCCACGATACCTTTACTGTGGCAGTCTCCTTGTTCCTCAGCCGCTTGAACTGTCTGTCTAAGATCTCAACAGATACCTCCTCATAAGACAAGTCTTCATCAACCCCCAAACCTTTATCTGGTAGAATCGATGTTGGATCACCTTGGCACTTCTTCAACATAGAGACCCCTGGAAAGATTGGAATGAAAGAAGCTATCTTCCGCAAAGGCAATGGCTCTCTAACCACACCTCACCCACACGATGTAGGATTCTCATATGAACCAACATACTCTCTCAGCTTCCCTTTTATACAAAATCTCATCACCCCCCCCCCCTTTCGTAAGTGATATCGGTTCCAAGTAACATTTGGTCACCAACATGAAACTCTAAGGGGCCGCTTCTGTTGTCTGCATATGGCTTCTGTCTGATTTAAGCATTAGACAACCTGGTTCCCTAATCACTGTGACTTTCTCTATCCGCATGAATGATCGTGGACCTAAATAAATGCCTTCCTTCAACCTCGAACACCAACTAGGAGATAGCACCTCCTACCATATAGTTCCCTTAAACGTGCCATCCCAATGCTGGAGTGATAACTATTATTATACGAAAACTCTATCAAAGGCCAGATGGTCATCCCAACTACCTCTAAAGTCAATCACACACTCGCCCTCAACTGTACTTCTAAGGTCTAAATGGAGGCGCTCCTGCCCTGCATATCATCTGAGGTATGAAAGCGGTCTATTCCTCGGAAGACCAACTACGAAGTCCATATTATGGCCCTCTTCCAAGTCTGAACCTGAATAATTTGAGTCCAGACTTTTCCAGGCTTAAGTGCTCTGCCTTTACTTCGACATGGGCTTATAGACCTTGCTACATACTCTGGCGATGTCCTCTTCAATGCCATCCCACCAATAGGTCTGCTTACGATCATAATACATCTTGTTGGAAACCTGTATGTATGGACACTGTAACCATGGGCCTATGAATGCCATAAATCTTGGTCCCAAACTCATCCGACATCTGGTACACTACACACACATACCGTCTACTACACTAAGTATTCCCATCACCTCCCAAAGACTAATATTTCCACACCTCCCAAAAGCTAAAGACTCATTCATCTTTATCAATTGCTAGAGGGTCCTTCAGCTCCTCAAACACAAGATCAGATGCTAAACCCTTCTTGACTTTAACTGACCAAGGATGATTTTGAAACTAGATGAACTAAACACCCCCACTAGTAGATTCACCAATATCGCACTCCCAGTCTAGCAGTCTGTGTATCTCTTTTTCCGCAAACCTCCTTCTCCCCCCCTCCTCTTCTCAATCTCATCCTCAACGTGGGTTTTACTCCCCTATGCTCATCCTGTTTCACCGCCATCTAACAACATTAGCCTTACCTTGATGGTAGTGCACATTCATGTCATAATCCTTTAACAGCTCCAACCATCTTCATTGACGTAGATTCAACTCCTTTGTGTGAACACGTACTGGAGACTCTTGTGGATTGTGAACATATCCACATGAAATCCATACAGGTAATGCGTCCACAGTTTCAAGGCAAACACCACATTTGCCAACTCTAGGTCATGAGTGGGATAATTCTTCTCATGAACCTTGAGCTGTTTGGAAGCATAGACTATCACCTTACAAGCCTGCATAAGAACACAACCCAAACCAACCCTAGATGCATCACAGTAAACAATGTAATTCTCACCACACTTAGGCAAAGTAAGCACCGGGGCTGAAGTGAATCTATCGTTGAGGACCTGGAAACTCTTCTCACAATTCTCCGTCCATTCTAACTTGGATTTCTTCTTCATCAAAGCTGTAAGTGGGACAACAATGGAAGAAAATCCCTCCACAAACCTACGATAGTAACCAGCCAATCCCAGAAAGCTCTGAGACAGTGGGGGTAAGATGTTTTTGGTTAGTTCTAACAATGCAGTCTTCCTGGGATCTCCTTCCCCACCTTTGGTCGGACACAACCTGACCCAGGAAGGTCACTAAATCTAAGCTTAGAATTCACACTATGCTGAATTTTGGCATACACTGATCTGTCCAGTACCTGCAAGTTAGTCTGAAAGTTTTCATGCTCTTCCTTGGTGTTAAGTAGGATGAGAAATGTTATCAATGAATTACTACATGACTAAAAGTCCAGTGTATTCATATGGAAACTTCCTGTTCATAAGATCCATAAAGGCAGGCAGATGCATTAATGAAACAAAATAACATAACTAGAAACGCGTAATACCATAATGGATCTGAAGAGAGCTATATTTGGAATCTTTTTCATCCCTAATCGTAAGATGATGGTAATACCCTGAACGATGGAAGTCCATCTTTTAGAGAACTAGACCCTTGGAGTTGGTCCGACACAAGTCATATATTCCTGAAGTGGATACTTTATTCTTGATAGTGCTTTGGTTGAGCTATCAATAATCGATACAACTTCTATGGTTCCATGTTTTTTTTTTCACAACAACACTGGATCCTCCCCAATGGGCGTTTGCTCGGTGAATAAACCCTTATTAGTGAGATCCTTTTAAATGCACCTTCAACTCTTTGAGTTTCTTGCCTGGAGCCATTCTATACGGATTGAATTGAGATTGGCTTAGTATCGAAAATCTATATCGATCCCATAGTCAACCTCTCGCAGGGAGGGAGTCTAGGAAAATCAATCAGGGAAACACATCTTGGTACTCCTTCACTACAGGCACTGATTCCTATGGAAGGAATGGTCCAGATTCCGAAATCATTAACGCTCACACTATGAGATAATAACCCCTATGGACATATTTTTATTGGGCCTTAATATTGGAAATAAGATTAGGACGACTTGAGTTGTACCCTTCCCAGACTCAACACTGTCTTCATTAAGGGAAGCGAAATGTCCACACCTACTACGACAATCATGACGGCAAAACCTTATGAAGCCATCCATTGAAGAATGATTGTCAAGAATCATAGCATTGGTAATTAAAACAAGTCCTGCCACACAATATTCCTACCACAGGTACAACTATTGGGCAACTCTTGTATACTCTAGCCTTTCTTACATTTTCTTTCAAAGGCGACTAAACCCCTAAGGATCAGGTGACCTTCAGGGTAATATTTCAAAGTGATAGCAAGTCAGAGGAGATACAAAGGACGCTTAGAACCCTGCCTCAATAAAGCTAAACAAGAAGTTGAGAATACTTTGCAGCATACCTTGACCCATCACCAACTCTCCTGCTCCTCCCTTCCCTTCAGGCCGATAAACATGTTCCTCTTAGAGGCTCGGCTGCTGTTGCATGCAAAACCCTGTGGGTTAGGCCCTTTGGCTTATCATTACCACCTCCAGCCTGACATCTGTTTCAGTGGAAAATCTCTGACCATGTGCCCACTTTTACCATACCAATAGCAGGCATTAGTGCCATGTCTGCACTCTCCATTATAACAACGACCACACTTATCACAATTCTTTTTTGGTACCTGTATCTTCCTCCATTGTCCCCTCTGGGCTCAGGTATAGTGCTCCTATGAGGATTAGAGTATACAACTCAATACTAATTTGGCAATCCTTGTATACCACAAGGTTTCAAGAAGGAAAAAACACGGCTATCTTGCCAATCTTGCACAAGTTTGTGGCAACCCCTTGAGCTGATAGGAATCCATCTCAGCCCTTCCTCAGTATCTGTGGCCCCCATAGCCACCAAATCTTATTGCAAAAACCCTCGCCCAAATTTATGGGCATCCGTTTCTGATGTCTTAGACCATGTGAAATAGGAGGGTTTCATCCTCATAAGTCCTCGCAGCCTGTCAACCATGCTGCGAGCCGATGGGTTCTCCCTCTGAACAGTCTGGCCGATTGACCTGGGCCGTCACACTCAGCCTGGGCTTGATAGTAATGGTCTGTTCCATCTGGGCCCAGAGATTCCCTCACCTCCGCATCAGTCAACCCAACTAGGTTAGCGGCATAGACACCTCTGGACTCCTTCAGCTGGAGCGTATGGTGGATCCTTATTGCCCCCAGCGGCCTTCTCCTCCCTCCTCTCCTCTGACCCATAACTCTCATAGTGTTTATTCTATGAGAACAACAAGGATTGATGTTAGACACGCTCATAACACCAACAACTCAGACATTAGAAAAAGCACAATAGGATCCGAGGAAGAGGAATTCTCCTATGCATCATGCAATCTCTAATTCAGGATAGTGATGCACTTCATTACAATGACTTAAAAACTATTCAATGTGGTTGATGTGAACTTATTATTCTCGAAATTTAACCTAGTGCTCTGATACCAACTTTTTCACGACCGGAGTTCAGACCCCAGATGAGACCGGCGTCGTTGACCTCTCAGAGGTCGCAGACAAGACTACATACGTTATTCTCTCCATTCTCTTACGTCATTCTCTCCATTCTCTTCCAGTAACGCAATTTCGAGTCCCCCAACCCCCTTTTATATTTCTTCTTTTTGCGAATTACAGTAGCCACACGGGTGAGGTCACAGGTTCGAATCCTGGTGGCCTCACCCCTTTAAAATTTATTAAATTTCAAGATTCCTTTATTAAACTTTAGTCTAAATTAACATTGCATTGTTGCTGGAAATTTTGGTCATTTTTCAATTCATTTTTATCAACGTTTTAACTTGAACTCCTAAGGAAATTTGTAGACCATTTAAACACATTTTTAGGCGCATCTTTCATAGGTTTGTTTGGCTAAAAAATTGTTATTCAATCAGCCACAATTCATTACAATGAACATCACGTTGTGTACAACTTTTGCACATAAAATACAAGGATTAAACATGCCATTTCACACCTCCAACAGTGACTAAGTTCACTGCCACACGTTGCACACACACATCACTTTTTCACATGATTTCGGACAACATATTCAATATTCACATAATTCCAAACATGCATACTTAAACATAAACATCACGAAAACACATTTCATCCTTACTTTGTACCAGCAAACATACCCAACCTATAATTCAATGGGAGCTAGTGACAGGGACATGCAACAGGGAACAACCCTAGTTTTCGGAATGAATATCTTGAACCTTAAGGGGTCTCTTGGGAAAGGGACCAAGAGAGAAGAAACCCATACCTTAATTGATGTTCAAACGTTGAAGTTGCTGCCCAAACCTTTCTCCAAAACCACGTCCAACTCACCTAAAGTTTCACCACCAACTCGACGGAAATCCCCCTTGCCTTAACGTTTTTTATTAGCTTGCTTTCTTAGATTTTTTCGTGAGTTCTTCAAGTGTGAAGAACCTTTGTTATATTTTCTGTTCTTCATGTTAATTGGCAAAGAGAAAACAATAGAGTTTGAACGTGAGGATGTGATAGACGTGAGAGAGTGAAACGTGTGAAGTTGTTTAGGCTTAGATAATGACTTAGTCAATTTAGGACTCTCCTTAATACTTAAAATCTGATTTAATTAATTATACGTGAAAGGACCATTTTTCCCTTAAAAAATCAGATTTTAAATAATAAATAAATCACCAATTTGTTGCTTCCATTGGGGCTCGAACTCGGGTGACACCGTTTTGCGAAAATGGGTCATTTCGAGTCGACCCAACCCAAATTGGTTCTTTAATTAAATTAATTTATTAATTAATTAATTACTTAGGATAATTACGATATTACCCTTAGCTTGGAAAATACTATTTTACCCCTAGACCCTCAAAATTTAAGATTTCCTGTTTTTAAGTATAGTAAAGACTCCTTCTATTAAATCTTCATTTTCGAGATCCCTATATGGTTGGTTCCAACCTTTCCAAGCTCAAATAACTCTCCAAGTTAGTTGGCTTGGCCATAGTAAGGGTTCTGAGGTCTGGTTCTACGCGTATCAATCCGTGTGAACATTGGTCTAATCGCAAGCATTCTTGACACATTAAGCATTTCTTAACTTATTCATTTTAGGGTTGTTACAGGATGTATTTCGTTATTCTATCAATGATGACCCCAATAAAAGCTGTTTCATTTTAGTATGAGGCAAACCCGCAGTAAAATCCATATCCACATCCTCCTACTTCCAAGTGGGAATAGTCAGACAAACTTTCGGGTCTTTGATAACTTGTTGGCAGTTCAGACAATTGGCTACAAAACTCGCTATATCCTTTTTCATTCCATTCCACCAATAGGATTACCGTAGATCACAATATATCTTGGTGGATCCCGCATTAATAGAATACCGCAAACCATGAACTTCTTCTAAAATTTAATCTTTAACCATTAACATCTGGAACACATAAATGACCTTGGTACCTAAGCACCCCATCTCCCCTTGGAAGAAAGCCTCAAAGGACTTATTGAGTACCAATTTTTTCAACTCCATTAACATGGGATCAAGGTATTGTTTGGACTTTATGTCCAATACAAAGAATGATTCAGAGCCATTATGGACCATAACTCCACCCTTGGTGGAATTCACTAGTTGACCACCGGGACAACCTATAAACGTCACAAACAAGCTTCTTCTTCTCATCCTCTATATGAGCTACGCTACCCATGGACAATCGACTTATGACATCCCCAACTAAATTAAATTCTCCGCGGTGGTAAAGGACACTCATGTAATAATCCTTTAAAAGTTCTAACCACCTTCTTTTTCTAAGATTTAAGTATTTTTTGTTAAATACATATTGAAGACTGTAGTGATCGGTGAAAACATTTACATGGACCCCATATAGGTAGTTCATCCATATTTTCAAGTCAAACACCACCACCACTAATTCTAGATCACGAGTTAAGTAATTTGTTTCATGGGCCTTGTGCTGCCTTGAAGCATAGGACACATCTCAAATCATATTTTATCAATTTGGGGGAATCATGGGTCCATGGGGTATTTTCATCATAAATCAACAATACTACATTAATCAAATCATAATTCATCATGTCTAACCATAATAAACCATAAATAAGCAATTTAAAATTTTTGGAAGAAGATCCATGACATAGATTGAAGAACTTGGTAAAATTGGAATCTTGAAAAGCAAGTTTGAAGGAACTCTATGGGTTAAACTACCCATAGATGAAAAACAACCACACCTTGGCTAACAAAATCAAAGATATTTGGGGACGAACCTTTGAAATCCAGAAAACCTAGTTCCAATTTCTCCTTTCTTCTTCCTTCAATTTTAGAGAGAGAAGTATGAAGAGAAGAGGGAGTTTTTATTTGATTTTGGTGTTTAAGTATAATAATGTGACACCTCGGAAGTTCTATGACCTAGACTAGAACCTCAACTATTAAATAATGTTTAAAATGATGTTTATAGACCTACACTAACTAATAAACATGAATTAGAAGTATTAGATCTTAAACATCGAAAGACGATCCTGACGTCCATAAACTAACGAAACTGAACTAGTAGACTTCATTAGGTCTTGTGAAGGTTTGAAAGTGTCGTATGAAGTCTAAAACTTGAAAAATACTTTAAATAAGTAAAATAATGTTTATAGGATCAAAATTTTCAGTTACAACCCCTAAGGACCACCATAGGGGTCCTTGAGGAGAGCCCAAGCATTGCCAAGGAGGCTTCCAAAGAAGCCTACAGAACAACCCCTATTTAATGGTGCCTGCGCATCCCGCAACCAACACTCAAAGTACAAGGTGGGTTTGTCACGATCACCTCTGCCTCAAATCAAATTCCAAGAAAAAAGATTTAGAGGTTCCACCGCGACGCGCAACCATGTCTCAAATTTGGTCGCGTCGTTTAAACTTAATTTGACTTCACAAAAATGTCTAATTAAGTGAGTGGTATTTTGGGTATTTTAGTAGAGGGGTATATATTTATTTTAGGAAAGTTTTTAAGTCAATATTACCTACCCAAATCAAAACCCCAAAGTGAAATAAAAATCGTTCACTTCTCTAAATTCTCTCTCTACCCAACCTCTATAGAAGAGGATTGGAATCTTGAAGAAGGAAACCAAATTTTCTATAGGGCTTCAATATCAATACTTTACTCTACAATTATGTAAGAATTAACAAGGTATGGAAGCTATTCACTCTTGGGATCCTTTTCCCCAAGAGGTTTTTCAAAACTTGATTTCAATGTCTTTCAAAAGCCTAGTTTTCATTCAATTTCGTGGTTTTTGATTTGATTAATAGTGTTGAATTATGATTGTTTAGGAGTGAATTGATGTTTTACTCTAAGCTTTGACCTAATTTCCTAAAAGACCCATGAATATCCCTTTTCTCCTAACCCTAACTTATGAATCAGGTTGATTCATGATTAGGGATGGTGTAATTGAATGTGTTATTGATCAATCTACTATTATATGATGATGATGATGATGATGATTAGATTGTTGGATGAATATTGTGGAATTGGGGGTGAAGTCTTGAAGGAGTTCTAGGAGGGGTTCTTATATACTTATGTTATGAATAAAGTGCATAATGTTGATCTTATATGATGTTTATTTCAATTTATGAACATGATATTGGTCTAAATTTCTATGTATGATGATGACTATACATGATGTGGTGTTATATGTTGGGTTATGAGGCTTCACATTAATATTGAACTAGTTTGATTGGATTGGGATTATGAGTAAGGTTTGGTTATGCTTTGATGAAATTAAATCTAAAACATGAAATGTTGGTTTTGGCTTTATTATGATGTTACTCTTGAATACGAATGTGAATATGTTTTATTGTCGTTATGATATGAAATTGTATGTGTTATTGGAATGTGAATTAAAGCTTTTAAAGTTTACTTGACATGCTTATAAACAAAATGTCCTTTTGTGCATATTTTCAAAGGTTTTACTTGCATATGTTTCCATACTTAGTACATGTGGTTTGTACTAACACATATTCTCTTCTATTTCTACAATAATGTAGGTTCGGGCCATTGAAGGGTTTCAAGACCAATTTTCAAGAAGCTTGGATAGATTCCCAAGTTGGTGAATCCTCAAGTCTAAGGACGAAGCCTATCAGTCTAGTTCATGCTATTTGATTAGTCTAAAGACTTTGTTCTATTCCCTATCTTGTAAAGACTACGTTGTATTCTCTTATGAGACATATTGTAATTTTGTAAGGTATATTTCCCAAATCTTGTACTCTTATGTTAGATGGTTTGTGTGAGATGATTGTCGACTATTTTTTATATATAAGAAGTATATGTGAAATTTATATGTAAAGTTTTAATTTTTTTTCTGTATTTTAATTACCTATAAAATGCGCTGATGTATGCTAAGGGCTTTTCTAAGGCCTCTTCGAGGACGAAGACGCCGGTTACGTCTAGGGGGTGCTCCAAGGTCATGACAAATTTGATATTAGAGCATGATGTTTAATAATCATAGGAATGATGTCTCACAAAACCACATCTATGTAGAGTCTTGTTCATGATTGTGAAGCGCGCCACACTTATGAACGAGAGGATATGTGAGGCTTAGGAAATTCTCACTTTTTTTGTATTCTTAAGTCGTGCCTTAAGAGTCTTAACTCTATGTGTCCTTTTATTATAACCCTTTTCTTGTGATTATAGGCTATGACTACTAGAAGGGAAGCCACAAGAAGAGTTGAAGAAGAGAATTTTAATGTGGGAGTTCCTCCCCAAGATAACCAACCTCCTCCTCAAGAACAAGCTCCTCTAGGTTACCAATCTTCGGTCAATCCTCCGACTATGACGGATGGATATATAAGGATAACTTTAGTCAAGTTGGCTCAAGCCATGAATACTCAAGCTCAATCTATGTCGGCTCAACCAAACCGGGAAGTTGCACGCTGGGTGGATCAAAATGCTAATACTATGGCTTCTTTCTTGAGGAACTTTTCAAGGATGATTCCTCGCATGTTCTTTGGGTCTAAGTATCTAAGGTGAATGAAGACCCCCAAAACTTTCTTGATGAGGTGTATAAGATTTTGTATGCTATAGGGGTGATTTCAAATGAAAAGGCCGATCCAGCCTCCTATTAACTCAAGGATGTGGTCCAAACTTGGTACACTCAATGGAAAGACAATAGGCTTTGAGAGTGGGTCCCATTGTAATGACCCGAGAGTAGCCCTTAGAATTAGGGTATTCTCTAATCAGAACACGATGTACTTGACCTTTCGGAGGTCTTGTACAAGCCCTATGACATCGTTCATTGCATACATGTATGAAAATTAGTGTGGAATTAAAACTTTTCACATAAAATAGTTCTTCAAATATCTTTCATTAAAAACATAAGGAATATAGTTAAGTCTCAAGTCACCATCTTAGACACATGAATACTTCGAACATGGCCCGTACAATCAAAATGTAAAACTCAGTCTATTACTATTATTTGGATAAAAAGAGTCTAAAGATAGTTATGTCCTCGATTCAAGTGAGTACATACTTCAACTTTGATTGAAAGAGTCTAGATTCCAAGTCTTGCTTCAAGACACCCCTCACCTGCTAATCACATCTTTAGATATAGACAAAAAGTATAGAATTAGTACAATGCATGTACTAAGTTTGACATAATGCATAAAATCATGATAAAGGGACATTTGAGTCAAAATATGTTCTTTTAGGTTAAAACTTCATACATAAAGAAGCACATTTAAACACCAAACATCACATATAAGACACATTCCAAGTCATACTCAATTTATAGAAATTTAGGTAACATTACAATGAACTTAAAGCAACTCATATGACATAATATAGCATCAAGAATACATCAAAACACACAACCATGTGGCCCTCCTACCAAAGGTGATTCTAAGGTTCAGAGTAATTTATGAAAGGAACGCCCATACAATCCTTTCACGCACACCTCATAGATCTTATAGACTACCTAGGAAAATATTATTCCCATGTCATGAATTAACCTTTCTACCTAGAATTACTCTAAGACTAATCTGAGTAAGACATGAAGAGAACACCTATACCCCCTCTTCAAGCCTACCTAAGCAACCCTCAAAGCTACTCTAAATACTTGATTTTTCATTAACATATTGTAACAACCCTAAAAATGGCTATGCTAAATAATGATCAATGTGTCTAGAATAAGTACGATTAGACCGGGTTCACACGAATTGATGCGCGTAAAACCAGACCTCTGAACCCTTACGACAGACAAGCCGACTAACATGGGGAGTTATTTGATCTAGGAAAATTTGGGTCTTGCCATGTAGGGCTACCGAATAACTTGGGGAGTTATTTGATCTAGGAAAATTTGGGTCTTGCCATGTAGGGCTACCGAATATGAAGATTTACTCGGATGAGTGTAAAACATACTAAATGGCCAAGTTCATTGGAATACGATGAAATGAATATTATGCAATGAAATTATGAAACCCTAGAAGAGTTAAGTACGAGTGTAAAACACACTAAATTGCCAAGGGCATTGGCATACAATGAAATGAATATTATGTAATGAAATTATCAAACCTTATAAGGGTTAAGTAAGAGTGTGAAACACACAAATGGCCAAGTGCATTGGCATATGATGAAATGAACATTCATGTAATAAGGGGTGAGTAATTATGAAGAGAAAGTTTGCTAAAGTTAATGAATGTGGTGACAACATGATAAGAGGCTAATATAAAAGATGAGAGCAATCTCAAATGAGCCTAAGTAAATGTTACCAAAATGTACTCACCTATGAGAGTGTAAAGTTAATGAAGAGAATAAACACTCTAATGAAAGTATTGAGATTAATATACACTTAATACTAATGATGAGATGAGAAATCATCTATTGAGATATGATGTGCTCATACTAGAAGCCAGCTTCCATGACGTAAGAGTTGAATGGAATGGAACTTTATAATGAAAACAGATAGACTAGCTATGAATGGTGATGCCTTCTTTCGGGAAGGTCAGAGGTTCACGTAACTCTTATGAGATGAGACTATCCATCATGCTGGGTATAGGTCTCCTTATATCTCCTAGTATTCGAACCTATACTGCCAATATAAGGATCTGGCGGAGTTCAATTCCCATGTACGCTAGCATGTTTTCAGTCACATTGGCCGCTTATTACACCTCTTTTCGGTGTAGGGTAGACACTGGATTTCATGATGCTCACACGATCTATGTCGGTTAAAGTTAAAGTTCCTAATGAATGAATGAGGCCATCGTCAAATGATGTACATAATGAAATGAATGATACCAGAGGTTTTAGGATAGGATGATCAAGAAGTGATCTAGACTTAAGTAATGACAGTAGGTTATTCTTGATCATTGCATAGCGAACCCGATAAAAGTCTTAAACTACATCCTAGGTATAGCTGGTGTTTTTACACTAGCCTATGAAAGAAATAAAATGAAGTACGAATGAATGAATGAAGCAAAATTTGTGTTTGCTAAAGAAGGCTCCCTAGTTGAGGTCCCATATGTTGAGCCCTCATTTTGGGAAGTCTTAATGTCAAGTCCTTGATTCCAAGGTCTCATGGTATAAGCATGAATGATATGAAGGATGTTATGTTTTATATGCAAAATGATATGTGCTATGTGTAAAATGTTATGTGATGTGCGCAATATGATAAGTATGACGATGCATGCTACTCTCATGGCATAACTTTCCTAATCCAAATTCGGAAAGCTCACTAACTTTCCTGATCCCATTTTGACAAGTCCAGTGACTTGACTTTCCTGAATCATGTTGTTAGGAAAGAGTTGTTCTTACTCATGCATGTCCTTGGTGTGAACTTGCATATACCCATACTTAGTACAAATGTGAACTAATCCCATACAATTCTGCAATTTTAGGTTCAGGCACAGGTGGAAGCTAGAGCTTACAGGTTGACGTTGCAACTATTCGGACGTGGAGCTTTTATCCGGACTTAGTAGGCCCTCATGCTTTCGAGGATGTATATCATTATTATCTAGCTTAGATGTAGGCTATAACTAGTGGGGCATGCTCCACTAGTGTTTGTTTCCGCTTTTGTTCAAACTTTGTATTGGTGTTGTTTTGGCAAAAATACTTTTTATAAAATTATGAATTGATTTTTTTATTTGATTATCTCTTTATTAGATGGTTGATTTGTGAACGCCTATGATGTTAAGTAAAATTTATACATGTACATTAAGAAACAAAAGTTTCAAATTTTTTGCTAAAGTTAACCTAGATGAAGTAAGAAAGACGTATGTAGGCTTGTCTGCAACCTCTGAGAGGTCGACGATGCCGGTCTCGTCTGGGGTCTAGATTCTGGTCGTGACAAAGTTGGTATCAGAGCCCTAGGTTAAATTCTGAGAATATTAATTTCACATCAACCACATTGAGTAGTTTTTAAGTCATGGTAGTGAAGTGTACCACTATCCTGAATTAAAGACTACATGATACATAGGAAAATTCCCTTCTTCTGATCTTGTTGTTCCATCTCTAATGTCTGATTCCTTGGTGTTATGAGAGTATCTAACATCAATTCTACTTTTTCAAAAAATGAACACAAGAAGGAACGTTGATCGGGGAAGAGGAGAAGCAGTTGCTGGTGGAAACCAAGTTCCTTCCCAGGCCCTAGTTGCTGAAATGGAGATGTCTCTTAACCCAGCTGGGTTGACAGATGGAGAAGTAAGGACAACCCTTGTACAGATGGACCAAGTCATCACCTTACAAGCTCAGGCTATAACAGCCCAGGCAGAGCAACAAGGTGCTCCCAGGAATAACCCACTTTCCAACTCCATGGCTAGTAGGTTAAGGGACTTCACGAGGATGAATCCTACCGCTTACACTGGATCTAAGATTGCTGAGAATCTCGAGGAGAAGTGTAGGGTAGCTATGCTGCATGACAGGATGGGACTTTCTAGACTTATGGTCCATGTCCAACAAGTGGAGGAAAGTTGGAAGAGGAAACATACTAGGGCAGGGAACAAGTCAAGGCAAGCTGAGATGAATTTTTCAAGGAAGAGTATTATTGAAATCAGGGATACGCTCATGTTTAAGAAGGGACTCTCCCACCAAGGGGAGTCAAGTTCATCCAAAGGTGTACGCTTTCCTTTGTAACTCCTTTGCTTGCTCTCACTTTTGAGATATTGTTTGAATTTCTGCATGATCCTATAGTGGTTAGTACGCCTTTAGGAGAGAATGTAAGAGTTGATAGAGTATACAAGGATTTCCCAATAGTTGTATGTGGTAAGAGTATGTGTGCAGACTTGGTTGAGTTACCCATGCATGATTTTGATGTTATTCTTGGTATGGACTTGCTTCATAGTTGTAATATTTGTATGGATTGTCGTAGTAGGGTTGTAAGTTTTGTTTCCCTAATGAAAAAGATCTAGTCTGGGAGGGGTACCACTCGAGTCGTCCTAATCCCTTGATTTCGAACCTTAAGGCCAATAAAATGATGTCCAAGGGGTTATTGTATCACCTTGTGAGTGTTAACGATATATACCATGAAATTCCTCCCATAGACTCAGTGCCTGTAGTTAATGAGTTCCAAGATGTATTTCCTGATGATTTGCATGGAGTTCCTCCCCCTTGAGAGATTGACTTCGATATCGACTTAGAACCCGATACCAAACAAATTTCAATTCCTCATTATAGAATGACTCAAACTGAACTTAAAGAGTTGAAGCTGCAATTAAAAGATCTCAACGACAAGGGTTTCATTCAGCCGAGCATATCCCAATTGGGCGCTCTAGTGTTGTTTACGGAAAAGAAGGGTGGAACCCTTCGAATGTGTATAAATAATCATCAGCTCAACAAAGTCACTATCAAGAATAGGTATCCACTTCCCTGAATAGATGACTTATTCGGCCAACTCCAAGGGTCTAGTTTCTTCTCAAAGATTGATCTTCATTTAGGGTACCATCAGCTTACGGTTAGGGATAAAGATATTCCAAAGACAGCCTTTCATACCCATTATGGTCATTACGAGTTTCTAGTTATGTTATTTGGTTTCACTAATGCATCTGTTGCATTTATGGATCTTATGAACAGAGTCTTTTTTGAATACCTTGACTCTTTCGTCATAGTATTGATAGCATTCTCATCTACTCTAAGACCAAGGAAGAGCATGAACAACATTTGAGACTAACCTTGCAGGTACTTAGATAACATCAGTTGTATGCCAAATTCAGCAAGTGTGAGTTCTAGCTTAGATCAGTGACCTTCCTGGGTCATGTTGTGCCGACAAAGGTGTGGAGGTAGATCCCAGGAAGATTGAAGCTGTTAAAAACTGGCCAAAACCTCTTACTCCATAAATAATCCTAGATTCTTGGGATTGTATTATCGCAGGTTCATGGAGTGTTTTTCTTCCATTGCTTCCTCACTGATAACCTTGACTAAGAAAAATCCAAGTTTGGATGGAGGGAGGCTTGTGAGAATACTTTCGAGGAGCTCAAGGATAGACTCACTTCAGCCCCGGTGCTTACTTTGCCTAAGTGTGGTGAGAATTACACTGTGTATTGTGATGCATCTAGGGTTGGTTTGGGTTGTGTTCTTATGCAGGGTAGTAAGGTGATAGCTTATGCATCAAGACAACTCAAGGTTCATGAAAAGAATTATCCCACTCATGATCTGGAGTTGGCAGATATGGTGTTTGCACTGAAATTGTGGAGGCACTACTTGTATGGAGTGCATGTGGATGTGTTCACAGACCACAAAAGTCTCCAGTACGTGTTCACACAGAGGGAGTTGAATCTACGTCAGCGGAGGTGGTTGGAGCTGTTGAAGGAATATGACATGAATTTCCACTACCATCCAGGTAAGGCTAATGTTGTAGTGGATGCTTTGAGTAGGATGATCATGTTAAGTACAACCCACGTTGAGGATAATAAGAAGGAGTTGGTGAAAGATATACACAGACTAGACAGACTGGGTGTGCGGTTAGTTGACTCTACTAGTGGGGGTGTTTCAGTTCATCCTAGTTCTAAATCATCCTTACTAGTTGAAGTCAAGGAGGTTCAGCATCTTAATCCTGTGTTGATGGAGCTGAAGAACTCAGTGTTGGTTAAGATTAATGAGTCTTTTGCTTTGGGAGATGACGGCATACTTAGGTACTAGGACATGCTATGTGTATCAGATATGGATGATTTGCGGACCAAAATCATTGAAGAGACCCATGGTTCCAGATATTCCATATATTGAGGTTCCACCAAGATGTATCATGATCTTAAGCAAATCTATTGGTGGGATGACATGAAGAAGGACATTGCAGACCATGTGGCCAAATTTCCTAATTGTCAATAGGTCAAGCAGAATATCTTCAGCCTGGGCGGTCTTACTCAAATTATTGAGGTTTCGACTTTTAAATGGGAGGCCATTACTATAGACTTTGTGGTTGGTCTTTCGAAGACTAGGAGACAACATGACTACATATGGGTTATTGTGGACAAGATGACTAAGTCTGCCCACTTTATCCCTGTGAAGTCTACTTACAGAGCCGAGGATTATGCAAAACTCTAAATTGATGAGATTTTGAAATGGCATGGGGTTCCGTTGTCTATCATTTCAAATGGAGGATCTCAGTTCACTTCACATTTCTGGAGATCCTTCTATATGAGCTTAGGCACACAGGAGAAGCTTAATATTGCCTTTCATCCTCAAACTGATGGGCAGGTAGAGCGCACCATTCAAACATTGGAGGACATGTTGAGGGCGTGTGTGATTGACTTCAGGGGTAGTTGGGATGACTATCTGCCTTTGATAGAGTTGTCGTATAATAATAGTTATCACTCCAGTATTGGGATGGCACTGCTTGAGGCATTGTATGGTAGGAGATGTAGGTCTCTAGTTGGGTGGTTCGAGGTTGGAGAGTCATCTATTTTGGGTCCAGAGATCATTCATGAGGCCTTAAAGAAGGTCAAGGTGATTAGGGACAGGTTGGCTACTGCTTACAGTCGGCAAAAGTCTTATGCAGACAACAGAAAACGACCCTTAGAGTTTGATGTTGGTGACCAGGTCTATTTGAAGATATCACCTATGAAGGGGGTGATGAGGTTTGGCAGGAAGGGGAAGTTGAGTCCGAGGTATGTTGGGCCATATGAGATCCTACAGCGTGTGGGAGAGGTGGCCTATGAGTTGGCATTGCCTGCGGAACTAGCTTCTGTTCATCCAGTCTTTCATGTCTCTATGTTAAAGAAGTGCCTAGGTGATCCAACATCGATTTTACCTGTTGAAGGTTTGGGGGTTGATGAAAATTTGTCCTATGAGGAGGTACCTGTTGAGATTTTAGACAGACAGGTCAAGCGGCTGAGGAACAAGGAGATTGCCACAGTGAAGGTATTGTGGAGGAATCATCTTGTTGAGGGTGATACGTGGGAGGCCGAGGCCGATATGAGATCCCGCTACCCCCATATTTTCAGCTCTTGAGGTTAGACTTCCTACTCTTAAGTCTAAGTTTCCTTACTCTCAATTCTTTGTTGCTATTGCTTGATTGTGTATAGTTACTATGTTATGATCTGACTAGCATTACGCGAAATAGTTAGTAGCGTCATTCGAGACGAATGCTCCTAAGGGGGGGTATAACATAACAACCCTAAAAATGCCTATGCTAAATAATGCTTAATGTGTCTAGAATTCCTACGATTAGACCGGGTTCACACGGATTGATGCACGTAGAACCAGACCTCTAAAATCTTACGACAGCCAATCCAACTAACTTGGGGAGTTAGTTAAGCTATGAAATGTTGGTTCTAGCCATGTAGGGCTCCCGCATATGAAGATTTACTCGGATGAGTCTTTACCGGACTTAAAAAGAGGAAATCTTAAGTTTGGAGGGTCTAGGGGTAAAATGATCTTTTTCCAGGCTAAGTTAAGTATTGTAATTACCCTAAATATATAACTTATTATTTAATTAATAAGATGGAGAGGCATTTTGGGGAGAGAGGGCCGAAAATTGGGTCTTAGAGTGAAGTCTTGCTCCACCTGGGTTCGAACCTAGGTGGAAGCGGTGATTTAAATTGTTTTTTTATTTAAATTTGTAAATTAATGTAATTTATTAATATTAATTATTTATTGGATGATTTAAAATAGAAGGGAAATCAGATTTTTTAATAATTAACTAAACCTTATTTAACTATGAATGAAGCCTCATGGTTTGTATGTATAGACCCATAAGTCTAGCATACGTTTAAAAATAAGTGAATCTAAGATGTATATAATAAAATGATGTAACCCTAGAAGGGTTAAGTACGAGTGTAAAACATGCTAAATGGCCAAGTGCATTGGCATACGATGTAATGAATATTATGTAATGAAATGATGAAACCCTAGAAGAGTTAAGTACGAGTGTAAAACACAGTAAATTGCCAAGGGCATTGGCATACGATGAAATGAATATTATGTAATGAAATTATCAAACCTTATAAGGGTTAAGTAAGAGTTTGAAACACACAAATGGCCAACTGCATTGGCATATAATGAAATGAACATTCATGTAATAAGGGGTGAGTAATTATGAAGAGAAAACGTGCTAAAGTTAATGAATGTGGTGACAACATGATAAGAGGCTAATATAAAAGATGAAAGCAATTTCAAATGAGCCTAAGTAAATGTTACCAAAACGTACTCACCTATGAGAGTGTAAAGTTAATGAAGAGAATAAACACTTTAATGAAAGTATTGAGATTAATATACACTAAAAAATAATGATGAGATGAGAAATCATCTATTGAGATATGATGTCCTCATACTAGAAGCCATCTTCCATGACGTAAGAGTTGAATGTAATGGAACTTTATAAGGAGCATGATAGACTAGCTATGAACGGTGATGCCTTCTTTCGGGAAGGTCGGAGGTTAACGTAACTCTCATGAGATGAGACTGTCCGGCATGCTGGGTATAGGTCTCCTTATATCTCCTAGTCTTCGAACCTGTACTGCCAATATAAGGATCTGGCGGAGTTCAATTCCCATGTACGCTAGCATGTTTTGGGTCACACTGGCAAGTGATTCCAACTCTTTTCTGCGTATGGGGAGACACTTGATTTCATGATGCTCACATGATCTATGACGGTTAAAGTTAAAGTTCTTAATGAATGAATGAGGCCAACCTCAAATGTTGTACATAATGAAATGAATGATACCAAAGGTTTTAGGATAGGATGATGAAGAGGTGAGCTAAACTTAAGTAATGACACTAGGTCATTCTTGATAATTGCACACTGAACCCGATGAATGTCTTAAACTACATCCTAGGTATAGCTGGTGTTTACACTAGCCTATGAAAGATATGAAATGAAGTACGTATGAATGAATGAAGCAAAATCTGTGTTTGCTAAAGAAGGCTCCCTAGTTGAGGTCCCATATGTTGAGCCCTCATTTTGGGAAGTCTTAATGTCAAGTCCATGATTCCAATGCCTCATGGTATAAGAATGAATGATATGAAGGATGTTATGTACTATATTAAAAATGATATGTGCTATGTGTAAAATGTTATGTGTTGTGTGCAATATGATAAGTATGATGATGCATGCTACTCTCATGGCATAACTTTCCTAATCCAAATTTGGAATGTTCACTAACTTTCTTGATCCTATTTTGGCAAGTCCACTGACTTGACTTTCCAGAATCATGTTGTTAGGAAAGAGTTGTTCTTACTCATGCATGTCCTTGGTGTGTACTTGCATATACCCATACTTAGTACAAGTGTGTACTAATACCATAAAATTCTACAATTTTAGGTGCAGGCACAGGTGGACGCTAGAGCTTACAGGTTGACGTTGCAGCTATCCGGACGTGGAGCTTTCTTCCGGACTTAGTATACCCTCATGCTTTCGAGGATGTCTACCATTATTATCTATCTTAGATATAGGATATAGTTAGTAGTTCATGATCCACTAGTGTTTCTTTCCACTTTTGTTCAGAATTTGTATTGGTGCCTTTTTGGTAAAAATACGTTTAGTAAAATTATGAACTGATTCTTTCATTTGATTTTCTCTCTATTAGATGGTTGATTTATGAACGCCTATGATGTTAAGTAAAATTTATAAATGTATGTTAAGAAACAACAAGTTTCAAATTTTCCTCTAAAATTAAACTAGATTAAGTAAGAAAGATTTATGTAGGCTTGTCTGCGACCTTTGAGAGGTCAACGACGCCGTTGTCGTCTGGGGTCTTGATTCCAATCGTGACACATATATTCACTAAAGTCATTACATTTATTAAATCCTTTAAGAGATATTCAACATGTAAGGAAATTCACATAATGGTCTTGAAGAATACCTAAGGACTCACACACTAACATCTTCAAAGACTAGTCGTGCAATGTCTAGATAGCATCCCATTTCACCACCTAAACTTCATAGTACTTCTACGACACTAGTATGTATCCCACGTAATAAGAATAGGCAATAATTGACATAGAACATGTCACCTAATCATGGAATTCGGAGTTATGAACCTACTTCGATGGAGGTTGTTCGACTTGCCAATGGTAGAACTTAAGACACATCCTATGTCGGCACAGGGTTAAGAAATATGAAGGATTTCTTTGTACTCTAACCTCACCTTTAACTATAAATACTCCCCTTACCAATACTCACTCAGTGCTAGCCTTTGTTCTCATAGAGTATTTCAATCAAGGAGTATGTGAATAGGTTTCATATCTAGTTCATAACCAAATCACATAACACCTTACCAAAGTGGTCCCCTAGGGTTGCCTTACAATGGTTAAGAGGATAGCTCAATGACTTTCCTAAGGATGATTTCATGTCGTTCCAGCCAACCAACCTTAAGTCTATTATTCACACAAGAAGAATACTATTACGGCTTTCGACTTCAAGGATATCATAATCTTCTTTCTAAAAGGTTCCACATAAATGACCTTCTTTCCTATATTCAAGATCATATTCATTTAATAATATACATTAATGCCAAAGGGTGTTCTAACTTACTAAGTCAAAGATTCATATTCATTCATGTATCAAGCAAGGGACATAGGTATACCTAGACAAGACACACTTCACTTTACATTATCACATATAGCATCTCATTCAAGAAGCACATAGGCACAACTATATATACTTACAAGTCATCCTAGACAATTTTATAGGCTCATAAATGTAAGCCATCACAAGCCTTATTTGAGTCATCAAGAAGCATCATACTTTAATAACCAATCATTATACATAAGAACTTCCCTATAGCCTAATAGAGACCCATATCATCAACTGGGAAAACTCATGCTTAGACTTCACATAGCACATAAGTCATCAAGACCTTCCTATGACTCACATAATCAAGATATAACATGATAATATCATGATACATAAAGTAATGCTAAAGAGGCCACATTGTCTCACAATTCATAAAGTAATGCCGAAGAGTCTACATAATTCACGAGTATAGCACATAAGCACCGCCACCATAAGTGGACAATAAAATCATAATCACAATTCAATCTATAGCCAATTCAATTAATACAATACCCAAAGGCCGTTACCAATGGTCATGATCATGACCAATTTAATCCAATAATCATAATGTACGATGAATTCAAGGTAATTCAATATGAATTTATCAATCTAAGACAGCCTACACATGATTATAACATAATTCTTCCATAATTCAATAGCCCAAATCAAACTATACAATAATTCAATAGTATAGAGACATGATCACTTCACCCATAAAATAGACACAAATTAGGAGGGCATGGTTTGCATGGGTTCATAGAGTTTTAAGGTTAAAATTATCTAATTAACATAAATTCAATCATAATACAATGTTTTAAAACATTTTATGCTAGAACTCATGGCTAGATGTTAAATTAGAAAGAATCATGTTTTGATCATATTTGAAAAATCATTGGAAATGAATCCTTGAACAAAGACGATTCAAGGATAAAGAATCATACCTTAATTGTGATGAAAACCCACAAAATTGTTGGAGAAAAACTTGTAAAATCTATATTCTTACTTGGAGCTTCAAAGCTTCATGAATGGAGGTTTTGGAGAAAGAATGGAGAGGTTTTGGTTTGACTTAAGGGTTTAGATTTGATTGGTGAGTTTAGGGGTATAAAAAGACTCAATTACCGTCAATAAGTCATCCCAAAGTTATCCAAAATACCCCTGCACTTATTATACAATTTAACCAATTCAAATTTAACTTAAAATGACGCGACCATATTTGGGAGTTTACTACACATCGCGGAGGCATTTTCAAATCTTGTTTCTGGAAAGTTTCAAGACAGAATGGTTCATGATAGCCTTGCATAGCAGGGAAAGATTTTTGCCCATTCATTGCCATTTGTGCGAAGCACAGCCATTGCCAAATCTTGGCTGGTGCGGCAGCTTGGTTGTCCCATGTTTGGGTCCTCTTTGGGGACTGTTAGGCTGGCCCCTTGGGCTTCGTTATCGGAAGTTTCAACCCTTTACATGTCCTTATACACATAGGAACCACTGATACTCAGTTTAACCTCAAACCATCCTTCAAAACTTCACTACAAAACACTAGGATACACTAGTTTAGCTTCAACTAGTTTCTGAACGTCTTGGATGTGCTTGGACGTTTGACATTTAAACACTTCCAAACTTTATTTACTACCTCTAAACACTGTTATTAACTATTTTAGGACTTTAAAACCTCATGACACAAGTGTTAGTCTCTAGTTCAACCTACCTCTTTTTTAGGGTCATTACAATCTCCCCCACTTGGACAACATTCGTCCTCGGATGATACTTGCTTCCCATAAAACACTTTCAAGAGATAATAAACTCAATACTATCAGAACATAGCCATGCCAAACCTTACACAATACACATATTTAGGAGGAACACCAATTTCACATACTTAAGAGACTCATAACACAACAAGAGGATCTACGACTTATCATGTAATATGACTCACATTCTTCAGTTCTAATAGGAGGAACTCCTTTTCCATTCATTATCATGCTCATATACATCAATTCTATACAAATTACAACCATTTTTAATAAAAACACTGTTTAGTCAAAATTTGAAAATCTTTAGAGTGAACTACCAAATCATTATAGTGAAGCATGCTCAAATTTCCAAAAATGCAACTCTTAAGCAATTTATGATGAAAGCATGACAATATGAAAGATAAAAACATATAAACTCATTTTACAACATAACTATAACTTCATAAAATGCACAATGCAAGAAATAAATGAAATTCAATTCAAACAAGACTCTTTGACACCATGCAACATGCAACATGCTACTATGACTTTCTAACTCTCAAGCTTGAGTTGAATTGAAAAGATGAGACAATCAATCAAAACTCCACTTCTAACCATACTTCCCCACTTAGAAGGAACCCATAAGCTAAAGAGAAAACAGGGACTTACCAATATCATCATCCTCATCCGGCTTTGATCCTCTAGCCTGGAGTGCATAGAAACGATTCCTCTTTGGAGCACCACCTTCCAGAACACTAGGAGGATCTTGCTTAAACTCTTTTCCTCTAGCTGCTCCACTAGGAAAATCCCTCACCTTATGTTCATCCTTACCATAACCAAAGCAATTTCCGGTAACAACTAGGCACTTCTTAAAGTGCTTCTTCCCACAAGTAACACAAGTAGGCTTACCACCTTAAGAACCACTACCATCTTCACCCTTGACCTTATGAGCACTAGGTCCATCATTGTTTGGATCCCTCTTCTTTAACTTAGATTGGTTTTAATCATTGTATCCACCCCTTTTCAAATTCCTTGATATCCTACTAAGTTTGGACTCTTTAATGAATTGAAAATACATCATGAGCCTACATAAGTTCATATCATTGTGGAGCATGGACGTAGGACACTCTTCTTTCACTAGGTCGGCAACACCGATCACAAACCTACTCATCTCATTCCTAGGTTTAGACACCGAGATGGAGCATATCTAGACAACATGGTAAACTTCAAGGAATACTCCTCAACACTCATACTATCATGCTTAATGAACTCTTCAACCTTTACCTCTCTCCTATCATGGGTAAAGTACTTTTGTAAGAAAGCTTCCTTAATCTCTTCCCACTCTATAGGTACTGACTCAACCGACCTATTATCTTTCCATTGAGTGTACCATACTTGAGAAACATCCCTCAATTGGTACGAAGCTAACTCCTCCTTCTCCCTAGAAGTCACCCCGATGGCACTCAACACCTTATATACCCCATCAAGAAACTTTTGGGGATCCTCTCCCACATAAGATCCAAGAAATATAGGAGGATTCATCCTCACAAATTCCCTCAATCTAGAGGTCATGGTACTCTCCAAAGCATTCACTCTATACCCAACATCTCTAATCACATGAGTGGTCATGGCTCGGTCTAGATCAGGTAAAGCCTCTCTAATCTCCTCATTAGTCATGTTCGAGGGAACCACCAGAAACTCATTACCTTCACCTTCAATAGGTACTTGATCACCTCGGGGAGGCACTTGAGAATCTTGAGGAACTTGAACTCCTTGTGGTGCTAGTCTACCTTAGGGAGCTTCCTCTTGCACTCCTCCTTCTTCAAATCTTCTAGTGGTCATTCTTTTTGTATTCATATTTCTATAAACACAAGATAAGAGATTAGGAATAGACACTAGTAACCTTAACTCTATAGGCACGACACAAGATTGATGAAGAAAGTGAAACTCTATCGTCCTATAGCCTTTCGCCCATAGATATGTCACTACTCACACCGATGAACAAGACTCTACGAGACGTGAATTTTTAAGACTTTTTGATTCCCAAGACCACTTTCATAACCTATGCTCTGATACCAATTTCGTAACGACCCGAGAGTACCCCCTAGAAGTTAGGGCATTCTTGAATCGGAACACGGAGTACTTGACCTCTCGGAGGTCTTGTACAAACCCTATCACATCATTCATTGCATACATGTATAAAAAGTAGTGCTGAATTAAAACTTTTCACATGAAATAGTTCTTCAAATATATTCCATTAAAAACATAAGGAATATAGTTAACTCTCAAGTCACCATCTTAGACACATGAATACTTGGAATACGGCCCATAAAATTGATATGTAAAAACTTAGTCTATTACAATAATTTGGATAAAAAGGAGTCAAAATAGAGTTATGTCCTCGAGTCAAGTGAGGACATACTTAAACTTTGCTTGAAATAGTCTAGATTCCAAGTCTTGCTTCAAGACACCCCTCACCTACTAATCACACCTTTAGACATAGACAAAAAGTATAGAATTAGTACAACACATGTACTAAGTATGGCATAATGCATAAAATCTTGAGAAATGGACATTTGAGTCAAAATATGGTCTTTTAGGTTAAAACTTCATACATAAGTATAACAACCACATTTAAACACCAAACATCACATTTTAAGACACGTTCCAAGTCATACTCAATTTATAGCAATTTAGGTAACATTACATTGAACTCATAGTAACTCATATGACATAAAACATCATAAAAAAATACATCAAAACACAGAACCATGCGACCCTCCTACCAAAGGTGATTCTAAGGTTCATTTGAGTGAGTTATGAAAGGACCGCCATACAATTCTTTCACACACACCAAAGAGATTCTATAGACTACCTAGGATAAGATTATTCTCATGTCATTAATTAAATTTTCTACCTAGAATTACTCTAAGACTCACCTGAGTAAGACATGAAGAGAACGCTCATACCCCCTCTTAAAGCCTACCTAAGCAATCCTCAAAGCTACTCTAGATACTTTTCTTTTCATTAACATATATTCAATGAAGTCATTACATTTATTAACTCCTTTAAGAGACATTAAACATGTAAAGACATTCACATAATGGTCTTGAAGAAGACCTAGGGACTCACACACTAACATCTTAAAAGCCTAGTTGTGCAATGTCTAGATAGCATTCCATTCCACTACCTAAAATTCATAGTACTTTTCAAACACTAGTATGTATCACACATAATGAGAATAGAAAATAATAGTCATAGACCATGTTAGCTAATCATGGAATCAAGATTCATGAACCTACTTCAATGGAGCTTGTTCTACTTGCCAATGGTAGAACTTAAGACACATCCTGTGTAGGCAAAAAGTTAAGCAATATGAAAGGTTTCTTTAAACTCTAGACTCACCTTTAACTAGATCTACTCCCCTTATCTTACTCACTCGGTGCTATCCTTTGTTCTGATAGAGCATTTCAATCAAGAAGTATGGGAAAAGGTTCTAAATTTAGTTCATAACTAAATCACATAACATCTTACCAAAGTAGTCCCGTAGGGTTTCCTTACAATGCATAAGAGGATAGCTCAATGACTTTCCTAAGGATGATTTCATGTCATTCCATCCAACCAACCTTAAGTCAATAATTCACATAACGATACCATTACGGTTGTCCACTTCAAGGATATAATAACCTTATTGCTAAAAGGTTCCACATAAATGATCTTTTTTACTATATTTAAGATCATATTCAATTCGTACATATACATTCATGAAAAAGGGTGTTCTAACCTACTAAGTCAAGGATTCATATTTATTCATGTATCAAGAAAAGGACATAGGTCTACCTAGACAAGACACACTTCACTTTACATTATCACATATAGCATCTCATTCAAGAAGCACATAGGCACAACTAGATATACTTGCAAGTCATCCTAGAAAATTCTATAGGATCACCAATGTAAACCATCACAAGCCTGACTTAAGTCATCAAGAAGCATCATACTTCAATATCAAGTCATTACACATAAGACTTCTCTATAGCCTACTAGAGACCCATATTATCAACTAGGAGAACTCATGCTTAGACTTCACATAGACATAAGTCGTGAAGACCTTCCTATTACTGACATAATCAAGTTATAACATGATAATATCATAAAACATGAATTAATGCCGACGAGGCCACATTGTCTCACAATTCATTAAGTAATGTCGACGAGGCCACATATTCACAAGTATAGCACATAAGCACCGCTACCATAAGTGGACCATTCCAATCATAATCACAATACAAGACCTATATTACATAATATAAAGAGAGTTAGAGCACATACCACCAATCCACTCTCACAACTTCAATCCATTGCCAATTCAACCAACATAATACCCAAAGGCCCCCAATGGCGATGATCACCAATTCAATCCAATAGTCATAATGTACATTAAACTCAAGGTAATTCAATATGAATTTATCAATCGAAGACAGCCTACACATGACTCTAACATAATTCTTCCATAATTCAATAGCCCAAATAAAACTATACAAGAATTCAATAGTATAGAGACATGATCACTTCATCCATAAAATAGTCAAGACTAGGAGTGCATGGTTTGCATGGGTTCATAGAGTTTTAAGGTTAAAATCATCAAATTAACATCAATTCAATCATAATACAATGTCTTAAAATATTTTATGCAAGAACTCATGGATAGATGTTAAATTAGAAGGAATCATATTTTGATCATCTTTAAAAAATCATTGGAATTGACTCCTTGAAGAAAGAGGATTCAAGGATGAAGAACCATACCTTAATTGTGATGAAAATCGCACAAAATTTACGGAGAAGAACTTGTAAAATATGTTTTCTTCCTTGGTTCTTCAAACCTTCATCAATGGAGGTTTTGGAGAAAGAATAAAGAGGTTTTGTTTTGAGTTGAAGGTTTAGCTTTGATTGGTGAGGTTAGGGGGTATAAAAAGACTCAATAACTGTCATTAAGTCATCCCAAAATTATCCAAAAGACCGCTGCACTTATTATACAATTTAACCATTTCAAATTTGACTTAAAACGAAGTGACCAAATCTGGGAGTTTACTGCACGTCGCGGAGGCATTTTAAAATCTTGTTTCTGGAAAGTTTCGAGACAGAATGGTTCGTGACAGCCTCACGTAGAAGATCAAGATTTTTTCCCATTCATTGTCAGCTGTGCGACACGCAGCCACTTCATATCTTGGTTGGCGCGCTAGCTTGACTATCCCATGTTTGGGTCCTCTTTGGGGACCGTTAGGCTTGTCCCCGGGTTTTGTTCTCAGATGTTTCAAACATACATGTATTTCAACGCATAGGAACCACCGACACCCAGTTTCACCCTCAAACCATCCCCCAAAACATTACAACAAAACACTACGACACACTAGTTTAAGTTCAACTAGTTTTTCAACGTCTTGGATGTTCTTGGACGTTTGACCTCCAAACACTTCCAAACTTTATATACTGCCTCTAAACACTATTATTAACCATTTTAGGACTTTAAAACTTCATTACACAAGTGTTAGTATCTATTTCAACCTAGCTCATTTTTAGGGGCGTTACACCCATAAGTTTTGAAGTCTTTAGGAGGCCATTTCTTGATAGGTTCTTCCTAAGGGAGAAAAGAACGGCAAAAGTGGAAGAGTTTACAACCTTATTCAAGTATGTATGAGTGTGATATAATACTTTTTAAAATTCACTAAGTTGTATAAATATGTCTCTTCTTTGGTGTCCAATCCTAGAGATAAAGTGAACCGTTTTGATGGGTTTGTCCGATGATCTTGTGGAAGAGTGTCATTCAGCGATTCTTCATGAAAACATGAACAATTCTCATTTGATGGTGCATTCTCAACAAGTTGAGGAGAGTAGGGTTAAGAGGAAGAATAGGGATGCCAAGAGGGCAAGGTCCTATGATGGAAGTACTTCTAAGGGTAAGTTGGAAATTCAAGACAAATCCAAGTTTAAGAAGATATTCTCCAATCAAGTTCCTTCTAATTTCCCCAAGGCTAGTAATGATAGGGTGTCCAACCGTAGGTCCCAAGGGGGGGAAAAGTGTTGATTCATCAAGTCAGAAACCTAGTTGTACCTAATATGGTAAGAAGCATGTGGGTAAATGTTTTAAGGGAACAAACGGTTGCTATGGTTGTGGAAAGAGTGGGAAAAGGTGAGATATTGTACCATGTCCAAGGCTCAAGGAAAGGAAGTAACAAAGCATAAGAAAGCGGTCTTAATTCTGATGCTCCTAAGAAGAACCGGTTCTATGCTTTTCGATCTAGGGGTGATCAAGATAAGTCTCCCGATGTTGTTATCGCTATGTTGCATGTATTTTCCATTAATGATTATGTATTGCTAGATACCGGTGCCACATTATATTTTGTGACTTCTTTAGTGTCTATGAAGTTTGATGCGCTCCCCTATGTCTTAGTTGTACCTTTTTTTCTTCCACCCTAGTAGCTGACTCCATTGTTGTTAAAAGAGTCTGTAGGAGTTGTCCCATATTATTGTCCAATAGAGTTATATTGGCCGATATGGTAGAACTTGATATGTTGGACTTTGATATCATATTAGGGGAGGATTGGTTACATGTTTTTCTTGCTTCTATTGATTGCAGAACAAGGGTAATTAAATTCCATTTTCCTAATGAACCCATTTTAGAATGGAAGGGGGAAACTCAATCCCTAGAGGTCAAATCATTTCATGTCTAAAATCTTGTAAGAATCTCTAATAGATGTCTTTATCATATTGTTAGGATCAAGGACCTTGAATCCAAGACTCCTCCTTTAGAGTCAGTACCGTAGTGAAGGACTTTCCTGAAGTCTTCACCAGTGATTTACCCAGAATTCCTCCCAAACGGGAAATAGATTTTGGCATAAATTTGATGTTGGATACTAAACCCATTACAATTCTTGCTTATCGGATGGCCCCGACCGAGTTGAAAGAATTAAAGTCTCGCCTCAAGGATTTGCTAGATAAGGGTTTTATACAACCAAGCATATATCTATGGGGAACTCCGATATTATTTGTGAAAAAGAAAGATGGGTGTCTAACAATGTGTATTGACTACAGACAATTGAACAAGGTCACTATAAATAATAAGTATCCTCTTCCTAGGATTGATGGTTTGCTTGATCAACTCCAAGGTGCGAGTTACTTTTCAAAAATTGATTTAAGGTCAGGGTATCATCAACTTAAAGTTAGAGGATTTGACATTCCTAAAACGGCTTTCCCTAGGTATAATCACTATGAGTTCCTAGTTATGTATTTTGGTCTAACTAATGCCCCGATATCTTTCATGGACCTTATGAACAGGGTGTTACGAAATTATCTTGATTCATTTGTAATTGTCTTTATTGATGATAACTTGGTATATTCTAAGAGTGAGGATGAACACATGGATCATTTGAGGGCAACATTGCAAGTCCTCAAGGAACATCAACTTTTGCTACATATAGTAAATGTGAATTTTGGTTGAGATCGATTTATTTTCTTGGTCACATTGTTTCAACTAGGGGTATATATGTCGATCCGAAGAAAATGTAGGCGGTTAATAATTAGCCTAGACCTTTGACTCCAACAAATATTCAAATTTCTTGGGTTTTGCCGAGTATTATAGGAGATTTATTGACAGGTTTGCATCTATTGCTTCTCCTTTGACAGCCCTAACCAAAAACAAAATTAAGTTTGAATGGACGGAAGTTTTTGAATAAGGATTCCAAAAATTGAAAGATAAGCTTACCTCCGCTCCAATGTTTACCTTATCGAAGGATTTGTAGTGTATTGTGACACTTTTTGAGTAGGTTTGGGTTGTTTACTCATGCAACATGGTAAGGTGATAGCATATGCCTCCAGACAACTCAAGGTGCATGATAAGAACTATCCAACTCATGATCTTGAACTAGCGGTCGTAGTGTTTGCTTTGAAAATATGGAGGAGTTATTTATATAGTGTACATGTGGTGTGTTCATCGACCACAAGAGTCTTCAATATGTGTTCACAAGAAGGTGGTTGGAACTTTTAAAGGACTACGACATTAATGTCCTATACCACCCCGTCAAAGTCAATGTGGTTGATGACGATTTAACTTGAATGTCCATGGGTATTTTAGCCCATATTCCTGATGGTAAGAAAGAGTTAGTCGAAAAGGTACATAGATTGGTCCGGTTGGGTTTTTGGTTGGAACAATTCTACAAAAGGAGGCTCCATGGTTCATCATAATTCCGAATCATCTTCAGTGGTGGAGGTGAAATCTAAGAGACACCTTGATCCTCTATTGATGGATTTGAAGGAATCCATTCATAGTTAGTTCAATGAATCATTCTCCCAAGGGGTGATGGGCTACTTACGTACCAAGGTAGATTGTTTGTGCCGGATGTGGATAATCTAAGAAGACAAATTTGGAATAAGCTCATAGTTCCCAATATTTCATTCATCCAGGTGCCACCAAAATGTATCGTGATCTATAAGAGGTCTATTGGTGGAATGGGTTGAAGAAAGCTATAGCGGAATTTGTGTCTAAGTGTTCTAATTGTCAACAAGTTAAGGTCGAGCATCAAAGACCGGGAGGATTAACTCAAGACATAGCTATTCCTACTTGGAAGTGGGAAGATGTCAACATGGATTTCGTAGTGTCTTTGCCTCAAACATATAGGCAAAATGATTCCATATGGGTTGTTGTTGATAGGTTAACAAAATCAGCCCACTTTATTCCAGTCAAAACCACTTACTCGGCAGAAGATTATGCTAAGTAGTATCTCAAAGAGATTGTGATTTTTCATGGGATTCTTTTATCCATCATTTCGGATAGAGGTGTCAAATTAACTTCTCACTTTTGGAGGTCTTTCCAAAAGGGGCTTTCCAAAAGGGGCAAGTGAAACTTAATACTGCTTTTCACCCTCAAAAGGATAGCCAAGAAAAATGCACCATCCAGACCTAAGAGATATGTTGAGAGTGTGTGCCACTGACTTCAACAGTAATTGGGATGACCACCTACCTTTGATAGAACTCTCTTACAATAATAGCTACTATTTGAGTATCTCTATGGCACCATTTGAGGCACTCTATGGTAGGAGGTGTCGGTCTCCAATTGGATGGTTTGAGGTTGGTGAATTTGATCTTCTTGGTCCCGAGATAGTTTATTTGGCCATGGAAAAATTTTGAATGATAAGAGATAGGTTGAAAACAGCCTATAGACGGCAAAAATCTAATGTCGAGAATAGAAGGAGGGACCTTGAGTTTGAAATAGGCGATGGAGTCTATTTGAAATTTCAACCATGAAAGGGTTGGTGAGGTTTGGTAAAAAGGGGAAGCTTAGTCCCCGGTAAGTGCGACCTTATGAAATATAAATGCAAGTTGGGAAAGTTGCTTATGAGTTAAAATTACTAAGTGAATTAGCCTCAATTCACCCGGTATTTCATTTTTCTATGCTCAAGAAATGTATAGGCGATCCGGTGTCTATTATCCTGATAGAAGGGTCAAGGATTAATGAGAACCTTTCTTATGAATAGGTTACGGTTGAGATCTTAGATCGTCAAGTCAAGAAATTGAGGAATAAAGAGGTGACCTCTCTAAAAGTCCTATGGAGAAACCATCTAGTTGAGGGTGAAACATGGGAGGCCGAGGCCGACATGAAGTCCCACTACCCTCATCTTTTTCCTCTTACTCCTAGCCAAGGTTGAGGTTAGTAGTTTTTCTTGAAAGAAAAATTATGAATATTGTTGAACTTAGCTTGTTTTTCTAGTATGTGCATGTCTTTGTGAAAGTTCATGCTTAGATTGAATTTTCATGAATTATGTTCTCATGGTTAACTTGTACTTATGTGTAATATGTTATATTGTCCTCATGAGAGTTGCAGTGAGCATGTTTGATGTTGTTTGAAAACAAAAATTGCATGTCAAATCTTTGATATTCATTTTGAGCTCATATTGAAATTGAAAAGGTAGTTCCTCCTTATGTGATATGAAATGGTGAGCTTTTATGTGCAATGAATTGCGAATTAATTGAGAATTGACTGCCTATGTTCTAAATTCTATGATTATGTGTTGAAAGGAGTTAAGAATTCTATTATGATTTTTGACTGATCATGATTTTGTTGTTGTTGTTGGGCTGCTAGTATTGAATCTCTCTATTTCCCTATTAGAAGATTAAGGTGTCATTTGAGGACGAATATTCCTAAGGGGGGATTATATAACACCCTGGAAGTTCTATGACCTAGACTAGAGACTCACCTATTAAATAATGTTTAAAATAATGTATCTAGACCTATACTAGTGTAATAAACTCTATTTAGAAGTATTAGATTCTAAACGTCAAAGGATGACCTTTACGTCCGAAAACTAGCAAAATTAAAATAGTAGACGTTCTTAGGTCTTGTGAAGGTTTGGGAGTGTCATATGAAGTTTACAACTTGTAAAAATACTTTAAATAGGTAAAATAATGTTTATAAGGTCAAAAAATCCAGTTATGAATTCCAAGGACAACCCTACGGGTCCTTGAGGAGGGCCCAAGTGTTGGCAAGGAGGCTGCCAAAGTAGCCTGCAGAACAGCCCCTATTTGAGGGTGCCTGCGCGTCCGCAGCTAGCACTCAAATATAAAAAATTTCCTAGCGACGTAAGGCTGTAACTAACCTCTCTGCCTTAAATCGGATCCTAGAAATAAAGATTTGGAGGTGCCCCCGCAACACGCAACCATGTCCCAGATTTGGTCGCCTCGTTTAAAACTCAATTTGACTTCATAAAAATGTTTAATTTAATGAGGGGTATTTTGGATATTTTAGGAGAGGAATATATATTTATTTTAGGAAAGTTTTAAATCATTATTACCCATCCAAATCAAAACCCCAAAGAAAATAAAATCCACTCATTTCTCTCTAAATTCTCTCTCTACCCAACCTCCATTGAAGAGCATTGGAAGCTTGAAGAAGAAGTCCAAGTTTTCTCTAGGTATTCAATATCAAGACTTTCCTCTACAATTATGTAAAAATTCACAAGTTATAGAAGCTATTCACTCTTGGGATCCTTTTCCCATAGAGGTTTTTCAAAACGTGATTTCAATGTCTTTCAAAAGCCTAGTTTTCATCTAATTTCGTGGGTCTTCTTTTTAATAGGATTAATTTTGTATTGATTTGATTAACAGAATTTTAATTATGATTTTTAGGAGTGTATTGATGTTTTACCCTAAGCTTTGACCTGATTTGCTAAAAGACCCATGAATATCCCTTTTCTCCTAACCCTAACTTATGAATTAGGTTGATAGATGATTAGGGATGGTGTAATTGAATGTGTTATTGCTTAATCTACTATTATATGATGATGATGATTGGATTGTTGGATGAATATTTTGGAATTGGGGGTGGGAAAAATACGAGGGATCGCTTTCTATCCGTATGGGCGACCCCTCGCTGCCACGACATACAAGAGCTATATAGATATAATTGGAATCAATTTGAAAAAAATTATTCAATTATTCTTCAATTATTATCTAATTGAACTTGGAGGCTATTGGTAATACTTTCAAGGTTATGAACACTTTATTGGTTTAATGTTGGTCTATTCTTGATAATGTTGTTCAATTCAAGTATTATGGATAAAGTTATGGATGTATTATTATGTTATGAACACGATGGATATGAGATGATGATAGGTGTATTGTTATGAGGGATTGGAGGTGATTTCTCATGTGCGTCTTATAGTGATGATGATTGGATTGTTGGATGAATATTTTGGAATTGGGGGTGAAGTCTTGAAGGAGTTTCTTGGAGGCTATTGGTAATACTTTCAAGGTTATGAACACTTTATTGGATAAATGTTGGTCTATTCTTGATTATGTTGTTTAATTGAAGTATTATGGATGAAGTTATGGATGTATGATTATGCTATGAGCACGATGGATATGAGATGATGATAGGTGTATTGTTATGAGGGATTGGAGGTGATTTCACATGTGCGTCTTATTACTATGATTATGATATAATGTTCTCACATGATGATGGTTTGGTGATTAAAGGAGTTTCTTATCCTAGACCTATGAGCTATTGACATGTTATATGAGGGGTTAAAATCCTAAGACCAATATTAAGAATTGATGTTAAGAAAGACTTAAAAGACACTTCAAAAAGGAAATTTAGCTTAGCACCGAGCAAACAAGACAATGAGAGGTGTCTTTTCCAATGATGAAGGTAGGTTCACCAAACGTCTCATGAGGTGGAAACTCCAATGTGAATTAACATAAAGAGAGTTTCTAGTAACATTCTCCTAGTTCCTTAACTGTGTGCCCCCATAGGAAGACAATCTAGTGGATCCACCTGGATTGTACGATTATGTATAAGTTCTACCTTGGCAAGTAGAACACCTTCTTTCGGTGTGGGGTTTCTATGACACCGGATTTCATGTTTAACTCACATGGTCTATGGTCGATTATGGTGAATGTTCCCGAAAGTAAAATGAATGAATGAAAGTAATAAGATGAACACTAACTAGGATGACTTATGGGGTACTACTTAGTGTAGCTATGCATTGCATAAGTGGGACTTGAGGGAAGTCCTGGGAGGGGTTCTTATGTACTTATGTTCTACATAATGTTGATCTTATATGATGTTGGTTTCAATTGATGAACATGATATTGATCTAAATTGCTATGTATGATGATGATTATACATGATGTGATGTTATATGAGATAAAAGCATTGTTTATGGTCTCTTTACTAGTTTACTTGGTTTATGTGGGGTTATGGGGCTTCACATGAACATTGAACTAGTTTGCTTGGATTGAGATTATGAGAAAGGTTTGGTTATGCTTTGATGAAATGAACTCTAAAACATAAAATGTTGGTTTTGACTTTATTATGATGTTACTCTGAACATGAATATGATGTCTTATTATTGTTATGCTATGAACTTCTATATGCTATTGGAATGTGCATGAAAGATTTTAAGGTTTACTTGGCATGATTATAAGAAAAATGTCCCTTTGTGCATGTTTTCAGAGGGTTTACTTGTATATGTTTTCATACTTAGTACATGTGGTTTGTCGTAACCCATATTCTCTTCTATTTATACAATAATATAGGTTCGGGCCATTGAAGGGTTTCAAAGCCAATTTTCAAGAAGCTTGGATAGATTCCCAAGTTGGTGAGCCCTTAAGTCTGAGGACGAAGCCTATCATTCTAGTCCAAGCTATTTGATTAGTCTAAAGACTTTATTCTATTCCCTATCTTGTAAAGACTATATTGTATTCTCTTATGAGACATATGTTAATATTTTAAGGGCAACTCCAAAATCTTGTACTTTTATATTAGATGGTTTGTGTGAGATGATTGTATACTATTTTCGATATATGAGAAGTCTATGTGAACTTCATATGTAAAGTTTTAATTTTTCCGTATTTTAATTACCTATGAAATGCGATGATGTATGCTAAGGGATTGTCTAAGGCCTCTTCGAGGACGTAGACGCTGGTTACATCTAGGGGGTGCTCCCCGATCATGACAAATGACTTAGTTTTGAAATTTTTTACTTAAAATCAACTTATATTGTACCCCTAAAAATACCCAAAACGACCTCACTTTAATGGGACTTAAAAAGGAAAAGAATTGAAATGTCCTCATTTATTGACCATGCCCAGGTGTCCAGAGCACCTTCACAAGCCATGGTGAGAACCACGACCTGTGGTTCTGCCCGTGAAGGTTGGGACACTGGCTAGTCACTTGGTGTATTAGGCTCACAAGCCCAAGGCATTACCACGAGGGACTCCACAAGCCATGGTCAATACCACAAGTTGTGGTCCTTGAGGCAGTATCCTTGGCACTTAGGGGCCTAAGCTACTTTTTACAAGTCTAGTTTATGAAAGGCTCAAAAATCGTGGTCCCTCTCGTGAAGTTGAGGCAGTAGCCTTGCCATTTAGTGGCCACTCTACCAAGTCCAAGTCAAGACCACGAGCCCCTTCACGATGCGTGGTGAGGACCATGATTCGTGATCCCCCTTGTGAAGGTGAGGCGGTGTGCTCCAGCTAGAGGCAGCCTTGGCCGTTGAATTTGGCTTGGACCCTTTACCTTGGAACTTGCCCCTTGGCCTTGACTCAAATAACCACATTTCAACCCTAGATGACTTACCGACATTTCGGGAGTCATTTTATGATTTTTAACCTTATGTTTAGGCTCTAGCTTAACCTACCCTTTTTCGAAGTGTTACATGTTCTTATTAATAGACAATACCGTGGTTTCTTCCATTCCATTAGAGGAGTGAAATCAGGAGACTCATTATCTTCTACTTTATTCATTATTTTAGCTGAAGTATTAACTCGGACCCTAAACTATTTATTTGAAGACGAGAAATTTGTTAATTTTTGGCTCTCTAAGTGGAGTTAAAATCTGAATCATATAGCCTATGCAGATGATATGATTATTTTTTCTCTACTTATGAATACTCTTAAGAAAAATAATAGCCACCCTCCAAGAATATGAAATGCAATCAGGTAAAAGGATAAACAAGGAAAAAAATGTGTATTATTTACATAAGAGAAGGAGTCTATTGATAAAATAAAATTAGTAGAGATGTGTATTGATATCTGCAAAGGTCAGTTCCCTATTAAGTACCTGAATTTCCTAGTTACTGATGCAAGTAAAATAAAAGAACATTATGGTGATCTTATCAAAAATGTTAAAGACAAGCTTTAAGCTTGAAAAGTTAATATGTTATCTTAAGGAGGTAAAGATGTGTTGAATAATAGTGTATTGCAAAGAATTTTCATTTCTGTACTTTTCGCCATAGTCCCTCCTAAATGTGTAATAAGGAAGCTGCATAAAATATTCACTAAGTTCTTTCGGGGTAAAAGTAATTTAGAAAGAAGTAAACATTGAGCATCCTAGGAGAAGATTTGTCTTCCTAAACATGAAGTAGGGTTAGGTTTTAGATCTTTGTTTGAAGTTTCTAAAGTTATGTATGCTAAATTGTGATGGATATTTAGGACAGTAAGATCTTTGTGGGTCTAACTATTTTTGGAATAAAAATTGCAAAAATAAATTCCAACCTTGGTGCAATGGAAAGGAGGTTCATATGTATGGTAATATATGTTTGAGAGTAGGAAAATATTCGAGAAAATATTATGGTGGAAACCAAAAGGAGGTACCTCTAGCATTCGGTACGATTACTAGACAATGATTGATCCTTTATATCTTCTCCATTGATATATATATTTTTCATCCTTTATCGTAAATTGAGGTGTTTATGAATGGAAAATGATGAATTTATGATACTGAGAAATCAATAATTCTACCTCAGGTAGTTGATCAAGTGAGATTAAACTTGGACCATGTTTCTTTTTCCAATCAAAAAGGCTCTCATTGGTGGATGATAACTAGTACATGGAATTTCACAGTGAAGAGTGCATGGAGTATTATTAGAAAAAAAGATGTGACTATGGAGGCTTATAAGTATATATGGTTTAAAGGGTTGCCTTTCAAAATCCCCCTCTTTGGGTGGAGAATCAAGACTAGCAAAGTTCTACTGGAAGTTATCATGGCCAACTGGAATCCTAATACTTCCCAACATGGAAAAGATAATAATTTCCCAAAGCCCTATAAATATACCCTTAAACCTTTTTTGAAGGGTTACTTCTTTTTTGAACTAGTATTTTAATGCATGATCATCATAAGAATAAATACGTTGTCTACTTTTGCAATTAAGAAGGGGAATAGAGAGATAGAACGTGGAATACAAAAATCATAATATTTTCTTGTATATCACTAACATATATTTTTGTTTAGGATAGAGATATACCCTAGTATTGTACTTGGTTATGAAATAAGATTATTTCTTTATGCTCACTAGTTGATTCAATTTATTTTTGCTCATTGTAGTTAGACTGTTAACTAGGGTAGGTGATTAGATGTCGATAAACCATGATCATAAATTAACCTAGTAAAATCACTATTCTATAACCATATAAATCCATGAAAGGTATGTGAAGAATGAATTTTCATGTCGATGAAGTAAAGTGCAATCGGCAGTTCACCGAAGTAGTTGGATGAAGTCAGAATTTCATCGCCTAAAGTAACCAAAATTTGGATCAAGTTGAAGGATAAAATGAGCGTACAAAGGTGGTCATCGATGACTCGCTAAAAGTGAAATATAGACTCAATTAAATTCACCTACTGAGGTTCAAATACGTGAAGTTTGAAGCCAAGAAAGGGCGAGTTGAACAATAAGACGGTAATCCACTAATCAAGTAGGCGAGCCCAACTAATGTCACTGATCAGGTCGTACATGGAATTTCAGACTAATTATTACAGNCCCGTTGAGGTATGTGAGGATATTTCGTGTTGGATTTAATTCCATCAACACATCAATATTGCCTCAATTTGTAGTTTGGAGTTGTTCATATGATTTGAGTGAGTTAATGAAAAAATTTGCAAATCCCTTTTCATTGCGTTATTTATACCCCTTGGTGTTGATAGTAGTTTTCATGTCGTTTTGAGTTAGATCTGTGGGGTAATGAGTAGTGTTGATGATCCTCATAAAGTTTTGGGCAAAGAACTATGGGGTTAGGTTTGAGATTGTGAAAACGAGTTAAGTTAAAAATCTGTCAGCACGCACCTAGGCAATCTAGGCGTAGTCGCGCCTGTAGGCGCCATAAGTTTGCCTCAATCAACGAAGCCTGAAGGGGGGTGCGCCACTAGGCGACATAACCAAGCCTAAAACAATGAGGCTGTGCGTCGAGTCACCATTACGCGCAACTTGGTGTTTTCGTCTTAGTTTTGGTAGTTTTAGTCATTTAGTTTATTCAAGCATACAGATTACCATCTTCCTTAATTAATTCTATTACTTCAATGATTCTATCCACCTAGAATTATCGAAGAACTCAAATTTAAACATTGAATTCATAATTCATTTAAGCAAATTAAAGTTCAAGGTGAAAGAAAGTTAAGAAAGGTAAGAAGTCAGCCTCTAAGCTCTCAAAAGTAAGTTAAAGGAAGTCCTAAAGGTTTTCAAAAGTCTATTTAAACTCATTTTACTTTGTTTTTAAGAATCAAGTTCAAGCTAAGCGTAAGAGTAGTTGAGTAGTAAGGTTGTGAAGTTTCTTCTTCAAAGGTAGTATGTTGACATGTTTTCCAAAGAGATTAAAATGTTAAACATTTAACTAGTAAGAAACTGTATTTCCAAAGAAACCTGAGACAGTTTTAAGCAAAGGAAACTAAAGACTTTCTAAAGAAGCAAGCATGGAAACACTATACCCAAGCAGCCTTGAGCTAAGTATGTTGAGCACTAATCTCAAAACATGATCAAATATGTTTTCATAAACAAGAGCAACATATTTTGGAGTAAGTATTGAGCACCAATAGGGGGAGAGTTTCACACAACTCACAACCCCTAGAACCGGTAGTTCCTCATGGGTAGAAAAGGTTCATACTTTTTAGATGAACTCTTTTCATGTTAGACTAGTAGCAGTAGCGGTAACGGTACATGGTTGTAATCATCTTATAGGGCTCTTAAGTGATGGTTGTCGATTAAAAAAATACTCTCACAGAAGTGTCAATTTTTATATACATCATTTTAATTGTATTTATATACATCTCTAGTTAAAATAGTATCTTGCAGTTATTTAATGATTAAACATGTTTCAGGACAGTTTTCTTGGAGTTGCCCGTACTTCAAAAATTGCATCTATGGATGAGTTAAATATTCTGAGTTTAAGAGAGGCCAAGGTAGTATCCTTCTTTAATCCTTTAAAACGTAAGTGTTGCTAGCATTCCACTCGCATACTAGTACATTAATGGTACTAATGCCAGTGACTGATCAGTATTATGATTAAGACGCAGGGTAACTAGGATTGCATTCAGCTCATGTTGATCCAGTAAGATGACTCAAAGTCAGTTGGGTGATCAGCCCTTCATCTGGAAAAAAACTTTTATCTTAGTTACTTGTTGTAGTATTTAGTTTTGGATGAGTTGGGGGTCCCCAACATCCATCTGTATTGTAAAGGCTTCACTAGACATATAGTAGCAGGTTTCTTAGTCTTCTTTAACTTGTACCTCGGACTAAGATTTAGGTTGCCATTGTTTCTATAATTATTACTTTAAGATACTTCTTGAGTTATATGTCATTTAAAGTCTTGTCGAGTTTAGGTCATCCAAGCCAAAGGGTTTTCTCAAGCCAACAATTGTCATTAGGTGCCGACACGTCTAGGTTTGTAGGACTAGGTGTACAACTTGGTATTAGATCATAGATTTTGAGAGTTTAGTGAGTTTACGAAGCCGGTCTGTTTTAGTTTTAGTCATCGGGGTGAAGTGCCGCACATCTATGATTATGATGCTATAAAATATTAGGAATTTTCACATTTTTCATATGATTTTGTGCGTTATGTTATCTCAAAATATATATTCTAATGCATGCTAGCGGTTTCAAATTAAGCATGCCTCACGAAGAGCAGTAAGAGGTCATCCAGCTTGGAGAATGTTGAACATCAAGAATAGGAAACCCATTGAAATATGAAGTGCAACATCAAGGCGGAGGGGAATTACCACATTGAATTTCATGAAGCTATTAGGATGATGAGTCCAGGTGTGATAACCAACTTGGTCCTAAAAGAGGAGCTTGTCAAGAAGTGGATGACACTTTGAGGATTCGGGAATTCTCGAGGATAGGATGAATCCCTCAAGTCACTGTTTCGGCATATTGAGGATCTGAGCGAACTTCATGAGGGAACTGAAAAAATGTGTGTTAGGTGATCCATGAAAAAAGGGGCTCGAATCAGCCACAATTTATAAACATAAGCGGGCCTAAAACCATCATCTACTAGTTCACCTACGCCCAGAGGCAGACTAAGCTCATGGTCGGGAACTCCCGAGGCTAAGCCATGCAATCACAGGGGGTAGTGTGGCATATTGAAGGTAAGTAAGCCTACCTGCCTACACCAAGCATGGTAAAAAAATCACTTCGGTGTTGTCGTGAGGCTTCACGGGGGATCTTAAAGTGTGGTCAGACGGGCCCTTCATGAGAGAGTTTCCAAAGAACAAGCAAGGCGGTGGTAATGGGGGAAACAAATCTCAAGTATTCATCAGTTGCTCACCAGATAGGGCTTGCATTTAGGGGAAATACTTCTGGTTGCAGGCAGAGGGACAAACCGTTTGTATGATTCAAACAATCGACAAGAAACCTGAGAATTCTCAAGGACGTTGTAAATAATATGGTTGAATCTTTGACTATACTATCATGCATTACGAGAACCAGGAGAGAGTTTTATCTTTGTACTCTATTGTTTCTATGACTTGATATTATTCGTGAGCAACTTAGTGAACCATTCATTGTTTCCACACCTGTTGTGAGCAATTCTAGCCGAAAGAGTTTATAATGGATTGTCCCATCTCCGTCAGTCACAAGAGTACATGCTAATTTAATTGAGTTAGCACATGGTTAGAATTCGATGTCATTTTGGTATGGACTATTTTATGCCTGTTATGCCTAGTTGATGTTAGATTTCGGGTAGTCAAGTACAATTTCCAAATAAGCCAGTATTAGAGCAGAAAAAAGAAACAGTTCAGCAATGCATAAGGTTCATTTCATTTCGTATATTAAGGCAAGGGAGGTTAGTTTCTAAGGGATGCATATATCACTTTTAATCGAGTAAATGACTCTAGTGTGAGATACTCTTATTAGTCAAACCTGTAGTGAAAGAGTTCCAGAATACTTTCCAGATGATCTTCCTCAGAATTCCCCCCTGAGAAGAGTAGACTTCGTATAGATCTTCTTCATATGCTCGGCCTATCTCTATTATTCTATATATAATGTAGCCATCATAGTAGAAAAATGAAAAAATAAGAACAGTGGAAGATCTTTTAGATAAGGTTCTTTAGCCGACCACCACGTGTCTCAATTTGGGGGGCTCCAGTCTTATTTGTAGAAAGAATGATGTTCCCTTAGGATGTGTATAGATGCACAAATTGAATAAGGTACCATCAGGAAATAAGTATTCTCTTCCAAGGATAGAGACATGTGCGCACCATATTCAGAGTGCTTTCCTCGTTCTCGACAATTTATTCAAATGAGGCTTAAGCATCAGTTGAAATTAGGGATGTGATATTTCAAAGACAACTTGTAAAGCTCTTTTTATATGAGCATATGAGGTTTTAGGTAATTATTTTCGTTGCCAATTGCAACCAGAAGAGATTCATGTATCTGAGAAAAGAGTCTTCCAACCTTATTTAGATCTGTTTTGTATCGTCTTCATGATACATACTAATAATTCAAAAGATGAAGATTAAGATAGTCACTCCAAAAGTCTTAGGACTTTGAAGTAAGGGTTATATGCCAAGTTATCCAAGGTGAGTTTTCGCTTAAGTTTGTGAATTCTTGGGACATTGTTTGTTGCGTGAGGGAATGAGTGTTGAGAGCCAAAGATAGAATTAGTAGGTGTAGAGTGGCCCGAGACCCACATCTCCCCAACAGATGTAAGGAATTTTTTTGTTTGGATGGCTATACTATAAGAAGTTTATTAAGGGATTTAATCTCTCAGTCTCCTTGACACCAAACTTACTCAGAAAATAATTAAGTTTCATGGTATGTCTGAAACTTGTGAGAAAGCTTTTCAGATGTGAAAAAGAGGTGACTCTGCCTCCGGTTTTGACATTTACCATAGGAGATCAATGTTTTGTGGCGTTTGTATATGATTCATGCAAAGAGTTTGTGGCTCTGCGATGTTTATGAAGAATGACTAGGTTATAACTTGTGCCTCCAAACAGTTGAAGGTTCATGAGAAGAATTATCCAACCCACCGACTTAGAGTTCGTTGTGGTAATATTCGCCTAAAAAATATGGCATCACTACTTTTATGAGGTTCAAGTGGAATATTCACTGACCACAAGATCTTACAATAGTATTCACCCAAAAAGAGCTGTTCTCTGACAGGGAGGGTGGTTAAATACTTAAGGATTACGAAATGAGTATCTCACCCACCCAAGTAAGGCTAATGTGTTGCTGATGCATAAAGAAGGTTATGCATGGGATGTATGGCCAACGTGAAGAAAGAAAAGAGGGAAGCTAGCCAAGTTATGGACGACTTGAATGAATGAGATTCAAACTTATTGATTACAACAAAAGGAGAATAGTAGTTGACCAATGGGTGGGAAGTCATCGCTAGTGTCCAAAAGTGAAAGGAAGCATGAACCAAGACCTCTTTTTCGTGACCTTGAAGGCAAATGTTCATAAGCTAAAAAGTTTGGCTGTTGAACAAAGGGGAGATGATTGTGCTGAAAGTATGCAGGTTAGGTGTGTGTACCTAGGGGGATGGACTACTAATCAGAGAGGAAGCTAATAGATCCAGGATTCCATTCATCCAAGAATTCCACAAAAATATGTATTGCAATTTGAAAGATTTATTGGGGGGAATCATGAAGAAGGGTATTGCCTGAGTTTGTTGCCAAATGCAAGAATGCCAATAGGAAAGTAGAGAAATAAATTCATTAGAATTTTGTCTCAAATAGAGAAATCGGAATGAAGTGGGAGATGATCCCATGCACTATCATCGGGTAGCCAAGGTACATAGACAAATGTTCGATTGGGTAATGTGCTAGATTACAGAATTAGCACTTTTTGCGGTTGAAGGCCACTCATTGGTAGAGGATTATACAAAGTTTACCTGACGGAGGGTGGTGAGACTTCAGCATTCCTATTTTCGTCATTTTTCACATAGAAGGTGTACCATTCACTGCACAGTTTTGGAAGTCTATCCTTGAAAGGTTTGAGTTAAAGGTGAAGTTAAGCACTATTTTTCATCCTCGGACGGAGGAACAAGAATGTACTTATCCGACTTAGAAGATATGTTTAGATCTCGTGTGAGTAATTCCAAGGAAATTGGGATTGTGATACCTACCTTCTCATTGGGTTCTCTTATAACAAGGAGTTACATTCTAGCATCCAAATAGTCCCATAGAAGCTCTTAGGGTAACAGATGCAAATATCCTATTTGGTGGTTTGAATGTTGGTGACTCGGGTTGATGGGTGATAGGAACATTTATTTAGTTCACCAGCCATGAAAGGTTGAAGGTGTCCAAGAGCTATGAAAATGATCACAAAGTCGTCAGAAATCTACACAGATGTTAGGAGAAGGCTCGTTGGAGTTTGAGGTAGATGAATGGAATTCTGAATTGAAGTTTTCACCCCTGAACGGGTTTTCATGAGGTTTGTTAAGAAGAGGAAAACACTTAGTCCCCGGTTATCTGGATCTTATCGGATATCAAGAGAGTTGGCAATGTAGCTTATGATTTGAGCCACCAGACGAATTAGCATCATCTAGGTATTCAGGTTCCATGTGAAAAATGTGCATGGGTGTGATCTTATTGATAGTACCAACTAGAAATGTTAGGATTGGTATAGCTTATCCTTTGAAGAGCTTCCGGTGTAGAATTGATCGTCAAGTTGGCATGTTGAGAACAAAGGAAGTTTCATAGTGAAGTCCGTCGGAGGAACAATTTGTTTAGAAAGCGATGGAAGCTGAATAGGATATGAAGGGGGGGGAAGAGAATCCTCATTATTTAAATCCGGAGAGGAGGAAATATCGATCAAGGTATTGATTCTCTTCTCATTACATAATAAACATGTGTAAAGGCATGTTTGTTACTGCTTTTGTTATTGGTGCTACTAGGTTATTATACCTAGCTTAGTGAAAGAAATTTCCATTCGAGCGAATGTTTACAAAGGGAGATATTGGGACACTTGTAATTCAAAATAGCTAGTAATGAGTTAAAAAACTAAATTTAACATTCTGGAAAGAAAAGGGAAGGAAATCCTGGAAATTTTCCAAATTCCAAATAGTGAAGATTGTCATTTTCAAACTATCAAACTTCTAGTTGCGGATATTTAGAGGGTTGTTGTTGTTATGATTGAAATCCCTCTAAAATCAATATTTCCAACGGCTTAAAGTTTGCACATTTCGAATCTTAAGAGGGAGATACGCCTTTCAAGTTGGGCATGGAAGTAAGGGAAGTCCATTCCGGATATTCAGAAGGGCAAGTATGTCTGTTTACCATTTCAGTCCTAATCATTTTAATGGTTTAATGGTGGGTAAACAAAAAGTTTTGGTAAGCTTCGAAAAAAAGTATTTTCCGGTTTTAGGGCTTGGGTATAAAGGATAAAGAGAAGAAGAAGAAGGGCGAAGAGCAAAATTTCGCAAGCCCGCCAATAGATTCTCGTGGAATTAGTCAGGGGGTGATCCGTATGGAGGTATGTGAGATTTTATTGTATTGGATTAATTCATCCACACATCAATATTGCTTCAGTTTTATAGTTTTGGAGTTGTTGATCTGATTTGAAAGTGAGTTCTTAATAAATATTGTGAATCCTTTTGGTTGAGTTGATTGAATACAATATGTTTATTAGTAGTTTTTTTTAAATGTCATTTTGGAGTAATATAGATGGTTTATTGATAGGATTTATGATCCTAGGTTGGGCGATAAATCTATGGAGGTTTAGGAGTTTTGATATATTAAAATGAGTAGAAAAATCGTCAGACGCACTGGGCAAGCCAGGCATGTCGTTGCCTGCGTCGCCAGAAGTTGACTAAGTCAACTCATTGCCTGGCACGCTGCCAAAACTGTGCATCATAACAAAATATTAACAAATGAGGTTTTGGGCGGCGCGCGCCTTCAGTACGCCAACCGCCTTTATTCGTCTTAGTTTTCGTTAGTTTAATCCTTGAAGTATTCCATAGTACATTAACATCCTCCAATGTTTATTACTTCAAATATTTCTTAACACCTTAGATTATCAAATAAACCCAAATTATAACCTTGAATAAATAATTCATTTAAGGCCGGCTAAGGTCAAAGTCAAGGAAGTTAATAAGTAAAGTCTATCTAAAGCTAATAGTAAGAAAGTAAAGTCCTCTTAAGTTTTCAGGAGTCTTATTAAACAATTAACTTTTTTATGACGAAGTACAAGATAAGTAAAGAGTAAGTGAAGTTCTTTCTTTCAAAGGTATAAATGGGACTTAAGTCATTCCCAAAGAGACTTCTTAAAAGCGTTATAACAGTATAACTAGAAAGGAAAACTTTTATTTCACAAAGAGCCTTAGGGAAGTTTTCAGAAAGGAAACTAAAGCTTTCTAAAGAAGAAAAAGGGACAACTTGATTTCCAAGATTTTTTTTAAAAAAAGGCCTTGAGCTAAGTATTGTGAGCACTAATCTCAAACACTCTTATTCAGTATATTTTTAAAAATAAGAGCCAAACATATTTTTGAAGTGTATTGTAGCATCAATATGTGGGAGAGTTCAGAAAGTAAATAACACCCTAAACCATTGTAGCACCATGGGTAGAAGGTTAAACTTTTTTAGATGAACCACGTTTCACAGTTTACTAGTGCATCCATAGGCAGTTAAGAGGTTTACCTTTTTGGACGGGTATAGGATCGCTGGAAGCGTTGAGGTAGATCGTTACACCAGCATTAGAGCGCTTAAAGTGAGGTTGTCGGTTAGATAAACTCCACAAGTTATCGTACTTTTATATACATCAGTTCATTTGTATTTATATAAATCTTAGAAATTAAATGGTATGTTCCATATATTCAATGATTTCAGAATGTTTCAATATATTTCACTACTTTAAATTGCATTATATTGAATAAGGGATGATTCATGAGTTGAGGAGAGTCAATGGTAAGTGTTTCTTCTACTCCTTTTCAAGAGATTAACTATTGGGTAGAATTCCAACTAGCAGACGTGTACATTCCAATGCACTAAATGTTAGTGCTGAATTGCATTATGATGCGTAAGCGAATAACTAGGATCAACATTTTGGGCACCATTTTCGGTGAGCAACCCAGAGTCAGTTTGTGAGCATCCAGTTATTACGGCGGGACATATTAAGCTTTTAGTTACTTGCTTTAGTATTCAGTTGTAAGGAGGATGGGGGTCTGGCCCAACATCCTCTTGATTTAAGAGGTTTCTTGACAGATGGTAGTAGTGTTTTTTAGTCTTTTCCTTCACTTGTAATGACTAAAGACATCGAGTTGACATTTTGGCCTTTAATTATTACTTTTTAAGATACTTTTGTGGCCTATATGCACAGGTTTATATTTTTTATTAAGTTAGAAGTCAGACCAAGGATCCTCAAAGCCAACTATGGTCCTAGGTCTTGACCAACATCCAGGGTGGTGTAGGACGCGAGGTGTGACATGTCTGCCACGTCCTACATATGCCAACACATAGTAAAAATTTGAGGTAGTTTGATTCGATACGAAGTTTGACAAAAACGAAAAAGGAAGATTTTTTGATTTTAAACATGTTGTCCAAAAAAATGATAGAAATTTGTTTTTGTGACAGTAACTAATCATTAAGGTAATAAACATTTTCGGTTAAATTGTTACTTAACATAGAAATTTGTCATTCATTTAAGGATTAACGGGAAAAAAAGAAGTCAATAAATTGGAGCAGGGGGAGTTAAAAAGTTGGAGATTTCATTGTCAATACTAGTATAGTATTTTAATCTTAAGAATATGCTTGAAGGATTGCGTTCAAACAACACATAGGACACTACAAACACAAGATCTATTGACATAGGGTCATGCAAGACTAAGAATTCAACATATTTTTTTCGGTTGATAAGCTGAATAAAAAATTTCATTTCAATATATAGACAAAGACACCGTCCATATGACTGAGCATAATTTTAATCATTAGTAAACTATGGTTTTTGAGACCTTTTTTAGAAGGACAATTTAGCATTTGCATATCTTTTAAGGAAATTAAGTACAAAACAAACCCAAATGATCCTGGATAGATTCTTGAAAAAGAAAAGGTAGTATCACTAACTAAAATTTGTATTGATATAGATGCAGAAAAAGACTGCAAGGTGTATTATTATATGATTTTTCAAACGACGTTTAAGAATAGTTTGATTCTCAAACAATAAGGTGTTGGATGGCTTCTTAAAGCTCCTCGACTTAAAGGTTTCCAAAGTACAACACATTGAAGATGATAAGTACATGTAAAGAACTATTTTCTTTTGAATCCTGAATTTCTGAGCTATAAGAAAACCTAGAAGGACATCTGAGACTTGTTATTGCTAATTATTGTCGATTCAAGTACTACTCATTCATTCCATGGCACTATTTTTCCTAAGTTTGTCATCGGGGACGAGTGATGCTAAATTAGATGCCCAGATTTTTTGTTCTCCAAATAAAAAAAGACCACGGGGAAAAATTTGGGTTGAAAAACTTTTGTAGTGACTTTGATTTTTTTAAACCTAATCAAGATTCGGATGAAAGTTGATAATTAAAGTAGAAGGAAATCATAAGTAATAAATGGGAAATAGAATTATGAATCTAACAACATGAGTAGCTAGATAATTCGTTTAATAAATCCTTACGGACTTACGGAAACGGATCGGGCAGTAAAACTTCCTTAATCGATCTTGTGTCGAATGGATAGTTTTGAATGTCATTGATTTAAAGGTTTTGTGTTATAAATTTGGGGTCTTAGAATATTAAAATAGTTCAATATTTCCGCTAAAATCCACTGAAGTAGGATTCCAAATTCCAGGGCCGAGAGGGAACCGCTGAGCGGGGTGGGTGCAGCCGTGGCAGGCAGATGCAAGATGCAAACTTAAAGTCATAAATAAACCCCCAAAATCGTTTTATTTTGCAATTTCAAACACCAGAGATCAGGAACAATCCAATGGTTCTTTGGATGATTACTCAGCCTTCGTGATCTAAATGTACATTTTTTAACTCCTAGATGCATTAATTGATCCGCTAAAACGTAATATAATAGGTAATTATCATATATATAAGGAGAGTTAAGATATGGAATTAATCCATGCAAAAGAAATCCTAATATGGTCTGGGGATCATGAGGACGATCTAGCGTTGATAGAATTTTAATAATTGGGATATGAATTGTTGTTTCATTGATTTTCGCTTGTAATGATCGTGTCGAAAATTTCAAATAACAAAAAGGAACGAATCAAAAAAGGAAAAAAATCAAGGTTAGGGGAGTAATGATTTGATCGAGGTAGGTAATGGTTTGATTCTATAACTGTGTGATGCAGTGTTGTTCTTGCTTCATTATGATAAATCAGATAGATGTGAATGTTGCATTATGATCAGACTTGTTGTAAATGAGATAGATGAATGATGAATCATGAATGACTTTATTGTATAATCTTGAGGATAATTTGTGATGTGATTGTGTTTTGTTGAATGCCATCACGTGTTGCATTTTGAAATATTACATTCGATTTGTGCCACGTTCCATGCATTATTATGGTATTCATTTGTCACGTTTCTAAGCATTTAAAAATTGATTGCGGTATCACATTCCGACTTTATAACAATGTGGTTGGGTTTGATGAGGGAGAACTAATGACTTAGGCTAGTATAATTTTTTAATTGATAATTTGAAAGGTTTCGTTGTTAATAAATGATGAGGATATTTATATTTTTGTTGTTGTATGCTTTTTTTATGTGTTGTAATTAACTTATTAATTGTTGCCTTTAATGGGCTAATCGTGTGATCCTACACTAACATTGTCTGGTTGTGTTACACATACTACACTCGCTCTTCTTTATTGGAGTATAGGGAATCTGTAAGTTGATTATTTATAGGCCGCGCTAAGATTAGTGATGCCGATCCAATTCAATGGGTTGGTCGTTCGTTATGAGTGCCATTTTGATTTCTCTTCATCTGTATCACATCCGGACTGGACTTTCTAGTTAGTTAGCTATTGGTGCATTAGTTTGCGGATTCTTACCCTTCTTCTTAGACTTCTGGGTCTTGTTAGAGTTTCGGGTACAATTAACTTTCAAAGTCTAGCTGTATTTCGCCATTGGTGTAGTTGTTAGATCTTTAAGAAGTTTATGAAACTTTAATCATTTAGCTATTTAACCTGCTGCGTAACTTAAATATTTAGTATTGTTAGAGTTGGGAAACTAATTGGATATAAGGGTTCTCCCACTGAGGATTAGTGTTAGGGTCAATCACAATGGTTGGGTAGTGACAATTGTTGGTATTAGAACTAGGTGATTGATCTTGATGGTACCAAAATGAGTCTTGAGGAAATGTAGGGAGAGTTTGTTTTCTTCTAGAGTCTATAGGACTTAGGAAAGAAACACTTGATCTATCTTATCTTCTTCATGCCTATGTATTGTTTGATTCGAAATTTGATATGTAACCTCCTTCACTCTTTTGTCCGTGATGGTAACACTAGCTTGACAGGCGTCAGGCCTATATCTCTAATCAATGGTCTAGATGAGAAATCGAATGCGAGAAATCGAATTTGAGGGCAATGGTGAAGGAATAAACCTCAGCGTAAAGGGACAGGATGAGCAACACCTACTAGAGAGGGGTATCGATTTAAAATGATCCCAAAATGAGGCCTCGTCGTAATCATAAATGCATAGAGGAAAAAGTGATGAGGTTGAACGGTTAGGATGTTGGAAAAGTGAAAGAGGTGACGGCTAATATACATGTAGTACTCCCATTGACTAATTTAGGTCAAGAACATTATTTGTTATAAAATGGGTGTGAACCAGGAGTGTTCTTCTGCCAAGCCACAAGCTCCAAATAATACTCTTATTGTTGTCGTTTAGTTCAGATGGGAGGGAATGTAGCTAATGATGTTTCTTAATTTTTTGTTAGTCCTGTTGAATTGGTAAGATGAGCATGAAATATTGAATAAATTTTTTAAATGAGTTTATTGTTAGATTACTCTATGAGAGGGTTCATAGTTAGGATTTTCCCTCATCATGTGATTGAGTTCGTGACTTTTAAATTTCAATGTGAGGCTAAGCAGGAGTGTGGAGAGCTTATATGGAATGAGTCGGACTTTAAATTAAACGTGAGGCTAAGCCGTGTGGAGATGAGAGCGTTATATGGAATGCAAGTAGTCGTTTACCTCCACATTACTTGAACCCATGTTTCATTTCATGTTCGTTAGAGAAATATGGTATAGGAAGTGATAAGAGCCAAAGAGGATGAGTTCTTTTTTTGGATCAAGGTGGGTGTTTGTGGATGCTATGAGACCACGTTTGATGTGTTGTCTAGATCTGCTATGAAGTTTGTGAACTACAGGAGAGAGGACTCCTCTTGATTTATTAAGGGAATAAAATTTTCAAAGTTGTAGAAGATTATTTGTTTATTGACTATACACGGAGGAGACTTAATGTTGTGTAACGAGTTTATCTGTTCATATGATCTCGGTTACGGGGACTAAAATTTGAGTTGTAGATATATCGGTAGGACCATCTTTCCTTTTTAAAAACGCGATATAATTATAATATTAAAAATAAAGTAAACCATTAAACAAACGGCTACTTAGAAGTATCTCATTTTCTAACTGTGGTTTAGAACTCAACCATCTCTATTTAAGATGAGTTTGTGAAATGAGGCTAAGTATTAATTCAGTGTTGGTCCACGTGGTCTAAATCATAGATTGTGGTAATTCGCAGCTTGGAATTTTTTAGTTCAAGCTACAGATGATGTAGAGCACAACACTCCATGGACGACATAAATTATGGATTGGAAGATGTGTGGTCTAATTTGTTGAGTTGTAAAATCATAATGCAAAGGACCAGTTCTAAGCAATCTACAAAGATATGGATATGTATATCTTATGCTATATGAATATGGCTGCAAATAGTTTTACTCTGACAGATGTCTGACAAAGAAAAGGAGGTTGAGGTTACACAACAAAATCCTTCTACAACTACCATAGACAACACAAATATTTACACATGAAGCTGAGAAATGACTTGAATTTTATTATCAGGACTTTGAAACCTTCATGACAACACATATATTAATGAAGTTGTCCGATGAAGATGTTTATCACTTTTCTCAAAATTACCCAAAAGATGACACAGGATAAATCGAGGAATATATCTCAATAAAATGCGTTTTGTAGGTTTCAAAGGGTCGGGTGTTGATGAATTTGGATATAGTTTTCCCAGAGTAGTTAGCTGACCCTGCAATAAAAGGAGTAGTGGATCCATTGATGCTAAGTGTATGTTAAGATGAAGGATGTGTTCCTTTCTGCTTGAGTTGGAGACAGGTTATCACAAGCTTTAAAATTCGTTGTAATTAGTGGAGTTTATATAGTTATCAGATAGTATGTGCGTGACTTTACCCAAGTTATGCATTAATAAAGGGTGCAATACAACATCAAGAAATATTTTGTAGTTCGGTCAGTTTTCTTCATTGATTTGCAAGGTAATTAGGCAAGAAGCTTGAGATTGAAGAAAGAATACATCTTTTTTAACTGCGGGAAAAATTGGAGTTAGATATCAACGAACTGGAAAGGACAAATGGGTTAGTAAACAAAAAAAGAGGCGCGTTATTCTATGTTGTTGGTTCCAGTATTATTAAGCTAAAGAGTTAGAAAGCAATCCACATACTATCTTTGAAAGTACAGAACTTTTTTACTGATTAATGTAGTAGGTAAAAATAGTAACGATAGTGAGACCGCCAAACACATCCTTGGATTTTTTTTTTTAATAGCTAAATGTCATTTTTTTTTGAAATATACTCAAGACTCCAAAAAATTTGTCGTGAAACAAAAAGAATCATTTAATTTCTATTCGAGCTCAAGTTTCTTGTATCCATTAACCTTTAAGGCCTTAGAGTTTATAAATTCCAAGGAAATTCTAAATGTTTTCCTTGCGCCAAAAGTTCATAGATTCCGCTTCATTCCATAATCATTAAATGACATATTTTATTTAAGATTAATTCTTCACAAATAATTAAACGAAGCTAAAAAAATTATAACTTGAAGTTTCAAATTAATACATTTCATCGTAATGAATTTTCAATTTGGGACAGTCTTTACAATATTGAAAGTTCCTTTATGAGTAAGTGGTTATTAATTGGAATTTTTTTAAAAAAAATATAATACAGATATTGTTATTATTAGTTGAGAGTAATAATAATAATTAATTAGAGTTTAGTGATTCAGCAATTGAAGCAAGAGACAATATAAAATTTGTGGCAAAGGAAAACATTGAGAAGTGCCAATGAGAATTTTCAAAGCTAAAGCTCTTAAAGAGAAAGTATACAATAAACATGAGCTAGAAAGAAATTGGTGATATTTTTTCTGCGGGCAACATTTATGCCAGAAATTGTTATAGTTAAAAGGATAGGACATTTACAAATTGAATCAAAGGATGTTTTTACGCGTTCAAAAGTATTTATTATTTCTACCTACTATTATTAATTTATAAGGACCAAACATTGGCGTAATTATCTATACAACTTTGAAATTGATTTCTAACTCTTTATATAATTAAAATATAAATATACCAGACCAACAGGTTTACAATCGATCACATCATTCTTTGTTCACGAACCCGGTGTGAATTTTCAGTCTATTTAGCCACAACTCCAACTTTTTCCCAGCAGTCAAACATTATGATGCACGCCTCACATCTCAAACCTTTAATTTCCTGCTCCATCTTGCATCAAGGAAGAAAACCTGATCGGTCTGACAAAATGCTTCTTGATTCTTTATGCACACATTACCGGATGCGAAAATTAATAAAACTCATGTACTTTCCTATGTGCTAGTGTCTAAACTCAGCTGATTGCTCACTCAATACTAAAGTCATGTGATAACCTTGTTCCTAATCAAGGACATAAAAGGGACAACATCCTACAATTTTAAACACACATATTTAACATCATGGACTACCACTTCATCATTTCCGCTAAAATACTCCAGAAAATATATACAAAGTATCATTAACATCCACAACACCTCGTAGAATCTTATAAAATCAAACAATAGAGGATCAAACTTCTATATATGGCTTATAGGGTGGTGAAAACAGTCTTACAGAGAAAATAATGACCAAAAAGTAAATGGTTCACCCCTTCATTTTTTTATCAAATCCTGTTCTCTATCATGTTTCATAGATACAACTCAATTTGTCCAAGTTACATTAAAACATGATTCATACCTTCATCTATTTTTGTAATTATCTGTCTCAAAATTTCTTCATGCTTCACTCTTACCCTTTTCAATGAAGGAAAACTAATCATAAAACATAATTCTTTTTGAGGGTTTCAATGAAAGTATAAACTATTAAACTCATGACATCACAAAAACCTCATAACCCTATAAAATAAAATTGATCACACATTTGTCACGCCCGAGACTACACCCTGGAGTGGCCGGCATCCAATGCCATGTTGGCCTTAAGAAAACCCTTGACAGGGCTTACTTAACACAGCGAAAGACTAATCAATGATGTAGAATATAAGACACATTTTCATAAATACTATAATACGTCTTGACAAAATGACACATAAGTCTAAAATATAAAATCTGAAATAAAAGAGACTCAATTGAACTAACTGACTATCTGTCTATGAAGAATATAAAAATACATTGTGAATATTGGGAAAGACCCCACAACGTTCTGAAAAAGAAAGACAGGGGAAAACACAAAAAAGGATCCTCTGGAATACAAGGTCGCATCACGACTGCTCTGAGTGCTCAAACTAGATCAATGATGCATCGGATGTGATCCTTATGACCACCAAACGACATTAGTACATTTAATGTAGGAGTATGCGAGTTGGAATGATAAAACAACAACTTAAGTGTGACGAAAATAGGTGAACTTACCTTGGCCCTGCTCTACTTAAGAACGCTTAACTCAATGTTATGTATATAAAGTAAATCAAATAACATGTAATATATAAAAGCTTTGTAAATCAGAAAAAAAACTTGGTTCATTAAATAAATGCAAAATAGACTCAACTTTACTTATATATGACCGAAAACCACCACATGAACCTAATGTTGTGACTAGTGATAGGTCCTCAGCTTGCCTGAATGTTATATATATTTATCGTCGCAAAGGACTCCTTAACTTAGTGGATCCACTAGCTCACTTACGTGATCATCTAAAAAGTATCACTATTAATACCCATGATGGCTACATGGTTTACATGGAGACTGAAATAGAGAATCTCATCCCCACATCTGTACTCAATCACTCCAAAATTTACTTTATCTCATGCTTTTAAAAAACATTCTTCTTAAAGATGAGGTAATTGCTCAACCACTGGCTTAAAAAAAAGTTTCTTAGAATAAAATGTTCTTTCTTGTTCGTAACTCTTTTGGGGAATTCTTAATTCCCTCTTAACTTAAATGTAAAAATATTTATAAATTATATCTTTTAAGAAATGAACTTTGTATGACTTCAAACTTTGATCTTTATCAACTCTTTAGGTAATACTTAGTTCCTATACTTCTTTGAATGAAAAACTTCAACTTCCACTCTTTCTTTACAGAATTTTCTTTTACTTACTTCATAGATTTAGGACTTCACTCCTTGATTTGATCTTAATTCCTTGAATTTAATTAGGATTTCACAGGTTTCATGATATCATGTCTTAGTGGATAATTCATGACGTTTATATGTACCTTAGAGTATTGGATTGACTAAGAATTGTGAGGTACATCAACATAGGAACTAGTACGAAAGATGCAAACAAGAAGGTGAGGTTTCCGGTACAACCGTAGCAATCTAATAGGCGGGGGCACTAGGATGTTATTGATAGAGGTGGTTCTAGAGGATCAAGATAGCGTGGGAGTTACATGGCCCATCGGACAAAGCTACTCGAGGGTCTCTGCAGGTGTGGCACCCCAAGGCCTGTCAGACGGGATCTTCGTGTTTTCTTCTTCATTTTCAACTAACAACCTTATAACCCCCAGGATATTTCCCTTAAAACATAGTATCACTTAAACCATCAATACAAAATATTCGATCAAAAAATAGCCGGAAACATGGAAACACGAACAAAAAAAAAGAACAGTGCTAACAAATCAACAAAAAGAATTCAACATTGGTCTTCAAAAATTGCAATTTTTCATATTCAAATCTATTCCAAAAACTCAGATTAAAGTTGTGTGCGTGTTAGAACTAACCAACAAAAGAAGATCTAACATACTAAATAGGCATAACCCCCGATGAATTCACTAGACGATTTGGCATTTTGTGTTAAATTCTTCACTTGTTTTTTTCTCTCCTTCTCTCTTCTCTTTTCCCTAAGCCCTAGGCTTGAATAACTTTTTTAAACTTACTTAAGTCTAGTTTTACCCGGCAAAAAACCCTTAAAACAAATAAGGAAATAGTTGGATAAAAGAAACTTTTACCCTCACTAAAATCCGATGGAGACCTTCCTCAATCAATAGCCCAAACTTCTGTGAGAGGCATATCCCCTCATATGATATCAAAAATACGCAAACTCAGCAGAGTTGGAAAGATTTTTCAAGGGCTTTCCAATCATGTGAGAATAAACGACTCTAACGCATAATAATCTACAAGTTATGGCCGTTTAAAAATAACCAAAAAAACATTGGTATTTGAATTAAGGAAATCTTCGATTTTTCCTATCCCTTCAACAAATGATTATTTTAGTTTCTTAGCTTATTTTAAGATATTGCAAACTACGAGATTTACAATATCTCCCCTTTTAGAGCATTCATCTCGCGAATGGGACTTCTTTAAATATGGTAAGAAAAGTGACATCAACATTAACACTCAACAATTCAAAAGCAAATAACAATTATGCTTACTCATAGTTAATAAAGTACTAAGAAGAGAATAAGTACCTTGATCTTCATTCTCTCTAGGTTAAAGAATATGGATATTATTCTTCATATTCCGTATCTTCCGAAGTCGCTTCTTCAACAAATGTTTCCTCAAAAGAACCTTGACTGATGCAACTTCTTTTGTTCTCAAATAGCGAATTGACAATAGAAAATTAAACGGAATTTTTTCATAGGATAAATTGTCCTTCATCCCAACTTCTCAATTGGTAAAAAATGAAAGATTACCCCATATACTTCTCTGAAACATAGAAATATGGAATACAGGATGAAAACAATTCTAACTCTTTTGGTAGCTCCACTCTATAGTACAATGCCAACTCTCTTGGATATTTATAAGGTCCAATAGATCAGGTACTAACTTTCCCCTTCTTACTAAAAACTCATAAAACCCTTCATGGGTGAAACCATTAAATATACCCAATAGTCCACCTCAAAACTTAACGGTCTTCTTCTAACATATGTGTAGAACTTTTGGGGACTTATGCCGTTCTTTAAACTCTATTTAAATCATTTTCACTTTGTCCATGGCTAGTGACCTAGATGGTCCATATAACCTGCTTCACCCCTTGGAACCCACCCAATAGGTGATTTACATCGTCTTCATAAAGAGCTTTGTATAAAGCCATTTGGAATGCTCGAGTGGTAGATATTATTGCAAGCAAACTAATGAGAGGTATGTGATCATCCCAATTCCATTTGAAACAATAACACAAGACCTCAAAAATTCTTCTAAGGTTGGTTAGTATGCTCTACATGTCCATTGTCTAGGATGAAAAGAAGTGCTTAAGTTCACATTCGAACCCAAACCTTTCTGGAAAGACTTCTAGAACAATAGTAAATTGCGCACATAATGGAGACGGGACTCCATAAGTTTTAACACTTATTGAATGTAAAACTTATCATATCCTCGGCCAAATGGGTAGTCTTTACCGACCAAAAGTGGGGTGATTTGTGTCATTCTCGGCAATTACCTAAATAGATTCATGCTCTTTGCGAGACATTGGAAAGCCTGTGATGAACTCCATATTACTTATTTCCCACTTTCATTCGGAAAGTATCTCTTCCAAGCCAACCACTAGGCCTTGGTTTTCCACTTTCATTGCTAGCAAATTCTGAGGCAATTGACGACAAAACTCATCAATGTTTTTTCAATACCTACCCACCAGTATACCTATCTCAAATCGTGTTACATTTTGGTGGAACCCGGATGAATGGAACATCTGGAGGTATGAGACTCTTCCATGATCCTCTCTTGGAGTCCATCCACCCTAGGTAACACAATCTAGCACATACTTCAATACACCATATCCCCTATTTAAAAGCCAATACTATTTTGTTATGAACATTTGCCTTCAAATTCAAGAAAAATGGGGTATTGATCTTGCTTTTGTTCACCTCAGAAACTAATGATGATTCAGCCATTAGTAACCCTATCCCTCCTTCTGTGGAATCCATAGGTCTGACTCGCAGAAGCGCAAGTATGTGCACATCTTTAGCTAACTCCCTCTTTTCTTATGGAACATGAACGGTACTCCCCTATTAATAACCTGCTTAAGGAACAGCAACTATATTAGCCTTACCTGGGTGGTAAAGAATAGTATATGTAATATCCTTGAGTAGTTCTAAACAACCTCCTTGTTTGAGATTCAGATCATTCTAGGTACACATATATTGTAGGCTCTTCTGGTCAGTGAATATATCCACATGAACACCGTAAAAATAGTTACCCCATATTTCAAGGAAAAAAAACCACAACAATCAACTCTAAGTCAAGGGTTGGGTAGTTTTTGTAATGAACTTTCGATTCTAGAGGCATAAGCTATGAACCTGTTTTTATGACACAACACACCACAAACCTTGAGTACCCTCCGGTAAGTCAAAATTGGGACAATAGTCAACCTCTTTATAAATTGCGAAAGCTTTCTAACAAGCTTCAAACAGTTGAAACTAACAGTCTACTGAATCAACTTGGTCAAGGAGGAGAGATGAGAGAGATAAAAAACTCGTCAACAAACATTCTCTAGTATCAAGTCAAACCCCAAGAAATACTAATATCAGTTGTAACGGGTCTAGGACAACACTGAAATGCTTCTATCTTTTGGGTATGGACTCTAACCCCATCACTTGAAAACTATGTGGCCAGGAGAATTCCATAGAATTAAGCCAAAACTCATACTTGGGAGAATTGACATACAACTCCTTTTCTTTCAAAGTCTGGAAGTACTATCTTGAGGTTGATTAGCATGATTCTTTTCATTCCTTGAATAGATTAGTATATCATCAATGAAGACAATAACAAACATTCAAGTAAGGATTGAAGACTCTGTTCATACACCATGAATGCTACTGTGCATTGCCAATCAAAAAATATATAACCAAAAACTCATGATGCCTTATCTGGTTGTAAATGGTGTCTTTGAATGTCACATTCTCTAACTCTTAACTAATGGTAGAAAGATATGAGATCAATTTTAGAAATAAGTGGAACTTGAAGTTGGTCACAAAAGATCATATACTTAGAGGAGGATACTTATTCTGATGCTACCTTATTTCAATTGGCGGTAGTCTATACGCATCCATAGGAAACCATCTTTATTTTCACAAACAAGACCGGAGCGCCCCAATATGAGACACTTGGCATAATCAAACCTTTATTAACAGATCTTTTGTTGTTCTTTCAACTCCTTAACTCGTTGGTGCAATTCATGAGCGAAACAATGATAGGACGAGTATCTAGATGATATCTGTGTCGAATTCTATTTTCTCTCAGGAGGTGTTGGGTAGATCATTAGGAAAAACATCTGGGAAACTCTTTAACTATAGAAAACAGACTGAAGGGAAGGTACCTCAGCACTTGGTCATTTAACTCAGACTAAGTGATAGATAACCTCTTTGAAACTAACTTCCTCGCCTTAGGTATGAAATACAAACAACCCTTAAGCACTGTTGAACTACTATTCCATGTTTTTTACTGGCTCATTAGGAATTGAAACTTGACAACTCGGTTTTTACAGTCCATTGATGCATAACAGGCATTGAGCGATCCATACCTAGAATGACATAACATCTACCATGTCTAACATCTACTAGATTAGCTATGGTGTTTTTTATTGATAGAAATATGACAAATACGGTAAACTCTCCACTAGGAATAGACTCTCCAACGGGTAAAAACATAGAAAAAGTTTAGAAAATTTCTCAGGAAGACATGTCAAACAGATTTGCAACATAAGGAGTTACAAAAGATAAACTTGCTCCTGGGTCTGAAAAGACTAAATATCAAAAGTAAAGGACTTTGATCATACTCGTGACAACATTTAGGTGAGTTCTGGCCTTTGGCGGACAGTGATTGCATAGATACGGTTTGCTCCTCCGCCTGTACCAGAAGGACTCCTCTAGTTGCAACCATGTCTGATGGAGCTATTGATTAAGATTGAGCTCTATTTCGGATCTCCACATGTTGTTTATATTAGGGAAATCTCTCATGAAGTAACCCTTTTGAACATATGAAGCAACCTATCTAGTCCATCACGACATTTAACTGGGTGGGTTCTATCATACTTAGCATATACAGGAGCCCAACTACTCCCTCTTGCCACCCTTTATTGAGACTGTGATGGGCCACTCTATAATCTGTGAAATTTGGCCACGATGCTCCCTCTATTTCTTGGGTGCAGGAGCACTGGGAAAATGTTGGTGCATGCCCTTTTTATTCTTGAAATTGTGGACGATTGGAACCAATCTTGTTGTCCAGACTCATTTCCTAGTCTTGGATTTCTTGTTTATGTTACTTTTTTGTCCATGAGCTTTTCTTATCAATTTGTGCACGTAAACACATCAACGGGATATGTTTGTGTCCCCAATCAGCATTGCCGCTCTACCCTCTTTACTAAATGCTCGTTTTCTATCCTCATATCCTTAACCATTTTTGGAGCATAGTAAGTAGGTGGGTTGAATTTCAGTCCATACTCATGAACACTGAATGAGTTCCTATTTTAGAGTAAGGAACTCTAGACCTTTGCCTCCTTTAGTTCTTGGGGGAAAGAAATGCCACAGAAAACCTCTTTGGAAACAAGTCCAACTCGGATGTGGTGCATCCTCATCTCTACCCATTTTCCACAGATTAACCAAGATCCTACCCACATTCTTTCAGTTGGTATGCAGAGCTAGCTCAAACCTTCAGTATAAACCACATGAATCATATCAAACACCTACTTCAAATTCTCCACAAAGTTTTACCGGTCTGCATTTAGGCTCTAACCGGTGAAAACTGGGAGGATTGTTCTTCATAAAACTCAATGAATTCTCGAGGTGTCAACCTATTCTAGCCGAACTCCTCTTGTTACCAAACTCGTTAGTCACGTTTCTCTTAGCATTCAAAGGCATAGCTTATGGAACTCAGCATTGGTTGACCTATCCTTGAGGTTGCGTGTTTAGTGAATTCGGTACCTTGGCTCCTCTACATTTCTGCTGGCTGGAAAACCACTAACTGCTATTCATGGAAGGATGATGATTGAAACGTGCGCAAGCACGAAATTAGAGAGAGACCTTTTATGATAAATTCTAACGCACGAAAAAAAGATGAAGAAAGTAAGAAATTACTAAATGTTGTCGTCTCCTAATCATAGAGTGGCATGATTCACACTAATGAACAAAGACCCTACAAACACAACTACATAGGACTTCCTAATACTTTGAACCTTGTGCTCTGATACCAAGCTTTCATGCTCGAGCCTACACCTTGGACGTGAACGGCACCTAATGATCAATTCTTGCCTTGAGCGAACCCTGGCATGACTTACTTAAATCAATGATAAAATTAGACACATTCTTATAAATACCGAAATCAACGTTAGGGACAAACTGGCATGTAAGTCTCAAAATATAAATCTGAAATAAAGAGATTCAATTGAATTAACTGGACTATCCATCTATGAAGCCTCTAAAAATACTTGATTAATATGGGACATTATCTATAACATTCTGGAAGAGAAAGGACAGCGGGAACACATAAAAAGGATCCTCCGAAACGCAGGGTCTCACACTGACTCCGAGTTCTCAAATGGGATCAACGATTGCACCGGATGTTGATCTTGGTTACCTGTCTCTGCATCATAAGACGATGCAGGCAACTGACATCAGACATTGAAATATACGAGTAGCGAGTTGAAATGAAAAACAACAACTTAAGCTTGATTCCGGGAATAGGCATTTAAACTTACCTTGGCCCTGCTAAACTCATGTCTTTCAAGTAACCCTGTTATGATCGATTTTGAAAAAATAAAGATTTTTCAAACCAATTTTGCAAACTTTGGCAATTTTGTAAGTTTGTGTTGGAAAAAATTTAATTTAGGAGTCGCCAATTAATTGTTTAGGATATATTAAAAAAAAACCATTTAAAATGAATTTTTGAAAGAAAATAATTTAAATGATACCAGAGTCGGGTAAGGTTTCAAACAATTTCTAACGGAAAGTTTAGGCAAAAAATCCGCTAACTACGATGACCGACAGATTTGAAGTTTGGCTAATTTTTAAAGAGAACTTAAATTATAAAAAAAGTCTTGTGAAAACTTGAAGAAAACTCTTTTGATACTTCTAAAAATCTCAAGAATAAATCTAACTTGAATCTTTTATCCATAGTCATGTTTTGAGCCATACAATTAAATTCAAACTACACAACATGGATCAAGGGACCTTGTTTAACAACTATGAAAGGATATAGAAAATCTTTAGTCATTCATCTAAAGTCTTAAGTTAAATTTAAAGACACCTTAATTAACGAAACTTAAAAATTTTATCCTATTAAAAATTTGAACTAAATAGTTAGTTCAAACTTAGAAACGTGTGGATTCAATGTTTTTCAATAACTATGAAGAACATAAAAGGTTCTCAAATCATTCTATAAACTTAGATGAGCTAAATTAAAATGAGTTCGAGTTTGAAAAAACTTGAATCAAAAATGTGCTCCCCAGGATTCCCTGAATTATAAAGGGTAGTAAACAATAATATATAAGAATAAACACGTCACAACACATTAAATGACAAAATTTAAGAGATTTTGGGACTTTTGGTCCGTTAGGAACGATTAGTCACCATTGACTACTTCTTATTGAGTGGCTTTCTTGTATCTCCAATTTTCAAGCCTTTTAGGCTATTGATGTTGCTGTCTTTCTGGTTTTAACCCAATAGAATAGCTTCTTTCCACCAACTAAGAAGATTGACTCGGAAAGAGGAAAATGCGAGAGAGGAGATTCCATCGGACTCATTCGGATGAGAGTTCAGGAGAAATAGAGAAAAGGGAGAAGAATTAGCCCATGTGTAGTAGATACTTTCACATTCAAACACAATCAAAACAGAGATACCTTGAATGAAAAGAAATAAAGTTGAGCAAGCAAATTATGTTCTGTGACAGAAAGGTATACTAGCAACCATATAATGGATTGAGACAAGCAGATTAACATAAGACTATTCAAATGATATTTTAGGAGCAGACACCATTGAGAAACAAACAAAACTAAGACACCCTTATGGAGACATAGGGCAAAGGTTTGGAAAAGAGACAGTTAAAAGGGATAAACATATAAAAGAACAATAACTCTTTATACTACAAGCAAAATAAAACAGAAAATATAACATAAGAACTTTGGAACATCTCATTTGAATTGATTCTCTAACAATGGATTAGAACATAGAATAATTGGTCTCGTTGGAAGCAATAAAAAGATTTAGAAATCAATTGTATTAACTGGTGGTGGTTTGATAAATGTAAAGGTCAAAGATAGGAAAAACTGACATCATAGAGTTTAAATATGCAAACTAAGTTAAATTAGTTCAAACAAGACAAGAATAAGCTAACAAACTTCATGTGAGAGCTAATCTGAAAATTATGAAAGAGACAATAATCTTGCTTAATTCACATGAACAATCAAGGAAAAGAAATTAACCACCTGTCTAGCTTGATCAAAATAATCAAACTAATTTAAATGTGTTAGTGAAAAACCTTACTAGATAACAAAAAATACAAGATTACAATTAAAAATAAAATAAAGAAAATAATTTCTTCAAGACTGAGGAGTGGATATCTCGCTCTCTTTAAGGAGATTCAAGTCCAATGCAACAAATGTTTTTCATCGGTCCAGCAGTAGTTCTCTTTGACTTGTATCCTCCAGGATACCACAGCCTATCAACAACGCTGGACAAGATTTGAGTCTAAAATTCCACAAAACGAACACCTCCCTTCAACTAATAATAACTCTCTTTTTAACTTACTCTTTCACTCTATATTTTTCTCTTGTGTGTTGTGTGTACCAAACCAAATGAATACCACCACTATTTTTAATACAAGAAGTCTTCCTAGAAATGAATATAAAGATAATGGACGTAGTAAATAGTGAAGATAAAGGCCTTAGGAGTTTCATAGGCTACAATAGGACTTACATAGGTCACATAGATTACAAAGAGTAATGGAAGAATTAAGAATGAAATAAAGTGATGGATAACCAATGCTAATGGATGATGTAGAAGTTATCCATTCCAATGTTTATTGGAATGTTTTTGTCTCATAATGGATTCAGCCAATAAAGCTTAAAGTAATGGCATTACATGGCTACCAAGTCAAAGATGAATAACATGATTAAATTGGTAGTTTAAGACACAAATTTCTACCAATGGTCATTCTTATAACTACAAAATAAACCAATTTAATATGTTAAATATTAAGATTAAAATGTCAATAACCTAACTATCCCCACTGATTTTAATATTTATATTAAAGAGTATATCAGTTGAAGGAAGACTACTATGCATAATGAACGTGTGCTCTTCATTGAACCTCCACTTAGTTAAACAGTAACTTTTACTCCAGAGTCGTAGTGGTCTCGGCCTTGAACTATGACTGCTTAAGGGAAATAAAATATCACTGCTCACACATAATAATCAAGGTGTTGACATGAGCTTTAACAGCCAGCACGCTATGGTCATGTGATATCCCGGTTTCATGAGTGCATTTGAAAGTAAGCCCCATTCTCATAGGAAGCGACCTACTTCCACACATCACATAGGTGAAATCTGTCGAGAGTGATCCTGTAAGATTAACACTCTACCAATACAGGATACAGATATTCATTAAGAGTTTTATCAACTCAACCTTCATAAACTATAGGAAATAATGCACTCACATCATAGTGAGGGAATAAAAAGATAGTACATTTTTCACAACAAGTCATCCTATGATTAGTTTTTCCCTTTGAAACTGGTTATAGGATCTCTAGTTCCCAGGTTCCGTTTTCTCATATATGGCTCAAGGAATTATAGGATTCAACCCATCCCCCTCGATGTGACCAGACATTTTCTCTTGTTAATGCCTTAGTAAGAGGATCAGCAAGATTATCACATGATTTGACATAATCGACATTAATGGTACCATTTGTCAAATACAATCTTACATTACTGTGTTTCCTCCTTATAGGTATGGATTTACCGTTGTAATAACAATTTTGAACTCTTCAAATTGAAGCGGTGCTATCACAATAAATTAAAATAGGAGGAATTGGTTCTTCAAAATAAGGAATATAAAACAATAAATCTCTTAACCAATTCGCTTCCTCACTAGCTCAAGCTAAGGCAATTAGATTATTCTCCACGGTAGAGTTAGCAATTATAGTTTGCTTTTTTGATCTCCAAAAAACAGCACCACCACCTAATATAAATACATAACCAGTGGTAGAACAGGAATCACATGATGAAGTGTTTCAATCTGCATCACAAAAGCCTTTAAATACAGTAGGATATTTTTTTAAAAACAAACCACAATATTTCGTTCCAATCAAATATCTCATAACTCTTGTTAAAGAATGTCACTGTTCATTACCTGACTTTCTTGTAAGCCTGCCAAGTACTCAAACTGCATATGCAATATCAAGCCTAGTGTAATCAATCACATATCTCAAACTTCCGATTATACTAGCATATTCCTTTTGATTTATCACATCATTTTCACTTTCAATAGTAAATAAGTGAATCCTTGAATCAAAAGGAGTAGCAACATGCTTGCAATCATGCAAGTTATATTTTTTAAATATTTTTTCAACATAATGTGATTGGTCAAGGAAAATTCCCTCACATGTTCTTGTTATTTTTATTCCAAGAATAAAATTTGTATCACCATGATCTTTCATATCAAAATAACTTCTAACAACACTTTTAGCTTCATCAATAACATTCATGTTAGAGCGAAATATCAACAAATCATCAACATATAGTCAAATAATCGCATGTTAATTATTCAAAGACGTGATATATGCACTTATCACACTCAATTGTTTTAAAACCAACTTTAATCATGCAGGAATCAAACTTATCATGCTGTTGTTTTGGTGCTTGTTTCAAGACATATATGGATTATTAAGTTTACATACTTTGCTTTCTTGGCTTACTTCAACAAAACACTCGGGTTAATTCATATAAATTTCTTCATTTATATCTCCATTTAGAGAAGCAGTTTTTACATCCATTTGACGAATTTGCAAATCAAAAATTGCAGTCATAGGCAACTAAAAGTCTAATGGATGTAATTCTTGTAACCGTAGAAAAAGTATCAAAAAATAATAGGCCTTCTAGTTGTTTAAACCTTTTGCAACTAGCCTAGCCTTGTATTTATCAATAGAATCATCTGATTTCAACTTTTTCCTTAAGACCCATTTGCAACCAATTGTTTTACAACCCGAGGGTAAATCAACTAACTTCCAAGTTTTATTAGAAATTAGAAATTTCATTCTATCATTTACATCCTCTTTCCAAAAAATAGAATCATGTAATGATAATGCTTCTTTAAAAGTTAGAGGGTCATATTCAACATTAAACACATAAGAAACTAGACCAAAAAAATTTTCTACTCTAGCTATTTTACTTCTTTTTATCTGAAATTCATCAACTTCATTATTTTTCAAAGTAGAAGTAGAAGAACTCAGTAGTGACAAAATATTTTGTTCAATTCCTTGACCCCCACTATTTTTAGAATCAAAAGGAAACTTGTTTTCAAGAAAAATAGCTTCACCTAATTCTATCACAATATTATCTTCAAGATAAAAAAATATATAGGCTACACTATTTGAAGCATAACCAAGAAAAGCACAAGTAGTAACTTTCTTAGTCATCTTTGTAATCTTGGGATCCATTAGCCTCACAAAGGCTAAACAACCCCAAACTCTTAGATATCCTAAACTTGGCTTGTAACCTTTTCTTAATTAAAAATGTGTCAATTAAGACTTTTTATGAGGCACACGATTCAAAACATAATAAATAGTAAAGATAGCTTTACCCCAAAAATTTAAAGGGGCATGTGACTCAATAAGCATGGCATTAGTCCATTCAACAAAAGTTCTATTTTCCTTCCTCTCACTCCATTAGATGAAAGAGAGTAAGGAGTAGTAGTTTCGTGAATTATTCTCAATGATCTAACAAAAGAATTAAACTCATTTTATTCAAATTCATTGCCTCTATCACTTCTTGTTCTTTTTATTTTTCTTCCAAACTGATTTTCAACCTCATTGAGATAAGTTTTGAAATTTTCAAAAGCATAAATTTTAATTTTCATCAAGTAAACATATGTAAACTTAGAAAAATAATAAATGAAAGTGATAAAATATCTATTACCTGCACGAGTTTGAATTCCACCAAGTTCGCAAATATCAGTGTGAACTAATTTTAACAAATCGGTTTTTCTTTCAACTTTAAAATGAGGCCTTTTAGTGATCTTGACTTTACTACAAGCCTCACACTTTTCAAAATTATCTTTAACCATTGGGATTAATATTAAACTACTCATGATTCCAACATAACGATCATTAATATTACACAAACGAGCATGCCAAAATTAGTAGAAGAAAGCATATAAAAAGAAGTATAAGTTTTATTCATTTCAACATTCAACATAAACATCTCAGCACATGCATACCCCTTCCCCACAAAAATATCTTTCTTCACTATTACATATTGATCATATTCAATAACCTTTTTAAAGCCTACTTTATTAAGAAGAAAACTAGACATCAATTTTTTTTCTCATAGAATGAGTATAAAGTACATCTTCAATGTTAATACCCTTCCAAAAGTAAAACACAATTCAACATCTCTCTTTCCAAGCACTTGAGTAGTGTGAGCATCACCAAGCATGATGATTTTGGGCTCCTCAAAATAAGTATATTTTTAAAACCAGTCTTTTTCATAATAGACATGACGGTTTGCACCAGAATCAGTCCACCATCCATCAACATTCTCAACCATGTTTATGTCGGTAATCACCGCCACAAAAGGTTATTCGATAATGTTTGTCTGAGGTTTAGGACCACGTTTCTGGAATCTGCAAAATCTAGAAATATGCCCACTATTGCCACAAACAAAGCTTGGTACCTTTTCTTGAACTTGTTGATTTTGTGCTTGGTGATTTTCACCATTATTTTTTTTGGGAGGTCTACCACTATTTTTCTTGAATTTTTTCTTCTTAGGCTTCTAAGAAGTATTTTTGTGAGTTTGAGGAGTAGCATTATTCGAAGTAATTAAATTTACCTTCGTTGTGATATTGTTCTTTTCTGTTTGTAAAAGTGCATCTTGGCCCCTTGCTACTTTTTTCATGCGGATTTTAATTATCAAGGTTTCAAGAGAAGTTTTCTTTTGTTTGTGGCGCGTAGTTTTTTGAAATTCCTTCCAAGAAGGTCAAAGTTTAGCTACTATGCCACAAACAATAAGGTTATCTTCAATTTTAACCTCTTTGGACCTAAGCTCTCCAACAATCATGATAAAGTCTTGAGCTTGCTCTACCACCGATTTATTGTCCACCATTTGAAAATGAAAAAATCTACTAGACGCATATTTTCTCGCTCCTGCCTCTTCGGTATCATACTTACTCTAAAATGCTTTTCAAATTTTCTTTGCACTAGAGTAAGTTCTGTCATAATAATCATAAAAATTATCAGACAGACAATTAAGAATATAATACCAACACTTATAAGAATCTCCGTAACACTTTTCCACTTTTTCTAGATGAGAAATAGTTCCATCATTATTCATAGAGGTGTTGTCTTATTTATTAGGAGTTTTCTCAGTTAACACATAAGAAACATTGAGAAGACTTAAGTAGAAACGTACTTTACCCTTCCATCTCTTAAAATGGTTACCATTGAACCGAAATGGCTTTTTAAGGTCTCCCATATTGACTTCCACGGTTTTTTCAATTGTACTCATCTTTGAATTCACCTTAAAATTGTTAGTGAAAAAACTTACTAGATAACAAAAAATAAAAGATTACAATTGAAAAAAAAATGAAGAAAATAAATCTGTTCAAGGATGAGGCACGGATATCCCGCTCTCTTTAAGGAGATTCAAGTCCACTGCAACAAACGTTTTTCACTGGTCAAACAATAGTTCTCTTTGACTTGTCCCCTCCAGGATACAACAGCCTATACACAAAAGATAACAACTCTGGACAAGAGTTGAGACTAAAGCTCCACAAAAAGAACATCTCCCTTCAACTAATAATAACTCTCTTTTTGACTTACTCTTTCACTCTATATTTTTCTCTTGTGTGTTGTGTGTACCAAACAAAATGAATATCACAATTATTTATACTTCAAGAAGTCTTCCTAGCAATGAATATGAAGATAATGGAGGTAGTAAATAGTGAAGATAATGGTCTTAGGAGTTTCATAGGTTACATAGGTTACAATAGGAGTTACATAGATTACGTAGGTTACAAAGAGTAATGGAGGAATTAAGAATGAACTAAAGTGATGGATAACCAATGCTAATGGATGATGTAGAAGTTATCAATTCCAATGTTTATTGGAATGTTTTTATCTTGCAACTAATTCAGCCAATAAAGTCAAAACTAATGGCATTAGATGGCTACCAAGTCAAAGATGAATAGTATGATTAAATTGGTAGTTTAAGACACAAATGCCTACCAACGTTCATTCTTATAACTCCAAAATAAAGTAATTTAATATGTTAAATATCAATATTAAAATGCTAATAACCTAACAAAATGTAAGAAGCATGCCGAACCTTGATCAATACAAGAGAAAGCTACCAGCTAATGCTAACACAAACAAACTCAATTTCATTCAAAAGTCATCATTTGGACAGAGTCGATCTTAGATTAATACTGCCAGCAAGATTATAGTTTTTTTTTTTAAAAAAAAATGAATCAGTAGATGCTCCAACTTAAGGCTTGTAAAACAGATTGAAGAAATCAGGCTTTGACAGAAAGGATATGTGATAGTCATAATACAGAAGATGACTTTTAAGGCAGAAAAAAAATCTTAACATTGACATGGATCCTTAAGTATACCCACTGAACATATTTCAGAGGATTACACACACAAATCGTATGACTACCTGACTCAATGACATACAATTTAATCAGAACTAGCACAAGTGCATAATCAATGGAAAGAAGAAATAAAAAAAATTCCAGTTTAAGCTTGACCAAGTAAACTACACGTTCATATTAACAAAAACAGGAAAGAAACATAACATTTAAGCATCATAAAAAATGTATGGAAAAGTGCCTAAAATACCCTCAAAGTATTGAAAATGGTACAAAATTATCCTCCATCCACCTATTGACTCCAAAATACCCTTCTCACCCACCTCTTGGCTCCAAAATACCCTTGTCATCCACTTTTTGGTTCAAAATTGATCACTTATTTAACTGTTTTAAATTTAAACTATTTAAATATTTTTTTTAAATACATGTGTTAAACTATTTGTTATAATTTAACTTATTAGTATAATTTATAAATCAATCCACTACCCACCCATTACTAATTAAACTCCTCAGAATTAATAAACCCGTCACATTATTAATGCAACAGTAGAAAAGATATTACCAATTGAGTATTTAAAAAAATTTAGGTGAATATATCGATAGAAGTAAATTATCATACATTAAAGTTTCTAAATAAAAATTACCAATAAAGTTAAAAGTATGACTCTGTTCTTCTTGACGATCTTTACGTCTCAATTATGTGATGTTACTTCATAGGTAATTATTTTTCAAAATAATATATTAAAATTTTTCAAACAAATCATAAATTTTTATAAAATTATATTTTAAAAAAGTGCATGAATTAATTCGGGATGTATTACTTCTTTACCTTTGATCATAAATTTCTAATTCAATCTTGAAAGAGAATCCTATTGAAAGTGTCTTCCTAAATAAGCGGCTCAACCTAAATTTAATTGGGGTTTCGATTCGGACTAGAATAATTTTTTATGTCATTTCAAGAATCTATAATTTCATCATGTTTTAGTAGTGTTTATGGCGATTTTGATATTAGAATTGAATTATTAATTGGGTGGCGTTTAGTTAATAATGAGTGGATGATGGGTTGATTTATTAATTATATTAGAAAATTTAATTTTAATTAATAGTTGAACGCCAAGTATTTTAAAAAATATTTAAAGAGTTTAATTTTAAAACAATTAAATAAGTGGTCAATTTTTAACCGAAAGATAGATGACAAGGGTATTTTGGAGCCAATAGGTAGATAAGAAGGAAATTTTGGAGTCAATAGGTGGATGGAGGGTAATTTTATACCATTTTCAATACTTCAAGGGTATTTTAGGCTCTTTTCCGAAAATGTAATTAAACTACTTTACAAACATACAACCCAAATGATAAACTATACAAAAACGGAGTAAAAAAAAAGTTCTAAAGAAAGAAGATTACCTGGTTTTGGGAAGCGAACCGAACAACAAGTTTGGACGGAGACGATTCCACCTCTTCAAATCGAACAAACTTAAAATTTTCAAACTTTTAAACGGCTAAGAAAAGAATTCCAAAACCTTTTTAGGGGAACTCTCAAGTCTCAAAATCTGTCGTTGAATATTGAGGAGAGGGGCTTCCATAGCACCCAAAATCTCCATATTCTGAGAGTATTTTCGACGTGAGAGGAACAATTTTTATAAAAAAAATTCTTTATGGATAACGCTCCAGTGAGCTGGAAACATACGAACAGTACAAATTTGAAATGAAACTGGAAAAGAAAATCGCAATTGGAAGGATATTTCCATTGATGAATGCATTGCTGGAAGCTTGAAGTGCCTTTCGTCTCGTGCTACGCATGTGGAGAGTACGGATTAAAGGAGAAAAGAGGAAAACTAATGATGAAATTGGGAATTAGTGCTCATTCTTGTTGGAGTTGTGTGGGTTTGGAGGATGTTGTTTGTTGTTGTTGTTGTTGTTGTTGTTGTTGTTGTTGAAGAAAAAGAAGAAGAAGAAGAAGAAGAAGAAGAGTGGAAAAGAGGGGCGCGTAAAACTGAGTCGCTGCGTTCTTTTGGGAAGAAAATAAGTACAGTGGGCGCATGAGAAAAATAGGAAAATAACTAGATGTGTGAGGTGATTTATTGAGAAAGTAGGCCTAAATATTGGGCCCAAATAAATGTATTTTCTCAAGAAATTGAATTTGAAGAAAACGATTCAATACGAATTAAAATTAATTAATCGAGCTACATAATTAAACAAGATAAAATAATTACTTTGAAATAAATGATTGCCTATACCAATAAATTCATGAATTAGTCAATTTTCTTGTAGAGAAATAAATTATACTCAATTAAAATTACTATTCCTTTATTTTTGATTGGTAAATTGATTTTTCTTAAATAATCATAAAAAATGTTAAATATATAAATATAAAAATATATAATCTATATGAAAAATGACCAAAATGCCTTGAAAATAAATTTTGAAAGTATTTTTTATTTTCCAAAACAATTATTTCAAATTGTTTGAAATTAGAGAAGCTTGAGAATAAATTAAATTATGGAGGGTCAAAATTGGGTGTCAACACATACCATCAAGAATCTCTAAGACATCATCTACAATGTTTAACATGTAATTCCGTTCTAAATAAGAACCATCCCAGTATTTAAACACAAATCACGGTCACTCATGGACAAACATGTAACAATCTCATTACAAAGTAGTAAACCTAGTCCTCTCATGAAAGCACACATACAAAAGGTTGATATGAAATGTACAAGGCGTGCTACCAAAGACAACAATTAGTTATTTTGACCCCCATGGTACCCGATCCAACTATTACTACACACAACACATGGTGATGAGCCTACCATATGAATATTTTGTACCAATAATGGTACTCGAGATAACCATTCAAACACAATTGTAAAACTTGAGTAAACAAGGTACCTTCATCGCATGACATAGTAAATAATTAATCACTTCACATTAAGCCCCTACAATTCCCCTAACATGAAATTATACAAGTTTCACTATAGAGATAGTTAGAATGCATACATTAAAAAAAATGGAAAACAATAATCATCATTCACACTCGGAAGCTCTTTCCAAGCAGGTTTCCACTTGGAACCCGATTACACACCACTCATTTTCCCTCAACATCCCACCCAAAATCATCACAAGGTTAACAATACTTAATGAAACTCCTTATCATGTTAAACCGTAACTAACTCTGAATTAATTCATTCAAACTCCAAGATCTAAGGCGTATAGATGTTATCTCCAACAATTTACAAGGTACAAAGTAAGTGAAGATATATCTAACCGCTTCGTCAAAATCTAGCCTATATGGACGTCAAGAAACTGTAGAAGAACTCTGAACACGAGTTTCTAGATCCGTGGGAGAGAATCCTCAAGATCGTAGATAAAATATTTGTGGGTATCACCCACCTTACGCTCGCATCCTCTCTCTCCCGTATCCTCAAGCATTGAATAGTTTTTGGGAGGTACTACAGAGACAGAGAACAATTAAACAAAATAAATTTCTGAGTTTCTTCCTCGATGACCCCTCCATAGAGGATATCACGCTTCCATATTGAGAAAGCTCTTACTATGGAGGGATAACTTCTTCGGAGTGTAATTTTATAATTCTTATTTTTTTTATTTCATTCCAATTTTAAATTGGCACATCGTTTAAAAGAAATATTGGGACTGCTCCCTAGATGTCCTTTGAATAACGATGAATCAGGTTGTTACAAGCCCAGTCCCAATATATTGTTATGGGATTGAGGAAAAATTTATTACATAAATCTATAATTTGGAAAATTCATTTATGATCAACTTGTTTTCCAATATAAAATAAAATATATAAATCTTTGCCAGAGGCATGGAAATAGAAATATAAATCAATACTAGGAGATGCAGTTTCATAGATCATGAATAAGTGAATTTAATTTTTACGAGACTCCACGTGTGAGGATGGTGTATAATTCATGTTTTCCCGAAAAGTTTTTGGGTTTCACTTATTTGGATATAACACTCTCACCGATATGGATATAATGCTATGCTGTCATTTTGGGAACTGAATTTTTTCCGACCATAGAGTAATCAATGCTCCATAGATGATACTTTGAAGGTCAATTAGATTGATCGAATTCTGGTGATTTATTTGATTCCCTGATGACAACATGCAACTAGTTGATAGGATTACCTTGAAAGACTAGGGTTTCTCCGCCGTAAAACATACACATGAAGAATTGGATAAAGTTGACAAATAAAGAAAGATGATTTCATATTTTTGCACCCTCATGTCAACGACATAATCATCAAACTTGTGTTTGATATTGTGTTATGGTGTAACTCATACTCCATTGGAAGTTGGGAGTAGAAAGGATTTTTCTGAGTTTGAGATCTGATATGTTCAAGGCAATGATATATATGTTGTAAAGTCTCCAATTAGGGAGTCAACAACTTTATTTTGTAAAACTACTGAAATTTATTGCATCCCTTCCCCACGCCTCCCTGAGTTTCCTAGTAAGTCTCCCCTACTATCCCTTGTATCCCTTCCTCCCTCTACCTCTATGTGTGCAAAATAAATTGAAAAATCCTCCCCGTCATGATTTATGAAGTAAAATACAATAAATATATTCTAATGAAATTGACACGGGATAATCGTTTGAAGATCATATGTAATGACACTTGTGGCCTAAACCTAGACATTATAAGAGGCCTTATTCTTTTTTTTTTTTGAAAAAAATAAATCTTGTGTATTTTAAAGTGCTTTTTTTTTGCCTTCTGGCCTAAAAATTAGTAATCGTCCTTTTTCTTTATATAGTTATTTCTCTAATTATTCCTTTACTATTCACAGTATAGCTATGAAATATTTCTTAAGACATTATCTAGGATCCTCTTCTTAGAATATACTCAAATTCATTTCTACTATATATATATACATATATATTTACCAACACCAAAATTTAAATATATAATAATAAGTTAAAACCATAAACGTATTGCTAGAAGATGATAACATTATTTAAAAATAAAATCTTACTGCTTCAATTTCTTTCTTAAGACATTATCTAGGATCCTCTTCTTAGATTATATTCAAATTAATTTCTATTTTTCATTTTAGTTTTGTGTAATGTTATATATATATATATATATATATATATATATATATATATATATATATATATATATATATATATGAAAGAAAAAATGATTAGTTTACTTTTTTGATGTCCCCGCCCTTGAATAAATCACTTTTGTAAAAAAAATCAAGTACAAACTATACTACAAGAAAAAATCAAGTACCCATAAATTGTCCAACTCCCACTATAAATCACATGGTTAATAGTAGTTCTCTTTTGAATAAAAATCGTGCTCTTTATTTCCTATTTAAAGTGAATTACTTTAGAAACAAATAAATATAAAACTTGGAATTTATTAGAGAAACGATAGGCATCAACTAGTGACACAACTATAAACACAACTATAACTTTAACGATATGATCCGAAATATGCAACAGAAAAAACAAAAAGTTAGAATTATAATTAAAATTATTAAAAACACATAGTTGTAACTAATACTTTCACAATCAAAAAATATTTTAAAAAATTAGACATATTTTATGATTATCATAGCCACAAGTTATAACTAGGGAAAAAGTTATAGTTGCAATTACAACTTTCATAATTAAAATTATGAAAAAAAATAATAGTCGCGATTGTGATTTTCATATAACTATATGAAAAAATTCATAATCATCTTTCGTTGTGGATTTAAAAATTAAAATTTAACGAGTATTAATCTCAATAGCGTAAATCCAATATCAGTCCCAACATTATGATAGTTATATTATAAATTAATTTTTTCTAATTAATTAAAATTTTAATTTCTATGATTATCGTGTCTAAATGAGTTGATTCAATATACACATATCTCCACTCCATCTTTTCTCGGTTCATTCAACTTTCTTAAATGTCTTATTACTTTTTTCTCCCTATCATTTCACTATCTTAATCTTTTTAATATAATCTTCTATTCTATCAAAATATCTCTCTTTTATTTGTTTATGTATTTTTTTTATTGAATATGATATACATTATGTGTATACTAATGTATTGTATTTAAAATAAATTAATATTGTACGTACTAATATATAATAATATGTATATATACAATTTCACGTATATATACACACATACATACACACTTGGGAAATATGGTATGTGCCAGCACAGGCCCAACATTATCAAAATTGATATTACTACCTTTTATTTAACTGTTGAGTATTTCATTACATATAAATTGGAAAGAATATATTTATAGTGATATATTTTTATATCTATTGTAGTATAATTACACTGTAACATCATCTTATCATATTAAAAGTGGAAAACCTAAACATGAAAACTTGAATTACCAAATTACCTATTAATTATTGAAAAACTATTTATCCTTTTAAAACTCAAAAAGTTAAGTTGTCAACTCTAATTTGCATCCCATTTAATTTTTCATTTTTCCACTATAACTTCAATTCAATTTACGTCATAAATATAATGGTCGTTATTAAAAATATAATTGTTTGTTTAAGTAGTGCATTACTAACAAAAGAGATACATATGGAAATGTAATGACAATGACAATGTCAATTATGCATGTGTCTGTGAGGGTTAAGTACAAGGATCTAAAATTAGAGTGTTTTCTAATCGAAAAGTTTTAATATGTATGAGACATAAATATGATGTGACAGACAAAACTTGTATGAGACTCTACGAACAGCTTGTCAAGAAGATAATTGGGTTCCATTTCAGAAAATGATCCAAACTATCCTTTCTCTCTCTTCCCTTATAAAGTCTTTCCCCTCTTTCTTACTTTTTACTTGTTTTTTCTTTGATTTCTTTCCTATCATTTTTCTAATTGAATTTCTATTATTTAATAGTTTTTGATCCTGTTTCTAACATTATGATATTATTTTTTTATACTTATATTGATTATTTAAATTGCTAAAAATAATTTGAATGGGATTTTTATATTTGCTCCTCTTCAAATAAGCAATACAAGATATGTCTGACGTCGTTTGTCTTCGAGTGATATCATATTGTAGTATCTATTTTTTAAGAATAATAAAAATAACACATAATAACTAAGAAGAGTTCTAATGGATCTTTTTTACCTCGATATACAACTTTTATTAGTTTGATAAAATGTAATGTGCAGTAATTTTTATGTACATATACTTGAATGTACAATGACTTTTCCATTTTTTATTTTGCAATTCTTTAAGTTTCTACTAACTTAATGTGGTAAAATTGTTTTGTATTCTGATAAAAGTGAAATCACAAGCTTAAGGAACACAAATACAAGGAAATACACTTGAAATCTGAAACTAAAATCCTAAAATTTGGTTGAGAAGACGGAAGAAGAGTGTGAGAATATTAAGAATCATAATTGACTATCTCCCATTTATCTACCCGCATTCTCACACTTTTATACAACTTACATAACAACCTAATGTCTTGCTCACGTGACTCTTTTCCTGCCCAAAAAGTAATTGTCCAACCTTTTAGGTGGAATTATACTTCTAGTACTCCTACGTGGCTTGTCAATTCTTAAATCACTAGTCACATTGTCCTTATCATACACTAGACGCATTGTCCTTGTATGAATTTAAATAGACTCCTAAATAGTGGAACTTGAAGCTTAAAGGAACCTTACTTGATATGGAGTTTATCCAATGTCATTATGACTACTCTTAGTTCAACTACTCCCCATCCCATTTCATGTGAGGTAGTTTAGATTTTTTTTTATCATGCATGAGGTACGCCTAGTCATACTTGAATGAGATATCATTTGATTGACAAGTGGAAATGGCTGAAATTATCATTAAGTCCCTTCCACCTCTGATTTGGTTTTTACGTCTGTTAGTTTTTTTGTTTCTACTTTTCAAATTTCTTTGTTTTTTTTTTTGCATTTTTAGCTAATATAACTCGTTTATGTTCTTTCTTTTTTACATAGTGAATAAATTTCTATGATGATTATATATATTTTTAGATTATTTTGTTAATATAGTTTTAAATTATTTTGTTAATATTGTTTCTATTCTATTTTATTTATTTATTTTTTAATAAATAGCTGTTATTTAATTTTAAGTTTATAAATTAAGATATATGAAATTATTTAAGCCAAACATTTTTTAAAAAAAGATATATATATATATATATATATATATATATATATATATATATATATATATATGTATATAAAATTTATACAGTCAAACTTATAGTGTTTTTTTATAAACTTTTAAGAACACATAAGAAAAGTAGATAAACAATATATTTATTAAATTTCGCCTAGCTTGAATTTTAAAGATAAAAATATCATACAAATTGACAAAAAGAATATGTATTTATGTAGGTGTTTATGGATGCTTTTTTATTTTTGAATTTTAGGAAAATAGTATCAAATGTTATGTAATTATTTGTTAAGATCATTGATGCTCGTTCCGTTATACTTACTGAAGAGTATTTGATGGATTCAAATGCTTTTGAAAACATGAAATTGTTGAGAGAAGAATAAAAGAACAAATAAATTTTATACCTATTTCTTTTCACAGTCATAGTCTATATTTATTTTTACAAAATTCTTAACAAATCATAAATAAAATATTAGTTTTACTGATTTGCACCTTTATTTTTTTGAACTTGATAAATTTTATTTACACTTCCATAAAGAATTTATTATCATTATAAAATAAAAAATTATAATTAATTATATCATAATTCATAAATTAAGCAACAATTTTATATAACTATTTTTAGCAATTTAAATAATCAATATCAAAACATAAAAATAACATCACAATGTTAGAAGCAGAATGAAAACCTATTAAAGAATAGAAGTAAAAAATTTTGAACAATAGTTGAAAAAGAAAGGAAAGCAAAACAAAAAGTAAAAATTAAAATAGAGGAAAAAAACTTTATAAGGGAAGAGAGAGAAAGGATAGTTTGGACCATTTTCTGAAATGGAACCCAATTATGCACTTGGCAAAGTATAAGTGGAGTACGATCCAAGTTTTGTCTACCACGTCATATATATGCCTCATACATAATAAATATTTTTGAGGTAGTTTGATTGGACACGAAGTTTAAGAAAGAACAAAAGATTTTTAAAAGTTGTGGTTAAAGCAAATGGTAGAAATTTGTGTGGCTGTAACTAATTTCATTAAAGGTAAAATAAGCATTGTATAGTTAACTTGTTACTTAATACAAAAATGTCTAATTCTTTTTAGTCTTAACTAAAAAGGAAATGTAATCAGATAAATTGGAGAAGAGGAATACAAAATTGATGGAGATTTCACTGTCATCTTAGTATATGTAATTTAAGCTTAAAGAAGATTCTTGAAGGATTGGAAAAATACTCAACACATAGGCACTACGAAAAATAAGTTGATCTATTCATGAAGGGTCTATGCAAGACTCAACATATCCATCGGCTGTTTTACCACTAGAGAGACAAAGAACAATAAAAAAAATACATTTATGAGTTTCTTCTAACTTGACTCCTCCATAGAAGCTATCACGCGGTCATACTGAGAAAGTTCTTACTATGGAGGGATACCATCAACCAAAGTCTAATTTTTTAATTTCTTGGGTTTTATATGTCATCCCAATTTTAAATTGGCACATCATTTTAAAAAAATATTGGGACTCCACATGAGATGTCCTTTGAATAACGATGGATCGGGTTGTTGCAAGCACACTCCCAATATATTGTTTTTGGGGTTAGGGAAAATTTTCTTACATAAATCTATAAATTGGCAAATTCATCTATGAGAAACTTGATTTCTAATATAAAAGGAAATATATAAATCTCTTACAAAGGCATGAAAATATAAGTATAAATAAATATTAGGAGATGCAGTTTCATAGATCATGAATAAGTGAGTTTAATTTATTTACCAGCCTCCACGTGTGAGGATGGTGTGTGCTTCAGGTTTTCCAAAAAAGTTGTTGTGTGTCACCGATTTGGATATAACACTCTCACCGATTTGGATATAACACTCTCTATCATTTTGGGAAGTTAAAGTTTTTTCCGACCATAGAGTAATTGATGCTCCATAGATGATACTCTGAAGGTCAATTGGATTGATCGAATTTCAGTGATTTATTCAATTCTCTTATGACATGATACTAGTTGATGGAATTACCTTCAAGGACTAGGTTTATACCTTGTAAAACATATAAACAAAGAATCGAATAAAGAAACACGACTTCGTCTTTTTACACCCTCATGTCAACGGCAAAATCATCAAACATGTGTTTGATGTTGTTTTATTGTAAAACTGATACTCCATTGGAAGTTTGGAGCAGAAAGAGTTCTTTGAGTTTGAAATCTGATATGTTTAAGGCAATGGTGTATATGTTGTAGAGTTTTCAATTAGGAAGTCAACAATTTTATTTTGTAAAACTAGTGAAATTTGTCGACATCCATTCCCCCTCCGTTCCCTAAGATTCCTATTAAGTCTCCTCTACTATCCCTTATATCCCTTCATCCCTCTCTCTACCCCTATGCATACAAAATCAAGTTAAGTTCGTGTAGTAAAATACAATATACATTAATCTAAGAATTAAGAAAGAGGAAAAAAACTTTATAAGCGAAGAGAGAGAAATGATAGTTTGATCCCTTTTCTGAAATGGAACCGAACTATGCACATGACAAAGTATAAGTGGAATATTATACAAATTTTTCTACCACTTCATATATATGCCTTATACATAGTAAAATTTTTTGAGATAGTTTGATTCATCACGAAGTTTAAGAAAGAAATGAAGATTTTTAAAACTTGTGGTCCAAACAAATGATAGAAATTTATGTAACTGTAACTATTTTAATTAAAGGTAAAACAAACATGTCATAGTTAACTTGTAACTTAAATATAGAAATATATCATTCTTTTTAGGATTAAATAAAAAGGAAAGTAGATCAGATAAAATAGAAAAAAGGGAGTAAAAAATTGATGAAGATTTCATTGTCATCCTAGTATATGTAGTTTAATCTTAAAGATGATTCTTGAAGGATTGGTTCAAACTCAACACATAGGCTCTATGAACAACAAGTTGATCTATTTAAGAAGGCTCTATGCAAGACTCGACATATTTTTTTCGGGTGATAAACTAGAATAAAAAGTTCATATCAATCTTTAATATGAAGAAAAAGAAACTGTCCATTAGACTTGGAATAATTGTAATAATTAGGTTTCTATGATTTTTGACACATCTTTTACAAGGATAAATTTTAGCATTTTGCCTTTCTTTTAAGGATTTAGAAATTTATTACAACCAAACAAGCTGATTGCGGATGTATTCTTGAAAAAGTAGAGGTAGTATCACTCAAAGTTGCTTTTGATATATATAGCCGTAGAAAAATACTACTGCATTTATTATTCTATGAATTTAAAGAACGAATGGCTTTAATTCTCGAACCAAGAGCATAGTTGGATTCACTTAAAACTCTTCGACTCATAGGGTCCAAGTGCAATATGGGCATGCCTAACTCAACTCAAGGACCTCCATGTATGATATATGGTAATCAATAATTATGAAATAACTATAGTTGCAAAAAGGGTTAGAAACTCAATACTCAAGAACTTAGAACTTATAGATACTACTCCTCTCCAAGATGATCAGTTTTCGGGGTTTGTGCGGAGTAATGGACATGAGCAACTTGACTCAACGATATCAATGAAAATATATAACTCATGGGTACAACGCTTCTCCATACCATACTTACTTCCTCAAATTTATCTTAAAACGATAGTTGATCTCTAAGGAGTCTGAATTTAACTCAAGGACTTTCTTGAACTCTTCTCTTCACTCTTTCTTGAATTTGACTTATGAATTCAAGAGTTATAACTTTGATAGGCATGATCTTTCAAGGATAAAATAAATATTTTAATAGTGAATATCAAGTAGAAAATATAGGTACGATTCGAGGGAACTCTTGCGGAAACAAGGGAAGAGGGGTAGGGACCTAGAAACTCTAGCGCATTGAGTGGTGCAGGGCGCTAGACCCTATCCTACACACAACCGGTTAGGGAGCAGTGAGTGGCGGGGTGCCCCCATCTCCTACCCAGAAAATCGATGAACTTTTTTTTTCTCAAATTCATGGAACTCTTTGGATCATTAAACACAAAAAAATTACATCAAATTCTACACCAAAACCAACCAAGAACACACTCATGCACTACTCTTACCTCAAAAACTCGACAAGAATTTCATTATCGAAAAGTGAAGAACAAAAACTTAAGAACTCAACAAGGTTATCAATATACTCGATCTCATGGATGAAATTCGTAAAAGAACTCATGATTGTCTTGTGAGAAAACAAGTCCTACACTATGGAAACTTACATAGCTCACAGAACTAGGTTCTTGATGAAATCTTGAATTTGTTGAAGCTACTTGGGAATTTTAGAAGGACATGCAAGACAAGTATCTTTAATTATATGTCGATTCAGGTACTACTCATTTCCTTCCTTGGCCTGTTTTTCTTAAGACTGTCGCTCGGGGACGAGTATGGGTAAATTGGTATCAATTGTAACAACTGGATTTCATCTTTATAGAAAAAACGATGAGGAAAATTTTAGGGTCGAAAAACTTTTTGTAGTGACTTGAAATTTCCCAACCTAGTCAAATTTTGGACGAAATCTAAATCATTAAAGACTAAGGAAATATGGTTATAATTGGGAAATATAATTATGAATTTGATCACATAATTAGATAGATAATTTGTTAAAAAACCCGTACTTTTTTACAGAATTGAATTCGGGCAAGTAGAACTTTCAGAATCGATCTTGGCGTGAATGGGTAGTTTCTAAGTGTCATTGGTTGAAGGTGTGGCGTGAAATGAGTGTCTCAGAATTATTAAAATAGCTCAATATTTCCGTGAAAACCTCTGAGGTGAGATTTCTACAGCCAGGACTTGGCCACTGTAGCGGGGTAGGTTCCGTTGTGGCGGGGCAGACGCGATTTAAAGTCGGAAATAAACCCCAAAAAATGTTTTATTTGAAATTTTAAAACTTGAGAGATAATGAACGAACCCAGGGCTTTTCTTGATATATTATCACCATTCTTGAGGCTACATGTAAGATTTTAACTTCCAGATCAATTTTTTTAATCATTAGAACATAATCTAATGGGTTATTATCGATAAGGAAGAGTTTTTATCTGGAATTAATTATGATGAAGAGTCTCCTAAACGGGGCATGAGGATCATGACTATTATCTAGAGTTGGTACAATTTTTAATAATTTGTATTATTAGTTATTGTTTATTGATATCCGTATTATATTGATCTTTTGTAGACCAAGAACAAGTGGAAAAAATCAAGAAAGGAAAAGTCAAGTTTCTTAGGGGATTCAATCTTTGTTCGAGGTAGGTAATGTTTATGATTCTATGATTGTGTGATGCATTTTGTTCTTCTTTCATTATGATACATCATATGTATGAGATTGTTGCATTATCGATCATACTTGTTATGATCTAGAAAATATACTAGTGATTGTGATTGTGTCTTGTTGAACGGACCGGGTGTTGCATTATGACACATTAACTTGGATTTGTTGCCACATTCGGACATAATAATGGGATTGGTTGTCAGTTCTAGAATAAACATTTGATTGGGTATCACGTTCCGGTATGATAATAGTTTATGTTTGGGTTCCATGTGAGGACCTATGACTTAAAAATTCTGGTATATGAGAATAGTGAAATGCGTCATTGTTCGTAAATGGTGATGATATTGTATATGTTCGATTATAATAACTCCGAAAGTCTAAGATTTGTGCTAAAGCCTAATATAGGTGTAAAAAGGTTTAGAAACTCTTTTAAGGTCAATTATAATGTATTTAAATCTTTTAGGAAGTCTAGAAATCAAAACGTCAAGGAATGTCCATGACGCTCGGAAACTAGTTTAATGAGGTGCTAGAGTACCTTAGCATATTTGACTAGGTTTTAGGAGTTGGAAAATGATTAAATTTGGTGGAAGGGTATCTAATACGTATTAAAGTTAATTTATAGTCAAAACCTCTGGTAACGACTCCCCAAGGACCAACAAAGTGCCCTTGAGGAGGACCCTTGCATTTGTGTCGATGGCTGCCTAAGGCAGTCTCCAAAAAGGACTTGCCATCAACAGATCGTGGTCCAGTAGATGGTGCATCGATTGAATCTGTCGAAGGAAACTTAGAATATTTTAAAGGAATGGATTTTAACCAGTCTCTGACCAAAACGACGGACCAACAGGACGGAGGGTCCTGTGGTAGTCGATTAAGAAATGTGGCGTCGACGTGGTTTTCTCTTTGAGACAACTGGTTTGGTTCTCATTTTTAGATTGATTAAATTAATTAATTAAGTGGTTAGTTAATTAGTTGGGGGTTAAGGGAGGTCTAATTTTAAGTTAATTAACAACCTATATAAAGACTCTAATCTAATTAAGCTAACCTAACACTCATAAATCCAAAAACACAAATACTCTTTCTTCTCTCTTCTTTCTCTCTCCCTAGAAGAAGAACACCATAGAAGGTAAAATTTAAGGAGGTTCTTGGGCTGAAAAAATCAAAGTTTCTCCATCAATCTTCATGAAACATCAAGGTACGAGATTCTTTTCACCTTTGGGATCTCTTTCTCCAAAGGGTTCTTCCAAATTGATTTCAAAAAGTTGAGTTCTTAGTGGGTTTTCTTCCAATACGAAATTGATCTTGTGAATTGATTTGTTTATGATTCCTTTTGGATATTATGAGTATATTAACATTTATTCAAACTTAATTATGTTACTTCTTGATATATTGGTGTCAATTGTAGAAGATGACCTATTCCCCTTAACCCTAGGTTGTGTCTTGAATTGAATTATATAGTATTGACTTAATTGGTTTGGTTAGTGTGTGAATTACTATTCTATGTTGTGATTATTCTAATTATGAGTAAACATTGATACATTGTAATCCAATTATGCTATTTCTTGAGTAATTGACCTAGATGGTGAAGTAGACTATGAACTTGATATAAATCTCTAATTCTAGGCTATGACTAGTGATGAATTGTTGCATAATAATTCAATTTGCCTTGTTATTGTGTTGATTATTATGGTATTATGATATTACACCCATTTTTGGGTTTATTTGAGGGTTGATGACAAGACCTTGATGATGGCATGGTGAAGGAAATCTAGTAAGTCTTGTGATATCTATTCTTTACTACAATTGTGGTTACTTGTGATTAAGTGATGATGTTGTATTGAAGTATACCTTATATTAAGATTGATGGGGTTGATATGATGTTGAATTTAAATTTATTGACTATGGTTTGTGAGTGTTGGCTAAGAAGTAAATGTTATAAGGATGGTGTAACTTATCAATGTGACTTATTATGAAGTGATATGTAAATGTGTTAACCTCACTTGTCTGAATTATAATGAAAGGATAATACTAATGCAATTCTTATTGAACTATGATGATGATTAATAAAGTTATTAAAGACATTTCAAAGGGGACTCTAGCTTAGTACCGAGTCAACTAGAATGAGGAGTGTCCCTTCCCATATAGGGAAGGTAGGATCACCGATGTACTCTTGAGATTGGAGACTATAATGCATGTAGCATAGAGGATCCTAACTATATATACTAGTTCTCAAATTATGTTTCCACCATAGGAATACTAGCTAGTGGATCCATGTAGTTGTTATGTTCATGTTTTGGTACTACCTTAGCAAGTAGTCCGCCTTCCTTTGGTGTAGGGTTCCATGACACCGGATTCCACATTATGTCATGTCGTCTACGTCTGTTAAGGTAAGATTTTCCCAAAAGTAAAAAGTAATAAAATGGACTATAACTATGATAACTTTATAGGTGTGACTTAGTCTAGGTAGGGGTATGAGACTCTACCTATACATTGCACTAGTTATCCTTGAGGAAATTCTTAGGAGGATGTTCTTATATTTGTATATTCTTATAAATATAAATGATATGCATATGATGATTCGTACATGTTGAAGATACTATATGATATTTGTTTCACTTTCAAATACGTGTTTGGTCTCTATTTCTAAAAGTATGATGGTGATGTTTACTCTTAATCATATGCTATGTGAAGTTAGACATTGGTTATGGTTCTTGTTAGGTTTAGTTGATTGAGTAAGGTTATGGGCTTTGCTTAGTTACTACAATAGTGTACTTAATGATGGTTCATGAGTAAATTTTCTTGCTTTGGTTATGTTGAAATGAAATCTTATCCATGCTTGTTGACATTATAACGTGATAATAGAGTTGTCTTGATTGTATGTTCAAGTATGTTTATATGCTTATTGACTTGACTATACTTAGTATTGTTGGTCTTGTGGTGTATATGATCTTTACTTAATGAATATGCCTTATTGAATTGATATGGTCTTCTTGTATGTGCATAAAGGTTTTTCAAAGGAAATTACATACTTTAATGAAATGTCCATTTTTAGCACGATCTTATGTTGTGTGTGCATATGTCTCATACTTAGTACAAGTGGTGTACTAACCCTATTTTCTCCTTTTCCCCAATATTTTAGATTCCGGTCGTTGAAGGTCTTTTGACACAACTTTGAAGAAAGACTTGGAATTCTCACTCATCAAATTTGGGTAGGTCCTCACTTTTTAAGGGCAATGCCACTATTAAGCTACTGATGTTGTTCTTGTTATAAGACTTCTAGTTCTTTCCTTTTCATTTGAGTACTAACTATTGTATAACCTATACGTGACCTTATAACTTTGATATATAGGATATGCCCAATTAATAAAATCTAGATTTAGATGATTATGAGATGAGACATCCGGTTTTACGACTATGTTATATTTTATATGTGTATGTGCAATAAAAGTAAAAAACTAAGTAATCTTCTTATACGAAGGGTCTATGTATACTCGATATGAATATGTTATATGTATGTGAGAGGTCTATGTAAACCTTAAGATAGATGTAAAAAAAAAATTAAATTTTCCGCGATTTAACATATGAATGTAATGATATAGGATAAGAGGCTAGTCTTAATCCTCAATGACGAAGACGACGTCAGTTTCTTCTTAAAGGTTCTCCCCAAATGTGACATCGGTGTATGCATGTTATAATTTTGTTGTATTGACTTATATATGTTGCATTTAGTGGGTTAATCGTGTGATCCTACCAGTACACTGTGGTTGTGTACTAATACTACACTCTCTCTTTCTTTGTTGAGTATAGAGCGTCTTTAGGAAATTATTGATAGGTCTCACTTAGAAGATCGCTGATCGCGAATCCAATTCAAGGGTGAGCTAGTTCTTACGAGCTTCTATCAATTCTCTTTCGTCTGTATCCATCATTGCGTAGCTGGACTTTTCAGTTAATTATTTGTGCATTACTTTAGGGTTGTGACCCTTCTTGTTTAGACTTATGGGTCTTGTTAGAGTTTTGGTACATTGACTTTCAGGTTCTAGGCGTATTTTTCCAATTGTTTAGTTATTAGATCTTTTGGATGTTTATGGAACATTAACTTTTAGTTATTTAACTTGCTTTCGTAACTTAATTGCTTTAGTATTTGATTAGAGTTGGTTAACTAATTGGTATTAATGGTTCTCCCACTAGAGGGTTAGTGTGGGTGTCAATCACGATGGTCTGAGTCATGACAAAGTTGGTATCAGAGCCTAGGATTGCTGATCTCGATGTACCAAAAGGAGTCTAGTAGAGTCTTGAGGATTGGTACGGAAACGTCTGTACTTTTCTTCAAGAGGATATTGTACTTTAGGAAATCACTTTGTTTTATCTTATCTTCTTCATGTTATAACTTGATTCCAGTTGGTAACTGTCAATTATAGTTGGTATCTAATCTCTTTCACTCTTCTGTCTATAGATGGTTAACACTAGATTTGACGGCGTTAGGCCCATAGCTCTGATCAATGCTTTAGCTTAAAAATCTGCAGCAAGAGGTTGCAGTCGAGATAGTGGTAGAGGGAGAGCTATGGGTAGAGGTCGAGGAAGAGCGACAAGTACTAGAATGGGGTATCAGTCGAAAATACTCCCCAAAGGAATGCTTCTCCCATACATCATAAAGCGATAAAGTAGAACGGTGAGGTTTAAAATTTTGATGAGGTTGGAAAAAAGGAAGAGATGAAGGATGAGAATACATGTCTTCCTCTTATAGACCCAATGTTAGGTCAACAAATTATGTCATTCTTGAAAGGGTTGGTTGGTCTAGGGGTGTTTCCTTCTTCTCTTATTGCTATCATTGTCCCCAAGATGGGAGGGAATTTAGGTAATGATGTATTTTTCCATCCTTTGTTGGTTCCTTTTATGACTAATAATGAGCATGAAATGTTAACTATGTTTTTGAAGCTAAGTCCTCCTGTATTTTTTGTCTGAGAGTGAGGATTCTTATGAGTTTATTTTAGATTTCTATGAGACGCTTCATAAGTTGGGAATTTTCCATTAGCATGGGATTGAGTTCGTGTCTTTACATCTTCAACGTGAGGCTAAGCAGTGGTGGAGAACTTATATGGAATGCAAATCTTCAATTTTACCTCCATTTAGTTGGACCCAGTTTCATGCCATGTTCTTAGAGAAATATGTGCCAAGGACTTTGAGAGATCGCAGGAAGGATGAATTCATGTCTTTGGAGATAGGTGGTATGTATGTGGCTGCTTATGAGGCCAAGTTTCATGCCTTGTATAGATATGCTACACTGTCGGTGACTACAAAGTAAGATATGATTTATTTATTTATTAAGGAATATTTTTTATTTGTAGGTATTATCTGTTCATATGACCTCTGCACGGAGGAGTTGTAATGCGGTAACATACTTTATTTGTTCATATGACCTCTGCACAGGACATAATTCTTAGTTGTACGTATATCTGTAGGACTACCTTTCCTTTCCAAACTCAACATAATTAAAAAAAAAGGGAACCATTTAACAAACGGCTATATAGAAATATCTCATTTTCTAACCCTGGTTTAGAGTTCAACCATCTCTCTAGGATGAGTTTGTGAAGGCTCAGTACTATTCAATGTCCACTGTGTGTCTAAATCATTGATTTGTGTTAATTCACAAGCTTTGGAATTTTTAGTTAAAGCTACAGATGGTGCAAAGCACAACATTCCTTGGAAGGTAAATTGTGGTTGTTGTAATATGTGGTGGTGTAATTTGTGTGAGAAACTCCCCCTTTCAAAACTATATCTTAATTGTATGAACTGCGCTAAGTATTCTACCAAGATATGGATATGCTTATATTGTCCTATATGAATATTGAATGTAGATAGTTTTTACTCTAAAATATGTGCTTGACAAAACAAAGAGAGGTTACATAGAAATTATTCTGCAACTACAATGACAACACAAATATTACACATGAAAGATGATATATGACTTGAATTTTCTTAATAAGTTCTTTGCAACTGCAATGACATCACATATATTAATGATAATATTAGTCTTCTGAAGAGGATGCTTACAAACTTTCTCAAAATGACCCCACCGGATGACATAGATAAATCAGAGAAATTTATCCCGATAAATCGAGTTTTGTAGGTTTCTATGAGGGGTTACGAGTGTCGATGATACTTGTATATATTTAACCCAGAGTAGTTTATCTTCAATGATGGAGTGGTAGTCTATGATGCTAAGTGTGTTTTAAGATTGAAGGATGTATTCCCTTTGGAGTTGGCGACAAGGTTATCACATGCTTCAGAATTGACTGTGCAATTAGTTGAGTTTATATAGTTATCAGATAGTGGTGTGGGTGATCTTATAAAGTTTATGCATCCGATAAAAGTGTGCAATACAACATCAAGAAACATTTTGTAATTCGATCAATTTCTCTTCCTTGATAAAAAAAAAAAAGCAGGAAATGAAAGATTTGAGATTGAAGGAATGCATCATGTTTTTCTAACTTTCTATAAAATTGGAGTTATGTTTGAAGGAACCGAAAGACAAATGGGCTTGGTAAACAAAGAAAGTGGTAAGTTTATTCTAAAAAGTTGGTTCCAGTATTATAATTCTAAAGGAGTTAGAAAGCATTTTAGTTGTACTATATTTGAAATACAGAGCTTTTATACTTATATTGATAGTAGGTAAACATAGAAACTATCTTTGAAATCGTAACAACATCCTTCGATTTAATATCTAAATGTCTATTATTTGAAACTATACTCAAAGACTCCAGAAATTAAATTAAATTAAAGGATGTTGTTACGATTTCAAAGATAGTAACTATTTCTACCTACGATCATTAATTATAAAAAGAAAAGCATTTCAGTCTATTATCATTCAACTTTGAAATTCTTTCTAACTCGTTTATAATTTCAAGATAGCAGCCAATAGTGTACAATCGACACACCTCTTTCGTTGTTCATCGAACCCGTCTGACTTTTCATTCTCTTTAGACATAACTCCAATTTTTCCAGCAAGTCAAAAAACCATGATGAACACCCTCAATCTCACATTTTTCATTTTCCTGCTCCATCTTGCCTCAAGGAAGAAAAACTGATCGGTCTAACAAATGCTTCATGATTTTGTATTACACACATTACCGGATGCATAAACTTAATAAACTCACGCACTTCGCTATCTGATAATTGTATAAACTCAGTATTGCCCACTCAATACTAAAGCATGTGATAACCTTGTTACTAAATCATGACTATAAGGGAAAATATCCTACAATTTTAACAAACATTTAACATGATGGATCTACCACTTCATCATTTCTGCTAAATTACTCCGGCAAAATATATACAAAGTATCATCAACATCCACAACTCCTCATAGAATCTTACAAAACTCAAATAATCAAATTCACCTCTCTTTGTTTTTTCACAACTCAAATTTGTCCAATTACATAGTACATGATGCATACCTTCAATCGATTTTTGTAATTGTGTGTCTCAAAATTCCTTCATGATTCACTCTTACCTTGCTTCCTTGAAGGGAAACTAATCATACAACCTAATTCTTCTTAAGGGTACATTTCACACTTCACACGAAATATAAACTCGATAAACTCATGCACATCACAACCTCATAACCTTATAAACTTAACTTATTGCACACTCAATTAAGCTTGTTTCCAACTCATGAACAAATGGAAATATCGTCTTATATTAACACATTCCTAACATCGTACCACTCCGTTGTAGCTTCTAAATTACTACTAGAAAATATATACAAAGATTATGAAAACCAGCAACCCCTCTACTCTAATGTCTACATCTTACGTGCAATTTTAAGTATGCAAAGTAGAAGTAAAAACTATAAACTAATCACTTTATCGTAAATAAAAAATGACTCCCAAACTTGATTGAATAAAGTATTTTTTGTAATGAATACACTTAACCCTCTCAAGGGACTGATCTAAACAAGTATTTGAACTTCTAAGAGAGTAAAATACTTTGAAAGAGACACAAAACAACTCCAACCACCTGACTCATCACATCTTCCAACTAACTCATATCACCAAGAATCTCTAAAACATCATCAACAATGTTTAACATTTAATTTCGATCAAAACAGGAGTTGTCCTAACATTTAATCACAAATCTCATGAAAACACCCTGGACCTTGATCAATTCAATAAACCTCCTACAAGACTCTTACTAGACCAAATTAATTCAATACTTCTTATCAATTATGTCCCAATCAACAAAGGCTGACAATGCAGTAAAATCTTTGTTCATAAGTTAAAGTCATAATCACCACACAGACTTAAATTCACAAATAACATGATCAATGATGCTACAACAAGAAATATTTTATTCATCACGTCTTTCAAGTAACCCATGCCATCAAGAATATCTAAGAAATCATCTATAGTGTTTAACATGTAATTCCGGTCTAAACAGGAACCATCCGAGTATTTAAACACAAATCATGGTCACTCATGGAAAAACATGTAACAAGCTCATTATGAAGTAGTAAACCTAGTTCTCTCATGAAACCACACATACAAAAGGTTCATAAAAATGTACAAGGCGTGCTACCTAAGACAACCATCTGTTATTTTGACCCACATGGTACCGAGCCAACTGTTACTACAAATCACGCAAGTTCCCGAGCCTACCATATGAATATTTTGTACCTAGAGTTGTACTCGAGACAACCATTATTGTCACAAACAAAACCACAATCACAATGAAATACAAACACAATTGTAAAACTTGAGTAAACAAAACACCTTCATCGCATAAGTTAGTCAATAATTCATCATTTGTAATTAAGCCCCTACCATTCCACGGGCATGAAATTATACAAGTTACACTATAGATATAGATAGAATGCATATATAAATAAAAATGGAAAACAATAACCATTATTTACTCTCGGACACTCTTTCTAGACAATTTTCCTCTTGGAACCTGATTACACATTACTCATTTTCCGTGAACATCCTGCCCAAATATCACAAGGTCAAAATTGGTTAATCAAACTCATTATTTTCTTTAACCATAACTAGATCCAAATTAAGTCATTTAAAATCAATGATCGAAGGCCTATACATGTAATCTCCAACAATTTAAAAGGTACAAAGTAAGTGCAGAGAGATATAACTACTCAGTCAAAACCTAGCCTATGTGGACGCCATGAAACCGTAGAAGAACTCTGAACATGAGTTTCTAGCTCCGTTGGGGATAATCCTCAAAGTCGTAGATAAAATATTTGTTGGTATGACCCACCTTACACTAGAATACTCTCTCTCCCCTATCCTCAAGCTTTGAACAATATTTGGGAGGTTCTTTGCAGTAACCATCGGCTGTTTTACAACTAGAGAGACAGCGAACAATTTGAAAATAATACATTTATGAGTTTCTTCCTCTCGTTGGCCCCTCCATAGAGGCTATCACGTTGTCATACTAAAAAGGCTCTTACAATGGAGGGATAACATCAGCCGGAGTTTAATTTTCTAATTCTTAGGATTTCTTTCATGTCATCCCAATTTATAATTGGCACATCGTTTTAAAGAAATATTGGGACTCCGCACGGGATATCCTTTGAATAATTATAGATCAGGTTGTTACAAGCACACTCCCAATATATTGTTATGGGGTTGTGGAAAATTTTCTTACATAAATCTATAAATTGGCAAATGCATCCATGAGCAACTTGTTTTCTAATATAAAAGAAATAAATAAATCTTTGTCAGAGGCATGGAAATAGAAGTATAAATGAATACTAGGAGGTGCAGTTTCATATATCATGAATAAGTGAGTTTAATTTATTTACCCGCCGTATGTGTGAGGATGGTTTGTGCTTCACATTTTCCCAAAAAGTTGTTGGGTGTAACTGATTTGGATATAATGCTCTGCTATCATTTTGTGAAATTGAAGTTTTTTCCGATCATAGAGTAATTGATGCTCCATAGATGATACTCCAAAGGTCAATTGGACTAATCGGATATTGGTGATTTGTTTGATTCTCTGATGACATGATGCAACTAGTTGATGGGATTACTTTTAAGGACTGGGGTCTTTCCGTCGTAAAACACATATACGGAGAATTGAATAAATTTGACAAATAAAGAAAGTTGATTTCGTCTTTTGCAGCCTCATATAAACGGCATAAAAATCAAACTTGTGTTTGATGTTGTGTTATGGTATAACTAATACTCCATTGGAAGTGGGGGCAGAAAGAATTGTTTGAGTTTGAGGTATGATATGTTTAAGGCAATGATATATATGTAGCAAAATACAATAAATATATTCTAATGTAATTAACATGTAATAATTGTTTGAAGATCATATGAAATTACACTTGTGGCCTATACCTAAACTTTATAAGAGGCCTTACTTTTTTATTATTTTTTTTTTGAAAAAAAAAGAAGAAATTTCTCATATATTTTAAATTATTTTTTTTTGCCTTTTGACCTAAAAGTTAGTAATCGTCCTTTTCCTTGATATAGTTATTTCTCTAATAATTCTTTTAATATTCAAAGTATAGCTATAAAATCTGTTTAGACATTGTCTAGGACCCTCTTGTATTCAAATGTGTTTCTCTTTTTCATTTTAGTTTTGTGTAATGCTATTCATATTTTATAGTTAATAAATTTGAATTCTAAAATATAATTAAAAGTATATGCTAGTATATACTTATGCTAGGTAATTTACCCACGCTTTGCACAGGCAAAAATAATCTTTCTTAAGTTTAGAATAACCTTTCCAATAATCGAGTATTATTAGAAAGAAGAAAGAAGTAAATTTTACAAGGTTTTCAGAAAATTTCAACAGAAGTATAATAATTTGACATTATCACATATTTGAAGAATTGTAAATATATAATGAATGATTAAAATATCTTGGTATCTAATTATTTTTATCTTTTACATAATTTATCATAATATATGTTTACTAATATAATTGTCTTATTAAAATTGAGTGACATTTTTATGTAGCAATGAAGCATCACTTTTTTTTATATGAAAAATACAGAATCTGGTAATTCTATGATTAGAAGACCGTTAAAAATATACATCACAACAACATAAATTTTTTTTATAGAGAAAATCTATTTGTTAGAGTTCAAACGTTGAACTCTTATTGTTATTGTTACTCTACTACTTTGAAGACCCTTCTAAATGGTTCATCGGTGCAATTTCACGACCTTTTCAGAAATATGTACACATAATTTTTGCATTATGAAAGTACAAGTACATCAAAATTTTGGATTGTAGACTCATGTAAAAGAAATATTCTTGAACATGAAAAAATTAAAAATGGGTCTAACCTATTTAACTCAAATGTTAAACAATAACATGGGACATGAAGGCCAACAAATCTATGTTAATAGACATATATTTTGTAGCATCAGGTATTACATTTATTTATAGTATGTTTGCTTTCATATTTTTCAAATTAAGCTTGCTCAACAAAAAAATATTTAGAAGAGTTGAATGAAAGAAAAGAAAAACATTAAAAGGATGAACTTTGTCAAAGTAAAAATCATATAAAATACTTCAATTAACTTTTAATCCTTAAAGTACACATAATACTCACTGATAAAATTTAGTAAAAATAGATACATTACAATACGAAAGCTAAAAAATATGGTCATGCAAGGCTATTAACTCTCAAATGATTTTTTAATTACTAAAAAATCTCATCCTTGTATGTGAAGAAATGACGTTTTTGATTTTAAAAAAATTAGAGATTTGTGGAGACGCTTTTACCGTACCTTCCACAATTTCAGTAGAAAAAAAATACCCGGATAGTCAATTAACACTTGTTATTTAATATGTACTAAAAATACTTATAACAATAAATTTACATTAACAGAAACAACAAAGTCATGTACTCAAAGATAGCAATACGCATATAAAAAGCATATTAGGATATGTATCAATAGAATGAAACAAAATTGAAAAAATCAAGTCCACCGAATGCACATTGTCCTCTAAGGAAATTATTTCCCTTTAGTACCCGAGGTTTAAGGGAATAGATCATCTAATGAAAGAACGATTTTATTCACTAGTTTGATACAAAACAACGGTGTTAATGAGTCACAAAATAGAAGGAAAGTTCATAAATATATAACTTAGAAGAAGAAGAACAAGTTCAGCTTTTTTGTTGTTTTTTTTGTTGTTTTATAATAAGACAAAATTACTCTATTCATAGACAACATAGAGTAGTGTGAACAAATGTTTATTGTGTCTTATTGAAAAGTACAGAGCTCTTTGGAAAGGTTACAACCCTTCAAAAAGGTTACTACCTTTTATAATCTTTACAACTTTTAATAAAAAAAAGAAGGTTATTTTTGGAAATAAATAAATTAAAAGGGATTCTTCCTTATGGTAGCGCCACATAGGCGGACTTAGGATTGTCTTTTATATAAATATATGATGTGAATTTATATATACGACAATTTTATATATATATATATATATATATATAAAGTTACCAACGCCAAAATTTAAATATATAATAATAAGTTAAAGCCATAATCGTATTACCACTAGTTGATAATTTTATTTTAAAATAAAATCTTACTGCTTGAATTTGCTTACTGCAATGTATGAAAGAAAAGAATGACTAATTTAAGTTTTTAATGTCCTCACCCTTGTATGTTTTTTTTGGAATAAATCACTTTTGTAAAAAAAAAATAATACAAACTATACTACACGAAAAAAAAAGATGATTAATATCACGATAGATTTATATTATACCCTTAAATTGTACAACTCCCACCATTAATCACATTGTTAAAAGTAGTTCTCTTTCCGATAAAATTTTTGCTCTTTATTTCCTATTGAAAGTGAATTACTTTAGAAACTAATAACTATAAAACTTATAATTTATTATAAAAAAAAAAAAGGATAGGCGTCAACTACTGACACAACTATAACTTTAATGATATAATCCGAAATATGGAAAACAAAAAACAAAAAGTGATTAAATTGTTAAAAACACATAGTTGTAACTAAAACTTTCACAAATAAAAAATATTTTAAAAATTAGTCATATTTACGATTATAAGAGTCACCAGTTATAAGTAGGGAAAAAGTCATAGTCACAATTACAACTTTCATAATTACAATTATGAAAAAAGATAATAATCGCAATTGTGATTTCATGTAACTATTATGAAAAATATCATAATCATCATTAGCTGTGGAGTTAAACATTCAAATTTAACGAGTACTAATCTCAATTTAGCATAAATCCAATATCAATCCCAACATTATAAGAGTTATATTATGAATTAATTTTGTCTAAGTAATTAAAATTTTAATTTCTATGATCATCGTGTCTAAATGAGTTGATTCAATATATGCATATCTCCTCCACTCTTTTTTTCTCCGTTCATTCCACTTTTTTGAATCTCTTATTATTTTTTTCTCCCTCTCATTTTATTATTTTGATCTTTTTAATTTAATCTTCTATTCTATCAAAATATCTCACATTTATTTGTTTATGTAATTTTTTTTTATTGAATATAATAATATATACCAATTTCAGTTCAAAATATGTGATATACTTATATGTATACTAACATAATTTATTTACAATAAATGAATATTGTACGTATTAATATATAATAATATGTATATGTACAATTTCACGTACTATATACATGCACACACTTGGGACTGTGGTATGTGCCAGCATTGTCCCAATATTGTCAAAATTCATACTACTACCTTTTATTTAACTCTTGACTATTTCATTATATATAAATTAGAAAGAATATATTTACAGTGATATGCTTTTATATCTATGGCAGCATAATTACACTATATAATCATCATATCATATTAAAAGCGGGAAATCTAAACATGAAAAGTTAAATTACCAAATAACCTATTAACTATTGAAAAACTATTTAACTTTTCAAAACTTAAAAAGTTAAGGTGTCAACTCTAATATTCGCATCCCTTTTAAATTTTCATTTTTCCACTATAACTTCCATTTAATTTATGTCATAAATCCAATGGTCTTTATAAAAAAAAAATAATTGATTGTTGAAGTCGTGTATTACAAACCAAAGATATATATATATGGAAATGTAATGACAATGGCAATGTCAATTATGCATGTGTGAGCGCAAGGTTAAGTCACAAGGATATAAAATTTGAGTGTTCTCTAATCGAAAAGTTTTATCATATACGAGGCATATATAAGATGTCACAGACAAAACTTGTATGAGACTCTACTTATAGTTTATCAAGCTGATAATTTGGTTCTATTTCAGAAAATAGCTCAAAATATCCTTTTTCTCTCTTCCCTTAATAATGTTTTTTCCCACTTTCTTACTTTTGACTTGTTTTTTCTTTGGTTTGTTTTCCAACCATTTTTCCACTTGCACTTATATTATTTGATAGTTCTTTATTCTGTTTCCAACATTGTGATATTATTTTTCTATTTTTATATTGATTATTTATTTTGCTAAAAATAATTTGAATGGAATTTAGATATTTCTTCCTCTTTAAATAAGCAATACAAGATAGGTCTGACGTTATTTATCTTAGAGTTATATGATATTGTAATATTTATTTAAGAATCATACTGATAATACATGTTAAGTAAAAAGAGTTCTAATGGATCTTTTTTTTCTCGATAGACAACTTTTATTAGTTTGATAAAATGTAATATGCAGTAATTTTTATGTATATATAATTGAATGGAGAGTGAGTTTTCCATTTTTTATTTTGCAATTCTTTAAAGTTTCTATTCTTTAATGTGGTATAATTATTTTGTATTCTAATAAAAGTGAAATCACAACCGTAAGGAACACAAATACAATTAAATACAGTTGAAATCTGGAACTAAAAGCGTAGAATTGGCTTAGAAGACAGAAGAAGACGGTGAGAATATCAGAATCATAATTAACTTTCTCCCCTTTATCTACCCACATTCTCACACTTTTATACAACTTACATAACAACGTATAGCCTTGCTCACGTGACTTTTTTCCTGCGCAAAAAGTAATTGTCCAACCTTTTAGGTGGAATTATACTTCTAGTACTCCTATGTGACTTGTCAATGCGAAAATCTCTAGTCGCATTGTCCTTATCATTAACTAGACGCATTGTCCTTGTATGGATTTAAATAGACTACTAGGGAGTGGAACTTGAAGCTTAAAGCAACCTTACATGGTATAGAGTTTGTTCAATGTCATTGTAACTACTCTTTGTTCAACTACTCTCCGTCCCATTTCATGTGAGATAGTTTGAAAATTTCTATCATGCTTGAGGTACGCTAAGTTATAGTTGTATGAGATATCATTTGATTGACAAGTGGACATGACTGAAATTATCTTTAAGTCCCCTCCATCTTTGGTTTGTTTTTTACTCCTGATATATTTTTTGTTTCTAATTTTAAAATATTTTTTTTTGTGCATTATTAGCTAATATAACTAGTTTATGTTGTTTCTTTTTTACGTAGTGAATAATTTTTAATAATGATTATATATATTTTTAGTTTATTTTGTTATATTTTTTCCATTCAATTTTATTTATTTGTATTTTAACAAATAGTTGTTATTTAATTTTTAGTTTTTAAAATTAGGATATAAGTAATTATTTAATCCAAATAATTATTTTAATAAAAATATATAAATAAAATTAGTACAGTCAAAATTACAGTTTTTTTAATAATTTCTTAAAAACCGTGTAAGGAAAGTATATAAACAAAATTTTTATTAAATTTCACCTAGCTTGAATTTTAAGTATAAAAATATCATATAAATTGACAAAAAGAATATGTATTACTGTAGATGTTTATGGATGCTTTTTATTTTTGAATTTCAGGAAAACAATATCAAAACTTATGAAATTATTTGTTAAGATCATTGATGTTCTTGCCGTTATATTTTCTGAAGAATATTTGATGGATTTTGGTTCTTTTGGAAACATGAAATTGTTGAGAGAAGAACACAAGAACGAATAATTTTATACTTTTTTCTTTTTATATTAATAATATATATTTCTTTTTTACAAAATTCTTAAAAAATCATAAATAAAGTATTAGTTTTACTAATTTGTACCTTTTTTTTTTAATTTTACAAATTTCATTTATACTTCCAAAAAGAATTGATTATTTTAATAAAATAAAAAATTGTAATTAATTATATCTTAATTCATAAATTAAGAAATAATTTTATATAACTATATTTAGCAAGTTAATAATCAATATCAAAAAACAAAAATAATATCAAAATGTTAGAAGCAGAATTAAAAACTATTAACGAATAGAAGTGCAAAATTTAGAACAATAGTTGGAAATGAAAGAAAATAAAAAATTAAGTAAAAAGTAAGAAAGAGGAGAAAAAACTTTATAAGGGAAGGAGAGAAATGATAGTTTGGGTGATTTTCTTAAATGGAACCCAATTATACACTTGAAAAAGTATAAATGTAGTACGATACAAGTTTTGTCTACCACGATATATATATGTCCCATACATAATGAATTTTTTAAGGTAGTTTGATTCGACACGAAGTTTAGGAAAGAAAGAAAGATTTTTAAAACTTAAGGCCCAAAAAAATTAAAGAAATTTATGTGATTGTAATTAATTTCATTAAAGGTAAAATAAATATTTTTAGTTAACTTGTTACTTAATATAGAAATGTGTAATTCTTTTAAGGATTAACTAAAAAGGAAAGTAAGTCAGATAAACTGGAGCAAAGGGAAAAAAAATTGATGGAGATTTCACTGTCATCCTAGTATATGTAGTTTAAGCTTAAAGAAGATTTTTGAAGGATTGATTCAAACTCAACAAATAGGCACTACGTACAATAAGTTGATCTATTCACAAAGGGTATATGCAAGACTCATCATATCCATCGGTTGTTTTACCGCAAAAGAGACAAACAATAGTTTTAAAAAATATATTTATGAGTTTCCTACTCGATGAACCCTCCATAGAGCTATCACGCTGCCATACATAGCTAGTTATTACTATAGAGGGATAACATCAGCTAGAATCTAATTTTCTAATTGTTTGGATTTTTTTACATGTCATCCCAATTTTAAATTGGCACATCATCTTAAAGAATTATTGCGACTCTGCACGAGATGTCCTTTGAATAACGATGGATCATGTTGTTAGAAGAACACTCCCAATATATTTTTATGGGGTTAAGAAAAAGTTTCTTACATAAATGTATTAATTGACAAATGCATCCATGAGCAACTTGTTTTCAAATATAAAAGGAAATATATAAATCTTTGCCAGAGACATAGAAATAGAAATATAAATAAATACTAGGAGATGAAGTTTCATAGATCATGAATAAGTGAGTTTAATTTATTTACCAGCCTCCACAAGACTAAGGTAAAGTTGACAAATAAAGAAAGATAATTTTGTCTTTTTTGCACCCTCACGTCAACAATATAATCATCAAACTTGTTATTGATGTTGTAGTTATGGTGTAGAGTCTCCAATTAGAGAGTCAAATACTTTATTTTGTAAAACTAGTGAAATTTGTCGACATCCCTTCCCCCCCCCCCCCTCCCTGAGTTTCCTATTAAGTCTCGTACTATCCCTTGTATCCCTTCCTCCCTCTACCTCTATTCATGCAAAATCAAGTGAAAACCCCTCTCCGTCATGTTTTATGTAGAAAAATAAAATAAATATATTCTAATGTAAAAAGTAAGAAAGAGGGAAAAAAACTTTCTAAGGGAAGATAGAGAAAGGATAGTATGGGCCATTTTCTTAAATGGGCCCAATTATGCACTAGGAAAAGTATAAGTGGAGTATGATACAAGTTTTATCAACCACGTCATATATAAGCATCATACATACTAAAAGTTTTTGAGGTAGTTTGATCCGACACGAAGTTTGAGAAAGAAAGGAAGATTTTAAACTTGTGGACCAAACAAATGATAGAAATTTGTGTGACTACAACTTATTTCACTAAAGGTAATATAAACATTTTATAGTTAACTTGTTACTTAATATAGATTTGTGTCATTCTTTTTAGGATTAATTAAAAATAAAAGTGTGTCAAATAAATTAGAATAAAGGGAGTAAAAAATTGATGGAGATTTTTTATTGTCATCCTAGTATATATAGGTTAAGCTTAAAGAAGATTCTTGAGGGATTGGTTCAAACTCAACACATAGGCACTACGAACAACAAGTTGATATATTCATGAAGAGTCTATGCAATATTGAACATATACATCAGTTGTTTTACCACTAGAGAGGCAGAGAACAATTTTAAGAAATACATTTTTGAGTAATTCCTTGTTGACCCCTCAATAGAGTCTATTACGCTACCATATTGAGGAAGTTCTTACTATTGAGGGATAACATCACCCCAAGTCTAATTTTCTAATTCTTAGGGTTTTTTTTATTTCATGTCATCCCAATTTTGAATTGACACATCATTTTAAAGAAATATTGGGACTCCGCACGAGATGTGCTTTGAATAAGGATGGATCAGGTTGTTGCAAGCACACTTCCAATATATTTTTATGGGGTTGGTGAAAAGTTTCTTACATAAATCAATAAATTGAAAAATGCATCCATGATAAACTTGTTTTCGAATATAAAAGTAAATATATAAATATTTGTTAAAGGCATGGAGATAGAAGTATAAATAAATACTAGGAGATGTAGTTTCATAAATCATGAATAAGTGAGTTTAATTTATTTACCAGCCTCCGTGTGTGAGGATGGTGTGTGCTTCACATATTCCCAAAAAGATGTTAGGTTCACTTATCTCTATATAACACTTTCATCAATTTGGATACAACGCTTTGCTATCATTTTGGGAAATTGAAGTTCTTCCGACCATAGAGTAATCGATGCTCCGTAGATGATACTCTGAAGGTTAATTTTATTGATCGGATTTTGGTGATTTATTCAATTCTCCGATGATGTGATGCAACTAGTTGATGGAATTACCTTGAAGGACTAGGGTTTCTCCGCCGTAAAACATACATACAGAGAATAGAAAAAAGTTGACAACTAAATAAAGGAGATCTCGTCTTTTTGCACCCTCACGTCAACAACATAATCATCAAACTTGTGTTTAATGTTGTGTTGTGGTGTAACTGATACTCCATTGAAAGTTGGGGGCAGAGAATTGTTTAAATTTTTGATCTGGTAGGTTTAAGCAAATTATATATGTGATGTAGAGTCTCCAATTAGGGAGTAAAATACTTTATTTTGTAAAACTAGTGAAATTTGTCAACATCCCTTTCCCCACCCCTCTCCGAGTTTCCTATTTAGTCTCTTCCTCCCTCTACATCTATGCGTGCAAAATAAAGTGAAAAATCCTCCCCGTCATGATTAGTCTAGAAAAATACAATAAATATATTCTAATGTAAAAAGTATGAATCAGGAAAAAAACTTTACACATGAAGAGAGAGAGGATAGTTTGGGCCATTTCCCGAAATTGAACCCAATTATACACTTGGCGAAGTGTTAGTGGAGTATGATACAAGTATTGTCTACCACATCATATATATCTCTCACACATAGTAAAAAATTTTGAGGTAGTTTTATTTGACACGAAGTTCAAAAAAGAAAATAAGATTTTTAAAACTTGTGGTCCAAACAAATGATAAAGTTTATGTAACTGTAACAACTTTCATTAGAGGTAAAATAAACATTTTATAGTTAAATTGTTGCTTAATATATAAATGTTTCATTCTTTTTAAGATTAACTAAAAAGAAAGTAAGTCAGATAAATTGGAACAAAGGGAGTAAAAAATTGATGGAGATTTCATTGTCATCCTAGCATATGTAGTTTAAGCTTAAAGAAGATTGTTAAAGGATTGGTTCAAACTCAACACATAGGCACTACGAACAACAAGTTAATCTATTCACGAAGGGTCTATGCAAGAATCAACAAATTTTTCGATTGGTACGCTTAAATAAAAAGTTCATTTCAATCTTTACTATGAAGACAAAGACACCATTCATATCACTTAGAATAATTGTAATAATTAGTTTCCTATGGTTTTTGAGAATATATTTAGAAGAATAAATTTTAGCATTTTGCATTTATTTTAAGGGTTTAGAAAGTTATTACAACTAAACAAGCTGATTCCGGATAGATTCTTGAAAAGGAAGAGGTAGTATCACCCAAAATTTCTTTTGATATATATAGCCGCAGAGAAATACTTCTGGATTTATTATTCTATGTTTTTAAAGAACAGAGTTTTAATTAATAGTTTTAATTCTCGAACCAAGAGGGTAGTTGGATTGGCTTAAAACTCCTCAACTCATAGGGTCAAAGTGAAATTATGGGCATGCCCGACTCAACTTAAGGATTTCCATATATAATATATGGTAATATATAATTATGAAATAAATATAGTTGCAAAAAGGGTTAGGAACTCAATACTCAAGAACATAGAACTAAGAGATACTACTCCTCTCTAAGATGCTCAGTTTATGGAGTTCATGCGGAGCTATGGACATGTGAAACTCGACTAAAGGGCATCAATGAAAATATAAAACTCATGGGTACAACTCTTCTACATCCCATACTTACTTCCTCAAACATGGCTCATATCGATAGTTGATCACAAAGAAGTCTGAATTTAATTCAAGGACTTTCTTGAACTCTACTCTTGTCTCTTTCTTGAATTTGAATTATGAATTCAAGAGTTATAACTTTGATAGCCATGATCTCTCAAGGATAAAATTAATATTTTATTTGTGAATATCAAGTATAAAACATAGGTACGATTCGAGGGAACTCTTGCGAAAAGAAGGGCAGAGGTTTAGGGACTTAGAAACTCTAGTGCAGTGAGTGGTGCAGGGCACTAGACCCTATCCTATACACCACTGGTTAGGGCGTTATGAGTGGCAGGGTGCCCCCATACCCTACCTAGAAAACTGATGAACTTTCTTACTCAAATTCGTGCAACTCTTTTGGATCCTTAAGCCTAACATAATTACAACAAATGCTACACAATAATCCACCAAGAATAAAACTCATTCAAAACTCTCACCTCAAGAATTCGACAAGAATTTTATTATCGAAAAGTGAAGCACAAAACCTCAAGAACTCAACAATATTATCAATAAACTTAATCTCATGGATGAAATTCGTAAAAGAAACTCATGATTGGTTTGTGTCACGACCCAAAACGGGCCACGACTGGCACCTACACTTATCCTACTATGTGAGCGAAACAACCCATCCAATTCCCAACGTTTCAACCATAAATAACAAAATATAATGCGGAAGACTTAAAACTCATTAATGAAAATCGATTAAATAACTTATAAAAACTCAATACTATTTATTCCCAAAACCTGGAAGTCATCACCACAAGAACATCTATCCTCAAATTACTAATCTAAGAAGCTAAAATAAGTAAAAAGCTAGTCCATGCCGGAATCTCAAGGCATCAAGACATGACGAGGAAGATCCAGTCCAAGCTAGAAGCAATAGCTCACCCTGAAATCTGGCTTGATGAAGACTGGCTAGAGTTGCGGCTGAGTTGAAAACGATGACACGTTTGCTGCACTCCACAATGACAAGGAGAGAACATACAAGTAGGGGTCAGTACAAAACACAAGTACTGAGTAGGTATCATCGGCCAACTCAAAATAGAAAACAGTATATATCAAATAATATCATAAATCAACTATAATACTCAACATGTAGCAACAACAAGTTCTATAATCATTAATAAGCACCGCCAAGTTCACCCATGAGGACTCAAGCCTCAATGCCATACCCATTTGGGAATTAGGTTCATTAGATTGAGTATATTAACATCTTTCAAGATTTATTATGTTTATTTCTCTCGTGTCGGTACATGACACTCCGCTCCATATACTATCCTGGTGTCGGAACGTGACACCCGATCCCCTAATTCTACGTGTCGGTTCGTGACACCCGATCCCCTAATTCTACGTGTCGGTTCGTGACACCCGATCCCCTAATTCTACGTGTCGGTTCGTGACACCCGATCCCCTAATTCTATGTGTCGGTTCATGACACCCGATCCCCTAATTCTATGTGTCGGTTCATGACACCCATTCCACTACTCTCATCACTTTAGTTCATCAAGCCTTCTTTTATACCAAGGCATCATCACTCTCATTAACAAGGCAGATTAGGGTTTTTCAAGATTTAGGATTCAATAGCTTCATCATGCTTATTTTATCACAATTATGTAATCACATTCATACAAGTATACAATTAAGCATATAGAAGGGTTTACAATACTACCCAATACATATGATTCGCTATTAAGAGTTTACTACGAATAGCATAAACCATAACCTACCTCCACCGAAGAATTCGTGATCAAGCAAGCTAATCTTCAAAGTCTTTGCTTTCCTCTTCGTTCTTCTCTTTCTCTCGTTCGTTTCTCCCTCTCTCTCTCTGTTCTTTCTATCTTTCTTATTCAAAACTCTTTTTCTTTTACCCTAATAATCATATAATTAAGTATAAAAGATGAAAAAAATACCCCACTACTTGTTTCAAGGTTCTCCCTTTTAACCCCAAGTAATTAAATTATAAACATTAAACCACTCACTTTACAATTATAAACAGGAATAGTCCAAAATGCCCCTTAAAATATTTAACAGAAATCCGACCCAGTCAGGGTCACGTAGCCTGTGACGGCCCGTCGTGCCAGCCACGGTCCATCCTGCTGCTTCCGTCACCAAGTTCAGAGACTCCAATTCATTAAAGAGTCTGTGACGGACCGTCATGCCTGAGACGGTCCGTCGTGCCACCCCGTCGTGACGTTCAGAGAGTCGATCTCAGTACCCAAATTTCTAAATTCTAAGTGTTTTGGAACGAGAACCCCTCGACGGTCCGTCGTGCCTATGATGGTCCGTCGTGGGATCCGTCGACTCAACCAGTTTTTCCAGAAATAAAATCTGCTGCTCAAAATGACTAAATAGGTCGTTACAATAGATACCAATTTACCCATCGTTCGTCCTCGAACGATCATAAGAAGAAAAACAAGGGCAAAAAGGAGTACCTGAATCTGTAAACAGGTGTGGGTATCTTTCTTGCATATCAGCCTCCTTCTCCCAAGTGGACTCTTCAACTGGTCGATTCTTCCATTGAACTTTGATGGATGCAATCTCCCTTGATTTCAACTTGCGGATTTCTCTATCTAGAATGGAAACAGGCTCCTTCTCATAAGTCAAATTTTCATCAAGCAGAATTGAATCCCAACGAATGATGTAGTTTCCATCCCCATTGTATCTTTTCAGCATAGACACATGAAATACCGGATGCACTCCTGACAGCCCTGGAGGCAAGGCTAATTCATAAGCCACCTCCCCTACTTGCTTAAGTACTTCAAATGGTCCAATATACCTTGGGCTTAGCTTACCTCTTTTACCAAACCGCATCACCCCTTTCATGGGCGAGACTTTCAGCAAGACTTGCTCACCCTCCATGAACTCCAAGTCCCTAACCTTTCGATCTGCATACTTCTTTTGCCTACTTTGAGCCGCTAAAATCTTTTCTTGAATAGATTTCACCTTCTCTAATGAATACCTCAAAAGGTCAGTACCCCAAGGTCTAACCTCGAATGCATCAAACCAACCAATTGGAGACCTACATCTTCTCCCATACAATGCTTCAAAAGGAGCCATATCAATACTTGAGTGATAGCTATTATTGTATGAAAACTCTGCTAAGGGTAATAAGTTATCCCAATGACCACCAAATTCTATCACACATGCACGAAGCATATCTTCCAACACCTGAATTGTTCGCTCAGATTGCCCATCGGTCTGAGGGTGAAATGCAGTACTAAGGTCCAACCTAGTACCTAATTCAGCGTGCAATGTTCTCCAAAACTTAGAAGTAAACTGCGTACCTCTATCTGATATGATGGAAAGTGGAACTCCATGCAACCGAACAATTTCTGAGATGTAGAGTCTGGCTAACTTCTCTGCATTGTAAGTCACCTTAACCAGAATGAAATGAGAAGACTTAGTTAATCTGTCCACAATTACCCAAATAGAATCAAACTTGCCCAATGTCTTTGGAAGACCAACCACGAAGTCCATTGCAATTCTCTCCCACTACCATTCAGGAATGGGCATTCTCTGAAGTGTTCCTCCGAGCCTCTGGTGTTCATACTTTACTTGCTGACAATTTGGACATTTGGAAACAAAATCAACAATGTCGCGCTTCATTCTACTCCACCAAAAGTGTTGCTTTAGGTCACGGTACATCTTGGTTGCACCAGGATGTATAGAATATCCGGAACTATGAACCTCTGTAAGAATTGTGTGGATCAAATCATCAACACGGGGCACACATACCCTTCCCTTAATTCTCAAAACACCTTCCTCATCCATTATTGCTTCTTTAGCCTCTCCTCGCAACACCTTATCTCGGATCCGAATCAGTTTCTCATCAGTAAACTACTTTCCCTTAATTTTGTCAAGAAAGGAAGATCTTGCCTCCACACTGGCCAAAAATCCCCCCTACTCATTTACTTCCAACCTCATAAGGTCATTAGCCAGAGTCTGAACCTCTCTAGCCAATGGGCGTCTAGAGGCTTGCAAGTGAGCTAAACTAACCATGCTCCCTGCTTTTCTGCTTAAGGCGTCTGCCACAACATTAGCTTTTCCTGGGTGATACAAGATGGTAATATCGTAGTCCTTCAGTAGTTCCATCCATCTCCTCTGTCTCAAATTCAAATCTTTCTGAGTAAAGACATACTGTAGGCTACGATGATCCATATAGACTTCACACTTAACCCCATATAGATAGTGTCTCTATTGCTTTAATGCAAACACTACCGCAGCCAACTCCAAATCGTGGGTCAGATAATTACGTTCATGCACCTTTAATTGCCTCGAAGCATAAGTAATTACGTTCTTCTCTTGCATTAGCACTGCACCCAAACCAGAATAGGATGCATCACAATACACAACGAAGTTCTTACCCTCTACTGGCAAGGTAAGGATAGGTGCGGTAGTCAGCAAGGTATTGAGTTTTTGAAAGCTTTCCTCACATTCATCCGACCATACAAATGGAACATTATGCTTAGTCAAGTTCGTCAATTGGGAAGCGATAGAAGAGAATCCCTTGACAAATCGACGGTAGTAGCTGGCTAAGCCAACAAAGCTCCTTATTTCCGACACATTAGTAGGTCTTACCCAATTTCTCACTGTTTCAATCTTAGAAGGATCCACCATCACCCCATCCTTAGAAACTACGTGCCCCAAGAAAGACACTGAATCTAGCCAAAACTCACACTTGGAGAATTTGGCATAAAGCTTTTTCTCCCTCAACATTTCCAACACAATTCTCAAATGCTCCTCATGTTCCTTCTTACTCTTGGAGTATATAAGTATATCATCAATAAATACGATCACAAAGAGATCCAGATGTGGCTTAAAAATCCCGTTCACCAAGCTCATGAAAGCAGTAGGGGCATTCGTTAGTCCAAAGGACATTACCAAGAATTCATAATGCCCATACCTGGTTCGAAAGGCAGTCTTTGGCACATCTGCTGCCCGTATTTTCAATTGATGATAACCAGACCTCAAGTCAATCTTAGAGAAGACACAAGCACCTTGTAACTGATCGAACAAATCATCAATGCGAGGAAGAGGATACTTGTTCTTAACAGTTACTTTATTTAGTTGCCGGTAATCTTTGCACATCCGAAGACTCCCATCTTTCTTCTTCACAAACAAAACAGGAGCACCCCAAGGGGATGCACTCGGTCTAATAAAGCCTTTCCCTAACAATTCTTGAAGTTGGGCTTTTAACTCCCTTAACTCTGCTGGAGCCATTATATAAGGGGGTATGGAAATGGGACGAGTACCTGGCTCCAAATCAATGCAAAAGTCAATATCCCTATCCGGTGGAATACCAAGAAGGTCTGCAGGGAACACATCTAGAAACTCACGAACTACCGAAACTGACTCAATCGAAGGTACTTGGGTAGTATCATCCCTGAGGTGTGCCAAGAACGCTAAACACCCTTTACTAACCATTTTCTTAGCACGAAGAAAGGAGATGATACGAACTGGAGTGGAAGTGTAGTTACCCTCCCATACTAACGGATCTGTCCTAGGCTTGGCCAACGTTACAGTTTTAGCATTACAATATATGATTGCAAAATTTGGAGAAAGACAAGTCATACCCAGAATTACATCGAAATCAACCATTTCTAAGATGACCAAGTCTACATGAGTATTGCTCCCCACAAAAGTCACCAGACAAGACCTATATACCTTTTCAACTATCACAGACTCCCCCACCAGAGTAGAAACACGAATAGGCATGTCAAGCAATTCACAATGTAAATTAAGACCATTAGCAAATGAGGAAGATACATATGAAAATGTGGAGCCAGGATCAAATAATACAGAAGCCATGCAATCACAAACCAAAAGATTACCTGTGATAACAGCATCTGATGCCTCCGCTTCAGACCGCCCAGGGAAAGCGTAACAATGGGCCCTATCACCTGTCTGCCCGTTGCCCCTATCATGTGGTGTTGTAGTAGCTCCTGTTTGTTCGTCACCCCGACCGTTTTGGTGACCACCATTACCTCGGCCACCACGTCCTCCAGAATAACGGCCTCTACCATGACCACCTCTACCTCTAGCTATTGGGGGTCTATAACTCTGTTTTGGACAATTCCTCCTAATATGTCCAGTCTCCCCACATCCATAACATTCTCTGGGGTCTAGCATAGGTATCTGTGAGAATGACGAGGTTTGGGAATAACCTCCAACCTCAGAGAAATGTTAACCGATCTGAGGTGGACCCCCAACTACAGCCTGTAGTGAAGACTGAATTGGTCAGACTGAGTAACCTCCTGAACCCTGTCCTTTAGAGTAAGAACCATTAAACTCACCTCCCTTTTGAAGCCTTTTAGATGTCGATGCCATGGTGAAGTCATCTGACTTCACTCCCTCCACCTCTATCACGAAGTCTACCACTTCCTGGAAGGATTTCGCTGTAGCCGCTACCTGTAATGCTAAAATCCGCAGATCTTACCTCAGCCCTTTCACAAAACAGCGAATCCGCTCTTGTGAACTGAAGAAAAGCTGGGTGGCATACCTAGATAATGCATAAAACTTAGCCTCGTACGCAGTGACCGTCATTCTGCCTTGCTCTAGGCCCAAGAACTCATCTCTCCTCCTATCCCTCAAGGTTTAGGGGATGTACTTCTCCATAAATAAGATAGAGAATGACGCTCAAGTCATAGGTGGTGTCTGTGCGGTTTGACACTCGACATGTGACCACCACCACATTTTGGCGTTTCCTTGGAACTGATAGGTTACAAACTCGACGCCAAATTGTTCCACTATGCCCATTTTATGTAGTAACTCATGACAATCAACCAGAAAATCATAGGCATCCTCAGATTCAGCACCCTTGAATACTGGAGGTTTAAATTTCAAGAACTTACTGAAAAGTTCATGCTGATCTCTTGTCATTATAGGCCCTGTAGTCAAACGAGGAAACGTGCCTATTTCCAATGAGGCATCCATGCGGGGAGCCTCAGCAGCGGCCTGTCGTACTTTCGGAACCTGAGGTGCTGGTGCAGAAAACACTAGAGGTGTCTGGCCTTGATCAGATAACCCGCTAAGATAAGCAAGAACCTGATTAATCATCTCTGCCCCAGTGGCTGGCTCAGACGTATCTTGTCTTGCCGGTGCTGGTGTTGGCGCAGTTGTTGCTCTAGTTCTAACCATCTGCGAAATAGAGTGAAGATGGTCAGATACCAACTTGTATCACCTAGATACCAATTGGATCCAAGTAATAGCACGAAAGAAAGAAAGAATGAAATTTTTCCTAAAGTCCTATAGCCTCTCAAAGAAAAGTAAAGGCGTCCCCCTACCGTTCCTTAAGACTCTACTAGACTCGTTCTTCTGTGATGAGATCAACGAACCTAATGCTCTGATACCAAGTTTGTCACGACCCAAAATGGGCCGCGACTGGCACCCACACTTATCCTACTATGTGAGCGAACCAACCCATCCAATTCCCAACATTTCAACCATAAATAACAAAATATAATGCGGAAGACTTAAAACTCATTAATGAAAATCGATTAAATAACTTATAAAAACTCAATACTATTTATTCCCAAAACCTGCAAGTCATCACCACAAGAACATCTATCCTCAAATTACTAATCTAAGAGTATCTAAGAAGCTAAAATAAGTAAAAAGCTAGTCCATGCCGGAATCTCAAAGCATCAAGACATGACGAGGAAGATCCAGTCCAAACTACAAGCAATAGCTCACCCTGAAATCTGGCTTGATGAAGAATGGCTAGAGTTGCGGCTGAGTTGAAGACGATGGCACGTTTGCTGCACTCCACAATGACAAGGAGAGAACATACAAGTAGGGGTCAGTACAAAACACAAGTACTGAGTAGGTATCATCGGACAACTCAAAATAGAAAACAGTATATATCAAATAATATCATAAATCAACTAGAATACTCAACATGTAGCAACAACAAGTTCTATAATCATTAATAAGCACCACCAAGTTCACCCATGAGGACTCAAGCCTCAATGCCATACCCATTTGGGAATTAGGTTCATTAGATTGAGTATATTAACATCTTTCAAGATTCATTATGTTTATTTCTCTCGTGTTGGTACGTGACACTCCGCTCCATATACTATCCTGGTGTCGGAACGTGACACCCGATCCCCTAATTCTACGTGTCGGTTCGTGACACCCGATCCCCTAATTCTACGTGTCGGTTCATGACACCCGTTCCACTACTCTCATCACTTTAGTTCATCAAGCCTTCTTTTATACCAAGGCATCATCACTCTCATTAACAAGGCAGATTAGGGTTTTTCAAGATTTAGGATTCAATAGCTTCATCATGCTGATTTTATCATAATTATGTAATCACATTCATACAAGTATACAATTAAGCATATAGAAGGGTTTACAATACTACCCAATACATATCATTCGCTATTAAGAGTTTACTACGAATAGCATAAACCATAACCTACCTCCACCGAAGAATTCGTGATCAAGCAAGCTAATCTTCAAAGTCTTTGCTTTCCTCTTCGTTCTTCTCTTTCTCTCGTTCGTTTCTCCCTCTCTCTCTCTGTTCTTTCTATTTTTCTTATTCAAAACCCTTTTTCTTTTACCCTAATAATCATATAATTAAGTATAAAATATGATAAAATACCCCACTACTTGTTTCAAGGTTCTCCCTTTTAACCCTCAAGTAATTAAATTATAAACATTAAACCACTCACTTTACAATTATAAACAGGAATAGTCCAAAACGCCCCTTAAAATATTTAACAGAAATCCGACCCAGTCAGGGTCACGCAGCCTGTGACGGCCTGTCGTGCCTGCGACGTTCCATCCTGCTGCTTCCATCACCAAGTTCAGAGACTCCAATTCATTAAAGAGTCTGTGACGGCCCGTCATGCCTGAGACGGTCCGTCCTGCCACCCCGTCGTGACGTTCAGAGAGTCGATCTTAGTACCCAAATTTCTAAATTCTAAGTGTTTTGGGACGAGACCCCCTCGACGGTCCGTCGTGCCTATGACGGTCCGTCGTGGGATCCGTCGACTCAGCCAGTTTTTCCAGAAATAAAATCTGCTGCTCAAAACGACTAAATAGGTCGTTACAGTTTGTGAGAAAACAAGTCAGACATTATGGAAGATTACATACCACAAAGAACTAGGTTCTTGGTAAAATCCTGAATTTCTTGAAGCTACTTGAGAAACTTAGAAGGACATGCGAGACATGTATCCCTAATTATTTGTCGATTCACGTAGTACTCATTTCCTTCCTTGGCTTATTTTCCCAAGTTTACCACTCGGAGATGATTTATAGGTAAAATAATATTTATTGTAATGACTGGATTCTTGTTAAAAAAGACGACGGGGAAAAAAATTGGGTCAAAAAACTTTTTCATAGTGACTTGGAATTTTGCAACCTAGTCAAGATTTGAACGAAATCTAAATTATTAAAGTCTAGGGAAATCTGGTAATACTTAGGCAATATAATTATGAATTTTACCATATAAGTATATAGATAATTTTTTAAGAAATCCATACGAATTTACAGAATCAAATTCTAACGAGTAGAACTCCCGGAATTTATCTTGGCGTAAACGGGTAGTTTTATAGTGTCATTGGTTGAAGGTGTGTTGTGAAACTAGGGTCTTGGAATTATTAAAATATTTCACTATTTTCATGCAAGCCTTTGAGTCGGGATTTTTGTCTCTAGAGATAAAGAACTAACCCAGGGGTTTTCTTGAAAGATTGTCACCATTCTTGAGGCTATATGTAAGATTTTAACTCCTCATATCCATATTTTGATCCGTAGAATGTAATCTAAATGGGTAATTATCAATAAGGAAGAGTTTTGATCTAGAATCAATTATGGTAAAAAAAAGTTCTAATATGGGCATGTGGATCATGGGTATGATCTAGAGATAATAGAATTTTTAATAATTTGGATTACTAGTTATTGTTTATTAATTTTTGTATTATATTGATTGTTTGTTGACCAAGAACAAGCTGAACGAATCCATAAAGGAAAAAATCAAGTTTCTTAGGGGATTAAAGCTTTGTTCGAGATAGCTAATGGTTGTGATTATATGATTCTGTAATGTATATTTGTTTTTGATTCATTATGATACATCATATGTATGAGAATGTTTCATTATTGATCATACTTGTTGTAAATGAGATGGATGAATGATGAAAGCCGTGAATCATGACTTGATTGTATGATCTTGAGAATATACTTGTGAATGTGATGGTGTCTTATTGAATGTATTAGGTGTTGCATTCTGACACATTAACTTGCATTTGTGGCCATATTTCGACATAGTTATGGGATCAATTGTCCATTCTAGTATAAACATTTAATTGGGTATCACGTTCTGATATGCTAACAGTTTGGGTTTAGGTTCAATGCGAGGACCAACGACTTAATATACTTTTGGTATTTGAGAAATTTGAAATGCTTTGTTGTTCATAAATGGTGAGAGTATTGTATATGATCGGTGTATGCATGTTATTATTTTATTGTATTAATAAGCCTTTCTTATAAGATCAGTTATCGCCTATCCAATTAAAAGGTGAGCCAATTCTTACGAGCTTCGATGAATTTTATTTCGTATGTATCCATCATTGCGTACTTTGAATTTGTAGTTAATTATTTTTGAATTAGTTTGGGATTGTGACCTTTGTTGTTTAGACTTATGGGTCTTGTTAGAGTTTTTGTACATTGACTTTAAGGTTCTAGGCATATTACCCCATTTGTTTAGTTGTTATATCTTTTGGAAGTTTATGGAACTTTAATTTTTAGCTATTTAACTTGCTACCTTACCTTAAATGCTTTAGTATTTGATTAGAGTTGGTTAACTAATTGGTATTAATGGTTCTCCCACTGGACGGTTAGTGTGGGTGTCAATCACGATGTCTGCGACGTGACAAACATGGTATTAGAGCCTAGGTTTGTTAATCTCGATGTACGAAATGAGTCTACTAGAGTTTTAAGGAATGGTACGGAGACGTCTATACTTTTGTTTGAGAGGTTATAGGACTTTATGAAAACACTTCATTTTGGGTTGTGTTCTTCGTGCTATAACTTGATTCCAATTTGTATCTGTCGATTCTAATTTATATCTAACCTTTTTTCACTCTTCTGTGTGTAGATGGTTAATACTAGATTTTACGGCGTCGGTCCCATTGCTCCAGTCAATGCTCTAGCTGAGAAATCTATAGCGAGAGGTCACAGTCGAGGCAATGGTAGAGGAAGAGCTAGGGCTAGACACCGAGGAAAAGCGACACCTACTAGAGATGAGGTATCGGTTGAAAATACTCCCCAAAATGAGGCCTCTCCCATAAATCATAAAGAGATAAAGGAGAATGGCGAGTTTGAAAATGTTGATGAGGTATTGAAAATGTTTAGGAGGTTTGACAAGAGGAAGAGGTGCAGGTTGAGAATACATGTATTCCTCCCATAGACCTAGTGTTAGGTCAACGGATTATGTCATTCTTGAAAGGGTTGCTTGGTCCACGAGTGCTTCCTTTTGCTCAAGCCACTCAAGCTCAAGACAATCCTCTTATTGATATCATTATCCCAAGATGGGAGGGATTGTAGGTAATGACATTTTCTTCCATCCTTTGTTGGGTCTCATATGATAAGTAATGAACTTGAAATGTTGATTAAGTTTTTGAAGCTAAATACTCCTATATTTTTATGTTTTGAGAGTGAGGATGCTTATGATTTTATTTTATATTTCTATGAAAGGCTACATAAGTTCGGGAATTTTCATCAGCATGGGATTGAGTTCGTGACTTTTCAGCTTCAACGTGATGTTAAGTACTGGTAGAGAGCTTATATGGAATGCAAATCTTCAGTTTTACCTCCACTTTCTTGGACCAAGTTTCATGCTATGTTCTTTGAAAGATAGCAAGAAGGATGAGTTCATGTCTTTGGAGAAAGGTATATCTGTGGCTACTTATGAGGCCAAGTTTTATTCCTTGTTTAGATATGCTATGCAGTTCGTGACTACTGAGGAAGAGAGGATTTGTTTATTTATTAAGTGATAAAAATTTGAGTTGTAGCTATTATCTGTTCACATGATCTCTTCATAGAGGAGCTTTAATACGGTAACGGACTTTATTAAGAAAATGGAGGGGGTGAGGCGAGATAATCGGGCTAATGCATTGACTAAAATGGCAAAAAACATGGGTAAATTTCAAGGTTATTACTCCAAAGGGGAAGGGAGGACACACAAATTCAATCTTCCATGCATGCCTCTATAGGTAATTACTCGGGAACTCCTCCTCATAATTTAATTTATGATAGACAGGGACTTGTGCCATCAATGGGAAGCCATTCATCTTTTGATCGTACCATTGCGGAAAACCTTGGCATATAAGGAGATACCGTCTCTACCCACGTGTATTGGACTCCGTGCAACAGCAGAGTAGAGTAGTGGTATCCGCAGGGGATGGTAATAATGGTTGAGGGCATCCACAAGGTGGGCGAGGAGGATATCAGCAAGACCACAGTGACAAAGGAAATGGTAATTATGGCAAAGGTATAGTGCATCCAGGTAGACAAGTCTCCCGTCAAGATAATAGGGCTCAGTTTTACACCTTTCCATGTAAGAACAAGGCAAAAACTTCTTACATGGTGATCACATGTACTATTATTATTTGTGACCGGATGAATAATGTGTTATTCGATCCAGGTTCTATTTATTTTCATGTGTCCGTGCGATTCACCTTAGCAGTTGCTATGATTTGTCATATACTTTATGTCCCCATCCATGTTTCTATCCTAGTTGTAAATTTTGTCATAGTCACTCATGCCTATCGTGGTTGTCCTATTTTATTATGGGTTTTCAGACATGGGTTGATTTAGTGATATTCGATATGATTGAATTAGGCATGACATTGTTGTCCCCATATTTTTATGCGCTTAATTGTAACACTAAGTGTGTAACTGTAGAAATTACGGAAAGGGAAAGGTTAGAATGGGAAGGGGTGTACAAGCACAAGGAAGCGAAGATCATATACTTGATTCAGTCTTGAAAACTAGTAGGGCAGAGTCGTTTTGCTTATTAAGATCATATTAGGGATATTGACGTTGAATCTTTATCTATTTAGTCTAATCCAGTGGTGTCAAAATTTAGTCAAGCATTTCCTAATGATTTTCGCGGTATGCTTGTGGATAGAGATACATATTTGTGCATCGATTTAGAGCTTGGTACTCATCCATGTTCATCCCTCCATATTGCATGGCTCCAATGGAATTAAGAGATCTCAAGTCTCAAATCCAAGATATTCTTTATAAAAGATATTTTTCATCCTAGTGCTTCACCGTGGGATTATATTTTACCGACAATGGAATAAGGTCACTATCAAAAATAAGTACCATTTGCCTTGAATTGATTATATTTTTTACCAATTTCTAAGTGCATCATATTTCTCCAAGAATGATCTGAGATCTCGATACCATCAGTTAAAAATTATGCATGAAGATTTTCCCAAGACGACATTAAGAATCTTGTATGGGCACTACGAATTTCTAGTGATGTGTTTTGGGTTAACTAATGTGCATGCATCTTTTGTGAGTTTAATGAATGGGGTGTTCAAGACATTTATTGAATCATTCATCATAGTTGTACTGATGATATTTTTGTCTTTTCAAAAAGAAAGAGGAGCATTTCGACTGTTTGTTCTAGGTGTTCTTGGGAAACAAAGGTTGTATGCTATATTCTCTAAGTTTGAATTTTTGTTGACTTTGGTTGCATTTTTGGGACATGTAGCTTTGAATGAAGGGGTAATGGTAGCTCCTCAAAAGATTGAGGCAGTTAAGAGTTTGGTTCGGACTACCTCTATGACGGAAGTCACGAGTACTGTGGGGCATGCTAGCCACTTTCATCAATTTGTGAAAAACTTTGCCTCCATTACCACTCACTTGACAAATTTGACTAAGAAGGAGATGTCATTTGAATGGACTGAACATGTGAGGAGATCTTTCAAAAGCTCAAGACATTTTTTACCACTACACCTATTCTACCGTTATCGGTTAAAGTAAAGATTTTATTGTTTGTTGTGATGCTTTATGTTGGTGAACCTATTCTACCAATATATGCGCAAGTGTACATAGTTGCGAAAGTAATATAGATTCTTAAAGAAACGAGTTATCTGTGATACTCAATTCTACAAATAAATAAAGGTAAAAGATTATGTGATGGTGATGGTTGTTAACTACTATTATTACTACTACTAATTACGCAATAAATAAAACTACAAAGATTGCATGAGTTTAAGATGATTTTTCAAGCAATTGAACAATGACAGGGCTCTATAATGTTTTGAATGTCATGTATCATATTCTTCACTTAGAACTAGTTTTAATTATCAAGTCACTAGTTTACAAGTTTAATTGCATGAGTCCGGCATCAAACCTCTAGTTTCCTACTCCAGTTAGTAGTAGTCTAACTACATCTTTGAGCAGGGATAAATGTGCCTAATTGATGAGCATTTATATTTCATCGTGTTTCGTAACCAAGAAAGTTTTTCATCCGGGTATAACTCTTAAACACAAATCACCTCAATCAAATGGGTCGATCAAGCTCTCTATAACATCTTGTCTATCTCACCCCTCCTTTCTCAACTTTAAGATTAAATTTTTTTTATCTAATGGTAATTAAGCACGAAATACTAAAATAAAAATATAGAAGAAAATTATAATAACAACCAAGAATTAATTAAGCAATGCTTAAATAATCAACAATCAATTCGTAGCTACATCCCCATAATTAAGGTGTTTAGCCACTTATGCAATTAGAAAACCACAAAATATGATTATTTATGTGATTTTTGTAAAATAGAAGAGTTAGAAGATCAAAACTTATTACAAATGATAAAGGTTATTCTAACACACCAATAAAAAGTCGAACCCCCGTAATGTACTAGGGTCTATTTATAATAGTGGGGAAAATTAGAGTCAAAGTCTACTAAACCTAAGATTCCAATTTAATGCTTTTTTAACTGAAAAAGTCAGAACTTTCGTGGGGCTTTGCGTCTGGCAATCAACTCTAAAGTTTTCCCCTTGGCGCACTGCGCCTAGCAAAGCGCCGAGCAGGCGCGTCGAAATTTTAGGTGTTGGCTTGTCGTGCCTTGCAGCACACCTGAAAGGTTTCCTCGAAGTTCAGCTCTTGGTGTGTTTCCTCTACAAAAGCGCCACAAAATCATCTTAGAAATTTCACCAGTGGTGCGCCGCTCCAAATAGTGCATCAACCACTTTTGGTTTTTGTCTTAGCTGTTTTCTTCTTTTCTCTGCTTCTTCTTCTCCAACTCAATTCCAAATCCTCAAAATTTTTGAAACAACTAATCATATGTTTTAGTGCACAATCATCACTATTTTAACAAGAACAAGTTAGTAGTCTTAGATTATTTTTCAATTTAATCGAAACATGGCCAAATATCGACAACTTAGGTAAATAAATGCGCCTAAGAACACCACCCCACACATACCCATTCGTTTGTCCTCAAACAACCTTTAGACTATCTACTCTTTTTTATATCCCTTAGACTTATCAACCCACCTTAAAATCAATCAATCTTTTTTAATCATGATCTTGTATTTCATAATGGATGCAACATTTCAACACTTTTATTCTAAGTTCCAACACATATTCTCAAAGAATGACTCTTTTACTATTTTTCTGGGCTAATGCAGACTCACAAAAACATACCAATCAGATAATCTGAACACATGCAATGACACCACTCACTTATTTATGTTTACTAAAGCCTTTTCCTCAAGCAATCACTCTCACAAATGAAGTTCTTACTTTTCTGAACATGCCATAAGTTTGCACATATTATGTTCTCACTTTCACAATGTATTTCTCAAGGAAACAAGAGGTCTTGTACTTGGTTGTATATGTTGTCTTTGGGTATGGAAGAGAATATTTAAAATCATTTTAGAGACTACACCTCCCTAATGCACATGTCATTACCAAAAAACCTCCTACTTAGCTTTTCTGTTCTCTTAATACCAACTTCATGAATATTTTTCCCTCTTTCCTCCATCTTTGCCCATTATTCTCCTTTTGTCCTATTTTTTAGTTCTCTTTGCATTAGTAACGCTTACTAGAGATTTAAGGTCCAAATGAGGTACAAAATATCCTTGGTGGGACAAGTGACAATGAATAGAGCATATTTCTGAAATAGCAACCCTCAGTTGTGTTGAGGTGCACAATGTCACGAAGGACCAAGGACAATACAGAGTTTCACTTATTCTTTTCTTTTACACAGAATTCAACATTTCACCCTTTCTCATATCAACCAATCATTTTCAATCCTTCTTATTAACATAGTGCATTATAAGGATTTTATTAGGATCAAAATGCCTTGGTATGATACAAACGGGTTTCGGCTTATCATGTGTCTTATCAACAAATAAGGCTAAAGGCTCAATGGGGCTTCACTAGGGGTCATTTAAATAGTAGGCCTACAAGTAGATTTCAAGAATTGGATTTTCAAAGAAACGCCTTAATCACATTCCCTAAGTCATACAAGCTAATGATTAGATACACACTAGACAAGTTTTAGATACCAATTGAAGCAAGAACAAACAACACTCACCACACATGGCATCACGACATTGCTACACAATTAATCCCATTTATTTTTATTTTGAGTCAAACTAAGAGCACATGTTTGTTACAAGGTTACCGTTCTTTTGCATTATTTTAGTTATGACTATCCAGGACGTCAGACTAACTTTTTCGGGAATAGTTTCAAAAGACAAAGGTTGGTTTCTCAATCCTACACTACTAAAAATCATCCAAAAGAATTATCACAAAAGCGACATACAACGTCGCTTTTAGCTTAAAATCAACGGAAAAGTGATGCAGTCATATTCATCGCTTTATGGTTTGACACTTTTCGAAACGTGTTGGACAATGTCTCTAAAAAAGCAATGGATTGCGTCACTTTTTTTAATTTTTTTCAAAATGTTTTTAACAAAAGCAACGGAATGTGTTGCTTGTTTTATATTTTCATTTATTTTTTCTTTCCAATAAGAGACGTGGTCCATCACTCTTCTAGAAATTGATATTTTAAAAATTCTAAAAAAGAGATGGGCTAAAGGATACTATCTTCTCTTTTTTGAATTTTATTTTTTAAAAGATACATAAAAATGATGGGCTAAAGGACCGTGTCCATTGCTTTTCTGGTCTTATTTTAAAAAAATAATGCAAAAAAACGACAAACAAATATAAATCAATCAATTAATTTAATTCATATTCAAATAGCCAATGAAACAATATAATGTAAACACACAACCATATACAACATCAAACTTAAATCAATCTTCAAAATTAAACAAATCACATTACAAAAACTTATTAAGTGTTTCAAAATGTATTTCAAAAGCGACCTAAACTAGGGAGTGGCATCTACAAAATCATCTTCCTCCTCATTGTCATCGGTATCCTCGGGAGATTAAGTAGTAAGTCAACGAGCGAGGTTCAGCACTTGTTCTTTGATGTCTTGAACGGTTTGACTCATGCTTTGTTGTTCAACTACTCTTGTCTTCTCCGACTCTGCTAGAACTAATGTAAGTTGTGCTATTTGTGCTGACATAACAACAATCTAAACACCGTCAAGTGTCTCTTCTTGACGTGATGATCCAATACCTTCTAAGCCTGAGTGGTATCTTTTTACGTCATTTCGATAGCCTTTACCATGGACAGTTCAGGTATCATTTGAACCAAACTATGGAACATCTCAGTGATATATCGATGAAACTCATTCTGCATATTAAATATAAAAATTGACATCACTAATAATATTATTGTTCATATTAAATAACTTACAAAAGTTCGTTCGGCCTTTCCTTGAGCCACACATACGGATCCGATTCATTTTCTTTCTTCTTCACATGATTCTTCTTGAAAACCTCTGGTTCAATGTGAGTGTTCTCAGTACTTTTTCCTATAGAAAGAAGTGAAATTTATAATGGTGTCTATGAATCAACTAATTTAAAATTTTGAAGTAGAACTCACCATCTCTTTTATAACTAATCCAAATTTCTTCGCACCTCCAGTGTGCAACGAGTCACCCTTAAGACTTCTTCTAACTTTTTGTGTCTTGTTCAGAAATTGCCTTATACTTTTGTCAATTCTAATGCGCATGAAATCATCAAAAACATGAGGAAAAATCCATCCCGGATGTTCATCAGTATCATGAATTTTATCTCAAAAGTCTCGCGGATGCCCTCCTCTCAAATGTGGTCGCATTGGCCAAATTTTACCTTGACTACCAAGTACATGTAGTTTGAAAAAATCGAATAGCATTACTTAGATTTACAATAAAAAAAGTAAAATATACCTAAATTTCACTATATGCAGTTGTAGATAAATATAATATTCTAAGATACACAAAACACTAAGTCAATAAAGGTGTACCAACCTTAGCATCTGACTTCTCACTACTAGAATATCCAATCCTCATCACAGATAACTGAAGATATGTATATCTGGGAGATGGAGTATTATCCTATATCCTACTTGCCGATAAGGGTCATGATCAATGAATAGACTGTAAAGGTAGGCCTTCGTAGCACCGTGGAGGCAATGCCTATAAAATAATTGAAGCATCGAATGATCGATGGTAATTAGAAAATATTGCCGAGGATCCTCTTTACCAAATGAAATAGCAAATAAATAAGTATCATGACTAATGCGCTCAGGCGTAGAAGAGATAGATCATGGAATATCCTCAGGATCTATGGGTCTCCTAGACTTCATCTGTTAGCTTTATTAGTCCGGCTAACTCCAAGATGCTCGCGATGTTTGTCATTGTCACCGACTGATGACATCTTTATGCAAATTTACATGTATAATATATAAAAATCATAAATTAAATAAAATTAGCAAAATAAATTAACTAACATATACTATCTTTCATTCTACTACTATTCCTCCTCGCTTGTTTCAATTCTATTATTCTCCCATTCATTCTCGTCAATAGTTTCATTTTCATTACGGTCCCATTCTTCATCATCTAATGATTCTTTTTCCTCATTTTTGGATCATTCTTCCTCAACATTAAATATCTCATATCATATACTTCTAATAAGCGTTAAGGATGTTGCTGTGTGATTTCCAATTCAATATGAACTTGTTGATGAACTATTGTAACATCATTTAGATACACCACATCTAATAAATTATTAATTTCAATTCTTTCCACATACTTACTTTATATAACAACCACCAATGAACTTTGTACCTACACAATGGATATGCAACATAATACACTTGTTTAACATTTTTGTGTAATAATAAAAGGATAATAACTTCTGTATTTTCTGGTGTGCTTAACTTTAATTATATTATCTTGATGGTTCACCTTTGTGCCTTTACATGATGGGTCAAACCACTCACACCGAAACAATACAATCTTCTTTTTAGGTCAACTTGAATACCTCAGTTCAATAATATATAGAATGACACCATAATATTCAATAGTTTGGCCAGTACAATCAACATCACTTTGTATGTAGACACCACTATTATTTTTTTATTGTTCGTAGAAACTTCTTCAAACATAAAACCATTGACACAATACTTATTCATTGTCAGTACTTGAAATTCAGGTCCAAGTTCTACTTCTTTCACTAATTGCAAATGTTAGACACTTGAGTATTCATTGTTAACCTACATGACTGTTATTTCAAGTAATATAATTTAGTATAACATTGATATATTATTAAATACATAGTGATTGGACACTTACATAAGTTTTTACCTATCTGGAAAATTCTGTATAGATGACTTCATTACCCCATGTGTTTACATACAGTTGATCATTTAACATTTGAATATTTTGTTAGTTAATGAACACCTATTATAATGTAATTTGATAACATATTTTTAATACTTGAGATATGGTTGAATCTCTGGACAGGTAAGTAAAATATATGTCACATCTGATTGCATTTCTATATCAGTTAAGAGTCAGTTTTCACACTTTTTAGATCCTCGACCATTTTACTTAAAAATTGATATTGGTTGAAATAGAGAATCAATATCGCTTTTATCATTGCGATTGGGCATGTTTCTCATACATGAAACATCATCACCAAAGTAATATAAATAAAAATATCTAGCTTCTCTCCCAATATGACCCAAGTAATAAGAATAAAACTCAACAGTTTCTCTCCCAATATGAGCTTGAACAACTGATCTTTCGATCTTTCCCCTTTGCTTAATTGTTTGCTTGGAATTACCAATTTTTCTGCATGTATGTTTGTATATATATTTTAATAAAAGGATTTGTGGATCTATATAACTGTGTGAATATTTCAAATGTACACCTCTTAAATGGATACATCCGTCTTCTTTGAACAGGAGCTCCGAGGCAGGCCTCTTGCAAAAGGCGAATTGGAACGTGTTCCATCACATCAAAGAATCCACATGGAAATATCTTCTCAAACTTAGAAGTAATAACAAGAATATTTTCTTTCATCCTCTCCAAACTACTCTCCAAAAACTTTCCAGAATAGAAATGTTATACCTCAGAAATCCAATGACGTAGTCTACAACCTCACCTAATGAATAATGATTAAGAATTGTGTTTCCAGACCTTAACTATTGTTATTAATTTGATTTGGAAGTATTAGATCCTAAACGTTAAGAAACGACCATGACACTCAAAAACTAGTGAAATTGAACTGGTAGGTTTTCTTAGGTCGTGTAAAAGATTGGGAGTAGCGTATGAAGGATAAATATTGTAGAAGTACTTTAAATAGGTAAAATAAAATTTTTAGGACAAAACGTTCAGGTGCAACCCTTGAAGGAAAATCCTAGGGGTCCTTGAGCAGGACCCAAACATTTGTCCAACAAGTTGCCCAAGGCATGGAGAGAGCATGTCCGCCTCAAAGAGTGGATCCACCAAAGGCCAAATATTGTTCCGCGTCGCAGAAATTATCGCGGACTCTTCTGTCTAAAAATTTGTTTGCAAAAACTTGAGGGAACACCTCCGCGACGTGGACTTATTCCGCGATAGAAATTTCATAATTAAAAGTCATGTTTGACTTAATTAAAACTTCCAACTAAATGACGGGTGCTTTGGATATTTTGGGGGATGGGTATATGTTTATTTTAAGGCAGTTTTACTCACTTTACCAATCTAAAACAAATCCCCAAATTGAAAACTGAATTGCTCTCACTTCTCTATAAATCCTCTCTACCCAAACCTCCATTCAAGAACATTAAAGCTTCAAGAAGAAGATCAATTCTTTAAGTTTTATACTCAATTTCGTGGCTAAGTCTTCATTAAGGTATTAATTATTTACCTCTTGGAATTTCTCTCCCCCAAGAGGTTCCTTCAAAGATGTTTTCATAATCCCCCAAAATCAAGGGTTTTTATCTACACATGGGTCTTCTTTTATGAACTTCCTAAACAAGAATTCTTGAACAACAATTAACCAGTTCAGATATTTACGACCAAGAAGTACTAGATTCTCTTTCGGATAGGCTCGAAAAGGAGAAACAAGGTTGGAATGCCAGAAATTATGGATAAATTATGATTAATTATGATTACTTATGGTTTTTTAAGTGTATAATGATGGGTAATTTGTGTTGTTCACTTGATATTCGCTTCGACCAATGTTCTTCCCCAATTTGATAAATTTTGGATATGTTTGGTGAATTCGTCAATGATAATGAATATATCAATTTTTTATATTAGTTTTAATTTTTTTATTACTCCATGAATTACCTAATGTTATTTATTATTTGGATTTTGACCTAATTCCTTAAGAATCCATGAATGTCCCTCTTCTCTTAACCCTTATTCGTGAATTATATTGATCAATAGACTATTATATAATGATGATAATTGGTTTCATTGCTAAATATCATTGATTTAGGATTAAGTATTGAATGGGTTTCTTGGAGGATATTGGTAAGATCTTCAAGGTCACAATCATTCGATTGCATTATTGTTAGTCTATCCTTGGTAATGTTGATTAATTGAAGTATGTATGGGCAAGTTATTAATGTATGATCATTTTATGAATATGATGGTAGTGATACGATGGTAGGTTTGCTAATATGAGGGATTGAAGGTAATTCCCATGAAAATCTTATGACTAGGCTATGGTTTAATGTCCTTACATGATGTCGGGTTTGTGATGAAAGGGTTTTCGCATCTTAAAATTATAAGCTATGAACATGTTATACAAGGGTTTAAACTCCTAAGACCTATTTTATGAATTAATGTTAAGGAATATTGAAAAATATTTCAAAAATAAAATTTAGCAAAGAACTGAGTGAACTTGACATTGAGAGGTATTCCTTCACAAAGGAAGGGAGGTACACACTATGTTCTCTCATGAGGTAGAAACTACAATGCTAGTTAGCATATGGTTGGTTTCCACTAACAACCTCCTAGTTCCTTAACTATGTGCCCCCATAAAAACCTTAGCTAGTGGATCCACCTAGATGCTATATGAATGTATATGTCTTACCTTGGTAAGTTACACATCCTTCTTTTGGTGTGAGGGGATGACACCGAGTTCCATGTTAGCTCACATGGTCTATGTAGTTATGGAGAAGTTTCCCAAAAGTTAAAATGAATGAATTAAATTAATAAGATGAACACTAACTATGACTACTTAAGAGGTGTTACCTAGTGTAGGTAAAAGTATAGGACTTTACCTATACATTGCACAAGTGGACCATGAGGGTAATTCTAGGGTGAATTCTTTATGTACATATATTATGAATGAAACTCATGTTGTTGGATTAAATTGTTATGCATGACATGTGTGATTTTGGTTTCACTTGAGATACATGATGTTGGTCTAAACTTTTATACATGATATTGACAATACTTGTTATGATGATGTATGAGGTAAAACACAATCATTATGTTCTCTTTGTAAGTTTACTTGGTTTATGTGAGGTTATGGTGCTTCACATACACATTGCACTAGTAGACTTGGATTGGGGCTATGATAAGGTTTTGTGATGTATTGATGAATATGGACTCTAAATATGAAATGTAACTATATCTTTGTAATGATGTTACTCTTGAACATGAATAAAAATATGTCATTGTTGTGGTGAGATGGACTTGTATATGTTCTTGAAATGTGCATAAAGGATTTAAAGTAAACTTAGCATGTTTATAACAAAATTTCCCTTTGTGCATGGTTTCAAATGTTTTACTTGCATATGTTTCCATACTTAGTACATATGGTTTGTACTAACCCATATCTCTTCTATTTTCTATACAAAGTGTAGGTTCATGCCATTGAGGTGATTCTAGTCTTTTCTTGAAGAAACTTGGATTGTTATTCCCAAGTTGGTAAGTCCTCGAGTCGGAGGATGGAGATAACTGATTCTCTTTCTAGTGTCACATTCCTTACTCAAAGACTATATTTTAATTCATATTATAAGACTTTTTGTTGATGTAACGCCTAATTCCCAATTCTCATACTCTTGTGTTTAGATGGAAATGTTAGACAAGTTAGATTCTATTTTCGATAAATGTGAAGTGAAGTTGAACTTCAAATAAAAATTTTCAATTTCCCACTTTTTATTCTATCTATGATGCAATGATGAATGCTAAGGGCTTGTCTAAGGCCTCTTCAAGGACGAAGATGCTGGTTACGACTAGAGGGTGCTCTCCGATCGTGACAAATTAGGTATTAGAGCGTGAGGTTGAATAATATTAGGAATGATATCTCATAGAACTACATCTATGTAGACTCTTGTTCTTAATTGTGAAGTTTGTCACACTTATGAATGAGAGGCTATGTAATTCTTAGGAAATTCTCACTTCTTTGGTAATCTTAAGTCGTGTCTCAAGAGTCTTAACTCTATATATCCCTTTCTTCTGATCTTTTTCCTGTAGATATAGGTTATGACTACTTTAAAGGAAGCCGCAAGAAGGGTTAAAAAGGAGATTGAAAATGGGGGAGTTCCTCCCCAAGACAACCAATCTCCTTCTCAAGAGAAAATTCCTCTATGTGGAAAAGCTCTGGTTAATCCTCCGATCATGTTGGATGGGGAAATAAGGGTGACTTTCCTAAACTTGACCAAATTCATGGATAATCAAGATCAAGTCTTAACTACTCAAGCTCAATCTATGATGACTCAAGCAAATCAGGAAGTTTCACCCCATGTGAATCGAAATTCTATTACCATGGCTTCACGTTTGAGGGACTTCACTAGGATAAACCCTCCAATGTTCATTAGGTCTAAGGTAAATGAATATCCTCAAGACTTTCTAGATGAGTTTTATAAAATCTTGTATGCTATGGGGGTGAGTTCAAATGAGAAAGTCGAGCTAGCCGCTTATCAACTCAAGGATGTGGCTCAAACTTGGTATACTCAATTGAAGGAAAATAGGACTTTGAGAGCGGGTCCCATAAGTTGGGAAGCCTTTAGGACGGCTTTACTTGATAGGTTCTTCCCAAGGGATGAAATAGAGGTAAAAGTGGAAGATTTCATCAACCTTCGTCAAGGAAGAATGAGTATTCAAGAATACTCTTTGAAATTCATTAAGTTGTCTGAATATTCCTCTTCTTTTGTGACTAATCCGAGGGATAAGTCGCTTTGTAACGGGAGTCTATGATGATCTTGTGGAAGAGTGTCATGCGATAAGGATTCACAATGAAATAGATTTATCTTGGATGATGGATCATGCTCAATAAGTTGAGGAGAGTAGTCTTAAGAGGAAAAATAGGTATGCCCAAAGTGCAAGGCCCAATTATGGAGGTACTTCTAAGAGTAAGTTTAAAATCCAAGACAAACCAAAGTTCAATAAATGATTATCCAACAAAGTTCCTTCTAATTTCTCAAAGGCTAACAAGTATAGGGTGTCAAACACTAAGACTCAAGGGGGAAAATGTGGTGGTTCACAAAGTGAGAAACCCAATTGTGCAAAATGTGGTAAGAAGCATGTGAGTAAATGTCTAGTTGGTACGGACAATTGTTTTGGCTGTGGAAAGAGTGATCACATGCTAAGGGATTGTACCATGGACAAAAATCAATGAAGTAAGAGTAATCAAGCTCAAACAAGTGCTTTTAATTCTGATGCTCTAAAAAAAAAACACTTCTATGCTCTCAAATCTAGGGGTGATCAAGAGGATTCTCTCGATGGTGTTACAGGTATGTTGTAAGTATTTTCAATTAATTTTTATGATTTGCTAGATTCAGGTGCCACTTTATAATTTGTAACTCCTCTAGTGGCTATGAAATTTGATGTGCTTCTTGATATCTTAGTTTAACCTTTTTTCGGTTTCTACCCCGGTGGGTGACCCTCTTGTTATTAAAAGAGTCTATAGGAGTTGTCCCATATAATTGTCCAGTAGACTTATCTTTGTTGACTTGGTAGAACTTGACATTTTGGACTTTTATGTCATATTGGGGATAAATTGGTTACATGCTTGTTTTGCTTCAATGGATTGTAGAACAAGGGTAGTTAATTCCTATTTCTAAACGAACCCATTTTATAATGGATTGGGGGAAGCTAAATCCCTAGAGGTCAAATTATTTCATGTTTAAAAGCCTGTAAGATGATTTCTAATTGATGTATCTATCCTATTGTGAGGGTAAATGACCTTGAGTTTTAGGCTCCTCCTTAAGACTCGGTGCCCCTTATGAAGGATTTTTCGAAAGTCTTACCCGATGATTTACCCCGAATTCCTCCCGAATGGGGGGTATATTTTTGTAAGGACCCAAAAAAGAATTTGATTCAAACAGAGCCTAACATGTAATGCCTATCACATCTGGGGAGCACCCCGTAGATGTAACCGGCTTCGTCGTCTTCTTTGAGGACTAAGACTAGCCTCTTAGCTTACATCAATACAATCATAGGTTAAAAATGCAGAACTTTTAAGAACTTATTCATTACTTTTACGTTGAGGTTTATATAGATCTCTACACACACATAGTACTTATTTTAAGTAAACATAGACCCTTCATATAAGAAGATTACTTAGTCTTCTACTTGTATTGCACATAAATATATAAGATATAACATAGTCTCAAATGGATGTCTCATCTCATAACCATCCAACAAGAGTATAACAATTTGGGCCTATCCCATACATCAATACAATAAGAGCCATACTCAGATAAAAAGGAAAGAACATAGAAGTCTTAAAACTAGAACAACATCATAAGCTCGATAGTGGCATTGCCCTCGGAAAGTGAGGACCTACCCAACATGGATGAATAAAAACTCCAAGTCTTCCTTCAAAGTCGTCTGAAAAGCCTTTTAACGACCAAAACCTAAAATGTTAGGGAAAAAGGAAGAGATGGGGTTAGTACACAACGTGTACTAAGTATGAGACCAAATGCACACATATCATGAAATCATGCTAAAACGTTACATTTCAAAAAATTATGCAATTTACTTTGAAAAGCCTTATGCAAATTTCAAGAAATCATACTAATCAATAGGACATATTCATTAAGTCAAGAGTATGCACATCACATGACCAACAATACTAAGCCTAGTCAGGACCACATGCATATCAACTTAATTTGAACACATAGTCAAGTCAACCCTATTATCTAGCTATAACACCACAAGCATGAATAAGAGTTCATTACAACATATCCAAAGCAAGATAATTACCCATGAACCCTCATTAAGTCAAGTAGTGCAAGGAACAAGAAAATCCCCATAACCTTACTTTATCAAGTAAACTCAACAAGACTCATAACTAATGTTCAACTTCACATAGTATATCATTAAGAGTACATATCATAATAATTTAGCAATAGAGACCAAACACATGTTCATAAGAGTAACCAACATCACATAGTGTCATTAACATGCAAAATCATCATATGCATATCATTTACATTTATAATCATATACATACATAAGAACAACCTCCTAAGGCTTCCTTCAAGGCAAACTAGTGCAATGGATACATAAAGTCTCATACCCCTACCTAGGCTAAGTTAAACCTCTAAAGTCACCTAGTTGGTTTGTAGTTCATTACTTCATTTTAGTTTAGAGAACACTTGCCTTAACCGACATAGACGACAAGAGCTAAATGTGGAATCCGGTGTTGTAAAACCTTATACTGATTGAAGGTGGCCTACCGAACAAAGTAAAACAAACATAAATGTAGTTTTCTAGGTGGATCCACTAGCTAGTCTTCCTATGGGGGAAACATAGTTCAAGAACTAAGAGATAGGTGTGAACTCTGTACATGACACTTGGAAATTGGAGCCTCATCTTATGGGAATCCATAAGATGAGTATCCCTCATATGGGAGTCAACACCTCATGTGGAACTATTCGGTGAATCTTCCTCTAATGAAAGTCAACACCTCCCATTTTCATGTTCACTCGGTGCTAAGCGAAGTCCCTTTCAAAATATCTTTAATATATTTAATAATTATCATTACTTAATGTAGGTCATAAGGTATATACTTGTATAATCATTATTATCATAGATCAATAAGAATTGCATGAGTATAGTCCTTTCATTAAAATTCATATAAATGAGGTTAGCACATTTAGATATTCACATCACGATAAGGCACATTGGTTAGTTATAACCATCCTTATAATATTTAAATCTTAGCCAACTCAAAATCCATAGATAGAGACATTTCAATACAACATCATACCAAACCTATCAATCTTAACGCAAGGTATACTTTCTGCAACATCATCACTAAATCACAATTAACCACAATTGAAATAAAGAGGTGAGATCACAAGACTTACCAAGTCTTCTTCATAATACATCATCAAGGTCTTACCATCAACCCTTAACTCAACCCAATAAGGGTTTAATCTCATCACACATCAATAACCAACATGACAACAAAACCAATTGAATCACTGCATCACAATCAACCAGTAGTTCATAGCTTAAGATAAGAGACTTAGGTAAGTCATAATCTAGATAAATTACTCAAGAACTAGCATGATAGGACTATAATTCATCCTAATTATTGAATAATTTGTCAAATAACATCATCTAGTAGTAATTCAACCAACAACAAATTCAATTGAGCCATCATTACACAATTCATGTAAATATCACAACATATGGTTAAGGGAAATAGGTCATCTTCTACAAAGTAGACCGATCCATAAAGAAATAACATAATTGAAATTCATGTTAATCTATTCATAATATCCATATAAGCAATTCACAAGATCAATTTCAAGATTGTAAAAGACCCATTTGAATTTCATACTTTCGAAATCTATTTGACGAAACCCTTCGGGAAATAAGTCCCAAAGGTGAAAGGAATCACATACCTTAATGATATTAATGGAAAAAATATTGTCTATTGCATCCCTAGAACCCACCTTGAACTTGAGTCTTCAACTAGACAAAGAAAGAAGAGAGAAGGAAGAGAGTTTATGTTTTGGAATTTATGAGAGCTTAGGTTAGTCTAATTAGGTTAGGGTTTTTATATAAGTTGTTAATTAACTTAATTAAAACTCCCCTAACCCCCAATTAACCTCATAACTAATCCAACTAATTAAATGAATTAAATATAAACGTGCAACAAAACAGTAGCTCCACAGATAAGACCATGATCGATTGTCCAAAGATGTAAGCAGTCCACGCCCCGTCGATTGGACAATGGATCGTGGGTTGCATTTGTTGGTGGACACTACCTTGGGCAGCCTTTGACCCCAAAATGCTAGGGTCCTCCTCAATGGACCTTGGTTTGTCCTTGAGGAGTCGTGCCCGAACGTTTCGATTATGAGTCAAATCTAATACATGTTACACACCCTTCCACCAATTTTCATCATTTTTGAATCCTAAAACTTAGTCAAATAGGCTAAGGCACACTAGCACCTCATTGAACTAGTTTTCGGACGTCATAGATGTTCTTTTATGTTTTGGTTTCTAAACTTTCTAAATGACTTATATTCATTAAAATAGACCTTAAAGCAATGTCTAAACCTTATGAAACTTAGGTTAGTCTCTAGAACACGTGTTAGACTTTTGAAGTGTTACAGTGCCATGATCTTATGAGGTTCTTAAATAGTCAATGATGGTGTTTAGAGGAAATATATAGTGTTTGAGAGATTTTGATGGTTAAATATCCAAGAATGTCCGGTGACGTTTCAGGTTAGCCTTGAGACGCACAAGCGTTCCTTAGTATGTTTCGTAAGGTTTTATGTAGTGTTTGAATCTCAAATTGATAGGGAGGATTCCTAATACCTATATGGACGTATTAGGGGTTGAAACATCGTAGTAGGGCCCCGTAAAAGGTCATCAAGGAGGACCCCAACCATGGCCTAGACACTGCCTGGGAAATGTCAATCGACGTTTCGTGGGTTGGTCGACACCCCGTCGATGGGAAGCGTTGATTGAAACTTAGTCTTTTGAGCAATGGGAACCTAGGAGCAGTTTCTAATCAAGACGACGACTTGCCAGTACGGCCGCCCGTCGTCTGGTCGATACCCCTTAAAGTCACGCCTATTATTTTAGGTAGTTTTAGGTATTATATGACTATTTAAAAAATAAAAAGACCCCTTAGACTCTAGACTCCAACTCAAAACACCTTTCTCACATTAGAAATCCTAAGAACACATTTGAGAAGAAGAAGAAAAATTGGGAGCAACAGCCTAGGACGAATTCACCAAGAGTTTAAGCTTGGATTAAGGCTATAATATAAGGTATGTGAAGCTTCTTCATTCATGGATTCTTTAATACATGAATCCCCCTAGTTTCTCTTGAATTAGGAATCCAAAGAACCCCAATCTAGAGAGTGTTGTAATTGTATTGTGGGTAAGACTTTATTGTGATCCCAATCTAGTGGGTAACGTTCAATGATGCTTATATTATTATTATATACTATTTCTATGGAATTTTAATGGTGAATTATTATAATTGAGTTTGAGGGTGATCATAGTGATCTTAGGCCATTAGAGACTTGATGAAGGTTTTGTGTTGATTCTTCTTAACTTCATTAGATTCTATATTAATTGATCATGATAGAATCATCTAAGCATGAATTGGCTTAGGTTTGTGAATTGGAATTGGTCTTGATTAAATTTCACCCTGAAGTACGAACTATGGCTATATCACCTAGTATTGAAGAATGTGAGAAGAAAGTTAAGGCTAAAACACTCTATCATCTACCTATGAATGAAGATAGAATGAATTGATAAATAATGCACCTTAGGATGGTTGTGTTGGTTTTATATTTAGGATAATTGATTGAAAGTGATAAAATTAACTTGAGAATGAAGAGATTGTCTAGGACATCTATTTTCTTTTTGCAAAATATAATTTTTTTTATCTATAAGTTTTCGTCTTTTTGAGTGTTGCCACCTAATTTTTGAGAAAAATTAAGAAAAAAAATTGTTTTCAAAAGAGTTAAACAGTAAATATAGTGAAAACTTTTAAAGTGGTTTGGAGATTCATATTAATATTTTAGGAAGGTTTTTACGGTACCTAAAATACCTGTTAATATAGTTTTCCTGGACAAACTTGTTTGGGCTAAAAACGTCTAATTCAATTTTCAAGATAAAGATTAGTTAAGGCTTGTTGGAAATGAAGTATTAATTTACTGTCTAAGTGAAATTTGACTTGAAATTTTTATTATTTTTTAGGTCCAGTTGAAGTCGATTGATTTAGTCTAAAGAGTTAAAATAAAATGATGTCTTGCGGGGATTTGAAGTTTTCGACCCTAAAACTTACGATAAATAAAAACAAGAAAATAACGATAAGGTAAGATAGAGAGAGAGATGGAGAGAGTTGGGTTTGACCCAAACCCGGTTTTTGTTTGCCTGGGCTAGTGTTTGCAAATGTTTCTTTTGTACCTGTCCAAAGCTAACAATATAATAACAAGTGAATGAAAAGGGAACAAGGGATTAGGCCCGAAAAGAATAAAGTATGTAGCGTTAAAATAAAAATGAATTTTATGAATTCTTGACCCCCAATCTTCAATTCCTTTTGCCTTGGGACCTGTATGTCGATCTTGTGGACAACTTGACTCAAACAAGAGAAGTTGAGCCTTTATGGCTCTCTGGAAATGCAAGGAAAGAATGAGTTTTTGGCGAACCCGTGCAGATTTTATATCCAAAGATGAACAAGATCATATTAATAATATGATAAGAAACATTATAACATATTTTATGAAATGGATAAAACAAATGACCATTCAAATGGCTAATGAGACCACCCAACAAAACCATGACAAAATATAAAAGACCAATTTAGACTTGGCCAACTACTAGTCATTGGTTGTAGTAAGAAGAAATAAAAAAAATAATAAATAAATAATAAAGTTTTGTTTGATTTCCCTTCATTAAAATATTACTAACTTGTAAAAAGGAAAACTAAATCATTAGAGTCCTTCAGAAAAATACAATAAACCCAAGAGTAGAACTAGACATTATGAGCATATGTCAAACAACTTATGAACAAATGCCCCTTTTGGATTATGCCTATTTCCAGTCTCAAAAATACTTCCCACATTGACAAATAATCCGATGAATTATCGAGGGATAAACACAATATAGGCAAACAACAAAAAAAAGAAAAAAAACTACTCAGAAATATTGTCAAAGTCAGTGAAATATCTTATCAAATTACGGGATGTCATCATTGAAGATGTTATTTCAAATCATCTCAAAAACCAAACCACGGCCGAAACTATAGCTTTAAATAATAATAATAATAATAATAATAATAATAATAATAATAATAATAATAATAATAATAATAATAATAATAATAATGCCACACGTCATTCGAAATTTTTTTTACATACTTAACTACCGGAATGTAAACATTTTTTTTCGACTAGAAAATCAAATTGGCATGAAGATGTTTGAAGAATAGACAAAATCTAAGCGGACAAAACAAAGAATATCAACCCTAAAGAGAGGAACCAAACTCGTTTAAGCACAACATCAAATATGACAGGAAGATTTGAAGAAAGACTTACCGATTCAAAGTGTTTTTATATATTCCTCCCCTAAAAATGACATAACAGCAACAAAGATATTTAGAGTCGAGCAAATAAATCATAGATCTAACAAAAATAGTGCATGCTTAGGCCAACTATAGATTAATTTGAAATTTTAATTAAAGCATAGTCATGACATGAACAAAGCAACATATAAGAGCGCAAATGTGAGTAAGAAAAAACATAATTTAAAACAGATAAGTCACCCAAACTGCTTGCTAGACCTCAAATGAACGCCATAGACATGGCAGAGCTCACACGACCAATATCAAGACAAATATTGTGTGATCCACGAGCAGATCCTAAATTTTGAATAGTCGCATAACAAGATGAGTCGAACGAGTATTGTTCTAACCAAGAGTCAAAACACACACTATTCATTCTTAAGAGAAATACGGATCAAAACCACCACAAGGATTCAAACGCATCATGTAGGAGCAATCAGAAATCATGCTATTCACACCTTGAACATGAACGTCAGCTAAAGAACATGAGAAATAAAGAGATTTGAGTAATTTACCTTTTAATGGGCAACGAACAAGGACAGGAGCGAGGCAAGGGAGACTTCACCAATGGAATACTGAACACGAACGTTAAATGCAAATTAACTAAAAGAGAGAAATTTCTGTATAGCTTACAACTATGTCTTTATCACCGCCTTGCTCTGAGAATTTCCCAACAAGAACCCAACTTGAAGATTTTCAAAGCAAAACAAAAAGAAAACCAATCCCCCCCTTTTTTTCTCCTCTATTTGATGCTTCCCTTTCTCAAAAATTTCTTCTCCAAGAAGTTTTCTCCCCTAAAAAAATCCTCCTCTGATAATGAATAGAAGAGAATATATAGGGTCAAAATTTAGGGTTTTTCACAATGTAGGGAAAAGGAAAAAATTGACAAACGGAGTTTATCCAGAGATTTGAAAATCCTCTCCAAGGACAAAAGAATGTTGGTTATGGGTAACTGATTATACCAAACATCTCCCAAAATCCGGACGACACGAGAAACGACCGACTAAAATTAAAACTTTTTCATCCTTTCACTCGACGTGGCATTCATCCACGTGAGTAAGGATGAATCTCTAGTCTTTTGGAACAGCGCTGCTCTGCTGTACGGGATGAAAGAGACGCAGAAAGGGTTGTAATTTTAACGCCGATTGGAGTAATTGGCTAGCTTCTATCCTTAGAGAAAAAGCAAGAACATAGAAGTCATTCACGCGCAACTGAGAGGTACTCTGTGAAGATAATTTGGTCGCTGCATTTTAGTCATTTGCAAGATGCTACACGCTCTGGGTTTCCTTTCTTTGAGAGGGAAGAAGATTGGTCGGATGGCTAGAAGTGGGATGGGGCAATTACAAATAAATTAAGAAGGGGATTGGATATGTTGGGGCATAATGAGTTATGTGGATAAGAAACAATAGGACGAAAAAAAGATTTTGGGCCCCAAAACTATGTCTTATAAATTGGGTTCAAAATAATGTTAGAAGATGGCTACAATTGCAAATGAAATTGGAATGTCAATTATAGCCGGATCGAACCAATTTATAAATCCGTCTTGGAACCAAACTAAGATAAATTAAAGTTACTAATTTGCTATCTTTTTAATCTTAATGAAATAAAATAGGTAATTTAAACGTAAGCTAAATAATTTAAAAGGGCATAGACTAATACACAACTAAATAATTTACCAAACATTTAATTAACAACATTTTTTAATAGACTTTCGAATATTTATAAAACATACCAACAACATAAGAAATTATGTAAAACACATATATCAGCTAAAAATAATAAAAAGGCGATGAGATTGACTTAGAACAACTTTCAAAACCATTTAGACTCATTAAAATCTAATTATTTTAATCATTCAGAATTAAGAAGCTCGTTAATTAATTATTATCGGGAAAGGTCAAAAAATTGGGTGTCAACAACTGTCCCTCATTTTACTTGAATTGATGCAAGAAATTAAGGAAAATGAAATTGATCAAACCAATTTTGACTGACCATAAATTTATCTTCTTTGAAAAGGGACTCGGTAAGAACTTTAGGAATAACGGTTGAACCCCGCAAATGGGTTTACTACATATCTCTGGCTAAATGAGAATTCAGGCCACTTTTAGTTGGATACGCTCGATTTAACGCATGATTTTGAAAGAATTCAAAAGTCATCTCGACACCTGATTATGAAGGGACGAAAATGCTCGAGAATAGGATTTAAGAGTGAATTTTGAAATACAACCAAGTTTCAACATTGATCACACCTACATATCCTTAAACTGAAGGAGTTAGTCTTCTTGTAGTTAGACCCGATCAGTTGAAAAGGAAATCCGTTATACTGGATAACATTTGGTTCTGGCTAAGTGACAAATTATATCGAGTAAGAAAAGGAGACTTGTAACCTCTTATCCATAAATGTGAAGTTCTTCACATCCATAGGTAAGAACTTACATGGACTTAATTTCCAAAGCTCTTGGTGCATTGCCACTTAGATTGGAAACTTGTTTTCAGTGGATACTACAATTTCTGAATACGAAAATTGAAACCAAGGAACCTAAAGAAAACCCCACATGCCTCCTGATAGGGGTGTGGTTTGATTTTTGTGGAAGTCGCTCCTCTGCTCGCGTCCTAAGAGTCTGACGCTCCTCTTTGGACTATGTCCCAATTCGCTGCAAAGAAAAGTTCCACGTTGTGCTGCCTCCCTTTTGATGTTATCCGCACCTGTGGTTTTGTTTTTTCCGGAGAATTCATTCATTCATATGCTCTCGAAAATGACTCAGATAAACTCGTCAGTATAAAAATGCAATTCAAATGAGAGATAGTGCCTTTTTCCGTGTCGAGACTTAATTGCTCTCCTTTAACATTTGATGTCAACTTCATCAGTTTCACGTAAAGCAAATAAAGCTTATGTCTTATCTTTTGAATATAATATTAAATATATTGTTCAAAAATAAAATGATGCAGTGTGCATATATTTCTCTCGATATCGTCTTTGATGATTCTCTTGGTGTCTACTATTGCCAAATAAAAGATGCAGTTGATGTTGATAGGATACAAGATTTCTTTATCCCTTCTTTCGCGATGTATGAATTTTCTCTTGCAATGCATGACTTCTTCTCCGCAATGCATGATTTTTCCATGATGCAAAAAAATTTCTTCAATGCGTGAAATTAGTCTTCGCAATGCATGAATTTTCTCTTGCAAAGCATTACTTCTTCTCCACAATGGATGAATTTCTTCTTACGATTCATGACATTCTTCTCACGATGCATGACATTTTTCCCACGATGCACGACTTTCGTGATGTATAATATTTTGTCACGATAAATAATTTTCTGCAACACATGAATATCTTCTTGCAGTGCATGGAATTTTACTCGATGCGTGAATTCTTCTCGCGGTGCATGACTTTCCGTGATGCGTGAATATCAACTCGTGATGCATGATATTTTGTGACGCATGAACATCAACGCGCGATGCATGAATATCAACTTGCGATGCAATCTTTGGTACCAAATGAAGATAGTGCTTCAATCGAGCAACATAGTGGTCTTCTAGGTGCCTTCTGGATAATGATATCATCTCAATTGACAATACGGTATAATGACCCTCCACGTAGTAATATCATCATGTTTGATAATATTAAATTAACAAACCTCGGGGTAGTGCATCACCTTAATCAATAAAATGACCAAAATGACCCTCTGGGTAGCGTATCATCTCAATCGACAATACAAATAACATGAACTTTCCAGGTAGTAATACTATCAGTTCTGATAATATGATGCAGATGACGTATTTGATGAAAACCGTGAATTATATTTCTCGAGGTTTCATTTGATTCACCTTTGAACCTAGTTGGACAATCATTATAGACTTCACGTTATTGGGAATTGAATGAAACAAAACTCTTTTATATAAGCAATACAAAATACTTCCTGCATTCATCGAAAAATTTTTAATTAGGGGATCTTTTCACCCTTTGATTTCTCACTATTCGTCGATCAGAGGAATTTTACTGATTTCAAAGCAAACATATACACCTTCATCCACAGAAAAACCATTAGTTTCAAAATTGAACTGATCTATGTCAATTTCTTCAGTTGTTTGCTTCTTCCTTGCTATCTCCGATTGATTTTCTGATCTCATGAATCTTGATAGATAAGAAAAAATATTTCATGTCAAATAAATGAAACATAAAGGAAAAATTTTAGAAAAAAGAATTTTTCAAAAAGTGTTATTTTTTAAAAAAAATTACTGCCAAGTATCATGTCACGTCAGGCTTAGCAAACTTTTTTGAGTCTGATTCCTGGAGATCTATCTGATTATTTGCTGGGGAGTATTAAAAGTTACTCAGGACTGCCGATAAAACCACATTAAAATTTTGAGGCCATCCTCAAAATCTCTGTCTCAGTTAACTGTCTTGGTTCATCTTCAACTGCCGGTGGGCAAATCATGGAATTTTTGAGATACTCTCAAAAATTCTGTCTCAGTTGCAGATTCAAAGATAAATTTAGCCTCGACTTGTTGAAGAAAAGTCTTCTTGTCGAGAATTTTTGAGTCCCTCTCAAAAATTACGTCCCAGTTTCTATTGTAACGAAAAAGACAGAACCCTTGTGGCGCCTACATATCCTGTTAAGGCAGGAATCAGGTCAACGTAATTCCCCTTCAAGGTTGACAACAACAAGAGATTAATAAGCCAACCGAAGCCGACATAGGCCTCCTACATATATTATTATTGAAAATTTAGGTCGAACGTAGTTCAAATACAAAGAATATTTAGAAAGATAAATAGGGTGACCGAGGCCAACATAGGATGCCTACGTATCTCATTCTTGAGAATTTAGGTCAGACGTAATTCATTATATGAGGGGTAAAAATTTTAAACAAATAAAATACAAGAAAATAGAATGATTAAAATTAAATAACAGAAGTATCACGATACAGATTATTGAATCCCAATCGCAATCGGTGTTGTTGACCTCTCAGATGTTGCAGACAAGCCTCATCTTATATTCATCTAGTTAAATTTGCAGAAAATTTAAAACTTTTTATATGTCTGAAGTATACATAGACTTCATATAATTATTAACTTCATATATCATATACTAAGCTCAACATAAGAGAACAACCATCTAACATAAAGAATCAATTCGAAACTGAAGATGAATATATCATATATAGTTATCCAAACACGTCCATATTACAAAGCTTCAAAATGAAGGTGCGAAATTAATGCTAGGGACAACATCCACTAGCTATTTCTACAACTAAGGCTAGACCAAATCTGTAGCATCCTCGAAATCATGAGGACCTACCATATGGTTTGGAGAAACGTTAAAGTACAAACCGTTGTAAGTGTCGTCAACCAGTCCTCTGACCTGCACCTATAAACATAGTAAATAGTAGGGGGTTAGTACACCACTTGTACTAAGTATGGGTGTATTCACACATACACATAAAGCTATGCATGATCAATGGAAGTTGTTCCTAAGAAACATGCCATTTCTGGAATGTGTAGTCATTAGACTTTCCTAATTCGTTAGTTGTGAATTGTGGTATAAATATGATGTATTTTAATGCATTAAAAGCACAAAACTCATTTTTTATTTGATTACAGAACATTACTATCATCAACATAATTTTAGAACAACTCGGGCGAAGATTTGAGATTTTGATCCCCTTAGGCCGAGAGCTACTCTTTGTAAACTTAGATTATTTTTCAATCTTTTTCGAAATCTTGTTGTGTAGATCAATAATTATTTTGGTACTATTGTTTTACTTACAATTGCAATGACTTATTATAGTCCCATACCAACAATGAATCGATGTAAGTTATCCAAGGACTAAGGAATGATTTCCCTACCTTATAGTGAGTCATTCTTTACACAATATATTCATTACCTTTCATAAGCAATTCTCTATTGATCATGCCATTGATTTCATTAATTTCAAGTTTTGTATATAATACATTTCATATACACGAGACTTTGGAATCATTTATGTATCATAAGATATGTCAAGTGAGGTCCCAACATATGGGACCTCAACCCGAGGGACTTTTTTAGCAAATACAGAGTCTGCTTTATTCCTCCATTCGTACTTCACATTATTCATTTTATTCATTCGTAGGATGATGTAAACACAAGCTATACCTAGGATGAATTTTAAGACTCTCATCGGGATCATGAAGTGCACTGACCAAGAATGACCTAATTTCATTACTTGAATCTCATTTCACCTCCTGATTGTCTTGGACAAACACCTTCGGTATCGTTCATTCCATTATCTTTCATACTTTGAGGAACTCCAACCTTAACCAACATAGATCATGTGAGCATAATGAAATCCACTGTCTACCCCACACTGAAAAGAGGTGGAATCACCGGCCAAAGTGACCCAAAACATGCTAGCATACATGGGAATTGAACCCCGCCAGATCCCAATATTGGCAGTATAGGTTCGAAGACAAGGAGATATAAGGTCACCCATACCCTGCATAACGGACAGTCTCATCTCATGAGAGTTACGTGAACCTCCGCCCTTCTCGAAAGATGGCATCACTGCTCATAGCTAATCCATCGGTGCTCAATATAAAGTTCCATTTCATTCAACTCATACGTTATGGAAGCTGGCTTTTAGTATGAGGACATCATATCTCAATAGATGATTTCTCATCTCATCATTAGTATTAAATATACATCAGTCTCAATACTTTCATTAAAGTGTACATAAAGACTGGTCTCTTCATTATCTTTACACTCTCATAGGTGAGTACATTTTGGTAACATTTACTCAGGCTCATTTGAGATTGCTCTCATCTTTCACATTAGCCTCTTATCATATATTCACCACATTCAGTAGCATTAGCACATTTTCTTTTCATAATTACTTATCCCTTTTACGTGAATGTTCATTTCATCATATGCCAATACAGTTGGCTATGTAGTGTGTTTCACATGCTTACTTAACCCTTCTAGGGTTTTATCATTTCATTACATACATCTTAGTTACTCATCTCTTTTTACATGAATGTTCATTTCATCATCTTTAAGTGTTGAATCAAGCACTATGGAGTCTTGCTTCTAGATTGAGATTTACTTACTCTTTTGATGACTGGTCATTCTTACTTTACATTGATGAAATGTGAATAATTCTTTCATATCATCCTTGATTTACATTGATGAATGTGAATTGTGATTACATATCATCCTTCGGTGTTAATGAGACTAGTTTCACACATTCTAACACCTTCATTCGTGAGTATTCTTTTAACAAATAAGCTTTGGTGTAAGTAAGACTCGTCTCACTTCCTTTAACACCCCATTTAATTATGTTATAACTGACTTTAATTACTTACTTTAGTGTAGTATCTTCATATCACCATTTATGGACGATAAGCACTTCATTCAATGAGTTTCACGTGTTCATAGTTCATTCTTGTGGAGCATGTTGGGAGTTGTCCCAATGAATGTCTTGCCTTTGGTTATGGATTCATTGATATTAGTTTAGAAGTGCTTAATATATATTTGATACCCTTACTACACAAGAAGTGGCATATGATTAGTAGTGGCTCAAGATTTGGGATGTTAGACTATCAAATTCATCCTTTTTGGCATAAGCCAATTTTTACGTATTTTCATATTTAAATTGACATATGTATGAACCTTTAGCAAATCGTTTAATCATTTACATAAGTTCCTATCCATTATCATGTATTCATTTTGACGACATAGATTTAGCCAACTTTATTGGAACCAGATAGCCAATTTATTCAAGATATGATTTTATAGATGTCTTTGAGCTAATTCTTAGTTTATGGATTTTAGTGTAACGTTTTGAAAACATATTGGACAGCATTATATTAAAATTTTATGGCTTTAACATCTTCATTACATCATCAACAACAACAATTCAACATTCAGACATAGATACATACCCACTTAACACATCACGGACTTAACTTAGCATATTATCGATCCTTAATTATGATGATAAGATTAACTTTACGTGATTACAAGTTCATAAGTTCATTCGATACTCATCATTTAAGAACAATTCATGTTAAGAACAGAAATCACCACATACCAACAACATGTATTCTAACCTATTCAACATTCAAATTGTAACAAGTATACTAGGGAAAGGAGTTCGACAAGAACGATGGGAAACAACCCTAGTTTTCAAGATCTTTGAATCGTTCAAAGAAAGTTCTCTTGGAAAATAAAGTCAAGGAGAGAAAACCATAACTTAAGTGGAACTTAATCTACGAATACCACCTTGAACGAACCTTGAAGAAACCTTGAAAATCGTCTAAGAAATTTTCTGTTTTCTTTTCATGCGTTTTGTTCACTATTTTTGTCACGCTTGTTTTCTGGTTTTAGTCGTGTATTTGTTTGAGTTTGAACGTGGTTTTTAGGTTTAGGAACTTACCTTGACTTATTCAACATAGGTTTTAATAAGTTAATTAAATAAATTAATTAACTAATTACTAAAAAAAACCCTCCTAAGTTGACTAAACATAGGAGAATGTTGACTTGACCTAAAATCTTAAATTTTGGTGTTGACTGTGGTTTAGGTAAATATTTTGACTTTATATTAATTAATTAAATACTTAATTTAATTAATTTATGGACCTAGGGGAAGTACTAAAGTACCCCCTAAGTCATTGGAACCATAATCAACCCTTTATGACCATCATAGGTTAAGTACTAGGATGTTTCTTGCATTATACTAGGTTAGCATAAGAATTTCTGTTTGACCCCTTTAATTTAATTAATTAAATGGATAATTTAATTAATTAAGTAACCTAGGGTAATTACTAAAGTAACCCCTTAGTTTATAGGACCATAATTAACCTTTTAGACCATCCTAGATTGGTACTAGGTTGTCTCTTTAACTAGTACTAGGTTAGTGTCAACCGGATTTTGTTCCTAGGTTGTCCGGTACATAAGTGGGTCCATTTTGGTTAGTCCTGGATTATTTATCTATTTGTAGAAGTAGGTTAGAGTCTAAAATTGGTTAGGAAGTTAGGCCCCTCATGGAGTGGTCCCTTATGCACGTTTTGTCCCCTTAACTACTAAGCGAATTCGATTAGGGTGGTCCCCTCTTTTGGTGCCTCTTCACATGTCTTGCACATATGCTTGCACATGGGTTTGTTTTACTTTTCAAACTAACTATTATTTATGGTTCCTTTGGGAATGTTTACTTATTGTCCCAAGGACCCTTTCTATTTCCTTGGGCACTTCTTAATTTATATGATCATTTTAAATGGTCATGTGGAATGGTACTAGGATTGACACTTGAATGCATAGTACTTTGCGTGAAACTATTCATAACGGATTTTTGTTTAGCTTGAGGTCTTCATTGAAGGTACATTTATTGAACGTCAATCTTGGATTGGGGTATAACAACCCAAAAAATATATTTCTTATTCGTATATAGAAAATTGGCTAATATCCCTTAGCCAATTTTTCTATACTATGCCCAATATTTCTCAATATTGGGCATTGGGGTGCCTATGTACCCCAAATAGGCTATCCTAAGGGCATATTGGCTCTTCCATAGACATATGATTTTCTGGAATGTTACATTATCCCCCCCTTAGAAACATTCATTCCCGAATGACACTTATATATCATTTAAACAAAGAGGGTGACTTAGTTTGTCGTACTTAAACGTTTCTATTTTGTAAATACCTAATTCACAGTTATTTGATGATGAATATCATTCAAGATTATTTGAATATCGATTTTGGAGATTGAAGAATTTCACTCTCAACCGCACTTAACTTAATTCACACCACAACTCATGCAATACAAACATCTTGTCTATGCTACACAAAAACAGAAACATGAAATGCAAACATGACTTAATTTTAGTTCATGTACTGATATTATAAGACATACGATTAGGGACTTTCAATCAAATCGACTGATGCATGAAAACTTAAGAGTTTCTTAAACATAAAACAAGACTAAGGAAGAGTAAATCTAACCTCAAGATTTGAACAAATAAGGGTCACGGGATCTCATATCATCCTCCGCCTCCCATGCTTCTTCCTCAACAAGGTGGTTCCCCGATAATACTCTTACGGAGGCAACCTCCTTGTTCCTCAACTGTTTCACTTGGTGATCTAAAATTTCAACGGAAAACTCTTCGTAAGAAGGTTCTCATTGACATCTAACCCCTTAGATAACATCTTGTTTTCCTTAAGATTTGAAACTATTTGGCTTGTTGGATTTGAACCATGCCCTTTCCATATCAACTCTAACTCATTTGGAAACTGAAACCTTACTACCCTATTTCTATAGTTTATTATAGCATAACACTTATGAAGCAAATCCATATCTAAGCCATATTCTTGAGTTGATATGCAGCCAACTTATCCTTATCCTCCTCATTAATACTCATAGCAGGCTTTTAGACATTATCATGCATTCACCTCCCTGCGAACAGCCACACTCACCACACGTGTTTCGTCCATGTTAGGCAATTCCATTATGGCCCCTTCTTGGGAAGGCTAGATCTTGATTCTAGCTCCATAGACCACTTGGCCATCCTAATTCTTGTGTGTATCCCTCTAAGTTCTCACACAAGAAGGAAGTTAGATACTTAAAATGACACAAAGTGTCAAAGTTCTAGATAGCATGATAAAGAGTAGAAGAAGGGATTACTTCCTATCGTCTCACAGTCTTTAAGTCATGATTGTGGCGTGCTTCAAAACCATAAGATAGAAACTATGTAACATTGTTGTATTAAGATTTAGTTCCTAGGTAATTTAACCTCATGTTCTAATACCAAGTTTGTCACGACCCTTATTCTGGAATCCGGATCGCAACCGGTGTCGTTGACCTCTTAGAGGTCGCAGACAAGCCTCATCTTACATTCATCATTTAAAACTTTTTATGTGTATGAAGTTTACATAGACTTCATATAAATATTAACTAGATACATCATATAATAAGCTAAACATAAGATAACAAACATCTAACATAAAAAACCAATTTGAAACTGAAGATGAATATATCATAAATAATTTGCCAAACACGGCCTTATTACAAAGCTTTGAAATGAAGGTGTGAAAGACATGTTAGGGACAACATCCACTATATATGTCTAAAACAAAGGCAAGAATAAATATGTAGAATCCTCGAAATCATGAAGACCTACCAAATGGTTTGGAGAAACGCTGAAGCCCAAACCTCTACAAGTGTCGCCAACCTATCCTCTGAACTGCACCTATAAATATAGTAAGTAGTAGGGGGTTAGTACACCACTTGTACTAATCATGGGTGTATGCACACATACACATAAAGCAATGCATGATCAATGAAAGTTATTCCTAAGAAACATACCATTTCTGGAAAGTCTAATCATTAGACTTTCCTAATTCGTTAGTTGTGAATTGTGGTATGAATATGATGTATTTTAATGAATTCAAAGCACACAACTCATTTTTTATATGATTATAAAACACTAGTATCATCAACATAATTTTAGAGCAGCTCGGGCGAAGATTTGAGATTTTTTATCCTCTAAGGTCGAGAGCTACTTTTTGTACACAGATTATTTTTCAGTCTTTTTCTACTTCTTGTTGTGTAGCTCAATAATTCTTTGGTACTATTGTTTTACTTACAAGTGCAATGATTTATTATAGTCCCATACCCACAATGAAGCGATGTAAGTAATCCAAGGACTAAGGAATGATTTCCCTACCATATAGTGAGTCATTCTTTACACTATATATTCATTACCTTTCATAAGCAATTCTCTATTCATCATGCCATTGATTTCATTTCTTTAATGTATTGTATATAATACATTTCATATCCACGAGACTTTGGAATCGTTGATGTAGTATAAGACATCTCAAGTGAGGTCCCAACATTTGGGACCTCAACCCGAGAGCCTTCTTTAGCAAATACAGTGTCTGCTTCATTCGTCCATTCGTACTTCACATTATTCATTTCATTCATTCGTAGGATGATGTAAACACAAGCTATACCTAGGATGAATTTTAAGACTCTCATCGGGATCATGAACTACAATGACCAAGAATAACCTAATGTCATTACTTGAATCTGATTTCACTTCCTAATTGTCTTGTACAAACACCTTCAGTATCGTTCATTTCATTATATTTCATACAATGAGGAACTCCAACCTTAAACGACATAGATCAAGTGAGTATCTTGAAATCCAGTGTCTACCCCACACCGAAAAGAGGTGGAATCACCAGCCAAAGTGACCCAAAACATGCTAGCGTACATGGGAATTTAACCCCGCCAGATCCCTATATTGGCAGTATAGGTTCTAAGACAAGGAGATATTAGTACACCCATACCCGACATAGCGAACAATCTCATCTCATCAGAGTTACGTGAACCTCTGTCCTTCCCGAAAGAAGGCATCACCGCTCAAAGCAATAATATCAGTGCTCAGTATAAAGTTCCATTTCATTCTACTCATACGTCATGGAAGTTGGATTCTAGTATGAGGACATCATAGCTCAATAGATGATTTCTCATCTCATCATAAGTATTAAGTATACATCAGTCTCAATACTTTCATTAGAGTGTATATAGAGACTGGTCTCTTCATTATTTTTACACTCTAATAGGTGAGTATGTTTTGGTAACATATACTCAGGCTCATTTGAGATTGCTCTCATCTTTCACATTAGCCTCTTATCATATTGTCACCACATTCATTAGCATTAGCACATTTTCTTTTCATAATTACTCATCCCTTTTACGTGAATGTTCATTTCATCATGTGCCAATACAGTTGGTCATTCATTGTGTTTCACATGCTTACTTAACCCTTCTAGGATTTAATCATTTCATTACATACATCTTAGTTACTCATCTCTTTTAATGTGAATGTTTATTTCATCATCTTTTAGTGGTGACTCAAGCATTATAGAGGCTTGCTTATAGATTGAGATATACTTACTCTATTGATGACTTGTCATCCTTACTTTACATTGATGAAATGTGATTGTTCTTTCATATCATACTTAATTAACACTGGTGAATGTGAATTGTCCTTACATATTATCCTTAGGTGTTAATGAGACTAGTTTCACACATTCTAACACCTTCATTCGTGATTATTCTTTGAACAAATTAGCTTTGGTGTAAGTAAGACTTGTCTCACTTCCTTTAATACTCCATTTAAATATGTTATAACTCACTTTACTTACTTACTTTAGTGTAGTAGCTTCATATCATCGTTTATGGACGATGAGCATTTCATTCAATGAGTTCTATGTGTTCATAGTTCATTCTTGTGGAGCATGTTGGGGGTTGTCCCAATGATGTAATGCCCTTGGTTATGGATTCATTGATATTACTTTAGAAGTGCTTAATATATATTTGATACTCTTACTACACAAGAAGTGGCATATGACTAGTATTGGCTCAAGATTTGGGATTTTAGACCAGCAAATTCATCCTTTTTGGTAAAAGCCAATTTTTACGTATTTTCATATTTAAATTGCCATATGTATGAACCCTCAGCCAATCTTTAATCATTTAAATTTGTTACTATCCATTAGCAAATATTCATTTTGACCACATCGAGTTAGAAAACTTTATTGGAACCAGATAGCCAATTTATTCAAGATATGATTTCATAGATGTCTTTGAGCCAATTCTTAGTTTATGATTTTAGTGTAACGTTTTAAGAACATATTGGACAGCATTATATTAACATTTGATGGATTTAACATCTTCATAACATCACAACAATATCAAGTCAACAGTCAGCCAAAGACACATATTCACTTAACACATCACAAACTTAACTTACCATATTATCGATCCTTAATTATCATGATAAGATTAACTTTACGCAATTACAAGTTCGTAAGTTCATTCGATACTCATCATTCATTAACAATTCATTTTAAGAACATCAAGTACCACATACAAACAACATGACTTCTAACCTATTCAAGATTGAAATTGTAACAAGGATACTAGGGAAAGGAGTTCGACAAGAACGACGGGAAACAACCCTAGTTTTCAAGATCTTTGAATCGTTCGAAAGAAAGTTCTTTTGGAGAAAGAAATTCAGGAGAGAAACCCATACCTTAAGTAAAATTTAATATAAAAATACCACCTTGAACGAACCTTTAAGAAACCTTGAAAATCGTCTAAGAAATTTTTTGTTTTCTTTTCTTGCGTTTTGATCACTGTTTTTCTCACGCTTTTTTCTTGTTTTAGTCTTGTATTTGTTTGATTTTGAACGTGGTTTTTAGGTTTAGGAACTTAACTTTACTTATTTAACTTAGGTTTTAGTAAGTTAATTAAATAATTAATTAACTAATTACTAAAAAACCCTCCTAAGTTGACTAAACATAGGAGAATGTTGACTTGACCTAAAATCTAAAAATTTTGTGTTGACTATGGTTTAGGTCAATATTTTTACTTTATATTAATTAATTAATTTAATTAATTTAGGGACCTAGTATAAATACTAAAGTACCCCTAAGTCAATGGAACCATAATAAACCCTTTCGGACAATCCTAGTTTAAGTACTAGGATGTTTCTTGCATTATACTAGCTTAGCATAAGAATTTTGGTTTGACCCCTTCAATTTAATTAATTAAATGTATAGTTTAATTAATTAAGTAACTTAGGGTAATTACTAAAGTACACCTTCGTTTATAGGACCATAATTAATTTTTGGAGCATACTAGATTAGGTATTAGGTTGTCTCTTTAACTAGTACTAGGTTAGTGTCAATACGGTTTTGGTCCTAGGTTTTCGGGTGTACTAATGGGTCGATTTCGGTTAGTACTAGGTTAGTTATCTATTTGGGTCAGTAGGTTAGCGTCTAAAATTTGTTAGGAATTTAGGCCCCACATGGAGTGGTTCCTTATGCACGTTTTTGTCCCCTTAACTACCCTAACCGAATTCGGTTAGGGTGGTCCCCTCCTTTGGTGCTTCTTCACATGTCTTGCACATGTGCTTGCACATGGGTTGGTTGTACTTTCCTAACTAACTATTAATTTATGGTTCCTTTGGGAATGTTTACTTATTGTCCCAAGGACCCTCACTATGTCCTTGGGCACTGCTTAATTTACATGATCATTTTAAATGGTCATGTGGAATGGTACTAGGCTTGACACTTGGATGCCTAGTACTTTGTGTGAAACTATTCATAACGGATTTTCTTTTAGCTTAGGGTCTTCATTGCAGGTACATTTATTGAACATCAATCTTGGATTGGGGTATGACAACCCAAAAAGTATATTTCTTATTCGTATATAGAAAATTGGCTAATATCCCTTAGCCAATTTTTCTATACTATGCCCAATATTTCTCAATATTGGGCATTGGGGTGCCTATGTACCCCTAATAGGCTATCCTAAGGGTATACTGACTCTTCATGAATGTTACAAGAAGTGCAAATTGAAGCTTCACACATAGTATCTCTAAACAACATCTGAGTTGATCGGTTTCGGTCATGCGGTGCCATCCATTTCCGACAGGACCAAAGCACCTCCAGATAATACTTTGAGAACCATTTAAGGTCCTTGCCAATTCGGTGAATTTTCCTTTATACTCATCTTCGTGAGGAAAAATATGCTTAAGGACTAGCTGACCGATTTGAAAAATTATGGCTTTGACTTTCTTGTGAAAAGCACAAATTATTCGTTGTCGATATAGTTTACCATGACAAACGGAAACCATTATCTTCTAATCGATCAAGGTTAAGTGATCAATCTGTTTGCGGACCCACTCAGCATTACTTAATTTAGCTGCTTGGATGATTCTCAAAGACGGTACATCAACCTCAATGGCATGACGACTTCTAGTCCAAACACCAGTAAGTATGGGGTAGCTCCAATCGACGTTTTGACAGTCGTTCAATAACCCAACAAAGCATTTAGCAACATATCATTCCAACCTCGGTAATTGTCAATCATTTTCCTCAAAATTTTCTTGATGTTCTTATTGGCGGCATGTACAACTCCATTCAATTAAGGACGATACGACATTGAGTTCAAATGAGTAATCTTAAACTTCTCACATATATCTCTCATCAAGTGACTGTTAAGATTTGCACCATCATTAGTAACGATGGACTCTGGTACTCCGAACCTGCATATCAGATTGTTGCGAACAAAATTAGCTACAACTTTCTTGGTCACCGACTTGTAGGAAGTTGCTTCCACCTACTTGGTAAAGTAGTCAATGGCAACCAAAATAAATTTGTATCTGTTAGAGACGGCTGGCACAATCGGACCGATGACATTCATACCCCAAGCTACGAATGGCCAAGGTGAACTCATAACATGGAGCTCATAAGGCGGCACTCGGATTAAATCACCATGCCCTTGACATTTATGACATCTCTGCACAAACTTTCAACAATCATGCCCCATAGTAATCAAGTAATATCCGGCTCGAAGGATCTTCTTTGCCAAAGTAAGTCCATTCATGTGAATGCGGCCCAGCATGTATCTGTTCGATAAGCTTCGTAGCTTCAATAGCATCGATGCATCTGAGAAGACCTAAATATTGAGACAAACTATAAAGAATTTCCCCACTTATAAAAAAGTAGAGAGCCATACGGCGTATCGACTTCTTATGGTTGGATGTTGCATCTTCAGGATAACTTTCGTACTCTAAATATTTCTTGATGTCAAAATACCATGGCAAACCATCTGGTTCTATTTCTACATGGGAACAATAACCTGGCTGTTCCTTTATCTCTATATCTAGAGGATCAATATAATCAATATCTGGATGTTTAATCATTAAGGTGATGGTGGCAAGAGCATCAGCCAACTCATTCTGCGTTCTGGGAGTATATCTAGACTCAATCTTGCGAAACCTTTTGCACAACTTCTATATACATTGCGCATACGGTGTGATCTTTGGGTTTTTCACGGCCCATTATACTTGAACCTGATGAATTAATAAATCTTAATCTCTAATAACCAGAAGTTCACGAACATTTATATCAACGGTTATTTTCAACCAAGGACACAAGCTTCATATTCATCCATGTTGTTCGTGCAATTAAATCAAAATTTAGCTGACATGGGATAGTGTTGACCAGATTATGACACTAAAACTGCTGCAATACCTCTTCCTTGATGATTTTCCGCTCCATCAAAAAACAGCCTCCAGCCAGGATATGTTTAAGAAATATCTTCACCCACAAACTATACTTCTTCATCGGGAAACTAAGTCTTGAGCGGTTCATATTCTTAGTCAACAAAATTTTCTGCAAGGTGATCAGCTCAAGCTTGTGTTTTCGATCAGCATAGCCTTTTGGAAAATATATTTCCAGGGATCCATCCTGGAAATGAGATATATTGTATAAGGAGACAAATAATGACTTAATATCTGGGAAATCCAAGTTAAATAACAACATTTTCTCTCCTTTTTAGTATAACGAGACTCGTATGGAGTGAACTTCTTGCTTATGCAATAAATTGGTCGCTCTTTATTCCCTGTCTCGTCGTGTTGACCAAGTACGCATCATAAAGAATTATTTGAGACGGAAAAATATAGCAACAGTGGTCTTCCTTCTCATGAAGGCACCAACATCGGTGGACTGCACAGATAGTTCTTGATAACATCAAAGCAATTTGACATTCTTCGTGTAACACCTTGCAAATCTAAGACACATTGTAAAGCCTAACAGAGGTTTCATAAGGTCTAAGTACTATTCCTAATTCCATTCTTAATGAATATAGTTCATTTAGGAGGTTTAAGAACCAAAACGTCCATGACGTCCGGGAAGTTGGTTCAAAGGGATGTTAGTGTGCCTTAGTATATTTGACAAACATTTAGGAGCCTAAAATGTATGAAAATTAGTGTAAAGGTATCTAATAGGTTTTGAGTTGTTTCATGGTTGAAACATCTGAGTACGACTCCCCAAGGACCAACTAAGGGCCCTTTAAGAGGACCCTTGTAGTTTTATGCAACACTGCCTGGTAGTGTGCATCAACGGGACAAAAGACGGCCCATGTGTGTATTGACGGGGCATCGATGCCATCTTCGTCCCACACTTAGGCTTGTGGAGAAGGCTCCTTCACCTACACAGACTCTGAACTCATCGATGGAGTGCAGAGGTGTAGACTACGGGCCGTGTGTGGATCAACGAGGCGTCGATGACACCGTTGTTCCACACTTAAAAAATTGAAGGAAGCCCCTCGGCTGAACAGTCTCCTACCAAGAGGACAAAATGTAGTTTGAAGGGGCAGATGTCCGTCGACTCACAGACGGCCCGTCGATCGGGGTTTCGTCAATGAGGGTCGAGTTTTTTTCCTAATTTAAGTTGGTCTCATTTAATTAGTTAGGGGGTTAGGTTGTTTAATTAGGGTTTAAGTGAGTCCAATTAAGTTGAATTAATACCCAATATAAATACTCCCAACCCTCATTAATCTAAAGACAACTCTCATATAAACTCTTTTTCTTCTCTCTTATTTCTCTCTCTACATGAACTCACCATTGTGGACTAGAAAGGATTAGGGTTCTGGGGCTGGAAAGGGAAGAATTCACCATCAAATTGTTGACAAATGTTAACGTATGGGTTCTATTCACCTTTGAGACTCTTTCCTCAAAAGGTTCCTTCAAAATAGATTTCAAAAGTTGAGTTTTCTTATGGGTTTCATTGAATTACAAAATTAATGTTATGGATTGAGTTGTTAATAATTTATTAGATTTATATTGAGTATATTAACATGTAATTCAACTTGTTTATTGTAATTGTTGATGGTTCGGTCTAAATTTAAGAATATGATCCTCCATCCTTAACCCTAGGTAGCGATCTTTACCTATATTGTATTGTGATAATTCAATTGAGTTGGTTGTTGATTTGATTACTATCCTATGGTGATATCATAATTGAATTAATATGAATTATCGGCCTATCGTTCTAGTTATTTAGATGTCATTTAGGATATGAATTGTAATGTGAAATTAGCCTATGTATCTTGTCTCAAGTTGTGATCTAGAGTTGAATTGTGTTATAGAGATTCAATTGGTCTTTTCATCTTATTGTTTATCATTGTGTTATGATGTTACTCCCCAAATTGGGTTGAGTTATGGGTTGATCGTAAGACCTTGATGATAGACTGTGAGAAAGACTTGGTAAGTGTTAGAATCTCTATCTTTGTTTCCAATTGTGATTAATTGTTGTGAAGTCATGATATTACATTGGAGTATGCATCATGCTAGGTTTATAGGGTGATATGATGTTTTATTGAAATTTCTTGACTATGTTGTGAGGTTTATTAAGGTGCATCTGATATAAGGATGGTGAAAACTATCAGTGTGCCTTAATATGCTATGAAATTCTAATGTGTTAACCTCACTTATATGGATTGTGATGAAAGTACATATACTCATACAATTATTATTGAGATATTGATGACGATGATTATACAAGGGGTAGACCCTATGACCTAAATTAAGCTATGGTTGATAATTAAAAGCTTAAAGACATTTCAAAAAGGGACTCTAGCTTAGCACCGAGTGAACTACATTGTGGAGTGTACCTTCCCACAGAGGGAAGGTAAGAACACTATATTACTCTTGAGATTGGAGACTATAATGCATGGCGCATAAAGTGGGTCCCAACTATATCTCCTAGTTCTTGAACTATGCTGCCCCCATAGGAATATTAGCTAATGGATCCATGTAGTTGTTATGTTTCATGTTTGGTACTACCTTGGAAAGTAGTCCGCCTTCTTTCGGTGTAGGGTTTTATGACACTGAATTCCACACTAGCTCATTTGGTTTATGTCGGTTAGGGAAATATGTTCACAAAAGGTAAATCGAATTAAAGGACTGAACTCTGACTTGGATAACCTAAGGGGTCTAACTTAGTCTAGGTAGGGGTATGTGACTCTACCTAAACATTGCACTAGTTAGCCTTGAGGGGAGTCTTAGGAGGAGGTTCTTATATGTGTTTATGTTATGATAATATATGATGTATATATGATGACCATGGCACATTATTTATACTATATGTTGATTAGTTCATTTATGAATATGCCTTGGGTTATAATGTTAACATATTTTGAAATGTAAACCTAAATGTCATGATATGTGAAGGTGGACATTGGTCATGTTTTCTTATTGAGGATACTTGATTGAGTAAGATTATGTGTTTTTCTTGGTCGTTGCACTTGTTTACTTTATAAGGACTTGTGAGTAGTTGTCTTGCTTATTATGATATGTTTGACTCGTATTTATTCTTGTGATATTATTCCTTGATGTTAGGGTTGTAGTCAATCATGGTTTCAAGTATGTTGGGATAAGTATTACTTGTTGAGATAGGAAGCATGTTTGGCTGGTTGATATGACTTACTTGACTTTGCATTAGGCCCTAAAGGGTAATTTGGCATGTTTTGATAAAAAGTCATTTTAGAATGTTTTGTTTGTGTATGTGCATAAGATCCTATACTTAGTAAATGTGGAGTACTAAATCCATTTTCTTCCCTTTTCTCAAACATTTTAGGTTCCGGTCGTTGAAGAGTTTGGAAGGCGACATTGTTGAAGGCTTGGATTCTTCCTTCATCCAAGTGGGGTAGGTCCTCAACTTTTGAGGGAAAGGTCATCCTCTAGCTTACGGATTTTGTTATGATCTTATTGACTCTTTCATTATTTTCCATTTTAATTGAGTATTGTACTTCCATATGACCTACACATGGTCTTGTTTAATTTATGTAAGGTCTATGCCCATATTTTGATATTTGTTTAGATGGTATGAGATGAGACAATCGTTGAGACTATTTCTATATTTTACGTATATGTAAGTTCAATAAAAGTAGAAGGCTATGTAATCTTCCTATACAAAGAGTCTATGTATACTGGATATGAATATATATTATGTGTATGTAGAGGTCTATGTAAACCTCCAAGTAGTGATAACAAAAGTTTTAAATTTTTCCGCAATTTTCAACTTGTGAATGTAATGACATGAGACTAAGAGGCTAGTCTTAGTCCTTAAAAAGGACGACAACACGGGTTTCATCTAGGGGGTAAACCCGGATGTGACAAACTTGGTATCAGAGCTTGAGATTGAATATTGTTGAGTTATGTCTCTCTCTACCATGTCTATGTAGGTTTGTATGTATAATTGTGAAGCATGAACAATTATGAGTAGGAATCTATATGATTCTTAGGAATCACTCTCTTCCTTGGAAATATTATTTCGTGCTAATAGAGTATACTTATGGTGAGCTTTTGCATCTAATCCTATAGTTGTGCTTATAGAAAGCATTAACACTCGAAAGAATGATGGCTCGAAGACTTGAAGAGGAAATTTCCAATGTGGGAGCTCCTCCCTATGATGAGCAAGTTCCTCTACTTGAAGAAGATGCTAATGTGGAGAAAGCCCCAGGCTAACCCTCCACCTATGATATGAGGGATATTATTGCTCAAATGGCCCAAGCCATTACTACTCAAGCATAAGCCGCGATGGTTCAAGCCCAAGCTATGAAGGCCTAAGACAATTGGGAGATTGCTCCCTATCCTAATCAACAAGTCCAACTGTGGCTTCCCGTTTAAGGGACTTCACTCGAATGAACCTCCTACTTTATATAGTCTAAGGTTGATGAAGACCCCCAAGAATTCATCAATGAGGTCTACAAGATACTTTATGCTATGAGGGTGTCTTCAAGTGAAAAGCACGAGTTGGGCACATACCAACTCAAGGATATGGATCAAACTTGGTATGTGAAATAGAGGTATAATAGTTCACTGAGGGGTGATCCGGTGACTTGGGAGATATTTAAGGTGGCTTTTCTAGATCGCTTCTTCCCTAGAAAGATGAGTGAGGAAAACATGGAGGAGTTCATCAACCTTCACCAAGGGGGAAAGAGTGTCCATGAGTACTCTTTGGAATTCATCAAGTTGTCCGAATATGCTCCTTCTTTGGTCTTCAATCCTAGAGACCAAATGAGTCATTTTGTGATGGGGGTGTCGGAGGACTTACAAGAGAAGTGCCAATCGTCCATGCTACATGACAACATGAACATTTCCCGTCTTATGGTGCATGCAAGAAGTGTAGAGTACGCAAGGGATAATAGAGAGACTAGAGATGCTAAGAGGGAAAGATCATTTGATGGTATTTCGTCAAAGAATAGGCTTGAAATACAATACAAGCCTAGATTTAAAAAATGGGTTTCTAATCAAGTCCCATCCAAGTTCCCAAAATCTAGTGGTGATAGGGTGTCTAACCCTAAATTGAAGAAGGCAAAAGGTAATAATTCACCAATCGAGAAGCCAACTTGTTGAAAGTGTGGCAAAAAGCACTATGGTGATTTTCTTAAGGGGACGGATAATTTCTTTAGTTGTGGCAAGAGTCGTCACAAGATGAGAGATTGTCCAATCTTGAAGAGTAAAGAAAAGGGTAGTGGTCAGGCTCAAGCAGTGGTTCTAGTGATGCTTTAAAGAAGAACCGCTTCTATGCTCTCCGTTCTAGGGGTGAGCAAGAGACTTCTCCAGACGTGGTGATCGGTAGTTGAAAGTATTCCCTATTGATGCATATGCCTTACTTGATCTCGGTGCTACTTTATCATTTGTTACACCTCTAGTAGACAAAAAGTTTGATATTTTACCCGATATTTTCATGAACCTTTTATAGTGTTTACTCCTGTGGGTGAGTCGGTTGTTAAAAAAAAGGATGTATAGAAATTGTCCAATAATGTTTCTCAATAGAGTTTCTTATGTTGATCTAGTTGAACTCGATATTCTTGATTTTGATGTTATATTGGTTAAGGACTGGTTACATTCATGTTTTTCCTCCATTGATTGTAGGACAAGGGTGGTGAGGTTTAAATTCCCTAATGAACCTGTTGTTGAGTGAAAGGGGGAAATTCAATTCCTAGAGGTCGTATCATCTTTTGTCTAAAAGCATTCAAAATAATCTAAAAGGGTTGTCTATATCACATAGTAATAGTCCAAGATCTAGATTTCGAAGTTCCTCCAATTAATTTGTTCCCCGTAGTGAGTGAGTTTCCGGAGTTCTTTCCTAATGACCATCCCGGTATTTCTCCCGAATGGGAAATTAACTTTGGCATTGATTTTCTACAGGATACAAATCCCATATCAGTTCCTCCTTATCGGATGGCTTCGGCCGAGTTGAAGGAGTTGAGGGCTCAACTCAAGGATTTTCTAGATAAGGGTTTTATAAGTCCTAGTATTTCTCCATGGAATGCTCCGGTTTTGTTTGTAAACAAGAAGGATGGTCCTTGAGAATGTGTATTGATCACTACCAACTCACCAAGGTCACCATTAAGAATACGTACCCTCTCCCTCAGATTGATGATTTGTTTGATCAAATCCAAGTGGCGAGCTACTTTTCAAAGATAGACTTGAGCCAGGGTATCACCAACTTCGGTCGAGAGGTGAGGATATACCAAAGACATATTTTTAGACTCGGTATGGGCATTATGAGTTCTTGGTAATGTCTTTTCATATCATTAATGCTCCGGCGACGTTTATGGACCTAATGAATCGGGTGTTCCGAAATTACCTACATGTATTTGTTATCGTCTTCATTTACGACATTTTGTCATATTAAAAGAATGAATATGATCATATGGGTCATTTGACGGTAGTATTGCAAACCCTTAAGGAACATCAATTGTATACCAAATATAGTAAGTGTGAGTTTTGGTTGAGGTCGGTGACATTTCTTGGGCACATCATCTCTAGTGAGGGGGTTGAGGTAGACCCAAGGAAAACGGAGGTGGTGAAGAATTGGCCTAGACCTTTGATTCCAACCGACATTAGGAGTTTCTTGGGTTTAGCGGGTTATTATAGGACGTCGTGGATATTTTTGCATCCATTCCATCTCCTTTGACTACTTTGACCTAAAAAAGTAAGAAGTTTGAGCAGTCAGAGGCATGTGAGAAACATTTCCAATTGTTGAAAGATAGGCTTACATCTGCTCCGGTGTTGACTTTACCGGAGGGCACAAAGGGTTTTGTTGTGTATTGTGATGCTTCCCGAGTGGGTTTTGGGTGTGTGCTAATGCAACACGGGAAAGTAATAGCCTATGCCTCTAGGATACTTAAGGTACATGAGATAAACTATCCCACTCATTACCTTGAGTTAGCGGCCGTAGTGTTTGATTTGAAAATTTGGAGCCATTACTTCTATGGGGTTCACATTGATGTCTTTACCGACCATAAGAGTCTCCAATATGTGTTTAACCAAAAGGAGTTGAATCTCCGACAAACAAGGTGGCTAGAGTTGTTGAAAGATTATAATATGTGTCCTCTATCACCCCGGCAAAGCTAATATGGTGGTGGATGCCCTAAGGCGTATGACTATGGGTAGTGTATCCCACATTGATGAAGATAACAAGGACCTAGCAAAGGAAGTACATAAGTTGTCTAGGTTAGGGGTGAGGTTGGAAAGTTCTCCGGATGGGGGTGCTATAGTCCATCATAATTCCGAGTCATCTCTAGTGGTTGAGGTAAAGTCGAAACAACACCTTGATCTAGCCTTAATGGAGTTGCAAGAATCGATTCTCGGCAAGTTTAATGAATCATTCCATTTTGGGGGGATGGTATTTTAAGGTACCATGGGAGATTGTGTGTTCTCGATGTAAATGGGTTGAGAGATCAGATCCTAGAATAAGCCCATAGGTCCCGCTACTCAATTTAGCCGGGTTCAACAAAATGCCCCAAGACCTAAGGGAGATATATTGGTGGGAAGTTCTAAAAATGGACATAGCTGAGTTTGTCGCTAAGTGTCAAAATTTCCAGCAAGTAAAGGTCGAACACCAAAAGCCAGGTGGCTTACTACTTGAGATCAAAATTTCTATCTGGAAATAGGAAGACATCAATATGGATTTGTAGTAAGTTTACCTCGGACTCACCAGTCATATGATTCCATATGGGTGGTTGTGGATCGATTGACTAAGTTCACTCGTTTTATTCCTGTTAAGTCTACATATTCGGCGGAGGATTATTCAAGAATCTTCCTAGATAAAATTGTGTGTCGTCATGGTATTATGTTTTCCATCATATCAGATCGAGCGCACAATTCACATCTAGATTTTGGAGGCTGTTCCAAAAAGGGTAGGGTACTACGGTAAAGTTGAGCACCACTTTTTATGCCCAAACGGATGGTCAAGTGGAGCGTACGATACAAACCCAGGAAGATATGCCTAGGACGTGCATTATTGATTTTAAAGGGAATTGGGGTAAACATTTACCTTTGGTTGAGTTTGCCTATAATAATAGTCTCTATTCATCCATTTCCATGGCTCCCTATGAATCCTTGTATGGTAATACGTGTAGGTCTCCTATTGAATGGTTTTAAGTGGGTGAGCCATCGCTTCTTGGTCCCAAGTTGATTTATAAGACCTTGTAAAGATTCACATCATAAGGAACCAGTTGCAAACGGCCTATAGTTGTTAAAATTCACATCTAGATTATGGAGGTAATTTCAAAAAGGTTTATGTACTACGGTGAAGTGGAGCACCACTTTTCATTCCCAAACGGATGAGCAAACGGAGCGTACGATACAAACCCTTGAATATATTCTTAGGGCATGCATTACTGATTTAAAGGGAGTTGGTATAGGCATTTACATTTAGTGGAATTTTCCTACAGCAAAAGTTTTAATTCATCTATTTCCATGGCTCAATATGAAGCCTTGAACGATAGGAGGTGTAGGTCTTCTATTGGATGGTTTAAAGTAGGTGAGCCACCACTTCTTGGTATTGAGTTTATTTATTAGATTTTGAAAAAGTTTCATATCATAAGGAACCGGTTGCAAAAAGCCTAGAGTCGGCAAAAGTTTTATGCCGATCATAGGTGAATGGATTTGGAGTTTGAAGAAGGTGATAAGGTGAATTTAAAAATTTCACCAATGAAGGGATGGTTAGATTTAGCAAAAAGGGGAAATTGAGTCCTCGTTATGTGGGTCCGTATGAAATCTTGCAAAGGGTTGGTAAGGTTGCATATAAATTGAAACTTCCTGGTGAATTGGCTTCGGTTCATCTTGTTATCCATGTTTTTATGTTGAAAAAGTGTATTGGTGATCCCGAGTCCATTATTCTTATTGAGGGTCTTGGTTTCAAGGATAACATCTCTTATGAGGAAGTTCGTAAGTCAAGAAGTTGAGAAATAAAGAGGTGGTTTCCATAAAGGTGTTATGGAAGAATCATTTAGTTGAGGGTGCAACATAGGCGGCCGAGGCCAACATAAAGTCCTGTTACCCTCATATTTTTTATAATTAAGATTATTCATTCTATTTAATAGAATAAATATGACTAGAAATTTAAAGTTTCTTGATTTTTGGGTAAAGTTTTGCGAAATGTGCATTTTTAGTACTTCACAATGAAGTTACAATGAAATTGGTGCTTTAGACTTGAAATTTTGCTTATTTCTTGTTTTGAGTTATGTTTTGCATTTTGATATGGTGAGTATTTATGAAATTATATGTAGCATGTTGTTAAGTTGAACTTTGTGCTCATTGACTCATGTAATGTATGTTAAGTTCATATGTGTTGTGAGAAGGATATGCCTCATGAAGAAGTGATTTGAGCCTTACATGTGGTACTATGAGTTATGAAATTGCATTGATTAAAGAACATGATTTATGTTGATTTTATATTGTTGATTGGTTGGGCTGCTAGTCTTGAGTCTATTCCTTCCTTCAAAAGAATTTTAGTGTCATTCAGAGACAAATGTTCCTAGGGGGGATAATGTAAAACCTTGAAAATCCAAGACGTGTTGTAAAGCCTAACATAGGTTCATAGGTTCTAACTACTGTTTTTAAGTAAATTTTATTTAATAGAGGTCATTTAGGAAGCTTAAGAACCAAAACGTCCATGACGTCCGGGAAGTTTTCAGAGGGGTACTAGTGTGTCTTAGCCTATTTGACTATGTTTTAGGAGTTGGAAATGTACGAAAATTGGTGGAAGGGTATATAATAGGTGTTTAAGTTATTCCATAGTCGAAACGTCCAGGTATGACTCCACAAGGACCGACTAAGGGCCCTTGAGGAGGACCCCTGCAGGTAGAGGCAACACTGCCTGAAGCAGTGTGCATCGACAGTGTTACCTCAACGAGGCAGTCAAAGGCTCGTGTTTGGACCAAAGAGGCGTAGATTCCACCATTATACCATACTTAGGATGCTTGGTTAAAGCCCATCACCCGCACAACCTCTGAACTTTCTAACGGAAGTGCAGGCTGGTTGGCGAAAGCCCATCACCCGCACAGCCTCTGAACTTTCCAGCGGAAGTGCAGGATACGGTCCATCATCTGCACAGCCTCTGAATTCATGGAATCCCCTCTCCTGCACATCTCAAAACTCATCGATGGAGTGCAGGACGAGAGGGGGGTAGGTCTGTAGACTCACAGACGGTCCGTTAGTGGGGTTCCGCCTATGAGGGGGTGAGTTTTCTGCACATTTTTATATTAATTCATTTAATTAATTATGTGGTTTAGGTATTAGTTAGATATTAAGGGGATACTAATTAAATAACTTAAAACTAATATAAAATCCCCAACCCCAATTAAACTAATGAGAACTCTAAAACATAAATTCTCTTCATTCTCCTCTTCTTTGTCTCTCTACTTGAACTCACCATTGAAGACTAGCAAGGATAAGGGTTTGGGAGCTGTGAAGGGACTAATTTACCATCATTTCTTCATCAAACGTTAAGGCGTGGGATCTAATTCACCTTTGAGACTCTTTCCTCAAAGGGTTCCTTCAAAATGGATTTAAAAAGTTAAGTTTTCTTATGGGTTTCATCCAATTACGAAAAATTAAAGTTATGGAATAAGCTGTTAATGATTTCTTAGGGTTATATTGAGTACATTAACATGTAAATCAACTTTTTCATGGTAATTGTTGATGGTTTGGTCTAAATTGAAGAATATGATCCTCCATCCCTATCCCTAGGTAGTGATCTTGACCTATATCGTATTGTGATCATTCAATAGAGTTGGTTTTTGATTTGATTACTATCCGATGGTGTTATCATGATTGAATTAAGATGAATTATAGGTATATCCTGCTAGTTCTTGAGATGTGATTTAGGTTATGAATTGTAATGTGAAATAAGCCTATATATCTTGTCTCAAGTTGTGATCTAGAGTTGAATTGTGTTATAAAGATGCAATTGGCCTTTTTATCTTATTGGTTATCATTGTGTTATGATGTTACTCCCTAAATTAAGTTGAGTTATGGTTTGATGGTAATACCTTGAAGATGAACTATGAGGAAGACTTGGTAAGTCTAAGAATTTCTATCTTTACTTCCAATTGTGATTAATTGTGGTTAAGTCATGATATTACATTGGAGTATGCCTTTTACTAGGATGATAGGGTGGCATGATGTTGAATTGAAATGTCTTGACTATGTTGTGAGGTTTATTAAGGTGTGTGTGATATAAGGATGGTGAAAACAATCAATGTGCATTGTATGCTATCAAAATGCTAATATGTTAACCTCACTTATATGAATTGTGATGAAAGAACTTATACTCATACAATTCTTAATGAGCTATTGATGATGATTATTATACAAGGAACAGACCCTATGACCTAAACTAAGCTATGATTGATAATTAAATGTTGAAAGACATTTCAAAAGAGTACTCTAGCTTAGCACCAAGTGAGCTAGATTGAGTAGTGTCCCTTCCCACATAGGGAAGGTAGGAACACCACATTACTCTTGAGATTGGAGACTACAATTCATGGCGCATAAAGAGGGTCCCAACTATATCTCCTAGTTCTTGAACTATGTTGCTCCTATAGGAATACTAGCTAGTGGATCCACGTAGTTGTTATGTTTCATGTTTTGGCACTACCTTTACAAGTAGTCTTCCTTCTTTCGGGGTAGGGATTTATGACACCGAATTCCACGCTAGCCTATGTGGTCTATGTCAGTTAGGGAAAGATGTTCCCAAAATGTAAAAAACGAATTAAAGTACTTCAAGTCTAACTTTGATAACCTAAGAAGTCTAGCTTAGTCTCGGTAGGGGTATGGGAATCTACCTAAACAATGCACTAGTTAGCCTTGAGGGGATTCTTAGGATGAGGTTCTTATATATGTTTATGATATCATGATATATGATATGTACATGATGACCTTTGCATATTATTTATATTATATGTTGATTAGTTCACTTATGAGAATTCTTTGGGTTATAATGTTAATTTATGATAAATGTAAATCTAAATGTTATGTTATGTGAAGTTGGACATTGGTTATGGTTTCTTGTTGAGGCTACTTGATTGAGTGAGGTTATGGGGCTTTGCTTGGTCATTGCACTTGTTGACTTTTTAATTGAGTACTATACTTATGTATGACCTATATGTGGTCTTGTTGGATCTATATAAGGGCTATGCTCATATTTTGATAATCGTGTAGATGTTATGAGTTGAGACAATCTTTGAGACTATTCTTCTACCTTATATATGTGTATGTGCAATAAAAGTATAAGGCTATGTAACCTTCTTATATGAAAGGTCTATGTATACTTGATACGATTATATATTATATGTATGTAGAGGACTTTGTAAACCTCCAAGTAGTTGTAATGAAATTTTTAAAATTTTCCACATTTTCCAACCTATGATATAATGACATGAGACTAAGAGCCTAGTCTTAGTCCATAAAAAGGACGACGACGACAGTTACATCTAGGGGTAGACTCGGATGTGACATTTACATTTCTTAACTCGATCATAGCTTTGGTTTGTTTGTCTTCCACTCTGCGACAACTATTTGAGACTGGAGAGGACATACTTTGTATGTTCTTTTTCAACCAAGCTTTATAAGTTCCGTCGTACCCAACGTCAAACCAGTCTGGGGCTATGGTGTTTTTCTTCATTCGCTTTCCCCCTTTTCATTCCCTTAGCATTTATATAGTGTCATTCACTCTGTCATCCCCAATATCATACACATAGGTGCCATAGTACGCCTTTCGAGACGTGACTTGCCTTCTCCCAAACTGTCATAGGACTCATAATAGTGCGTAAGGACGGATTCCTCGAATACCTGGTAGTGGAAGTACGAGTTGTCTACGGCCCCCTACGACGACCTCCCTTGAGATGAAGCGATCAAGCATCCATTAGAGATCTTCTTCCCTTAGTTCAAAAAATCTGAGTCCATCTTTCTCTAGTCCTTCGATTTTCATGATTTGCCCAAAACAGCATATCATTCTAGTTCTTGAGAGTGTTCTTATTATCCAAGGTATGTAATTCCTGAGTCCCGTAGCCTTTTTCTAGATGACTCAAGATCCACCATTGAAGGAGCAGAATGCATCCTTGGAAGTAGCGATGTCTTTCTTTGCATTTTCCTATGGACCAATACATGTATGATAATGTGACCGGATCAACGAGATAATACTTTACTTGCCTTTGATTCTTAAAATTGTTAACAAAGTGTGCGCAAACATTATCACTCGAGTGTTGACACTCAAGCTCGGTTAGTTTGGATAGACCATTGTTTCCAATAGCGCAATAGCAAATGCCAAAAGTCAGATATTATTCAATTCCCTGTAAGTAACTCTGAACTCTTTGTAATAATTTGCAAAAAAGTTTGCGCGCCCAAATCTAACGTAGAGGTCCTTAAATGAGACACTATATTTTTTGTCCCAATAAGTGTAATCTCTTCCTAACCTGAACCAGTCTATGATTTCTTCTACAAAAGGTTTCTTAGGGATCAATATGTCCTCTTGTTTTCTCACTCTTCTTTCTAACCTTGTACCTACTGTGTCGATGAAGTCCCAAAGTTCCTCGATTATCGAGGTGATTTTCACAGTTTTGAATTAGAACACCATTGTCCCAATAATTTGTGAGGACTTCGATTAGCTCAGTCCAACCATTCATGTTGATCAACTCAGTCAGGGCACCCACATACTTGTTGTGAGTTCTTCTATGATCTCCATCAAGGTCGTTAGACCACATTTTGAGTAGAGGCGGTGCTTCTACGACCATGTCGAATCATAGAAAGCAATTCATACCAACAAAACAAAACCCAGTTAAGTTTACCCACTCCACATTTGGTTACCACATGTACATCATTCAACTGTCAAGCAAAATAATATGTCGTGAGGTCGGAGACCTTGGACATGATTTTGGCGGTTTCAACTAATGGAATTAATACACCTTGGGTATTAATACATCTTAGGCTAATGCTTCTATTTGGTTTTAGTTTCTCTCTATCTTAGGTGACTAGAATTTTTTCAAAAGAGACGGTTACCCTAATCGGGCAGACAATAAGGTGAAGCTAACAAATGACATTGGATGACTGCAAGCCAACTATTCGTTTGTTACTTCCAAATAAAGACTTGTGTATTTTCTGAAAGAAGTCATGGTAAGCCACGTAACTTCTTTTATCATAATACAACTATTTGTCGTTTGGCTGAAAGATGCCATGATAGAGCAATTGTTTTAATAATACGATAAAGAAACAAGTAAACAATTATTTCACGTAGCCAAATAAATTTAATTTTAAGGTTAAAATCCTCCAAGTCCCCAGCAGATTTTCCATTCCATTTTCTTTTCGGAAAATATAAAAAAAAAATTACATTTAATTTTTCAACTTTTTGAGAGTCGTCACCTAATTTTTGAGAAAAAATAAGAAAAAACCATTATTTTCAAAAGAGTTAAACAGTAAATCTAGTGAAAACTTTTAAAGGGGTTCGGGGATTCATATTAATATTTTAGGAGGTTCTTATGGCACCTAAAGTACCCGTTAATACGGTTTTCCAGCAACTAACTTGTTTGGCAAAAAATGTCTAACTCAATTTTTGAGATAAAGATTAGTTAAGGGTTGTTGGAAATGAAGTATTATTTACTATCTAAGTGAAATTTGACATTATTTATTACGTTTTAAGTCCAATCTAAGTCGGTTAATTTGTTTAAATAGATAAAGTATAACAACGTCTAGCGGGGATTTGAAGTTTTTGACCTAAAACTTACGATAAATAATAACAAGCAAATAGCGATAAGGTAAGATAGACACAGAGAGGGAGAGAGTTGGGTTGGACCCAAACCCGGTTTCTGTCCGCCTTTACCAGTATTTGGACCCATTTCTTTTGTACCTGTTATAAGCTAACGATATAATAACAAGTGAATGAAAAGGCAACAAGGTCTTAGGCCCGAAAAGAATAAAGTATGTAGCATAAAAATAAAATTAATTTTATGACCTATTGACTCCCAATCTTCAATTACTTCCGTTTTGGGACCTGTACATCGATCATGTGGAAAGCTTGACTCGAACAAGAGGAGTTGAACCTTTATGGCTCTTTCTAAATGCAAAGAAAAAATGACTTTTTGGCGAACTCGGGCAGATTTTACATGCAAAGATGAACAAGATCATATTAATAATATAATAAGAAACATTATAACATATATTATGAAATGGATTAAATAATGAACATTCAAATGGCTAATGAACCCACCTAATAAAACAATGACAAATTGTAAACATCCAATTTGAACTTGGTCAGCTACTAGTCATTTGTTGCAGTAAGAAAAAATTTAAATAAAAAGATTGAAAAATAATAAATAAATAATAAAGTTTTGTTTGATTTCCCTTCATAAAAATATTTCTAAATTGTAAAAAAGAAAACTAAATCATAAGATTCCTTAAGACCAATGAAATAAACCCAGGAGTAGAACTAGACAGTGTGAGCATATGTCAAACAACATATGAATAAATGCCCCTTTTAGATTATGCATGTTTCTAGTCTCAAACATACTTCCCACATTGACAAATAATCGGATGAATTATCTAGGGATAAACACAATATGAGCAAACAACAAAAAAGAAAAAAAACTACTCGGAAATATTGTCAAAGTCAGGGAATTATCTTATCAAATTACAGGATTCATCATTGAAGATCTTATTTCAAATAACCTCAAAAATCAAACCATGGCTGAAACTATAGCTTTAAGAATAACAATAATAATAATAAAAATGTCACACGTCATTTGGAAAAAAATTTATAGACTCAACTACCTGAAAGTAAACATTTTTTCTTTGACTATGAAATAAAATTGGCATGAAGATATTTGAAGAATAGACAAAAGCAAAGCGCCCAAAACAACGAATATCTGCCCTAAAGTGAGGAACCAAACTCGTTTAAGGACAACATTAAATATGATCGGAAGATTTGAAGTAAGACTAAACAATTTAAAGTGCTTTTATATATTCCTCCCCCAAAAATGACATAACAGCAACAAATAAATTTAGAGTCGAACAAATAAATCATAGATCTAACAAAAATAGTGCATACTTAGGCCAACTTTAGAACAAATCGACATATACGAGTGTAAATGTGAGTAAGAAACAAAATATAATTTCAAACAGAGAAGTCACCCAAACTACTTACTAGACCTTAAATGAAAGCAAAACATAGACATGACAGAGCTCACACGACTAATATCAAAACAAATATTATGTGATCAGCGAGCAAATCCTAAATTTAATATAGTCACGTAACAAGATGAGTCAAACAAGCATTGTTTGCTAACCAAGAGTCCAAACACACATTATTCATTCTTAAGAAAAATAGGGATCAAACCAACAACAAGGATTCAAACACATCATGTAGGAGCAATCAGAAATCATGATATTCACACCTTTAACTTGAACGTCGGCTAGAAAACAAGAGAAATAAAGTGATTAGAGCCATTTACCTTTTAATGGGCAACGAACAAGGACAAGAACGAAGAAAGGGAAACTTCACCAACAGAATATGAACACGAACGTCAAACGCAAAATAACTAAAAGAGAGAAATTTTCGTATAGCTTACAACAATGTCTTTATCATCGCCTTGCTATGAGAATTTCCTAACAAGAACCCAATTTGAAGATTTTCAAAGCCAAAAGAAAAGAAAACCAATCTCCCCATTTTTCTCCTATGTTTTATGCTTCCCTTTCTCAAAATTTTCTTCTCCAAAAAATTTTATCCCCTAAAAAAAATCCTCCTCCGATAGTGAATACAAGAAAATATATATAGGGTCAGAATTTAGGGTTTTTCAGAATGGAGGGTCAAGGGCAAAATCGACAAATGGAGTTTGATCCCGAAATTTGAAAATCCTCTCCAAGGACCAAAGAAAGCTTGTTTTGGGTACCCAATTTAACCCAAAATCCGGATAATATGAGCAACGAATGACTTGGATTCAAACCAATTAATCCTTGCACTCAACGTGGCATCTATCCACATGAGCAATGATGAATATGAAGGATTTTGGAACAGCGCTGCTCTGTTGTACCGGATAAAAGAGACGCAAAGAGAGTTGTACTTTTGACACTGTTTGGAGCCGTTGGCTAGCTTCTGTCCCTGGAGAAAAAGCATGATGTTACATTGGATTATGACCTATACTAGGATGATAGGTTTGTATGATGTTGAATTGAAATGTCTTGACTATGTTGTGAGGTTGATTAAGGTGCATGTGATATAATAATGGTGAAAATTATCAATATGCCTTTATATGCTTTGAAATGCTAATGTGTAAACCTCACTTATATGAATTGTGATGAAAAGACTTATATTCATTCATTTCTTATTGAGTTATTGATGATGATGATTATACAAGGGATAGACCCTATGACCTAAAGTAAGTTATGATTGATAATTAAAGGCTTAAAGACATTTCAAAAGAGTCCTCTAGCTAATCACCCAGTGAACTAGATTAAGGAGTGTCCCTTCCCACATACGGAAGGTAGGAACACTACATTACTCTTTTGATTGGAGACTATAATGCATGGAGCATAAAGAGGGTCCCAACTATATTTCTTAGTTCTTGAACTATGTTCCCCCCATAGGAATACTAGCTAGTGAATCCATGTAGTTGCTATGTTTCATGTTTTGGCACTACCTTGACAACTAGTCCGCCTTCTTTCGGTTTAGAGTTTTATGACATCGGACTCCACACTAGCTCATGTGGTCTATGTCGGTTAGGGCAAGATGTTCCCAAAAGGTAAAAACGAATTAAAGGACTTTAACTCTAACTTGGATAACCTAAAAAGTCTAGCTTAGTCTAGGTATGGGTACGGGACTAAACGTTGCACTAGTTAGACTTGAGGGGAGTCTTAGGAGGAGGTCCTTATATATGTTTATGTTATAATGATATATGATATGTACATGATGACCTTGGCAAATTATTCATATTATATGTAGATTAGCCGTCGTAGTGTTTGCTTTGAAATTTTGGAGCCATTACTTGTATGGGGTTCACATTGATGTCTTTACCGACCATAAGAGTCTCCAATATGTGTTTACCCAAAAGGAGTTGAATCTACGACAAACAAGGTAGCTAGAGTTGTTGAAAGATTATAATATGAGTGTCCTCTATCACCCCGGCAAAGCTAATGTGATAGCGGATGCCCTAAGGCGTATGACTATGGGTAGTGTATCCCACATTGATGAAGAAAAGAAGGACCTAGCAATGGAAGTACATAAGTTGTCTAGGTTAGAGGTGAGGTTGTAAAGTTCTCCGGATGGGGGTGCTATAGTCCATCATAATTCCGAGTCATCCCTACTGGTTGAGGTTAAGTCCAAACAACACCTTGATCTAGCCTTAATGGAGTTGCAAGAATCGATTCTCGGCAAGTTGAATTAATCATTCCACTTGGGGGGATGGTGTTTTAAGGTACCATGGGCGATTATGTTCCCGATGTAGATGGGTTGAGGGATAAGATCGTAGAATAAGCCCATGGGTCCCGCTACTCAATTCAGTCGGGTTAAAGAAAAATTTACCACGACCTAAGAGAGAGATATTGGTGGGAAGGTCTAAAAAGGGACATAGCGGAGTTTGTCGCTATGTGTCCAAATTTCCAACAAGTAAAGGCTGAACACCAAAAAAAGGGTGGCTTACTACAAGAGATCCAAATTCCTACTTTGAAAAGGGAAGACATCAATATGCACTCTGTAGTAGGTTTACCTCGGACTTAAAAGTCATATGATTCCATATGGGTGGTTGTGGATCGATTGACTAAGTTCGCTCGTTTTATTCTCAAAGTCTTCTTATTAGATAGAGTATTATGCAAGAATCATCCTAGATGAAATCGTGTGCCGTCATGGCCTTCCGTTATCCATCATATCGGATCTGAGGCAAAATTCATCTAGATTTTTTAGGTGGTTCTAAAATGGGTTGGGTACTACGGTAAAGTTGAGCACCACTTTTCATCCCCAAACGGATGGTCAAGCAGAGTGTGCTATACAACCCTTGAAGATATGCTTAGGGAATGCATTATTGATTGTAAAGGGAATTGGGATAAACATTTACCTTTGGTGGAGTTTTCTTATAATAATAGTTTCCATTCATCCATTTCCATGGCACCCTATGAAGTCTTGTATGGTAGGAGGTGTAGGTCTCATATTGGATGGTTTAAAGTGGGTGAGCAATCGCTTCTTGGTCCCGAGTTGATTTTTAAGACCATGTAAAAGGTTCACATCATAAGGAACTAGTTGCAAACAGCCTATAGTCAGCAAAAGTCTTATGCCGATCATAGGAGAAAGGATTTGGAGTTCGAAGAAAGGTGATAAGGTGTATTTGAAAATTTCACCAATGAAAGGGTGGTTAGATTTGGCAAGTAAGGGAAATTGAGTCCTCATTGTGTAGGTCCCTATTAAATCTGGCAATGGGTTGGTAAGGTTGCCTATGAATTGAAACTTCCTAGTGAATTGGCTTTGGTTCATTAGGTTTTTGATGTTTCTATACTGAAAAATTGTATCGGTGATCTCAAGTCCATTATTCCTATTGAGGGTTTTGGTGTCAAGGAAACCTGCCTTATGAGGAAATTTGCAAGTTAAGAAGTTGAGGAATAAAGAGGTGGTTTTCGTAAAGGTGTTATGGAAGAATAATCTAATTGAGGGTACAACATGGGAGGCCGAGGCCGACATGAAGTCTCTTTACCCTCATATTTTTGATAATTAAGGTTATTCATTCTATTTAATAAAATAAATATGACTAGAAATTAATGTTTCTTGATTTTTGGGTAAAGTTTTGCAAAATGTGCATTTTTGAGTACTTCATAGTGAAGTTACAGTGAAATTGGGGCTTTAGACTTGAGATTTTGCTTTTTGCTTGTTTTGAGTTATGTTGTGCATTTTGATGTGGTGAGTCTTTATGAAATGATATGTAGCATGTTGTTAAGTTGAACTTTGTGTTAATTGACTCAGGTAATGTATGTTGAGCTCATATGTGTTATGAGAAGGAAACGCCTCATGATGAAGTGATTTGAGCCTTACATGTGGTAATATGAGTTTTGAGTATGCCTAGTTGAAAGGACAATATTTATGTTGATTTTATATTGTTGATTTGTTGGGCTACTAGTCTTGAGTCTATTTCTTCCTTCAAAAGAATTTTAGTGTCATTCAGGGACGAATGTTCCTAGGGGGGATAATGTAACACTTGAAAATCCAACATATGTCGCAAAGCCTTATATAAGTGTCATAAGGTCTAAGTACTATTTTTAAGTCCATTATATTGAATTTAGGTCATTTAGAAAGTCTAAGAACCAAAATGTCAAAGAACGTCCATGACATCCGGGAAATTGGTTAAAAGGGGTATTAGCGTGCCTTAGCCTATTTTACTAACTTTTAGGAGTCGAAAATGTAAAAAATTAGTGGAAGGGTACCTAATAGGTGTTTAAGTTGTTCCATGGTCGAAACTTTCATGTATGACTCCCCAAGGACCGACTAAGGGCCCTTAAGAAGGACCCCTGAAGGTTGAGGCAACATTGCCTGAAGTAGTGCGCATCGACGAGGCAGTAAACGGACCGTGTGTGGACCAACGGGGCATCGATGCAACCATTGTCCCATTCTTAGGCTGGTTGGTTAAAGCACATCACCCACACAGCCTCTGAAACTTACCAACGGAAGTACAGGCTACGGTTCGTGTGTGGATTGACGGGGTGTCGATGTCACCGTCGTCCAACACTTAGACAATTCATGGAAGCCCCTCGCTTGCACAGTCTCTGAGCTCATCGACATAGTGCAAGATGAGAGGGGGGTAGGTCCGTAGACTCACAGACGGACCGTCGGCGGGGTTCCGTCTGTGAGGGGTTGAGTTTTCTACACATTTTTACATTAATTCATTTAATTAAAATTAGGTGGTTTAGGGGTTAGATAGTAATTAAGGGGAGACTAATTAACTAACTTAAAACCCATATAGAATCCCTAACCCCAATTAAACTAATGAGAACTCTAAAACATAAACTCTCTTCCTTCTCTATTCTTTCTCTCTCTACTTGAACTCACCATTGTAGACTAGCAACGATAAGGGTTAGGGGGCTGGAAAGGACGAATTCATCATCAATTATTCATCAAACGTTACGGTATGGGATCTTATTCACCTTTGAGACTCTTTCCTCTAAGGGTTCCTTCAAAATGGATTTCAAAAGTTGAGTTTTCTTATAGGTTTCATCCAATTATGAAATTGAAGTTATGGATTGAGTTTTTGTTGATTTCTTTAGGTTATATTGAATATATTAACATGTAATTTAACTTGTTTATGGTAATTGTTAATGGTTTTGGTCTAGATTGAAGAATATGCTCCTCAATCCCTAACCCTAGGTTGTGATCTTGACCTATATTGTATTGTGATCATTCAATTGATTTTTTTATTGATTAGATTACTATCCTATGGTGTTAGTATGATTAAATTAAGATGAATTATAGGCCTATCATTTTAGTTCTTGAGATGTGATTTAGATTATGAAGTATATTGAGAAATTAGCCTATGTATCTTGCTTAAGTTATGGTCTAGCATTTAATTGTGTTATAGAGATGCAATTGGCCTTGTTGTCTTATTGGTTATAATTGTGTGATGATGTTACTCCCCAAATTCGGTTGAGTTATGGGTTGATGGTAAGACCTTGATGATGAACTATGAGGAAGAATTGGTAAGTCTTAGAATATCTATCTTTACTTTCAGTTGTGATTAATTGTGGTTAAGTAATGATGTTACATTGGAGTATGCCTTATACTAGGACGATAGGGTGGTAAGATGTTGAATTGAAATGTATTGACTATGTTGTGAGGTTGATTAAAGTGTGTGTGATATAAGGATGGTGAAAACTATCAAGGTGCCTTCATATGCTATGAAATGCTAATGTGTTAACCTCACTTATGTGAATTGTGATGAAAGGACTTATACTCATACAATTATTATTGAGCTATTGATGATGATGATTATACAAGGGATAGATCCTATGACCTAAACTAAGCTATAATTGATAATTGAAAACATAAAGACATTTCAAAGGGGGAATCTAGCTTATCACCGAGTGAACTAGATTGAGGAGTGTCCCTTCCCACATAGGGAAGGTAGGAACACTACATTACTCTTGAGATTGGAGACTATAATAAATGGCGCGTAAAGAGGGTCCCAACTATATCTCCTAGTTCTTTAACTATAATGCCCCCATAGGAATACTAGCTAGTGGATCCATGTAGTTGCTATGTTTCATGTTTTGGCACTACCTTGACAAGTATTACACCTTTTTCGGTGTAGGCTTTTATGACACCGGATTCCGCACTAGCTCATGTGTTCTATGTCGGTTAGGGCAAGATGTTCCCAAAAGGTAAAAAACGAATGAAAGGACTTGAACTCTAACTTGGATAACCTAAAAGGTCTAGCTTAGTCTAGGTAGGGGTATGGGACTCTACCTAAACATTGTACTAGTTAGACTTGAGGGGAATCTTAGGAGGAGGTCTTTATATATGTTTATGTTATGATAATATATGATATGTACATGATGACCTTGGCACATTATTGATATTATATGTTGATTAGTTCACTTGTGAGATTTCCTTGGGTCAAATGTTAACATATGATAAAATGTCAATCTGAATGTTATGTTATGTGAAGTTGGACATTGGTTATGGTTTCTTATTGAGGCTAATTGATTGAGTGAAGTTATGGGGCTTTGCTTGGTCATTGAACTTGTTGACTTGATAAGGATTCATGAGTAGTTGTCTTGATTATTATGATATGATTGATTCTTATTCATTATTGTGATGTTATTCCTTGATGATAAGGTTGTATTAAATCATGGTCTCAAGTATGTTAGAATACGTATTCCTTGTTGAGATAGTAAGCAGGTTTGATTGGTTGATATGACTTGCTTGGCTTTGCATTAGGTTTCTAAAAGGGTAAAATGGCATGTTTTAACTAAAATTCCCTCTTTAGCAAGTTTTGATAGTATATGTGCATGAGGTCTCATACTTAGTACATGTGGAGTACTAACCCCATTTTCCCATTGTCCCAATAATCTGTGAGGACTTCGATTAGCTCAGGCCAAACATTAATGTTGATCAACTCGGTCAGGGAGCCCACATAATTGTTGAGGTTTCTTCAATGATCTCCGTCAAGGTCGTTATACCATATTTTGAGTAGAGGCGGTGCTTCTATGTCCATGTTGAATATCGGAAAGCGATTCATACCTGCAAAACAAAACCCAATTAAGTTTACCCACCCCACGTTTGGTTTCCACATGTACATCATTCAAATATCAAGAAAAATTATATGTCTTGAGGTCGGAGACCTTAGACATGATTTTGGCGGTTTTAACTAATGGACTTAATATACCTTGGGTATTAAGCCATCTTAGGCTAATGCTTAGATTTGATTTTGGTTTCTCTCTACCTTAGGGTGACTAGAATTGTTTCAAAAGTGACGGTTACCCGAGTCGGATAGACGACAAGGTGAAGCTAACAAAAGACATTGGATGACCGCAAGCCAACTACTCCTTTTTTACTCCAAAAAAAAGACTTGTGTGTTTTCTGAAAGAAGTTGTGGTAAGGCGCATAAATTCTTTTATCTTAATGCAACTATTTGTCGTTTGGGTGAAAGATGTCATGATAGTGCAACAGTTTTAATAATACGATAAAGAAACAAGTAAACAATTATTTCACGTAGCCAAATAAGTTTAGTTTTAAAGTTAAAATCTTCCAAGTCCCCAAAAGAGTCTCCATTCCATTTTCTTGTCAGAAAATAAAAAAAATTATTTATATGTTTTCAACTTTTTTAGAGTCGTCACCTAAATTTTAGAAAAATTATGAAAACCCATTGTTTTCTAAAGAGTTAAATGATAAATATAGTGAAAACTTTAAAAAGGGTTCGGGCATTCATAATAATATTTTAGGAAGGTTTTTACGGCCTCTAAAATACCCGTCAATGCGGTTTTCCAACAACTATTTTGCTAAAAATGTCAAACTCAATTTTGGAGATAAAGATTAGTTAAGGCTTGTTGGAAATGAAGTATTATTTACTATCTAAGTGAAATTTGACTTGCAATATTTATTATTTTTTAAGTCCAATTAAAGTCAATTGATTTAGTTTAAATAGTTAAAGTATAACGACGTCTTGCGGGGATTTGAAGTTTTCCACCCTAAATCTTACGATAAATAATAACAAGCAAATAGTGATAAGGTAAGATAGAGAGAGAGAGAGGGAGAGAGTTGGGTTGGACCCTAAATCGGTTTATGTCCGTCTGGACCGGTATTTGAACCCATTTCTTTTGTACCTGTCCTAAGCTAATTATATAATAACAAGTGAATTAAAAGGTGACAAGGGCTTTGGCCCAAAAAGAATAAAGTATGTAGCGTAAAAATAAAATGAATTTTATGACTTCTTGACTCCCGATGTTCAATTACTTCCGCTTCAGGACCTGTACTTCGATCCTGTAAAATGCTTGACTCGAACAAGAGGAGTTGAGCCTTTATGTCTCTCTCGAAATGCAAGGAAAGAATGAGTTCTTAGCGAACTCGGGCAGATTTTACATGCAAAGATGAACACGATCATATTAATAATATGATAAGAAACATTCTAACATATTTTTTGGAATGGATGAAATAATGACCATTCAAATGGCTAATGAGCCCACCCAACAAAACCATGACAAATATAAAGTACCAATTTAAACTTGGTCGGCTACCAGTCATTGGTTGCAGTAAGAAGATATTAAAAAAAGAAAGAAGATAAAAAAAATTAATAAATAAATAACAAAGTTTTGTTTGATTTCCCTTATTAAAAATATTACTAACTTGTAAAAAGGAAAACTAAATCATGAGAGTCCTTCAGACCAATACAATAAACCCAAGTGTAGAACTAGACACTGTGAGCATATGTCAAATAACTTATGAACAAATCCCCCTCTTAGATTCTACTTGTTTCCAGTCTCAAACATACTTCCCACATTTAAAAATAATCCGATGAATTATCGAGGGATAAACACAATATGAGCAAACCACAAAAACAAAAACAAACTACTCAAAAATATTGTCAAAGTCAGGAAATTATCTTTTCAAATTACGGGATTTCATCATTGAAGATGTTATTTAAAAGACCTCAAAAAACAAACCACGGACGAAACTATAGGTTTTAAAAAAAATAAGAAGAAGAATAATGCCACACATCATTCGGAAAAAAAATTTATAGATTCAACTACCAGAATGTAAACCATTTTTCGACTAGGAAATCAAATTGGCATGAAGATATTTGAAGAATAGACAAAATCTAAGCAGCCAAAACAGCGAATATCTGCCCCAAAGAGAGGAACCAAACTCGTTTAAGGACAACATCAAATATGACCGGAAGATTTGAAGCAAGACTAACTTATTCAAAGTGTATTTATATATTCCTCCCCTAAAAATGACATAACAACAACAAAGAAATTTAGAGTCGAGCAAATAAATCATAGATCTAACCAAAATAGTGCATACTTAGGCCAACTTTAGATTAATCTGAAATTATAATTAAAGGATAGTCATGACATGAACAAATCAGCATATAAGAGCGCAAATGTGAGTAAGAAAAAAAATGTAATTTCAAATAGAGAAGTTTCCCAAACTTCTTACTTTATCTTAAATGAACGCAAAACATAGACATGATAGAGCTCACACGCCCAATATCAAGAAAAATAATATGTTATTCACGAGCAGATCCTAAATTCAAAATAGTCGCATAACAAGATGAGTCAAATGAGAATTGTGCTAATCAAGAGTCCAAACACGCTATTCATTCTTAAGAAAAATAAAGATCAAAACCACCACAAGGATTCAATCACATCATGTAGGAGAAATCAAAAATCATGCTATTCACACCTTTAACTTGAACGTAGGCTAGAAAACAAGAGAAATAAAATGATTAGAGTCATTTACCTTTTAATGGGTAACGAATAAGAACATGAACGAAGCAAGGGAGATTTCACCAACAGAATACTGAACACGAACGTCAAACGCAAAATAACTAAAAGAGAGAAATTTTTGTATAACTTACAACAATGTTTTTATCATCGTCTTGCTTTGAGAATTTCCCAACGGGAACCCATCTTTATGATTTTCAAATACAAACGAAAAGAAAACCAATCTCCCCCTTTTTCTCCTCTGTTTTATGCTTCCCTTTCTCAAAATTTTCTTCTCCAAAAATTTCTCTCCCCTAAAAAAATTCCTCCTCCTATAGTGAATAGAAGAGAATATATATAGGGTCAGAACTTACATTTTTTTTAGAATGGAGGGAGACGGTCAAAATCAATAAATAGAGTTTGATCTCGAAATTTGAAAATCCTCTCCAAGGACTGAAGAAAGCTGGTTTTGGGTACCCGATTTCACCCAAAATCTCTCGATATCCGGACGACAGGAGAAACGAACGACTCGGATTCAAACCTATTTGTCCTTGAAATCGATGTGGAATCCATCCACACGAGCAAGGACAAATGTGAAGGCTTTTAGAACGGCACTGCTCTGTTGTACGAGATGAAAGACAAGCAGAAATGGTTGTACTTTTGACGTCGTTGGCTAGCTTCTGGCCTTGGAAAAAAAATCAAGAAGCGTGAAAGTCATTCGTGCGCGACTGAGTGAAACGCCGTGAAGACAATTTGGTTACAGCATTTCTGTCGTTTGACAGCTGCTGCACGCTCTGGGTTTCTTTTCTTTGAGAGGGAAGAAGATGGGTCTTGCGGCTAGAAGTGGGCAAATTAAGAAGGGGATTGGATATGTTGGGGCATAATGGGCTAGGTGGGTCAGAAACAATAGGAATGAAAAAAAAATTGGGCCCCAAAACTATGTCTTATGAATTAGGTTCAAAATAAGGTGAGGAGAGGGCTACAATTGCAAACGGAATCGGAATGTAAATTATAGCCGGATCGAACCAATTTGTAAATCCGTCTTGGAACCAAAGTAAGGTGAATTAAGGTTACTAATTTTTGTAGCTTTTCAATCTTAACGAAATAAAATAGGTAATTTAAACGTAAGCTAAATAATTTAAAAGGGCAGAGACTATTACACAACTACAATAATTTACCAAGCGTTTAATTAACAACATTTTTTAATAGATTTTTGAATATTTATAAAACATACCAACAGTATACGTAATTATGTAAAACACATATATCAGCTAAAAATTATAAAGAGGCGATGAGATTGACTTAGAACAACTTGAAGAACCTTTTAGCCTCAATAAAATTGAATTATTTCAATCGTTCGGAATTAAGAAGCTCGTTAAGTAATTATTATCGGGGAAGGTCGAAAAATTGTGTGTCAACAACATATCTCCATGAGAGAAGGTTGAGAAAGGCTTGACAAGTAAACATTGGAGTATATGCTTGACTCCAAGTGGATATTCATAGTGAGACGGATAGTCTAGCAAGGGTCCAGAATCCAAGTAGAAAGGATAGACACACCTAGTAGTAATGATAACTATCCAAAAAGGTCTCATGAGGTAGGAATCCTTCACGTAGTAGAGTCAAGGTATCCTAGTAGAGATCTTCATATCCTATGAACTTAGACATGCTTGAGAAGCATCTCATAGTGTTCATAAGCAATGAATGAACTTAGGCATGCCCAAGGGGTATCTTGTAGTGTTCAAAGTGTGTGAATGAACTTAGACATATCAAAGGGGTATCTCATAGTGTTCATGATTATTAAGGGATCAAGATATACCTTAAAAAGGTATCTCGTAGGATCCATATGATTACAGAACTTATACATGCTCAAAAGAAGTATCTCATAGTTTTCAAAATATGAAGATAGGGATAGGCTCCAAAGTATTAAGTAATAATAGAAAAGAATCCAAAAGTAGTATCTTGCGTGAATGGTGTTATGGGGCATCATAAGTACATTGCACAAGGTATAACCTAGGGTTATTAAAGAAGAAGAGATTGAAGATAGGATTGGATTAGAGTTGCCTTTCCTAGTAAAGTAGACCAAAGATGAGAGGATCATAATAAATGAAGTTAAGAGATGGTAAATCTATAGAGGATGAACATGTTAATGATGACTTCAAGATAGGCTTAGTATATGGAGTAGTATGGCTGCCTCATTAAGAATGCACAAGCAATTTTTGAGGGAATAATAAGAGTGTATTACTCTTTCATATGAAGTAAGGCTACTAGAGACTTAATAAAACAAGATAGGGTGACTTCAAGATATGCTAGTGTGTGAGGTAGAATGGGATGCTTCACATGCATTACACAAGTATGTTTTGAGTTGGCTTAGGGGCATAGTGCTCATATGACATGATGAACTAAGGTCTTAATTGTTAAAGTGGATTATGATCAAGAATGAGCAAAGAGATGTACTTAGCTTTGGTAGTAGTATGGGATGCTACATTAGCCTTGCACTAGTATACTTGGAGGTAACTTGTGATGTGGTTCACTTGATTAAGAAGGACAAGTAAGTAAGTATGTACTCTTATATGTTTTGAGATTCTTTAGTATTCTTATGATGTATATGTAATGTTGATGTGTTTATCTCTTATGATTATGCCTCTTTTGACTAACCCTTTGAGATATCTTATGTTTGGTGTGATAGTTCCATACTTAGTACACATTATACTAATGCATATTGCCTGCATATTGTCCATGTAAGGTTTTGAGGATATTGATTGGCTTTCAAGGAAAGAGTTTCCAAGGCTTCCAAGGAAAGAAGATAAATAAATCCTCATAGCATCCGAAGACATCACTACTATGTTGTTTTTTTATGTCTTTTTATGTTTTTAGACTTATATGGGTTGTGACCCAAGACTACTCGTTATGTCATAGATGGTTTATGAGACATATGTTAGACGTTTTATGAAATGGCTTTTGCACAATGTTTTGAAAGAAAAGTTTTGATTTCGTGTACTTTTTATATATAGTCAATGAAAGATGTCTAAGAGGCTTGTACAAGACCTTTGAGAGTTCAAGTAAGTCGTGTTGCGATCTAAGAATGCCCTAACTTCTAGGGTGTACATACAGGTCGTGACAATTTCATTATAGATCCATTACCAGATACTCAACCCATATCAATTCCTCCTTACCGAATGTCTCAAGCCGGGTTGAAGGAATTAAAGGGTCAACTCAATGATTTTTTATATAAGGGTTATATAAAACAAAGCGTATCTTCATAGGGCGCTCCAATATTATTTGTGGAAACTAAAGATGGGTCTCTTAGAATGTGTATTGACTACTGACAATTAAACAAGGTCACTATAAAGAATAAGTATCCTATTCCTAAAATTGATGATTTGTTTGATCAACACCAAGGGATGAGTTAGTTTTTAAAGATTGACTTGAGGTCTGGGTATCACCAACTTAGACATAGAGGAGTTGACATTCCTAAAACAGTTTTCACTACAAGATATGGTCATTATGAGTTCCTAATTATGTCCTTTGGCCTAATTAATGCCCTGGCGACTTTCATGACCTTATTAATAGGATGTTTTATAATTCTCTTGATTCATTTTTTATTTCTTTATTGATGATACCCAAAGTTCATTTCCAAGATTGGAAAGAAATATGCTAATAGTACCAACAGTATGTGCAATATTTGTTCTAGTGCAAACTATTGCATACATAAAAGTACTAACAAGAGAAGAATATGGAAAATATGAAATATCATTCTTCTCTTCATTAGTATATGGACTCTGGATCATACTCAACTTAAAATGTTTTTCAAGAGGTGTACTAACCACTTTTGCCTCTATCATGTTGAACCTCTTGAGTACTTTCTTAATATATTCCTTCTGGATAGTGGTAACTCATTCTAGATTTATTTTTCCCAACAATCAGCATATCATCCACATAAAGTAGTAGGATACTAAAACATCATCAGAAAACATCTGAAAGAACACACAATGATGTGAAGAAGTTTTCTTGTATCCCTTATTTTCAATGACTGATTCAAACTTCAAGTACTATTGCCTTGGAGCTTATTTTAAGCCATACAAACTCATTCGCAACTTGTAAACATGGTTCCCTTAATCTTGCTCCATGTGATCTCCTCTTCTAAGTCCCCATGAAAAAATCAGCCTTGACATCCATATTCTCGACTACAAAATCTAGACTTGCGACTAAGCCTAGAACCATACTAATAGGGGACTTTTTTACAACAGGAGAAAAAATTTCATCAAAGTAAATTCCCTTTCTTTGTCTAGAACCTTTTTATAAATAACCTAACCTACTTTATAGGTGTAGATGTGTAATGATCTTGATTTAATTTGAAGATCCATTTATTTGTTAAAGCTATCTTACCGCTAGGTAACTCCACCAGCTCATATGTGTCATTCTCATGAAGTGACTTCATCTCATCTTCCATGGCTTCTACCACCTATATGTATGACTATCTAGCATGACTTTATCATAACCTTCAGGTTTTCCCATGTCAGTCAAAATAATATAATCATTAGGAGGATAACGTTTTGAGTTGAGCTTCTCTTTAGTGGATCTTATACAAGAGGTTTCTAGACACCCAAAGTGGTCATATCAACACGAGTTGTTTGATGATCAACCACAACATCATAAATAGGAACATCTATAGATTGCATCATTATCTTGGGTTCCTTCATGTACAAAAGATGTATCAATAATTGGAATTTGATCAACATCAACTAAGCTCTCATTAATCTGAGAATGTAGTTTATTAGCCTTGTCAATATCTTCAATAGTTTGATCTTCAAAGAACACAACATTACAAATTTATCTTATCAATTGGATCATAAAAGTGATATCTCAACTCATCTTTACCATAACCTATGAAGATGCAACGCTTTGTTTTAACATCCAATTTTGACATCTCATTTATTGAAACATGCACACAAGCTTTACACCAAAACACTTCCAAGTGATCATAAAAAATCCTTAGCAAACCAAACTCTGTTCGGAACATCATAATCTAAAATAATAGCAGGAGACAAATTGATAACATAAACAACAATGTTAAGTACTTCAACCCAAAATGAATTCGAAAGTTTAGCCTCTGAAAACACGCATTTAATTCTTTCAATGGAGGTTTGGTCGACTGTTTCCTCTTTTTTTCTCTATTTATGGGTGATATTTGGAAAATTAGAGTTTTGGGTAAGTCTTACTAAGTTATTAGGCTTAGACTTAGTAACACGACCCAGTTTAGGCATTAAACGACATAGTTTAAGGGCACAACACCTAGGAAAAAGAAATTGATGAGACTTACTTAAAATATGATAAAGGCCATCCACAAAGGGACCAACAGACCGTCATTTGGACTACCAATCGTCAACTGTGGTCGTGGTTCGTGGTCTGCCTAACAGGTCTTCACTAAAATAAGCTTAACTTTTTACAGCAAGATGGAATTTTAGCAAACTCATGGTGTTAGAAAAGGGTTCAATTTTCTTTAATTGTAAAGGTTATTGGCCATCTAATTCATTTTTTCTTAAAGACATGACTTTCTGAAGTTGACATAACAATCATGTCCCTCCAATTTGCTATTGACCCTCACCTACGCTCCGTAAGTCCAACCACGGACCGTATTGGTCGACCATGGGTGGGATCAGACACCATCATCATTTGGGACTTAGCGAGGGAACCCCACATACAGTTGATGGTTTTATCTACGGTCCATGGGTTGTTACAATGGTTCTAGAACCAATTTTTTTTTCTGATAATTAGGATTTTCTCCATTTTGATAATTGAGGTGTTAAATTATCTCCCCTTAGGAAGTCTTTTCTTTGAATGAATTCTAAAGAAGCTGAGTATGGATGGGTGATATACCGTGGTTTCACGATATTATTAATACTTTTTCCTTAAGTTTAGTGTGTCCAAAAGCCTTTTTGTGCTAATTTTTATATAAGTTTCTGTGTCTAAATTGAAGAATATGCTCCTCAATCCCTAACCCTAGGTTGTGATCTTGACCTATATTGTATTGTGATCATTCAATTGATTTTTTTATTGATTAGATTACTATCCTATGGTGTTAGTACGATTAAATTAAGATGAATTATAGGCCTATCATTTTAGTTCTTGAGATGTGATTTAGATTATGAAGTATATTGAGAAATTAGCCTATGTATCTTGCTTAAGTTATGGTCTAGCATTTAATTGTGTTATAGAGATGCAATTGGCCTTGTTGTCTTATTGGTTATAATTGTGTGATGATGTTACTCCCCAAATTCGGTTGAGTTATGGGTTGATGGTAAGACCTTGATGATGAACTATGAGGAAGAATTGGTAAGTCTTAGAATATCTATCTTTACTTTCAGTTGTGATTAATTGTGGTTAAGTAATGATGTTACATTGGAGTATGCCTTATACTAGGACGATAGGGTGGTAAGATGTTGAATTGAAATGTATTGACTATGTTGTGAGGTTGATTAAAGTGTGTGTGATATAAGGATGGTGAAAACTATCAAGGTTCCTTCATATGCTATGAAATGCTAATGTGTTAACCTCACTTATGTGAATTGTGATGAAAGGACTTATACTCATACAATTATTATTGAGCTATTGATGATGATGATTCCAAAAGCCTTGTGACGGTCCGTAGGTGGCAGCGTAGTGAAGCTGCTAAAGGAAGATGGGGAAGTCTGACCAAGTGTGGGGTTACGAAGCTTGTGACGGTCCGTCGTGTTTATGACGGTCCATCCTACAGGTTCGTCATGAAGTTCAGAGAAGTGATCCCAGTTCCCATATTCCAAGAGTTGAAGTGTTTTGAAACGAAGGCCCTCGACGGACCATTGTGCTTATGACGGTCCGTCATACTTGCCGTCGAGGGTAATGAAGAAGAGCAGCAGAAGAATTGCATAAGTATGGGACGATGGAGTCCATGATGGTCCATCGTGACCACGATGATCCGTCGCGAGGTCCGTCAACCCAGCCGCGTTTTGGCAGATTTCCAGCAAATAGAGTCCTTGTTTAATTAGGTTTTTATTTTTTTATAAATAGTTCAAAAAACCTCATTTTTGAGGTTAGACTCTTAGATTGTTAAACTCCGTATTGGGAAACATTGTATTGTGAGATTCTTGATAATCATTAGACTTTTTGTGAGATTATTGATTGCTTTGAGATTCTTGCAAGTGATTTTTAGTGATTAATCAAGCAAACTTTTGGATTTTACTCTTTCACATTGAAGTAAGTACATGAACTCTTATTTAATATACTTGAATCTTGTGTTTATAGCCATGAGTAACTAAACTCCATAACTAGGATTGTGGGAACCATAGGCAAATAATGAGATAAACCCTAACTAATTCTAGAATAGTGTCTTGCATGTATTAATAATTCTTTCTCTTAGAAGTCTTTTTAACGGATGGCCAACGTTAGAACTCTCCTTTATGCTACTTGCTGGACCAAGGAGGTAGATAATAGGAAAATAATTATTAACATAGATTTAGTGTATACTATCTAATAGGCTAGTATTGATTGGTACGAGGTAATAACTTAGTCAAATATCGAATATGATGCATAATATTAGGTAAGGATAAGTGTTAGGATAGCAACACACGTAGACGGACCAAGGTGCTGAGTGAGATTTTCTAGATGCCGGACCAAGGATTTAGAAATACATAACTTATCACTTTGCATGCAAGATACTATGAAAGAATTGTTATTGTTAGAATTATCAAGTTATGAACCTGCGGGGAACACGTAAACCCTAGTTACTTTGATTAATTCATTAAAATCCAACTGTCAACGCTGTTAAGTGTCTTTTTCAAGTTTGTTATTTATTTTCACTCATTTAGAAATAGAAACCCCCCTTTTATGTCTTTACTTTCCAAGGAAGTCGTCAACCAAACAATAGTAATAACAGGTTGAAGTTAAGTCTAGACTATTTTCCTCGTGGGAACGATCCCAACCTCACTAGTTGGGTTATTTACTTGACACGACCACTTTACTTCTTATTTGATAAGTAAGTTTGAGCGTATCAAATTTTGGCGCCGTTGTCGGGGATTATAGCTTTTAGATTAACTTGAACTTATTACTATAGTTTAGTTGATATTTTCTTGATTTTACTTTGTTTTATTGTTTTTGATTTTTTTCAGAACTATCCTCCTTGTATGCCAAATACACGAAGAGGAAGAGAACCCTTGTTTCCCTACGATCACGAATTAGAGCGTACACTACGCAATATGAATCGTAACTTGGGAATAAATGATGATGATCCGAACCAGAACATCCCAGCTCCGGTTGATGTTCATGGTCAGATGTTACCCGATGCTTCGGGTGAACACCAACAGAGGGGACAAAATACCGTTCCACGGCCCCAGGAATACTACAGAGGCTATGATAACATAGCAGACTCGGATGGGCCACTGGTTTTGCCTCCTCTACCCACAGGCCACACTTTTGTGGTAACTAGTAGCCTGATGCAAATGCTCATTGCTAGAGGTTTGTTTTCAGGGCTACCTTCTGAGGATCCACATGCCCATATAGCTAAGGTAAGGGCAGTGTGTAAAAGTTGTGTAGGGAGGCCTGATTTGGATTTAGATGTAATAGGTCTAGAGTATTTCCTCTCTCATTGATGGGAGAGGCTGCTATGTGGTTCACTGAGCTCCCATACAACTCAATCTTCACTTGGAACCAACTAAGGGATGTCTTCTTAGCACGCTACTATCCGGTCTCCAAGAAACTAAACCACAAAGACAGAGTGAACAACTTTGTGGCACTACTACGAGAGTCAGTTAGTAGTTTTTGGGATAGATTAACCTCATTCTTGAGAAGTGTTCTAAATCACCGTATAGATGATGAGTCACTGAAGGAATACTTCTATCGGGGACAGGATGATAATAATAAAGTGGTGTTGGACACCATAGCAGGTGGATCTTATAGGGAGTGTCCTTATGCTGAGATTGCTGAAATATTAGAAAATATCTCCCGGAATAACAAAACTTAGAGTACTAGGAAGTCTGATACTAGGAGAAATACTTTCGCAGTGCAGTCCACTCACAACCCAGCAACAGATGAGATTCGGGAAGAAATGGCTCCGATGAGAACCGAGCTTGGGTTGGTACTAAAACATGTCACTGGGGTGCAGAAAAGATAAATGCAGTCAACTACTTGTCGAAACCACCGCTACAAAACGATGAGTGTTATTATGAGGAGGATTCCTATGCAGTAAATGAATAGATGGGGGGTTTCCGACCAAGTGCCCAAGGCTCTAATCAGGAGAATTGGCGCCAAGGTCAAGGGAACCAAGGTCGGAACTATGGTAACTACAATCGTGAGGGTCATTATGTCCGAGATGGAAACTACAATCGCGACAACAACTTCAACAGGGGTAACTATGGTAACTACAATCGTGAGGGTCATTATGTCCGAGATGGAAACTACAATTGCGACAACAACTTCAACAGGGGTAACTATGGTAATAGAAACGACAGGAATTGACTCTATGTTCCTCCTCAAAATCGTGAAGTTACTCCTAGGGATGGTGGAGGTAGTATGTCGCGAGTTGAGCATATGTTGCATAAAATGATGAGGAGGTTTGATGCTAGTGATGAGCATAATAAAGAGTTGAGGAATGATTTAGCGGGTATTGGGAAAAAAGTTGATACACATGCAATATCGATTAAGCAACTTGAGTTACAATTGGCCTAATTATCTGCAACTGTGAACACACGGCAACCGGGCACTCTCCTAGCAACACTATCCAAAATCCGAAAAATGATGGACATTGTATGGCAATTACTACTCGCGGTGGCAAGCAAACCATTGACCCACCTATGCCATCTAATGAGAAAAAGGTGACAAAAGATACTGATAAAGTGGTAGATGTTGATGATGAATTAGAGGATAACACTACAAAAGATACTGAAGTGCCTAAAAAGGTAACTCCTATGCCTAGTCCACCACCCCCATTTCCTCAAAGATTATTGAAAAAGACCGAGGATGGAAAATATCGGCGTTTTATAACAATGTTGAAGCAACTTTCTATCAATGTCCCTTTGGTTGAAGCTTTAGAACAAATTCCCGGTTATGCCAAGTTTATGAAAGATTTGGTCACAAAGAAAAGATCGGTCACTTTTGAGGATGATGATAGAATGCAGCATTGTAGTGCTATTGCTACAACATCTCTAGTCCAAAATAAAGAAGATCCGGGTGCGTTCACTATTCCTTGTACAATCGGGCTATTACATTTTGCGAAATCATTATGTGATCTGGGGGAAAGCATAAATCGCATGCCCCTCTCGATTTACAAGAAGTTGGGTTTGGGTGACCGAAAGCCCACTGCGATGCGGCTACTGATGGCTGATCGAACAGTAAAATGGCCTATAGGAATACTCCACGATGTGCTAGTAAAAGTGGAATCATTCATATTTCGAGCAGATTTTGTTATTCTTGATTGCGAAGTCAATTTTGAAGTGCCCATTATTCTTGGGAGGCCATTCTTTGCTACGGGAAGAGCCTTAGTAGACATGGAAAAGGGGCAGATGAAATTTTGGTTGAACAATGATGAAGTGACCTTTAATATTTGTAGGTCCATGAGGCAGAGTGGTGAGCTCCAATCGGCATCTGTTATATCCTACAACATGGGTGAGACATCTGAGACACAAATAGAAGAACGTCTAGGTGTAGAAGCATTAGTGGCAGTAATAATGAACTTTGATAGCGATTGCATTGAAGAGTATGAGTCATTAGTTGCGGCTCTTGACCAAGGTGATGTTCGGTTTAAACCGAAGAAATTTGAGCTTGATATGAAGAATCGTGAGTCCCCACCCGCGAAACCATCTATAGAGGAGGCTCCAAAATTAGAACTAAAAGCTCTCCCACCTTATCTCAGATATGAATTCTTAGGAAATGGTGACACTTTGCCGGTAATCATTGCATCACACCTGGATGAACAAGTTCAGAGTTTGGTGAAGGTACTAAAAAGGTTCAAAAGAGCTATTGGGTGGACTATTGCGGACATTATTAGGATCCCTCCTGGTATTTGCTCTCATAAAATCCAACTCATGCCTGATCATAAGCCGAGTATTGAGCACCAGAGACACTTGAATCCTCCTATGCAACAGGTCATGAAGAAGGAAATCATTAAGTGGTTGGATGCCGGAGTAATCTACCCAATCGCCGATAGTAGTTGGGTATGCCCGGTTCATTGTGTACCTAAGAAAGGGGGAATGACTGTGGTCCCCAATGGAAAAAATGAACTTGTTCCAATGAGACCGGTTACTGGATGGAGGGTGTGTATGGATTACCGTAAACTAAACTCATGGACTGAAAAACGACCATTTTCCTATGCCCTTCATGGATCAGATGTTGGATAGACTTGCCGGAAAAGGGTGGTACTATTTTCTTGATGGATATTCGGGGTATAATCAGATTTCTATTGCACCAGAAGATCAAGAGAAAACCACTTTCACTTGTCCATATGGGACCTTTGCGTTCAGAAGAATGTCGTTTGGGTTGTGCAATGCACCCGCAACATTTCAGAGATGTATGATGTCGATATTTTCTAACATGGTGGAGGATAATATAGAAGTCTTTATGGATGATTTTTCTGTGGTTGGTGATTCATTCGAGCGGTGTTTGACCAATTTATATGAGGTCCTTAAGAGATGTGAAGACTGCAATTTAGTACTAAATTGGGAAAAGTGTCATTTCATGGTGAAAGAGGGTATTGTGTTGGGTCATCGCATTTCAGAAAAGGGCATAGAGGTTGATCGAGCTAAAGTCGAGGTAATAGAGAGACTTCCCCCACCGATCTCTGTGAAAGGTGTGAGAAGCTTTCTTGGGCACCGGAGATTCATCAAAGACTTTTCAAAGATTGCACACCCATTGTGCAAACTGCAAGAGAAAGATTGTAAATTTTGTTTTGATGAATCCTGTCTAAAAGTATTCGGTGAGCTAAAAGAAAAATTGGTGTCTGCGCCTATCATTATTTCACCGGATTGGAACAGTCCATTTGAGGTGATGTGCGATGCTAGTGGGGTGTCTCTTGGTGTTGTATTGGGACAGAGAAAAAACAAAATCCTTCACCCCATTTACTATGCTAGTAAAGCCCTAAATGAAGCTCAGAAGAACTACACAATGACTGAGCAAGAACTCCTCGCAGTAGTTTTTGCTTTTGAGAAATTTCGCTCCTATTTGCTAGGTAATAGAGTTATAGTGCATACTGACCACTCAGCATTGAGATATTTGATGGCGAAGAAGGATGCGAAACCTAGGTTGATTCGTTGGGTATTACTGCTACAAGAATTTGACTTTGAAGTGATGGATAGAAAAGGAACTGAAAATCAAGTTGCTGATCACTTGTCTCGTCTAGAGGATGAAGCTATGAGAGAGTTAGGGGATAAGACTGACATTGATGATACTTTCCCCGATGAACATGTATTGGCTGCTTCACAAGACTTCATCCCATGGTTCGCAGATTTTGCGAAATATCTGGCTAGTGATATTGTTCCACAAGACTTGTCCTTTCATCAAAGAAAAAAGTTCATGTACGATGTGAAGAAGTTCTTTTGGGATGAACCATACTTGTATAGGAGTTGTGCCGACGGGATTATTCGGCATTGTGTGCCAGTATGTGAGATGTTGAGTGTGTTGTAGGCATGTCATTCATCACCCGTTGGTGGACATCACAGTGGTATACGAATCGCTCATAAGATATTACAATGTAGTTACTATTGGCCAACTCTTTGTCAAGATGCTCATGGGTTTACTAAAGCATGTGACAGATGCCAACGAGATGGCGGTATTTCAAGAAAGCAAGAGCTCCCTCTAAACCCCATTCTTGTGATTGAGTTATTTGATGTTTGGGGTATTGACTTTATGGGCCCTTTCGTGAGTTCTCAGGGAATGAAGTACATTCTAGTAGCAGTTGATTATGTATCTAAATGGGTCGAATCCATAGCCCTCGCAAACAATGAAGGGAAGAGTGTCACTGCATTCTTGAAAAAGAATATATTCTCTCGTTTTGGCACCCCAAGGGCCATTATTAGTGATGGGGGCTCCCATTTCTGCAACAGATTGTTCAAGGGGTTATTGGAGAAATACGGGGTTCGCCATAATGTGGCCACTCCATACCACCCTCAAACTAGTGGGCAAATGGAAGTGTCAAATTGGGAGATCAAACAGATATTGTCCAAACCAGTGAACGCTAGTAGAACGGATTGGTCAAGGAGGCTTGATGATGCTCTTTGGTCCTTCCGGACAGCATATAAGACCCCCATAGGTATGTCTCCATTCCAACTTGTATATGGGAAAGCTTGTCATCTTCCGGTTGAGTTAGAGCATAAAGTCATGTGGGCTATGAAGAAGTTAAAAATGGATTGGAGCAAAGCTGCAGAGCAACGGTTAAATGGGTTAAATGAACTCAATGAATTTTGCCTGAAAGCCTATGAAAGCTCAGCCCTATACAAAGAAAAGATGAAGTAGTAGCATGACAACAAAATTAAAAAACGAGAGTTTATGGTCGGGGATTTGGTGTTTTTATTCAATTCCAGGTTGCGCTTGTTTCCAGACAAGCTCAAGTCCAAATGGATTGGTCCTTACTTGGTTACCCAACTATTCCCTCATGGAGCAGTTGAGTTGGAAACTAAGGAGGGTGTGCGGTTCAAGGTGAATGGACTGCGTATAAAAATCTATTTCGGGCATGCTGAATCGGCGAATGAAGTGATCGAGGAATACAATCTTGATGAAGTTTGAGTAATCAAGTGTCCTCAATCGTACCGCGACATTAAATCAGGCGCTTGTTGGGAGGCAACCCAATACTTATAGTCTTTTTAGTAATGGTAGCATTTTTCTACTAATGGGTTTTGAATTTGCAGGCACATTACCATGAATTTCTGCAGAAAATTACTCTGCAGCAGTCACCGACAGATGCATCGACGGACCATTGCGCCTGCGACGGACCGTCGTATGCCTCTGTCATACCAGGTACGTTTTTTCTGTTAGTTTCAAACTAGGGCATACACGACAGAACCAACGATGGGTCGTCACAACTGCGATGGACCGTCGTCGAGGAATCGTCGCGTAATTAATGAGGCATACCCGACCCGACCCGGTTGGAGTTTAATATAAACTTTCATCATTTAAACTCCCCAACCCCTCATTTCACCCCCATTACTTCATTATTTGTCCCATTACTCTCTCTTTTTCAACTTCCACAATCTATTCCTCTATCAACCACCGATCATTGCCCCCAAAATTCTCCAAAGCCCTAAAAGTGTTAATCTACTAGTCGGAGTTGCTGTTGTGGGTGTCTGCATGGCCAACGAGTACTTGTCTATTTGTTTTCTCCATTTCTAAGGTATGTGTCTCTAATTTCTACTCATTTATCTTGCATTTTTGTTTATTAGTTAATATTAGATTAGTTTTTCATCGTATGTTGTTTCCTTTTATATGATTATGTCTAACCTAGGTTCAAAATGTTCGAAATTGCCATGTTGACAACCTTAGACATATGTGCTTTTGCATTGCTAATTTCCTAGGTAGTTGGTATAGACAAATGTAGGTCCAGAACACTACAAGTTTGATGTGGGTTCATCGGGGATGCATGGGGTACCCCCAGTTCTTTCACTGTTATACAGAACGAGACCCCGATGACGGACCGTCGTAGGGTCCGTTCCAAAAGCCCTAGCACCCTGTCCCAACGGACACATGTGACGGACCGTCGTCTTCATGACGAAGGGTCTCTCATTTTTTCCTAAGTGTTTCCCAACGGATACATGTGACGGACCGTCGTCTTCACGACGGTCCGTCCTGCACAACCGTTCTGGTTGTTAGAGACCCTGTTTCTAAGGGTCTCCCACTTTTTCTAAGTATCCTTCAACGGACACATGTGACGGACCGTCATACCCACGACGGTCCGTCCTGCACGCTTATCATGACGGTCAAAGACCTCTCTGCTAAGGGTCTCCATATTTTTTTTAAGTGTCCTACGACGGACACCTACGATGGACTGTCGTACCTGTGACGGTCCGTCCTGCACATACCGTTATGCTAGTCAGAGTCTCTCCTTCAGTGTTCTCTATATATACATAGTCCAAGTAAATCACGACGGACCTCATGACGGCCCGTCATAGTCACGACGAGCCGTCACCAGCCCATCGTGTGTCACTGTTTCTATAGCAATGACATACTATTTTCAATGTTTTATTTCGTATGGTTTTGCTTGTCTTGTTTGCCACAACTCGTACTAATATTGATCCTTTACAGGTACTATCTACTATGGCACCCAAGCAAGACCGAATCTAAGCACGCGAGCGATCAAAGTCTGTCGCCCCGTCTGCCCGCATGGTCATCAGCTCTGATGATGAGCTTGACCCTGAGTATGTGCCCCTAGGAATTTCCACACCTTCCCGTGCTGCACGTTCTCCCAGAGCTACACCCAAAAAGGTGGCATCCGGCGTAGTCACTGCCTCCCAATCTGATGAGGAGCGCACACTGACCAGCAAACCCTCTAGGTCAGCCACAAATAAATATGGAGCGTCTGGCTCTTTAGGAGTATCATGGTCCGAGGAAGCCTCCGGCTCTGTTGAGGTTCCCGCACCCGCCACCGCTGCAGCGTCAGCCTCGTCTGATGGGGCTGACAGTTCAGACTCTACATCAGGCTCACTAGTTCCGTTACCCACCCCAGCCACTGACCAGCCCAAACGGTGGTGTGTCGACAGGCAATTTCAAGTCTACTCCGACGCCAAGTTCCTGACTGATAAAGGAGTGATGACTCGAACACTCACCTTGGAACGGCGGGTCCTTACAGGGAGTCTCCCGACGATGCCTGAGATCCACAATCTCTTCACCAGGCATCGATTGGAGTGGACAGCACGTCCGTTGGGACGTTACAGTGAAGAAATGGTCCGAGAGTTCTACGCATCCTACGTAGCGACTCTCTGATCACAGATCGATAGGCGGGCTGCCCCCGCTAAACAGGCCCCACTGGAGCAGGTCCGAGTACGGGGCGTACAGGTTGACATTTCCCTGCCAGCCATCCGCCCGTTTCTATACAGCGAGAGTGTTGATGCTACGCGGACCCCCCTCACTACCGAGTTTGATTACCGCTGGCAGATAGTTAAGGATGGCTAGTTCTTGCACGAGCCATCACTGAGAGAGACCACCAAGAGGTGGATGCCCTGCACCTGTCAGTTGATGGAGAGGGTGCAGATTGGGTGACTGAGCCAAAGGGGGCCATCAAAAAGGCCAACCTCACTTTCACGGCGAAGTTCTTGTGGCTGCTTGTCCGTCGCTGCCTTTCCCCCATAACTGCAGATAATATCGTTACCTTTGATCGTGCAGTGTTGATGGCGGTGATGATAGCCGGGTTCGAGGTGGACTTCGCATGGCTTCTACAGGCAGTCGTGCACGAGAAGGCATTCAAGGTCACTACTACCTACCCTTTCCCGTGCATGATCTTTGCTCTCTGCAGGTCCGCAGGTGTGACCATATGGCACGTAGATCAGATTAAGACCCCGCTGGGCACTGTTAACGTCGGCCTCATCAGAGACGAGGCCAATGAGTTGGCTCCACGCAGAGGGCCTCGTCCAGAGCTTCCCCCACTTACTGATGATCATGCTGACACAGTAACTCAGGCCCGCACAGCTACACAGGTGGCGTCCACTGACACTACCCCGTTCGAGTCTATCCCGGGTAGTAACACTACCCCGAGCTCCTATCGCACAGCCCCTCTACCGGCACTGGTCCCACTTGCTAGGGTCCAAAAACTTGAGGCGCAAATGGCCACACTTCTGCATCATATCCAGTCGTGGATGCAGAAGTCTATTACCGAGTCCTAAGAGCTCCTAGAGAGGAAAATGGTCCAGTTTACATAGCGGAAGATCACTCAGGTTAACCAGCGCTTGGACGCCTTTGAGTTGAGGGTGCTAGCCTGACCAGTCCCTCCGATGGATTTGTCGACTCTTCAGACTGCAGTCGACAGTCTTCGTGCAGACATCGACACGATCTTAGAGGCTAGGGTACCGGAGTCTGAGGCCCCTTCTGTCGAGACTGCTGAGGACACAGTGTTGGAGTCCCTTTGTGCTACTTCAGAAATTCCACCACCTCCCCCTCGAGAGAGTGCCAAGAGGCGTAGGGGTCGAGCAGAGGACGAGGTGCGAGCACGGAAGAAGGAGCGCCGAGAGATAGAGGCTGCGAGGAGAGCCTCACTTGCTGAGGAGGAGGCGCACCAAATGAGAGCATCAGAGTTACCTGGTAGGGCGTCTAGCTCACGCACTGTGGAGATAGCAGGAAGCACTACTGATGGTGCAATTGTTGCTGAGGACACCACTGAGCGTGTCCAGATTGCAGAGGACGTGGGTTCCGGGGAACCGGACCCACCATCTTGCTGATCGACGGTGCTTTGAGCCACAGGTTTGCTTCACCTACCACTCTACTATTTAGATTTTTATGCATTGGGGACAATTGCATGCTTTTTTTTTAGGGGTGGGGTAAATGGAAAGTGAGTGTCAGGGTGAAGTCTGAGTAGCCCAATTCACTATCTTTTTTTGGGGTTTTCTTGCCTGTGTTCTTTTTCCCCAAACGACTGATTACTTTTTCTATTGAACCGGCATGTTTAAATCTTTTGTACATAGTTTAATTCTGAAGCATGATGGCTAAAATGATATCCTGATAAACTGGAAAATGATGCATGACTAGGCATAGTAACTGATAATTGTGTGGCTCTCAACATGACATAGAGTTACACCATTGCATTACACTAAATCTTAAATTCGAACTAGGTGTCTGATAATCTGGTATAGTGATGAGATGTCAAGTGAGTGTGAGGAAAATTCGAATAAGTCCACTATTGGTACTGAGCTAGAACTTGCCTGGTTAGTCCTGCTAAAAGTAAGTTGTAATAGACAATTAGAAAAGGATCATAATATAGCCATTTCTAGCCTAAATAAAAGAAACCAAATGAAATTTATCCTTATTTGATCCAAATAATCTTAGCTTAAATTAGACCTTTCTTTTTCACCATAACTGATCTTTTCTGGGAACGATGTGTTGGCCCTGGTCCCTCCTTGGACATGTGCACCTCACCTTATGCCAAAAGCATAAGTTGAGGGTGGCTAATGCTCATTATGGAACTGACCCAATTTTGGGTATTGTGTACCTTGACTCATGGCAAAGCCATGAGTTGAGGGTGGCTATTATGAGGAATGCTCTCGAAAGTGGGGTTGAAAGAACAAAGAGAGAGAAAGAACAAAAGTAAAGTGACTCAAGAATTAGTTGAAAGAAAAGTAAAGAAAAAGAAAAATACACAAGAAATACAAGCAAGAAAAGAAGAGAGTCACTTACACAAATGAAGAAAGAAGAGAAAATAGCAAGGTGAAAGAATATGAGAAACTGGGCGAGATAAAATGATAGAAAGTGGAAGGTTTAGCCGATATGTCAAGGAGGGCAAAAAAAAAAGTCACTAAAGTATACCTAAATATACCTACCTGACCCTGAGCCTATGTTACTAGCCAAGAAAGTCCTATCGTGATCCTAAGGGTTGTATAGCGAACTTAAGGCAGTGAAAATAAGGGCAAGCTTATGGCAATAGGTATGAATGAGTGTGACTTTTTTCTGAGAGTGAGTGTTGAAAAAGTAATCCTTATACTCAAACTAAAATCATTGTGTGAAAAATTAGGATTTTGTTTTAAAGTGAGGACACTAGTTCCAATACCGGAATTGTTATCACCTGGTGAGAAATTGAAGAGGATAGGTGTTAGTGCATGGGGAGTTTGTGTCATGTTCTGATCCCACATAATTCAAGCCTAATAGTGATAGCATGCATAGATTTGATGAGATTAATCGGGATTGATAGCCAAATGATTGCAAAGGATAAAACATGGATACTATTGTACAAAGATTTTGTATTGAGTCATAGTGCGTCACTTGAGGACAAACAACGAATTTAAGTTGAGGGTGTTGATATACCGTGGTTTCACGGTATTATTAATACTTTTTCCTTAAGTTTAGTGTGTCCAAAAGCCTTTTTATGCTAATTTTTATATAAGTTTCTGTTTATTTTGCAGGAAATTTGTCCAAAGCTAAATGCGGAGATTTTGAGCGAAAAAATGCAGAAGAGACCACCTAAGGAGCTTATGACGGTCCGTCGTGCTTGTGACGGTCCGTAGGTGGCAGCGTAGTGAAGCTGCTGAAGGAAGATGGGGAAGTATGACCAAGTGTGGGGTTACGAAGCTTGTGACGGTCCGTCGTGTTTATGACGGTCCGTCCTGCAGGTTCGTCATGAAGTTCAGAGAAGTGATCCCAGTACCCATATTCCAAGAGTTGAAGTGTTTTGAAACGAAGGCCCTCGACGGACCGTTGTGCCTATGACGGTCCTTCATACTTGCCGTCGAGGGTAATGAAGAAGAGCAGCATAAGAAATTGCATAAGTATGGGACGACAGAGTCCATGACGGTCCGTCGTGACCATGACGATCCGTCGCGAGGTCCGTCGACCCAGCCGCGTTTTGGCAGATTTCCAACAAATAGAGTCCTTGTTTAATTAGGTTTTTATTTTTTTATAAATAGTTTGAAAAACCTCGTTTTTAAGGTTAGACTCTTAGATTGTTAAACTCCGTATTGGGAAACATTGTATTGTGAGATTCTTGATAATCATTAGACTTTTTGTGAGATCATTGATTACTTTGAGATTCTTGCAAGTGATTTTTGGTGATTAATCAAGCAAACTTTTGGATTTTACTCTTTCTCATTGAAGCAAGTACATGAACTCTTATTTAATATACTTGAATCTTGTGTTTATAGCCATGAGTAACTAAACTCCATAACTAGGGTTGTGGGAACCATAGGCAAATAATTAGATAAACCCTAACTAATTCTAGAATAGTGTCTTGCATGTATTAATAATTCTTTCGCTTAGAAATATTTTTAACGGATGGCCAACGTTAGAACTCGCCTTAATGCTACTTGCCGGACCAAGGAGGTAGATAATAGGAAAAGAATTATTTACATAGATTTAGTGTATACTATCTAATAGGCTAGTATTGATTGGTACGAGGTAATAACTTAGTCAAATATCGAATACGATGCTTAATATGAGGTAAGGATAAGGGTTAGGATAGCAACACACGTAGCCGAACCAAGGTGCGGAGTGAGATTTTCTAGATGCCGGACCAAGGATTTATAAATACATAACTTATCACTTTGCATGCAAGATACTAGAAAAGAATTGTTATAGTTAGAATTATCAAGTTATGAACCTGCGGGGAACACGTAAACCCTAGTTACTTTGATTAATTGATTAAAATCCAACTGTCAACGCTGATAAGTGTCTTTTTCAAGTTCGTTATTTATTTTCACTCATTTAGGAATAGAAACCCCCCTTTTATGTTTTTACTTTCCAAGGAAGTCATCGACCAAACAATAGTAATAACAGGTTGAAGTTAAGTCTAGACTGTTTTCCTCGTGGGAACGATCCCAACCTCACTAGTTGGGTTATTTACTTGACATGACCGCTTTAGTTCTTATTTGAGAAGTAAGTTTGAGCGTATCAATGGGAAAGGTTGCAATACCCACCACTAATTACTAGAAATTGATATCTAACTGAATTGAGTTCTAAGGGCATCAGAATATGCTTAAATGCAAGAATAACTGAGGGAACACGATGCTCAGACTGAATTACACAAGAGTAAATTCAGAGGCTGTAGAGGAACGAGTACCTCATGTTAAAACAAAATCTTAAGGAATGAGGTCAAGATACTTGCCTATCATGGCAACCTCAATGTAGGAACATATCTTAGTAAAAAGTTTTAAAGCGTGTTAAAATTTGAGATTGAATTAGGCTCAATTAAAAATTCTCTTAAAATAGGTTAAGCTTGATTGGGTTGAGATTAAACTCAATCAAAATTATCTTGAGTCTAACCCTTAAAATTCTGGGCGGGTTACCTATGATTGGTTCATTTTTGACACCCCTAGTCATATCCACCCAAGATTTTGGAAAACTTGTTTGTAATATTCATAAGGATTAAATCGATTCAAAATGCATGAAGCATATACAAGTATTGTTATGGAAGTTAAAAGTTGAATTGAACTCTTAAAGAATTTTCGAAAGGCAACAAAATGTTTGCTTAAAGAAATTGAAGTGAGTACCTTGCAGAATTCATTGATCCTAAAGGGAAAATCTATAAAAGAAGATAGAAGGAAACACATTTCGTCAAAACTTTTCTAAATACATAAGCTCCAAAAATGGTGATATCACAACAGGTTTGTTCAAGTAATACATAGTTGACCTATTTGCCAAGTCTCTGCCAACTATAACTTTCGAGAAGATTGTGCCACAAGATTAGAACAAGAAAATTCAAGTGTTTGAACTAATGTTCACATTGGGGTTTTTTGGGGGGAGGAGGGGGTGGGGGGGGGGGAGTAATACGCAATATACCATTTTTTCCTCACAGGATTTGTTACATTAGGTTATTTTTGTATGTTTTTTAATGAAGCATACAAAATGGGTATGTATACTATTTTTCCTTCAATAAATTTTTCCCCATTGTGTGGTTTAAACGAGGCATATAATCTATCAAATAGTGTTATAATCTAAATTATAGTGAATGTCTATCATATGGAGTCTATTAGAGGAATGTTAGGAATCCTACTTGGAGACCAAGTCAATTTTTCACTTGTAAAAAAAAGATTTTCCTTCATTGTAAATCAGATGTATAAATTTCTAAATCATTCAAGAGAATAAGTCTTCTCTTCTCCCTGCTTTATTCAAATCGGGTGGAAGAGAGTGGTTTAGTGGCTTTGGGGAGTCCATTGCATCAAGAGTATAGAGATTGATTGGGCCCTTCTTCTTGTTTTATATTTCTTCATAACATTCGAGAAAATTTTACCTAAATGTGAAGATTTTTATTTTTTCATAAATTATTCATCATAAATAAAATAACATGGGTACAAATAAACTAAACTCATTCCAAGAAAACCTAAATATCATAGAGACTTTTTTTCCCACTAAGCTCACCGTTTGTTCACTAAATATCCCACAAAACTCATATTTTTTCAATAAAACGTTTTCCCACTATGTTTCCTATAAAACTCATATTTTTTTCATCATTGCTCCTTGCCAGATTCCTTGGACAATTTCCAAATGTTGCCCCTCACATTAATTGCTTCTTTCCAAATTGATGGAAAATTTTCTAAATGTTGCTTAGCTGATTAATAAATTATATATATACCATTATGATTCAATAACTAGATATAAAAAGAAATCAAATTAGTTATCAAAAATGTTAAATCAATAACCCATCATCGATAAGTTAGTAACTTTTCCAGTTGAAGTTATTAATTTCAGTTCAATTTGGATATTCCTAAGCCAACAGACAATTTGATATGTTAATTTTAATTTTTGCCATGTGAAATTATTTTTACTAAATAATTTGAGTGAAAATAGTAAATGATATAATTTTGTCAACGATAGAATCTTTTAATATGAATCAAAGGTTTTTAGCTGATTAAAAAAAATTACAATATTAATAGCGAACAAAACTCAGTTGTTATTCAATAAAAGATAAAATACCTCACATATTATAATATATTCCCTTTTTTCTTAAGTGTGGAAGCAAATGCTACGAGCAAGGGATGATAAGGACCAGAAGATTTGGTGGGAAATCAAAACTAGTCATTCTAGTATATGATATCATAATTAGGTTGTCTGAACTATTGGTTACCTATATTATCTAATGACATTGATGAGAACTTTGAAAAGGTTAAAACAATTTAACGAGGATGATGGTTGGAACTACACTTTGATAGATAATATGTGCACTAAATATATAGGTTAGCCATCAAGCTCATAGATGCCTAAACATATATAATGATAAATTCTCTGTTAAGAGTGAGTGCATGGGAGATCTTCAGACAAAAAAGAGAATATTATGTGCTGGTTGAAAAAAGAAATTCCTTTTAGAATAACTTTTTTACTCTGGAGAATTTGCTTCAAAGGATACATACTGGTATAGATAATAGTTACTGACTCTTGATATTCACTTATGCAATGTCCTATTTCTAAGGATCGAGTATATTTGCTGGTGTACAGAGTTCATTAGTTCGAATCAAAAAAACATTGGATAAATGGTGGAAAAGTGATTGTGTTGCTAAGCATAAACCTTTGTTTAGCGTTATATACTAGTCTTTCATATTTGGCAAATATGAAAAAGAAGGATGTCCAAGAATACTATAATATCGGCTAAAGTCATATGCGGCCCCTTAAAATTGTTCGCATAATTCACTTAGACACCTCAACTAGCACTTGTACTTATTGGACACCTCTACTAATTCAAATTTGAACCTTTTGAATACTTTTGTGACAATCAGCTAAAACTATGAAATGTGTGTAATACACTCGCGACGACGTGCAAAATGGACAAATCAATTACGTACATGTGGCATTTTGATAGGGAAAAAAAGAAAAAAGAAAAAATTGAAGTGTTGTCATCACTTTGAAATTCTATTATTCACATAGCCCCCTCCTCCACCATAGTTGTCATCACCTTGAAATCCTCTTAACTCACTATTATGTTTTCAGATCTATTTTTTTTTTAAGTTGAAAATAGGAAATTGCATATACATAAAAGTTAGTCAATACATGAACCTACAAAATATGAACCATTTATAATTTTAGATATCAATAAAATCTTTGACTACATAATCATCTAAGCATATTCATTTTTTTATTTTAAATCTAATTTATTAGATATATTTTCGATAAGAAAAAAATGGAAGAAGAAATAGAATAGTCATTGTATGAGTCTATATTTTTTCCCGTAAATAAGATCACAATATCGAACAAATTTAAAGAAAATTGTAATGGTGTTTTCATAGTTGAATATGATATAGATGAGGAGGAGGGAGAAAGAGGAGGCAGGAGAAAAGAAAAGGGTGAAAGGTGTTGGTGGCAACATCATCGGCGGAGATGGTACTGGTTTTGGAAGAAATGGCTAAGGAAGAAGGAAGAAGAAAGAAGGAAGAAGAAAGAGATTTAAAAAAAAATACGTTCTGACGCGCTGAATGGATGTGTATTACACTTTCCTTGCCATGTCAGCGAAAAGTGTCAAATAGGTACTTATTCTGAACAATAGAAGTGTTCAATAGGTATCAGTTCTAGTTGAGGTGTCTAAGTGAATTATGCGGACAACTTTAAGGGGCCACATATGACTTTAGCCTATAATATCCTTGGGTTGGACAATGTTTGTGATGGTACTATAAGCCTCTAGTTTCCTAGGTGAAGGAGAACATAAATGTAACTCAGATGGACAATGTATGTTGAGTGTTAGTTCTATTTGAAATTATTATAGGGACTTCATCTTTACAAAGACAAGGAAGGTAAACTTAAGCTTTGCACTAGAGGCATAAGTGATGAGAGCTTTTGTAGTAGGTTTTATTTATTGCATATTTTTCCCGCTAATTTTTCTCTTATCACTTAGAAAGTCTTAGATAGAGTGTGACAAGTTTCTTGGCCGATTTTAGTACAAGTCAGCGGTCTTAAGATCATTTTAGAGCCTAACAATGTGGAGATTAAACACATATTCATGGAAGAAAACAAGCTTGCAGATTTTTTAGCTAACAATATAATGTTGTTAGTTTTACAAGTACAAATCAAATATTTAATAGTTTGCAAGAATTAATTTCCACAAAGGCAATGGCCATTATTCATCTAAAGCAGAGTAAAGTTCCTAATCTCAGAATACCAAAAATATCAAAATCATACAGCGCACAATATGATTGGAGGCTAGCTAGGAGACATAAGTCAACAATTTAGTTTGTTGGACAAATGATAATCGCATCCAGGATAATCTCCAAACTAAATAGCAATAGGAAAAGAGTAACAACACAAAATATTAAAATGGGTAAATATGATACCCGAATAAGTAATATAATAATATCAATGACAAATTTGATAGTGTCAAAAGAGTACTACTCAACACTCTTTTATTTCTTACAACTCACAATTATATTACTTCCACACTATTTTCTCACAAACTAAAAAGTAGTTTGTGAATTACTCTCTATTGCTTCTCTATTTTTGGTGTGTCTTCAAGTGTTCAATTATTACTCTATTTGTAGGATTTTTGAAGACTTGATTACATCATTAATGACATAATGTGGTAGCCAATTTCCACAAAAAATTGGTTGTCAAACTCTACCAAACTTTGACTACCTACTTCCACAAATGTGGCTATCAATTTTCACATTGGTTTCTACCAATTTTCACATTTGTGGATAGTAATTTCAACAAGTATGACTGCCAAATTAATTGTTGCCAAGATTTTATTTCCACAAATCTCTCCCTTAATTTTGATTTTTCTACTTTACTCCAAGGCTTGATCTCAATCTCTGATAATCTTCAAACTTGAGAGGATTTTTAAAGATATCCGCAACTTCATCATGAGATTTCACATACGTGAGCTCTACCTCTTTCTTTGCAATGCATTCTCGGATAAAGTGATACCTTGTGCTTGTTTCGATCATGATACGCCTGATTCTTTGTTAGTGCTTGTGCAGATTTGTTATCAACACATATCATTGTGGCTTCAATTTGTGGCAAATTGAGTTCCTTCGACAATCTTCTCAACCAAATAGCATGACACATACATGATGTCGCTGTCACATATTCAGCTTCACAAGTCGAGAGAGTAACAATTGATTGTTTCTTTGAACTCCAACAAATAACACAATCACCCAAGAAAAATACAAAATCAGATTTGGTTTTTCTATCATCAATATCTCCTGCATAATCACTATCACAATTCCCACAAGATTAAAATCATCAAAAGAAGAATAAAATATCTCAAGGTCGATTGTACTTTTAGGTAACGTAGAATTCTTTTAGCGACATTCAAGGGAGTAGAGGTAGGAGCTTCCATGAAGTGACTTACTACTCCAACTGAAAAGAGTACATTTGGTCTCGTACATGTCAAGTACCTCAGACTTCCTATGAGACTCTTAAACAAAGTGGAATCCACTTTTTCTCCATCGTCAATGTTTGACAATTTTGTTCCACTTTCCATTAGGATGTTCACAGGGTTGCAATCAAACATGTTGAACTTTCTCAAAATCTCCTTTTTATAGCTTTCTTGAGATATGAAGATGTCTTCCTCCATTTTCTTCACTTCTAGGCCCAAGTAATATGACATGATCCCTATGTCCGTCATCTCAAACTTAAGGGACATAGTTTTCTTGATAGCTTTAAATAAAACTAGGTTGTTATCCGTTAGAATGAGATCATTAACATAAACACAAGCAATCAAAATATCTCCATTAGTATGAATTTTAATGCAAAGAGAATATTCATGGAGAATGAGTAAACCCATTGTCTTGAAAGTATTTGTCAATGCAACTACTCCAAGCTCGTGGAGTTTGCTTCAACCCATATAAGGCTTTCTTATACCTCAATACCTTATCTTCGTGATTTTTAACCACAAAATCCAATGGTTTCTCAACATAGACTTCTTCTTCAAGATATCCTTCAAGAATTTCGATTTAACATCTAGTTGATCGATCTTCCACTTCATTTGTGCCGCTAAAGAGATCAATAGACGGATTGTCTCCATGCGGGCAACATGAGAATAGACTTCCTAATAATTGATGTCATGCCTTTGTTTGTAAACTTTAGCCACAAGTCTTGCCTTTTATCTTTCTACTTCTCCGTGGGCATTTTTCTTCGTCTTGTATACCCAATTGACTCCAATTGCTTGATGGTCCTTGGGAGGAGTTGTAACTCCCAAGTGTTGTTCTTTTCTATTGACTGGATCTCATCCTCCATATCTTGTCTCCACCTTTTGTCAGTAACAGCTTTATCAAAATTCATTGGTTCACTATCAGTAAAGAGAAAACACAAAATCAAAATTAGTAATTTCTTATTTGTCATCATAGAGTTCTTGAATTATCCGCATCCTATGTGGTCTTTCACTTGAATTCTCTTGAGAAGATGGAAGATGCAACATTTTCTGACGAAGGAGGCGGGGTGGCATCCTGTGCAGGTGTCATGGTCTCCTGTTCTTCTTCATCTCTGAATTATGAAGAAAATCATATGTTTTTTATTCCCGAGCCTCCCAATTTCATGATGCTTCTTCATTGAATTCATCATCACGACTCAGCATGTCACATCCCGAAACCACACCCTAGAAGTTAGGGGTAATCTCGAATTGCAACCGGCGTACTTGACCTCTCGGAGGTCTTGTACAAGCCCTTACATATCATTGACCGCATAAACATAGTGCAAAACATAACATAGTCTTTAAAAATCTCTTTCATATAAATTCATAGGAAATACTAAGTCTCAATCTCATCATCTTAAGACACAAAAATACTTGGTACACGGCCCATAAAAAATACTAATGTATAAATACTTAGTCTATTACAATACTTCAAATAGAAACATAAAAGACATATATGCCCTCGAGTCAATTGAGGACATACTTCAACTTCACTTGAACGATGCTACGGTCCATGTCTTCACTTCCCAAGAGCTCCTCACCTACCAAGAACTATAGAGATAGATAAAAGCATGGATTAGTACAACCACATGTATTAAGTATGGCATAATGCATCAAAATCATGAAAACGGACATTTATAGGAAATATGCATCTTTCATTTTAAAATCATATTATAATCATAAGAACAACATTTAACAAGTTAGAAACACATAGATAACATTTAAACTAAATATCATAATTTTAGAGTCATTTTACAGTAACTTCCTACACTGTTACAGTGAAGTCACTTCACTGTACAGGGAAGTTACTTGTCATCACCTTAGACACCTTCTAGTACGTAATCATCCTACTTAAAGCTATCCTAAGATCCACTTAAGCAACACAAAGAGACACCGCCCATACAACCTCTCTAATCATGCCTAAATGATCCTCAATACTTCTTATAATGAGTCACATACGCATTTACAAGACATCAAAGCATCAATGTAAGATTCTTCTACCAAAGGTGACTCTAAGGCTCACTTGAGTGAGTTTTGAAGCGACCCCCCATACAATCCCTTACACACACACTCAAGAGATCTTATAGACTACCTAGGATAGAATCATTCTCACCAAGTGTATCAACATATAGATAATATGACATTCTTCTTCCAAAGGCTATCAAAAGACCTACTTAAGTAAATCAAGAAGATAACGTCCATGATTGACCTCTTCAATATTACCTAAGTAATCCTTAAGGCTACCTAAGGCTTAGATCATGTCCACAAAATCAACCAACTTACCTAACTAGAGTCATCCTCAAGACTTCCAAAGATAAGACATGAAGAGTCATCCCTTATGCCCTCTTCACACTTTAGCTAAGGAATCCTTAAGTCACTTTAGATTAGGTACTCATTCATTTACATATTTTATAACATAATTTATTAGTTCATTAAGACAGTCATACATCACATAAAGGACATTCATGTAATGGTCTTGAACAAGACCTAGGAACTCCAAGTAACAGCTTCAAATCCTATTGTGCAATGTCTAGATAGTGTCTCATACCTCCACCTAAACATCATAGAACTTCTCTAATGCTAATAGGTATTCCATATGATGAGAATAGACAATAACCGACATAGACCATGACAAAAAAGCATGGAATCTGAAATTCTATCCTACTCCGATGAGGTTGTTCTACTTGCCAATGGTAAAACTTAGACACGTCCCATGTAGGCACATGGTTAAGGACTATGAAGGGCATGCTTTGTAATCTAGTCTCACTCTTTAACTAAAAATTATTCCCTTACCATACTCACTCAGTGCTACCCTTCTCTCTCATAGATTAATTCACACATTAGGTTCACATAAAAGGGTTTCATAACAAGTTCATAACCCAATCACATTTACCCTACCAAATAAAGGTCCACTAGGGCTACCTCACAATGGCAAAAAGAAGCTCATGATGACTTTCCTAAGGAATAATATGATGAAGTTCCATCCAATTTACCTTAATTCTATCATTCCTTTACTTTGAAGGATATCATAACGTCTTACGATTTCGACAATTACAACCTTACCACTAGGTTTAAGGTTTCACGTAAAGACTCTCTTAACATCATTTAGAGTCTCATGTCATTCATACATACAATACTAAGAGCTTTAACATCCTAAGTCAAGACGTCACACATTCATATTCATATCTACATCAAGTAAGGGATACAAGTCAACCAAGACAAGACACCACATATTTCACCTTTAACTCATAATACATCTCATTCTAGAAGCACGAAGAAACAACCCTTAACATCTTCAAGACATCCTATATACTATAATATCAACATAAGTATGACCATCAGACTCCTTTAGTCAAGTAGGAATGACATACATCAACCCTAAGACTATACACACAAAGCCACATTCATAGTGTAACATGATCACCTACCTAACATCAGTAGAACACACATACTTTCACATTACTTAACATGTAGATAGATATCATCATACTTCATATAATCAACTATACAAATATCCACATTACATCAAGTAGTTGCCGAAAAGACCATGATCATCATAATAGATAAAGTAATGCCGACAAGGCCACGTCAATTGCAAGTAAAGCACATCACACTGCCACCATAAGTGGACCATCCAAATCACAACATAATTGAAGTATAAACAATATCAAAATAAAGAAAATAGGTCAGCGTACCACCACTCCATCCTCAACACCTCAATTCGATGCTAAATCATCCAATGCAATAACGTAAGGCCCTTACCAATGGCCATGAACATCAATTCATAATAAAAATCATAATAATCAATGAACTAGGTCAATTCAATGTAACTTTGTCAATCTAATACAAACTAGATATCAATTGAATACAATTATTACATTAGATAGCCCATAGAAAACTACACCATAATTCACCAACATTAGGTCAATATCAAGTAAAGCATAACTTAGTCAAAAACTAGGGTTTATCCAATTCATGGGTCTAACTTAGGTTAAAATCATCAACACAATAACAATTTAATCCATAAGAAACGTTTAAAAACAATTGATGCAAAAACAATTGATACAAGAACCCATTGTAGAATCATGAAATTGGACAATTCAACTTTGAAAACTTTCTAAAACATCTTTAGAGTTGGGATCCTTGATGAAGACAGTTTCAAGGATAAAAATACATACCTTGATGAATCTAATTCTTCACTTTGATGAAGAATCTCCACTTAATTTGTCACGCCAAGCTCTTCTTTGATTTTGAACATCAATGGAGTCTTAAGAAATTTCTAAGGGATTTTGGGGTTTTGATTTGGAAGAAGGAAGTCTTCAATGTGTTTAATACTTACATACACATTTAAAATACTCAAAATACCCCTTAGTAACCGCCAAACCTTCTATTTGGAAGTGGGGTAAGTTTACAAGTTCACCCCTCAACTTACAGTGAAGCTGCGGATAACAAAGACCTATCGACGACTGGGCAGTCGACAAATCGTTTGTCCTCAAACGGACCATCTTGTCCTTCCGTCGTTGAGTTCAGAGACTCAACATGGGTATATTATCTCCCAGTATAATTCCCAAGGAATGAGACCCTACCAACGGGGCGTCGATTGAGCCACCGGGCGTCGACTTCCTCTGTGGTTTGGGTTGTCTTGGGCAGCCTTCGCACCTATTTTGGGTCATTCCTCAAGGACCTTTGGTTGGTTCTTGGGGATGTTTTCCCGGACATTTCCAACCCAAACATGATCTTATACGATTTTAGGACCTCTCAAATTAATTTCATCCAAGACGAAAACGTAAAACTCAACGAAACATACTTAGATACACAAAGTGGTTTCAAGGCACATCTTTCGAACATCATGGACGTTTGACCTCCAAACTTCACGAAACTTGACACACTGCCTATATACACTATAATAACTCATTTGAAGACCTTATAACCTCATGAACCACATAAAATCACATATGAGGCACATAGGTGACTTAGTCGTCGAACGTCTTGGTATTGAGGTTTGACTTCCAGTGCACCTAAACTCTTAGACATTGACTCAATACTATATAATATACCTATTTAGGACCTTAAACCATCATAACCAACATGTTAGGCTCTAGTTCACCTAATTCATTTTCTAGGTCTTACACACCACCACCTTGTTATGGCTTGGATTGTACAATTTGTAGCCTTTTGAACTCGTGTCATAGCCAACAAACACGTACTTGACACTACGATCATCAAGTTTAGCTGTCCCTTGATGTGGAACATGAGCATATGATATGATCCCAAATATTCTCAAGTGCTTAACACATGGCTTTCTTCCACTCCATGCTTCTTGAGGTGTTTGATCTCGTACATTTTTTGTTGGATACCTGTTTCTCAAATAAATTGCACAAGAAACATCCTCGGCCCAAAAGTCTTTTGGTAGATGTTTCGCCCTCAACATATACCTAGCCATATTAAGAATTGTTCTCTTCTTTCTTTCTGCAACTCCATTTTATTGGGGCGAGTAAGGTACTGTTAGAGGGCGAAGAATTCCATGACATTGACAAAAGTAATTAAATTCTTTTTAAGTCAATTCGCCTCCTCTATCGAACCTTAAGGATTTTATTTCATATTATTTTACTGCAAGTGCTTTGAAATTTTTGAAGGAAACAAAAACTTCAGATTTTTGCTTCAAAAAGTATATCCAAGTCGTTCTACCAAAATCATCAATAAAGAGCAAGAAGTATTTTCTTTTATCAAAGGAAAATGGGCCGATTGGACCACAACATCAGTGTTGACAAGTTTAAGTGGCTTACTTGTTCTTGATGTAGTCTCCTTTGGGAAACTCCTCCTTCCATGTTTTCCAAGAACACAAGTTTCAGACAATTGATTCGGACGGTTGATTGACGGTATCCCATCAACCATGTTCTTGTCTCCCATTGATTTGAGCTCTTCAAAGTTCAAGCGCGCCCAAATCTCGTATGCCAACACCATGAATCATCCTGTACATTGTCCTTCAAACACTTTGCATCGATAGTTTGAAGATTCAAAGAAAACAACCTATTCTTCGCCATATGATATTTAGCAATTAAATTGCAACTTGAATCTCTAAGACAAAGATGCATATTTTTCATATGAATATTATATCCTTTTTCATGAATTTGACCCAAACTTAAAATATTACTTTTCAATTTTGGCACATAATAAATATTAGTAATCAATTTATGACCACTATCTTTACACGATATCATAATTGTACCTATATCTTCAATTTGAATCTTTGATGTATCTCCAAATGACACATTGCCTTTCACCATCTTCTTTATCTCCACAAATTTATCTTTGTGGCCACACATATTATTGCTTGCTACATTATCAAGGTACCATGAGCTGCAATCATCCGTATCTTCTTCTTTGAGTGTCCATAATACTGTTGACTCATCTTCATCTTTGTTGTTGTCAACAAGATTAACTTTCTCTTCATTATTATTACGACATTCCCAAGAGTAATGTCCAATTTTATGACACTTATAACACTCAATTTTAGATTTGACATACCTCATTTTATTTGTACATTGATAGGTTCCACATCCTCTACCTCCTCGTTGACCACGGCCAGGACCTCTGAATGACGGGTGACATTTATCTTCATTGTTGAATTGATTGTTATAACTTCTTCCTCTTCCTCAGACTCTACGACCTTCATGGCCTCGTCATTGTCCATTTCCTTTGTAACTTTTCTCACTTTTAAATCCGGATGCATGAGTTTTAGGAAGTTGCTCTAGTGGCTCTTCTTTTCTCCTTTTCATTTTCTGTTCATGGGCTATTAAAGAACCTTTCAATTGTTCTGCCATCATAAAATCTAGATCTTTAGATTCCTTAGTAGAATACACCACATAATCAAATTAGGTATTAAAGAACGAAGGATCTTTTCTACCGCACGCACATCATCGACTTCGTTCCTGTATCTTCTTAGTTGATTTACAATAGCCATCAATCTTGAACAGAAATCCAAAATGGATTCGGATTTTTTCATTTTTAAAACTTCAAAATCAGCTCTTAGAGTTTGAAATGTTATATTCTTTACTTTATCAACTCTTTGGAAAGAATTTTGTAAAACCCCCCATGCTTTTTTTGAGGTGGTTGCATCAGTCACCTTCTCAAACATGCCATCATCCAAACATTCATGGATAAGAGTGAGGGCTTGTTGATCTTTCTTTCTTGTCTCTAACAAAACTTCCTTTTCATTTGAGGGCAAAGTTTCCTCATTTGCTGGTTTTGTATACCCTTTGTCTACAATATTCCAAACATCTTGAAAGTAAAGAACAACTTTCATTCGTAGACACCATTTTTCATAATATTCTTTTGTGAGACATAGGTATTGAAAGGACAACAGATTATTATTTGTCATGGCTTTGATACCACGTTGTTGGACAAAATGATAATCATACCTAGGATAATGTCCAAACTAAATAGAAATAAGAAGAGAGTAACAAAAACATCAAATATTAAAATTGATAAATATGATACACGAATAAGTAATACAATAATATTTATGACAAACTTAGTAGTGTCAAAAAACTACTACTCAACACTCTTTTATTTCTTACAACTCACAATAATATTACTTCTGCACTATTTTTTCACAAAGTAAGAAGTAGTTTGTGGATTACTCTCTCTACACTCTATTGTTTCTCTATTTTTTATGTGCCTTCAAGTGTTCAATTACTACTCTATTTATAGAGTTTTTTGAATACTTGATTACATCATAATGACATAATGTGGAAGCCAATTTCCACAAAAATTGGCTGTCAAATTCTACTAAACTTTGGCTACCTACTTCCATAAATATGGCTACTAATTTTCACATTTGTGGATAGTAATTTCAACAAGTATGGCTATAAAATTAATCGTTATCAAGATTTTATTTCCACACAGTTAATAGTGACCTTCTGAAATATCAAATTCATCGAAGCTTGAAATATCATATTCTATATTCATGCTTTAGTTTCTTTATGTTCACATTCATATGGAGTATTAGAACGGTCAAGGAGAAACATACCTGCTAGATCTAAGTGTTTATGTAGCCGCATTAGCTCTTTTAATAAAAAAAAAACATCAAAGTGCCAACAAATTTCTCTAACAACTTAATTTGGTTAGTATTCTACTAACAAATGACCAACATATTTCTAACCGAATAATATTTTAAAACTTAACAACAAAATTCTAACATATTACCAATATAAATCTTACTAACTAAGTATTTTAGTAGGTAAATACGTCGGATAAAAGTGGCGCCAAATTTAGCAACTTTCTATCAATGGTTACCAACAAAAATATTACGAACGCACACCTTTTGTTGGTAATAGTACCAACGAAGTATATATCGATTGATAAATATCACAAAAATTATTTATGTAATTTATTGAAATATTACCAATGAATTACTAACCAAACATTTACCAACGACAAGATTGTGTTGCTAAAATTTACCAACCAAATATAAATGAGTTGGTAAATTAGTAACGAAATATAATTTGTTGGTAAACTTGTCAACAAATATCAAATTAGTTGGAAATTTTACCGACAAATAAAGATTGTAGTTAGTAAATTACTAACATCATTAAAATAGTTGGTAATATACCAACCGATCACTAATCCATTGGTAAAATTTACCAACATATTAATTATTAGTTGGTAATATTACATATGAATATTTAGTTGAATAGTAACTATTACCAACTCTGATAAAATTTATTGGTAAATTATTAATTACTAACTTATATTTTAATAGTTGATAAATTACCAATTAAAGTTAATTTTTTGGTAAATCAGTGTCTATTATTGAGGCTTTCATATTTAGTTTGTGTCATTAGGCATTTTAATTTTTAAATTTTAACCAAAACTTGTTTGTTCAATATTTTCGGTAAACGTACTCAGATTAAAACTCCGTCAGTGTCATTAGCTTTGAAAGATCGTTTTTTATCTAACAGGAAGGTTGGTTCATGTTTTGAGGCTTTCCTTTTTGTTTGTGTCGTTAGGTGTTTTAAATTTTATGTTTAGGCCAAAATTTGACTTTGGTCAATATTTTTGTGAACATGCTCATATGAGAATTTCGCTATCATAATTAACTCCAAAGGTCATTTTTTATCTAGTCGTATGGTTGATTTGAGTTTTGAGACTATTCATTTTTAATGTGTGCCGTTAGGTATTTTTAACATATAAATTTTGGTAAGAATTTAACTTTGGTTAATATATTTGATAACGTACCCAGATAAGATCAGTTAGATGCGAAAAGTCATTTTTTATGTAATAAGATAGAGGGTTCGAATTTTGGGGCTTCCATTTTTAGTTTATGTCGTTAGACATTCAGCTCTTAAATTTTGACCAAAATTTCACTTTAGTCAATATTTTTGGTAATTGTGCTCGAATTGAAATTTTGTCACCGTAGTTAGTCATATAAGTTCAGTTTTGATCTCATAGGATGGTTGGTTTGCGATTTGAGGCTTATTTTCAGTTTGTGTCGTTAAGCGTTTTAGCTTTTAACTTTTGGCTAAAACTTGAATTAGGTCAATTTTTTTAAAAAACATAATCAAATTTGAATTTCGTCAGCGCGGTTAACTATAGAAGGTCATTTTTCGCTTTATAGGATAACTTATTTGGATTTTGAGGTTTTCATATTCTGTTTGTACCATTAGGCGATTTAACTTTTAACTTTTGGCAAAAATTTAATTTTGCATAGTATTTTTTGCAAACGTGCTCTGATGAAAATTTTGTCAGTTCGATTAGCTTCGAAAGGTCATTTTTATATCTAACAAGATGGTTGTTCAGGTTTTGAGACTTCTATTTCAGTTTGTGTTGTTAGGCGTTTTAACTTTTGGCCAAAATTTAGACTTGGTTAATATTTTTGGTAAACGTGCTCAAATTAAATTTTTTGACATAATACTACGTGTCATATTGAGAATAATTTTACTTGTTATCATATATTTTGCATTGTTTCATTCAAATATGATTTATAAAATTGATTAGTATTTTTGGATTTATATTCGTGTTCTTAGATTTTAAAATGCAATAAATTAATAAATATTTTATTATTGAATAATCATTCAGTTAATAATATTTTGAACATATTGTCAATCAATTACTAAGCTAACATTGAACTTGAATGATATATTACCGATCAACTAACAATCAATTAGTAAATTTATTAGAAAAATAAATAATCATACTAACATATTTGAAATTTATTACAAACATGGTTTGTAGTGTAGTGGTAAATAATCCTGCATCTTTAACCAAGAGGTCTCAGGTTCGTTAGATGCATAATCATCTTTGCTAGAGAGTGCTTTACCACCCAATGTGGGACTTTGAAGTGTGACTCCAGATTTAGTCGGGCTCCAATGTGGGTACCAAACACCAGATGAAAAATCAAAAACAAAATTAAAGGAAGTATTTCAAATTAAATAACCAACACAAAATTTTTGTAACTAAATTACCAACCAATTACCAATGTATGAATCGAAAAATGAAGAAAAAATTTTACTAACTCCTTTTCAATTCGTTAATAAGATAACTAACGATATACTAACCAAAAATTAGTTGGTAAATTTACCAACGGAATTTTCAGGGTCATATTTTAAAATGTTGTAACATCTTTGAGTGTTTACCAACTTGTCACGCCCCTTTTATTTTTCTCCAATAATTTTGATTTTAAATTGTTTCGAAAGAAAAAGAGTTTTTTCAATTAAGGTGACATTTTTAAAAGGGCTAATAATTATTATTCGGATTTGCCACTTGGAATTGAGTTTTGGTGTTCCAAGTCACCTTATTTAAATCCCTAATCAAAAAGAAATGTGAGTCTATTTTTTATTGGTCTGCGAACTAGAAATTCGGATAAGGCATTTTGTTCACCGAGGGAAAAATGTTAGGCACCCCTCGAGTCCCGTAGTTCTGGCACGGTCGCTTTATTAACTTTGGTATGACTTGACTTAATTTTCGATATTGTATTATTTAACTTAATAATAAAATAGTTATTTACCCTCACATTTATTCTAAACTTATTTGAAACTGGCTTATTTATTTTAAATGGTCTTATTTATTTTATTTTGTTTGTTGTGCGTCCATTAATTTTAAACTTGAATATCCGTATTTTTTTCTACTTATATTTGTATGTTCGTATTTTTTTTAATGTTATTATAGATAAAATATGTATTGGTATCTAGTTTCTAAGAATTAGAATTTGTGTAAGAAGGAGATATTTAGAGTTCAAGTTAATTTATGATTATATATTTATTTATTTAGATTTAAAATACAAAAGTAAAATTTTATAAGATTTGAAGTTAATTTTATCAAGAAATCCTAAATAGACTAGGGATATTTATTAAAAAATACCTTTTATTTTTATTTTTTGCACGTTTGTTTTTGTTTTTATTATATATATATATATTGTTTTCTGTGTAACAACTATGTTTCTCTTTTTTTATTTTTTTTATTTTTTTATATCATTATTTTACAGATTTTTCTTTCTTCTCCTTTTTTAAAAAAAATAATTTTTGTTACTTCTTTTTTTTTTTTATGTTCTTGTTCGTTTCTTTTAATTTCTATCTTTTGTTTATTAGTTTTATATTTTTATTTTTATTTTTATTCTACTTCTCTCTTCTTCTTCTTTTTTTCAATTTTTCACGTTTTTTTCTTCTTTTTTTTCTGCACGTATTTTTTTCTTATATATTTTTTGTTTGTTTTTAATTTTTTTAATTTTTTACGTTTTTAGTCATTTTATATTTATTTTTTTGAAAGAAAAAACATTCTATTTATTTGTCTTTTATCTTTTCTTTGTTTTTATTCTATTTTTTTCGTTTAAATATTTATTGTTTTAACATTCTGTTTTATTACCTTTTTTTGTCACACTATTGTTTCTTTTTTTTAATCATTTTTTTGTTCATCGTTCTATTTCTTTTTCTGTACATATTATTGTTGTTGTTGTTTTTATCTTATGTTATCTCTTTTTTTTTATCACTCTTCTTCATTATTTTTTTATTACAACTCTAAATTATATTCATATATTATCTTAATAATAAATTTTAGTAATCCGAATTAGATAAGCATCTTATGTTATTCTAAAGACAATTTTTAATTCAAATAATGTATTAAAAAGACTAAAACATATTAAACATAAGTTTTTTAAATCGCTAATCAATTAAATTTTAGTTTATATCCTAATCTAAAAAGTCTACAATAAATTCAACAAAATCTTCTGAATTGAAAACTAGAGGGAAAGATATGTTAATCTATTCAAATTTAACAATTCAATATCATGAAGCGATATAAATTACAAATTGCATTTAAAGAGCATAATAATAACAATAATAATAACGTTATAATAATAAATATAATACATGTGATTTGAAGAATTTCATACTATTTGAATTAAATTTTTATACAAGTAATATTATTTAAATCATTCGAGAATTTATAGTTACCTCGCTGCGAAATTTGATACCACAAAAACAAGTTGTTATCCACGAATTGGGAATCACGAGCAAAACATCTAACTCTAACCTAATTCTCAAAAGAATATGTAACGACCTGTTTAGTCGTTTTGAGTAGCAGATTTTAATTCTGGAAAAACTGGCAGAGGCAACGGATGCCACGACGGACCGTCATGGTCACGACGGACCGTCGTGGAGGTCCCGTCCCAGAACACTTAGAATTCTGAATTTTGGGTACTGAAATCGATTCTCTGAACTTCGCGACGGAGTGGCAGGACGGACCGTCGCAGGCTCGACGGCCCGTCACAGGCCATTCACTTAAAATCGAGTTTCTGTAGCATGTGACGGACAGCAGGACGGACCGTCGCAGGCACGACGGCCCGTCACAGGCTGCGCAATCCCAGGCTGGGTCGGATTTCTGTTAATTTATTTAAGGGGCATTTTGGACTATTTCCTACTTTAATTATAAAGTGGTGGGTTAATGTTAATAAGTCTAATTACTTGGGGGTTAAAAGAGGTAACCTTAAGTTAATTAGTGGGTTATTATTACCATCTTTTACACTTAATTATATGTTAATTAGGGTAAAAGAAAGAGGGTTTGAATAAGAAAAATAGAAAGAACAAAGAGAGACAGAAAAAGAAAGAAAACGAGTAGAGAGAGAGAGAAACGAAGAGGATAGCAAGGATTTCGAGAAGATAGCTCGTTGATCGCAATTCTTCGGTGGAGGTAGGTTATGGATTTCACACTATTCGTAGTAAACTCTTAATAGCGAATGATATGTGTTGGGTAGTATTATTAAGTCTTCTATATGCTTAATTGTGTGTATGCATGATTGATTATATATATATATATATATATATATATATATATATATATATATATATATGATTGTGATAAAATAAGCATGATGAAGCTATTGAATCTTAAATCTTGAAGAAACCCTAATCTACTTTGTTAATGATAATGCCTTGGTATAAAAGAAGGCTTAATGAACGAAAGTAGTGAGATTAGGGGATCGGGTGCCACGTTCCGGTACCAGGATAGAATATGAGGATCGGAGTGTCACGTTCCGACACCAGGATAGTATATGGATCGGGTGCCACGTTCCGGTACCAGGATAGAATATGAGGATCGGAGTGTCACGTTCCGACACCAGGATAGTATATGGATCGGGTGCCACGTTCCGGTACCAGGATAGAATATGAGGATCGGAGTGTCACGTCCCGACACCAGGATAGTATATGGATCGGGTGCCACGTTCCGGTACCAGGATAGAATGAGGAGCGGAGTGTCACGTACCGACACGAGAGTAAATAATATAATGAATCTTGAAAGATGTTAATATACTCAATCTAATGAACCTAATTCCCAAATGAGTATGATGAGGAGGCGTGAGTCCTCATTGATGTGCTTGGTGTTGTAACCAAGGATTATGGTAATTGTAAATGCTGCATGCTAAGGATCTTAGTTGATTTTATGATGTTACTTGATATATACTGTTTTCTATTTTGAGTTGGCCGATGATACCTACTCAGTACTTGTGTTTGTACTGACCCCCTACTTTTATGTTTTCTTCTTGTTATTTGTGGAGTGCAGCAAACATACCGTCGTCTTCAACTCAACCGCAACTCTAGTCAGTCTTCATTTCACCGGATTTCAGGGTGAGCTAACGCTTATAGCTTGGACTGGATCTTCTTCTTCATGTCTTGATGCCTTGAAGTTCCGGCATGGACTAGCTTTTGTTTATTTTAGTTTCTTAGAATACTCTTAGTTTAGTAATTTGATCATAGATGTTCTTGTGGTGATGACTTCCAGATTTTGGGGATAATAATAGATGTTGAATTTTAGAAGTTATTGAATCGGTTTTATTTAATGAATTTAAGTCTTCCGCATTACTTTCTGTTGATATTACATTGAAATGTTAAGGATTAGATTGGTTGGTTCGCTCACATAGGAGGATAAGTGTGGGTTCCAGTCGCGATCCGATTTGGGTCGTGACAGAATAACTCACATTTCTTATTTTTACTTTTATTTTTTTTCTCTGTGTATTTCAATCTGTCTCCCTATATTTCTCTTTTCCTCCTCTTTTTTTTTTCCTATTACTGAGCGATATTTTTATATTAGTTTTGGGTGAGATTTTGTTGCTAATTGAAAGGAACGTAGTATAGTCGGATTGAGATTAAATTTAAAAATTAATTGAGAAAATTGGGGTTGACATATATAAAAATAAAATAAATAATAATAATAATAATAATAGCAAATTAACAAAAAAATAGTGTAAACAAACAAAAAATAATAAAAAAAGAAATAAAAATAAAAATAAATAGATTGGATGATGATTTTAAGGAAAATAAGTTAAATGGGAGTAGTTAGGATAAGGTAAAAAAAAAATTGAAACTATTAGGACTTATCTTTTCTTTTCTTTTTCTATACTCTTTCATAATATTTTCTATATTATTATTATTATTATTAGACTAGATAGAATTAACAAATAACTTATTTTTTAAAAATTATTATTATTAAACTATAACTGATCTTATAATTTGTATTATTATTATTTTTATTTTATTTTAGATATAATCCTTTTCAAATTGGTGTAAATTATTTATGTTTTGGTAAAAAAATTAGGTGTTCACAGTATGCCCCTCTTTACTTGAAAACATGAAGAGTTTTCATGCAAAGACATTAACAATGTGACTAATTTTTTACTGAAACATTTATGCCAAAATGTGGGGAAAAAAAGAGAAGAGGTTTGACTGTGTCCTAACTTTTGAAAAACTACCTATCCTGAGTTGATGATAAGGAGTCACACGTAGTTCCAATGAGTCATGTAGTCGAGTGAGGTTTTATCGAGATTTCGGTTCGTAGCTCCAGCTATTACATAAAAAACCAAAATGCAGAAGAAAAGATATGAAATCATATCTACTCCAATAGTGTTGAGTCTTCAATTTGAATTCTCGATTATTGCTTCACCCTCTTTAGTAGGTTCATTGATTTCGAACTTTGATCTGGTTATTTGACTTGAAACTTCATTGACTTCAGCCTTTGACGTTCTTCTGCAGGATATTCTTGAATGCTTATTTTCTTGAAAGAATGAATCTTTATTCTTAAACTTTAAATTTGTGTACTACATAGAAATCTGCAAATCATAAAACAAAACAAACAAAACGAAACAAAATTTTCTAGTTAGTTTGCACTAGAAAAATTTTGTGAGTTATTGATGAAAGCTATAAAATCTATACTAAGCATAAAAATAATATTTTTGTAGCCAATATAAAAATGTGAAAATAAACAAAAGGGTGTTTTGTACCTTATATGCGACCAGGGGTTATTGTATCCTGTGAAGACATGAAAATGAAATTAGGGTTATTGTGTCCTATATGCGACCAGAGGTTATTGTGACCTATGAAGACATGAAAATAAATAAGGTATATTATGCCCTATATGCAACCATGGGTTATTGTACCCTGTGAAGACATAGAAAATAAAATAGGGGTTATTGCGCCCTATATGGATCAAGGAATTATTATGCCCTGTAAAGACATGAAAATAAATAGGGTTATTGTGACTTATATGAAACCATGGGTTATTGTGCCCTGTGAAGACATGAGAAAACAAAATAAGGGTTATTGTGCCCTATATGCAACCAGGGGTTATTGTGTCATATGAAGACATGAAAAATAAAATAGGAGTTATAGAGCCCTATATGTAACTAGAGGTTATGCCCTGTGAGAACATGAAAAATAGAATAGGAGTTATTGTGTCATATTTGCAACCAAGGGTTATTGTGCTTTGTGAATACATGACAATAAAATAGGGGTTATTGTGTCATATATGCAACCAGGGGTTATTGTGCTGTGTAAAGATATCAAAAATAAAACAGGGGTTATTGTGTCTATATGGAACAAGGGATTATTGTGCCCTATGAAGAAATGAAAAATAAAATAGGGGTTATTGTACCCTATATGCAACCAAGGGTTATTGTTCCTTGTGAAGACATGAAAAATAAAATAGGGGTTATTGTGCCTTATATGCAACCAGGGGTTATTGTGCCTAGTGAAGACATGAAAAATAAAATAGGGGTTATTATGCCCTATATGCAACCAGGGGTAATTGTGCCCTGTGAAAACATTTAATAAAATAGGGGTTATATTGCCCTATATGCAACTAGGGGTTATTGTGCCCTGTGAAAACATGAAAAATAGAATAGGGGTTATTGTGCCCTATATGCAACCAGGAGTTATTGTGCCCTGTAAAGACATGAAAAATAAGATAGGGTTTATTATGTCTTATATGCAACCAGAAGTTGTGGTGCCCTCTGAAGAAATGGAATATAAGATTGGGGTTATTGTGCCCTTTATGCAACCAGAGGTTATTGTGACCTGTGAAGACTAGAAAATAAAATAAGAGTTATTGTGCCCTATATGCAACCCGGGGTTATTGTGCCCTGTGAAGACATGAAAAATAAGATAGGGTTTATTGTGTCCTATATGCAACCAGGGGTTGTGGTGCCCTCTGAAAAAATGAAATATAAGATAGGGGTTATTGTGCCCTATATGCAACTAGAGATTATTGTGACATGTGAAGACTAGAAAATAAAATAGGAGTTATTGTGCCCTATATGCAACTAGGGGTTATTGTGCCCTGTAAAGACATAAAAATAGGATAGGGGTTATTGCGCCTTATATGCAATCAGGGGTTATTGTGTCCTGTGAAGACATGAAAAATAAAATAGGGGCTATAGTGTCGTATATGCAACCAGGGATAATTGTACCCTGTAAAGATATAAAAAAAATTAAAATAGAGGTTATTGACCTATATGCAACCAAGGGTTATTGTGCCCTGAGAAGACATGAAAAATAGGATAGGGGGTTATTGTTCCCTATATGCAACCAGGGGTTATTGTGCCCTCTGGGGACATGAAAAATAAAGTAGGGGTTATTTTTCCCTATATGCAACCAGGGGTTATCGTGCCCTGTGAAAACATAAGAATTAGGATAGGGGTTATTATGCCTATATGCAACTAGGGGTTTGTGCCCTATGAAGACATGAAAAATAGGATAAGGGTTATTGTTCCTTATATGCAACCAGCGGTTATTGTGCCCTGTGAAGGCGCAAAAATAAAATAGGGGTTATTGCGCCCTATATGCAACCAGGGGTTATTTTTTTACTTATATTATTATTATTTAATATTATTTTATTTTTTTGGTACATTGACCAATCTAAAAATAAAATAAAATGCCTTAGATTTTATTTTAAAAAAATAATTCTTTTTATTATTATTATTATTTTCTTCATATTATATTAGATAAAAGGATTCAAAAATTTACCATCGCAGCGTTTGTGTCTATCGAATTACTTGCACGATTTTTTTTATAGCTATTTCAGTCTATAACTTTATTTCTATCTTGATTGTGCTCATGCAAAGACAAAATGTCATCATTTGATCAATGGTGTCGTTCGTGATTTTTTACCAAGTAAACATTCCTATCTTATTACTATTGTCTAATGGTTCTCGTGAGGGTTTATCATTCTTAAGAGCCTCTCATTTTTTTTAACATACTATAGGCGACAATGTCATGTTTTAACCCTTGGAGATTTTAAATAACATGATTATTATTTTATTGAGTTAGACCGAATCTCAATGAAGGCTGCCTACACCCTCTTAGGATCCAGGTCGAACGTAGTTCAATAAAAAAAATATTTTTCTTTTTCTTGATTTATTTTTAGAAATATAATTAAAAAAAAAACAAGAATAGTTAATGTTTGATAATGTCTTGACTTTAGTTGATACCAACAATTAGTATTATACATATGAACCACATTCAACTACTTCCAAACAAATTTGAGGTCAACTTTGAGTAATTTATATAATTTCAAATTGTATCTCAAATATGATTAAGTAATTACAAGATCAAATTTTCTTGCCAAAATTAAGGGACAAAATTATTTGTATCCTCATGTTTTAAATGCACTCGCATCATATGAAAGTCCTACTTCACACAATATGATAATTTAGATCGTAGGACATTATTGAAAGTCACTCACACTCAAAAAGATGTTCAATGCATGAGATTGAAATACCATATGTTTGGCCCTCGTGTAAGCATCACTAATATGAGAACATAAAAAATGAGATAAAAATAAGATTTGTCATTGATTTGTAATGTAGTCTTAGGGAAAGGTAGGATATTCATTCGTGATAAAGTGACTATTTCCTCCTTAGAATTTGCATAATGTTTTTGATACTTTTTCATTTTTCCATTGTGACCTTTGTTTTCTTGTAAACTACTTCTCATTTATTTTTTCTCTTCCTTTTTTTGATTCCCCCTCCTTTTTGTTTGAGATTTTTTCATTTTTTTCATTCTATCTTTTTTTTTTGACATATTTGATCTTTTTCACTTTGTTATCCAACTTAGGTCTTTGGTGTTATATAATTATTTTATAGTGCGCTCAAGGAGGTGATATAAAGGGATTAATGCATTTATACACTCAAAAGGTATATATGATAAAATGTGGTTATTCAAATAAAAAACTTTCAGGTTCGAAATGGGAGTTCTATGAATAACATGTCATTTGATAGGTTTGAAAGACACAATCGAATCAAAGAAAGCATATAATCATTTCTCAAGTTAAATGTTGATCAAAATTTCGTTTCAACCAACATTTGGGTTAAGTTCTAGGTCAACAAAATCATGACTTTGAATTTTATATCTAAAGCTCACCACACAATGAATTTGAAATAATAATGTCAAACTTATTTTATCCATAATTTTAAAAAAGATAAATTCTCAACTATTATATAAATATATTGAGAGATGTCAATCGAAGTCTATAGGTCACAACAAAGTTGATCTGTCTTGCCAAATAGTTTAACACTTTATTATTTTTCTTATTCATAATCCTAAGCATCTTGTTACCAACCAAGTCAAAAAAAAGTTCTATTTTTTGCCCCAATTTATGTGATGAGAATTTGTTAGATTTTTTCTCAGTTGAATCGAACCTCACAATAAGGTTGACTATGTATCTTGTCAAAGCAAGAATCAGGTCAAAGGTAGTTTAGAAATATAAGTAAAAATATGTTTTCTTAAGGACAAATTCTCTTTTTAATATATACACATTATTTCATTTTTTTAATTTTTAAATAGTAATTAAGATATTTTTTAAATTTTTTATTTTTTAAATAAGGATAATCGAACCCAAGAAAGGTTGCCTACGTATCTCATCAAGGTGAGAATCAGGTGTGCGTAGGTCATTCAGATTAAACAATTGCTTAAAAAAATTATTAAAAAATGCAACTATATTCGTCACTTAGGGTGATATAAAAACTTTTCAAGTTTCTTTTTGTAAACTATACATAATAAAAGAAAAACTTTTCTTCCGTTGTGATTTTTGTTTAGAAGAAAAAAGTTTCTCTTGCATTTCATTGGCCACCATACATTTGGTTTATATAAATACATTTTCGTATAACATATGAAATAATTTAGGTTATTAAATAAAATTAGGGTATTTAACACAAATGAATTTGATCATATGTCGAGTCTCATTAAGTCAAATATAAATGATTCAAATATTTGAAATCTAGTAAGGATAACCATATCTGATTTCAGTTCTACCAAGGTTAAACTTGATGGAGAAATGTATTAGACTAGCTGTAAAACGAGCGGACAACTCAAATCAGAGAGTAGCAACGTATCGGTAGCAGCGCTTTCCGACTTTGTGAATGAGTGCTCCCCATCCTAAAACGGTGTGACTAAATATCCTTCATCATGGACCGAAGATCCACTGGCTATCTTTATAAAAGTGGGATGCGCAATCGCGATTCCCATAATTATATTAATGAATACTCATAATTGTGCGCAAGAAAACAATTTGTATACCGTTCAAATAATATTAAAATAGAAATAAATAGACAATTAGCACATTAAGACAATAAATACAATATCCAAAAACGTAAATAAACAAGTAATAGTCATACATAAGTCAATACTATAAGCTAGAATTCTGGTTTTCCCCAGTGGAGTCGCCATCTGTCACGCTCCTTTTTTTACCTTCAATATTGTGATTCTAAATTGTTTTGAAAGAAAAAGAGTTTTTTCAATTAAGGTGATATTTTGAAAAGGGATAATAATTATTATCCGGAGTCACCACTTGGATTTGATTTATGGTGTTTCAAGTCACCTTATTTAAATCCCTAATCAAAAGGAAATGTGACTATTTTTTATTGGATTGCGGACAAGAAATACGGATAAGGAATTATGTTGACCAAGGGGAAAGTGTTAGGAAATCCTCGAGTCCCGTGGTTCTAGCACGATCGCTTTATTAACTTTGGTATGACTTGACTTAATTTTTGGATATTGTATTATTTAACTTAATAATAAAATTGTTATTTATCCTCAGATTTATTCTAAACTTATTTGAAACTGCTTATTTATTTTAAATGGCCTTATTTTTTTATTTTTTTTGTGCGTCCATTAATTTTAAACTTGAACATCCATCTACTTTTTCTACTTATATTTGTATGTTTTCATTTTTTAATGTTATTAGAAATAGAATATATATTGATATCTAGTTTCTAAGAATTAGAGTTTGTGTAGGAAGGATATATTTAGTGTTCAAGTTAATTTAGGTTATATATTTATTTGTTTATTTTAGATTAAAATAAGAAACTAAAATTTTATAAGATTTGAAGTTAGTTATATCAAGAAATCCTAAATAGATTAGGAATATTTTTTTTTAAAAAAAGAAATTTTTCCTTTTATTATATTATTTTTTTGCACGTTTTTTTTGTTTTAATTTTTAATATATATAATATATATATATATATATATATTATTATTTATATATATATATATATATATATATATATATATATATATATATATTTGTTTTTTTTTTGTTTCTGTGCAACAACTCTATTTCTCTTTTTACATTTTTTTATATTTCATTTTTTATTTTATCATTATTTTACTTGCTTTCTTTTTTTTTTTCTAAAAAAATAATTTTTGTTACTTCTTCTTTTTTTTTTACGTTCTTTTTTGTTTTTTTTTACTTTCTACCTTTTGTTTTATTAGTTTTATATTTTTACTTTTATTTTCATTCTACTTCTCTTTTTTCTTTTTTTCACATTTTTTTCTTCTTCTTTTTTTCTGCACGTTTTTTTTCTTGTATATTTTTTGTTTGTTTTCAATTTTTTTATTTTTTACATTTTTAGTCATTTTAAATATATATTTTTCGAAAGAAAAAATATTCTTTTTGTTTGTCTTTTTATCTTTTCCTTATTTTTATTCTGTTTTCTCGTTTAAATATTTCTTGTTTTAACATTTTGTTTTATTACCTCTTTTTCTCACACTGTTGTTTCTTTTTCTTTAATCATTCTTTATTCATCGTTCTTTTTCTTTTTCTGTACATATTATTGTTATTTTTTTTCTTATGTTATCTCATTATATATTTTTATCACTCTTCTTCATTATATTTGTATTATAACTCTAAATAATATTCATATATTATCTTAGTAATAAATTTTAGCAATTCGAATTAGATAAACATATTATGTTATTCTAAAGACAATTTTTTATCCAGATAATGTATTAAAAAGACTAAAACACATAAGTTTTTTAAATCGCTAATCAATTAAATTTTAGTTTATATTGTAATATAAAAAGTCTACAATAAATTCAACAAAATCTTTTGAATTGAATACTAGAGGGAAAGATAATTAGTAGTGTTTTATTTGTAAATGTTTTATCAATAAGTATGTTAAAAACATAAAAAAAAAAAATCAAGTCTTTTAAAGTAGCTTATTTTTTGTGGGAGAAATGGTTGAATGATCAACATATTTTTGCTAAATCTTATGTTGACTATTATGTATTTTGGTAAGCATTCACCGAAGTGTGAGATTCTGTAAGTATTTGCTGAAGTGTGTGATTCATAAATGAAATTTTGTATGTATTGATGTCTAGTTCATAGACATCAACATTCGATTCTTTTAACTACTCCTTCTAAGAAAGTAATATTGTTTATTTTTTATTTGAAGGGTCAACTGGTCCCAACCCTTGACCCGCTTAAGGCTGAGTTGGACCGCTATTTTATTAGTCATTAAACTAAAAGTGTCAACCCGTCTCAACCCATTTAACTCTCTAGCCCGTTAAGATTGGATTGGATCGGATCAACTCATTTTGATAACTCTATGTTGAATGTTGGTAATATTTGTTTAAATGTTAACTTCTTTGAGTAAAAAGTCAATGATTGATGATTAAAAACACCGTAATTATGGACATTTTAGTACACCTCTTCTCCTTAAATTTGTGAAACAAAAAATAAATACCAACTTAAATATCTAAAAATTATATAAAAAATTAATTAACTTTTTAAATTTCTATTTCTATCGCATAAATAAATATAAAAATAATAGATATTAAGTCCGACAGCCGTGTCTGATTTATAACGAGTCATAGTTTTAATTAATGACTAATTTCAAAGGAGAGAATATAGGCAGCGATAATATTTATAACTAAAAGTCGAGGTTAATAACTTATTATTTATTAAAAATATGCTTTTATGTTTAATTTAAAGAATATTTTGATCAATAAATATTTATATTCATGCGTTTTACAATGACATAAACATATTCAAATGTATGTAAATACCTAGATAGAAATAGATTCTGTCCAAAAAATATTCAAAGTTAAAAAAAAAGAATATGATCAAAAATATTTTTAGTGATTTAAAAATATTTTTAATATTTTTTTAAAATTTAAAATTATTCTTTTTTAACTGCTAACTGACATGACAAATAATAAATCATTAAATTAGACAAATAACTTCATCTTACTAATCAACCTAATTTTTAAAAATCTAGCCGATTAACCTCATTAACCAAAAAAATGAGAAGCTTCTTTTGGCACTCGTTTAATGCATTTAAAAACCGGTGGTCGTAATTGTGACATTTGTATAATTGTAAGAGCACGTCATTACTTTCTCGGTCCATAATAGTTTTGACTATGCAATTTTACCACGTCCAATAATATTTATTCATTTTATAAAATAAATAATTATTTTTACTTATTCAATGTATTATAAAATTATTCTTTTATTTATAAAAATTTTATTAAAGTGTACAAAATTAATAGTAGACAAGTATTATTTATTAAAAAGTACAAATATATCTTCCGTAAAAAAGTTCAAATATAACAATTTATTATTTTTACTTTTTGGATAAAATAGTTTTTATTAGAAAATGAAAGTGAAGAATAGTAATTTATTTTTAATTTCAGTTGCATGCAGTTGAAGTGGTGTAGGAGCAAGGGTGGACAAGTGTTTAGAAGAGTCTGAAAAGAAGGAAATTTCTCGGTCTCTATTATATTAAAATAAATAATAAAAAATTGTGTATTGGTAAATTATTTTATTAATGATAGAATAAATATTGTAAAGTTAAATTATTAATCAATATAAAAATGTGTTATTATTTTTTGAATTGATTAAAAAAAAAAGTAAGTCACATAAATTGAGATAGAGAAAAATAGATAATTATGTCCTTTCACTTGGATTTAGCTTGCATTTGTTTTTTTTTAACTTTAAATATGCATAAATAGACACTTAAATTTTTATAAAGTTGAACAAGTGCATGTGCATCATATTTTGCGTCATACATGATCAATTTGAATTCTATGTGACGTTTTATTTGTATCATGCAATATATGATGTGTATCTACTCGTTTAATTTTATACAAATTTAAGTTTCTATTTATCTATAGCAAAAGTTGAAGGATATAGATGTTAAATATTAATTAAAACCAAATATATTTTTATATTATACAATCCTAAATTTGATTTTTTAGTACCATAATTTTTAATTTTATATTTACATATAATAACAATCAAAAAGGTTAAAATTGAGGATTAGTCCGCATTAATGCTAGGAACCGCGTCTACAACAACTTTGATTTTATGACTCCACCATTAAATTTTACTTTGACCAGCATCATCATTTTTATTTTAATCAACAAACAATTAAGTAACATATAATGTTGATGTTTTCAATTCTTATATTTCAATAAATATACTTAAGTGTCTAGATTCAACTTGATTTTACACGAATGAAAAATGTGAGATACTATAATTAGTTTTCATAAGAAATTAAATATTTAAAAATGTAAACAAAGCTGAATTTATTTTTAAAAGAGTAGCTCTATTTAAACTTAATAAATACTTCAAAGGTTATTCAAGTAGCTTCTTAAATTTATGAAGAATATCCACGTTAGATACTTCGAATTGTATTTTCACATGTAAACAAATTTAAAAACAACAACAATTTGTATTTTTTAAAGAGAAATATAAGTAAGAGATGAGGGTGACATTGCAAATATGTGGATACTTTTTGATTAAATATCTATTACTCCGAGGGGGCAGCTTCAACATGGCAGTCAAGTACACTATACAACCCTTGAGAAAATGACCACAATGGTCCTTAATACATGAGTAACGTATATTTTATTTGATTGAAAGTCTTTAATATAAGATAAATATACTCATTTTGATTTTTAATATATCTCACTAATTGAAATGTTTTTGTTATATGACAAAATTTGTTCATTGGCATTTATTTTAAATTAATAAATATATATTTATATATAGAAAAGTATTAAATATTACTATATATTTACTATATAGTCTTTCTAAAATATTATTCTACTAATATGATTTCTGTTTCAAGTAAGAGAAAATAATAAATTTTAGTAGAGAAATTTTAAAAAATAAAAGTTATATTTCATGAGATTTTCTTTGGAGCTAATAAAGAAACTTTAATGATGAATTCTGTTAGTCACGCGAGTCTATAAGAAAAATTTAACACTTGTATGATAAATATGTTAAGTTTAGCACCAAAATGATCATATTTATCATACCATAAGAATTATTTCAATTAAGTGATAAATATTAAGGATCAAAAGTAGTACTTTTATTATATATTAAGAATCATTTAATTAAGTGAAATACACAAATCAAAATAAAAAATTACTCATACATTAAAGACCATTTTGATCATTTTTTTCCTATTCTCTTTATTTGACATTAACTTAATTCGTGAGCCATACACATATGTCAAAAAAATATTTAAAGACATAATTCATATTATATTTTTCACTATGACCTTCTATTAAAATCATAAATTTAACTTTTTTAAGTAGTTTTATTTTGTATGTTAATAAAATTTTAATAAATTTAAGGATAAATATGTATATATAAAAAAAATACTATCGAATATCAATCATGAACTTTAAAAAGTAAAAATTATTTTTAATAATAAAATAAAATTTTAAAATCCAATTAATATAAAATAAAGTGACAAATATCTACAACTGTACAAAACATCTCGAAAAAAGAAAAAAAAAAGACAAAAGGACAAAAAGAAAGAGAAGTTTACATGAGCGTAAACACCATAAAAAAGTTTTTCTGTATAAAACTCTCTTGTCATCTCTTCAGCGCTTTGCTCCTCCTCTCCTTTTTTTTTCCTCCTCGCCGCAAAAGTAGTCAATTTTTTCCGGCGATCGGGATAAATTATATTCACCGGAGAGCTATTTCTTTGATTCTCAGAATGTCAACAACTCCATTTTTATCCGTCAAGTACCCAAACCTTTTCTTTCTATCCCTAATTCAATTTTCCATAGTAAGAGTACTTTTTCTATAAGGTATCCAGTTCTAAAAGGGTTTAATGGATGCGCTGTTGCATGTTTGACTTCGTCCCCGTTAACTGGGAGAGTGGGTTTGCAGAGACGGGAAGGCAACTTGTCGTTACTTTCGTTTGGTGCTAATCCGAAAAGCTTTTATGTAGCAGAAGATGATGAAAAGGTGGATTATTCACAATCACTTTCTGCATTGCTTCCTTTTGTTGTGGCCCTCACTTCTGTTGCTGCTCTTTCTCACCCTTCAACTTTCACATGGTAACCATATCTTCATTCAACTCTAAACTCAATAATTTAAATCACAAGTTTCCGGTTTAATTTTAACACAATTGCTATTTACATCGAATTTCGTTCCACATATGTTCGCAAATTCCCTTCACTTATGGGTATAATATTTTGTTTTTTTGAATACAACATTTGTATATTGTTTTCTTGTATAATTGATAGAGGAATATGCAGGGTTTCTAAAGAATTGTATGCTCCTGCACTTGGAGGAATCATGTTATCAATTGGTATTAAACTTTCTATTGATGATTTTGCTCTTGCGATTAAAAGGTAAGCCCAATTTACTAGTTTTATGGACTTGATCACTAGTAAAGTAGTTGGTGTTTTCGTTGTAAAGCTTTTGACCTTTGCTGATTGCAGACCTTTTCCCTTATCAGTTGGATTCGTTGCTCAATATGTCCTGAAGCCAGCTCTTGGTTTGTTGGTAGCACAGGCATTTGGAATGCCTACAACGTTCTACGCTGGTTTTGTCCTTATGTCTTGTGTTGCAGGGGCTCAATTATCAAGTTACGCCAGCTTCTTGAGCAAAAGTGATGTAGCATTCAGCATTCTCTTGACCAGTTCAAGTACTATTGCTTCAGTTCTTGTTACTCCACTTTTAACTGGCCTTCTTATTGGTTCAGTCGTTCCAGTTGATGCAGTTGCAATGGCAAAGTCAATCTTGCAGGTATCAGATGTCCCAACTCTATTGCTGCTTGATAATTAGCAGAATTATAGTATGTCAAACAGTACTGATGAAAGGCTTTTTATATCATAATATATCAGTTGTTTACATTAAAATGAGTCCATAAACATTTACTGTCTTTGCAGGTTGTTCTTCTCCCCGTCGCTCTTGGCTTAGTGCTGAACACCTATGCAAAACCAGTAGTATCTGTTATTCAACCTGTGATGCCATTTGTTGCCATGATTTGTACTTCACTGTGTATTGGCAGCCCTCTTTCCATCAATCGCGCTCAGATTCTTTCTGCTGAGGGTGCAAAATTGATCGCTCCCGTACTGACATTTCATGGAATGGCATTTGCGTTGGGATATTGGCTCTCAAAACTTCCAATTTTGAGGTATTGGCTAGTCTCTTGTAGCTGCACCTGTTTTATGTGATGAAATGCATTTGTGGTTCAAGCACTGTACTTGTGACACATTTTCCGTCATGTTGATGATTGCTTTCCTGTTCTTAGATTATGTGATACTCATCAATGGGTATCACATAAATTGAACTATCCAAACTGGGTCCCATCATAGTGATGCAAGAGTCTTGTCAAATTGCTCCTATTGACATTCACATTAATTGACCTGTCCAATTTTGGGTCGAATATATGTCATTTAATGGGTGATTAAATATCATATTTGGATTCTTCATGAAAGTTAATAATGTTCAACTCTTGCTTCTGAATACCATCTTTAATTGCTTCAATTTGTTGCCGTCTGTGGGCTTGAAGAGAACTGGTGTGTTCTTTTTCATATACTCTGATCTCATTGCATATACAATGGCAGGTTTGAAGAAGAAGTGTGCAGGACAATTTCTTTATGCACAGGAATGCAGAGCTCTACACTGGCGGGGTTACTTGCAACTCAATTCCTTGGAAGCAGTCAAGCGGTACCACCTGCATGTTCTGTTGTTGCAATGGCTATAATGGGCCTTTGTCTTGCCTCATTTTGGGGCAGTGGATACCGGATCAGGGACATTCCATCCATTCTGTTTCCATCAAATGCTTCGACTATCAAGCCTTCACTGTAAGCTAGAGATTGGTATATAGAGAATAGGATACTTAGTAGAAAGGTAGATGTCCTTTCAGGATTAGGCAAATTAATTAATTTAAATGCAGTAGAATGGCTAAATGAGATGGGGGCATATAATATATATATATATATACTACAATGACCTTTGAAAGTATGTATGAAATCTGATAAAGAGGTAGATGAGATAGTATTGTAACTGGTAAAGTGAAGGGCTTCAAGCCGATACAGTTCTCTTTATACAATTTTAATGTATAGTATTTTAGTGTAGCTTGCTTAAACGGATAGCTGGATGGTCTTATTAGCTCTATAGTATTGTAACTGGTAAAGTGAAGGGCTTGAAGCTGATACAGTTCTCTTTATACAATTTTAATGTATAGTATTTTAGTGTAGCTTGCTTAAACGGATAGCTGGATGGTCTTATTAGCTCATCTTACGGGGTAGGGCAGGGCTCGTGACGAAATTTTTTTTATATTAAAATCTAAACCGTCACGATCCAAATCATCGGACGGTGTGGACATTTATGTAAACCCAAAATAGGGAATCCTTACCATCTGATTTAAAACTGTTAAAGTGGAAGTAAAAAAACATCAATTTATCACCTTATTTAAGTATATAATTACTCGGTCTTGGAAAGTTTCGCATGTCCCTTAAAACATGCAAAACTTTCCCATATTAGAGATTCTAAAAGAAAACCAAAGTATCAATATAGGATATAGCATCCACTATAAGGAAAGGAAAGAAGAATAGAAGTTGTTGGAGATCATCATCGCTTCACCTAAGAAAATATCAATGATCTTGTAACTAACTATGTCAAGTGACATAATGAGAGTAACTGACTATGTCAAGTGACATAATGAGAGTAGTATCAATACAAATAACACGTACTAGTAGATATCATCGATTGACCCGAATCTGCCACATAATATCATGCAAATATTCAAAGAACATACAACTTGAACCTATACCACTTTGATCCTTAAACCACAACACTTACTGCCAATTAATACTACCTTGAACTCATACACCCTATCACCAAACTACAACAACTTGAAGCTATACCACTTTGATCCTTCAACCACAACACTTACTACCAATTAATATTACCTTTGAACTCATACAACTTATCACCAAACTTCCCTATCTCATTATGATGTATCATAATCTGTATCGGACAAAATACCAAACCAATCGATAATTTGTATCCGTCGTGGTACCCAGACCAATTGATAATCACAACCAAACTTGTAAGGCCATAAGAAATTAAGGCAAGTCATTACAAGAGATTGAAAAAAGATATTATTTCACATTCATCCCTTTTTTCTTTGTAATCACATTTTGTACAAGATATAACTACAGAAAAGTTAATGTAGATTGAAACTTAATTCAACCATCACCTATTTGTGACTCATGGGTAACACTAAAAAAAATTAAATTTCAATAACTTATTGCACGACTGGCTAGTACGGGCCATATAAAGGAAAATAGGATGTAGTTGGGGCTCGTGGACTTGAAAATCGAGATTCTACGAATGACATGTACGACTCATATAGTGGATGACGAGTGTGGTAGTTGGTCATGATTTTCATTAGGGAAATAAGACTTCCATTACTTGAGATCCATGAGTGGATGGTACAGTACATAGAGCGGAGTACGGACCGTAGGAGTCGTTCTTCAAGGTAGTCCTACAGTTTCACTTCAGAGTTATTCATATCTTTTTCTACTTTTTTTAATTCTTATACAATATCATTTCAGGCCTAGTTTAAAGAACTATAACTAATTCTAAGATCTAACCCCTCCCTCCCCATTCCCTCTCAGTCTCTCATAAGCTCCAAATTCTCTCTTTAAGTCTTCCTCTCCGGAAAGCTAGGGTTCCAAGAATTTCAATTCTCCTTTGAAGATTTCAAATTAGGGGTTCGTTATGTGAAAAATTCATCAATGAGTACTTCTCCATTCATTGAGTCACAAATATACCAAAAAATTCACTTTGTGATTCACACCCAAATTCTAGGGTTCTCATGATTTTCTCTTGCTTCAATTGATTTTCAGTTTATTCATCATGACTAATCTTATTATGCATGTATTGATAAAATGTAATATTTTCAATGATATTTTCATGAACTAATGTTATGCAACTATTTTGTAATTATGATTCAAGTTACGTTAATAAGAATGCATTATATTATGAATAATTTTATGATTCAAGAATGCTTTCGATGGAAATGTTGTCAAATTTATATGAGAAGGTGAGACTTACAATTGAAGTACCTTCCATTATAAATAAATATCATGATTAATATACTTTTGATTAAAATATATATTATGAGTATGTTATAAAATCATAATTTAATGGAGTTATTCTTATGATTATGAAATTATGTATGAATTGAATAGTATTGAATTCTTACCGTTTTAAAGATTATGAATATAAATATGATTATACATATTTTCTTTTGGGAGTTTATTTAGAACCGAGTCAGACAAGTGGCGATTACCTAGGTCCAAAAACTATGGGATCCCATAAGTTATGTCCCGATTGAACATTAGGTCGTAAATTGATAACTCTCAAACTACTCATGAAAAAATCAAATAAGTAAGTGATCGTTAGAACTATAATTATCCAATAATTGAGTGGCGGTCGGATCCCACCGGTGTGATATAAATCGAATAATTTAATAAGAAAATTAAGGTGTAAATTAATCTATTCTAGCAATTAGGACAAATAAGTGGATGATTCCACCAAAATTCAAATAAGAGTTTGAAATTAATTATCACGTTCAACAAAAACATGGTTTAAGCAAGTAGAAGATGATTTAGGGTTGTGGGAGTTGGTATCAACCTCAAATACGGGATGCAACTGCTTGCTCAAAAATGCTAACAATTACGGATAGGTTGGATAATCATAAATGACATAAATTTTCTTTCAGTCTCAGTGTGTCATATCACATACTCTCTTTTTGGTCTCAACCATGTGAAGATACAAATCAATCAATATCATATGAAATCTCTATTTCGAGCAGATTTGAAAAATACAAATGGAACTACAATTTCTCTTTTGAAAATACTGCAACAATCAAATTCAATTTGCAAGTATTGAACCAATTGCCCACCCTAATTGATCTCTTTCGAGCATCAATCAAAGATCTAAGCTAAGACTAAGTTTGGAACTTTTGACCCAGAATTTGGACATATGCTAAATCACTCAAATTCATGAATAACTAGCGAAAAATAGAGGAAGACACTAGACCTGCTAAATTAGTTAACACCCAACTCCATAATCACACCCCTAAAATTGGGGTTTTAGCCAAGTATCATAAAAGTAAAATAAATTATATCAATTGTGCTTTCAGCCATAAAAATATTGATAATCAACAATAATTTTCAATACCCGCTTAGAATTGAAACATCAATTGTCAAATACAAAATTGTTCAAAACCCCAAAACTAAGAAGATATGAAAAAGTCCTAACTCAGATATTCAAAAGTCTATTTTCTAGAGATTAAAAAAAACCAAAATATTATCCCTTCATTTTTACTCTCCGTTGGTCTATTTATAATTTCTGTAATAATTAGTCTGAAATTCCATGTACGACCTGATCAGTGACATTAGTTGGGCTCGCCTACTTGATTAGTGGATTACCGTCTTATTGTTCAACTCGCCCTTTCTTGGCTTCAAACTTCACGTATTTGAACCTCAGTAGGTGAATTTAATTGAGTCTATATTTCACTTTTAGCGAGTCATCGATGACCACCTTTGTACGCTCATTTTATCCTTCAACTTGATCCAAATTTTGGTTACTTTAGGCGATGAAATTCTGACTTCATCCAACTACTTCGGTGAACTGCCGATTGCACTTTACTTCATCGACATGAAAATTCATTCTTCACATACCTTTCATGGATTTATATGGTTATAGAATAGTGATTTTACTAGGTTAATTTATGATCATGGTTTATCGACATCTAATCACCTACCCTAGTTAACAGTCTAACTACAATGAGCAAAAATAAATTGAATCAACTAGTGAGCATAAAGAAATAATCTTATTTCATAACCAAGTACAATACTAGGGTATATCTCTATCCTAAACAAAAATATATGTTAGTGATATACAAGAAAATATTATGATTTTTGTATTCCACGTTCTATCTCTCTATTCCCCTTCTTAATTGCAAAAGTAGACAACGTATTTATTCTTATGATGATCATGCATTAAAATACTAGTTCAAAAAAGAAGTAACCCTTCAAAAAAGGTTTAAGGGTATATTTATAGGGCTTTGGGAAATTATTATCTTTTCCATGTTGGGAAGTATTAGGATTCCAGTTGGCCATGATAACTTCCAGTAGAACTTTGCTAGTCTTGATTCTCCACCCAAAGAGGGGGATTTTGAAAGGCAACCCTTTAAACCATATATACTTATAAGCCTCCATAGTCACATCTTTTTTTCTAATAATACTCCATGCACTCTTCACTGTGAAATTCCATGTACTAGTTATCATCCACCAATGAGAGCCTTTTTGATTGGAAAAGAAACATGGTCCAAGTTTAATCTCACTTGATCAACTACCTGAGGTAGAATTATTGATTTCTCAGTATCATAAATTCATCATTTTCCATTCATAAACACCTCAATTTACGATAAAGGATGAAAAATATATATCAATGGAGAAGATATAAAGGATCAATCATTGTCTAGTAATCGTACCGAATGCTAGAGGTACCTCCTTTTGGTTTCCACCATAATATTTTCTCGAATATTTTCCTACTCTCAAACATATATTACCATACATATGAACCTCCTTTCCATTGCACCAAGGTTGGAATTTATTTTTGCAATTTTTATTCCAAAAATAGTTAGACCCACAAAGATCTTACTGTCCTAAATATCCATCACAATTTAGCATACATAACTTTAGAAACTTCAAACAAAGATCTAAAACCTAACCCTACTTCATGTTAGGAAGACAAATCTTCTCCTAGGATGCTCAATGTTTACTTCTTTCTAAATTACTTTTACCCCGAAAGAACTTAGTGAATATTTTATGCAGCTTCCTTATTACACATTTAGGAGGGACTATGGCGAAAAGTACAGAAATGAAAATTCTTTGCATACACTATTATTCAACACATCTTTACCTCCTTAAGATAACATATTAACTTTTCAAGCTTAAAGCTTGTCTTTAACATTTTTGATAAGATCACCATAATGTTCTTTTATTTTACTTGCATCAGTAACTAGGAAATTCAGGTACTTAATAGGGAACTGACCTTTGCAGATATCAATACACATCTCTACTAATTTTATTTTATCAATAGACTCCTTCTCTTATGTAAATAATACACATTTTTTTCCTTGTTTATCCTTTTACCTGATTGCATTTCATATTCTTGGAGGGTGGCTATTATTTTTCTTAAGAGTATTCATAAGTAGAGAAAAAATAATCATATCATCTGCATAGGCTATATGATTCAGATTTTAACTCCACTTAGAGAGCCAAAAATTAACAAATTTCTCGTCTTCAAATAAATAGTTTAGGGTCCGAGTTAATACTTCAGCTAAAATAATGAATAAAGTAGAAGATAATGAGTCTCCTGATTTCACTCCTCTAATGGAATGGAAGAAACCACGGTATTGTCTATTAATAAGAACATGTAACACTTCGAAAAAGGGTAGGTTAAGCTAGAGCCTAAACATAAGGTTAAAAATCATAAAATGACTCCCGAAATGTCGGTAAGTCATCTAGGGTTGAAATGTGGTTATTTGAGTCAAGGCCAAGGGGCAAGTTCCAAGGTAAAGGGTCCAAGCCAAATTCAACGGCCAAGGCTGCCTCTAGCTGGAGCACACCGCCTCACCTTCACAAGGGGGATCACGAATCATGGTCCTCACCACGCATCGTGAAGGGGCTCGTGGTCTTGACTTGGACTTGGTAGAGTGGCCACTAAATGGCAAGGCTACTGCCTCAACTTCACGAGAGGGACCACGATTTTTGAGCCTTTCATAAACTAGACTTGTAAAAAGTAGCTTAGGCCCCTAAGTGCCAAGGATACTGCCTCAAGGACCACAACTTGTGGTATTGACCATGGCTTGTGGAGTCCCTCGTGGTAATGCCTTGGGCTTGTGAGCCTAATACACCAAGTGACTAGCCAGTGTCCCAACCTTCACGGGCAGAACCACAGGTCGTGGTTCTCACCATGGCTTGTGAAGGTGCTCTGGACACCTGGGCATGGTCAATAAATGAGGACATTTCAATTCTTTTCCTTTTTAAGTCCCATTAAAGTGAGGTCGTTTTGGGTATTTTTAGGGGTACAATATAAGTTGATTTTAAGTAAAAAATTTCAAAACTAAGTCATTTGTCATGATCGGGGAGCACCCCCTAGATGTAACCAGCGTCTACGTCCTCGAAGAGGCCTTAGACAATCCCTTAGCATACATCATCGCATTTCATAGGTAATTAAAATACGGAAAAATTAAAACTTTACATATGAAGTTCACATAGACTTCTCATATATCGAAAATAGTATACAATCATCTCACACAAACCATCTAATATAAAAGTACAAGATTTTGGAGTTGCCCTTAAAATATTAACATATGTCTCATAAGAGAATACAATATAGTCTTTACAAGATAGGGAATAGAATAAAGTCTTTAGACTAATCAAATAGCTTGGACTAGAATGATAGGCTTCGTCCTCAGACTTAAGGGCTCACCAACTTGGGAATCTATCCAAGCTTCTTGAAAATTGGCTTTGAAACCCTTCAATGGCCCGAACCTATATTATTGTATAAATAGAAGAGAATATGGGTTACGACAAACCACATGTACTAAGTATGAAAACATATACAAGTAAACCCTCTGAAAACATGCACAAAGGGACATTTTCTTATAATCATGCCAAGTAAACCTTAAAATCTTTCATGCACATTCCAATAGCATATAGAAGTTCATAGCATAACAATAATAAGACATCATATTCATGTTCAGAGTAACATCATAATAAAGTCAAAACCAACATTTTATGTTTTAGAGTTCATTTCATCAAAGCATAACCAAACCTTTCTCATAATCTCAATCCAAGCAAACTAGTTCAATGTTCATGTGAAGCCCCATAACCCCCACATAAACCAAGTAAACTAGTAAAGAGACCATAAACAATGCTTTTATCTCATATAACATCACATCATGTATAATCATCATCATACATAGCAATTTAGATCAATATCATGTTCATCAATTGAAACCAACATCATATAAGATCAACATTATGTAGAACATAAGTACATAAGAACCCCTCCCAGGACTTCCCTCAAGTCCCACTTATGCAATGCATAGCTACACTAAGTAGTACCCCATAAGTCATCCTAGTTAGTGTTCATCTTATTACTTTCATTCATTCATTTTACTTTCGGGAACATTCACCATAATCGACCATAGACCATGTGAGTTAAACATGAAATCCGGTGTCATAGAAACCCCACACCGAAAGAAGGTGTTCTACTTGCCAAGGTAGAACTTATACATAATCGTACAATCCAGGTGGATCCACTAGATTGTCTTCCTATGGGGGCACACAGTTAAGGAACTAGGAGAATGTTACTAGAAACTCTCTTTATGTTAATTCACATTGGAGTTTCCACCTCATGAGACGTTTGGTGAACCTACCTTCATCATTGGAAAAGACACCTCTCATTGTCTTGTTTGCTCGGTGCTAAGCTAAATTTCCTTTTTGAAGTGTCTTTTAAGTCTTTCTTAACATCAATTCTTAATATTGGTCTTAGGATTTTAACCCCTCATATAACATGTCAATAGCTCATAGGTCTAGGATAAGAAACTCCTTTAATCACCAAACCATCATCATGTGAGAACATTATATCATAATCATAGTAATAAGACGCACATGTGAAATCACCTCCAATCCCTCATAACAATACACCTATCATCATCTCATATCCATCGTGCTCATAGCATAATCATACATCCATAACTTCATCCATAATACTTCAATTAAACAACATAATCAAGAATAGACCAACATTTACCAATAAAGTGTTCATAACCTTGAAAGTATTACCAATAGCCTCCAAGAAACTCCTTCAAGACTTCACCCCCAATTCCAAAATATTCATCCAACAATCCAATCATCATCACTATAAGACGCACATGAGAAATCACCTCCAATCCCTCATAACAATACACCTATCATCATCTCATATCCATCGTGTTCATAACATAATAATACATCCATAACTTTATCCATAATACTTGAATTGAACAACATTATCAAGAATAGACAACATTAAACCAATAAAGTGTTCATAACCTTGAAAGTATTACCAATAGCCTCCAAGTTCAATTAGATAATAATTGAAGAATAATTGAATAATTTTTTTCAAATTGATTCCAATTATATCTATATAGCTCTTGTATGTCGTGGCAGCGAGGGGTCGCCCATACGGATAGAAAGCGATCCCTCGTATTTTTCCCACCCCCAATTCCAAAATATTCATCCAACAATCCAATCATCATCATCATATAATAGTAGATTAAGCAATAACACATTCAATTACACCATCCCTAATCATCTATCAACCTAATTCATAAGTTAGGGTTAGGAGAAAAGGGATATCATGGGTCTTTTAGCAAATCAGGTCAAAGCTTAGGGTAAAACATCAATACACTCCTAAAAATCATAATTAAAATTCTGTTAATCAAATCAATACAAAATTAATCCTATTAAAAAGAAGACCCACGAAATTAGATGAAAACTAGGCTTTTGAAAGACATTGAAATCACGTTTTGAAAACCTCTATGGGAAAAGGATCCCAAGAGTGAATAGCTTCTATAACTTGTGAATTTTTACATAATTGTAGAGGAAAGTCTTGATATTGAATACCTAGAGAAAACTTGGACTTCTTCTTCAAGCTTCCAATGCTCTTCAATGGAGGTTGGGTAGAGAGAGAATTTAGAGAGAAATGAGTGGATTTTATTTTCTTTGGGGTTTTGATTTGGATGGGTAATAATGATTTAAAACTTTCCTAAAATAAATATATATTCCTCTCCTAAAATATCCAAAATACCCCTCATTAAATTAAACATTTTTATGAAGTCAAATTGAGTTTTAAACGAGGCGACCAAATCTGGGACATGGTTGCGTGTTGCGGGGGCACCTCCAAATCTTTATTTCTAGGATCCGATTTAAGGCAGAGAGGTTAGTTACAGCCTTACGTCGCTAGGAAATTTTTTATATTTGAGTGCTAGCTGCGGACGCGCAGGCACCCTCAAATAGGGGCTGTTCTGCAGGCTACTTTGGCAGCCTCCTTGCCAACACTTGGGCCCTCCTCAAGGACCCGTAGGGTTGTCCTTGGAATTCATAACTGGATTTTTTGACCTTATAAACATTATTTTACCTATTTAAAGTATTTTTACAAGTTGTAAACTTCATATGACACTCCCAAACCTTCACAAGACCTAAGAACGTCTACTATTTTAATTTTGCTAGTTTTCGGACGTAAAGGTCATCCTTTGACGTTTAGAATCTAATACTTCTAAATAGAGTTTATTACACTAGTATAGGTCTAGATACATTATTTTAAACATTATTTAATAGGTGAGTCTCTAGTCTAGGTCATAGAACTTCCAGGGTGTTATATAATCCCCCTTAGGAATATTCGTCCTCAAATGACACCTTAATCTTCTAATAGGGAAATAGAGAGATTCAATACTAGCAGCCCAACAACAACAACAAAATCATGATCAGTCAAAAATCATAATAGAATTCTTAACTCCTTTCAACACATAATCATAGAATTTAGAACATAGGCAGTCAATTCTCAATTAATTCGCAATTCATTGCACATAAAAGCTCACCATTTCATATCACATAAGGAGGAACTACCTTTTCAATTTCAATATGAGCTCAAAATGAATATCAAAGATTTGACATGCAATTTTTGTTTTCAAACAACATCAAACATGCTCACTGCAACTCTCATGAGGACAATATAACATATTACACATAAGTACAAGTTAACCATGAGAACATAATTCATGAAAATTCAATCTAAGCATGAACTTTCACAAAGACATGCACATACTAGAAAAACAAGCTAAGTTCAACATTATTCATAATTTTTCTTTCAAGAAAAACTACTAACCTCAACCTTGGCTAGGAGTAAGAGGAAAAAGATGAGGGTAGTGGGACTTCATGTCGGCCTCGGCCTCCCATGTTTCACCCTCAACTAGATGGTTTCTCCATAGGACTTTTAGAGAGGTCACCTCTTTATTCCTCAATTTCTTGACTTGACGATCTAAGATCTCAACCGTAACCTATTCATAAGAAAGGTTCTCATTAATCCTTGACCCTTCTATCAGGATAATAGACACCGGATCGCCTATACATTTCTTGAGCATAGAAAAATGAAATACCGGGTGAATTGAGGCTAATTCACTTAGTAATTTTAACTCATAAGCACTTTCCCAACTTGCATTTATATTTCATAAGGTCGCACTTACCGGGGACTAAGCTTCCCCTTTTTACCAAACCTCACCAACCCTTTCATGGTTGAAATTTCAAATAGACTCCATCGCCTATTTCAAACTCAAGGTCCCTCCTTCTATTCTCGACATTAGATTTTTGCCGTCTATAGGCTGTTTTCAACCTATCTCTTATCATTCAAAATTTTTCCATGGCCAAATAAACTATCTCGGGACCAAGAAGATCAAATTCACCAACCTCAAACCATCCAATTGGAGACCGACACCTCCTACCATAGAGTGCCTCAAATGGTGCCATAGAGATACTCAAATAGTAGCTATTATTGTAAGAGAGTTCTATCAAAGGTAGGTGGTCATCCCAATTACTGTTGAAGTCAGTGGCACACACTCTCAACATATCTCTTAGGTCTGGATGGTGCATTTTTCTTGGCTATCCTTTTGAGGGTGAAAAGCAGTATTAAGTTTCACTTGCCCCTTTTGGAAAGCCCCTTTTGGAAAGACCTCCAAAAGTGAGAAGTTAATTTGACACCTCTATCCGAAATGATGGATAAAAGAATCCCATGAAAAATCACAATCTCTTTGAGATACTACTTAGCATAATCTTCTGCCGAGTAAGTGGTTTTGACTGGAATAAAGTGGGCTGATTTTGTTAACCTATCAACAACAACCCATATGGAATCATTTTGCCTATATGTTTGAGGCAAAGACACTACGAAATCCATGTTGACATCTTCCCACTTCCAAGTAGGAATAGCTATGTCTTGAGTTAATCCTCCCGGTCTTTGATGCTCGACCTTAACTTGTTGACAATTAGAACACTTAGACACAAATTCCGCTATAGCTTTCTTCAACCCATTCCACCAATAGACCTCTTATAGATCACGATACATTTTGGTGGCACCTGGATGAATGAAATATTGGGAACTATGAGCTTATTCCAAATTTGTCTTCTTAGATTATCCACATCCGGCACAAACAATCTACCTTGGTACGTAAGTAGCCCATCACCCCTTGGGAGAATGATTCATTGAACTAACTATGAATGGATTCCTTCAAATCCATCAATAGAGGATCAAGGTGTCTCTTAGATTTCACCTCCACCACTGAAGATGATTCGGAATTATGATGAACCATGGAGCCTCCTTTTGTAGAATTGTTCCAACCAAAAACCCAACCGGACCAATCTATGTACCTTTTCGACTAACTCTTTCTTACCATCAGGAATATGGGCTAAAATACCCATGGACATTCAAGTTAAATCGTCATCAACCACATTGACTTTGACGGGGTGGTATAGGACATTAATGTCGTAGTCCTTTAAAAGTTCCAACCACCTTCTTGTGAACACATATTGAAGACTCTTGTGGTCGATGAACACACCACATGTACACTATATAAATAACTCCTCCATATTTTCAAAGCAAACACTACGACCGCTAGTTCAAGATCATGAGTTGGATAGTTCTTATCATGCACCTTGAGTTGTCTGGAGGCATATGCTATCACCTTACCATGTTGCATGAGTAAACAACCCAAACCTACTCAAAAAGTGTCACAATACACTACAAATCCTTCGATAAGGTAAACATTGGAGCGGAGGTAAGCTTATCTTTCAATTTTTGGAATCCTTATTCAAAAACTTCCGTCCATTCAAACTTAATTTTGTTTTTGGTTAGGGCTGTCAAAGGAGAAGCAATAGATGCAAACCTGTCAATAAATCTCCTATAATACTCGGCAAAACCCAAGAAATTTGAATATTTGTTGGAGTCAAAGGTCTAGGCTAATTATTAACCGCCTACATTTTCTTCGGATCGACATATATACCCCTAGTTGAAACAATGTGACCAAGAAAATAAATCGATCTCAACCAAAATTCACATTTACTATATGTAGCAAAAGTTGATGTTCCTTGAGGACTTGCAATGCTGCCCTCAAATGATCCATGTGTTCATCCTCACTCTTAGAATATACCAAGTTATCATCAATAAAGACAATTACAAATGAATCAAGATAATTTCGTAACACCCTGTTCATAAGGTCCATGAAAGATATCGGGGCATTAGTTAGACCAAAATACATAACTAGGAACTCATAGTGATTATACCTAGGGAAAGCCGTTTTAGGAATGTCAAATCCTCTAACTTTAAGTTGATGATACCCTGACCTTAAATCAATTTTTGAAAAGTAACTCGCACCTTGGAGTTGATCAAGCAAACCATCAATCCTAGGAAGAGGATACTTATTATTTATAGTGACCTTGTTCAATTGTCTGTAGTCAATACACATTGTTAGACACCCATCTTTCTTTTTCACAAATAATATCGGAGTTCCCCATAGATATATGCTTGGTTGTATAAAACCCTTATCTAGCAAATCCTTGAGGCGAGACTTTAATTCTTTCAACTCGGTCGGGGCCATCCGATAAGCAAGAATTGTAATGGGTTTAGTATCCAACATCAAATTTATGCCAAAATCTATTTCCCGTTTGGGAGGAATTCTGGGTAAATCACTGGTGAAGACTTCAGGAAAGTCCTTCACTACGGTACTGACTCTAAAGGAGGAGTCTTGGATTCAAGGTCCTTGATCCTAACAATATGATAAAGACATCTATTAGAGATTCTTACAAGATTTTAGACATGAAATGATTTGACCTCTAGGGATTGAGTTTCCCCCTTCCATTCTAAAATGGGTTCATTAGGAAAATGGAATTTAATTACCCTTGTTCTGCAATCAATAGAAGCAAGAAAAACATGTAACCAATCCTCCCCTAATATGATATCAAAGTCCAACATATCAAGTTCTACCATATCGGCCAATATAACTCTATTGGACAATAATATGGGACAACTCCTACAGACTCTTTTAACAACAATGGAGTCAGCTACTAGGGTGGAAGAAAAAAAGGTACAACTAAGACATAGGGGAGCGCATCAAACTTCATAGACACTAAAGAAGTCACAAAATATAATGTGGCACCGGTATCTAGCAATACATAATCATTAATGGAAAATACATGCAACATAGCGATAACAACATCGGGAGACTTATCTTGATCACCCCTAGATCGAAAAGCATAGAACCGGTTCTTCTTAGGAGCATCAGAATTAAGACCGCTTTCTTATGCTTTGTTACTTCCTTTCCTTGAGCCTTGGACATGGTACAATATCTCACCTTTTCCCACTCTTTCCACAACCATAGCAACCGTTTGTTCCCTTAAAACATTTACCCACATGCTTCTTACCATATTAGGTACAACTAGGTTTCTGACTTGATGAATCAACACTTTTCCCCCCCTTGGGACCTACGGTTGGACACCCTATCATTACTAGCCTTGGGGAAATTAGAAGGAACTTGATTGGAGAATATCTTCTTAAACTTGGATTTGTCTTGAATTTCCAACTTACCCTTAGAAGTACTTCCATCATAGGACCTTGCCCTCTTGGCATCCCTATTCTTCCTCTTAACCCTACTCTCCTCAACTTGTTGAGAATGCACCATCAAATGAGAATTGTTCATGTTTTCATGAAGAATCGCTGAATGACACTCTTCCACAAGATCATCGGACAAACCCATCAAAACGGTTCACTTTATCTCTAGGATTGGACACCAAAGAAGAGACATATTTATACAACTTAGTGAATTTTAAAAAGTATTATATCACACTCATACATACTTGAATAAGGTTGTAAACTCTTCCACTTTTGCCGTTCTTTTCTCCCTTAGGAAGAACCTATCAAGAAATGGCCTCCTAAAGACTTCAAAACTTATGGGTGTAACGCCCCTAAAAATGAGCTAGGTTGAAATAGATACTAACACTTGTGTAATGAAGTTTTAAAGTCCTAAAATGGTTAATAATAGTGTTTAGAGGCAGTATATAAAGTTTGGAAGTGTTTGGAGGTCAAACGTCCAAGAACATCCAAGACGTTGAAAAACTAGTTGAACTTAAACTAGTGTGTCGTAGTGTTTTGTTGTAATGTTTTGGGGGATGGTTTGAGGGTGAAACTGGGTGTCGGTGGTTCCTATGCGTTGAAATACATGTATGTTTGAAACATCTGAGAACAAAACCCGGGGACAAGCCTAACGGTCCCCAAAGAGGACCCAAACATGGGATAGTCAAGCTAGCGCGCCAACCAAGATATGAAGTGGCTGCGTGTCGCACAGCTGACAATGAATGGGAAAAAATCTTGATCTTCTACGTGAGGCTGTCACGAACCATTCTGTCTCGAAACTTTCCAGAAACAAGATTTTAAAATGCCTCCGCGACGTGCAGTAAACTCCCAGATTTGGTCACTTCGTTTTAAGTCAAATTTGAAATGGTTAAATTGTATAATAAGTGCAGCGGTCTTTTGGATAATTTTGGGATGACTTAATGACAGTTATTGAGTCTTTTTATACCCCCTAACCTCACCAATCAAAGCTAAACCTTCAACTCAAAACAAAACCTCTTTATTCTTTCTCCAAAACCTCCATTGATGAAGGTTTGAAGAACCAAGGAAGAAAACATATTTTACAAGTTCTTCTCCGTAAATTTTGTGCGATTTTCATCACAATTAAGGTATGGTTCTTCATCCTTGAATCCTCTTTCTTCAAGGAGTCAATTCCAATGATTTTTTAAAGATGATCAAAATATGATTCCTTCTAATTTAACATCTATCCATGAGTTCTTGCATAAAATATTTTAAGACATTGTATTATGATTGAATTGATGTTAATTTGATGATTTTAACCTTAAAACTCTATGAACCCATGCAAACCATGCACTCCTAGTCTTGACTATTTTATGGATGAAGTGATCATGTCTCTATACTATTGAATTCTTGTATAGTTTTATTTGGGCTATTGAATTATGGAAGAATTATGTTAGAGTCATGTGTAGGCTGTCTTCGATTGATAAATTCATATTGAATTACCTTGAGTTTAATGTACATTATGACTATTGGATTGAATTGGTGATCATCGCCATTGGGGGCCTTTGGGTATTATGTTGGTTGAATTGGCAATGGATTGAAGTTGTGAGAGTGGATTGGTGGTATGTGCTCTAACTCTCTTTATATTATGTAATATAGGTCTTGTATTGTGATTATGATTGGAATGGTCCACTTATGGTAGCGGTGCTTATGTGCTATACTTGTGAATATGTGGCCTCGTCGACATTACTTAATGAATTGTGAGACAATGTGGCCTCGTCGGCATTAATTCATGTTTTATGATATTATCATGTTATAACTTGATTATGTCAGTAATAGGAAGGTCTTCACGACTTATGTCTATGTGAAGTCTAAGCATGAGTTCTCCTAGTTGATAATATGGGTCTCTAGTAGGCTATAGAGAAGTCTTATGTGTAATGACTTGATATTGAAGTATGATGCTTCTTGATGACTTAAGTCAGGCTTGTGATGGTTTACATTGGTGATCCTATAGAATTTTCTAGGATGACTTGCAAGTATATCTAGTTGTGCCTATGTGCTTCTTGAATGAGATGCTATATGTGATAATGTAAAGTGAAGTGTGTCTTGTCTAGGTAGACCTATGTCCTTTTCTTGATACATGAATAAATATGAATCCTTGACTTAGTAGGTTAGAACACCCTTTTTCATGAATGTATATGTACGAATTGAATATGATCTTAAATATAGTAAAAAAGATCATTTATGTGGAACCTTTTAGCAATAAGGTTATTATATCCTTGAAGTGGACAACCGTAATGGTATCGTTATGTGAATTATTGACTTAAGGTTGGTTGGATGGAATGACATGAAATCATCCTTAGGAAAGTCATTGAGCTATCCTCTTATGCATTGTAAGGAAACCCTACGGGACTACTTTGGTAAGATGTTATGTGATTTAGTTATGAACTAAATTTAGAACCTTTTCCCATACTTCTTGATTGAAATGCTCTATCAGAACAAAGGATAGCACCGAGTGAGTAAGATAAGGGGAGTAGATCTAGTTAAAGGTGAGTCTAGAGTTTAAAGAAACCTTTCATATTGCTTAACTTTTTGCCTACACAGGATGTGTCTTAAGTTCTACCATTGGCAAGTAGAACAAGCTCCATTGAAGTAGGTTCATGAATCTTGATTCCATGATTAGCTAACATGGTCTATGACTATTATTTTCTATTCTCATTATGTGTGATACATACTAGTGTTTGAAAAGTACTATGAATTTTAGGTAGTGGAATGGAATGCTATCTAGACATTGCACAACTAGGCTTTTAAGATGTTAGTGTGTGAGTCCCTAGGTCTTCTTCAAGACCATTATGTGAATGTCTTTACATGTTTAATGTCTCTTAAAGGAGTTAATAAATGTAATGACTTCATTGAATATATGTTAATGAAAAGAAAAGTATCTAGAGTAGCTTTGAGGATTGCTTAGGTAGGCTTTAAGAGGGGGTATGAGCGTTCTCTTCATGTCTTACTCAGGTGAGTCTTAGAGTAATTCTAGGTAGAAAATTTAATTAATGACATGAGAATAATCTTATCCTAGGTAGTCTATAGAATCTCTTTGGTGTGTGTGAAAGAATTGTATGGCGGTCCTTTCATAACTCACTCAAATGAACCTTAGAATCACCTTTGGTAGGAGGGTCGCATGGTTCTGTGTTTTGATGTATTTTTTTATGATGTTTTATGTCATATGAGTTACTATGAGTTCAATGTAATGTTACCTAAATTGCTATAAATTGAGTATGACTTGGAACGTGTCTTAAAATGTGATGTTTGGTGTTTAAATGTGGTTGTTATACTTATGTATGAAGTTTTAACCTAAAAGACCATATTTTGACTCAAATGTCCATTTCTCAAGATTTTATGCATTATGCCATACTTAGTACATGTGTTGTACTAATTCTATACTTTTTGTCTATGTCTAAAGGTGTGATTAGTAGGTGAGGGGTGTCTTGAAGCAAGACTTGGAATCTAGACTATTTCAAGCAAAGTTTAAGTATGTCCTCACTTGACTCGAGGACATAACTCTATTTTGACTCCTTTTTATCCAAATTATTGTAATAGACTAAGTTTTTACATATCAATTTTATGGGCCGTATTCCAAGTATTCATGTGTCTAAGATGGTGACTTGAGAGTTAACTATATTCCTTATGTTTTTAATGGAATATATTTGAAGAACTATTTCATGTGAAAAGTTTTAATTCAGCACTACTTTTTATACATGTATGCAATGAATGATGTGATAGGGTTTGTACAAGACCTCCGAGAGGTCAAGTACTCCGTGTTCCGATTCAAGAATGCCCTAACTTCTAGGGGTACTCTCGGGTCGTTACGAAATTGGTATCAAAGCATAGGTTATGTAAGTGGTCTTAGGAATCAAAAAGTCTTATAAAGCATTATCTAGACGAGTCTTGTTAATCAGTGTGAGTCGTGATACATCTATGGGTGAGAGGCTATAGGACGATAGAGTTTCACTTTCTTCATCAAATTTGTGCCGTGCCTATTGAGTTTAGTTTAAAAGTGTATATTCATAATCTCTTCTCTTGTGTTTATAGGAAATGAATACTAGAATAATGGGTGCTACATGGTTGGAAGACAGAGGAGTGCAAGAAGAAATTCCTCAAGGTGGACTAGCACCAAAAGTAGTTCAAGTTCCTCAATATTCTCGAATGCCTACCCAAGGTGTTCAAGTTCCTAATGGAGGTGAAGGTAATGAGTTTCTGGTGGTTCCCTCGAACATGACTAATGAGGAGATTAGAGAGGCTTTACCTGATCTAGACCGAGCCATGACCACTCATGTGATTAGAGATGTTGGGTATAGAGTGAATGCTTTGGAGAGTACCATGACCTCTAGATTGAGGGAATTTGTGAGGATGAATCCTCCTATATTTCTTGGATCTTATGTGGGAGAGGATCCCCAAAAGTTTCTTGATGGGGTATATAAGGTGTTGAGTGCCATCGGGGTGACTTCTAGGGAGAAGGAGGAGTTAGCTTCGTACCAATTGAGGGATGTTTCTCAAGTATGGTACACTCAATGGAAAGATAATAGGTCGGTTGAGTCAGTACCTATAGAGTGGGAAGAGATTAAGGAAGCTTTCTTACAAAAGTACTTTACCCATGATAGGAGAGAGGTAAAGGTTGAAGAGTTCATTAAGCATGATAGTATGAGTGTTGAGGAGTATTCCTTGAAGTTTACCATGTTGTCTAGATATGCTCCATCTCGGTGTCTAAACCTAGGAATGAGATGAGTAGGTTTGTGATCGGTGTTGCCGACCTAGTGAAAGAAGAGTGTCCTACGTCCATGCTCCACAATGATATGAACTTATGTAGGCTCATGATGTATTTTCAATTCATTAAAGAGTCCAAACTTAGTAGGATATCAAGGAATTTGAAAAGGGGTGGATACAATGATTAAAACCAATCTAAGTTAAAGAAGAGGGATCCAAACAATGATGGACCTAGTGCTCATAAGGTCAGGGTGAAGATGGTAGTGGTTCTTAAGGTGGTAAGCCTACTTGTGTTACTTGTGGGAAGAAGCACTTTAAGAAGTGCCTAGTTGTTACCGGAAATTGCTTTGGTTATGGTAAGGATGAACATAAGGTGAGGGATTTTCCTAGTGGAGCAGCTAGAGGAAAAGAGTTTAAGCAAGATCCTCCTAGTGTTCTGGAAGGTGGTGCTCCAAAGAGGAATCGTTTCTATGCACTCCAGGCTAGAGGATCAAAGCCGGATGAGGATGATGATATTGGTAAGTCCCTGTTTTCTCTTTAGCTTATGGGTTCCTTCTAAGTGGGGAAGTATGGTTAGAAGTGGAGTTTTGATTGATTGTCTCATCTTTTCAATTCAACTCAAGCTTGAGAGTTAGAAAGTCATAGTAGCATGTTGCATGTTGCATGGTGTCAAAGAGTCTTGTTTGAATTGAATTTCATTTATTTCTTGCATTGTGCATTTTATGAAGTTATAGTTATGTTGTAAAATGAGTTTATATGTTTTTATCTTTCATATTGTCATGCTTTCATCATAAATTGCTTAAGAGTTGCATTTTTGGAAATTTGAGCATGCTTCACTATAATGATTTGGTAGTTCACTCTAAAGATTTTCAAATTTTGACTAAACAGTGTTTTTTATTAAAAATGGTTGTAATTTGTATAGAATTGATGTATATGAGCATGATAATGAATGGAAAAGGAGTTCCTCCTATTAGAACTGAAGAATGTGAGTCATATTACATGATAAGTCGTAGATCCTCTTGTTGTGTTATGAGTCTCTTAAGTATGTGAAATTGGTGTTCCTCCTAAATATGTGTATTGTGTAAGGTTTGGCATGGCTATGTTCTGATAGTATTGAGTTTATTATCTCTTGAAAGTGTTTTATGGGAGCAAGTATCATCCGAGGACGAATGTTGTCCAAGTGGGGGAGATTGTAATGACCCTAAAAAAGAGGTAGGTTGAACTAGAGACTAACACTTGTGTCATGAGGTTTTAAAGTCCTAAAATAGTTAATAACAGTGTTTAGAGGTAGTAAATAAAGTTTGGAAGTGTTTAAATGTCAAACGTCCAAGCACATCCAAGACGTTCAGAAACTAGTTGAAGCTAAACTAGTGTATCCTAGTGTTTTGTAGTGAAGTTTTGAAGGATGGTTTGAGGTTAAACTGAGTATCAGTGGTTCCTATGTGTATAAGGACATGTAAAGGGTTGAAACTTCCGATAACGAAGCCCAAGGGGCCAGCCTAACAGTCCCCAAGAGGACCCAAACATGGGACAACCAAGCTGCCGCACCAGCCAAGATTTGGCAATGGCTGTGCTTCGCACAAATGGCAATGAATGGGCAAAAATCTTTCCCTGCTATGCAAGGCTATCATGAACCATTCTGTCTTGAAACTTTCCAGAAACAAGATTTGAAAATGCCTCCGCGATGTGTAGTAAACTCCCAAATATGGTCGCGTCATTTTAAGTTAAATTTGAATTGGTTAAATTGTATAATAAGTGCAGGGGTATTTTGGATAACTTTGGGATGACTTATTGACGGTAATTGAGTCTTTTTATACCCCTAAACTCACCAATCAAATCTAAACCCTTAAGTCAAACCAAAACCTCTCCATTCTTTCTCCAAACCTCCATTCATGAAGCTTTGAAGCTCCAAGTAAGAATATAGATTTTACAAGTTTTTCTCCAACAATTTTGTGGGTTTTCATCACAATTAAGGTATGATTCTTTATCCTTGAATCGTCTTTGTTCAAGGATTCATTTCCAATGATTTTTCAAATATGATCAAAACATGATTCTTTCTAATTTAACATCTAGCCATGAGTTCTAGCATAAAATGTTTTAAACATTGTATTATGATTGAATTTATGTTAATTAGATAATTTTAACCTTAAAACTCTATGAACCCATGCAAACCATGCCCTCCTAATTTGTGTCTATTTTATGGGTGAAGTGATCATGTCTCTATACTATTGAATTATTGTATAGTTTGATTTGGGCTATTGAATTATGGAAGAATTATGTTATAATCATGTGTAGGCTGTCTTAGATTGATAAATTCATATTGAATTACCTTGAATTCATCGTACATTATGATTATTGGATTAAATTGGTCATGATCATGACCATTGGTAACGGCCTTTGGGTATTGTATTAATTGAATTGGCTATAGATTGAATTGTGATTATGATTTTATTGTCCACTTATGGTGGCGGTGCTTATGTGCTATACTCGTGAATTATGTAGACTCTTCGGCATTACTTTATGAATTGTGAGACAATGTGGCCTCTTTAGCATTACTTTATGTATCATGATATTATCATGTTATATCTTGATTATGTGAGTCATAGGAAGGTCTTGATGACTTATGTGCTATGTGAAGTCTAAGCATGAGTTTTCCCAGTTGATGATATGGGTCTCTATTAGGCTATAGGGAAGTTCTTATGTATAATGATTGGTTATTAAAGTATGATGCTTCTTGATGACTCAAATAAGGCTTGTGATGGCTTACATTTATGAGCCTATAAAATTGTCTAGGATGACTTGTAAGTATATATAGTTGTGCCTATGTGCTTCTTGAATGAGATGCTATATGTGATAATGTAAAGTGAAGTGTGTCTTGTCTAGGTATACCTATGTCCCTTGCTTGATACATGAATGAATATGAATCTTTGACTTAGTAAGTTAGAACACCCTTTGGCATTAATGTATATTATTAAATGAATATGATCTTGAATATAGGAAAGAAGGTCATTTATGTGGAACCTTTTAGAAAGAAGATTATGATATCCTTGAAGTCGAAAGCCGTAATAGTATTCTTCTTGTGTGAATAATAGACTTAAGGTTGGTTGGCTGGAACGACATGAAATCATCCTTAGGAAAGTCATTGAGCTATCCTCTTAACCATTGTAAGGCAACCCTAGGGGACCACTTTGGTAAGGTGTTATGTGATTTGGTTATGAACTAGATATGAAACCTATTCACATACTCCTTGATTGAAATACTCTATGAGAACAAAGGCTAGCACTGAGTGAGTATTGGTAAGGGGAGTATTTATAGTTAAAGGTGAGGTTAGAGTACAAAGAAATCCTTCATATTTCTTAACCCTGTGCCGACATAGGATGTGTCTTAAGTTCTACCATTGGCAAGTCGAACAACCTCCATCGAAGTAGGTTCATAACTCCGAATTCCATGATTAGGTGACATGTTCTATGTCAATTATTGCCTATTCTTATTACGTGGGATACATACTAGTGTCGTAGAAGTACTATGAAGTTTAGGTGGTGAAATGGGATGCTATCTAGACATTGCACGACTAGTCTTTGAAGATGTTAGTGTGTGAGTCCTTAGGTATTCTTCAAGACCATTATGTGAATTTCCTTACATGTTGAATATCTCTTAAAGGATTTAATAAATGTAATGACTTTAGTGAATATATGTGTCACGATTGGAATCAAGACCCCAGACGACAACGGCGTCGTTGACCTCTCAAAGGTCGCAGACAAGCCTACATAAATCTTTCTTACTTAATCTAGTTTAATTTTAGAGGAAAATTTGAAACTTGTTGTTTCTTAACATACATTTATAAATTTTACTTAACATCATAGGCGTTCATAAATCAACCATCTAATAGAGAGAAAATCAAATGAAAGAATCAGTTCATAATTTTACTAAACGTATTTTTACCAAAAAGGCACCAATACAAATTCTGAACAAAAGTGGAAAGAAACACTAGTGGATCATGAACTACTAACTATATCCTATATCTAAGATAGATAATAATGGTAGACATCCTCGAAAGCATGAGGGTATACTAAGTCCGGAAGAAAGCTCCACGTCCGGATAGCTGCAACGTCAACCTGTAAGCTCTAGCGTCCACCTGTGCCTGCACCTAAAATTGTAGAATTTTATGGTATTAGTACACACTTGTACTAAGTATGGGTATATGCAAGTACACACCAAGGACATGCATGAGTAAGAACAACTCTTTCCTAACAACATGATTCTGGAAAGTCAAGTCAGTGGACTTGCCAAAATAGGATCAAGAAAGTTAGTGAACATTCCAAATTTGGATTAGGAAAGTTATGCCATGAGAGTAGCATGCATCATCATACTTATCATATTGCACACAACACATAACATTTTACACATAGCACATATCATTTTTAATATAGTACATAACATCCTTCATATCATTCATTCTTATACCATGAGGCATTGGAATCATGGACTTGACATTAAGACTTCCCAAAATGAGGGCTCAACATATGGGACCTCAACTAGGGAGCCTTCTTTAGCAAACACAGATTTTGCTTCATTCATTCATACGTACTTCATTTCATATCTTTCATAGGCTAGTGTAAACACCAGCTATACCTAGGATGTAGTTTAAGACATTCATCGGGTTCAGTGTGCAATTATCAAGAATGACCTAGTGTCATTACTTAAGTTTAGCTCACCTCTTCATCATCCTATCCTAAAACCTTTGGTATCATTCATTTCATTATGTACAACATTTGAGGTTGGCCTCATTCATTCATTAAGAACTTTAACTTTAACCGTCATAGATCATGTGAGCATCATGAAATCAAGTGTCTCCCCATACGCAGAAAAGAGTTGGAATCACTTGCCAGTGTGACCCAAAACATGCTAGCGTACATGGGAATTGAACTCCGCCAGATCCTTATATTGGCAGTACAGGTTCGAAGACTAGGAGATATAAGGAGACCTATACCCAGCATGCCGGACAGTCTCATCTCATGAGAGTTACGTTAACCTCCGACCTTCCCGAAAGAAGGCATCACCGTTCATAGCTAGTCTATCATGCTCCTTATAAAGTTCCATTACATTCAACTCTTACGTCATGGAAGATGGCTTCTAGTATGAGGACATCATATCTCAATAGATGATTTCTCATCTCATCATTATTTTTTAGTGTATATTAATCTCAATACTTTCATTAAAGTGTTTATTCTCTTCATTAACTTTACACTCTCATAGGTGAGTACGTTTTGGTAACATTTACTTAGGCTCATTTGAAATTGCTTTCATCTTTTATATTAGCCTCTTATCATGTTGTCACCACATTCATTAACTTTAGCACGTTTTCTCTTCATAATTACTCACCCCTTATTACATGAATGTTCATTTCATTATATGCCAATGCAGTTGGCCATTTGTGTGTTTCAAACTCTTACTTAACCCTTATAAGGTTTGATAATTTCATTACATAATATTCATTTCATCGTATGCCAATGCCCTTGGCAATTTACTGTGTTTTACACTCGTACTTAACTCTTCTAGGGTTTCATCATTTCATTACATAATATTCATTACATCGTATGCCAATGCACTTGGCCATTTAGCATGTTTTACACTCGTACTTAACCCTTCTAGGGTTACATCATTTTATTATATACATCTTAGATTCACTTATTTTTAAACGTATGCTAGACTTATGGGTCTATACATACAAACCATGAGGCTTCATTCATAGTTAAATAAGGTTTAGTTAATTATTAAAAAATCTGATTTCCCTTCTATTTTAAATCATCCAATAATAATTAATATTAATAAATTACATTAATTTACAAATTTAAATAAAAAAACAATTTAAATCACCGCTTCCACCTAGGTTCGAACCCAGGTGGAGCAAGACTTCACTCTAAGACCCAATTTTCGGCCCTCTCTCCCCAAAATGCCTCTCCATCTTATTAATTAAATAATAAGTTATATTTTAGGGTAATTACAATACTTAACTTAGCCTGGAAAAAGATCATTTTACCCCTAGACCCTCCAAACTTAAGATTTCCTCTTTTTAAGTCCGGTAAAGACTCATCCGAGTAAATCTTCATATGCGGGAGCCCTACATGGCTAGAACCAACATTTCATAGCTTAACTAACTCCCCAAGTTAGTTGGATTGGCTGTCGTAAGATTTTAGAGGTCTGGTTCTACGTGCATCAATCCGTGTGAACCCGGTCTAATCGTAGGAATTCTAGACACATTAAGCATTATTTAGCATAGGCATTTTTAGGGTTGTTATGTTATACCCCCCCTTAGGAGCATTCGTCTCGAATGACACTACTAACTATTTCTCGTAATTCCAGTCAAGTCATCACATAGTTACTATACACAATCAAGCAATAGCAACAAAGAATTGACATGTAAGGAAACTTTGACTTAAGAGTAGGAAGTCTAACCTCAAGAGCAGAAAATATGGGGGTAGTGGGATATCATATAGGCCTCGGCCTCCCTCGTATCACCCTCAACAAGATGATTCCTCCACAATACCTTCACTATGGCAATCTCCTTTTTCCTCAGCCACTTGACCTGTCTGTCTAAAATCTCAACAGGTACCTCCTCATAGGACAAATTTTCATCAACCCCCAAACCTTCAATAGGTAAAATCGATGTTGGATCACCTAGGAACTTCTTTAACATAGAGACATGAAAGACTGGATGAACAGAAGCTAGTTCCGCAGGCAATGCCAACTCATAGGCCACCTCTCCCACACGCTGTAGGATCTCATATGGCCCAACATACCTCGGACTCAACTTCCCCTTCCTGCCAAACCTCATCACCCCCTTCATAGGTGATATCTTCAAATAGACCTGGTCACCAACATCAAACTCTAAGGGTCGTTTTCTGTTGTCTGCATAAGACTTTTGCCGACTGTAAGCAGTAGCCAACCTGTCCCTAATCACCTTGACCTTCTCTAAGGCCTCATGAATGATCTCTGGACCCAAAATGGATGACTCTCCAACCTCGAACCACCCAACTGGAGACCTACACCTCCTACCATACAGTGCCTCAAACAGTGCCATCCCAATGCTAGAGTGATAGCTATTATTATACGAGAACTCTATCAAAGGCAGATGGTCATCCCAACTACCCTTGAAGTCAATCACACACGCCCTCAACATGTCCTCCAATGTATTGATGGTGCGCTCTTCCTGCCCATCAGTTTGAGAGTGAAAGGTAGTACTAAGCTTCACTTGCGTGCCTAACATCTTTTGGAATGATCTCCTGAAATGTGAAGTGAACTGAGCTCCTCTATCTGAAATGATAGACAAAGGAATCCCATGCCATCTCACAATCTCATCAATTTAGAGTTTCACATAATCCTCGGCTCTGTAAGTAGACTTCACAGGGATAAAGTGGGCAGACTTAGTCATCATGTTCGCAATAATCCATATGGAGTCATGTTGTCTCCTAGTCTTCGAAAGACCAACCACAAAGTCTATAGTAATGGCCTCCCATTTAAAAGTCGAAACCTCAATAATTTGAGTAAGACCGCCCAGGCTGAAGATATTCTGCTTGACCTATTGACAATTAGGAAATTTGGCCACCTATTCTGCAATGTCCTTCTTCATGCCATCCCACCAATAGATCTGTTTAAGATCATGATACATCTTGGTGGAACCTGGATGTATGGAGTATCCAGAACCATGGGTCTCTTCAATGATCTTGGTCCGCAAATCATCCATATCTGGTACACACAGCCTGTCCTAGTACCTAAGTATGCCGTCATCTCCCAAAGCAAAAGACTCATTCATCTTAACCAACACTGAGTCCTTCAGCTCCATCAACACAGGATCAAGATGCTGACCCTCCTTGACTTCAACTACTAAGGATGATTTAGAACTAGGATGAACTGAAACACCCCCACTAGTAGAGTCAACTAACCGCACACCCAGTCTGTCCAGTCTGTGTATATCTTTCACCAACTCCTTCTTCTCATCCTCAACGTGGGTTGTACTTCCCATGCTCATCCTACTCAAAGCATCAACTACAACATTAGCCTTACCTGGATGGTAGTGGACATTCATGTCATAGTCCTTCAACAGCTCCAACCACCTCCGCTGACGTAGATTCAACTCCCTCTGTGTGAACACGTACTGGAGACTTTTGTGGTCTGTGAACACATCCACATGCACTCCATACAAGTAGTGCCTCCACAATTTCAGTGCAAACACCATAGCTGCCAACTCCAGGTCATGAGTGGGATAATTCTTTTCATGAACCTTGAGTTGTCTGGATGCATAAGCTATCACCTTACCACCCTGCATAAGAACACAACCCAAACCAACCCTAGATGCATCACAATACACAGTGTAATTCTCACCACACTTAGGCAAAGTAAGCACCGGGGCTGAAGTGAGTCTATCCTTGAGCTCCTGGAAACTCTTCTCACAAGCCTCCGTCCATTCAAACTTGGACTTCTTCTTAGTCAAAGCTATCAGTGAGGAAGCAATGGAAGAAAAACCCTCCACGAACCTGCGATAATAACATACCAATCCCAAGAAGCTACGAATATCTGTGGGAGTAAGATGTTTTGGCTAGTTCTTAACAGCCTCAATCTTCCTGGGATCTACCTCCACACCTTTGTCGGACACAACATGACCCAGGAAGGTCACTGATCTAAGCTAGAATTCACACTTGCTGAATTTGGCATACAACTGATGTTGTCTAAGTACCTGCAAGGTTAGTCTCAAATGTTGTTCATGCTCTTCCTTGGTCTTAGAGTAGATGAGAATGTTATCCATGAATACTATGATAAAAGAGTCAAGGTATTCACAGAAGACTCTGTTCATGAGATCCATAAATGCAGAAGGTGCATTCGTGAGACCAAATGACATAACTAAAAACTCGTAATGACCATAATGGGTATCAAAGGCTATCTTTGGAATATCTTTATCCCTAACCGTAAGCTGATGGTACCCTAAATGAAGATCAATCTTTGAGAAGAAACTAGACCCTTGGAGTTGGCCGAATAAGTCATCTATTCAGGGAAGTGGATACCTATTCTTGATAGTGACTTTGTTGAGCTGATGATTATTTATACACATTCGAAGGGTTCCACCCTTCTTTTCCGTAAACAACACTAGAGCGCCCAATTGGGATATGCTCGGCTGAATGAAACCCTTGTCGTTGAGATCTTTTAATTGCAGCTTCAACTCTTTAAGTTCAGTTTGAGTCATTCTATAATGAGGAATTGAAATTTGTTTGGTATCGGGTTCTAAGTCGATATCGAAGTCAATCTCTCAAGGGGGAGGAACTCCATGCAAATCATCAGGAAATACATCTTGGAACTCATTAACTACAGGCACTGAGTCTATGGGAGGAATTTCATGGTATATATCGTTAACACTCACAAGGTGATACAATAACCCCTTGGACATCATTTTATTGGCCTTAAGGTTCGAAATCAAGGGATTAGGACGACTCGAGTGGTACCCCTCCCAGACTAGATCTTTTTCATTAGGGAAACAAAACTTACAACCCTACTACGACAATCCATACAAATATTACAACTATGAAGCAAGTCCATACCAAGAATAACATCAAAATCATGCATGGGTAACTCAACCAAGTCTGCACACATACTCTTACCACATACAACTATTGGGAAATCCTTGTATACTCTATCAACTCTTACATTCTCTCCTAAAGGCGTACTAACCACTATAGGATCATGCAGAAATTCAAACAATATCTCAAAAGTGAGAGCAAGCAAAGGAGTTACAAAGGAAAGCGTACACCTTTGGATGAACTTGACTCCCCTTGGTGGGAGAGTCCCTTCTTAAACATGAGCGTATCCCTGATTTCAATAATACTCTTCCTTGAAAAATTCATCTCAGCTTGCCTTGACTTGTTCCCTGCCCTAGTATGTTTCCTCTTCCAACTTTCCTCCACTTGTTGGACATGGACCATAAGTCTAGAAAGTCCCATCCTGTCATGCAGCATAGCTACCCTACACTTCTCCTCGAGATTCTCAGCAATCTTAGATCCAGTGTAAGCGGTAGGATTCATCCTCGTGAAGTCCCTTAACCTACTAGCCATGGAGTTGGAAAGTGGGTTATTCCTGGGAGCACCTTGTTGCTCTGCCTGGGCTGTTATAGCCTGAGCTTGTAAGGTGATGACTTGGTCCATCTGTACAAGGGTTGTCCTTACTTCTCCATCTGTCAACCCAGCTGGGTTAAGAGACATCTCCATTTCAGCAACTAGGGCCTGGGAAGGAACTTGGTTTCCACCAGCAACTGCTTCTCCTCTTCCCCGATCAACGTTCCTTCTTGTGTTCATTTTTTGAAAAAGTAGAATTGATGTTAGATACTCTCATAACACCAAGGAATCAGACATTAGAGATGGAACAACAAGATCAGAAGAAGGGAATTTTCCTATGTATCATGTAGTCTTTAATTCAGGATAGTGGTACACTTCACTACCATGACTTAAAAACTACTCAATGTGGTTGATGTGAAATTAATATTCTCAGAATTTAACCTAGGGCTCTGATACCAACTTTGTCACGACCAGAATCTAGACCCCAGACGAGACCGGCATCGTCGACCTCTCAGAGGTTGCAGACAAGCCTACATACGTCTTTCTTACTTCATCTAGGTTAACTTTAGCAAAAAATTTGAAACTTTTGTTTCTTAATGTACATGTATAAATTTTACTTAACATCATAGGCGTTCACAAATCAACCATCTAATAAAGAGATAATCAAATAAAAAAATCAATTCATAATTTTATAAAAAGTATTTTTGCCAAAACAACACCAATACAAAGTTTGAACAAAAGCGGAAACAAACACTAGTGGAGCATGCCCCACTAGTTATAGCCTACATCTAAGCTAGATAATAATGATATACATCCTCGAAAGCATGAGGGCCTACTAAGTCCGGATAAAAGCTCCACGTCCGAATAGTTGCAACGTCAACCTGTAAGCTCTAGCTTCCACCTGTGCCTGAACCTAAAATTGCAGAATTGTATGGGATTAGTTCACATTTGTACTAAGTATGGGTATATGCAAGTTCACACCAAGGACATGCATGAGTAAGAACAACTCTTTCCTAACAACATGATTCAGGAAAGTCAAGTCACTGGACTTGTCAAAATGGGATCAGGAAAGTTAGTGAGCTTTCCGAATTTGGATTAGGAAAGTTATGCCATGAGAGTAGCATGCATCGTCATACTTTTCCAACTTCCAAGGGAAGTATGATTGTACACCGATAAACACAATATCAAACACGAAGTTTATATTATGTCCCGTCTGACATGAGGTGCAAAAAATGAAATCATCTATCTTTATTTGTCAACTTTCATCCATTCTTCATGTGTATGTTTTACGGCGGGAAACCCCTAGTCTTTCAGGTAATCCATCACCTAGTTGCATGTTGTCATCGGACTCAAATAATCACCATAATCTCGTCAAAGTCGTTCTAATTGACCTCCAAGTATCATCTATGGAGCAATTGATTACTCTAATGGTCGGAAATTCATTCCAAATAGACTGCAGGTAGTCATTATTCCACTATCGGTGAGATTGTTAGTATCCAAAATAAGTGACACCCCAAAAACTTTTCGGGAAAACAGAATTTAACACCCCCCTCACTATACACGTTAGTCTCTTCAAAAATTTAATTCACTTAGTGTCATGATTATGCAACTGAACTTCATCTCCTAGTATTGATTTATATTCTATTTTCCTATGCCTCGTCCAAAGATTTATATTTTTAATTTATATTGGAAAACAATTTGACATAAATGGAATTTTCCAAATTATTAGATTATTAATAAATTTTTCCTCAAGCCCATAACAATATATGGGGACTGGGCTTGTAAACAACCGATTCATCGTATTCAAGGACATCTAGGGAGCAGTCCAAAAAACAAAAAAAAAAAAAAAAAAAAAAAAAAAAAAAAACAATCTTTTCTTTTAAACTATTGCCAATTTAAAAATTGGAATGAAATAAAAAAAATAAGAATTATAACATTACACTCCGAAATTTATACCCTCCATAGTAAGAGCTTTCCAATATGGAAGCGTGATATCTCTATGGAAGGGACGGTCATCGTGAAGAAACTCCGAACTTTTATTGTGTTTAACTAATTGTTCTCTTCTCTTCTCTTAGTACCTCCCAAAAACTATTCAATTCTTGAGGATACGGGAGAGAGAGGATGCGGCGGTAAGGTGGGTGATACCCACAAATATTTTGTGGATATGCTACGATCTTGAGGATCTCTCCCACGGATCTAGAAACTCGTGTTCAAGTTCTTCTTACAGTTTCTTGACGTCCATAATAGGCTAGATTTTGCACGAAGTCGGGTAGTATATCTTCACCTTTACTTTGTACCCCTTGTAAATTGTTGAGTAAACATCAATACGCCTTAATCTTGGAGGGTTGAATGAATTAATTCAGAGTTAGTTACGTTTAACATGATAAGGAGTTTCATTAAGTAATTGTTAACCTTGTGTGATTTTTGGGTGGGATGTTGAAGGGAAATGAGTGGTGTGTAATTCGGGTTCCAGTGGAAACCTGCTTGAAAGAGCTTCCGATGGGAATGAATGATTATTGTTTGTCCATTTTTTTTAACTTCCTAGGCATTCTAACTACTCGATAGTGAACTTGATAATTTCATGTTAGGGGATTGTAGGGGCTTAATGTTAGAAGTGATTATTATTTACTATGTCGAATCGATGAAGGTGACCATTTTTACTTTACTAAGTTAATTCACAATTGTGTTTTGATGGTTATCTCGAGTACCATTATGTACAATATCATATGTAGGCTCATCACCATGTGTTGTGTTGTAGTAATAGTTGGATCAGGGTTACACATGGGTGGTCAAAATACTAATTGGTGTCTGTTGGGGGGTAGCACGCCTTGTACATTTCATATCAACCTTTTGTATGTGTGCTTCCAAGTGAGAGGACTAGTTTTACCTACTATTGTAATGAATTGTTACATGTTTGTCCATGAGTGACCCGTGATTTGTTGTTTAAATACTGGGATGGTTCTTTTTGACGAAGAATTACCTGTTACAACAGTTGTAGAGTGGATGTCTTAGAGATTCTTGATGGTAGTGTTTAGACACCCAATTTGACCCTAACCAAATTTAATTTATATTCTCAAGCTTCTCTAATTTTCAAACAATTTGAAATAATTGTTTTGGAAATAAAAAATACTTTCAAATTTATTTTCAAGGCATTTGGTCATTTTTCATATAGATTATATATTTTTATATTTATATATTTAACATTTTTATGATATTTAAGAAAATCAATTTACCAATCAAAAATAAAGGAATGTAATTTTAATTGAGTATATTTATTTTCTCTACAAGAAAATTGACTAATTCATGAATTTATTGGTATAGGGCACTCATTTATTTCAAAGTAATTATTTTATCTTGTTTAATATATGCTACTCGATTAATTAATTTTAATTCGTATTGAATCGTTTTCTCAAATTCAATTTCTTGAGAAATACATTATTTGGGCCCATATTTAGGCCTACTTTCTACAATAAATCACCTCACAATCTAGTTATTTTTCCTATTTTTCTCATGCTGCGCCCACTGTACTTATTTTCTTCCACAAAGAACGCAGGCGACTCAGTTTTATAACGCGCCCCTTTTTCCACTCTTCTTCTTCTTCTCTTTCTTCTTTCTTTTTCTTCAACACAAAACACAACCAACAACAACCAGAAACAACACAACATCCTCCAACCACCACACACTCCAACAGAATGAGCACTAATTCCCAATTTCATCATTAGTTTTGTCCTCTTTCTCTTCTCCTTAATAATCCTACTCTCCACATGCGTAGCAGGCACGAGACGAAAGGCACTTCAAGCTTCCAGCAATGCATTCATCAATGGAAATATCCTTCCATTTGCGATTTTCTTTTCCATTTCATTTCAATTTGTACTGTTCGTATGTTTTTCCATCCACTGGAGCGTTATCCATAAAGAATTTTTTTTATAAAAATTGTTCCTCTCACGTCGAAAATACTCTCAGAATATGGAGATTTTTGGTGCTATGAAGCCCCCTCTCCTCAATATTCAACTACGATTTTGAGACTTGAGAGTTCCCCTAAAAAGGTTTTTGGAATTCTTTTCTCTAGCCGTTTAAAAAGTTTGAAAATTTTAAGTTTGTGTTCGATTTGAAGAGGTGGATCTTCTCCGTCCAACTTGTTGTTCGGTTCGCTTCGACCAAAACCAGGTAATCTTCTTTTTTAGAACTTTGTTTTTTACTCCGTTTTGTATAGTTTATCATTTTGGGTTGTATTTTTGTGTAAAGTATTTAATTACATTTTCGGACAAAGGAGCCTAAAATACCCTTGAGTATTGAAAATGGTATAAAATTACCCCATCCATGCCTATTGACTCCAAAATTTCCTTCTTATCTACCTATTGGCTCTAAACTAACCCTTGTCATCGTCTATCTTTCGGTTAAAAATTGACCACTTATTTAGTGTTTTAAATTAAACTCTTTAAATATTGTTTAAAATACTTGGCGTTCAACTTTAATTAAAATTAAATTTTCTAATAATAATTAATAAATCAACCCATCATCCCACTCATTATTAACTAAACGCCACACCCAATTACATAATTCAATTCTAATATCAAATCGCCATAAACACACTAAAACATGATGAAATTATAGATTCTGAAATGACTAAAAAATTATTCTAGTCCGAATCGAAACCCCAATTAATTTTGGTTGAGCCGCTTATTTAGGAAGACACTTTCAATAGATTTCTCTTTCAAAAAATTGAATTAGAATTTATGATCAAAGGTAAAGAAGTAATACTTCCCGAATTAATTCATGCACTTTTTTTAAAATATAATTTTATAAAAATTTTGATTTGTTTGAAAATTTTAATATATATTTTGAAAAATAATTACCTATGAAGTAACATCACATATTGAGACCGTAAAGATCGTCAAGAAGAACATGAGTCATACTTTTAACTATTTGTAATTTTTTCTTTAGAACTTTAATGTTGCTAATTTACTTCTATCGATATATTCACCTAATTTTTTTTAAATACCCAATTGGTAATATCTTTTCTAAACTGTTGCATTAATAATGTGAACGGTTTATTAATATCTGACAGGAGTTTAAATTAGTAATGGGTGGGGTAGTGGAATTGATTTATAAATTATACTAGAATTTAAATTATAAAACAAATAGTTTAACACATGTATTTAAAAGAAAAAAATTTTAAATCGTTTTAAATTTAAAACATTAAATAAGTGATCAATTTTTTGAACCAAAAAGTGGATGACAAGGGTATTTTGGAGCCAAGAGGTGGGTGAAAGGGTATTTTGGAGTCAATAGGTGGATGGAGATAATTTTTGTACCATTTTCAATACTTTGAGGGTATTTTATTTTAGGCACTTTTCCCATACATTTTTTCTGATGCTTAAATGTTATGTTTCTTTCCTGTTTTTTGTTAATATGAACGTGTAGTTTACTTGGTCAACTTAAACTGGAATTTTTTTTATTTCTTCTTTTCTTTCCATTGATTATGCACTGTGCTAGTTCTGATTAAATTGTATGTCATTGAGTCAGGTAGTCATAGATTTGTGGTGTCTGTAATCCTCTGAAATAATGTTCAGTGGGTATACTTAGGATCCATGTCAATGTTAAGATTTTTTTTCTGCCTAATAAAGTCATCTTCTGTATTATGACTATCACATATCCTTTCTGTCAAAGCCTGATTCTTCTTCAATCTGTTTTACCAAGCCTTAAGTTGGAGCATCTACTGATTCATTTTTTTTTTAAAAAAAAAACCTATATCTTGCTGCAGTATTAATCTAAGATCGACTCTGTCCAAATGATGACTTTTGAATGAAATTGAGTTTGTTTGTGTTAGCATTATCTGTTAGCTTTCTCTTGTTATTGATCAAGGTTCGGCATGCTTCTTACATTTTGTTAGGTTATTAGCATTTAATTATGATATTTAACATATTAAATTCTGATTGGAGTTATAAGAATGAACGTTGGTTAGCATTTGTGTCTTAAACACCAAGTTAATCTCTATTCATCTTTGACTTGGTAGCCATCTAATGCCATTAGTTTGTTGACTTTATTGGCTGAATTAGTTTGCAAGATAAAAACATTCCAATAAACATTGGAATTGATAACTTCTACACATCATCCATTAGCATTTGGTGTAGTCCATCACTTTAGTTCATTCTTAATTCCTTCCCTCCATTACTCTTTTTAACCTACGTAATCTATGTAACTCCTATTGTAACCTATGTAACCTATAAAACTCCTAAGAACCATTATCTTCACTATTTACTACCTCCATTATCTTCATATTCATTGCTAGGAAACTTCTTGAAGTATAAAATATTGTGATTTCATTTTGTTTGTACACACAACACACAAGAGAAAAATATAGAGTGAAGATAAAGTCAAAAGAGAGTTATTATTAGTTGAAGGGGAGATGTCTTTTTGGGAGCTTTAGCTCAACTCTTGTCCAGAGTTGTTATCTTTTGTGTATAGCTCTGTTGTATCCTGGAGGGGACAAGTCAAAGAGAACTATTGTTTGACCAGTGAAAAAACGTTTGTTGCAGTGGACTTGAATCCCTTAAAGAAGCGATATCCGTGCCTCATCCTTGAACAGATTTATTTTCTCATTTTTTTTTCAATTGTATCTTTTATTTTTTGTTATCTCAGTAGTTTTTCACATAACAATTTAAGGTGATTCAAAGATAGTACAATTGAAAAAACCATGGAAGTCAATATGGGAAGAGCCTTAAAAAGCCATTTTTCGGTTCAATGGTAACCATTTTAGAGATGGAAGGGTAAAGTACGTTCTACTTAAGTCTTCTCAATGTTTCTTATGTGTTTAACTGAGAAAACTCCTAATAAATAAGACAACACCTCTATGAATAATGATGGAACTTTTCTCATCTAGAAAAGTGGAAAAGTGTTACGCGAGATTCTTATAATGTTGGTACTTATATTCTTAATGTCTGTCTGATAATTTTATGATTATTAATGACAGAACTTACTCTCAGTGCAAAGAAAATTGAAAAGAGCTTTTTAGAGTAAGTATGATCCCGAAGAGGCAGGGGGGGAGCAGAAAATATGCGTCTAGTAGATTTTTTCATTTTTCAAATGGTGGACATAAATCGGTGTAGAGCAGCTCAAAGACGTTATCATGATTGTTGGAGAGCTTAGGTCCAAAGAGGTAAAATTGAAGATAACCGATGTTTGGTGCATAGTAGCTAAACTTTGACCTTCTTGGAAGGAATTTCAAAAAACTAACGCGCCACAAACAACAGAACACTTCTCTTGAAACCTGATATTAAAATCCGCATGAAAAAAAGTAGCAAGGGGCCAAGATGCACTTTTACAACAAAAGAACATATCCACAACGGGTAAATTTAATTACTTCGAATAATCTACTACTCCTCGAACCACAAAATACTTCTTAGAAGCCTAAGAAGAAAAAATTCAAGAAAAATAGTGGTAGAACCTCCCAAAAAAAATAATGGTGAAAATCACCAGCACAAAATCAACAAGTTTCAGAAAAGGTAACCAAGCTTGTGTTGTGGCAATAGTGGGCATATTTCTAGATTTTGCAGATTCCAGAAACGTGGTCCTAAACCTCAACAAGCTTAATCGAATAACCTTTTGTGGCGTGATTACCGCATAAAACATGGTTGAGAATGTTGATGGATTGGACTGATTCTGGTGCAAACCGTCATGTCTATTTGAAAAAGACGGTTTTAAAAAAAATATACTTATTTGAGGAGCCCAAAATCATCAATGCTTGGGATGCTCACACTACTCAGTGCTTGGAAGAGAGATTTGATGTGTTTTACTGTTTGGAAGGGTATTAACATTGATATGTACTTTATACTCATCTAATATAAAAAAAATTGATGTATCTAGTTTTTTCTTCTTAATAAAGTAGGCTTTAAAAAGGTTATTGATATATCAAGATATGTATTAGTGAAGAAAGATTTTTTGTGGGGAAGGGTATGCATGTGCTGAGATGTTTATGTTGAATGTTGAAATGAATAAAACTTATACTTCTTTTTTCTAGCTTTCTTCTACATTTTGGCATGCTCGTTTGTGTAATATTATGATCGTTATGTTGGAATCATGAGTATTTAATATATCCCATCTGTTAAAATATTTTTGAAAAGTGTGAGGCTTGTAGTAAGTCAAGATCACTAAAAGGCCTCATTTAAAAAGTTGAAAAAAACCGTTTGTTAAAATTAGTTCACACTGATATTTGCGAACTTGGTGGAATTCAAACTGTGCAGTAATAGATATTTTATCACTTTCATTTATTATTTTTCTAAGTTTACATATGTTTACTTGAGAAAATTAAATTATGCTTTTGAAAATTTCAAAATTATCTCAATGAGTTGAAAATCAGTTTGGAAGAAAAATAAAAAGAACAAGAAGTGATAGAGGCAATGAATTTGAATAAAATGGGTATTTAATTCTTTTGTTAGATCATTGAGAATATTCACGAAACTACTACTCCTTACTCTCTTCATCTAATGGAGTGAGAGGAAGAAAATAAACTTTTTGTTTAATGACTAATTCCCAGCTTATTGAGTCCACATCCCCTTTTAAATTTTTGGGGTAAAGCTATCTTTACTATTTATATGTTTTGAATCGTGTGCCTCATAAAAAGTCTAATTTTGACACATTTTAATTAGAAAAAGGTTACAAGCCAAGTTTATGGATATCTAAGAGTTTTGGGGTTGTTTAGCTTTGTGAGGCTAAATGGATCCCAAGATTACAAAGGATGACTAAGAAAGTTACTACTCTTGTGCTTTTCTTGGTTATGCTTCAAATAGTGTAGCCTATATAGTTTTTTTTTATCTTGAAGATAATATTGTGATAGAATTAGGTGAACGATTTTTCTTCTTGAAAACACGTTTCCCTTTTGATCTAAAATAATGGGGGTCAAGGAATTGAACAAAATATTTTGGTCACTACTGAGTTCTTCTACTTCTACTTTCGAAAAATCATGAAGTTTATGAATTTTCAGATAAAAGAAGTAAAATAGCTAGAGTAGAAAATTTTTTTGGTCTATTTCTTATGTGTTTAATGTTGAATATGACCCTCTAACTTTAAAGAAGCATTATCATTACATGATTCTATTTTTGGAAAAGATGTAATGATAGAATGAAATTTCTAATTTTCTATAAAACTTGGAAGTTAGTTGATTTACCCTCGGGTTGTAAAACAATGGTTGCAAATGGGTCTTAAGGAAAAAGTTGAAATCAGATTATCTATTGAATAACATACAAGGCTAGGCTAGTTTGCAAAAGGTTTAACAACTAGAAGGCCTGTTATTTTTTGATACTTTTTCTACTGTTACAAAATTACATCCATTAGACTTTTAGTTGCCTATAACTGCAATTTTTGATTTGCAAATTCGTCAAATGGATGTAAAACGCTTCTCTAAATGGAGATATAAATGAAGAAATTATATGAATTAAACCCGAGTGTTTTGTTGAAGTAAGCCAAGAAGCAAAGTATGTAAACTTATAATCCATATTGCTTGAACAAGCACCAAAACAACAGCATGATAAGTTTGATTCCTGCATGATGATACAGTTGGTTTTAAAAACAATTGAGTGTGATAAGTGCATCTATCACGTCTTTGAATAATTAACTGCGATTATTGCCTATTGTTGATGATTTGTTGATATGTCGCTCCAACATGAATGTTATTGATGAAGCTAAAAGTGTTGTTAGAAGTTATTTGGATATGAAAGATCATGGTGATACAAATTGTTATTCTTGGAATAAAAATAACAAGAACATGTGATGGAATTTTCCTTGACCAATCACATTAAGTTGAAAAATATTTAAAAATATAACTTGCATGATGCAAGCATGTTGTAACTCCTTTTGATTCAAGGATTCACTTATTTACTATTGAAATGAAAATGATGTGATAATCAAAGGAATATGCTAGTATAAATCGTAGTTTGGATATGTGATTGATTACACTAGGCCTTGATATTGCATATGCAGTTTTGAGTACTTGGCAGGCTTTACAAGAAAGTCAGGTAATGAACAGTGGACTTCTTTAACAAGGTTATGATGATATTGATTGGAACGAAATATTGTGGTTTGTTTTTAAAAAAAATATCCTCCTGTATTTAAAGGCTTTTGTGATGCAGATTTGAAAACACTTTCATCATGTGATTCCCTGTTCTACCACTGGTTATGGTTAATTTATTTATATTAGGTGGTGGTGCTGTTTTTTGGAGATCAAAAAGCAAACTATAATTGCTAACCTCTAACCGTGGAGAATAATCTAATTGGCCTTTAGCCTTGAGCTAGTGAGGAGCGCGATTGGTTAAGAGATTTATTGTTTTATCGTCCTTATTTGGAAGAACCAATTTCCTCCTATTTTACATTTATTGTGATAGCACCGCTTCAATTTGAAGAAGTTCAAATTGTTATTACAACGGTAAATCCATACCTATAAGGAGGAAAACACAGTAATGTAAGATTGTATTTGACAAATGGTACCATTAATGTCGATTATGTCAAATCATGTGATACTCTTGCTGATCCTCTTACTAAGGCATTAACAAGAGAAAATGTCCTGGTCACATCGAGGGGATGGGTTGAATCCTATAATTTCCTTGAGCCATATATGAGAAAACGGAACCTGGAACTAGAGATCCTATAACCAGTTTTCAAAGGGAAAAACTAATCATAGGTGACTTGGTTGTGAAAAATGTACTATCTTTTTATTCCCTCACCTAATGATGTGATTGTGCATTATTTCCTATAGTTTAATGAAGGTTGAGTTTGATAAAACTCTTAATGAATATCTGTATCCTGTATTGGTAGAGGAGTGTTATCTTACAGGATCACTCTCGACACATTTCACCTAGTGATGGTGGAAGTAGGTCGCTTCCTATGAGAATGGGCTTACTTTTCAAATGCAATCCATGAAACCCGGGATAACACTGACCATAGCGTGCCTGGCTGTTAAAGCTCATGTCAACACCTGTGATTATGTATGGGAGCATGTATATTTTATTTCCCTTAGCAGCATAGTTCAGGCCGGACCACTACGACTCTGGAGTCAAAAAGTTACTGTTTAACTAAGTGGAGGTTCACTGAAGAGCACACGTTCATAGCATAGTAGTCCTTCCTTCACTGATATCTCTTTAATATAATATTAAATCAGTGGGATAGTTAGGTTATGACATTTTAATCTTATATTTAACTATTACCAATGGGTTTCATTTTGAGTTATAAGATGACCATGGTATAGAATTTGTGTCTAAACTACCAATTTAAATCATGCTTATTCATACTTGACTTGGAGCCATGTAATTCCATTTACTTTAAAGCTTTTATTGGCTGAATCCATTGAGACAAAACTTCCAATAACCTTGGAATGGATAACTTCTACATCATCCTTAATGCCATTGGTTCCACACTTTTTTCATTCTTACTTCCTTTCCTTACTCTTTGTAATCTATGTGCCTATGAAGTCCTATTGTGCCTAATGAAACTCCTAAGGCCTTTACTTCAACTATTTACTACGTCCATTATCTTATATTCATTTCCAGAGACTTCCTTGTATTCAAATAGTGGTGGTATTCATTTGATTTGGTACACACAACACACACCAGAGAAAAATATAGACGTAGAACGAGTACAGTATATACAAAAGAGTTAGTTTAGTTTGAAGGAGGTGTTCGTTTTGTGGAATTTTAGACTCAAATCTTGTCCAGCGTTGTTGATAGGCTGGTGGTATCCTGGGATCACAAGTCAAAGAGAACTACTCTACTGCTGGACCGTGTAAAAACATTTGTTGCATTGGACTTGAAATCTCCTTAAAGAGAGCGAGATATCCACTCCTCATCTTGAAGAAATTACTTTTCTTGTACTTTTTTTTATTGTAATCTTGTATTTTTTTGTTATCTAGTACGGTTTTCGTCACTAACACATTTAAATTATTTTGTATTATTTGATCAAGCTAGACAGGTGGTTCAATTTCTTTTCCTTGATTTGTTCATGTGAATTAAGCAAGATTAATTTCTCTTTCATAATTTCAGATTAAGCTCTCACATGAAGTTTGTTAAGCTTATGCTTGGCTTGTTTTGAATAATTTTACTTAGTTTGCATATTTAAACTCTATGATGTCAGTTTTTCCTATCGTTGACCTTTACATTTATCACCACCACCAGTTAATCAATTGATTTCTAAATCTTTTTATTGCTTCCAACGAGACCAATTATTCTATGTCTCTAACCATTGTTAGAGAATCAATTCAAATGAGATTTCCAAAGTTCTTAGTTATTATTTCTGTTTTATTTTGCTTGTAGTATAAGAGTTATGTTCTTTTATATGTTTATATCCCTTTTAAAACTGTCTCTTTTTCCAAACCCTTTGCCCTATATCTCCATAAGGGTGTCTTGTTTTGTTGGTTTCTCAATGGTGTCGGCTCCTAAAATATCATTTGAATAGTCTTATGTTAATCTGCTTGTCTCAATCATTATATGGTTGCTGTATACCGTTCGTCACAGAACATAATTTGCTTGCTCAACTTTATTTCTTTTCATTCAAGGTATCTCTGTTTTGATTGTGTTTGAATGTGAAAGTATCTCTACACATGGGCTAANATCTATTTCGCCCGAGCACATAACATTTACACATAGCACATAATCATTTTTTGCATATAAACATAACTCCTTCATACATTTCATGCTTATACCATGAGCCTTGGAATCATGACTTGACATTAAGAAACTTTCCCAAAATGAGGCTCACATATGGGACCTCACTAGGGCGCCTCCTTTAGCAACACAAATTATTGCTCATTCTTCAATTCATTCGTCCTTCATTTATTTCTTTCATAGCTAGTGTAAAACACCAGCTATACCTAGGATGTAGTTTAAGAACTTTATCGGGTCGCTATCAATGACAAAATAACCTCTGTCATTACTTATAGTCTAGATCACTTCTTGATCATCCTATCCTAAAACCTTCTTGGTACATTCAATTTTCCATTATGTAATCATTTGACGATGGCCTCATTCATTCATTAGGAACTTAACTTTAACCGACATGAGTTCGTTGAGACATGAAATCCAGTGTCTACCCTACAAAACCGAAAAGAGGTTTCATAACGGCCAATGTGACTGAAACATGCTAGCGTACGGGGAATTGAACTCCGCAGATCTTATATTGGCAGTATAGGGTCGAATACTAGGAGATATAAGGAGACCTATACCCATGCATGATGGAGTCCTAATCTCAATAAAGAATCACGTGAACCCTGACCTTTCCCGAAAGAAGGCATCAACACCATTCATAGGCTAGTCTATTGTTTTCAATTATAAAGTTCCATTCCATCACTCTACGTCATGGAAGCCTGGCTTCTAGTATGAGCACATCATATCGTCAATAGATGATTTCTCATTCATCATTAGTATTAAGTGTAATAGTTAATCTCATACTTTCTTAGATTGTTTATTTCTCTTCTTAACTTACAACTCTCATAGGTTAGTAACATTTTGGTAACATTTACGTAGGCTCTTTGAGATTTCTCTCATCTTTTTATATTAGCCTCACTTATCATGTTGTCACCACATCATTAACTTTAGCAAACTTTCTCTTCATAATTAACTCACCCCTTATTACTGATGTTTCATATTCATCATATGCCAATCACTTGGCCATTTGTTTGTTTCACACTCTTACTTAACCCTTATAAGGTTTGATAATTTCATTAATAATATTCATTTCAATTGTATGCCAATTGCCCTGGCAACTTTAGTTGTTTTCCACTCGTAACTAACTCTTCTTAAAAAGGGTTTCATAATTTCATTGCATATATTCATTTCATCGTATTCCATGAACTTGGCCATTTAGTAGTTTTACACTCATCCTAGTAAATCCTTCATATCGGTAGCCCTACAGGGCAAGACCCCCAATTTCCTAGATCAAATAATCCCAAGTATTCGTTAGCCCTACTGGCAAGACCCAAATTTTCCTAGATCAAATAACTCCCCATGTTAGTTCGCTTTGTCTGTCGTAAGGGTTCAAGTGCCCTGGTTTACGCTCATCAATTCCGTGTGAACCCCGGTCTAATCGTACTTATTCTAGACACAGAATTGTCATTATTTTAGCATAGCCATTTTTTATTAGGGTTGTTACATATGTTATGAAAATAAATCATTTTAGAGTAGCTTTGGGGTTGCTTAGGTAGGCCTTGAAGAGGGGGGTATAGGTGTTCTCTTCAATGTCTACTCAGATTAGTCTTAGAGTAATTCCTAAGGTAGAAGGTTAATTCATGACTGGGCAAATATTTCCTAGGTATTCTATAAGAATTCTCATGAGGTTTGCTTGAAGGATTGTATGGGCCGTTCCTTTCATAAATTTACTCTGAACCTTAGAATCACCTTTGGTAGGAGGCCACATGTTTGTGGTGTTTTGATGTATCTTGATGCTATATTATGTCATATGAGTTTGCTTTAAGTTCATTGTAATTTTACCTAAAATTTCTATAATTGCGATGACTTGGAATGTTCTTATATTTGGCTGTTTGGTGTTTAAATGTGCTTCTTTAATGTATGAATTTTAAACCTAAAGACCATATTTTTGAACTCAAATTCCCCTTTATCATATTTTATGCATTCTGTCAAACTTAGTACCTGCATTGTACTAATCTATACTTTTTGTCTATAGCTAAAGATGTGATTAGCAGTGAGGGTGTCTTGAAGCAGACCTTGGAATCTAGCTCTTTCAATTCAAGTGAAGTATGTACTACACTTGACTCGAGGAGACATAACTATCTTTAGACTCTTTTAACCAAATAATGTAATAGACTGAGTTTTACATTTTGATTTGATTGTACGGCCATGTTCGAAGTATCAATTTGTCTAAGATTTGTGACTTGAGATTAACTATATCCTTATGTTTTTAAATGAAAGATATTTTGAAGAACTATTTTTATGTGAAAAGTTTTAATTCCACACTAATTTTCATACCTGTAGCAATGAACATTTCTAGGGCTTGTACAAGACCTCCCAAGTCCAAGTAATCGTGTTCGATTATAGAATACCCTAATTCGTAGGAAAGGGCTACTCTCCGGTCCTTCAATGGGACCCCCTCTCAAGCCTATTGTCTTTCATTATTTTTACCAAGTTGGACCACATCCTTGAGTTAATAGGAGGCTGATCGGCTTTCATTTGAAATCACCCCTATAGCAGACAAAAAATCTTATACAACCTCATCAAGACAGTTTTGGGGGTCTTCATTCCAACCTTAGATACTTAACCCAAAGAATGCGAGGATAATCCCTTAAAAGTCCTCAAGAAAGAAGCCATATATTAGCCTTTGAATCCACCCATCGTGCAACTTCCCCGGTTTGGTTGAGCCGACCATGAGGAGCTTGAGTATTCATGGCTTGAGCCAACTTTACTAAAGTTATCCTTTATATATCCCAACCATCCTCATAGTCGGGGATTGAACCGAAGATTTGGTAACCAGAGGAGCTGTTCTTTGGAGGAGGTTGGGTATCTTGGGGAGGAACTCCCAAATAACCCTTCTCTTCTTCAACTCTTCTGGTGGCTTCCTTCTAGTAGTCATAGCCTATATCACAAGAAAAGGGTTCTAATAAAAGGACACCTAGAGTAAACTCTTAAGAGGGCACGACTTTAAGAATACAAAAAAAGTGAGAATTTCCTAAGCCTCACATATCCATCTCGTTCATAATGTGGCGGCGCTTCAACAATCATGCACAAGACTCTACATATATTTGGTTTTTGTGAGACATCATTCCTATGATTATTAAACATACATGCTCTAATCTAATTTGTCCATGACCCTGAGCACCCCTAGACTAAACGGCGTCTTCGTCCTCGAAGGCTTAGAAAAGCCCTTAGCATACATCAGGCCTTTTATCGGATAATACAGAAAAAAAATTAAAACTTTACTATAAATTCACAAATACTTCTTATATCTAAAAAATAGTCGACAATTCATCTCACACAAACCAGCTAACATAAGAGTACAAGATTTGGGAAATATACCTTACCAAATACAATATGTCTCATACGAGACTAACAAACGTAGTCTTACAAGATAGGGAATAGAACAAAGTCGTTAGACTAATCACTAGCATGACTAACGGTCGGCTTCTCCTTAACTTGAGGATTCAGCACCAACTTGTGGAATCTATCCAAGCTTCTTGAAAATTGGTCTTGACACCCTTCAATGGCCCGCACTACTACATTATTGTCGTAATAGAAGAGGAATATGTTTTAAGTACAACAAACCACAGTCTAAGTATTGGAAACATATGCAAGGTAAAACCTTTGAAAATATGCCCAAAAGGACATTTTGTTTATAACTGTCCAGTAAACTTTAAAATCTTTAATTCACATTCCATAACCTATACAATTTCATAGCATAAACGACAATAAAACATTTCACATTCGTATTCCAGAGTCACAAATCATAATAAAGCCACAAACCAACATTTCATGTTTTAGATTAATTTCATCAAAGCATAACCAAACCAAACCTTACTCATACTCCCAATCCCCATCAACTAGTTCAATATTATTGTGAAGCCTCATAACCCAACATATAACACCACATCATGTAAATAGTCATCATCATCCATAGAAATTTAGACAATCATGTTCATACATGAAATAACATCATATTAAAGATCACTATGTCACTTTCATTTCATAACATAAGTATATAAGATTCTTCTCCCTTTTCTCTATTTCTCCTGAACTCTCATCCGAATGAGTCCGATGGAATCTCCTCTCTCGCATTTTCCTCTTTCCGAGTCAATCTCTCTTAAGTTGGTGAAGAAAGAAGCTATTATTATTGGGTTAAAACTCAAGAAGACAGCAACATCAATAGCCTAAAAGGCTTGAAAATTGGAGATACAAGAAAGCCAATTTCAATAAAGAAGTAGTAATGGTGACTAATCGTTCCTGGACCAAAAGTCCAAAATCTCTTAAATTTTGTCATTTTAATGTGTTGGACGTGTTATATCTATTATATTATTTGTTTACTACCCTTTATAATTCAGGGAATCCTTGGGGAGACATTTTTATTCAAGTTTTCAAACTCGAAACTCATTTTAATTTAGCTAATCTAAGTTTATAGAATGATTTGAGAACCTTTTATGTTCTTTCATAGTTATTGAAAAACATTGAATCCACGTTTCTAAGTTTGAACTAACTATTTAGTTCAAATTTTTAATAGGATAAAATTGTTAAGTTTCTTAATTAAGGTGTCTTTAAATTTAACTTAAGACTTTAGATGAATGACTAAAGGATTTTCTATATCCTTTCATAGTTGTTAAACAAGGTCCCTTGATCCATGTTTGTGAGTTTGAATTAATTGTATGGCTCAAAACATGACTATGGATAAAAGATTCAAGTTAGATTTATTCTTGAGATTTTTAGAAGTATCAAAAGATTTTCATTCAAGTTTTCAACAAGACTTTTCTTTAGTAATTTAAGTTCTCTTTAAAAATTAGCCAAACTTTCAAATCTGTCGGTCAATCGTAGGTTAGCGGATTTTTGCCTAAACTTTCGTTAGAGAATTGTTTGAAACCTTACCCGACTCTGGTATCATTTAAATTATTTTCTTTCAAAAAATTCATTTTAAATGGTTTTTTTAATATATCCTAAAAAATTAATTGGCGACTCCTAAATTAGAATTTTTTCAACAAAACTTAACAAAATTGCCAAAGTTGCAAAATTGGTTTTGAAATCTTTATTTTTCAAAATCGGATCATAACAGGGTTACTTGAAAGACATGAGTTGAGCAGGGCCAAGGTAAGTTTATCCTATTCTAATCAAGCTTAAGTTGTTGTTTTTCATTTCAACTCGCATACTCGTATATTCAATGTACTGATGTCAGTTGGCCTGCATCGTCTTATGATGCAGAGACAGGTAACCAAGATCAACATCCGGTGCATCGTTGATCCCATTTGAGAACTCGGAGTCAGTGGTGAGACTCCTTGCATTTCGGAGGATCCTTTTTATGTGTTCCGGTCTTTCTCTTTCAGAATGTTATAGGATATGTCCCAATATTAATCAAAGTATTTTTAGAGGCTTCATAGATGGATAGTCAGTTAATTCAATTGAATCTCTTTTATTTCAGATGTTATATTTTGAGACTTACATGCCAGTTTGTCCTAGACGTTGATTTCGGTATTTATAAGAATGTGTCTAATTTTATCATTGATTTAAGTAAGTCATGCCAAGGGTTCGCTCAAGGCAAGAATTGATCATTAGGTGCCGTTCACGTCCAAGGTGTAGGCTCGAGCATGATAAGCTTGGTATCAGAGCACAAGGTTCAAGAGTATTAGGAAGTCTATGTAGTTGTGTTTGTAGAGTCTTTGTCATTAGTGTGAAGCATGCCACATCTATGATTAGGAGACGACAACATTTAGTAATTTCTTACTTTCTTCATCTTTTTTTCGTGCGTTAGAATTTATCACTAAAAGGTCTCTCTCTAATTCGTGCTTGCGCACGTTTCAAATCATCATGCCTCCATGAATAGCAGTTAGAGGTTTTCCAGCCAGCAGAAATGTAGAGGAGCCAGAGGTACCGAATTCACTAAACACGCAACCTCAAGGATAGGTCACCAATGCTGAGTTCCATAAGGCTATGCCTTTGAATGCTAAGAGAAACGGTGACTAACGAAGTTTTGGTAAACAAAGAGGAGTTCGGCTAGAAGAGGTTGACACCTCGAGAATTCATGAGTTTATGAGAACAAATCCTCCCAGTTTCACCGGTTAGAGCACTAATGAGGACCGAGAAAACTTTGTGGAAGATTTGAAGTAGGTGTTTGATATGATTCATGTGGTTTATACTGAAAGGGTTGAGCTAGCTGCATACCAACTGAAGAATGTGGGTAGGACTTGGTTAAATCTGTGGAAAATGGGTAGAGATGAGGATGCACCACATCCGAGTTGGACTTGTTTCAAAGAGGTTTTCTTGTGGCATTTCTTTCCCCAAGAACTAAAGGAGGCAAAAGGTACGAGAGTTCCTTACTCTAAAATAGGACTCATTCAGTGTTCATGAGTATGGACTGAAATTCACCCACCTACCTTACTATGCTCCAAAAATGGTTAAGGATATGAGGAGTAGAAAACGAGCATTTAGTAAAGAGGGTAGAGCGGCAATGCTGATTGGGGACACAAACATATCCCGATTGATGGTTTACGTGCAACAAATTGATAAGGAAAAGCTCATGGACAAAAAAGAGTACAGAAACAAGAAATCCAAGACTAGGAATGAGTCTGGACAACAAAAAGATGGTTCCAATCGTCCACAATTCAAGAAATAAAAAGGGCATGCACCAACATTTTCCAGTGCTCCTGCACCCAGAAATAGAGGTGAGCATCGTGGCCAAATTTCACAGAATTATAGAGTTAGGCCATCACAGTCTCAAGAAAGGGTGGCAAGAGGGGTAGTTGGGCTCCTGTATATGCTAAGTATGATAGAACCCACCCAGTTAAATGTCGTGATGGACTAGATAGGTTGCTTCAAGTATGTTCAAAAGGGTTACTTCATGAGAGATTTCCCTAATAATAAACAACATGGTGGAGATCCAGGAAATAGAGCTCAATCTTAATCAATAGCTCCATCAGACATGGTTGCAACTAGAGGAGTCACTTCTGGTACAGGCGGAGGAGCAAACCGTATCTATGCAATCACTGTCCGCCAAGAGCCAGAGAACTCACCAAATGTTGTCACGAGTATGATCAAAGTCTTTACTTTTGATATTTAGTCTTTTCTAGACCCAGGAGCAAGTTTATCTTTTGTAACTCCTTATGTTGCAAATCTGTTTGACATTCTTCCTGAGAAATTTTCTAAACTTTTCTATGTTTTTACCCCTGTTGGAGAGTCTATTCTAGTGGAAAGAGTTTACCGTATTTGTCATATTTCTATCAATAAAAAAACACCATAGCTAATCTAGTAGAGTTAGACATGGTAGATTTAATGTCATTCTAGGTATGGATCGTCTTCATGCCTGTTATGCATCAATGGACTGTAAAAACCGAGTTGTCAAGTTTCAAATTCCTAATGAGCCAGTAAAAAAACATGGAATAGTAGTTCAACAGTGCTTAAGGGTTGTTTTATTTCATACCTTAAGGCGAGGAAGTTAGTTTCAAAGAGGTTTATCTATCACTTAGTCTGAGTTAATGACTCAAGTGCTGAGGTACCTTCCCTTCAGTCTGTTTCTATAGTAAAAGAGTTCCCAGATGTTTTTCCTAATGATCTACCCAAAACCCTCCTGAGAGAAAAATAGAATTCGACACAGATATCATTCTAGATACTCGTCCTATCATTGTTTCGTCATGAATTGCACCAACGGAGTTAAAGGAGTTGAAAGAACAACAAAAAGATCTGTTAGATAAAGGTTTGATTATGCCAAGTGTCTCATATTGGGGCGCTCCGGTCTTGTTTGTGAAAAATAAAGATGGTTTCCTTAGGATGCGTATAGACTACCGCCAATTGAATAAGGTTAGCATCAAGAATAAGTATCCTCCTCTAAGGATATATGATCTTTGTGACCAACTTCAAGGTTCCACTTATTTCTAAAAAATTGATCTCAGATCTTTCTACCATTAGTTAAGAGTTAGAGAATGTGACATTCCAAAGACAACATTTACAACCAGATATAGGCATCATGAGTTTTTGGTTATATATTTTTGATTGGCAAATGCACCAGTAGCATTCATGGATGTTATGAACAGAGTCTTCAATCCTTACTTTGATATGTTTGTTATTGTCTTCATTGATGATATACTAATCTATTCAAGGAATGAAGAATATCATGCTAATCACCTCAAGATAGTACTTCAGACTTTGAAAGAAAAGGAGTTGTATGTCAAATTCTCCAAGTATGAGTTTTGGCTTAATTCTATGGAATTCTCTGGCCACATAGTTTCAAGTGATGGGGTTAGAGTCCATACCCAAAAGATAGAAGCATTTCAGTGTTGTCCTAGACCCACGTGTACAACTGATATTAGTAGTTTCTTGGGGTTTGACTTGATACTAGAGAAGGTTTGTTGACGAGTTTTTATCTATCTCATCTCCCTTGACCAAGTTGATTCAGTAGACTGTTAAGTTTCAACTGTTTGAAGCTTGTTAGAAAAGCTTTCAGCAATTTATAAAGAGGTTGACTATTGTCCCAATTTTGACTTTACCGGAGGGTACTCAAGGTTTTGTGGTGTGTTGATGCATAAAAACAGGTTCATAGCTTATGCCTCTAGAAATCGAAAGTTCATTACAAGAACTACCCAACCCTTGACTTAGAGTTAGCTGTTGTGGTTTTTTCCTTGAAAATATGGGGTAACTATTTTTACGGTGTTCATGTGGATATATTCACTGACCAGAAGAGCCTACAATATATGTGTACCTAGAATGATCTGAATCTCAAACAAAGGAGGTTGTTAGAACTACTCAAGGATTATTACATATGACTATTCTTTACCACCCAGGTAAGGCTAATATAGTTGCTGGTGCCTTAAGCAGGTTATTAATAGGGAGTACCGTTCATGTTCCATAAGAAAAGAGGGAGTTAGCTAAAGATGTGCACATACTTGCGCTTCTGCGAGTCAGACCTATGGATTCCACAGAAGGAGGGATAGTGGTTACTAATGGGGCTGAATCATCATTAGTTTCTGAGGTGAAACAAAAGCAAGATCAATACCCCATTTTTCTTGATTTGAAGGCAAATGTTCATAAGCAAATAGTATTGGCTTTTAAATAAGGGGGAGATGGTGTATTGAAGTAGTAAGGTAGATTGTGTGTACCTAGGGTGGATGGACTCCAAGAGAGGATCATGGAAGAGTCTCATACCTCCAGATGTTCCATTCATCCGGGTTCCACCAAAATGTAACACGATTTGAGATAGGTATACTGGTGGGTAGGTATTGAAAAAACATTGATGAGTTTGTCGTCAATTGCCCGAATTGCTAGCAAGTGAAAGTGGAAAACCAAAGGCCTAGTGGGTTGGCTTGGAAGATATAACTTCCGAAATGAAAGTGGGAAATAAGTAATATGGAGTTCATCACAGGCTTTCCAATGTCTCGCAAAGAGCATGAATCTATTTAGGTAATTGCCGATAGAATGACAAAATCACCCCACTTTTGGTCGGTAAAGACTACCCATTTGGCCGAGGATTATGATAAGTTTTACATTCAATAAGTGTTAAAACTTAATGGAGTCCCGGTCTCCATTATGTGCGCAATTTACTATTAGTTCTAGAAGTCTTTCCAGAAAGGTTTGGGTTCGAATGTGAACTTAAGCACTTCTTTTCATCCTTAGACAGATGGACATGTAGAGCATACTAACCAAACCTTAGAAGATATTTTGAGGTCTTGTGTTATTGATTTCAAATGGAATTGGGATGATCACATACCTCTCATTGAGTTTGCTTGCAATAATATCTACCACTCGAGCATCCAAATGGCTTTATACAAAGCTCTTTATGGAAGACGATGTAAATCACCTATTGGGTGGTTCCAAGTGGGTGAAGCAGGGTTTATAGGACCAAAATCTAGGTCACTAAGCCATGGACAAAGTGAAAATGATTTAATAGAGGTTAAAGACGGCATAGAGTCGCCAAAAGTTCTACACATATGTTAGAAGAAGACCGTTAGAGTTTGAGGTGGACGATTGGGTATATTTTATGGTTTCACCCATGAAGGGTTTTATGAGGTTTTAGTAAGAAGGGGAAAGTTAGTACCTGATCTATTGGACCTTATAGAATATCCAAGAGAGTTGGCATTGTATCTTATGAGGTGGAGCTACCAAAAGAGTTAGAATTGTTTCATCCGGTATTCCATATTTCTATGTTTAAGAAGTATATGGGTAATCTTTCATTTATTTTACCAATTGAGAATGTTGGGATGAAGGACAATTTATCCTATGAAAAAATTCCGGTTCAAATTTTCTATTGTCAAGTTCGCTATTTGAGAACAAAAGAAGTTGCATCAGTCAAGGTTCTTTTGAGGAAACAATTTGTTGAAGAAGCGACTTCGGAAGATGACGAGAATATGAAGAACATATATCCATATATCTTTAAACCTAGAGAGAATGAAGATCAAGGTACTTATTCTCTTCTTAGTACTTTATTAACTATGAGTAAGCATAATTGTTATTTGCTTTTGAATTGTTGAGTGTTAAAGTTGATGTCACTTTTCTTACCATATTTAAAGAAGTCCCATTCGAGGATGAATGCTCTAAAAGGGGAGATATTGTAACATCTCGTAGTTTGCAATATCTTAAAATAAGCTAAGAAACTAAAATTAATCATTTGTTGAAGGGAATAGGAAAAATCTGAAAGATTTCCTTAATTCAAATACAATGTTTTTTGGTTATTTTTAAACGGCCATAACTTGTAGATTATTATGCGTTAGAGTCGTTTATTCACATGATTGGAAAGCCCTTGGAAAAATCTTTCCAACTCTGCTGAGTTTGCGTATTTTTGATATCATATGAGGGAGATATGCCTATCAGAAGTTGGGCTATTGGATTGAGGAAGGTCTCCATCGGGATTTTAGTGAGGGTAAAGTTTTCTTTTCATCCAACTATTTCCTTATTTGTTTTAAGGGTTTTTTCGGGGTAAAACTAAGACTTAAGTAAGTTTAAAAAAAGTTATTCAAGCCTAGGGCTTAGGAGAAAAGAGAAGAGAAGAAGGAGAGAAAAAAAAGTGAAGAATTTAACAAAAATGCCAAAATCGTCTAGTGAATTCATCGGGGGTTATGCCTATTTAGGTATGTTAGATCTTTCTTTGTTGGGTTAGTTCTAACACGCACAAACCTATTTAATTCAGTGAGTTTTGAATAGATTGAATATGAAAAATTGCAATTTTTGAAGAACAATGGTTGAATCTTGTTGGTTGATTTGTAGCATGTCTTTTTTTTTGTTCGTGTTTCCATGTTTCCGGGCTATTTTTTGAGTCGAATATATTTGGTATTGATGGTTTAAGTGATACTATGTGTTTAGGGAAATATCCATGGGGGTTTATAAGGTTTAGAGTTGAAAATGAAGAAGAAAACACGAAGATCCCGTCTGACAGGCCTTGGGGTGCCACACCTGCAGAGACCCTCAGAGTAGGCTTTGTCCGATAGGGCATGGTACTCCACGCTATCTAGATCCTCTAAGAACAGCCTCTATCAATCAACATCTAGTGCCCCCGCCTATTAGATTGCTAGGTGTACCTGAAGACCTCTTCTTTTTGCCATCTTTTCGTACTAGTTCCTATGTGATGTACCTACAATTCTTAGTCAATTCCAATACTCTAAGGTACATATAAACGTCATGAAATTATCCATAGACATGATATCATGAACCTTGAATCCATAATTAAATTCAAGGAAAGTTAAGATCAAAGTCAAGGAAGTGAAGTCTAAATCTATGAAGTAAGTAAAAGAAAAATTCTGTAAAGAAAGAGTGGAAGTTGAAGTATTTCATTCAAAGAAGTATAAGGGAACTAAGTATTACCTAAAGAGTTGATAAAGATCAAAAGTTTGAAGTCATACAAAGTTCATTTCTTAAAAGATATAAGTTTATAAATATTTTTACATTTAAGTTAAGAGGGAATTAAGAATTCCCCAAAAGAGTTACGAACAAGAAAAGGGAACATTTATTCTAAGAAACCTTTTTTTTAAGCCAAGTGTTGAGCAATTATCTCATCTTTAAGAAAGAATGTTTTTTAAAAGCATGAGATAAAGTAAATTTTGGGAGTAGTATTGAGTACAGATGTGGGGATGAGATTTCATATGTTAAGTCTCCATGTAAACCATGTAGCCATCATGGGTATTAATGAGTGATACTTTTTAGATGATCACGTAAGTGAAGCTAGTGGATCCACTAAGTTAAGGAGTCCTTTGCGACGATAAAATATATAACAATTCAGGCAGCGTGGGCAAGACGATGTATCACAACTTAGGTTCATAGTGGTGGTTTTCGGTCATATATAAGTAAAGTTGAGTCTATTATTGCATTTATTTAATGAACCAAGTTGTTTTTCTGATTTACAAAGCTTTTATATATTACATGTATTTGATTTACTTTATATACATACATTGAGTTAAGCAGTTCTTAAGTAGAGCAGGGCCAAGGTAAGTTCATCCTATTTTCGTCACACTTAAGTTGTTGTTTATCATTCCAACTCGCATACTCCTACATTAAATGTACTAATGTCAGTTGGTGGTCAGAAGGATCAACATCCGATGCATCATTGATCTAGTTTGAGCACTCAGAGCAGTCGTGAGCGACCTTGTATTCCAGAGGATCCTTTTTTGTGTTTTCCTGTCTTTCTTTTTCAGAACGTTGTGGGGTCTTTCCCAAGATTCATCAATGTATTTTTATATTCTTCATAGACAGATAGTCAGTTAGTTCAATTGAGTCTCTTTTATTTCAGATGTTATATTTTGAGACTTATGTGTCATTTTGTCAAGACGTTAATTTAGTATTTATGAAAATGTGTCTTATTCTATCATTGAATTAAGTCTTTCGCTGTGTTAAGTAAGCCATGTCAAGGGTTTTCTTAAGGCCAACAATGGCATTGGATGCCGGCCACGTCCAGGGTGTAGTCTCGGGCGTGACAAATGTGTGATCAATTTATTTTATAGGGTTATGAGGTTGTGATGTGCATGAGTTTATATAGTTTATACTTCATGTGAAACCCTCAAAAAGAATTATGTTGTATGATTAGTTTTCCTTCATTGAAAAAGGGTAAGAGTGAAGCATGAAGAAATTTTGAGACAGATAATTACAAAAATAGATTGAAGGTATGAATCATGTTTTATGTAACTTGGACAAATTGAGTTGTATCTAGTGAAACATGAGAGAGAACAGGATTTGATAAAAAAATGAAGGTGTGAACCCATTTTACTTTTTTGGTCATTATTTTCTCTGTAAGACTGTTTTCACCAACCCTATAGCCATATATAGGAAGTTTGATCCTCTATTGTTTGAGTTTTATAAGATTCTAAGAGGTGTTGTGGATGTTAATGATACTTTGTATATATTTTTCTGGAGTATTTTAGCGGAAATGATGAAGTGGTAGGTCCATGATGTTAAATGTGTGTTAAAATTGTAGGATGTTGTCCCTTTTAGTCTTGAGTTAGGAACAAGGTTATCACAGACTTTAGTATTGAGTGAGCAATCAGCTGAGTTTAGACAACTAGCACATAGGAAAGTACATGAGTTTATTAATTTTATGCATCCGGTAATGTGTGCAATAAAGAATCAAGAAGCATTTGTCAGACCGATCAGGTTTTCTTCCTTGATGCAAGATGGAGCAGGAAATTGAAAGGTTTGAGATTGAGGGCGTGCATCATATTTTTTTGACTTGCTGGAAAAAGTTGGAGTTGTGTCTAAATAGACTGAAAATTCACCCGGGTTCGGTGAACAAAGAATGATGTGAGTCGATTGTAAACTGTTGGTCCTGGTATATTTTAATTATAAAAGAGTTAGAAATCATTTCAAAGTTGTATAGATAATAGACTGCAATGTTTTGGTCCTTATAATTAATAATAGTAGGTAGAAATAATAAATATCTTTGAAACCGTAAAAACATCCTTTGATTCAATTTGTAAATGTCTATCCTTTTAAACTATAATCAAATTCTGCATAAATGTTGCCCGCAGAAAAAAAATATCACCAATTTCTTTTCAAGCTCATGTTTATTGTATACTTTCATCTTTAAGAGCTTTAGCTTTGAAAATTCTATTTGGCAATTCTCAATGTTTTCCTTTGCCACAATTTTATAATATCTTTCTTCTTCAATTGCGTAATCACTAAACTGCATAATTTTAATTATTATTAATTACTTCACTAATAATTAACAATATCTGTATTTAATTTTTTTAAAAAAGATTCCAATTAATACACTTACATCGATAAAGGAACTTTCAATATTGTAAAGAACTGTCCCAAAATTGAAAGATTCATTATCGATGTAAATGTATTAATTTGAAACTTTTCAATGTTATAATTTTTTTTAGCTATCGTTAATTATTTGTGAAGTAATTAATAATTAATTAAAATATGCAGTTAAATGATTATGTAATGGAAGCAGGAATCTATTAGAACTTTGGCGCAAAGGAAAAAATTTAGAATTTCCTATTGGAATTTTAAACTCTAAAGCCCTTAAAGGTTAATGGATACAAGAAACTTGAGCTCGAAGAGAAATTAATGATTCTTTTTTGTTTCAGACAAAGTTTTTTGGAGTCTTTGAGTATATTTTCAAAAAAAAAAATGACATTTAGCTATTAAATCCAAGGATGTTGTTGCGGTCTCAAATATAGTTACTATTTTTACCTACTATCATTATAAGTACAAAAGTTCTGTATTTCAAAGATAGTATAGTGAGATGCTTTCTAACTCTTTTAGAATTATAATACTGGAACCAACAACATAGAATAAACTCGCCTCTTTTTTTGTTTACTAAACCCATTTGTCTTTCCAGTTCGTTGATATATAACTCCAATTTTCCCGAAAGTTAAAAAAAGATGTATTCCTTCAATCTCAAGTCTTTCATTGCCTGATTAACCTTGCATCAATGAAGAGAAACTGACCGAACTACAAAATATTTCTTGATGTTGTATTGCACACTTTATTGAATGCATAAACTTGGTAAAGTCACGCACATTACTATCTGATAACTATATAAACTCCACTAATTACAAACTCAATTTTAAAGCATGTGATAACCTTGTCTCCAACTCAAGCAGAAAAGGGAACACATCCTTCAATCTTAACATACACTTAGCATCATGGATCCACTACTCCTTTATTGCAGCTAAACTACTCTGGGAAAACTATATACAAAGTATCATCAACACCCGCAACTCCTCTTAGAAACCTACAAAACTCAATTTATTGAGATATATTCCTCTGATTTATCTGTGTCATCTTTTGGGGTAATTTTGAGAAAATTGATAAACATCTTCATCGGACAACTTCATTAATATATGTGTTGTCATTGAAGTTTCAAAGGTCCTGAATAATAAAATTCAAGTCATTTCTCAGCTTTCATGTGTAATATTTGTGTTGTCATTGTAGTTGTAGAAGGATTTGTGTGTAACCTCCCTTTTCTTTGTCAAGAACATCTGTCAGAGTAAAAACTATTTGCAGCCAATATTCATATAGCATAATATATACATATCCATATCTTTGTAGATTGCTTAGAACTGTTCATGCCATTATGATATATTACAACTCACAAATTAGACCACCACATATTACAACATCCATAATTTATCTTCCATGGAGTGTTGTGCTCTACATCATCTGTAGCTTTAACTAAAAAATTCCAAAGCTTGCGAATTACCACAAATCTATGATTTAGACACACGGTGGACACTGAATTAATACTTAGCCTTCACAAACTCATCTTATAGAGATGGTTGAGTTCTAAACCACAGTTAGAAAATGAGATACTTCTAGATAGCCGTTTGTTTAATGGTTACTTAATTTTTAATATTATATCGAGTTTTTAAAAGGAAAGATGGTCCTACAGATATAGCTACAACTCAAAATTTAGTCCCGTACAGAGATCATATGAACAGATAAACTCGGTTACCACATTAAAGCTCCTCCGTGTAGAGGTCATATAAACAAATAATTTCTACATTTGAAAATTTTATTCCCTTAATAAATAAAGAGGTCCTCTCTTCCTCGGTAGTCACAAACTTCATAGCATATCTAGACAACACATCAAACTTGGGCTCATAAGCATCCACAAACATACCACCTTGATCCAAAGAAAAGAACTCATCCTTCTTTGGATCTATCAAATTCCTAGACACATATTTCTCTAAGAACATGGAATGAAACTGGGTTCAAGTAAGTGGAGGTAAAACTGAATACTTGCATTCCATATAAGCTCTCCACACTGCTTAGCCTCACGTTGAAATTTAAAAGTCACGAACTCAATTCCATATAAGCTCTCCACACTGCTTAGCCTCACATTGAAATTTAAAAGTCACGAACTCAATCACATGATGATGGAAAATTCCTAACTTATGAACCCTCTCATAGTAATCTAAAATAAACTCATATTAAAAAATTTATTCAATATTTCATGCTCATTACCAATTATAACAGGACCTAACAAAAAAATGGAAGAAAACATCATTACCTACATTCCCTCCCATCTTGAAATAACGACAACAATAAGAGTATTATTTGGAGCTTGAGTGGCTTGAGCAGAAGGAAGCACTCCTGGTTCAACAAACCCATTTTATAACAACATAATGTCTTGACCTAACATTAGGTCAATGGGAGTAATACATGTATTATTAGCCGTCACCTCTTTCACTTTTCCAACATCCTTAACATTTTCAACCTCATCATTTTCCTCTATGCATTTATGATATACGAAGAGGCCTCATTTTGGGGATCATTTTAAATCGATACCCCATCTCTAGTAGGTGTTGCTCATCCTAGTCCTTTACGCTGAGTTATTCCTTCACCATTGCCTCAAATGCGATTTCTCGCATTAGATTTCTCATCTAGACCATTGATTAGAGATATAGGCCTGACGCTGTCAAAGCTAGTGTTAACCATCTACGGACAAAAGAGTGAAGGAGGTTAGATACAAATTCGAATCAACAAATACCATAGCATGAAGAAGATAAGATAGATCAAAGTGATTTCCTAAAGTCCTATAGACTCTAGAAGAAAATACAAACGTCTCCCTACCATTTCTCAAGACTCATTTTGGTACATCAAGATCAATAAACCTAGGTTCTAATACCAACATTGTCACGACCCAAAACATTGTGATTGACACCTACACTAATCCTCTAGTGGGAGAACCATTAATACCAATTAGTTAACCAACTCTAATCAAATACTAAAATATTTAAGTTACGAATCAGGTTAAATAGCTAAATATTAAAGTTTCATAAACTTCTTAAAGATCTAACAACTAAACAAATGGGGAAATACGCCTAGAACTTGAAAGTTAATGTACCCAAACTCTAACAAGACCCATAAGTCTAAAGAAGAAGGGTAATAATCCCAAACTAATGCACAAATAGCTAACTAGAAAGTCCAAGTCCAGGATGATGGATACAGATGAAAGAGAAATCATGGCAGCTCATAAGAACTGACCAACCATTGAATTGGATCGGCAATCACTAATCTTTTAAGCGAGGCCTATAAATAATCACTTAAAGATTCCCTATACTCAATAAAGAAAGAGCGAGTGTAGTATGTGTACACAACCACAATGTAGTGGTAGGATCACACGATTATCCCATTAAATGCAACATATATAAGTTAATACAACAACATAAAAAATGCATACAACGAACATATAAATATCCTCATCATTTATGAACAACGAAACATTTCAGAATTATCAAATTAAAAAATTATACTAAGTCATTAGTTCTCTCATGCAACCCAAACTCAAATTGTTAGAATGCCGGAATGTGATACCCAATCAATTTTTAATGCTAGAACGTGACAAATGATCCCATAATTATGCAGGGAACGTGGCAACAAATCGAAGTAATATGTCAAAATGCAACACGTGATGCATTCAACAAAACACAATCACAATCACAAGTATATTCTCAAGATTATACAATAAAGTCATTCATGGATTTCATCATTCATCTATCTCATTTACAACAAGTATGATCATAATGCAACATTCACATATATATGATTTATCATAATGAAGCAAGAACAAACATGCATCACACAGTTATAGAATCACAACCATTACCTACCTCGATCAAATCATGAATCCCCTAAGAAACTTGAGTTTTTCCTTTTTGGATTCGTTCCGTTTGTATTTGATCTACGAACGATCATTACAATACGAAAATCAATAAACAACAATTAATAATCCCAATTATTAAAAATTCTATCAACGCTAGATCGTACTCATGATCCCCATGACCATATTAGGATTTCTTTGGCATGATTAATTCCATATCTTAACTCTTCCTTATAGATAATTACCTATTATATTACGTTGTACGGATCAATTAATGCATCTAGGGAGTTAAAAAATGTTACATTTAGACTCACGAATGCTGATAATCTATCAAGAAAACCATTGGATTTGTTCCTTATCTCTGGTGTTTGAAAATTGCAAAATAAAACATTTTTGGGGGTTTATTTATGACTTTAAGTTGCATCTGCCCTGCCACGGCGGCACCCACCCCGCTACAGCGGTTCTGCCCTGGCAATTGGAATCCTACTTCAGTGGATTTAGCGGAAATAGTGAACTATTTTAATATTCTAAGACCCCAATTTAAGAACACACCTTTAATCAATGACATTCAAAAACTATCCATTCACACTAAGATCGATTTAAGGAGTTTTACTTGCCCGAATCCGTTTCCGTAAAGTCGTAAGGATTTATTAACGAATTATCTAGCTACTCATGTGGTTAGATTCATAATTCTATTTCCCATTTATTACTATATTTCCTTATACTTTAATTATCAAATTTCATCCGAATCTTGATTAGGTTTAAAAAATCAAAGTCACTACAAAAATGTTTTTCAACCCAAAATTTTTCCCCGTGGTCTTTTTTATTATGGAGAAATCTGGGCATCTAATTTAGCCATCACTCGTCCCCGAGTGACAAACTTAGGAAAAATAGGCCATGGAAGGAAATGAGTAGTACTTGAATCGACAAATAATTAGCAATACAAGTCTCAGATGTCCTTCTAGGTTTCTTAAGTAGCTTCAAGAAATTCAGGATTTCAAGAAGAAAATAGTTCTTTAAAGTACTTAAGCATCAATAGTGTTGTACTTTGAACCTTTAAGTCGAGGAGCTTTAAGCCAATCCAACTACCTTATTTGTTTGAGAATTCAAACTATTCATTAAAACGTCGTTTGAAAATCATATAATAATAAACCTTGCAGTCTTTTTCTGCATCTATATCAATACAAATTTTTAGTGATACTACCTTTTCTTTTTCAAGAATCTATCCGGAATCATTTTGTTTGGTTGTAAGTAAATTTCCTTAAAAGATATGCAAAATGCTAAAATTTGTCCTTCTAAAAAATGTCTCAAAAACCATAGTTTACTAATGATTAAAATTATTCTAAGTCATATGGACGGTGTCTTTGTCTTCATATATTGAAATGAAATTTTTATTCTAGCTTATCAACCGAAAAAAATATGTTGAGTCTTGCATAGACCCTATGTAAATAGATCTTGTTGTTTGTAGTGCCTATGTGTTGAGTTTGAACCAATCCTTCAAGCATATTCATTAAGATTAAAATACATATACTAGTATGACAATGAAATCTCCATCAACTTTTTACTCCCCCTGCTCCAATTTATTTGACTTACTTTTTTTCCCGTTAATCCTTAAATGAATGACAAATTTCTATGTTAAGTAACAAGTTAACTCGAAAATGTTTATTTTACCTTTAATGAAATTAGTTACTGTCACACAAATTTCTATCATTTTTTTGGACAACATGTTTTAAAAATCATCTTCCTTTCTTTTTTAAACTTCGTATCGAATCAAACTACCTCAAAAATTTTTACTATGTGTTAGGCATATGTAGGACGTGGCAGACATGTCACACCTCGAGCCTACACCCTGGATGTGGTCAAGACCTAGTGACCATAGTTGGCTTTGAGGGAATCCTTGGTCTGACTTACCTAACTTAATAAAAAATATAAACATGAGATATAGCTCACAAAATTATCTTAAAGTAATAATTAGCCAAAATGTCAACTCGATGTCTTAGTCAATTACAAGTGAAAGGAAAAGACTAAAAACACTACTACCATCTGTCAATGAAACCTCTTAAATAAAGATGGATGTTGGGGCATGACCCCCAGTCATCCTTACAACTGAATACTAAAGCAAGTAACTAAAAGCTTAATATGTCCTCCGGAATAACTGGAGGCTCACAAACTGACTCTGGGTTGCTCACCGAAAAATGGTGCACCAAATGTTGATCCTAGTTATTCGCTTACGCATCATAATGCAATGCAGGACAACTAACATTAGTGCATTGAATGTACAAGTATGCGAGTTGGAATGCTACCAATAGTTAATCTTGAAAAGGAGTAAGAAGAAACACTTACCTTGACTCTCCTCAACTCATGAATAAATTCCCTTATTCAATATAATGCAATTTAAAAGTAAGTGAAATATATCTGAAACATGCTGAAATCATTGAATATATGGAACATACAATTTAATTCTAAGATTTATATAAAATACAAATGAACTGATGTATATAAAAGTACGATAACTTATGTGGGAGTTTATCTAACCGACAACCATCACTTAAGAGCTATAATGATGGTGTAACGATCTACCTCACGCTTCCAGCGATCCTATACCCGTCCAAAAAGGTATAACATCTTAACTGCCTAATGGATGCACTAGTAAACTGTGAAAAGGGTTCATCTAAAAAGTTTGAACCTTCTCTACCCATGGTGGCTACATGGTTTAGGGTGTTATTTATTGTCTGAACTCTCCCACATATTGATGCTCAATACTACTTTCAAAATATGTTGGCTCTTATGTTTTAAAAATATACTGAATAAGTGGTTTTGAGATTAGTGCTCACAATACTTAGCTCAAGGCTATCTTGGAAATCATAGTTTCCCTTCTTTCTTCTTTTAGAAAGCTTTAGTTCCTTTCTGAAAACTTCCCCTAAGGCTCTTTGGAAATAAAAGTTTCCTTTCTAGTTAAATGTTATAACATTTTAAGTCTCTTTGGGAATACTTAGTCCCCATTATACCTTTGAAGGAAAGAACTTCAACTTACTCTTTACTTATCTTGTACTTCAGTCATAAAACAAAGTTAAATTGTTTAAATAAGACTCCTGAAAAACTTTAAGGACTTTACTTTAACTTACTAGTTAGCTTTAGACTTTACTTATTAACTTCCTTGACTTTGACCTTAGCCTTCCTTAAATTGAATTATTTATTCAAGGTTATAATTTGGGTTATTTGATAAATCTAGGTGTTAAGAAAATATTTGAAGTAATAAGAATCATTGGAGGATGTTAATGTACCTTGGAAATACTTAAAAGGATTAAACTACGAAAACTAGACGAAAAAGGCTGGGTTGGGCGTACTGAAGGCGCGCGCCGCACAAACCTCATTTGAGTAATATTTGGTTATGATGCACAGGTGTGGCAGCGTGCCAGGCATGAGTTGACTTAGTCAAACTTCTGGCGCACTGCAGGCACGACATGCCTGGCTTGCCCAGGTGCGTCTGACGGATTTTTCTACTCATTTTAATATATCAAAACTCCTAAACCTCCATAGATTTATCCCCAAACCTTAGGATCATAAATACTATCAATACACAATAGATATTACTCAAAAATGACATTTAAAACTACTAATAAACATAAATGTGTATTCAATCAACTCAACCAAAAGGGATTCAACAATATTTATTAAGAACTCACTTCAAATCATATAAACAACTCCAAAACTATAAAACTGAAGCAATATTGATGTGTGGATGAATTAATCCAATACAAAAAATCTCACATACCTCAATACGGATCACCCCTGACTAATTCCACTAGAATCTATTGGCGTTCTTGGCGAAATTTTGCTCTTTCTCCCTTCTTCTTCTTCTCTTTTCCTTTATCCCAAGCCCTAAGAACGAAAATACTTTTTCGAATCTTACCAAAACTTTTGTTTACACCAATTAAACCATTAAAATGATTTAGGAATGAAATGGGTAAAAAGACTACTTTGCCCTTACTGAAATCCGGAATTGGACTTCCCTTACTTCAATGCCCAACTTTGGAAAGGCGTATCTCCCTCTTAAGATATCGAAATTGTGCAAACTTTAAGCCGTTGGAAATATTGATTTGAGGGATTTCAATTCATAACAACAACAACCTCTAAATAATCCGCAACTAGAAGTTATGATAGTTTGAAAATGACCAAATCTCACTATTTGGAATTTGGAAAATTTCCAGATTTTCCCTTTTCTTTCCAGAAGTGTTAAATTTTAGTTTTTTAACTCATTACTAGCTATTTTGAATTACAAGTGTCCCAATATCTCCCCTTTGGTAACATTCAGCCTCGAATGAAATTTCTTTCACTAAGCTAGGTATAATAACAATAGTAGCACTCAATAACAAAAGCAAGTAACAACATGCTTACACATGGTTTATTATGTAATGAGAAGAGAATCAATACCTTGATCGATATTTCCTCCGGATTTAAATAGATGAGGATATCTCTTCTTCATATCCTATTCAGCTTCCCAAGTATCTTTCTAAACAAATTGGTTCCTCCGACGGACCTTCACTATTGAAACTTCCTTTGTTCTCAACATGCCAACTTGACGATCAAAATTCTACACCGGAATCTCTTCAAAGGATAAGCTATACTCAATCCTAACATTTCTAGTTGGTACTATCAATTAAAGATCACCCATGCACATTTTCAACATGGAAACATGAAATACCATATGAATGATTGCTAATTCTTCTGGTTGCTCCAAATCATAAGCTACATTGCCAACTCTCTTGGATATCCTATAAGATCCAATAAACCGGGGACTAAGTTTCCTCTTCTTAACAAACCTCATGAAACCTTTCATGGGTGAAACTTTCAGAAATACCCATTCATCTACCTCAAACTCCAACAGCCTTCTCCTAACATCTGTGTAGGATTTCTGACGACTTTGTGACATTTTCAATAGCTCTTGGATCACCTTCACCTTTCCATGGCTTGGTGAACTAAATATGTTCCTATCAACCCCGATTCACCAACTTCAAACCACCAAATAGGATATTTGCATCTTTACCCATAAAGAGCTTCGTATGGAGCTATTTGGATGCTAGAATGGTAACTATTGTTATAAGAGAACCCAATGAGAGGTAGGTCATCATCCCAATTTCCTTGGAAATTACTCACACGAGATCTAAACATATCTTCTAAGGTCGGGATAGTACATTCCTCTCGTCCATCCGTCCGAGGATGAAAAATAGTGCTTAACTTCACCTTTGAACTCAAACCTTTTAAGGAAGACTTCCAAAACTGTGCAGTGAATGGTACACCTCTATTTGAAATGACTGAAAATAGGAATGCATGAAGTCTCACCACCTCCTTAATGTATAACTTTGTATAATCCTCTACCAAATGAGTGGCCTTCACCGGCAAGAAATGTGCTAATTTTTTAATTCTATCAACAATTACCCAAATCGAATCATATTGTCTATGATACCTTGGCTACCCGATGATGAAGTGCATGTTGATCATCTCCCACTTCCATTCCGGAATTTCTATATTTTGAGACAAAATTCTATGAATTTATTTCTCTACTTTCACTTATTGGCAATTCTTGCATTTGGCAACAAACTCAGCAATACCCTTCTTCATGACTTCCCACCAATAAATCTTTTTCAAATTGCAATACATATTTGTGGAACTTGGATGAATGGAATACCTGGATCTATGAGCTTCCTCTATGATGTAGGAGTCCATCCACCCTAGGTACACACAACCTACCTTGATACTTCAGCACATCATCTCCCCTTTGTTCAGAAGCCAAAACTTTTTACTTATGAACATTTGCCTTCAAGTCAAGAAAAATGAGGTCTTGGTCATGCTTCTCTTTCACTTTTGACACTAGCGATGACTCCACCCCATTGGTCACTACTATTCATCCTTTTGTGTAATCAATAAGTTTGAATCTCATGCATTCAAGTCTGTGCATATCTTTGGCTAGCTCACTCTTTTCTTCTTCAACGTGGGCCATACATCCCATGGATAACCTTCTTTATGCATCAGCAACCACATTAGCCTTACTTGGGTGGTAGAGAATACTCATTTCGTAATCCTTAAGTAATTTTAACCACCTCCCCTGTCAGAGAACAAGCTCTTTTTGGGTGAATACATATTGTAAGATCTTGTGGTCAGTGAATATGTCCACGTGAACACCATAAAAGTAGTGATGCCATATTTTTTAGGCGAATATTACCACAACGAACTCTAAGTCGTGGGTTGGATAATTCTTCTCATGAACCTTCAACTGTTTGGAGGCACAAGTTATAACCTAGTCATTCTTCATAAACACGCAGACCAAACAAACTCTTGATGAATCATAGTACACCACAAAACATTGAGCTCCCTATGGTAAGGTCAAAACCGGAGCAGTAGTCAACCTCTTTTTCAACTCTTGAAAGCTTTCTCACAAGTTTCAGACCATTGAAACTTAATTATTTTCTGAGTTAAGTTGGTCAAAGGAGACGAGATAGATTAGAACCCTTAATAAATCTTCTATAGTAGCCATCCAAACAAAAAAAATTCCTTAAATCTGTTGGAGATGTGGGTCTAGGCCAACTCTAAACTACTTCTATCTTTTGGCTATCAACACTAATTCCATCACCAACAAACAATGTGGCCCAAGAATTCCACAAACTTAAGCTAAAACTCACACTTGGATAACTTGGCATATAACTCCTTATCTTTCAAAGTCCGAAGAACTATTTGGAAGTGACTAGCTTAATCTTCATTTTTTGAATTAATTAGTATGTCATCAATGAAGACGATAACAAACAGATCTAAATAAGGTTTGAAGACTCTTTTCATAAGATACATGAACTCTTCTGGTGCATTGGTCAACGAAAATGAAATTACTAAAAACTCATAATGCTCATATCTAGCTTTACAAGTTGTCTTTGAAATATCACATCCCTAATTTTCAACTGATGCTAGCCTAATTTGAATAAATTTTCGAGAACGAGGAAGCACTCTGAAGATGGTCGAAAAGGTCATCTATCCTTGGAAGAGAATACTTATTCTTGATGGTAACCTTATTCAATTTGTGGCAGTCTATACACATCCTAAGGGAACCATCATTCTTTCTCACAAATAAGACTGGAGCACCCCAAAGTGAGACACTTGGTCGGATAAAACCTTTATCTAAAAGATCTTCCATCTGTTCTTTCAATTTTCTTAACTATGATGGCTACATTATATATAGAATAATAGAGATAGGCCGAGCATATGGAAGAAGATCTATACCGAAGTCTATCTATCTCAGGGGGGACTCTGGGAAGATCATCTGGAAAGTATTCTGGAAACTCTTTCACTACAGGTTTGACATAATAGAAGGTATCTCAACACTAGAGTCATTTACTCGGATTAAGTGATATATGCATCCCTTAGAAACTAACTCCCTTGCCTTAAGATACGAAATGAATTGAACCTTAGGCATTGCTGAACTGTTTTTCTGCTCTAAGACTGGCTTATTTGGAAATTGTAACTTGACTACCCGAAACCTACATCAACTGAGGCATAACAGGCATAAAATAAGTCCATACCAAGAATGACATCGAATTCTACCATGTCTAACTCAATTAAATTAGCCATGGTACTCTTGTGACTGACGGAGATGGGACAATCATGATAAACTCTTTCGGCTAGAATGGATTCACCAACAGGTGTGGAAACAATGAATGGTTCACTAAGTTGCTCACGAATAATATCAAAGTTCATAGAAACAATAGAGTTACAAAAGATAAACTCGCTCCTGGTTCTAGTAATGCATAATAAGTATAGTCAAAGACTTCAACCATATTAGTGACAACGTCTGGAGAATTCTCATGTTCTTGGCGATTGTTGAGATCATACAAACGGTTTGTCCCTCTGCCTGCACCAGAAGTATTTCCCCTAAATGCAGCCCTATCTGGTGGAGCAACTGATGAAGACTGAGATTTGTTTCCCCCATTACCACCGCCTTGCTTGTTCTTTGGAAACTCTCTCATGAAAGGCCCAGTCTGACCACACTTTAAGATACCCGTGAAGCCCTCACGACAAACACCGAAGTGATTTTTACCATGCTTGGTGTAGGCAGGAGGCTTACTACCTTCATATGCCACACTACCCTGTGAATATGCAGGCTTAGCTCGGGAGTTCCGACCATGATGCTTAGTCTGCCTCTGGGCGTAGGTGCACTAGTAGATGATGGTGTAGGCCCCTTATGTTTATAAATTGTGGCTGATTCGAGCCACTTTTTTACATGGATCACCTCAAACACATTTTTCAGTTCCTCAATGAAGTTCTCTAGATCCTCAATAATGCTCGAAACAGTGAAACTTGAGGGATTCATCCTCGAGAATTCCCGAATCCTCAAAGTGTCATCCACTTCTTGACAAGCTCCTCTTTTATGACCAATTTGGTTAGTCACACCTTGACTCAGCATCCTAATAGCTTCATGAAATTCAATGTTGGTAATTTCCCCTTGATGTTGCACTTCATATTCAATGGGTAATTCCTATTCTTGAGGTTCAACATTCCTCCAAGCTGGATGACCTCTTACTGCTCTTCGTGGAGGCATGCTTATTTGAAACACGCTGAAGCATGCATTAGAGATATAATTTTAGAGATAAACACTAACGCACAAAAAGGAATATGAAAAATGTGAGAAATTCCTATATTTTATAGCATCATAATCATAGATGTGGCGCACTTCACCCCGATGACTAAAACTCAACAGACACGGCTTCGTAAACTCCCTAGAACTCTCAAACTCTATGATCTAATACCAAGTTTGTAACACCTAGTCCTACACCCTAGACGTGGTCGGCACCTAATGACAATTGTTGGCCTTGAGAAAACCCTTGGCTTGGATGACCTAACTCGACAGAAGACTTAAAAATGACATATAACTCAAGAAAGTATCTTTAAAGTAATAATTATAGAAAAAATGGCAACCTAATATCTTAGTCGAGTACAAGTTAAAGGAAAGACTAAGAAAACTGCTACTATATGTCTATGAAGCCTTTAAAATAAAGATGGATGTTGGGGACCCCCAATCATCCTAAAAACTAAATACTACAACAAGTAACTAAAAGATAAAAGTTTTTTTCCAGAATGAAGGGATGATCACCAACTGACTTTGAGCATCTGACTGGATCAACAGTGAGCTGAATGCTAATCCTAGTTACCTGCGTCTTAATCATAATACGATGCAGGTCAACTGGCATTAGTACATTGAATGTACGAGTATGCGAGTTGGAATGCTAGCAACACTTACGTTTTAAAAGGATTAAGAAGGAATACTTACCTTGGCTCTGCTTAACTCAAGAATAATTTAACTCATTCAATAGGATGCAATTTTGAAAGTACGTGCAATATAAAGAAAACTGTCTGAAACATGTTGAAATCATTAAATATGCAAGATACTATTTAACTATGAGATGTATATAAAATACAAATAAAATGATGTATATAAAAATATGAAACTTCTGTGAGAGTTTTTTTAATCGACAACCATCACTTAAGAGCTATAATGATGATACAACCATGTACCTTACTGCCTAATGGACGTACTAGTCTACAGTGAAAATAGTTCATCTAAAAAGTATGAACCTTTTCTACCCATGATGGCTACCGGTTCATAGGGGTTGTGAGTTGTGTGAACTCTCCCCTATATTGGTGCTCAATACTACTCCCAAAATATGTTTGCTCTTGTGTTATAAAAACATATTGAATCAGTGGTTTTGAGATTAGTGCTCAACATACTTAGTTCAAGGCTGTCTTGGGTATCATTGTTTCCATGCTTGCTTCTTTTAGAAAGCTTTAGTTCCTTTCTTAAAACTTGTCCTAAGGTTCTTTGGAAATAAAAGTTTCCTTACTAGTTAAATGTTGTAACATTTTAAGTCTCTTTGGGAAAACATAGTCAACATATACCTTTGAAGGAAAGAACTTCAACTTACTAACTTCAACTTACTCTTTACTTAGCTTGAACTTGATTCTTAAAACAAAGTTAAAATGTTTAAATAAGACTTTTGAAAACCTTTAGGACTTTACTTTAACTTACTTTTTAGCTTTAGGCTTGACTTCTTAACTTTCTTTACCTTGACCTTTAATTTGCTTAAATTGAATTATGAATTCAAGGTTATAATTTGAGTTCTTCGATGAATTCTAGGTGTATAGAAATCATTTGAAGTAATTAGAATTATTGGAAGATGGTAATGTATCTTGGAATAACATAAAATGACTAAACTACAAAAACTAGACGAAAAACACCAAGTTGCGCGTAATGGTGACTCGACGCACCAGCCTCAGTTGTTTTAGGCTTGGTTATGGCGCACTAGTGGCGCACCACGTCAGGCTTCAGTTGATTGAGGCAAACTTATGGCGCACTACAGGCGCGACTCGCCTAGATTGCCTAGGTGCGTCTGACAGATTTTTTAACTCGTTTTCAAATCTCAAAAACCTAAACCCCATAGTTCTTTGCCCAAAACTTTAGGATCATCAACACTATCATTACCCAACAGATCTAACTCAAAAACGACATTGAAAACTACTATCAACATCAATGGGTATTAAAGTAACGCAAGTAAAAGGGATTTGACAAGATTTTTCATTAACTCACTTCCAAATCATATGAACAACTCCAAAACTACAAAATTGAGGCAATATTGATGTGTGGATGAATTAATCCAACACGAAATATCTCACATACCTCAACGGGGATCACCCCGACAATTCCACTAGAATCTTTTGGCATTCTTGGTGAAATCTTTCTCTTTCTCCCTTCTTCTTCTTCTTCTTCTTCTCTTCTCTTTTTTCCCAAACCCTAAACGTGAAAATACTTCTTCTAATCTGAAAAAATCTTTTTTTTACCCAATTAAACCCTTAAAATTATTTATGAAAGAAATGGGTAAAAAAACTATTTTTCCCTTACTGAATTTGAAATTGGACTTCCCTTACTTCAACAACCCAGCTTCTGAAAGGCGTATCTCCCTCATACGATATCAAAATTGTGAAAACCTGTAATCGTTGGAAATTTCTTTTCGAGGGATTCCCAACCATAACAAGAACTACCTCAAACTCATTCTGAGCTAGAAGTTATGGCCATTTTTAAATGACCAAATCTCACTATTTGAAATTAGGAAATTTTCCAGATTTTCTCTTTTCTTTCCAAAAGTGATAAATTTTAGTTGCTTAGCTCATTCCTAGATATTTCAAATTAAAAAATATTATAAGAAAAAAATTGTATCATTACTCCACTTATACTTTGCCAAGTGCATAATTATTTTCCATTTCAGAAGATGGTCCAAACTATATTTCCCCCTCTTACCTTTAAAGTTTTTTCCCTCCTTTCTTAATTTTTACATTAGAATATATTTATTGTATTTTTATATACGGATCATGATAGGGAGGATTTTTCAATTGATTTTGCTTGCATAGAGGTAGAGGGGGGAAGGGATATAAGGGATAGTAGGGCAAACTTAATAGGAAACTCAGGGAGCGGTGGGGAAAGGGATGTTGACAATTTCACTAGTTTTACAAAATATAGTTGTTGACTCCTTCATTGGAGAATCTACAACATATATATCATTGCCTTACACATATCATATCTCAAACTCAAACAACTCTTTCTTCTCCCAACTTCCAATAGGGTATCAGTTACACCATAATACAACATCAATTACAAGTTTTATGATTATGCTGTTGACGTCAAGGTGTAAACATATGAAATCATCTTTCTTTATTTGTAAACTTTATTTTGTTCTTCGTGAGTATGTTTTACGGCGGAGAAACCCTCGTCCTTCAAGGTAATTCCATCAACTAGTTGCATCATGTCATCAAAGAATCAAATAAATCAGCGAAACCTAATTAATCCAATTAACCTTCAGAGTATCCTCTTTGGAGCATTGATTGCTCTATTGTAAGAAAAAAATTCATTTTCCCAAAATGGTAAAAGAGTGTTATATCCGAATCAATGGGAGTTTATATCCAAATCGGTGACACCCAACATCTTTATGGGAAATAGGAAGCACACACCATCCTTACACGTAGAGGCTGGTAAATAAGTTAAACTCAATTATTAATGATATATGAAACTGAATTTCCTAGTATTTATTTCTACTTCTATTTCCATGCCTCTTGCAAAGATTTATATATTTGCTTTTATATTACAAAACAAGTTGCTCATGGATGCATTTGCCAATTTATAGATTTAAGTAAGAAACCTTTGCCCATCCCCATAACAAAATATTGGGAGTGTGCTTGTAACAACCTGATCAATCGTTATTCAAAGGACATCTCATGCGGAGTCTCAATTTTTTTTAAAATTGATATGTCAATTTTAAATTAGGATAGCATGAAAAAAAAACTTTAAGAATTTGAAAATTAGACTTCGGTTGATGTTATCCCTCCATAATAAGAACTTTCTCAGTATGGGAGCGTGATAACCTCTATGAAGGGGTCATCGAGGAAGAAACTCAATAATGTATCATTTTTAATTGTTCTCTGTCTCTCTAGCAGTAAAACACCCGATGGATATGTTGAGTCTTGCATAGACCCGTCGTGAATAGATCAACTTATTGTTTGTAGTTCCAATTTGTTGAGTTTGAACAAATCCTTCAAGCATCTTCTTTAAGCTTAAACTACATATACTAGGATGACAATGACATCTCGATAAATTTTTATCCCTCTGCTCAAATTTATCTGAATTACTTTCCTTTTTAGTTAATTTAAAAAGAATTGATCATTTCTATATTAAGTAACAAGTCAACTATAAAATGTTTTGTTACCTTTAATGAAATTAGTTAGAGTCACACAAATTTTTAGCATTTGTTTGGTCCACAAGTTTTAAATATTTTTCTTTCTTTCTTTAACTTCGTGTCGAATCAAACTACCTCAAAAAAGTATCTTATGTATGAGGCTTATATAAGACGTGGTAGACAATATAATACTCCACTTGTACTTGGCCAAGTGCATAATTGGGTTCGATTCAGAAAATGGCCCAAAGTATATTTTCTCTCTCTTCCATTATAAAGTTTTTTCCTCTTTCTTACTTTTTACTTTTTTTTCTTTGATTTCTTTTCCAACTATTGTTCTAAATTTTGCACTTCTATTGTTTAATAGTTTTTAATTCTGTTTCTGACATTATGATATTATTTTTATATTTTTATTTTGATTATTTAAATTGCTAAAAATAGATATATAAAATTATTTCTTAATTTATGAATTAATATATGATTAATTACAATTTTTTATTTTATCATAGTAATCAATTCTTTTTTAAGTTTAAATAAAATTTATAAAGTTAGAAAAAATAAAGGTGCAAATTAGTAAAACTAATATTTTATTTATGATTTCTTATGAATTTTGTAAAAGGAAATGTAGACTATTAAGATGAAAAAAAAAGGAATAAAATTTATTCCTTCTTTTATTCTTCTCTCAATAATTTTTATATTTTCAAAAACACTTAAATCCATCAAAATCTCTTCAAAAAATATAATGGAAAGAGCACCAATGATATCAACAAATAATTACATACGTTTTGATACTATTTTCCTGAAATTCAAAAAATAAAAAATATCCATAAACACCTCCATAAATACATATTCTTTTTGTCAATTTATATGACTTTTTTATTCTTGAAATCCAAGCTAGGTGAAACTTAATAAATATTTTGTTTATCTACTTTCCTTACACGTTTTATAAGAAATTATTTAAAAAAACTATATTTTTTACTGTACGAATTTTATTTTTACTTTTTTTTTTAAAAAATAATTGTTTGGATTAAGTAATTACTTACATCTTAGTTTTATAAAGGAAAAATGCACAAGTACCCCCTCAACCTATGCCCGAAATCCCAAAGACATACTTATACTATACTAAGGTCCTATTACCCCCCTAAACTTATTTTATAAGTTATTTTCTACCCCTTTTCGGCCTACGTGGCACTAGCTTGAAAAAAAAGTCAACCAACGTTGGGCCCACAAGATAGTGCCACGTAAGCCAAAAAAAGTTGGAAAATTAATAATAAAATAAATTCAGGGGGGTAATAGGACCTTAGTAAAATATAAGTGTGTCTCTGAAATTTCGGACATAGGTTGAGGGAATACTTGTGCATTATCCCTTTTATAAACTAAAACTTACATAACAACTACTTATTACTTAAATCGAATAGAAAAAAATATTTACAAAGTAAACAAAAATATAGATAATCATCGAAGGAACTTTATGCAACCTCACAATTTCATTAATGTAAAACTTTGTATAGTATTCTTCCGAGTTTGTAGCCTTGACTGTCAAAAAGAAAGAAGACTTAATAATCCTATCAACTATCATCCAAATGAAGTCATGCTTTCTGCGAGTACCGAGGTAACCCTATGATGAAATTCATATTCATAACATCCTACTTCCAAGTAGGAATATCGATATCTTGAGTCAAACCTCTTGGTTTTTGATGTTATACCTTGACTTGATGGTAACTGGGGCAGTTACTCACAAAATCTGTTATATCCCTCTTCATGCCATTCCACCAATAGACTTCGAGCAGATCGCGGTACATCTTAGTGGAATCTTGATGGATAGAATATATGGAGTTAAGAGATTCTGCAACAATAAGCTGTCTCAACTCGACCACTTCAGGAACACACAATCTACCATGGTAACGAATTACTCCATCTCCACCTTGGGAGAACACCTCCACTCTCTCTGATTGTGGACTGCAACGTTAGGTCCAAGCAAGATTGGGTTACTGTCTTGCTTTTCCTTAACCTCCACTACCAAAGAATATTCTTCCCCATTCTTAATTGTTACACCACTGTTTGATATGCTCATAAGGCGAACTCCCAAGTGAGCAAGCCTGTGAACATCCTTCACTAGCTCCTTCTTTTCTTTCTTAACATGGGCTACACTACCCATAGATAATCTGGTAAGAGCATCTGCTACTACATTTGCTTTACCAGGATGGTAATGCACACTCATATCATAATCCTAAAGGAATTCAAGCCATCTCCTCTAGCAGAGATTCAATTCATTCTGGGTGAACACATACTGTAGTCTCTTATAATAAGTGAAATCATCTACATGAACACCATACAAATAGTGTCTCCATATCTTGAGTGCAAATACTACTACTTCAAGCTCGAGGTCATGAGTTGGATAGTTCTTCTCATGAAGCTTAAGTTGTCTAGAAGTACAAGTTATGACCTTATCTCGCTGCATCAGGATGCATCACAATAGATCACATAACCATGTGAACCCTTTGGTAGAGTCAAGACAGGAGCTGTAGTCAATCTTATTTTCAATTTTGTGAAACTTTTCTCATAATCATCTGACCATTTAAAATTGAGCATGTTCTGAGTTAACCTAGTCAAAACCATCTTCTGAGTTAACCTAGTCAATGGTGAGGCTATGAAGGAAAATCCTTCTAAGAACCTTCTATAATAACCCGCTAGACATATGAAGCTTCAGATATCCATAGCAGAGGTAGGTCTGGTCTATTGTTTCACTGCTTCTATCTTTTATAAATTCACTCGGATCCCTTCCCTAAATAAAATGTCACAAAGGAAAGAAACATATTGTAACAAGAATTCATATATGCCAAACTTATTAAGTACCTAGCGATCCTTCAGAGTCTGTAGAATAACTATCAGATGACTTGCATATTCTTCCTCAATGTTAGAGTAGATGAGAATATCATTAATAAAGACGACAACAAACAAGTCTAAGTACTGTTGAACACTCTATTAATCAAATCCATGAAAGGTGCAAGAGCATTGGTTAGTCCAAACGACATAACTACAAATTCATAATGACCACACCGAGTCCTGAAGGCCGTCTTCGGAATGTCACTATGTCTAACTCTAAGCTGATGATAACCCGATCTGAGGTCTATCTTTTAGAAATGTCTAGCGCCCTGAAGTTGGTCAAACAAGTCATCAATCTTGGGATGGGGTGCTTATTCTTGATTGTGACCTTGTTCAACTATCTATAGGCAATGCACATTCTGAAAGAACCATCTTTCTTCTTTATGAACAAAACTAGTGCACCCCATGGTGAAATATTAGGTATGATGAAGCCCTTATCTAGAAGATCTTTCAACTGCTCTTTCAATTCATTAAATTCTACTGGAGCCATTCTATAAGGAGGAATATAAATAGGGTAGGTATCTTGAAGGAGATCAATTCAAAAGTCGATTTCCCTTTCGGAAGGGACTCCGGGAAGATCTTCTGGAAACACTTCTGGAAACTCAAAGAATACTGGAACTGACTCAAGATTTGGGGTTTTAGAGCTAGAATCCTTAACCCAAACTACATGATAGAGAAAACCCTTAGAGATAATCTTTCTAGCGTGAAGGTATGAAATGAATCGACCTATAGGCGCTAAGCTACTACCCTTTCATTTTAAGATTGGTTCATCTGGAAACTGAAAACGAACAGTCCTAAATCAACAATCGACTAAGGCATAACATGAATGTAATCAATCCATTCCTAGAATGACATCGAAGTGTACCATTTCTAACTCTACAAAATCTTTTGAGGTGACTTTTGGAGATACTGTGACAGGGCAATTTTGGTATACATGTCTAGGTAAAACTGGGTAACCGACTAGAGTAGAGACTGAGAAAGGTTCTGATAGAGTTTCTTGATTAACACTGAATTGCACTACTACGTAAGAAGTTACAAAGGAAATAGAATCTCTTGGATATAACAATGCATAAACTTCAAGGTCAAAGACTCGTAACATACTAGTGACTGCATCAGGAGAACCTTCCTGATCCTGGCGATCCTGAAGAGCATACAACATGTTCTGGTGCTAACCGCCACTTGTACTAGATGAGTTACCTTGTTGAGTTTGATGACTTGCTGGTTCTTATTAATTTGTAGACTCAACTCTACCATTACCACCTCCTTGACCTTATAGGACGATCCCACAACTTGTGACCAAATTGACCGCACCCAAAGAATCCTTCTTTTCCTGAGAGACACTCACCCAGATGGTTCTTACCACACTTAGGTCAAGTGGGGTAACTCTTGGTGCCTGAAACACTTCCTTGAGACTTAGAGCCTGGTGCTCTAACCTTCTAGTCATAATTGTTCTGGGAGGATGGAACACTAGCTGACGAAGGGGCTGGAGATGAAAACTTCTGCTGACTCTGCGAGGGATTTGAGCCACCCGATTTCTATTGAGAATAGTCATAGTTCCCAGTCCTAGACTTCTTATTCTCCTTGGCATGTTTACTAAGCTTATCACCCTCAACCTGCTGAGCATGAGTCATAAGCCCAGAGATGTTCATATCTCCAGTAACATAGCATTTCTGCACTCAGTTTTCACCAAATCTGACACTCTATACAAGAAATTATTCATGTGATCCCTAGTGTCAGCTACCATAAATGGAGCATACTTGGAGAGTTTTTTAAACTTCAACCCATACTCTTGGACTATCATTTTTCCCTGCCTCAAGTTCATAAATTCCTGAGTCTTTGCCTCTCTCAACTCTATAGGGAAAAACCTGTCCAGAAAGGTCTCACTAAAGTAGTCCCAAGTATAGGAGTTGCATCTGTACCCCTATTTTTTTTCCACCGAGTGTACCAGATATGAGCAACATCATTCAATTGGTATGATTCCAACTCAACCTGATCACAGTGACTTGCATTATTTCAAAGATTTTCTTGATCTAATCCAAGAAATTCTGAGGATCCTCGTTAGTTTGTGATCCTAAGAAGTCAGGCGAATTCATCCTAACAAAGTCATAGACCTTTGATGTTGTTGATCTACCGTTTGCATTAACCGGAGCATGAACCAAATTTTTCTAGTTGGTCATACTCTGAGTCAACATATGTATGGCATTCCTTAACTGAACATTGGGGACTTCCTAATATGGGATGCATTTGAAGTCCTGACATTCGCATTCCTAGCGTTAGCTCTACGAGGAGGCGTGATATGAAGCGTAGAACGTCATGTTAGAGTGGAATAAGATCATACCTTACGCATGATAAGAGTAACAAGAAATTGAAGTTTTCCGAAAACACTTTGTAGCCTCCCTCTCATTAGATTTGGTGCACTTCACACCCATGAAAAGAACTCTGCTAAATGCAGCTTTTCAGACATCCTAGGACTCTTAAAGCTAGTACTATAATACAAAGTTTTGTCACACCTCGAGCTACCCCCAAGACGCAGACACGGACCTTAGGAGCGCAAGTGATCCTAAGCTAACCCTGCTGGCATGATCATGAGCATACTAAATATAATAAACTAAATGCAGAAGCTAAGTGATAATTAAACTAAAAAGATGCGGAATACCCATATTCTGTAACTGAGATAAATGAAATACTGATTAGTTTAATACAAAGAAGTTATTAACTCAATACTAAGTTGAAACTAACTATGTTTGAAAGAAGCTTCTAACTGACCAAAAACGATGGGACATGCCTCAGCTAAGTCTAGAAAAAACAGAAACTAAATGACTAAACGACTGAAATGAACTCATGACTATTGTCCTTGGAGAATGAGGACTCACCACTGAATATGCTAAACTGAAGATCAAAAATTGATCTAAGTGCGATTTGGATGCTAGGAACCTGAGCCTACATCACGAAAAGATGTATCACACGTATGCGTCAGTACTTAGAAGTCTGAGCATGTATGATAGAATAAATCTGAAATAAAAAATAATTGATCAAGCACTAAAGCAAGTATAATAATCTAAACATGATATATTGGATGTTGAGGTAACCGAATGCAATGATTAATTTATAACAAGCTGGAACTGAATACTAAATATTTTGATAAATGTTCAATGCAGTAGAGTCTGACTGAACAATGGGAGCTACTAATAATCGATAATAAAATCACATACGACAAATGTGGAGTCCGATGTATGCGCCCCATCAAGAGGACACAATATACCATGCCAGAGGTATAAAGACATGTTGGCGTGATCACTAAACTGATTACCGACAGAGCGGACTTACAATCTACTTAGGTTGTAGTTCTGGGACTCATTGGGTACGTTGAACCATAGTCCAACTCGATATTATGCTACTCCTAATGAATTAGGTAATAAACTAATTATGACTGAGTTTTTATAAATACTGGATAGCTCAAAATTGAACATGCAAACTGAGAATGCAACAATTAAGCTAGTAATTAAGTATTATAATTGAGGCATGTATATCTGAAGTAACTGAAATATATAACCTAGCTTGTGTAATTCAAGAACTAATGAAATAGATAGCTAGGGTTCTGAAATTCATGCGGTAAACTGAATAATAACATGGAAATCTTATTTGGAACATATACTAATTAATTCATTAAGTTCTGTTAAAGTTCTATAAACCCTATGTCTAATCATGATATGAGAATCAGGAATCTGACTGAAAACTAGGGATCCATTGGGTGAAAGGAACCTACTCTTGAAATTTCCCATACATGGTGATGAAATACATAGAGAAATATTTGGATTTCAGGGCTGGAACTGTTGAAACCTTGTTGCGTTCTTGAATTAAGGTTCTTGATAAGTTTTTGATTAATGATTTGAATTAGGTGAATTTTAGTTATGTTTCTAGGATTAAATTGACTAAAATATTATGATTTAGGGTGAAAACGACGTATCTTAGGGTTTAAACGAATTGGGAAAATACAAAAGGACACCTGAGTTAATTGCTAACGGACCAAACGATGACCGAGACTGACGGGCCATGGGTCAGGAAGCAAGCTCCCAGAGCTTTTTTCATTTGTTTCAGCACTATATTGTGCTCTAAAGGGGTTCCGTGGCAGTGCGTGTGATACCTCTTTATTCATTCGTCACACATCTGGGGATAGTATCTACCTTCATAGTACTTCGTCGATGGTAACTGTCGATTGCACTTGCAGATTTCTAAAAAGCTGATTTCTGGTTTGTTTTATATACGGGGTGTTACATTATGATTCATGGATTTCATCATTCATCTATATCATTTACAACAAGTCTGATCAATAATGCAACATCCACATACATATGATGTATCGTATTGAAGTAAGAACAAACATTCATCACATGATCCTCAATAATTAGTTATCCAAATTATTAAAAATTCTATCAACGCTATATCATACCTATAATCCTCATGCGAAGATTAGGACTTTCATCACCATAATTAATTCTAGATCAAAACTCTTCCTTATCGATAATTACCCATTAGATTAAGTTCTATGGAAAAATATGGATGTGGAAGTTAAAATCTTACATTTAGCCTCAAGAATGATGATAATCTACCATGAAAACCACTAGGTTTATTCCTTATATCTCAAGTTTGAAATTGCAAAATAAAATATTTTTTGGGGTTTATTTCCAATTGTAAGTCACATCTGCCACGCCACGACGGCACCCACCCCACTAGAGCGGCGCCGCCCTAGTGGTTGAAATCCCAACTCAAGGGCTTGCACGAAGATGGTGATATATCTTAACAATTCCAATGCCCTCATTTCACAACATACCTTAAATCAACAAATCTCAGAAACTACTCGTTCACACCAAGATCGATTCTGAGAGTTCTACTCGCCTGAATTTGATTTTGTAAAGTCATACAAGTTTCTTAATGAATTATCTATATAATATTGTGGTCATATAATAATTAGATTGCCCAATTATTACCATATTTCCCTAGAATTTAATGACTCATATTTCGTCCAAATTTGGGCTAGGTTGCATATTGCCAAGTCACTACAAAAAAGATTTTCGCCCATAAATTTTTTTATGTCGCCTTTTCTATAACGACGCAATCCAGTGGTTACACTAGATACCAAATTACCCATCACTCTTCTCCGAGTGACAAACTTAGGAAAAATAGTCCAAGGAAGTAAATGCGTAGTACCTGAATCCACAAATAATCAGGGATACTTGTCTTGCATGTCCTTCTAAGTTTCTCAAGTAGCGTCGAGAAATTCAAGATTTCACTAAGAACCTAGTTTTTTGAGTTCTTAAGGTTTTAAACTTCACTTTTTGATAATGAAATTCTTTTTGAGTTTTTGAGGTGAGAGTTGTGAATGAGTGTTATTCTTGGTGGGTTTTGGTGTGGCATTTTCTGTAATTATGTTGGGTTTAAGGATCCAAAAGAGTTGCATGAATTAGAGAAAGAAAGTTCATCGGTTTTCTAGGTATGGGATGGGGGAATCCCGACACTCAATGCGCCCTAACCAGTGGTGTGTATGGTATGGTTTATTGCCCTGCACCACTCAGTGCGCTAGTGTTTCAAGGTCCCTACACCTCTGCCCTTCTTTCCGCAAGAGTTCCCTCAAATTGTACCTATGTTTAATACTTTATATTCACAAATAAAACATTCATTTTATCATTGAGAGAGCACGCCTATAAAAGTTATAAATCTTGAATTCATAATTCAAATTCAAGAAGGAGTCAAGAGTAGAGTTCAATAAATTCCTTGAGTTAAATTCTGACTCCTATGAGATTAACTATCGATTTGAGCAAAGTTTGAGAAAGTATGGGATGGAGAAGAGTTGTACCCATGAGTTCTATATTTTCATTTATACCCTTGAGTTGCTCATGTCCATAACTTTGCATGAACTCCATAATCTAAGAATCATAGAGAGGAGTAGTATCTTTTAATTCTAAGTTCTTGAGTATTAAGTTCCTAACCCTTTTCGAAACTATATTTATTTCATAATTTGGATTACCATATATCATACATGGAAATCCTTGAGTTTAGTCGGACATGCCCATAATTTCACTTGGACCCTCTGAGTCGAGGAGTTTTAAGCCAATCCAACTACCCTCTTTGTTGGATAATTAAAACTACACAATAAGACTTCGTTCTTTAAAATCATATAATAATAAACCCATTAGCCTTTTTCAGAGGCTTTATATATCAAAAGCAGTTTTGAGTGATACTACCTCTTCTTTTTTCGATAATCTATCCGGAATCAGTGTTTTTGGTTTGAATAAATTTTTAAACCCTTAAAGAAATGCAACATAAATTATCATTCTAAAAAAATGCCTCAAAAACCATAGGAAACTAATGGTTACAATTATTCTATGTCACATGAACGGTGACTTTACCTTCAGATTAAAGAAAGAAATGAACTTTTATTCTAGCCTATCAACCGAAAAAATATGTTGAGTCTTGCATAGACCCTTCGTGAATGGATCAACTTGTTGTTCGTAGTGACCATGTGTTGAGTTTGAACCAATCCTTCAAGAATCTTCTTTAAGCATAAAATACATATACTAGGATGACAATGGAATCTCTATTAATTTTTTATTCCCTCTGTTCCAGTTCAAATTTATCTGACTTACTTTCCTTTTTAGTTAATCCTAAAAAGAATGACACATTTCTATATTAAGTAACAAATTAACTATACAATGTTTATTTTACCTTTAATGAAATTAGCTATAATCACAAAAATTTAAATCATTTGTTCGGACAACAAAATTTAAAAATTTTCCTTTCTTTCTTAAACTTCGTATCGAATCAAAATACCTTAGAATATTTTACTTTGTATGCGGCATATAGAAGACGTGGTAGACAAAACTTGTATCATACTCATGTTTTACATTGTCAAGTGCATAAATTGGGTTCCTTTTAATAAAGTGGCCCAAACTATCATTTCTCTCTCTTCCCTTATAAAGTTTTTTCCTCTTTCTTACTTTTTACATTAGAATATATTTATTGTACTTTGTACACAAGTCATTAAGGGGAGGATCTTTCACTTGATTTTGCATGCATAGAGTTAGAGGGAGGAAAGAATACTAGGGATAGTAGGGGAGACTTAAGAGGAAACTAAGGGAGGTGTGGACGAAGTGATGTCGACATTTCACTAGTTTTACAAAATAAAGTTGTTTACTCCCTAATTGGAGACTCTACAGCATATATATCACCGTCCTAAACACCTCAGATCTCAAACTCAAACTCCTCTTTCTACTCGCAACTTCCAATGGAGTATCAGTTACACCAAAAAACAAGATCAAACACAAGTTTGATGATTATTCCACTGATGAGAAGGTGTAAAAAGATAAAATCATCTTTATTTATTTGTCAACTTTATTATGTTCTTCGTGCTTATATTTTACGGCAGTGAAACCCACGTCTTTCAAGGTGATTTCATCAACTAGTTGCATCATGTCATCTAAAAATTGAGAAATCCGATCAATCCAATTAACCTTCAGAGTATCATATATGGAGCATCGATTACATTTTGGGTAGAAAAAACTTTAATTTCCCAAAATGATAGTAGGGTTATATCCAAATCGATGATGTCACGACCGGGGAGCACCCCCTAGATGTAACTAATGTGGTCCTCCTCGGAGAGGACTTAGAGTAGCCCTTAGCATTCGTCATAACATATATAGGTCTAATTGCGGAAAAATTAAAATTTTTTATATATTGAGGTATACGTAAACCTCTCACATATTATATATAGAGTTTAGTTAGACTCCTCGCATATGAGCTTACATAGGCTTCTCGTTTAGTCAAAATAACTAATACATAAGAATTTAGTATAATAAAATTGTCTCACATTAAACCATCTAAATAGAAGTAGAACATTCGGTCCTAGCCCTTATACAAATTCATATTTGCCACATAAGCCTTAATGAAAGGGTCCAAGCCATAGGAAAATATCCAATTTCTCTCGCATCATATCTAGTTTATCCTGAAACAACATTTCTCGAAGTAGCATTCCCATTAGTAGAGGATGAAAAACAAATGTCTTCAAGAATAGGAAAGATATAAATGTATTTAGACAATATCAATACTACTAAGGTAGAACACGTGGCACCTTCCTAGGATTAGAGGACCTACCAAAACTTGGGGAAATGTCCATGTCTTTTTTCAAAGCCACCTTGAGACTTCAACGTCCCGAACCTACATATTTGTATAATCATAAAGAATATGGGTTAGTACAACCACTTGTAATAAGTATGAACATAAACCATTTGAAATCATGCTTAAAAGGACATTTTTTTCAAAACCATGCTAAGTCACTTTCCAAAAGCTTTTATGCACAATTAAGAACATATACAGGCCAATATACATAACATTACTAAAGACAAGTCCATAGCCAACACAAGACCAATACCATAACAAAGTCAAGCCAACATGGACATTATCAACATAAGGTCATATCAACATGCATGTGATCACATTAAGATCATATAAGCCTTACAACTCCAACATAATGTCCTAGCAACAATTCATGTACAAGAGTTTATAACATCACATCATATAAGACCCTTACTCACAACACCTTCCCAAGCCTACAGGTGCAACACTTATCTGAAATCTCATAACCCTATATAATCAAGTAAACCAAACAAATGATCATAAGCACTGTCAACATTTCATATACCTCCATATCATCCATATTTTTCATCATATATGTCAATTTAGACAAATAGAATGTTACCAATGAAACTAATATCATATAGGATCATTAACATATAAAGTCATATATGCAATTCATTCATATCATAAGTACATAAGAGCAACCTTCTAGGACTTCCCACAAGTCCAACTTGTGCAATGTATAAGTAGAATCCCATACCTCTACCTAAACTAAGTATAATCCCTTAAGTCACCCTAGTTAGTATTCACTTCATTAATTTCATTTTACTTTAGGGAAAAATCATCTAAACCGATAATAGACCATGTGATCTAAACATAGAATCAAATGTCATGTAACCCTACACCGAAAAAAGGTGGTCTACTTGCCAAGGTAGGACCAAAACATGAACATAGAATTTTAGGTGGATCCACTAGCTAGTATTCCTATGGAGGCAACATAGTTAAGGAACTAGGAGATATGTCTTGAACCCTTTACATGCTCATTATCAATTGGAGTCCTCATCTGATGAGAACATTTGGTGAATCTCCCTTCTATGTGGACTCAACAACTCTTACTGTTAAGTTCACTCGGTGTTAAGCTAAAGTTCCTTTTTGAAATGTCTATAATTTTTAATCATCATAGCTTAATATAGGACATAGGATATTAACCCCTTGTATATCATATCATTATCTCATTAGGTATTGCTGAGAATATCCTTTCGTAACAACCCTTCATTTTTACAGATCAACACATCATAATCATATCACAGTAAGACACACAAGTGATTCACATTCAACATTGTATTGTCATAACCTTAACATGATCTCACAATTCACATGTCAAGACATTTCATCATAATCATCATACCATCATCTTATTTATCTAATCACATAAAATAGTTCAATTGAACAAAATAATTAAGTGTAAAGCATCATCATTGAAGTAAAGAACTCAAGATCATAAAGGTCTTACCAATTGGCCTCCAAAACCTCTTCAAGATCATGCCCTCAATTCATCACAATTAATTAATGATCCACTCATCATCATCTTAATATATTGAATTAAACAATAACTTAATCAATTCCAACAACCCTATTCATAGGTAGGGTAGGGTTAAGAGAAAAGGTTCATCCATGAAATCTTCAAGAAATAGGTACAATCACAACAATACATGACCTTAGACTGTCCAAACAAAATAGAATATTTCAAACAAGTCTAACAATCAAAAAATTAATCAATTCCCATCAATTCATAAGCAAGATCCAAGATTTGAGAAAATTGGGGAAAGGACACGAAATACACAAAAATCATATTAATAAACATCAATTATTATACAATATAACTTAATTAGATATAGGTAATCATAATTAATCATCTATTTCAAGTTTAGAAGAAAACTCATTCGTAGAGCAAAACCCTTGGAATTGGGTAACTTAGAAATAAACTTTGAATGTACCTCTTGGGAAAGGACTCCCAAGAAAGAAAGAGACCATGCCTTATGAAGAATTTAGTAACAATTTTATAAGAAAACTTGAGGGAATAGGTCTTATTCTTCAAGCTTGTTCATTCCTTCAACGGAGGTTGAATAGAAAGAGAAAGTAGAGAGAGGTGAGAGCTTTTGAATTTTGATTTGGGGATTTGATTTGAGTAATTTAATGTGAGGTAAAAATGATTTTAAATCAATAAATAACCCTTCCGTAAATTACTCAAAAGACCCCTCACTTAAGTTAACCTTTTAGTGAAGTCAAACTTGAATTCTAATTTCAGATTTTTCGTCGGGAAGCAAGTACACATCCCGGAGCTGTTCCCGCAAGATTTCTGAAATAAATTTTTGAGACAGTAGAGTTCGCTACGTGTGTTCAATGGGGGCCATGATTTTCGGTCCATGGTGAACCATGTTCACAACGCGGACTGGTTTCTTGGTACTACAATTTATTGCTGCCTTTGGCAGCTTATTTGGCAAAGGGTGGGGTTCAAGGACCCCTGAGGCGGTCCTTGGTGGGTCTAAACTTGACTTTTTAACCCTATATACACTATTTTACCTAATTAACATTATTTATATGTTTTAGAATCAATACAACACTTCCAAAGCTTCTCAATACCTAACAAGACTTACTAGTTCAATTGAACTAGTTTCCGGACGTCATGGTCGTCTCTTGACATTTTGAATCTAATGATATCCCTACTTGGTTTCAATAAATTATTTTAATCTTATAAACAATGTGTTATAGTTTATTTCATCATGTGAGAATCTAGACCAAGTCATGGACTTTGAGAGTGTTACAGGTGAGAGTGTTATATCCAAATCGGTGACACCCAACAACTTTATGGGGGAAAGTGAAGGAAACACCATCCTCACATGTAGAGGATGGTAAATAAATTAAATTCACTTATTCATGATATCTCATACAAGTATGACTTGGCGTACCTCATGCATGATAAAAAATTTCAAACTACCTCACATCAAATAGGATGGGGAGTAGTTGAATAAAGAGTAGTCATAATGACATTCAACAAACTCCATATCAAGTACGGTCACTTTAAGCTGCAAGTTCCACTGCCTAGGAGTCTATTTAAGTCCATATAAAGAGAATGCGACTACTGATTTATAAGGACAATGCGACTAGAGATTTTTGCATTTACAAGCCACATAGGAGTACTAGAAGTATAATTCCACCTAAAAGGCTAGACAATTACTTTTTGGGCTGGATAAAAGCCATGTGAGCAAGGCTATAGGTTGTTATGTAAGTTTTATAAAAGTGAGAGAATGTGGGTAGATAAATGGGAGAAATTTAATTATGATTCTGAATATGCTCATCCTCTTCTTCTATCTTCTCAACCCAATTCTAGGCTTATAATTTCGTATTTCAAGTAAAATTCCTTGTATTTTTGTTCCTTACTATTGTACTTTCACTTTTATTAGAATAAAAAAAACAATTTAACCACATTAAAATAGTAGAAACTTTGAAGAATTGCATAATAAAAAATGAAAAACTCATTGCCTATTCAAGTAGTTGTATATAAAAATTACTGCATAATACGTTTTATAAACTAATAAAAGTTGTAGATCGTGGAAAAAATTACCCATTAGAACTCTTTTTAGTTAAACTGTATAATAATTATGATTCTTAAGTAAATATTACAATATCTTATAACTCCATAACAAACGACGTCAGATATATCTTTTATTGCTTATTTAAAGAGGAGCAAATATCAAAATTCCATTCAAATTATTTTTTGCAATTTAAATAATCAATTTAAATATAGAAAAATAATATCACAATGTTAGAAACTAAATAAAAAACTATTAAATAATAGAAGTGCAATTAGAAAAATGGTTGGAAAGAAATCAAAGAAAAAACAAGTAAAAAGTAAGAAAGAGAGAAAAACTTTATAAGGGAAGAGACAAAAATGATAGTTTGGGACATTTTATGAAATAGAGCCCAATTACCTTCTTGACAAATTATATGTAGAGTCTCATACAAGTTTTTTTTGTTATTTCATATATATGCCTCATACATAAAAAAAAAATTGATTAGAGAACACTCTAAATTTATATCCTTGTAACTTAACCTTGCACCGACGCATGCATAATTGACATTGCCATTGTCATTATATTTCCATATATATATCTCCTTGGTTTGTAATACACGACTTCAACAAACAATTATATTTTTAATAGGGATAATACCCAAGTACCCCCTCAACCTATGCCCGAAATCTCAGATACCCACTTATACTATACTAAGGTCCTATTAACCCCCTGAACTTATTTTATTAATAATTTTTTACCCCTTTTCGACCTAAGTGGCAAAGGTCCTCTCATCTTTTGTATCCATATTAAAATAAATGATAAATTTCTTTTTATTTTTTATAAAAAAGGCCTCTTATAAAGTTTAGGTATAGGCGACAAGTGTCATTTCATATGATCTTCAAATAATTATTATGTATCAACTCCATTAGAATATATTTATTATATTTTTCTACACGAATCACGAAGGGGAGGATTTAGTACTTGATTTTTCATGCATAAATGTAGAGGGAGGAATGGATGCATTTGCCAATTTATAGATTTATGTAAGAAACTTTTCCTTAACCCCGTAACAGTATATTGGGAGTGTCCTTGTAAAAACCTGATCCATCGTTATTCAAATGACATCTTGTGCCGAGTATAATTTTTTTAAAAAATGATGCGAAAAATTAAAATTGGGATGACATGAAAAAAACCCTAAGAAATAGAAAATTAGACTCCGGTTGATGTTATCCCTCCATAGCATGAGCTTTCTCACTATGGCAGCGTGATAACCTCTATGGAGGGGTCTGCGAGGAAGAAACTCTAAAATATATATTTTTTTAATTGTTCTCGATCTCTCTAGTGGTAAAACAACCAATGGTTACTCCAAGAATCATCCCAAAAACTATTCAAAGCTTGAGGATAGGGGAGAAAGAGGATGCTAGCGGAAGCTGGGTCATACCCACAAATATTTTATATACGATCTTGAGGATTCTACCCCAAAGAGCTAGAAACTCGTGTTCAAAGTTCTTTTATGGTTTCTTGGCATCGATATAGGCAAGGTTTTTACTAAGTAGTTAGATCTATCTTCACTTACTTTGTACCTTGTAAATTGTTGGAGATTACATGTATAGGCCTTCTATCATGGAGTTTGAATGACTTAATATGGAGTTAGTTATGATTTAAGATGATAACGAGTTTGATTAACAAATGTTAACCTTGTGATGATTTGGACGGGATGTTGAGGGAAAATGTGTGGTGTTATATCGGGTTCCCAATGGAAAATTGTATAGAAAAAGTGTCCGAGTGTAAATGTTGGTTATTGTTTTCCCATGTTTATTTATGTATGCATTCTAACTATCTATATAGTGAAACTTGTATAATTTCATGTTATGGAATTGTAGGGGCATTATATGAAGTGATGTATTATTAACTATCGCATGCAGTGAAGGTACTTTGTTTACTCAATTTTTACAATTCTGTTAGTATTTCATTGTGATTGTGGTTTTGTTTGTGAGATTAATGGTTGTCTCGAGTACCATTCTAGTTAAAAAATATTTATATGGTATGCTCGGGTACCATGCGTGGTATGTTGTAACAGTTGGCTTGGGTACCATGCATGTCAAAATAACTAATGGTTGTCTTGGGTAGCATGCCTTGTACATTTTTTATAAACCTGTTGTATTTGTAATTTCATGAGAGAACTAGGTTTACTAATTCGTAATGAGATTGTTACATGTTTGTCTATGAGTGACCGTGATTTGTGTTTAAATATTAGATGTTTCCTGTTTAGACCATAATTACATGTTAAACACTATAGATGATGTCTTAGAGATTCTTGTTGGTATGTGTTACTTGAAAGACGTGATGAATTAACTATTTCTTGTTGTAGCATTGTTGATCATGTTATTTGTGAATGTTATGTTTGTGTGATGACTATGACTTCAGCTTATTAACAAACATTGTACTACATTGTTAGCCTTTGTGGATTGGGACATATTTGATAAGAAGTATTGAATTAATGCGGTTTTGTAAGAGTCTTGTAGGAGGTTTTTTGAATTAATCAAGGGACAGACTGTTTTCATGAGATTTGTGCATAATTATTGGGACAACTCCTGTATAGATCAAAATTAAATGTTAAATATTGTAGTTGATGTCATCCTTGGTGGTATCGGTTACTTGAAAGATGTGATGAGTCAGGTGGTTGGAGTTGTGTTGTATCTCTTTCACAGTATATTACTCTGTTAGAAACTCATGTACTTGTCTAGATCAGTTCCTTGAGAGGGTTTAGTGTATTATTTACAAAAAATACTTTATTTAATCAAGTTTGGAAGTAATTTTTTATTTACGATAAGGTGATTACTTTATATATTTTTTTACTTCTACATTGCGTATTTTAAATTGCACGTAAGATTTCTTCTATGTTGGTATTAGAATAGGTGCCTGCACGGCCTGGTGGGTTAGGTCTTGGCAGTGCTCCTATTTTTTAGAAATTTAAAAACTTTTTAGAGGGGTTGCTGGTGTTCATAATTCTTTGTATATATTGTTTCGTAGTAGTTTAGAACCTAAGATGGAGTGGTACCATGTTTGGAATGTGTTATTCTAACATGATATTTCCATTTGTTTGGGAGTTGGAAACAAGTTTAATTGAGTGTGCGATCAGTTCAATTTATAGGGTTACGAGGTTGTGATGTGCATGAGTTTATCGAGTTTATACTTCCTGTTTAGTGTGAATTATGCCATCAAGAAGAATTAGGTTGTATGATTAGTTTCCCTTCATTGAAGCAAGAAAGAATTTTTAGACGCACAATTACAAAAATAGATTGAAGATGTGTATCATGTATTATGTAACTTGAAAAAATTTTAGTTTTGCCTAGTGAAACAGGAAAGAGAGGAGAATTTGATAAAAAGTGAATGGCTGAACCCGTTGTACCTTTTTGGACATTATTTTCTTTGTAAGACACTTTTAACCAACCCTATAGCAGTATATATGAAGTTTTCTCCTCTATGTTTGAGTTTTATAAGTTTCTAAGAGGGGTTCTGGAAGTTTATGATACTTTGTATATATTTTACTGGTGTAGTTTAGCGTAAATAATGAAGTGGTAAGTCCATGATGTTAAATGTGTGTCAAAATTGTAGGATGTTTTCCCTTTTAGTCGTTAGTTAGTAAGAAGGTTATTACATGCTTTAGTGTTGAGTGAGCAATCACCTAAGTTTATACATTTAATTAAGTTTATGCATCAAGTAATGTGTGCAATACAGAATCAATAAGAATTTTTCAGACCGATCGGTTTTTCTTCCTTGATTCAAGATGGAACAGCAAAATGAAAGATTTGAGATTGAAGGCGTACATCATGTTTTTTTGACTTGCTGGAAAAAATTGGAGTTAAGTCTAATTAGACTAAAATGAAAGCCTGCTTCGGTGTACAAAGAATGAGGTGAGTCGATTGTACACTGTTTGTCCTATTATCTTTTAATTATAAAAGAGCTAGAAAGTATTTCAAAGTCGTATAGATGATAGACTGAAATGCTTTTGTCCTTATAAGTAATGATAGTAGGTAACAGTAGTAACTATCTTTGAAACTGTAACAACATCCTTTGATTTAATTTGTAAATGTCTAACATTTTAAACTATAATCAATGTCTCAAGAAACATTGCCTGCAGAAAAAATAATTCACTAATTTCCTTTCAAGATCAAGTTTCTTGTATCCTTTCACCTTTAAGAGCTTTAGCTTTGAAAAATTCAATTTGTCAATTCTCAAATTTTTCATTTGCCACAAATTTTATAATACATTTCTTCTTCAATTGCATTATCACTAAACTGCATAATTTTAATTATTAATAATAACTTCAAAAATAATTAAAAATATCAATTTTTTTTTTTTAAAAAATAAAATATTCAAATTAATATACTTACATCGATAAAGGATCTTTCAATATTGTATAAACTGTCCGAAAATGTAAAGACTTTTTATCAATGTAAGTATATTAATTTGAAACTTTTAAATGTTTCAATTTTTTTTAGCTATTGTAAATTATTTGTGAAATGGTTAATAATTAAAAAAAATTATGCAGTTTGGTGATTATGTAATGGAAGCAGGAAGCTATTAGAACTTTGGGGCAAAGGAAAAATTTGAGAATTGCCAAATGGAACTTTAAAAGCTAAAGCCCTTAAAGGTGAAAAGATACAAGAAACTTGAGCTTGAAGAGAAATTGGTGATTTTTTTTGTTGCGGGTAGAGTTTCTGGAGTCTTTGAGTATAGTTTCAAATCATAGACATTTAGATATTAAATTGAAGGATGTTGTGACAGATTTGAAGATAGTTACTATTTTTACCTACTATCATTTTAAGTACAAAAGCTCTGTATTTCAAAGATATACACTGAAATGCTTTCTAACTCCGTTAGAATTATAATAGTGGAACCAACAGCGTAGAATAGACTCATCTCTTCGTTGTTTACCAATCCATTTGTCTTTCAAGTTTCTTCAGACATAAATCCAATTTTCCAGAATGTTAGAAAAAATACGATTCATTCCTTCAATCTCAAATCTTACATTTCCTGTTTCACCTTGTATCAAGGAAGGGAAACTGACTGAACTACAAAAAATTTAAAGATGTTGTATTGCATACTTTATCGGATACATAAACATGATAAAATCACGCACATCACTATCTGATAACTATATAAACTCAACAAATTGCACAGTCAATTCTAAAGCATGTGATAACCTTTTCACCAACTCAAGTACAAAAGGAAAGACATCCTTCAATCTTATGGACATACCACTCTGTCATTGCGGCTAAACTATTTTGGGAAAAATGTATACAAAGTATTATCAACTCCCACAACACCTCTTAGAAACCTAACAAAGTCGATTGAGGGTGTGCATCATGTTTTTTGGACTTGCTGGAAAAAATTGGAGTTAAGTCTAAATAGACTAAAATGTAAGCCTGGTTCGGTGTACAAAGAATGAGGTGAGTCGATTGTACACTGTTGGTCCTATTATCTTTTAATTATAAAAGAGCTAGAATGTATTTCAAATTCATATAGATGATAGACTGAAATGCTTTGGTCCTTATAAGTAATGATAGTAAGTAACAATAGTAACTATCTTTGAAACTGTAACAGCATCCTTTGATTTAATTTCTAAATGTCTAACATTTTAAACTATAATCAATGTCTCAAGAAACATTGCCTGCAGAAAAAATAATTCACTAATTTCTTTTCACGATCAAGTTTCTTATAACCTTTCACCTTTAAGAGCTTTAGCTTTGAAAATTCAATTTGTCAATTCTCAAAATTTTCATTTGCCACAATTTTATAATACATTTCTTCTTCCATTGCATTATCACTAAACTGCATAATTTTAATTATTAATAATAACTTCAAAAATAATTAACAATACCTAATTGTTTTTTAAAATAATTAAAATATTCAAATTAATATACTTAGATCGATAAAGGATTTTTTAATATTGTATAAACTGTCCGAAAATTGAAAGACTTTTTTATCAATATAAGTATATTAATTTGAAACTTTTAAATGTTTCAATTTTTTTAGCTATTGTAAATTATTTGTGAAATAGTTAATAATTACAAAAAAATATGCAGTTTGGTGATTATGTAATGGAAGCAGGAAGCTATTAGAACTTTGGGCCAAAGGAAAAATTTGAGAATTGCCAAATGGAATTTTAAAAGCTAAAGCCCTTAAAGGTGAAAGGATACAAGAAACTTGAGCTTGAAGCGAAATTGGTGATTTTTTTTTGTTGCGGGCAGAGTTTCTGGAGTCTTTGAGTATAGTTTCAAATCATAGACATTTAGATATTAAATTGAAGGATGTTGTGACAGATTTGAAGATAGTTACTATTTTTACCTACTATCATTATAAGTACAAAAGCTCTGTATTTCAAAGATATACACTGAAATGCTTTCTAACTCCTTTAGAATTATAATAGTGGAACCAACAGCGTAGAATAGACTCATCTCTTCATTGTTTACCAAATCCATTTGTCTTTCAAGTTTCTTCAGACATAACTCCAATTTTCCAGAAAGTTAGAAAAAACACGATTCATTCCTTTAATCTCAAATCTTTCATTTCCTATTTCACCTTGTATCAAGGAAGGGAAACTGACTGAACTACAAAATATTTAAAGATGTTGTATTGCACACTTTATCGGATACATAAACATAATAAAATCACGCACATCACTATCTGATAACTATATAAACTCAACAAATTGCACAGTCAATTCTAAAGCATGTGATAACCTTGTCACCAACTCAAGTACAAAAGGAAAAACATCCTTCAATCTTATGGACATACCACTCTGTCATTGCAGCTAAACTACTTTGGGAAAAATGTATACAAAGTATTATCAACTGCCACAACCCCTCTTAGAAACCTAAAAAAGGCGATTGAGGGCGTGCATCATGTTTTTTTTGACTTGTTGGAAAAAATTGGAGTTAAGTCTAAAAAGACTAAAATGTAAGCTTGGTTCGGTGTACAAAGAATGAGGTGAGTCGATTGTACACTGTTGGTCCTATTATCTTTTAATTATAAAAGAGCTAGAAAGTATTTCAAAGTCGTATAGATGATAGACTGAAATGCTTTGGTCCTTATAAGTAATGATAGTAAGTAACAATAGTAACTATCTTTGAAACTGTAACAACATCCTTTGATTTAATTTCTAAATGTCTAACATTTTAAACTATAATCAATGTCTCAAGAAACATTGCCTGCAGAAAAAATAATTCACTAATTTCTTTTCAAGATCAACTTTCTTGTAACCTTTCACCTTTAAGAGCTTTAGATTAGAAAATTCAATTTGTCAATTCCCAAATTTTTCATTTGCCACAATATTATAATACATTTCTTCTTCCATTGCATTATCACTAAACTGCATAATTTTAATTATTAATAATAACTTCAAAAATAATTAACAATACCAATTTTTTTTAAAAAAAATTAAAATATTCAAATTAATGTACTTACATCGATAAAGGATCTTTCAATATTGTATAAATTGTCCGAAAATTGAAAGACTTTTTTATCAATGTAAGTATATTAATTTGAAACTTTTAAATGTTTCAATTTTTTTAGCTATTGTTAATTATTTATGAAATAGTTAATAATTAAAAAAAATTATGCAGTTTGGTGATTATGTAATGGAAGCAGGAAGCTATTAGAACTTTGGGGCAAAGGAAAAATTTGAGAATTGCCAAATGGAATCTTAAAAGCTAAAGCCCTTAAAGGTGAAAGGATACAAGAAACTTGAGCTTGAAGAGAAATTTGTGAATTTTTTTTGTTGCGGGCAGAGTTTCTGGAGTCTTTGAGTATAGTTTCAAATCATAGACATTTAGATATTAAATTGAAGGATGTTGTGACAGATTTGAAGATAGTTACTATTTTTACCTACTATCATTATAAGTACAAAAGCTCTGTATTTCAAAGATATACACTGAAATGCTTTCTAACTCCTTTAGAATTATAATAGTGGAACCAACAGCGTAGAATAGACTCACCTCTTCGTTGTTTACCAAATCCATCTGTCTTTCAAGTTTCTTCAGACATAACTTCAATTTTCCAGAAAGTTAGAAAAAACACGATTCATTCCTTCAATCTCAAATCTTTCATTTCCTGTTTAACCTTGTATCAAGGAAGGGAAACTGACTGAACTACAAAATATTTAAAGATGCTGTATTGCACACTTTATCGGATACATAAACTTGATAAAATCACGCACATCACTATCTGATAACTATATAAACTCAACAAATTGCACAGTCAATTCTAAAGCATGTGATAACCTTGTCGCCAACTAAAGTACAAAAGGGAAAACATCCTTCAATCTTATGAACATACGACTCTGTCATTGCAGCTAAACTAATTTGGGAAAAATGTATACAAAGTATCATCAACTCCCACAACCCCTCTTAGAAACCTAACAAAGTCGATTTATCTGGAGATTTTGCTTCAATTTATCTGTGTCATCCCTTGGAGTCATTTTGAGAAAATAAGTAAACATATTCGTTAGACGACTAACATTATCATTAATATATGTTTTGTCATTGAAGTTGCAAAGGTCCCAATTAAGAAAATTCAAGTCATTTATCAGCTATCATGTGTAATATTTGTGTTGTCATTATAGTTGTAGAAGGATTTTTGTGTAGCCTCTCTTTGCTTTGTCAAGCACATATTTTAGAGTAAACACTATCTACAGTCAATATTCATATAGCACAACATAAGCATATTCATATCTTTGTAGAATGATTAGCACTGTTCATACAATTATGATATAGTTTGGCAAGGGAGAGTTTCTTTCACAAATTGCACCATCACATATTACAAGAACCACAATTTATCTTCCATGGAATGTTGTGCTCTGCATCATCTGTAGCTTCAACTAAAAAATTCTGAAGCTTGGGAAATACCAAAAATCTATGATTTAGACACACTGTGTACATTGGAGTAGTACTTAGCCTTCACAAACTTAGCCTATAGAGATTGTTGAGTTCTAAACCACAGTTAGAATACGAGGCAAGTTAAATGGCTAAAAATTAAAGTACCATAAACTTCCAAAAGATCTAACAACTAAACAAATGGTAAAATATTCCTAGAACCTTAAATTTAATGCACTAAAACTCTAACAACAACTATAAGTATAAACAAGAAAGTTCAAAACCCCAAACTAATGCACAAACAACAAACTAGAAAGTCCAAATCCGCGATGATGGATACAGACGAAAGAAAACTCATGGGATCTCGTAAGAACTTGCTCACCCTTGAATTGGATCAGCGATCACTAATATTCTAAGCGAGGCCTGTCACTAATCTTCTAAAGATTCTCTATACTCAACAAATAAAGAGAGAGTGCAGTATCAGCACACAACCAAAATGTACCGCTAGGATCACACGATTATCCCACTTAATGCAACATATATAAGTCAATACAACAAAATAATAACATGCATACACCGAACATATACAATATCCTCATCATTAACTAACAATGAAGCATTTCACAATTCTCAAATACCACAATTATATTAAGTCATTTGTCCACTCATGGAACCCAAACCCAAACTGTTAGTATACTGCAATCTGATACCCAATCAAATGTTGATGCTAGAACATGAAAGCCGATCCCATAATTATGTCGGAACGTGGCAGTAAAATAAAATATTTTATGGGGTTTATTTCCGACTATAAGTCATGTATGCCCAGCCAAAACGGCACCCACCCCGCTATAGCAGCGCTTCCCTGGCGGCAGAAGTCCGGCCTCAGAGTCTTGCACGGAGATAGTGAGCTATTTTAACAATTCCAATACCCTCACTTCACAACACACCTTCAATAAACAACACTCAGAAACTACGCATTCACGCCAAGATTTATTGCAGAAGTTCTACTCGCCTGAATTCAATTTTGTAAAGCTATACGAGTCTCTTAATGAATTATCTATCTAATTATGTGGTCAATGTCATAATTAGATTTCCCAAATTATCAGATTTCCCTACACTTTAATAACTCAGATTTTGTCCAAATCTGGGCTAGGTTGCATAATTCCATGTCATTATGAAAAAAAAATTCAACCATAAATTTTTCTATGTCGTCTTTCTATAACGACATAATACAGTCGTTACAATAGATACCAATTTATCCATCACTCGTCCCGGAGTGACAAACTTAAAAAAAATAGGCCAAGGAAGGAAATGAGTAGTACCTGAATCCACAAATAATTAGGGATACTTGTCTTGCATGTTCTTCTATGTTCTTCAAGGAGCTTCGAGAAATTATGGATTTCACCAAGAACCTAGTTTTTTTAGGTCTGTAAGTTTCCATAGTGTCTGGCTTGTTTTCGCACATGTCAATCCTGAATTTCTTCTATTAATTTTATCCATGAGATTGAGTATATTGATAATCTTGTTGAGTTATCGAGGTATTAAACATCACTTTTCGATAATGAAATTCTTGTCGAGTTCTGAAGGTTAGAGTTATGAATGCATGTTGTTCTTGGTCGGTTTTGGTGTAGCATTTTTTGTAATTATGTTGGGCTTAAAGATCCAAAAGAGTTGCATGAATTTGAGAAAGAAAGTTCATTTGTTTTATGGGTATGGGATGGGGTAAACCCGCCACTCACAGTGCCCTAACTAGTGGTGTGTATGGTATGGTTTATCACCCTGCACCACTAAGTGCGCTAGAGTTTCAAGGTCCCTACACCTCTGCCCTTCTTTCTTCAAGAGTTTCCTCGAATTGTACCTATGTTTTCTACTTGATATTCACAAATAAAATATTCATTTTATCCTTGAGATATCACGCCTATCAAAGTGATAACTCTTGAATTCATAATTCATAATTCAAATTCAAGAAGGAGTCAAGAGTAGAGTTCAAGAAAGTCCTTGAGTTAAATTCTCATTCCTTTGAGATTAACTATCGATATGAGCTAAGTTTGAGGAAGAAGTATGGGATGGAAAAGAGTTTTACTCATGAGTTCTATATTTTCATTGATAGACTTGAGTCGAGTTGCTCATGTCTATAACTCCACAAGAATTCCATAAACTAACCATCTTAGAGAGGACTAGTATTTCAAAGTTCTAAGTACTTGAGTATTGAGTTCCTAACCCTTTTTGAAACTATATATATTTCATAATATCGATTACCATATATCATACATGGAGATCCTTTACTTGAGTCGGGCATGCCCGTAATTTCACTTAGACCCTAGGAGTCGAGGAGTTTTAAGCCAATCCAACAACCCTATTTGTTTGACAATTAAAAAAACACATTAAAACTTCGTTCTTATAATCAAAGAATATTAAACATAGTCATTTTCTGCGGCTATGTATATTAGAAGCAATTTTAGGTAATACTACCTCTTTTTTATCAAGAATCTACCCGGAATCAGTTTGTTTGGTTGTAATAAATCTCTAAGCCCTTAAAAGAAATGCAAAATTCTAAAATTTATCCTTCTAAAATTAATTCTCAAAAACCATAGGAAACTAATGATTAAAACTATTCAAATTCATGTCTTTTTCATCATATTAAAGATTGCAATAAATTTTTTATTCTTGCTTATGAACCGAAAAATATGTTGAGTCTTGCATGGACCCTTCGTGAATAGATCAACTTGTTGTTCGTAGTGCCCATGTGTTGAGTTTGACCCAATCGTTCAAGAATATTCTTTAAGCTTAAACTACATATAATAGGATGACAATGAAATCTCCATCAATTTTTACACCCTTTGTTCCAATTTATCTGACTTACTTTCCTTTTTAGTTAATCCTAATAAGAATGACACATTTCTATATTAAGTAACAAGTTAAATATAAAAATTTTATTTTACCTTTAGGAATTCTAGTATTACTATTAAAGGTTCTGTGGTTACTAATTTTGTTTATAATTTGGGACCTTAACGTTGGATCATCACTCATCTAAAGCATCTCGACCCAAATATCATTACTTATAACATTGATATTTAAGTCCTTGAAGTGAGAATACAACTGATAAAATTCATCTTTATCTTTATCACCAGGTTGGTCAATATGGCAAGACCTACATTCTTCCTCAGATGGGATATGTAGTTTTCTTCATGGAGAACTTTTAGGTCATCACTAGTAGAGGATTACTCTCTCTCACTATTATTAGAGCTTGAATTTTCCGAAGAGGAATTGAGGAGGATTTTAAATAAAGAATCCTTAATATTATCCTCTAGATCAAGGATTTTAATCTTATCCTTTATCTTGCAATCTCTTTCATAATGACCTATTCTTCCACATTTGTAGCACACATTTGATTTATTATTCTTATAAAACTCTCTTTTATCCTTCTGATTCATTTTCCTTTTTTCAAGATTGTTAATCGTGTTTTTTTGTATTGCCTATGAGGCTTTTCTTTATAATTTTTTTCGTTTTGTGTCTATTAGACTTCTTAGAGGATTCAGGCATATCAATTGCGAACTGTTCACAAAATTTCCCTAATTGTTATTTCTCATTTAAATGATATCTTTTAATTTGTTGATTCAACTTGATCTCATTACATAAAGAGAGACCTTCTTGAGTGCGGACACTTATAAGTTTTCCATAAGTATAATCATCATAATTTATACTCATTGCATCTCTTCTAAGGGCTTTCCTAACCCTTTCTGCAAATAAGTAGGGAGCCATCTATAAACTTAGATATCCAATGAGAGTTATTACATTTTTGTAATTCCATAACCCTTGAAAATATTTTTGTACCATCTAAAGGAAGTAAGGGTTTTGCATCTAAGGTTTTGGAGCATATTCCTAATAAATTCACTATTATCCGACCGTCTTCCAGAAAAATGTTCTATAATGGTTAGAACCGAAGTGTAAACTACATTTGGGATTATCCAATTTTTTGTTTAACGGCATTTAAAATGGCCATTCGTTGGGATTACGAGAGATAGTTATCCCACCAACCCTATAATTGGCCTATAAATTCAGCGATAATCATGTTGGTTGTGTCTTTTTTGAAATTCTTATTTGTCTTACAGAATGTGTTATACATAAGTATTTCATGAGCTAGAGTATAAATTTGTCTATTAGTAAATCTATTAATATTCCACTCATAAATCTTTGTCCCACTAAAACTATTGGAGACATAATACTCTTGCTCCTCCAAGAGAGTATATTGAGGAGTCGGCCTAGGATAGTAGTACATCCTTTGGACCGGTTTTCTAGCATTTTCTCTAAGATTTTATTAATATCGTATTGAATATTATTCATATTTGTGATATCTTGCTCACTTAGTTGGAAGGGATTAATATTTAACCCTTGGAATCTTTCTTGATGTGATCTCTCAATATTATCAAGCTTTGATAATTTGAAGTCCTTAATTTTCCGGAGAGGGTTGAATAGTAGGAGTGGCCTTTTCCTTTCCTTTATCTGAAATTTTAGATTTCTCTAATTCTGAGCATAAATGACTAATTTTATCATGCAAAGAAAGAATATGCTCTTCTAAAATGCTCACCTAAATATGTTTATGAAACTAGGGCCATCCTACGACTTAAAACTATGTGTAATGACTTCGTATTGTTATGATGTGTTTGGTGTGATTTACCATTTTTACTTCATTAGGAATAGAATATGAGAATGCTTTGGTTAAAAGTGGATAAGTCCTCTTTAAAATGAATTGACATTTGTGCATTATTTGTGTATGAACTCATGATAACATGTGTATGTTAAGAAAAAGAACATTCCTCCTTAAACATAAAAAAGCATGATTATGTTAAATATGGCCAAAAATGTATTATGTCTAAATGCTAAGGTATCTTTTGATCTACATTTCTCATGATCTATGTGCATCTAGTGTGACTTACTTGTTGGATTCTTGAGTTGAATATGCCTATGTGTAACTTAAGGGTTGTTGCATGATGATCTCTTAATGAAATGATGTGTAAAGACCATGTCATGATTAGGAGAAGGATGTTCCTCCTATGAACATGAGAAGTGACTATGTGCTTGATGCATTAAGGAGTGAGTAAATAGAGGTTTTTGCTTGCTTATGTCGCATTGATTGCAAAATGGTTTGAAGTTTGTTTTCATTGGTAGTTTGGTGCATTTACTATTATGTGATGATGCGTCGCATTGATTGCAAAATGGTTTGAAGTTTGTTTTCATTGGTAGTTTGGTGCATTTACTATTATGTGATGATGCGTTGAATGTTGTGATCTGCTCTAGGGTTCATTCAATTCTTGTATGTGTTTGAAATGTCTCAAATGGCATTCTAGAATGAATGTTCCCAAGTGGGGAATATTGTAAGGTCTCTCAAAAATTAAGTAAAGTTTCTAGAGACTCATGTGACTAAAAAGTTTAATTATATTTTAAACAAGTGTTTTACAATGTGGATACTTGATTTGAAGTGATTTGGAGGTCAAACGTCCGAGACATAGACCTTAAACGTGCTAGTGTGTTCTAGTGTTCTTTGGTATATTTTACATGTTGTTGATTCTCAAATTAATAGAGAAGATCCTTAACATGTTTATGATTGTATTTATGTTCAAAACGTCCAGTAAAGACTCCACAAATACCACCAAGGGGTCCTTGAGGAGGACCCAAACGCTGCCTAGGCACTGCCTTGGCATTGTCAATATACGCCCAAGGAAACGATGGACCGTACTCCATTCTACGCCACGTCGATTGGGAGAATTTATCAACACTTAGACGTGCGATATCAGCCCCCAAAATAGATGTCTCAGTCAGCATATACGGAGCAGTAGTACGGTGATGTCGACCAAACCACGGTCCGTCGACTGTCCTCCGTCATTGAGACCTGACCACGTCTAAAATGCTGCCATGCAAGGGGTGAATTGGGAAATTCACCCCACATACCAAAAATAGTATGGATGGTTATTAAGGGGTATTTTAGGTATATTAAATTAGCTAATAAGATTAAAACCCCATTCCCCATTAATTCTTCAAAATATCACCTTCCCTCTCAAAACAAATCCTCTCTAGAAACCTCCACTGGAGATGAAGCTCAAGGTCAGCTTTGGGGTTCAATTTCCATGGATTCTTCATCATGTTTTAGTGTCTTCTTCATGTAATGAGGTATGGTAGTCCTTCATCCTTAGTTATCCATTCATCTAAGGAGTTCTTCAAAAGGTTTCCAAAGAGATTTCATGATCAAACTCTATATCTTTCAATCTAGCCATGAGTTTTTTTTTTCAAATTGATTTCAAAAGCATGCTAATGATAAATTTATTATTTACTACTGTTTGTTATGTTTATTTCAATCCAATTTAATGATGAACCCATGTTCCTCCCAAAATCTCAATTTAGACTATAATGTGGGTAATGTGATCTTAAGCCTATGATCATTGAATTGTTGATATCGTTTATGTTATTGTACCTTTAGCTAATGTTTTGGAGTGAATTATTCATGAATTATGGGAATTAATCAATGATGATCAAAGCATTAAAAATTGGTAAGATTGTGATATTTTTCTTCTTTTCTATAGAATTGATAGTTGAATTGTCTTTGTCTGGTATTGTGTGGTATGGTCCACTTACGGTGGCGGTGTTTATTTTCTTGTCATTATCTATATATGCTGATCATGGCATTGTTAGTTAGTATGAATTATGAAGTGTGGTTATAATTATAACCCAATGTGAACTATTATGCATAGTCTCTTAATGTAGTATCATGTTGTAGGTGTATTGGTGATATCTTCTCCATTTAAATGAACTTGTTAGGGTTAAGTATGGTCTAAGTGCTGCGAATGATGAAGTATAAATGGTGAATGACCCGCTATCTAAGTACCCCCATATGAACGTGTGATCTTAGCATATTTTAGGAGAATTGGATGCAATGTTGAAGGTTTCTTGTGTCCTATGTTATGATGTGGTGTGTGGTCTATGCATGAATGTGTTTTGTGGTCTTAATAGGGTGGCTGCCTCAATGTTATGTTTCTAGCCATTATGTGATAATATTGTCCAATGTACACACACCTCATACATGCCTATAAGCAATATAGGTTTACGGTGTCTAATTAAAGGGGTTCTCATATGCATTATTTGTCTACTACTATGCATGTAAAGTACTTGTCCATGAAAATATGAATATATATATTACCTAGGATGACTTGATAGGTGAACTTGTATAGGTAAGGGTATGATACTATGCCTATACATTGCACATGTCTACCTTGACAAAATAACTCCTAGGGTGATTACTCTATGTATTTGAATATGAATGTGTGATTAAGCTGTGAATATGAAAGTATATGATATGATGAAGTATGCATATGTGTAGTGTCTAAATGTGGTATCTGAAAGGCTTCCTCATATATGAACATGTACACACATATGAATGAATGAATAATCAAGTGTGTATGACATTCTAGTGAAGTACGGTTTTTTGAAAGGTATTCTCAACTGTACTCTAAACTAGACTATGCTTGAATATTCTATGTCCATGTGAAAGTTTTCTCACACGATTTAGGTTGATTGAAGGACAATTATCATCTATAACCTATGAGCTAAACATATGATGGGTTAATACTCATAAAGCCTATTTTTCTGAAATAAAGTTAATAAAGTCTTTCCTAAAAAGGGAACGTAGCTTAGCACGGAATGAACTTGACAAATGAGAGGTGACCCGTCATAATGAGGAAGTCTTGTTAACCAATGGTTTCTTATAAAGTGTTGACTTCCCTTGGAGGGAGATTCACCTATGGTTCCAAATGAGGTGTTGACTTCCCTTGGAGAGAGATTCACCCATGGTTTCTCATGAGGTGGCAATTATGATGGTCAAAGGCATAAACTGGGTATCAATATACATTCCTAGTTCCTTAACTATGTTGCCCCACACAACCTAGCAAGTGGATCCACCTAAATTGCTGGAGTGATACTCATGTCTTACCTTGGCAAGTAAGATACCCTCTCTTGGTGTGACGGGATGACACTGGATTCGATATTTAGTTACATGGTCTTATAGTAGGTTGAGACTAGGATCTCCCAATAGGAAAATGGCTAGTGGAAGTAAAATAAGAAACCCTAGCTAGGATAACCTAAGAGAAGTTCCTTACTGTAGGTGAGATTATGGGACTTTACCTATGCTTTGCACAAGTAGCTCTTGAAGGGAGTTCTAGGAAGGTGTTCTATATGTAAATGCATATGTATATGCCCTTTATGCATGACATTATTATATTGACCCTTTCTTATGATAATATACATAGTATGAGTCATATGGTGTCTAATGGATGAGGTCACTATATGTGCATGATGTTTGTCTTATTGACTATATGATGAGGTCTTACCTTGAATATGCATGATGTTCGTCTTACTTGCCATATGATGAAGGCCCTACTTATGTATGTATTTGACTATAGTTGTCATGTTGATGTGTGTAGTAAATGGTATTCTTGTGGTGTCCTTGTGAGTTTACTAAGTATGTGTGAGGTTATGGAACTTCACATGTACATTGCACTAGTAGGATTATTTTGGGATTGTAAGTAAGGTCTGATGATGTTAAATGAAATATATTCCAAGTATTCTATTGTTGAATATTACTTCTTATTATGTTGTTGGTAGTATATACTAACATATGGTCTTGAAATTAGTCTTATATGTGTTTCATGAAGAATGTTAGGTCATATGTAGAGTATGTATTTCATGATTATATTGTATTTATGTGAAAGTATGGGTTTAAGCTAATGAAGGTTGTATGAATGTTCACCTTGGTTACCTTAAGATGATGCTTGAGTTTAGGTAGAGGAACGGGACACTATTCATGCATTGCAGCAAGTATTACTAGAGGGTTACTTAGGGGTAAGGGACTTACAGTAAAAACGAAGATTATATTATGAAATGATAAATGAGATTTAAATGAATTACATGTTTGTATGTGATATTATGATTAATGTCTATGCATATATGTAGTATATGAGTTATACTGTACTTATTGTATTAAGGTTTTATAAGGTTTTGCTAAAAGGCATGATGCATGGTTTTCTAACCAAATTCCTCTTTAAATGCATTATTTTGCATGGTTGTCATACTTAGTGCATTATTGTACTAGTATCATTCCGTTATGACCCGAGGGTATACCCTAGAAGTTATGGTATCCTCAAATCGTCACATGGAAAAGTTTACCTCTCGAAGGTCTAAGACAAGCTCTGATACATCTTTCATTGCATAATCGTAAATATAGCGGAAAATTTTAAAGTTTTCATAGCACATCATATTCTAGGTCATTACTTCATATATATATATATATATATATATATATATATATATATATATATATATATATATATATATATATAAAATATCATAATACATAGTTAGACTCTAAGTCTCTTTGTCATCTTAAGACACAACTCAATAGAATATAATAGGGAAACAACCCTATACAACATAAAATTTAATTCTAAGCTATTACATCAAATTAAAGAACATCTTGACATAGCAACCCTTGATTCATAAGGATTGACTTACTTGAACTTGGGAGTTCTATACAAGATCTTCAATTAGGAGACATCATCTAGCCATCAACACCTGTACTTTGTGTAAAAAGATGAAGAAGAATGATATTAGTACAAGAATTCACTAAGTATGACACACATAAAAAAACATGCATTTAAAAAGTACATTTCATTTGAAATCATGCAACATGTCTTTTTAGTAAACTTCATGAACATAGGAACATATAAGCTCAATATATTTCACGTACATCATATAGACATGGATAGTGCTCATAATAGCATAATACAACCATTTATTATGGTTTACATAGAGACATATTCAATACATACAATTCATTACCTCTATTTTATCTTACTTCTTTCCTTAAGTAACCCTCAAGTGTACTTAGCACAATGTATCACCTTGAGGTCACCTTAAAAAATTCTTTCATAGATATGCTTCATAAACACAACCACATATATTTACAAGTCATAAACACATCATAGACATCAACTTCACATAGGAACCATCACCTAAAATAACTCCTAAATCACACTAATGCAATGTGTAGGTAGCATCCCATAATACTACTTCCACCAAGTTTACCTAAGAAGTCACCCTAGACTAGGTATAACAGTCTTACCAAGTCATAACACTTTCATTTACAACTAGACATAAGGCGACATAGTGAATAGCTTCACAAATAAAGACTCTTTCCTTTAATACCACCTTAGTCATAACTTATTTAGTTCATATCATAGGTAAACAACTCTCATAAAATCTTCAAAAACTTACTTGTGCAATGTACACATAGAGTCCCATACACCCACATATACTAAGTAAACGCATTTAGAAGACATAAATTTAACTCCCATGCATAGTCATAATTCATGTCTTAACATAACAAAGTCACTTAAACATTCATTCATACAAGTCATACATAACATAAATATTTACTTCATAAGAGGCTCCAATACTATCCTTTCTTGAAGTCATCTAGTGCAATGCATAGGTAGGGTCCATAGTCCTCCGAATACTAAGTACACTTCTCAAGAAATTTAGATTAGAATTCACATTCTTAGCTTAGTTAATTTAATAACCTTCGGGACACATAGCCATAACTAACACAGACCATGTGAGCTACATGGAATCCGGTGTTCTACTCCCACGCTTAAAAGAGGGGGGTTAACACTTTCCTAAGGTTCAACCATTCGTATATATCTATCTAGGTGGAAACCACAAGCTCTAACCTACGGGTGCATGTAGTTATGGGACATAGAGATTGCTTCTAGAAACCTTGACTTACTAGCGTGGAGGTTTCCATCTCATGATACAACATCTAGGTTAGGAAGCCATACTTACTAAAGCGAAGCCCCCACTCTCATTTGTCATATTTACTCGGTGCTAGGCTCTAACTCCCCTTTTAAATATATTTCAGCCTTTAGTGCATTATTTCATAAAGAAGGCTTTAGTTTCTCCTTCATACATCATATTGCTCAAAGGATTCTAAGATCAAAATGCACTTTCATCATAGACCCTACTTCATGTGAGAATGTCCTTTCACATGTTCATACAATCATACATCATGTGTGTTACATACAATGTAAGATCTCATTTCACATAACACCTCTAATAACACATATTCATAACATTATTAATCATATACTTCACATGCATATAAATAGGTAATGATGCATAGGAGAACTATCCTTTCCTTAATCATCATGAATCTACCCTACTCATAGACATGCATAAAGTGTGTGTGTACATTGGTAAACATGATCACATAATGTCTTAACACCTAAGATTGAGGAAGCCACCCTCTAAAGATCACAACACATGTACAATAATCCTCAAGTATTAAGTCCTACACACATATAGAGTATTAAGGACTATAGGCTACACACACTCACATTACATCATAGGAGACACTACATATTCAACATTAGAATAGAATATTCCTAGCATACTTTGATCACACATTCATATAAGGTTCATATAGGTAAGGTTCATGTTATAAGATTATTCATTATCATTAGCCACATAGACCAAACCACACCCTAACGTGATCGTTCACATATATACAACATCATTCACACACCTAAAGAATATTCATATAACTTCACATAACATCAATTCATTTAGAACATGATATTAGAATCAATGCTAAATCCTTTAAATTCCTAAACATATAAATAATCACATCAATTCATCTTGCATATGATTCCTTCATGGTCATGGTCTTAACACATAAACATGTACAAGAATGTAAACACCGCCCCCATAAGTTGACCATACCAATCAACATAGTTCAATATACATTCGAAGCTTATTAGAGGAAATAGGTCAATTTACCAAATCTCCAAGCGAATTATCATCTTTGATAATTCCTCCACAATTCAAATTCAATCTGATATAGATAGTAATAGAAATAAGCAATTCAAAACAATCTAATCACAATTCTATAAACATGAAATCAAGATCACAGGACCCACATTATAGGCCAATTTGAAAAATTAGTAGGATCATGGGTTCTTCATAAAATTGGATAGAACTTCATCATAAAATCAGTATCTAAACATATATTCATCATTATAATACTTTTGAAATCAATTTGAGAAAGAATCCATGGTTAGACTGAAAGATAGGAATTCTAACTTAGAATCAGGTTTGGAAAAACTTTAAAAGGACTCCATAGATTAATGGTTATCTATGGATGAATATTTATCATACCTTATACATTATAAATCCAATGAAAATCTGTGAATAAATCTCCAAGAATCCACCTACATAGCTTGTGCTTGAGCTTGGTCTTTAATGGAGGTTTTGGGATTTCTTGGAAGAGAAGAGAGTTTTGGGGTTTTGGATTTGTTAATGGGTTCTGGGATTTTGACATGGGAAATGGATTAAATAGGTCCTAAAAATAGTTCAGAAACTTCCCCCCAAGTTACCAAAACACCCCATACTAATTGAGACTTTTAGACATGTAAAAATTAACTTTGAAACTACGCAATCAGATCTGGGAAGTGGATGCGCGTCGCGGAGGTAGCCTACGATTTTTGCCCCAAATAATTTTTGAGGCAGTGGGTTGCGTGTTGGGTGTGCATCGCATTGGAACATTCAGTTCCAGGCGCGTGACGCAAGGGCAGCCCCAAATCTAGCTGCTGCACTCTATCTATAGCAGCCTCTTTGTCCAATGTTTGGATCCTCCTCGAGGGGACTTAGGATTGTCCTTGGTGAGTCGTTCCCGAACTTTTTTACCCTTAACATGTGTATTAAGATAATAGGGTCAACTAAACTTTTTTTAGATTCCAAACAACATATAAAAACAAGGCAAACATAAAAGAACACACTAGCACGACTAGACCAACTTTTGAACGTCTTGGACGTTTTTGGACGTTTGACCTCCAAATATATTCAAATAAATTATACAATATGAAAACACTTTATTAATAATGTTATTACCCGTATTAGGAACATGTGAGGATCTAGCTATCTTAGTTCATTTTGAGAGTGTAACACATTCTTCTTCACTTTTTTACACAAAGTGTCGGTAATGGATGCTTAAAGGATGTCTCTAAAGTGAAGGGATCTATATATGTTTCCCGAGCTCAATAAAGGGATTCTTATACTTCAACATTTCATATGTCCTGTTTATGTTCAAAGTTATGTAATAACTTAATTATTATCATATGTTGATAAGGGTCGTGTCCCTATTCTACTTTATTGATGTTGAGCCTTTCAGATATTGAATTAAGGATTAACAATGTTATTGAAAGTTGATATACCGTGGTTTCACGGTATTTTTAAAGCTTTTTCCTTAAGTTTAGTGTGTGTCCAAAAACTTTTTTGTATTGATTTTTATGTAAGTTTTTCTTTATTTGCAGGAAATCTATCTAAAGATGAACGCGAAAGTTTTTGAGCAAGAAATGTAGAAAAGTAACCAACTACGATGCCTGTGATGGTCCGTCGAGCTTGTGACGACCCGTAGGTGGTATCGTAGTGAAGTTGTTGAAGTAAGATGGGGAAGTCTGACCCAAGTGTGGGATTACAAAGATTCATGACGGACCGTCATAGACACGATGGTCCATCCTGCTAGTTCGTCGTGATGATCAAAGATGTAGTCTTAGTACCCAAATTCACAGAAGTTTAGGTGTTATGGAACGGAGACGCTCGACGGACTGTCGTGCTTGAAACGGTCCGTCATACCTGTTAGTCGAGCGTAATGAAGAAAGCAGCAGCAGGATTTGTAAAGTATTGGATGACGGCCCATCGTGACCATGACGGACCGTCGTGACCACGACGGCCCATCACGAGGTCCGTCGATCCAGCCGCTTTTTCACAGATTTTCAGCAATTAGATTCCTTCTTTTATTAGGTTTTTGTTTTTTTATAAATAGTTGTAAAAACCTTGTTTGTGGGGTTAGACTCTTTGTTTATTAGATTCTCATATGTTAGACTATTTGTTAGTAGACTTTGTGATTGTGTTATACTTTTGAAGAATCTTTAGTCCTCGATGAATTTCAATAATTGAGACATTTTTTCTGGAATTGATTGTTGGTGCATTTGTTGATTCATCGAACTTCTGGATTTTATTCTTTCTCATTGAAGTAAGTGCATAAATTCTAATATTACATATATGAATATTGTGATTATGTCTATGGGTAACTAAACTCCATAACTAGGGTTGTGGGAACCATAGGCGAATAATGAGGTAAAACCTAACTAAAATAACAATTCTAGAGTAGTGTCTTGCATGTATTGATAATTCTTTCATTAGAAGTCTTTTTAACGGATGGCCAACGTTAGAACTCGCCTTAATGCTACTTGCCGGACCAATGAGGTAGATAATGGGAAAAGAATTATAAACATAGATTTAGTGTAGACTATCTAATAAGATAGTATTGATTTGTACGAGGTAATAACTTAGTCAAATATCAAATACAATGCTTAATATGAGATAAAGGTAAGGGATAATATAGCAACACACGTAGCCGGACCAAGGTGCGGAGTGAAATTTTCTAGATGTCGAACAAAAGATTTTGAAATACATAACTTAACACTTTGCATACAATATACTTGGAAAGAATTGTTATAGTTAGAATTATCAAGTTAGGAACCTGTGGGGAACACTTAAACCCTAGTTACTTTTATTAATTGAATAAACTTGAAGGTTTGATTCTGTTAGTTGGTTACTTTAATTTAGTTAGTTATCATTACTAATTTAAAAATAAAAACCCCCCCTTTTATTGTTTTTTTTTTCTTAAAGAAATAATTGACTAAATAATAGTAATAATAGATTAAAGTTAAGTCTAAACTATTTTCCTCGTGGGAATGACCCCAACCTCATTTGTTAGATTCTTTACTTGATACGACCGCTTTACTTCTTATTTGAGAAGTAAGTTTCAGCGTATCAAATTTTGGCGCCGCTACCGGGAAAAGTAGATTTTAGATTAACTTAAAATTATTACTATAGTTTAGTCGATATATTCTTAATTTTACTTTTTTTATTGGTTTTGATTCTTGCAGAATTATCTTCCTTGTATGCCAAATACACAGAGAGGAAGAGAACTCTTGTTTACCTACGATCACGAATTAGAGCGTACACTGTGCAATATGAATTGAATCTTGGGTATTAATGATGATGATACAAGCTAGAAAAACCCAGCTCCGGTTGATTTTCATGGTCAGTTACTACCCGATGATCCGGGTGAAAATCAGCAATGGGAGACCTACATCTCCTCCCATACAACGCTTCGAAAGGAGCCATATCAATGCTTGAGTGATAGCTATTATTAAGAAGTTATCCCAATGACCACCAAATTCTATGACACATGCACGAAGCATATCCTCCAATACCTGAATCGTTCGCTCGGACTGTCCATCTGTCTGAGGGTGGAATGCAGTACTAAGGTCCAACCTAGTACCTAATTCAGCATGCAATGTTCTCCAAAACCTAGAAGTAAACTGCGTACCTCTATCTGATATAATGGAAAGTGGAACTCCATGCAACCGAACAATTTCTGAGATATAGATTTTGGCTAACTTCTCTGCATTGTAGGTCACCTTGACCGGAATGAAATGAGCAGACTTAGTTAATTTGTCAACAATTACCCAAATAGAGTCAAACCTCTTCAATGTCTTTGGAAGACCAACCACGAAGTCCATTGCAATTCTCTCCCACTTCCATTCAGGAATGGGCATTCTCTGAAGTGTTCCTCCGGGCCTCTGGTGTTCATACTTTACTTGCTGACAATTTGGACATTTGGCAACATAATCAACAATGTCGCGCTTCATTCTACTCCACCAAAAGTGTTGCTTTAGGTCACGGTACATCTTGGTTGCACCAGTATGTATAGAATATCCGAAACTATGAGCCTTTGTAAGAATAGTGTGGATCAAATCATCAACACGGGGCACACACACCGTTACCTTAATTCTCAAAACACCTTCCTCATCTATTATTGATTCTTTAGCCTCTCCTCGCAACACCTTATCCCGAATTCGAATCAGTTTCTCATCAGTAAACTGCTTTCCCTTAATTTTTTCGAGGAAGGAAGATCTTGCCTCCACACTCGCCAAAAATCCTCCCTTCTCATTTACTTCTAACCTCATAAAGTCATTAGCCAGAGTCTGAACCTCTCTAGCCAATGGGCGTCTAGAAACTTGTAAGTGGGCTAAACTACCCATGCTCCCTGCTTTTCTACTTAAGGCGTCTGCCACAACATTAGCCTTTCCTGGGTGATACAAGATGGTAACATCATAATCCTTCAGTAGCTCCATCCACCTCCTCTGTCTCAAATTCAAATCTTTCTGAGTAAAGACATACTGTAGGCTACGATGATCCGTATAGACTTCACACTTAACCCCATATAGATAGTGTCTCCATTGCTTTAATGCAAACACTACCGCAGCCAACTCCAAATCGTGGGTTGGATAATTACGTTCATGCACCTTTAATTGCCTCGAAGCATAAGCAATTACGTTCTTCTCTTGCATTAGCACTGCACCCAAACCAGAATAGGATGCATCACAATACACAACAAAGTTCTTACCCTCTACTGGCAAGGTAAGTATTGGTGCAGTAGTCAACAAGGTCTTGAGTTTCTGAAAGCTTTCCTCACATTCATTCGACCATACAAATGGAACATTCTGCTTAGTCAAGTTCGTCAATTGGGAAGCAATAAAAGAGAATCCCTTGAAAAATCGATGGTAGTAACTGGCTAAACCAACAAAGCTTCTTATTTCTGACACATTAGTAGGTCTTACCCAATTCTTCACTACTTCGATCTTAGAAGGATCCACCATCACTCCATCCTTAGAAACCACGTGCCCCAAGAAAGACACTGAATCTAGCCAAAACTCACACTTGGAGAATTTGGCATAAAGCTTTTTCTCCCTCAACATCTCCAACACAATTCTCAAATGCTCCTCATGTGCCTTCTTACTCTTGGAGTATATCAGTATATATCATCAATAAATACGATCACAAAGAGATCCAGATATGGCTTAAAAATCTCGTTCATCAAGCTCATGAAAGCAGCAGGGGCATTCGTTAGTCCAAAGGACATTACCAAGAATTCATAATGCCCATACCTGGTTTGAAAAGCAGTCTTTGCCACATCTGCTGCCCGTATTTTCAATTGATGATAACCAGACCTCAAGTCAATCTTAGAGAAGATACAAGCGCCTTGTAACTGATCGAACAAATCATCAATTCAAGGAAGAGGATACCTATTCTTAACAGTTACTTTATTTAGTTGCCGGTAATCTATGCACATCCGAAGAGTCCCATCTTTCTTCTTCACAAACAAAATAGGAGCACCCCAAGGGGATGCGCTCGGTCTAATAAAGCCTTTCCCTAAAAATTCTTGAAGTTGGGCTTTTAACTCCCTTAACTTTGCTGGAGCCATTCTATAAGGGGGTATGTAAATGGGGAGAGTACCCGGTTCAAGATCGATGCAGAAGTCAATATCTCTATCCGGTGGCATACCAGGAAGGTCTGCAGGAAACACATCTAAAAACTCGCGGACTATCGAAACTGACTCAATTGAGGGTACTTGGGTAGTATCATCCCGGAGGTGTGCCAAGAAAGCTAAACAACCCTTACTAACCATTCTCTTAGCACGAAGAAAGGAGACGATACGAACCGGATTGGAAGTGTAGTCACCCTCCCACACTAACGGATCTGTCCCAGGCTTGGCTAACGTCACAGTTTTAGCATTACAATCAAAGATTGTAAAATTTGGAGAGAGCCAAGTCATACCCAGAATTACATCGAAGTCAACCATTTCTAAGATAACCAAGTCTACATGAGTATTGCTCCCCACAAAAGTTACAAGACATGACCTACACACCTTTTCAACTATCACAGACTCACCCACCGGAGTAGAAACATGAATAGGCATGTCAAGCAATTCATAATGTAAATTAAGACCATTAGCAAATGAGGAAGATACATATGAAAATGTAGATCCAGGGTCAAATAATACAGAAGCCATACAATCACAAACCAAAAGATTACCTGTAATAACAACATCTGATGTCTCCGCTTCTGACCGCCCAGGGAAAGCGTAACAATGGGCCCTATCCCCTGTTTGCCCGTTTCCCCTACCATGTGGTGTTGTAGTAGCTCAAGTTTGCCCGTTACCCCGGCCATTTTGGTGACCACCATTACCTCGGCCACCGCGTTCTCCAGAAAAACGGCCTCTACCATGACCACCTCCACCTCTAGCTATTGGGGGTCTATAACTCTGTTTTTTTGGACAATTTCTCCTAATATGTCCAGTCTCCCCACATCCATAACACTCCCTGGAGTCAAGCATAGGTCTCTCAGAGAAGTGTTGACCGGTCTGAGGTGGACCCCCAACTACAGTCTATAGTGAAGACTGAATTGGTCGGACTGAGTAACCTCCCTTTCGAAACCTTTTTGATGTCGATGCCATGGTGAAGTCATCTGGCTTCACTCCTTCCACTTCTATCATGAAGTCTACCACTTCTTGAAAGGATTTTGCCATAGCCGCTACCTGTAGGGCTGAAATCCGCAATTCTGACCTCAACCCCTTCACAAAACGGCGAATCCGCTCTTGTGGACTGAAACAAAGTTGGGTGGCATACCTGGATAATGCACGAAACTTAGCCTCATATGCAGTAACCGACATCCTACCTTGCTCTAGACTCAAGAACTCATCTCTTTTCCTATCTCTCAAAGTCCGGGGAATATACTTCTCCATAAACAAGCTAGAGAACGATGCCCAAGTCATAGGTGGTGCCTCTGTTGGTTGACACTCAACATGTGACCGCCACCACATTTTGGCGTTCCCTTGAAACTGATAAGTCACAAACTCAATACCAAACCGTTCTACTATACCCATCTTGTGTAGTAGCTCATGACAGCCAACCAGAAAATCATAGGCATCCTCAGATTCAGCACCCTTGAAGACTGGAGGTTTCAATTTCAAGAACTTACTGAAAAGTTCATGCTGATCATTTGTCATTATAGGCCCTGTAGTCAAACGAGGAAACGTGCCTATTTCCAATGAGGCATCCATGCGGGGAGCCATGGTAGCCGCATGTTGTACCTCCGGAACCTGAGGTGCTGGTGCGGAAAACACTGGAGGTGTCTGACCCGGATCAGATAACCCGCTAAGATAAGCAAGAACCTGATTGATCATCTCTGGGGTAGGTTGGGGTGGCAATCCCTCATTCTGTACTTGTTCATTCTCCCCATCCTCACCTTCTCTTACCACTTCCTCAGTTGGTGGAGGAGTCACCGCCCTAGTACCAGATGGGCTAGGTGCTCGTCCTCTTCCTCTAGAGGACGTCCTCCCACGACCTCTTCCACGGCCTCTTGTCACTACTTCTCTCCGAGCTACAGCCCCAGTGGCTGGCTCAGACGCTTCCTATCTTGCCGATGTTGGTGTTGGCGTAGTCGTTGTTGCTCTAGTTCTAACCATCTGCGAAATAGAGTGAAGATGGTCAGATACGAATTTGTATCACCTAGATACCAATTGGACCCAAGTAATAGCACGAAAGAAAGAAAGATTGAATGGAATTTTCCTAAAGTCTTATAGCCTCTCAAAGAAAAGTAAAGGCGTCCCCCTACAGTTCCTTAAGACTCTACTAGACCTGTTCTTGTGTGATGAGACCAACGAACCTAATGCTCTGATACCAAGTTTGTCACGACCCAAAACGGTCCGCGACTGGCACCCACACTTATCCTACTATGTGAGAGAACCAACCCATCCAATTCCCAACGTTTCAATATAATATCAACAGAAAGTAATGCGGAAGACTTAAACTCATTAATAAAAATCGATTCAATAACTTCTAAAATTCAACATCTATTATTTTCCCAAAACCTGGAAGTCATCACCATAGGAACATCTATGATCAAATTACTAAACTAAGAGTATTCTAAGAAGCTAAAATAAACAAAAGCTAGTCCAAGCCGGAACTTCAAGGCATCAAGACATGAGGAAGAAGATCCAGTCCAAGCTAGAAGCATTAGCTCACCCTGAAATCCGGTGTAATGAAGACTGTCTAGAGTTGCGATTGAGTTGAAGATGGCGGTATGTTTGCTGCACTCCACATATAAAAAAGAAAGAAACATACAAATAGGGGTCAGTACAAAACACGAGTACTGAGTAGGTATCATCGGCCAACTCAAAATAGAAAATAGTATATATCAAATAATATCATAAATCAACTACAATACTCAACATGTAGCAACAACAAGTTTTGTACTCATTAATAAGCACCGCCAAGTTCACCCACGAGGACTCAAGCCTCAATGCCATACCCATTTGGGAATTAGGTTCATTAGATTGGGTATATTAACATCTTTCAAGATTCATTATGTTTATTCCTCTTGTGTCGGTACGTGACACTCCGATCCCCCTAATTCTACGTGTCGGTTTGTGACACCCGTTCCACTAATTCTACGTGTCGGTTCGTGACACCCGATCCCCTAATACTACGTGTCGGTTCATGACACCCGATCCCCTAATTCTACGTGTCAGTTCGTGACACCCGATCCCCTAATTCTACGTGTCGGTTTGTGACACCTGATCCACTAATACTACGTGTCGGTTCGTGACACCCGTTCCACTAATACTACGTGTCGGTTCGTGACACCCGTTCCACTAATATCATCTCTTTAGTTCATCAAGCCTTCTTTTATACCAAGGCATCATCAATTCTCATTAACAAGGTAGATTAGGGTTTCTTTCAAGATTAAGATTCAATAGCTTCATCATGTTTATTTTATCACAATTGTATAATCACATTCATACAAGCATACAATTAAGCATATAGAAGGGTTTACAATACTACCCAATACATATCATTCGCTATTAAGAGTTTACTACGAATAGCATAAAAACCATAACCTACCTCCACCGAAGAATTCGTGATCAAGCAAGCTAATCTTCAAAGTCTTTGATTTCCTCTTCGTTCGTTTCTCCCTCTCTCTCTCTGTTCTTTCTATTTTTCTTATTCAAAACCCTTTTCTTTTACCCTAATAATCATATAATTAAGTATAAAAGATGGCAATAATAACCCACTAATTAACGTAAGGTTACCTCTTTTAACCCCCAAGTAATTAGACTTATTAACATTAACCCACTACTTTATAATTAAAGCAGAAAATAGTCCAAAACGCCTCTTAAATTACTTAATAGAAATCCGACCCCGCCTGGGATTACGCAGCCTGTGACGGCCCGTCGCGCCTGCGACGGTCCGTCCTGCTGCTCCGTCACAGAGTTCAGAGACTGAATTCACTGAATGGCCTGTGACGGTCCGTCGTGCCCACGACGTTCCGTCCTGCCATTCCGTCGTGACATTCAGAGAGTCGCTCTCAGTACCCAAATTTCTAAATTCTAAGTGTTTTGGAACGAGACCCTCACGACGGTCCGTCGCGCCCATGACGGTTCGTCGTGGGGTCCGTCGACTCAGCCAGTTTTTCCAGAAATAAAATCTGCTGCTCAAAACGACTAAACAGGTCGTTAGAAATTCAGAGGAGATTCAACAATTCATGTCGTAATTATATATATATATATATATATATATATATATATATATATATATATATATGTATGTATGTATGTATGTATATATATATGTATGTATGTATGTATATGAAGTGTGTGTGCATGAATGGATAATTTAATAAAACTGATTATTACTTCTGTAGTATCTTTGAAGCTGAATGAAATAAATATCAGATAAATATCAGCCTCGAGGAAGTCGATAAAAAGACAAATAGTAGATTTGCCAACTGGTTCGAAGCTTATGTGAGTAAAATATAATATTATGGAGAAGTTCCTATTTTATTTTATCTATATCAAGTTATGATTTATACACAACTATGCATATCATCGATCTATTTTGTGTATTTGTTAGGTTCTCAATCCAGATAACAACATAAATGATGAGCAGTTAAAAGCCTTGGCTTCTGATCTTTATAAGTGGGTGCAAACTTGGACAAGTTATTTTACAAATGGCTATAGGTTCAACACACTTACTTATCGCTCTAACAAATGAACTATGAATAGTGGAGTGTGCATAAAAGGGACAACATGGAATGACTATGAAAATGACTATTATGGGTTGCTCGGTGAGGTGATACAACTTGAATATTCCAATCCAACAAAGAAATGAACCACTCTCGTGTTGTTAAAATGTGATTGGTTGATCCAACAATGGGTCGAAGGTGTAAGGTTCATATACATTATGGGATAATTTATATTAATCATAAGAAAAGGTTCTCAAACTATGCCTATGAAACTTTTGTGTTGGTTGAACAAGAGGAACAATTTTATTTTGCAGAATATCCCGAAAGATAGTCTTGATTGGTGGTGTCACGCCCCGAGACGTGGACACGGAACCTAGGATCACAAGTTATCCCAAGCAAACACTACTGGCATTATCATGAGCATACTAAAGATAATAAACTGTTAGCGAAGCTAAATCATACTTAAAATGAAAAGATGAGGAATACCCATATTATATAACTGAGATATTTGAAAACAATGAGTTTAATACAAAAAAATATTAACTCAATACTAAGTTGACTCTAACTATGTCTGAAAATAGCCTCTAAACTAGACTACAAATATTGGGACAAGCCCCAGCTAAATCTAGCAAAAATTGAAACTAAATGACTAGAATGAAATGAAACTCGTGACTGTTGTCCTCGAAGAATGAGGACTCACCACTGAATCTGCTGAACTGTAGATGGGGAAATCGATCTATGCGTGATCTGGATGCTGAGAACTTGAACCTACATCACGAGAAGATGTAGCGCATGTATGCATCAGTACTTAAAAGGTACTGGGCATGTAGGATAAAGTAAAGCTAAAATAAAACATAAATGAACAAGCACAAAAACAAGTATAGTAATCTGAATGTGATGGTATGATTTCTGAGCTAAATGGATGCAATGACCAATTTATAACATGCTGAAACTGAATACTGAATATACTGATAAATGGTCAATGCAGAGTGTCTGACTGAACTGTGGAAGCTACTAATAACCGATAATAAAACCACATGAGCTAAATGTGGATTCCGATGTATACGCCCCATCGAGAGGACCCAATATACCCTGCCAAAGGTATAAAGGCATGCCGGCATGATCACTAGACTGATTGTGCACAGAGGGGACTTACAACCTACTGGGCTAGTAGTTCTGGTACTATTGGGTACGTTAAACCCTAGTCCAACTCGGTATTATGCTACTCCTAATGAATTTTGTAAATTAACTTATTATATCTGAAATTCTGTAAATATTGGATAGCTCGAACTAAACATGAAAACTGAGAATGCAACAATTAATCTGGCAATTACGCATTTATAACTGAGGCATGTATATGTGAAGTGTCTGAAATATATGAGCTAGCACGTGTAATTCAAGAACTAAAGAAATACAAAGCTAGGGTTCTGAAATTCATGCGATAGTCTGAGTAATAACATGAAAATATGATTTGGAACATATATTTAATAAATTCATGAAGTTATATCAAAGTTCTAGAAACCCTAGGTTTAATCATGATAAAAAATCAAGAACTGACTTAAACTAAGGAACCAATGGGCGAAAGGAACCCACTAGTGAAATCTCACATACCTGGTGATAAAATCCATGAAAAAATACTTAAGTTTTGGAGCTGGAACTACTGGATCTTGTGGCGTTCTTGGACTAGGATTCTTGAGCTTTTTTCTCCTCTCTCACTTCTAATTTTCTACGTTTTGATTTAATTATTTGACTTGGATATGTTTTAAAAAAATTTATAGGCTTAAACTGACAAAAATTTGATGATTTAGGGTAAAAACGACGTAATTTAGGGTTTAGACGTAGTGGGAAAGGTCAAAAATACCCCTGGGAAGGTTGTTGTCACGCCTCACGATGGCCAGGACTGACGATCCGTGGTGCGCCCGACGCCCCGTCGTTTAGTCCGTCGTGAGGGCTTATTCGACATGCCTTTACTAAAATGAGCATAACTTTTTACTCAGAGGTCTGATTTTAGCAAGGTCGGTGGATATGGAAACATATTTCAATTATCTATCTGTGGGTAGATTATAGGAGACCTAATTCATTTTGTGCTAAGAGTTATGATCATTTTAAGTTGACCCAACTGCATTCTCCTTAACCGGCTGCAAATTTTCCACCTACGATCAGATCTACGGACCGTAGGTCCACCTACGAACCATGTTGGTCATACATAGCTCTTGTCAGAGCGTGGTTGAAGGGATTCTGGATTGACGGTCACGGACTATGGACCGTTGTTTGACCTACGGATCGTAACTCCGTTCGTCGTCTAACACTTAACGAATTTTTCTAGGCTGAAATTTTTGGGAGTTTCTGATCCCATCGACGCTTGTGCAGGACAAACCGTGGTTAAGGCTACCGTACGTCGATGCCACCGTTGGTAGAACCGACAGATTGTTTCTGAAAAAATAATTTTTTGTTTCTTTTGGCTATGGGGTGTTACATTTTTCCCCCTTGGGAACATGCACCCTCGAATGAAGACTAAACTAGCTATAGAGGGAAAGAGATGCAAACCTCACTACTAAACACTGAGAACTGAATTCTGACTTAATTGGGTTCCAAGTACATGCAATTACGCTGAAAATACAAGTACAAACTAAGGGAACATGATTCTAAAACTGAATTTACGCATGAATGATTGAAAAACTGAAGAGGAACTATTACCTCATGTGGGAGTTGAATCGGAAGGCAAGAGTGAGGATACTTGGCTTTCATGGCTGCTTCTGCTTCCCAAGTAGCTCCCTCTACAGACTGACTCCTCCACATAACTTTGACTGAAGCGACTTCTTTGTCTCTCAACCTTCTGACATGACGGTCAAGAATCTCGACTAGTTCATCCTCATAAGAAAGACTTATCTTTTAACGCCACACTCTCTAATTTCACTACAGATGTTGGATCACCCACAAACTTCTTCAAGAGTGAGATGTGGAAGACCGAATGCACTTCTGCTAATTCTGCTGGCAACTCTAACTCATATTCCACCTTGCCAACCCTTTTCAAGATCTTGTGATAGCCTACATATCTAGGACGGAGCTTCCCTTTCTTTCCAAATATCATCACTCCTTTCATAGGGGATACCTTAAAAAAACCCATTCATCGACTTGGAACTCTATTTCCCTTCTCTTTACATCTGCACAAAATTTCTGACGACTTTGGACTGTCTTAAGTCTATCTCTAATGAGTTGCACTTTCTCCATAGCATAAAGGACTGAATATGCCCCTATCAAAGCTGCTTCACCTTCTCCAAACCGACCAACATGAGATCTACATCTACGCCCATATAAAGCCTTATAAGGGGCCATGTGAATGCTAGAATGGTAGCTATTTTTTAAGGCAAACTCAATAAGAGGAAGGTGATAATCCTAACTAACCTTGAAATCAATCACACAAACTCCTAACATATCCTCAGGTTTTAATGGTACGCTCTGCCTGCCCACCCGTCTGTGGATAAAATGTTGTACTAAGGTTAACTTGCTTACCAAGACCTTTCTGAAATGACTTCCAGAAATGAGAGGTAAACTGAGGACCTCTATATGATATGATAGACAAAGGAACCCCATGCAACCTCAAAATCTTAATAGTGTAAAGCCTTGCATAGTTTTTTTCCGAATATGTAGTCTAGACCGCCAAGAAACGAGAAGACTTAGTTATCCTATAAACTATCACCCAAATGGAGGCATGCTGTCTGCGAGTACGCGGTAATCCTGTGATGAAGTCCATATTGATCACATCCCACTTCCAAGTAGGAATATCGATTTTTTTAGTCATACACCCTAGTTTCTGATGTTCTACCTGGACTTGCTGGCGATTGGGTCACTTAATCACAAAGTTAGATATATCCCTCTTCATGCTATTCCACCAATAGACTTCCCGCAGATCACGATACATCTTAGTGGAACCTAGATGAATAGAATATCGAGAGTTATGGGCTTCTGTAAGAATATCTATCTTAACTCGCCCACATCAGGAACACACAATCTACCCTGGTAGCGAAATACACCATCTCCCCCCTTGGGAGAAAACTCTACTTTATGATAAAGGACTGCACCCTTAAGTTCAAGACAGATTAGATCACTGTCTTGCTTTTCCTTAACCTCCACTACCAAAGGCTATTCTGCCCCATTCTGAACTGTTACACCATTGTCAGATATTCTCATAAGGCAAACTCCCAAGCGGGCAAGCCTGTGAACATCCTTCACTAGATCCTTCCTTTCATCCTCAACATGGGCTACACTACCCATAAATAATTTACTAAGAGCATCGTCCACTACATTCGCATTTCCTGGATGATAATTCACACTCATATCATAATCCTTAAGGAACTCAAGCCATTGGATGAACACATACTGAAGGCTCTTATGATCGGTGAACACATCTACATGAACAACATACAAGTAGTGTCTTCATATCTTGAGTGCAAACACCACTGTTGCAAGCTCGAGGTCATGAGTTGGATAATCTTATCATGCACCTTAAGCTTTCTAGAGGCGTAAGATATAACCTTATCTCTTTGCATCAACACACAACCAAGTCCAACTCTGGATGCATCGCATTAGGTCACATAACCATCTGAACCCTCTGGTAGAGTCAAGACAGGAGCTATAGTCAATCTAGTTTTCAATTCTGTGAAGGTTTTCTCAGAATCATCTAACCATTGGAACTTGACCATCTTCTGAGTCAACCTAGTCAATGGTGAGTCTATGGATGAAAATCCTTCCACGAACCTTCTGTAATAACCTTCTAGACCTAAGAAATTTCTTATATCTATAGCAGAGGTAGGTTGGGGCCATTTTTTTAATGCTTCTATCTTTTGCCAATCTACGCAGATCCCTTCGCTAGATACAATGTGACCAAGGAAAGCAACGGATTGCAACAAAAACCCACATTTACTTAACTTAGCGAATAACTGGCGATCTTTGAGAGTCTTCAAAACAACTCTCAAAATGATTTGCATGTTCTTCCTCACTCCAAGAGTAAATGAGGATATCAGTAATGAAGACAATAACGAATAAGTCTAAGTACTGTTTGAACACTCTGTTCATCAAATCCATGAAAGCTGCAGGAGCATTGGTTAGTCCAAACTACATAACTACAAATTCATAATGACCATAACGAAATCTGAAGGCTGTTTTCAGAATGTCACTATATCTAACTCTGAGCTGATCATAACCCGATCTAAGGTCTATCTTTGAGAAATGACTAGTACCCTGAAGTTTGTCAAACAAGTCATCAAACTTGGGGATGGAATAATTATTCTTGCTTGCAACTGTCTAAAGTCAATGCACATTCTGAGAGAACCATCTTTCTTCTTTACCAACAATACTGGTGCAACCCCGTGGTGAAATACTAGGTATGATGAAACCCAAATCTAGAAGGTCTTTAAACTGCTCTTTCAATTCCTTAAGCTCTGCTGGAGCCATTCTGTACGGAGGAATAGAAATAGGTTGGGTATCTGGAAGGAGATCAATTCCAAAGTCAATTTCCCTTTCGGGTGGAACCTCGGGAAGATCTTTTGGAAATACTTCTGGAAATTCACAGACTACTGGAACTGACTCAAAAGATGGGGTTTCAAGGCTAGAATCTTTAACCCGAAATAGATCATAGAGATAACCCATAGATATCATCTTTCTGGCCTTATGGTAAGAAATGAATCGACCCATAGGCGTTAGGCTACTACCCTTCCATTCTAAGATTGGTTCGTCTGGAAACTAAAAATGAACAATCTTAGTTCTACAATCGACTGAGGCATAACATGAGTGTAACTAGTCCATGCCTAGAATGACATCGAAGTCTACCATTTCTAACTCTACTAGATCTGCTGAGGTGACTTTCTGAGAGACTATGACAGGGAAATTTATGTATACCCATCTAGCTATAACTGGGTCACCGACTGGAGTAGAGACTAAGAAGGGTTGTGAGAGAGTTTCTGGACTAATACTGATTTTGGAATGCTATACTGAGTTATAAAAGACAAAGTCATGTCTGTTGTCATACCGCTGAGTGAACCATGTGTGAGTCACATCCTTGAGTTTGTAAGATGCCAATCTCACCTATTACTACCTGTTACTGACATCACACCAAATATTTTCTTCACCTTCTCAATGAACTTCTGTGGGTCCTTACCAACTTGGTACCCTAGAACTTAGGCGGATTCATCCTACAAAATCACAAACTCTGGCTGTCACTAATCGGTCATTTCTTTTAATAGGAACTAGAACCTACTGGTTATTCTGGTTGGTCATACTCTGAGCCAAAAGCTGAATTGGCGTTTTGGAACTCTGCATTTGAACTTCCTTATCTGGTATAAGAGGAGTTGTGTTAGCATTGTGTGCATTAGAATTCCATGCCTAAGCTCCACGAGAAGGCATGATCTGAAACGTGTAACATCAATTAAGAATGGAATAAGATCATACCTTACGCACGATACGAGTAACAAGAAAGTTAAGTTTTTCCTAAAACACTTTATAGCCTCCCTAACATTAGATGTGGTGCACTTTACACCCATGAAAAGGACTCTACTTAGTGCGGCTTTTTCATACATCTTAGGACTCTTGAACCTAGTGCTCTGATACCAAGTTTTGTCATGCCCCGAGCTACCTCCGAGACGCGGACAAGGAACCTAGGACCACAAGTGATCCCAAGCTAACCCTACTGGTATGATCATAAGCATATTAAAGATAATAAACTTTTACGGAAGCTAAATCATACTTAAAATGAAAAGATGGGGAATACCCATATTTTATAACTGAGATATTTCAAAACAATGAGTTTAATACAAAAGAAATATTAACTCAATACTAAGTTGAATCTAACTATGTCTAAAAATAGCCACTAAACTAGACTAGAAATACTGGGACAAGCCCCAGCTAAATGTAGCAAAAACAGAAACTAAATGACTAAAGAATCAAATGAAACTTGTGACTGTTGTCCTCGGAGAATGAGGACTCACAGCTGAATATGTTGAATAGGAGATCGAGAAATCGGTCAATGCGTGATCTGGATGCTGAGAACCTGAACCTACATCACTAGAAGATATAGCGCACGTATGCGTCAGTACTTGAAAGGTACTTAGCATGTAGTATACAGTAAAGCTGAAATAAAACATAATCGAACAAGCATAAAAACAAGTATAATAATCTGAACGCGATGTGCTGATTTCTGAGCTAACTTGATGCAATGACCAATTTATATAATGCTGAAACTGAATACTAAATATACTGATAAATGGTCAATGCAGAGAGTCTGACTGAACTGTGGGAGCTACTAATAATCGATAATAAAACCACATGAGCTAAATGTGGAGTCTGATGTATACGCCACATCGAGAGGATACAAGATACCCTACCAAAGGTATAAAGGCATGCTGGTGTGATCACCAAACTGATTGCAAACATAGGGGACTTACAACCTACTGGCTAGTAGTTTTGGGACTATTGGGTGTGCTAAATCCTAGTCCAACTCGGTATTATTCTACTCCTAATGAATTCTCTAAATTAACTGATTATATCTGAATTTCTATAAATACTGGATAGCTCGAAACTGAACATCCAAACTGAGAATGCAACAATTAATCTTGAAATTGCGCATTTATAACTGAGGCATGTATATCTAAAGCGTCTGAAATATATGACCTAGCACGTGTAATTCAAGAACTAAAGAAATACAAAGCTAGGGTTCTGAAATTCATGCGATAATCTGAGTAATAACATGATAATATGATTTGGAACATATATTTAATAAATTCATGAAGTTACATCAAAGTTCTAGAAATCCTAGGTTTAATCATAATAAGAGAATCAAGAACTGACTGAAACTAAGGACCCAATAGGTCAAAGGAACCCACTAGTGAAATCCCACATACCTGGTGATGAAATCCACAGAAAAATACTTATGTTTCGGTGCAAGAACTGCTGGAGCTTGTCGCATTCTTGAACTAGGATTCTTGAGATTTTTTTCTCCTGTCTTGCTTCTAATTTTCTATGTTTTGATTTAATGATTTGACTTGGATATGTTTTAATGATGTTTCTAGGCTTAAAATGACAAAAATCTGATGATTTAGGGTCAAAACAAAGTAACTTAGGGTTAAAATGGAGTGGGAAAGGTTAAAAAGACCCCTGGGAAGGTTGTTGTCGGGCCTCACGATGGCAAGGACTGACGGTCCGTCGTGCACCCGACGCCCCGTCGTGAGTGCCTGCTCGACAGGCCTTTACTAAAATAGGCATAACTTTTTACTCAAAGGTCTGATTTTAGCAAGGTTGGTGTCTATTGAAAGATAATTCAATTATATATTTTTTGGTAGGTCATGGGAGACCTAATTAATTTTTTGTTAAGAGTTATTATCATTTTAAGTTGACCCAACTGCATTTCCCCTTAACTGGCTGCAAATTTTCCACCTACTGTCAGACCGTAGGTCAACCTATGAACCATGCTTGTCATCCATATATCTTGTCAGAGAGTGGTTGAAGGGATTCTTAATCGACGGTCACGGACTACGGACCGTCGGTTGACCTACGGACCGTAAGTCCGTCCGTTGTTCAAGACTTAACAAATTTTTCTATGCTGAATTTTTTTGGAGTTTTTGATCCCATCGACGGTTGTGGAGGACAGACCGTGGTTCAGGCTAAGGTCCGTCGATGCCACCGTTTATAGCACCTGCAGATTTTTCTGAAAAACTAATTTTGGTCTGTTTTGGCTACGGGGTGTTACAGGTGGGCAGTGTGTAAAATAAAAGCAACAAATAAAATTGATTCTTCAAATATTCCATACCAAGAAGATGACATATTCACCCTGATACTCCCAAATATGACTGATGATATTGAAAGCTTACGTCATGAAAATGGTGAATTGGAAATATATGATGTTGTAAATGAGAGTGATAAAATTGATCAAGATCATGATATTAATGCTATTGAAAGTTATTAACAGACAGAGGAATCTGATTTTGAGTTCTCTGAAGATGAAGGAGAAGAACAAAGTGATGAAAACTTTGATAGTGATGAGAGTGAATAGTAATAACTTTTTGCTGTTATTTCTTTTCTAGAGTGTTTTCATTTATTACTATTGCTACGATTTGTTGTTGTTTGACGTCATTTATAAAATATTGTAAGTATTATTTTTCCAACGTTAATTCATCAATATGTTAAATTGATTATTTAGCACGCTTTAAAATACATTTATTTTCTAGTGATGTCATCTACTAAGAGTGACTTTGTTGAGTGAAGGTTCTTGATATTATATGGCAGCCATCAGTTAAAGTTTTGATCATGCTTTTTAGTATTACTAGTTCCCGAACACGTGCAACGCACGTGTATTTCGTACCATTTTAAACTATACAAACACACAGTCAACAATAAACCTGTGCGCTCCATACATAGTGTTCATGTCTACATTTCAATGTTCAAATATGCAAAGGCATTCACAGATCAACTTGTATCTGAATTTGAGTTTTATTGCAACAAAAATTTTTCATAAATAGATGTTATACTAAAAGAAGTGAATATGCTTCTAGCTTAGTAATAACACAAAAGTGTTGGTCAATATTTGTAGCTAAATTAATTATATTGGAATAGATTTACCTGAAGTAGACTCTTTTTGGAGGAGAAATCTAACCAAAGAAGGCAAATAAAATAATTGGACAAACCCACCTTATGATACCCTTTATAGAGTATTTAACGAATGTGAAAAGATTGATCAAAATAAAATGTCATTGAGAAGATTAAACTATATACGACCAATAGTAACAAAGAAATTTTATATATTAAAATATGAATGAAGAACATAAAAAGAAGTTTCTATTGGAAGATGAAAGAAAGAAAATTTAATGAGTGAGATAATTATAGAATTCCTACACACAAGAATTGTAGGAATAGTAAATAAAAGTTTTTTTTTTTGGAAAACGTAAATTTATACAAAATTATGGAAACATGAGAAGGCACATGGAAAATTGAAAGGTCAAATAATATTAAAATAAATATAAAAAATATAGATATTAAATTTAACTTTTATATATATATATATATATATATATATATATATATATATATTATATATATATATATATATATATATATATATTATATATATGTATATATATATATATATATATATATATATATATATATATATATACTTCGGAGCTTCCCACTTATAATAGCATATAATATTTCATTGTTGAAAACTTTTTTATATTCACTTAGTCAGACATAGGTACTTTTCCCTAAACTAGTTCAGTTAGTGAAATCACCTTAGTATGTTTCCAGTAATTTATTATCATTTTATTTGTGCTTTATATAGAAGGAGTAGAGGAAGAGCTGGAGATTTTTAGTGATATGTATTGGAGCATCAATAATTAGTTCAGATAGTAGTTAATAATTATGTCGGTATTAATGTTTAAGTCCTTTCTTATTTAGGAATCTGCTTTATCTATATTAGAAGATATTATTTAAGTAGTTTAATTAGTTTAGGAGTCATATTCATTTCATTGTAACTCTATTTAATACCTTTCAGCCTTCATTAATAAAGTATCATTTTTCAGAATCTATTCAGTCTTTACATGGTATCAGGGCTCTTCACGCTCTAACGAGAACAACCCAATTCTTTTTTCCTTCCTTCTCACGGAAAATCAGTAACATCACCAATGACAATGGCAGCAACAATGGAAACAATCCTAGAGTTGTCAATGCTGATAACACTACTGGTAGCAACATTATCATTCAGTTCAATCCAGCGTCCTAATTAACCCTCAACTAAGCGGTGATCACAACTTCGCCACCTGGAAAGCCCAATTGTCCATGATTATGTATAACTACAACCTCGTTGTCCATGTCAATGGGAACACTCTGGCCTCAGTAGCATGAAGATCTCTGCTTCCATTCGTGCAGGTGATACGACTATCTCCTATGAGGAATTGTTTGAGAAACTACTGGACTATGAAGTTTTCCTTCTCCATGAGGATGCTAAGAAACTTGTCGTCCTGTCACAACAACAGTTGCTACTCACACCAAATCCAATACCAATAATTGCAACAGTTAGTCCAAGGCCAACAATTCTCAACAATGGCGCCCGAACTCACATCCAAACACTCCACCATAATGACAATCCAAGACAAATTCAAACAGTGTTACTCGATGTCAACTATGTAACAAGATTTTCCACACCGCCAATGTATGCCATTAGAAGTCTCACAATCACTTTTAAGCCAAAGCAAACTATGCTGCTAGATTTACTACCGCCACCAACCCTTGGATAGTCAACTCAGGAGCCACCCTTCACATCACAACAGAGCCACACAACCTAAACTATACAACGGTAATGAGGCTGTTTCTATGGGTGATGGTAACAAAATTCTCATCTCTCACACTGATTCTACTCAATTAAATGCATCAAATAATGCTTTTAACCTAATACAAACTCTGTGTGCCCCGTCCATTTAATGCAAGCTTCTCTCTGTTTGTAAATTTTTCCAATATAATTTGAAGTCCATTGAATTTTTTCCTTTTGACTTTGTTATTAAGGATATAAAACGCGAAAACAGCTGGTGCAGGGTCAGACCAACAACGGACTGTATGAGTGTCTTGTCTCATATCCCCAAGCTCACATGACTACCACATCCACTCCTCTCACCACTTGGCATCAACGTCTTGGTCATCCTCACTCTAGGGTTCTTAGGTGTATTTGAAAGAAATTCTTGCTACCGTTTCATGAGCCAGATAAACTCTCTTATTGTAATGCTTGCTTATATAATAAAGCCCATCGACATTCTTTTACTCGATTGTCTTTGTGTAATTCTAAACTGCTTCAAATTTTTTTTAGTGATTTATGGGGGCCATCACCCGTCTTATCTCTTGACAAAAAGTTGTACTAATGTCTCTTTGTTGATCAATATACAAAATACACTTGGCTCTACACATTAACCAAAAAGAGTGAAGTTAAAGACATCTTTCAAAAATTTCATCCTTTGATGGAAAAAAATTTTGACACAAAAATTTTATCATTGTATACGATGGCGGAGGAGAGTATAAAAGTATTTGACTCTTATCTTTCGCTTAAGGCTTTGAACACCTCTCTACCCCACCCTATACTTCTCAACGAGTTGCACTTGCCGAACAACGACATCGTCATATCGTTGAAACTGCCAGAACACTCTTATATGAAGTATACCTTCCACGCCAATTTTTGGTCTTTCACGTGTCATCATAGTGTCTGCCTCATCAACTGTCTCCCAACCTCTCACCTAGAAAATAAATCTCCATTCAAACAATTATTTGGTAAATCACCCGATTATAATTCCTTATGGATTTTTGATTATTTATGCTATCCATGGCATTAACCATACTACAAAAATAAACTTGAACAAAAATATACACGTGTGTCTATCTTGGATTCTCCTTATTAAATCACTGTCACGAATGTTTTGATCCAATTTCTACAAAGGTGTATTTATCACGAGATGTGCTATTTTTTTAGCATATTTTTCCATTTAAAACTTTCTTCTCTAATACTTCCATAAAGTTTGATCACCTAGAATGGTCAAAAACCACACTACCAAATTCATCAGACCCTACGCCTAAAATCCCATAGTTACAAGTCTTCCTCCACCATTAGAAATAGAAGCACGCACAGTAACAGATTTTCCATCATTGTCTGCTCCTTCTCTAGAAAAGTCCCAAGGCAACTTAAGCTCGTAGTCCTCATCTGAAAAATTCATTAGTGGCGGACGCAGGTTCACCTCCTGAAACTTCCCCTTCTCCAGCTAAATTTCCATCTTCCTCACCTCTTTTAATTCCTGCTTCCCAAAACCCATCTTCTGTACCTTCTGCCCATTTTATCCCATCACCATGCCTCTCTAAAAATTCATAAACACTTTTACCTATAAACACACATAGAAACTCGTCCCCTCTCCTTGTCTATAAACGTTGGAACACCAACCCATTAACACACCTGGATCCTCAGCCAGCCAGTCCTATCATAGATTTGGAACTCACTCCTTCACCACTTAAATGTACGATTCCTCCTACAGGTGTTGTCATTCGACTTCAAAACAACATCACCAAACCCAAACCAATTTTTGATTACCTAGACAGATTAAACCCCACCATCTCACTCATTACTATCAAACAATCACAAAGACACCATGAGTGGTGTGATGCGATGAAACAGGAACTTGATACTTTAACTAAGAACCAGACATGGGAAAATATTCCAGTTGATCCAACAAAAAATACAGTATCATGTAAGTAGCTTTTTCGGATCAAGAGAAATGTCGATGGCACCATCGATAGATACAAAGATCGCCATCTTGCAAAGGTCTTCACTCATAGATCAAGTATTGATTTTCACGCCACATTCAGCCTAGTCGTAAAACCCACCACAGTTCGCATCATCCTCTTGTGGCAATTTGTCACAATTGGCACCTTCGGCAACTTGATATCAATAATGTCTTTCTCCAGGGAAACCTGGACGATAAAGTGTACATGGAACAACCTCCAGGGTTTACCAGTTATGACAAACCAACACATATCTGACGTCTTTGTAAGGCAATCTATTGCTTTAAGCAGGCTACTCAGGATTGGTAAAATGCCCTTACGAGTTACCTTTCATCCATGGGCTTTGTTAAGGCAAAATCAGATGCCTCGCTACTTTTTAGACATGGTCAACGTGACACATTGTCTGTCCTTGTCTATGTTGACGATATCATTGTCAGTGGAAGCAACACTTTGAGTGTCAATCAGGTTATTACTTCCCTTGATTCTTAGGTCTCTGTTAAAGATTTAGGTAATCTTCATTACTTTATTAGTGTTGAAGTGATACGCAGCTCTTCACGTTTAATTCTCACCCAAGCAAACTATGTAAATGAGATTTTAAATGATGAGCTAATGACAGACTGCAAAAGTGTCAACACACCAATGAGTGCCTCTGAGTCACTCACCTTGTCTAATGGAACTCACCTGATGATTGATGCTACTTATTATCTTCGAGTCTTGCATAGGCTTCAATACCCATATTTATCCAGGATGGACGTAGCCTATGCAGTAAACAAGTTGTCTCAATTCATGCAAGCACCACCAGACCTTCACTAAAAAGTTGTGAAGCGTGTTCTCCAATACCTGTGTGGTACCATTAAACTAGGACTACTTGTTACTCTTATTAATTTCTTCAATCTACATGTGTACTCTGATGCGAATTAGGGTGGAGACATCTCTAACAGAGTATCTTCATTTGGCTACATCTTATTTCTTGGTGCAATCCGATCAGTTGGTCCTCAAAGAAACAAAATTTGCCTCACTCTCCTCCACCAAGTTTGAGTACAAGGCGGTGGCTAATGACCTTTCTGAAACATTGTGAGTCAATAATCTCCTAAATGAATTGTGTTTTCCAGTATATCAGCTACACACAATCTATTGTGACAATCTTGGAGCCACATCCTAAGTAAGAATTTTCTTCCTTCATAATCGTGTGAAGCATGCTGCAGTGGACTTTCAGTTTTTTCGCCACCATGTCAACATCAAAAGTGTTCGTGTTGTTCATGTCCATGGTGCCGATAAAATAGTCGACACTCTTACCAAGGCATTGCCTAAATCTTTATTTGAGAATAATCTATTCAAGCTAGGATTAGTGATCCATCGCTTAACGTGAGGGGGCGTATTGGAGCATTAATAGTTAGTTCAAATAGTAGTTAATAATTACATCGGTATTAGTGCTTCATAGTCCTTGCTTATTTAGGAATCTGTATTATCTATATTAGCAGATATTACTTATGTAGTTTAATTAGTTTAGGAGTCTTATTCATTTCTTTATAACTCTATTTAATACTTTTCAGCCTTCATTAATAAAGTATCGTTTTTCAGAATCTATTAAGTCTTTACATGGTATCTGGGCTCTTCACGCTCTAACGAGAACGATCCAATTTTTTTCCCTTTCTTCTCATGGATGATCATAAACATGACCAATCACAATGGAAACAAATGGCAACAATCCTAGAGTTGTCAATGATGATAACACTACCAGTAGCAACATTATAATTCAGTTCAATACAGTGTCCCAATTACCCCTCAAACTAAGCGGTGGTCACAACTTCGCCACTTGGAAAGCCCAACTGTCCATGCTTATGTATTGAAACAACCTCTTAATCCATCTCTATGGGACCACTCTATCCCTCAGTAGCACGATTACCCTTGGCACAAATACTTCTCCTAATCCATCCTTTTTAACTTGGTTCCGTTTGGATAAAATCATCAAGAATTCCCTCATGCCTTCTGTCGAACCCACTATTGCTTCTATTGTTACTGCCGCAGACTCAACTAAATGATCTTGGGATGTTGTACATACCACTAATGTGAACAGGTCTTAAACTCGGGTCTTTAGTTTGCCTGATCAGCTTGCCCATGTCACTAAAGAATCCCACTTCATTATTGATTATCTTCACACTATTCGGTCTTTTTCAGATGAGTTAGCCACTGCTGGTGCTCCTGTGTCCAATCTGTAACTCATCATCAAAATACTCAGTGATCTAAGTCCCGAGTTTGATGAGATATCCACTACCATTCGTGTACGTGATACAGCTATATCCTATGAGGAATTGTTCGAAAAACTACAAGACTATGAACTTTTCCTTTGGTATGGGGATGCTAAGAAACTGTCCAGTCCTATCATAGCAGCAGTTGCTACTCCCATGTAAAATACCAAAAATTGCAACAGTCGCAGGCAGACCAACAATTCTCAACAATGGTGCCATAACTCAAGTCCAAACACTCCACCATAATGTCATTACATCCAAATAGTATTACTCGATGTCAACTATGTAACAGGATTGGCCACACCGCCAATGTCTACGGCTCGAAGTCTCATAATCACTTTGAAGCCAAAGCTAACTATTTTGCTGGATTTACTGCCGCCACCAACCCTTGGATAGTTGAATAAGGCGCCACCCATCATATCACAACGGAGCCACACAACCTACAATCGAACATGGTAATGAGGATATCTCTATGGGTGATGGGAACAAAATTATCATCTCTCACACTTGTTCTACTCAATTAAATGCATCAAATAATGTTTTTAAGCTACCACATACTTTATGTGCCCCGACCATTAAACGCAAGCTTCTCTATGTTTCTAAATTTTGTCAAGATAATTTCAAGTCCATTGAATATTTTCCTTTTGACTTTGTTATTAAGGATATGAAAACGCGAAAACCGCTGGTGCCCGGTCAAAGAAACAATGGACTGTATGAGTTGCCTCTCTCATACCACATCAACTCCTCTCACCACTTGGCATCAACGTGTTGGCCATCCTCACTCTAGGGTTCTTAGGTGTATTTTAAATAAATTATTGCTACCATTTCATGAGCGAGCCAAACTATCTTATTGTAATTCTTGCTTATCTAATAAATCCCATCGACATCCTTTTACTCGATTATCTTTGTGTATCTCTAAACCGCTTAAAATTATTTTTAGTGATTTATGGGGGCCATAACCCATCTTATGTCTTGATAAAAACTTGTACTATTGTATCTTTTTTTATCAATATACAAAATACACTTGGCTCTACACATTAACCAAAAAGAGAGAAGTTAAAGACATCTTTCAAAAATTTCATCCTTTGATGGAAAAACATTTTGACATAAAATTTTTGTCATTGTATACTGATGGCGGAGGGAGAGTATAAAAGTCTTCACTCTTATGTTCCACTTAAGGCATTGAACACCTCTCTACCCCACCCTATACGCCTTAATGAGTTGCACTTGTAGAACGACGACATCATCTTATCATTGAAACTGCCAGAACACTCTTACTTGAGGTATCCCTTCCACCCTAATTTTTGGTCTTTCGCGTGTCATCTAGTGTCTGCCTAGTCAACCTTCTGCCAACCTCTAACCTAGATAATCAATCTTTATTCCAACGATTACTTGGTAAATCACCCAATTATAATTTCTTATGGATTTTTTGTTGTTTGTGCTATCCATGGATTAAACCATACTCCAAAAATAAACTTGAACCAAAATCTACTACGTGTGTCTATCTTGGATTCTCCTTATCACATCAGTGTTACCAATGTTTTGATCCAATTTTTACAAAGGTGTATTTATCACGATATGTGCGATTTGTTGAGCATATTGTTCCATTTAGAACTTTGTTCTCTAATACTACCATTAATTCAGCTCACCTGTAATGGAAAAAAACCACACTCCCAAATTCTTCTCACCCCACAACTAAAATTCCCATAGTTACAGATCATTCCCAACCATTAGACGCTACACTGCCAAATCCTTCGTACGCCACATTCAGCCTTGTCATCAAGCCCACCAAAGTTGGCATCATCCTCTCTGTGGAAATTCATCATAATTGGGACCTTGGGCAACTTGATGTCAATAATGTCTTTCTCCAGGGAAACTTGGACAAGGAAGTGTACATGGCACAACCTCCAGGGTTTACTAGTGATGACAAACCAACACATATATGACGTCTTTGCAAGGCAATCTATTGCTTGAAGTAGGATCCTCGCCCTTGGTACAATACTCTCACGGGTTACCTTTCATCCATACACTTTGTTAAGATAAAATCAGATGCCTCACTACTTGTTAGACATGGTCTATGTGACACATTGTTCGTCCTTGTCTATGTCGACGATATCGTTTTCACTGGAAGCAACACTTTGAGTGTCAACTAGCTTATCACTTCCCTTGCTTCTCAGTTCTCTATTAAATATTTAGGTAATCTTCATTACTTTATTGGTGTTGAAGTGATACGCACCTCTTCAAGTTTAATTTTCACCCAAGCAAACTATGTAAATGACATTTTAAATGATGAGCTAATGACCAGCTGCAAGAGTGTCAACACACCAATGAGTGCCTCTGAGTTACTCACCTTATCTGATGGAATTCACCTAATGTTATACGTTATCGCCAAGTCTTGGGTAGGCTTCAATACCTATCGTTCACTGAAAAGTTCTGAAGCATTTTCTCCATACCTGTGTGGTACCATTCAATTAGGCCTACGTGTTACTCCCATTTATGACTTCAACCTACATATGTACTCTGATGCGGATTGGGGTGGAGACATCTCTCATAGAGCATCTACATCATACATCTTATTTGTTGGGTGCAATCCGATTATTTGGTTCTCAAAGAAACAAAATATTGTCTCGCGCTCCTCCACCGAGTGTGAGTACAGAGCGGTGGCTAATGACCTTTTTTGAAACCTTGTGGGTCATCAATCTCCTAAATGATTTGTGTTTTCCAGTACATCAGCTACCCACAATTTATTGTTACAATCTTGGAGCCACATTCTTGAGCAAGAATCCTGTCCACCATAGACGTGTGAAGCATGTTGCACTGGACATACACTTTGTTCGTTACCATGTAAAAATCAAAAGTGTTCGTGTTATTCATGTCCATGGTGCCGATCAAATAGCCTACACTCTTACCAAGGGACTGCCTAAATCTGCATTTGAGAATAATCTATTCAAGTTAGGCCTAGTGATCCATCGCCTAACCCGTATTGGAGCATCAACAGTTAATTCAGATACTAATTAATAATTATGTCGATATTAGTGTTTCATAGTCCTTGCTTATTTAGGAATCTGCATTATCTATATTAGCATATATTATTTATGTAGTTCAAGTAGCTTAGGATTATTATTCGTTTATTTATAACTCTATTTAATACCTTTCAGTCTTCATTAATAAAGTATCGTTTTTCAGAATCTATTCAGTCTTTACAATTTGCATATGGAGAAGGGTGGATGAAATGTAGTCTCCACAATAGCAAATGTTTGCAGGATAGTATATTATGGTATTAATCACACTGTTTCTGTGTTTCAAGAGTTTGATGTAACACTTCGACCATGCTGAACTATACTTATTTTTGATTGACTAAAAACAAACTCTACCTTTGCTGCAACAAAGTATACCACTATATTGATTCACCATCTAAATCGGTGAATTAATCTAGGTTGTTTGCTTTTGTTATTTCAGTGAAAATTGAGTACAGTAAGCTTCATTATTTTCTCTACATTGATCATTTTTATAGCATGACATGGTGCAGATTTTTAGTGACTGCTGGAATATTATTCTCTAGTTCTTGTTAGATTTTGATCAGGAAATATGACAAGGGGAATGGACATTAAACGTAGTTGGGGAGGCCGTGGAGGCATGACTAACTAAGGAAAAGGAAGCTACAAGCAGCCACCAGAAACTTCTCAAAAGGATGCTAGTGAACCATCAATTCCTACAACTCAACAAGTTGGTTTAAACCAGCGTATTGTCTCATCACGTGACAGTTATCCCAATTTCAAGATGCAATTTCTCAAAAAATAAGTGCTCTTGAAAATGTTGGTGGTTAACAAGAAGCTCATGCGTCTCTGGACATGGAACGACAACAAACACCTTTATCTCAGAATTTTAGTGCTCAATCCGAAACTCCAACTCAACATGTTCTCCTGAACAAACACTAGCATCTTTTGGAAGTAGTAATCCACATAGAAGACAAAATACACATAGTGGCATGAAATCCTTGAAAGTAAATGGAGATATGTAAGTGAAACAGAAGGATATAAGTTATAGCTAAATATGTTTTCATTTAATAATCTTCTCATAAATTATTCTTCTAACTATTTTGTAGATTCTGTCCACATGAGGCTGTTGGGGATGTGGTGTTAGCCTTTAAGAAAAGCTTCTCTGGACCATTTCATTGTTGGAGAAAAGTTCCAGAGCTTGTACGAGACAAATTGTTTAATGACTTTGAGGTATCTATACCTGAACAAGAATCTTCCAATTTAACTTAAGCATTAGATTTTTTTGCATTAGTAAATTCTAAAAATAAGTATATGTGCGTGCATATGAGAAGACACTTATTGATACATGTATCTTGTAGTGTACTGATTAATGGGAAAATTGTTAAGTCTTTAAAAGAGATTCCTCCTTTTGGCCTGATGTTGTATTTTTGTGTTGAGTCGGAGGATGATTTCTCGAGTTAAATGTTTTTTTATTATTAGTGCTGTTAAAATCTTCTAGCATTTTGCTTAAGTAGAAACATGTTATATGAAAGCATTAACAACGATTTTAGTACCTATGATTCAGATTTTCGTTGTTTCCCCTATATGAATATCATTTGATATCAACCTTCCATTTTAGTATCTGTCTCTATATTTTCAGCCAATTTATTAGTATCTTCCACAACTTTTTTGCATATCTAAAACTAATAAATATATGTATGAAAGATTCCACTTCTCATGAGTTACATATCACACAATCTGGGGGAACATGTATTTACCACCTCTCAAATATATCTATAGTAGCTAATCTTTCTTGTAATGTTATTCATGGAATGTAATGGTATTGTGGTACTATCTTTTTGATAATTATAAGACTCTGTAATCTGAAATATTTACATAAGAACAGGTAAGTTACTTTGATATTGTACTTTTGTTTTGAGGCTTACTGCTTCAGATCAACGAGTAGTGTGTTATGATTGAATCATATTTTACATTCGAAAATCTTTCTCACAAGCCAACAAGTTATTTGAGGAGTTCTCATTGTGTATATATCTTGTCTCTTTATGTAGATGTTTTTTAGCCATTTAGGCTATCATATCTGAAAGATACAACTCATAGAAGCTTAGCAGCCTTGTTACACACTTGTAATCAATTATATTCAAGTGTCCTGCACTTCTAGGTTTACATTGTGTCTCATAAGTTTTCAAGGTCAGCCTCCTTGATGACCAATTATTCTTTTTAACCAGAATTGTGCATCTCTACTTGAAAAACAATACTAAATTGATTATTTAATTTTTATTTGTAGAAGAGTTATTCTTTTTCTGGTGAATATAAAGTACTTGTTCGGAGAACTTTTAACCGGGTGGGTAGTGAAAGATTGAGTGACAATTTGGGAAAACAAAAGAGAACATTTGCTAGAAAAAAGCAAATACCGAAGTTGATTACTCAAGTTCATTTGGAAGGTTTGATGAGATATTGGGACCCTTAAAAAAAATTATCAGCAAAAAACTCAAAGAATAAAATGTCATCTACTAATGGAGAAGGTCCTTCCTTACATACTGGAGGATCGGTTGCATTTGCTGAGTACAAAAGAAATGTAAGTAATTCATTATTTTTGTTTAGTTTTTATTATTATTAGTCATATGTTATTCTATATTTATGTTGAAAATTAACAATATATTTGGTTGTAGAAGGAACTAACTGGTAAAGAGCTTCGAAATGATGAATTATTTCTAAAGACTCACAAAACCAAAAATGAAAAGAAGTGGATCAGTGGTAAACCGGAATAGATGTGGGTATGTTTTTATCTCATTTCATCAATGATATTTATTCTGAAAGTTATTTTTGTTTAAATTTAAATCCATGTGAATTGTTTTCTAAGAAGCAAAAACAATTGCTCTGTTATTGAGACTTTTTCCTTTTCATTTATTCTTGAGCATAATGAAAAGATAGTGATTTTATATTTGAAAGAACTTCAAGTATATTTGGTTTTTAATTAGTTGCGGTGTTACGTGCACTTGTTTTCAGGGTGAACAATTTCTCCAAGAAAGTGATTTCACAAAAATAAAATTATCCATGCTATCATTCTACTGGGAAATTCCAATTATTTGAATGATGTTTGAAAAACACCGATTCAAGAGTTCTATGCCTTCTAGATGTCTACTTTAATCATAAATAGAGGTGACACCTTCTTTAGAAATCTGAAATGTCTGTGGTGTCTAGTAACTGCATTGCGGTGCTCAATAATAATTAGCAAGTGATTAGAAGACCTATTCTTCTTGAACTGAGACGTCAAGGTTCCGTATGGTATCACCTAAGAATCATTAATAAGAGCCCTGCCAATTCTACTCGATATGAGTTATTTGTCCAAGAATACCTTCTTCTTAAGATTTAAAACATTTATTACTTTTTGGAAGTCTTGTTTCAGATTCAGCGACCTGTTGGCCCTCCAATTATTTAAATCTCCACAAAAAAAAAAGGTTCAGTGATGGTAGGACCTATTCTAAGTAATGAATGTCTTAAGCTTCTCATTTAATTTATTCTCTAGAATTTTCAGCAGAGATCATTGTTAGCAGACACTGAAAATTGGAACTCTTAATTCCTACCTTTAGATGCATGAAATGATCATGTCTAGACTTGAAGGATAAGGGGTCTACTATAAATAGTGTAAGGGCTAGTGAACAAGACCTCATCTCTATCGTTTTTGTTTATGAATTTTACGATGTAGCAGCCTTTCTCCTGCCTTGTTTTGACAAAACTCTTTCCTCTTGCTCCTATTTAGAGGTTGAATATTTCTATCCTCATCAAAGCTCTGCATATATGACAAATTCTTGTACATTTCTTACAAGATCATGTCTCCAGACTTGACAAAAACGGGGTCTACTATTAATTGTAAGGGCCAAGGAACATGACCTCATCTCTATCGTTTTTGTTTTGAATTTTCATTATGTAGCAGTCATTCACCGGCCTTGTTTTGGAAAAACACTTTCCTATTTATCCCTCTTATTTGGAGGCTGAATGTTTCTATCCTCATCAAAGCTGCATATATGACTAAATCTTGTGTGCTTCTTCCAAAATCATGTGTCCAGACTTGAAGGATGTGAGGTCTACTATTAATAGTGTAAGGGCCGGTGAACAGGACCTCATGTTTTTGTCATTTTTGTTTTGGAATTTCACTATGTAGCATCCTTTCTCCTGCCTCTATTTGAAGAAAGACTATCGTTTTGACTCTTTATATTTGGAGGTTGAATATTTCTATCCTCATCAAATCTGCAAATATGACTATATCTTGTACATTTCTTACGAAATCATGTGTCCAGACTTGAAGGATGAGGCGTATACAATTAATAGTGTAAGGGCTAGTGAACAGGACTTCATATCTATCAGTTCTGTTTTTGAATTTCGCTATGTAGAAGCCCGCACAATGGTTATATAACTCAGGTACATCAACAAAATTTCAGTACCAAAAAATATAATAATTCATGTAGGAGAAAGCAGGTGCTTCACCAAACATATACACCACTAGGGAATTTTCCCATTTATCAGTCTGTTTTTCTATTTTTGATGCCTCTAGTACAAATAATGGTCGGCCATGAATCATATTGGGTGGGTTATAGGTAAAGGTATACCCATGGTGGCTGTACAATTGAACATGAACAGGTTTTTCCAAGATTTCTTCCCATCTGTATATTTCTTATTGAACTCATTGTATTTTTGTTTCTGCACCAATCTTATTCCACCTTATGGTTTAAGTAGAGAACCTAAATAGTTTTAATAGATCATTTAGGAAAGATGTTCACTTTATTATTTCATATCAGTTTTACTTAATTAACATTAAGTTTTGTTTACTTATTTATTTATGGAGTAAACCAAGATTCTTCTTTTTGTAGTAATTTGTGAACATGTGTATCTTATCTTGTGTATCTTATCTAGTTCGGAGAATGATTCTTGCTCAAATTATTTGTTAGCAGATTCTTTTAATGCTAATTGTGCATCCTCCACTTCTCAGAATCCTTCAAGTATTCCTACTGTAACGACCCGCTAGGTCGTTTTGAGAACTAGGACTAGTTTGACTCCTTTTGAAAATTTAAAGGGGTATTTTTAAACAATTAGATAACTATGAGTACCCAATTGATGAAACTTTTATTAAATAAATAATTAGATAATAGATTAGTGAGGTTTCACGGTTAACATATTCTTGTTCAGAAAGTAAAAGGGGTGGAGGCAGAAACTTACCGTAAGCGACGAACGAGAGGGAGAAAAATCATAGCCATTTTTCAGGTAAAGATATGAGATATTCGTTCTTTTCAATTCTATATATAGTAATATATTGTCGGAGTGTTTGGGATTATGTTATTATTTTGTGCTATGTTGATAATGGGTGATAAAAAATAATGGGTAGTTGGTGATGATTACTAAATTATATTACATTGTTAGCAATTGGGTTAGTATTCAAAAAAAAATATATATATATATATATATATAAAAATCGATCGAAGTCGAATAGTTGAATTGCTGCAGGTTAATGTTTTCTGTGATTTTGTCAAAAGAATTTATTATATATATTGTTAGTTTAAGAATGGTAGGAATAAGATTGAGCCAATCATTGGCTTGGGATTATGTTCTTATTTTATGCTATATTGAAAATGGGGATGCTTGAAATGGGCAGTGCCAACGAAGAAAGAAAAAAAAGGGAGGGGCGTTCCACTTCTGCCAATGGGTGAAAAGTTGGTTCATGTTTTATTCGTATATTAAAATGCTAGTTTTTAATATATATTGGGATTGGTAATTAATTATTAGGTGTTATTTTATATGATCTAACATTGAATTTTAGTCCATTTAAAGAGGTTAGAGTTAAGTTCTTGGCTTGAAATTTAGCAAGTATGAAAAATTTGGCATACCAATATATATCAAGATTTGGAGTTTGGTTGAAAAAAATGAGTGAGTTTTAGCGCCTATGATAGACATATAATAATTTGAATGTCTACAAAAAATTGCTTACTTACGAATATTACAAAATTGGTAGATTGGGAACGTTCTGAAACCTTGCGAAAAGGAAAGGAAAAATCTTAAAAGATTCGTGGAACAAGATCGGCATCTAAGGTATGTTAAGACTTTTTAGACTTGTTGAAGGACGTTTTCCTAATTAAAGATTAAAAAATGAAAAATAGACAAAGGGGTAAGGGGGAAAGATGGTGGTCTCGTATCAATGGTGTGACGAGCATTGGTACGAGTATCGGTGTTATAAAAAGGAAAAGTACTATTATAGAATGTGGACAGAAATTTGAGAATGCCAAAGCATATGGGCATTAGCTGATATATTATTGACTTAAATTCCTTGTGTGATTGTGTTTTATTTATTTCACCCGTATAGTTGTGATTATTGAGGTGGTTATGTATTATGTTCATATTGATTGATTGAGATGCATCATCATCCCCTCTATTGAAACAATATTGTGCACATGCATAGAGATGAGACTGAGTATAAGTTATTCAGTATTCAGACAGGATATCCCTTATGTTAGATTTGTCTTTTTAGTTTCAGACTGGCATCGTATTTTAGAAGCTCTTGTACTTAAGACACCAATTCTTGGGGTGATATGTTTTAGCTTCCACATTTCGTACTTATAAGGAACTCAATGTTGGATATTCTTGCCAAGTGTTAGTCCTTTTTTTTACTCAATTGTTGGTTTAGTTAGGTTAATATGTTGGGTTGGCTTACCTATTGGTTGGGAACATAGGTGCCATCACGACCTGCAAATTTGGGTCGTGAAAAATTTGGTATCAGAGCCAGGGTTCATCGGTCTCAAGAGTACAAGAGCAATGTCTAGTAGAGTCTTGCGGATCGGTATGAAGACGTCCATACCTATCTTTGAGAGGCTATAGGACATTTAGGAAATATTTTGTTCTTTTATTCATTATCGTGCACACTTGACCTTGTAGAAATTCTAATCTTGATATCTCATTCTCTCTCAGATGGCGAGGAATCGTACATCGGCAAGTGGTGGTCAGGATCCTATTCCTGCGCCTGCTTCTGGGAACACTGTCCGAGGTAGAGGTAGGAGACGAGCTCGAGGTCGGGGTAGAGGCCGTGTTGCAGCACCTGTGGATGTTCAAGTACCAGTAGCTACCCAGGGTCGTGATAGGACTGTACCTCCTAATGCAGAGGTTATTCATGGGGATGTGCAAGATCGTGTCGAGGGGGATGGGCCAGCTCAGGCTCCAACCAGTACTATTGTTCCCCCAGTGCTTCAAGATACCCTGGCTCGTATGTTAGGAATCCTAGAGGGGATGGCCCAGGCAGGAGCTTTGCCTGTCACTTCTGATGGCTCACAGACCCGTGTTGGAGGTCAAACTCCAGATCCGATAGTTGCTCCAGATTCTCAGACTCCCAGGACTCAGCCAGCTGCCGCTGTAGCTCCTCGTTTGGATAGTATGGAGTTTCCAGATATGACATCACATTTGGTGAACAGTCCTTCTATGACTATTGATGAGCAAAAGATGTTTGGGAGGTTCAGACTAATGAATCCTCCTACTTATACTGGTGACTTAGCTGAGGATGCATATGAGTTTATAGTTAGTTGTCATGAGAGGTTGCATAATCTTGGATTAGTGGAGTCTCATGGAGTTGACTACACAGCGTTTCAGATGACTGGCTCTGCTAAGCAGTGGTGGAGGGATTATATTAGTAGTAGGCCAACTGGATCTCATCCACTATCCTGGACTCAGTTTACTCAGGTATTTCTATCCAAATTTGTTCCACGCAGTGAGAGGGAGCGCAAGAGGGCCGAGTTTGAGGGTTTGCAGCAAAATGGTATGTCAGTTGCAGAGTATGAGGGTAAATTTCATGCCTTGGCTAGGCATGCTTCGATGATACTTCCCACAGAGGCTGAGAGAGTGAGGAGGTTTGTTAAGGGGCTGATTATTCCAATTCGTCTAGGAGTTTCTCAAGTTGCTTCTTCTGGTGTTCCATTTCCAGAAAGTGGTAGATGCTGCTAAGGAGTTGGAGATGATTCGACGTGAGGGATTTGAGCAGCGAGAGGGCAAGAGGACTCGTTATGCAGGTGATTATGGTGGTGCTCCGCCTAGGAGTCGGGGTTACTTAGGTAGAGGTTATTACCCTCAGTCCAGCAGACCCATTCATGCTGCTATACCAGCGTCTGAGGCTGGTTACGTTGGGCATAACTCTTCGAGCTCGGTACATACTTCGCAGGGTTCATCTTCTAGACCTGTAGTTCGTGGAGGGCATTCTGGTCATTCAGGTTCCTCTCATCAGCCTGCGTCTCGTAGGGATTGCTTTGAGTGTGGTGATATGGGACACTTTGTGAGAGACTGCCCTAGGACCAGACGTGGTGGCTTACATCAGGGTTCTCAGGCTTCGACTTCCAGGGCTGCACAACCTCCAGGTAGGGGTGGTGCACAGAATGGTAGAGGTGGTTCTCATTCAGGTAGAGGTGGTTCTCCTTCTGGTCGAGGTGGTGGTCGTGGAGGTTCACAATCTGATGGAGGTCGTTCTCACTGTTATGCTTTTCAAGGTAGGCCAGAGGCTGAAGCCTCAGATGCTGTTATCACAGGTATTATTCCGGTTTGTCATCGACCAGCTACTGTATTATTTGATCCAGGCTCTAATTATTCTTATGTGTCCACATATTTTGCTCCTAGTCTGGATATATTGTGTGAGTCTCTTGATTTGCCGATACGTGTTTCTACTCCTGTCGGGGATTCTGTAGTTGTAGATCAATGTATCGTTTATGTACTGTTACTTTGATGGGGTATGACACTCATGCAAATTTAAAAGGTCATAGAATGATAGATTTTGATGTGATTCTTGGTATGGATTGGTTATCTTCTTACCACGCATTTTAAATTGTCATGCCAAGACCATCACTTTAGCTATGCCTGGAATTCCTATAGTAGAATGGAGAGGTACTCTTAGTCATCCTTCTAAGGGTGTGATATCATTCCTTAAGGCTCGTCAGTTGGTACAGAGAGGATGTTTGGCGTACTTGGCCCACATTCGAGATACCAGTATTGAGACTCCTATGCTTGAGTCTATTCCAGTAGTGAGTGAATTTTCAGAAGTATTTCCGACCGATTTGCCAGGTCTTCCACCAGATCGAGATATTGATTTTTGTATTGATGTGGAGCCAGGCACTCGGCCTATTTCCATTCCTCCTTATCGTATGGCACCAGGTGAATTGAAAGAGTTGAAGGAGCAGCTGCAGGATTTGTTGAGCAAAGGTTTTATTAGACCAAGTGTATCTCCTTGGGGTGCTCCAGTGTTATTTGTGAAGAAGAAAGATGGATCTATGCGTATGTGTATTGACTATCGGCAGTTGAACAAGGTAACCATCAGAAATAAGTATCCGATACCTCGTATTGATGATTTATTTGATCAGTTGCAGGGTGCTTCAGTTTTCTCCAAAATTGACTTGAGATCTGGCTATCATCAGCTGAAGGTTAGGGCGGAGGATATCCCTAAGACGGCTTTTCGAACACGTTATGGTCATTATGAGTTTTTGGTGATGTCTTTCGGAGTGACTAATGCCCCAGCAGCTTTTATGGACTTGATGAATGGAGTGTTCAGACCGTATTTAGATTCCTTTGTTATTGTCTTCATAGATGATATATTGATATACTCACGCACTAAGGAGGAGCATGAGCATCATTTGAGGATTGTTCTTGGGATTCTAAAAGAGAAGAAGCTTTATGCAAAGTTTTCAAAGTGTGAGTTTTGGCTTAGTTCGGTAGCATTCTTGGGACATGTAGTGTCCAAGGAGGGTATCATGGTGGATCCTAAGAAGATTGAGGCGGTTAGAGATTGGGTCAGACCTACTTCAGTTACTGAGATTCGGAGTTTCTTGGGCCTTGCAGGTTATTATCGACGGTTTGTTGAGGGTTTCTCATCCATTGCATCTCCATTAACTAGATTGACACAAAAGGAGGTGACTTTTCAGTGGTCTGACGAATGTGAGGTTAGTTTCCAAAAGCTCAAGACTTTATTGACTACTACTCCAATTTTGACCCTACCCATGGAGGGAGAGGGTTTTGTCGTATATTGTGATGCTTCTCGGGTTGGTCTTGGTTGCGTGTTGATGCAGAAGGGAAGGGTGATAGCTTATGCTTCGAGGCAGTTAAAGGTTAATGAGAAGAACTACCCTATTCATGATTTAGAGTTGGCGGCTGTGGTGTTTGCATTAATGATTTGGAGGCATTATCTATATGGTGTGCATTGTGAGGTGTTCACGGATCATCGTAGTCTCCAGTATATATTCAATCAGAGGGATCTAAATTTGAGGCAGAGGAGATGGTTGGAGTTGCTCAAAGACTACGATATGACTATTCTTTATCACCCAGGCAAAGCAAATGTTGTAGCAGATGCCTTGAGTCGGAAGGCGGTGAGTATGGGTAGCCTAGCCATGTTACAAGTTGGCGAGCGTCCCTTAGCTAGGGATGTCCAATCCCTGGCCAATAGCTTTGTGAGACTTGATATTTCAGAATCTGGTAAGGTGTTGGCTTATATGGAGGCTAGGTCATCCTTGTTGGAGCAGATTCGGGCTCAACAGTTTGATGATGGTGATTTATGTAAGATTAGGGACAAGGTTTTAGAAGGAGAAGCCAAGGCTGCAATTCTTGATAGTGAGGGAGTTTTGAGGATTAAAGGTCGTATATGTGTTCCTCGTACAGGTGATTTGAATAGATTGATCATGGAGGAGGCTCATAGTTCGAGGTACTCTATTCATCCGGGGGCTACTAAGATGTTTCGTGACTTGAAGCAACACTATTGGTGGTGTCGTATGAAGAGGGACATAGTAGATTTTGTATCTCGATGTTTGAATTGTCAGCAAGTGAAGTATGAACACCAAAAGCCTAGAGGTATGACTCAGAGGATGCCCATACCTGAGTGGAAGTGGGAGCGCATTCCTATGGACTTTGTGGTAGGGTTGCCACGTACCTTGGGTAAGTTTGATGCTATATGGGTCATCGTGGATCGACTGACTAAGTCTGCACACTTTGTACCAGTTCAGACTACCTATAACTCAGAAAGGTTAGCCAAGATTTATATTCGGGAGATAGTTCGGTTGCATGGGGTTCCTATATCTATTATTTCAGATCGTGGCACCCAATTTACATCTCATTTCTGGCGGTCTATGCAGAAAGAGTTGGGCACTCGGGTGGATCTTAGTACAGCCTTTCACCCTAAGACTGATGGTCAGTCTGAGCGGACTATTCAGGTTCTTGAGGACATGTTGCGGGCGTGTGTGATTGACTTTGGTGGTCAGTGGGATCAATTATTGCCATTAGCGGAGTTTGCTTACAATAATAGTTATCATTCGAGCATTAAGATGGCACCATTTGAGGCTTTGTATGGTAGGAGATGTCGATCTCCAATTGGTTGGTTTGACGCATTTGAGGTTATACCTTGGGGTACAGATTTGTTGAGGGAGTCCTTGGACAAGGTCAAGTTGATCCAAGATAGACTTCTCATGGCTCAGAGCAGGCAAAAGAGTTACGCAGATAGGAAGGTTCGTGATTTGGAGTTTATGGTTGGAGAGAGGGTTTTACTTAAGGTTTCACCCATGAAGGGTGTGATGAGATTTTGAAAGAAGGGCAAGTTGAGTCCAAGGTACATTGGTCCTTTCGAGGTTGTGGAGCGTATTGGTGAGGTGGCATATCAGTTGGCTTTGCCACCTGGGTTGTCAGGTGTCCATCCTGTATTTCATATTTCAATGCTTAAGAAGTATCATCAGGGTGGTGATCATGTGATTCAATGGGATTCAGTGTTACTTGATCAGAATTTGACTTTTGAGGAAGAGCCGATCACCATTTTGGATAGGCAAATTCGGAAGCTAAGGTCCAAAGAGATTGCTTCAGTAAAGGTTCAGTGGAAGCATCGTCCAGTGGAGGAGGCTACATGGGAGACAGAGGCAGACATGAGGAGTAAATATCCTCATCTTTTTTAGCGTCCAGGTTAGCTCTTTTCTTTTTCCGTTCGAGGACGAACATTTGTTTAAGTGGTAGGTGATGTAACGACCCGCTAGGTCGTTTTGAGAACTAGGACTAGTTTGACTCCTTTTGAAAATTTAAAGGGGTATTTTTAAATAATTAGATAACTATGAGTACCCAATTGATGAAACTTTTATTAAATAAATAATTAGATAATAGATTAGTGGGGTTTCACGGTTAACATACTCTTGTTCAGAAAGTAAAAGGGGTGGAGGCAGAAACTTACCGTAAGCGACGAACGAGAGGGAGAAAAATCATAGCCATTTTTCAGGTAAAGATATGAGATATTCGTTCTTTTCAATTCTATATATAGTAATATATTGTCGGAGTGTTTGGGATTATGTTATTATTTTGTGCTATGTTGATAATGGGTGATAAAAAATAATGGGTAGTTGGTGATGATTACTAAATTATATTACATTGTTAGCAATTGGGTTAGTATTCAAAAATATATATATATATATAAAAATCGATCGAAGTCGAATAGTTGAATTGCTGCAGGTTAATGTTTTCTGTGATTTTGTCAAAAGAATTTATTATATATATTGTTAGTTTCAGAATGGTAGGAATAAGATTGAGCCAATCATTGGCTTGGGATTATGTTCTTATTTTATGCTATATTGAAAATGGGGATGCTTGAAATGGGCAGTGCCAACGAAGAAAGAAAAAAAGGGGAGGGGCGTTCCACTTCTGCCAATGGGTGAAAAGTTGGTTCATGTTTTATTCGTATATTAAAATGCTAGTTTTTAATATATATTGGGATTGGTAATTAATTATTAGGTGTTATTTTATATGATCTAACATTGAATTTTAGTCCATTTAAAGAGGTTAGAGTTAAGTTCTTGGCTTGAAATTTAGCAAGTATGAAAAATTTGGCATACCAATATATATCAAGATTTGGAGTTTGGTTGAAAAAAATGAGTGAGTTTTAGCGCCTATGATAGACATATAATAATTTGAATGTCTACAAAAATTGCTTACTTACGAATATTGCAAAATTGGTAGATTGGGAACGTTCTGAAACCTTGCGAAAAGGAAAGGAAAAATCTTAAAAGATTCGTGGAACAAGATCGGCATCTAAGGTATGTTAAGACTTTTTAGACTTGTTGAAGGACGTTTTCCTAATTAAAGATTAAAAAATGAAAAATAGACAAAAGGGTAAGGGGGAAAGATGGTGGTCTCGTATCAATGGTGTGACGGGCATTGGTACGAGTATCGGTGTTATAAAAAGGAAAAGTACTATTATAGAATGTGGACAGAAATTTGAGAATGCCAAAGCATATGGGCATTAGCTGATATATTATTGACTTAAATTCCTTGTGTGATTGTGTTTTATTTATTTCACCCGTATAGTTGTGATTATTGAGGTGGTTATGTATTATGTTCATATTGATTGATTGAGATAAATCAGCATCCCCTCTATTGAAACAATATTGTGCACATGCATAGAGATGAAACTGAGTATAAGTTGGGCACGTGGAGATCGTCCGTGCTGGGGATGATGAGATGTTAAGATTGTAATTTGGGCACGTGGAGACCGTCCGTGCGAAAATTGTTTGATATTATGATAGTGCGTTGAGATCGTCCGCACAGACACGTGGAGATCGTCCGTGTCGGTATATGGACCTCGCGAGTCCCCCATGGGTCATGAACTCTCGATGTATTTCCGAGGAGTATCATGTATATACGGTTGAGTGTGGACTGGGTATTCTGAGACAATTCATTATATGGTGTTATATTGCATTGCATTTCATCACATCATTTATTTTGATGATTATGTGTTTTGTTGGTGTTTGGAAAATACTTGATGTTTGATTACCTTTATTGATGAAGCCTAAATAGTGAGTGTAATATATATATATATATATATATATATATATATATATATATATATATATATATATATATATATATAATATAATTTATGAATTTATTTTTTTTGTATAAACTCCCGTCACTACTTCTTCGTTGTCGGTCAATGAGACATACTGGGTACACGTGGTTTCGTACTCATACTACGCTTGTTGCACTCTTTGTGGTGCAGATTCGATTCCGAGTAGGAGCACATCTCGTGGAGCAAATTGAGTCCGGCTTGAAGTTCTTGGAGTTGTGGTGAGCTTCTTGGCTATTCCGTGGCCCACACCTCCCTCTATCTTTTACTTATTCTGTTATTCAGTATTCAGACAGGATATCCCTTATGTTAGATTCGTCTTTTTAGTTTCAGACTGGCATCGTATTTTAGAAGCTCTTGTACTTAAGACACCAATTCTTGGGGTGATATGTTTTAGCTTCCACATTTCGTACTTATAAGGAACTCAATGTTGGATATTCTTGCTAAGTGTTAGTCCTTTTTTTTACTCAATTGTTGGTTTAGTTAGGTTAATATGTTGGGTTGGCTTACCTATTGGTTGGGAACATAGGTGCCATCACGACCTGCAAATTTGGGTCGTGACACCTACCCAACAAATATTTGAAACATTACAATTTCAATAACTTCTTGACCGCGTGTTGGAGCAACAAATAACGAACATGCAAGAACATATGCAAATGGATATTCAGGAAAATATGGAAGCTCAGGTAAATATTGTGGTTCCTTTTGCTGTGGCTCGGATGCTTGGTTTCACTCCCAACCACCAACAAATGGATCTGGTTCATCCCTAAACGCACCTTAGATAATTTTTGTTGCTTACTTGTGTTTTAAGATATGTTTTTGCTAGTACACATGTACTTTGCTATTCTAGAAATGACAATATTATGATTATGCTTATTTCGAAATTTTGATTAGATATAACTTTGTTTTTCATCTTGTCTCAAATATAGGAAATTATATTTGTATTTTGTCATACAGTTTCTAGCTAGATTTAACTAAAAAGAAAAAGAAAATGTCCCTACCTATTTTTAGCTAGTCATTCAGTGAAGAAAAATTTCCAAGAAAACCTTGAAAAATGACAAGAGAAAATTTGTAAGTTTAGCTAGGGTAATTCCTTGCTAAGTCATGATAAAGTCAACACTGACCAAGAAAAATTTGCTATGAGTTTAGCTAGCATATATCCTAGAAACATTTTTGCTACGGAAAAAGCATATCAACGATATTGTAGCTAACTTAGCTAGGAAATACATAATCTTCTAGCTAAAATTTAGCTAAGACCTTATTAGCTTTGCTGGTATGCTATGGTCATTTTCCTAGATAAATTGACCGCAACTAGGGATTTTATCACATTAGATAAGAAATATATTTTTAGCTAAACGCTTGTTCTTTTGTAGTGACACATGATCCTTACACGTGGAGGCTGGTAAATAAATTAAACTCACTTATTTATGATCTATGAAACTGCACCTCCTAGTATTTATTTATACTTCTATTTCCATGCCTCGTCCAAAGATTTGTATATTTCCTTTTATATTAGAAAACAAGTTGCTCATGGATGCATTTTCCAATTCATAAATATATGTAAGAAACTTTTCCCCAACCCCATAACAATATATTGGTAGTGTGCTTGTAACAAACTGATCCATCATTATGCAAAGGACATCTCGCGCGGTGTCCCAATATTTCTTTAAAAATATGTGACAATTTAAAATTGGGATGACATGAAAAAAAAACCCTAAAAATTAGAAAATTAGACTCCGATCGATGTTATCCCTCCATAGTAAGAATGACTGCGTGATAGCCTCTATGGAGGGGTCAACAAGGAAGAAACTCAAAAATGTTTTTTTTTAGTTGTTCTTTGTCTCTCTAGTGGTAAAAGAGCTGATGGATATGTTGAGTCTTGCATCGACCCTTCGTGAATAGATAAACTTGTTGTTCATAGTGCCTATATGTTGAGTTTGAATCAATCCTTCAAGAATCTTCTTTAAGCTTAAACTACATACAATAGGATGACAAATTGAAATCTCCATCAATTTTTATCCCTCTGCTCCAATTTGTCTAACTTAGTTTTTTTTTTAGTTAATCCTCAAAAGAATTACACATTTTTATATTAAGTAACAAGTTAACTATAAAATATTTATTTTACCTTTGATGAAATTAGTTACAGCCACACAAATTCCTATCATTTGTTTGGACCACAAGTTTTAAAAATCTTCCTTTTTTTCTTAAACTTCTTGTCGAATTAAACTACCTCAAAATTTATTTTATTTATGAGGCATATATATGACGTGATAGACAAAACTTGTATCATACTCCACTTATACTTTGACAAGTGCATAATTGGGTTCCATTTCAGAAAATGGCTCAAGCTATTCTTTCTTTGTCTTCCCTTATAATGTTTTTTTTCCTCTTTCTTACTTTAAACTTTTTTTTTCTTTGTTTTCTTTTCCAACTATTGCACTTGTATTCTTTAATAGTTTTTCATTCCGCTTCTAACATTGTGATATTATTTTTATGTTTTGATATTGATTATTTAAATTGCTAAAAATTGTTATATAATTTTTTCTTAATTTACGATTTCAGATATAATTAATTACAATTTTTTAATTATAATAATCAATTCTTTTTGGAGCTGTAAATAAAATTTATAAAGTTAACAAAAATACAGGTGCAAATGATTAAAACTAATATTTTATTTATGATTTCTTAAGAATTTCGTAAAAAGAAATATAGACTATTAATATGATAAGAAAAAGGTATAAAATTTATTCGTTCTTTTATTCTCCTCTCAACAATTTCATGTTTTCAAAGCACTTAAATTCATCAAATACTCTTCAGAAAATATAACAGAAAGAGTATCAATGATCTTAACAAATAATTACATAAGTTTTGATACTATTTTCCTGAAATTCAAATATAAAAAGCATCCATAAACACCCCCATAAATACAGAATCTTTCTGTTAATTTATATGATATTTTTATCTTTGAAATTCAAGCTAGGTGAAATTTTAATAAATATTTTATTTATCTACTTTCCTTACACGTTTTTTAAGAAATTATTTAAAAACTATAATTTTGACTGTACAAATTGTATTTGTACTTTTTTAATAAAAAATAATGTTTTGGATTAAATAATTATTTATATCTTAATTTTATAAACTAAAAATTAAATAACGACTATTTATTACAATATAAATAAATAAAATCGAATATTAAAAAATAATAACAAAAAAACTATCAAATATATATAATCATCATAAATATTTATTCACTACGTAAAAAAGAAACAACACAAACTAGTTATATTAGCTAAGAATGCAAAAAAAAAAAAAATTAGAAACAAAAAATACATTAGGCGTAAAAATCAAATTAAAGGTGGAGGGGACTTAAAGATAATTTCACTAATGTCCACTTGTCAATCAAATGATATCTAATACAATTCTTACTTGGCGTGCCTCATGCATGATAAGAACTTCCAAACTACCTCACATAAAATAGGACGAGGAGTAGTTGAACAAAGAGTAGTCACAATGACATTGAACAAACTCCATATCAAGTAAGGTTGCTTTGATCTTCAAGTTCCACTGCATGGAGTCTATTTAAATTCATACAAGGATAATGCGACTAGCGAATGATAAGGACAATGTGACTAGAGATTTTTGCATTGACAAGCCATGTGGGAGTACTAGAAGTATAATTCCACCTAAAAGGTTGGACAAATACTTTTTGGCTAGGGAAAATGTCACGTGAGAAAGGCTATAGGTTGTTATGTAAATTTTATAAAAGTTTGAGAACGTGGGTAGATAAAAGGGAGAAAGTTAATTATGATTTTGAATATGCTCACCCTCTTCTTCTGTCTTCTCAATTCAATTCTAGTCTTTTAGATTCAGAGTCAAGCGTATTTCCTTGTATTTGTGTTCCTTACAGTTGTGATTTCACTTTTATTAGAATACGAAACAATTTTACCACATTAAAAGAGTAGAACTTCTAAAAAATTGCAAAATAACAAATGGAAATCTCAATGTCCATTCAAGTATATGTATATAGAAATTGCTATTACATTTTATCAAACTAATAAACTTGTATATAAAGGAAAAAAATTCTATTAGAACTCTTTTTAGTTAAAGTGTATTATCATTATGATTCTTGAATAAATAACACAATATAATATAACTCTAAGACAAACGACGTCAGACATATCTTGTATTGCTTATTTAAAGAGGAGAAAAATATCAAAATTTCATTCAAATTATTTTATGTAATTCAAATTATCAATATAAAAATAGAAAAATAATATCACAATGTTAAAAACAGAATCAAAAACTATTAAATAATAGAAGTGGGAAAAGAAACCAAAGAAAAAACAAGTAAAAAGTAAGAAAGAGGGAAAAAATATTGTAAGGGAAGAGAGAGAAAGGATAGTTTGGGTCATTTTCTAAAATAGAACCTAATTATCTTCTTGATAAACTATAAGTAGAATCTCATACAATTTTTGTCTGCATGTCATATATATGAGTCATACATTGAACTTTTCGATTAGAGAACACTATAATTTTAGATCCTTATAACTTAACCTTGCATCCACACATGCATAATTGACATTGCCATTGTTATTACATTTCCATATGTATCTCTTTTGTTTGTGATACACGACTTCAACAAACAATTCTATTTTTAATAAAGACCATTGGATTTATGCCATAAATTGAATGGAAGTAATAGTGGAAAAATGAAAAATGAAATGGGATGCGAATATTAGAGTTGACACCTTAACTTTATAAGTTTTAAAAGGATAAATAGCTTTTCAATAGTTAATAGGTAATTTGATAATTCAATTTTTCATGTTTGGCTTTCCTACTTTTGATATGATATGACATGATGATGATGATATAGTGTAATTATACTTCCATACATATCACTGTAAGTATATTCTTTCCAATTTATATGTAATGAAATACTCAATAGTTAAATAAAAGGCACTAGTATCAATTTTGACTATGTTGGGCATGTGCTGGCACATACCATATACCCCAAGTGTGTGTGTGTGTATCTCTCTCTCTCTCTCTCTCTCTCTCTATATATATATATATATATATATATATATATATATATATAGTATGTGAAATTGTACATATACATATTATTATATTTTAGTACGCACAATATTTATTTATTTTAAATACATTATATTAGTATACATATAATGTATTTCACATATTTTAAATTGGTATATATTACCATATTCAATAAAAAAAAATACACAAACAAATAAAAGAGGGAGATATTTTGATAGAAAACTAAATTAAAAAGATTAAAATAATGAAATTAGAGGGAGAAAAAAATAATAAGTGTAAGAAAGTGGAATGAACGGAGAAAAAAAATAGAATGGAGATATGCATATATTAAATCAACTCATTTGACATGATGATAGTAGTAATTAAAATTTTAATTAATTAGACAAAATTAATTTATAATATAACTATTATAATGTTGGGACTGATATTTGATTTATGCTAAATTGAGATTAATACTCGTTAAATTTGAAATTTTATATCCACAACTAATGATGATTATGATTTTTTTTTCATGTAGTTATATGAAAATCACAATTGCGACTATTATTTTTTTCATAATTGTAAGTAGGAAAGTTGTAATTGCGACTATGACTATTTCCATAGTTATAACTTGTGACTATGATAATCATAACATAACTAATTTTTAAAAATATTTTTTGATTTGTGAATGTTTTAGTTACAACTATGTTTTTTTAACAATTTTAATTATAATTATGACTTTTTGTTTTATCTTTTTCGAATTTTGGATTATATCGTAAAAGTCATAGTTGTGTTTATAGTCGTGTCAGTAAATGATGCCTATCCCTTTTTAAATGAATTGCAAGTTTTATATTTATTGGTTTCTAAAGTAATTCACTTTAAAAAATTTATCGGAAAGAGAACTACTATACTATCTTTTAATTATATTTAAGAATTCAAATTCATCAACTAGAAAATATGAATAGCATTACACAAAACTAAATGAAAAAAGAGAAATGAATTTGAATATAATCTAAGAACAGGATCCTAGATAACGTCTTAAGAAAAATTTCATAGCTATATAGTGAATAGTTAAAAAATTATTAAAGAAATAACTATATCAAGAAAAAGTACCATTACTAACTTTTAGGTCAAAAGGCAAAAAAAGCACTTTAGAATACATTTAAAAAAAAAAAGTAAGGTCTCTTATAAAGTTTAGGTATAGGGTCACAAGTGTCATTTTATATGATCTTCAAATAATTATCACGTGTCAATTATATTAGATTATATTTATAGTATTTTGCTACACGAATCATGACGGGGAGGGTTTTTCACTTGATTTTGCATGCATAGTGGTAGAGGGAGGAAGGGATACAAGGGATAGTAGGGGAGACCTAATAGGAAACTCAGGGAGGGTGGGGGGAGGGATGTCTACAAATTTCACTAGTTTTACAAATTTAAGTTATTGACTCCCTAATTGGAGACTCTAGAACATATATATCATTGCCTTAAACATATCATATGTCAAAACTCAAACAATTTTTCTGCTCCCAAGTTCAAATTAACCCACAACATCAAACACAAGTTTGATGATTATGCCATTGACGTGAGGGTGCAAAAAGACGAAATCATCTTTCTTTTATATGGCAACTTTATTCAATTCTTCGTGTGTATGTTTTATGGCGGAGAAACCTAGTCCTTCAATGTTATTCCATTAACTAGTTGCATCATGTCATCAGTGAATCGAATAAATCACCGAAATACGATCAATCCAATTTACCTAAGAACATAATCTATAGAGCATCAATTATTCTATGGTCGGAAAAGACTTTAATTTCCAAAAAAAGATAGCAGAGCGTTATATCCAAATTGGTGAGAGTGTTATATACGAATCGGTGACACCCAAACATCTTTTCGCGATAACATGAACCACACACCATTCTCACACGTGGAGACTGGTAAATAAATTAAATTCACTTATTAATGATCTATGAAATGCATCTCCTAGTATTAATTTATACTTCTATTTCCGTTCCCCTGACAAAGATTTATTTATTTTCTTTTATATTAGAAAAAAGTTGCTCATGGATGCATTTGCCAATTTATAGATTTATGTAAGAAACTTTTCCCCAAACCCATAACAATATATTGGGAGTGTGCTTGTAACAACCTAATCCATCGTTATTCAAAGGACATCTCATGCAGAGTCCCAATATTTCTTTAAAACGATGTGCCAATTTAAAATTGGGATGACATGAAAAAAAATGCAATGAATTAGAAAATTAGACTCCGGCTGATGTTATTCCTCCATAGTAAGAGCTTTCTCAGTATGGCAGCGTGATAGCCACTAGGGAAAGATCAGCGAGGAAGAAACTCGAAAACATATTTTTTAATTGTTCTCTATCTTTCTAGTGGTAAAACAGCCGATGGTTACTCCAACAATCCTGCCAAAGCTATTCAAAACTTAAGGATAGGGGAGGGAGAGGATACTAGAATAAGATGGGTCATACCCATAAATTTTTTATCTACGCCCTTGAGGATTCTCCCCCACGGAACTAGAAACTCATGTTTAGAGTTCTTCTATGATTTCGCGTCCATATAGGGTAGGTTTTGACTGATTAGTTAGATTTATCTTCACTTACTTTATATCTTGTAAAATGTTAGAGATTACTTGTATATGCCGTCGATCATGGAGTTTGAATGACTTAAGATGGATTTAATCATTGTTTAAGATGATAACAAGTTTGATTAACTAATTTTAACTTTGTGATGATTTTGGGAGGGATGTTGAGGGAAAATGAGTGGTGTGTAATCGGGTTCCAAGTGAAAAATTATCTTGAAAGAGTGTCCGAGTGTAAATGATGGTTGTTGTTTTCCATGTTTATTTATGTATGCATTCTCATTGTCTATATAGTGGAACTTGTATAATTTCATGTTAGGAGAATTGGAGGGGCTGAATGTGTAGTTATGAAATATTGACTATCTCAGGCAATGAAGGTACTTTGTTTACTCATGTTTTTGCATTTGTGTTTCTATTTCACTGTGATTGTGGTTTTGTTTGTGCGATTAATTGTTGTCTCAAGTACCACTCTTGGTACAAAATATTCATATGGTAGGCTCGGGTACTGGGCGTGGTATGTAGTAACAGTTGGCTCAGGTACCATGCGGGTCAAAATAATAAATGGTTGTCTTGGGTAGCACGCCTTGTAAAGTTTTTATCAACCTTTTGTAGGTGTGGCTTCATGAGAGAACTAGGTTTACTACTTCGTAATGGGATTGTTACATGTTTTTCCATGAGTGACCATGAATTGTGTTTAAATACTTGGATAGTTCCTCTTTAGACTGGAATTACATGTTAAACATTATAGGTGATGTCGTAGAGATTCTTTAGTGTATGGGTTACTTGAAAGACATGATGAATAACCTATTTCTATTTGTAACATCGTTGATCATGTTATTTGTTAATGTTAAGTCCGTGTAATAACTATGAGGTCATATTATTAACAAAGACTGTACTGTATTGTCAGCCTTTGTGGATTGGTACATAATTGTTATGAAGTATTGAATTAAGAGTCTTGTAGGAGGTTTACTGAATTGATCAAGGGCCAGGCTGTTTTCATGAGATTTTTGCTTAAATGTTTGCTAAAATCCTGTTTAGATCGAAATTAAATGGTAAACATTGTAGATGATGTCTTAGAAATTCTTGGTGGTATGAGTTACTTGAAAGATTTGATGAGTCAGGTGATTGGATCTGTGTTGTATCTCTCTCGTAGTACTTTACTCTTTTAGAACCTCATTTACTTGTTTAGATCAGTTCCTTGTGAGTGTTTTGAATATTCTTTAAGAAAAATACTTTATTTAATCAAGTTTGGGAGTAAATTTTTATTTAGGATAAGGTGATTAGTTTATATTTTTTTACTTCTACATTGCATATTTTAAATTGCGCGTAAGATTTCTTCTATGTAGGTATAAGAATATTTGCCCGCACGGCCTAGAGGGTTAGGTCTTGGCAGTGCTCTGTAAACTTGTTAGAGGGGTTGTTAGTGTTAATAATTCTTTGTATACATTTTTTTGTAGTAGCTATGATGGAGTGGCACGATGTTAGGAATGTGTTAATGTAACATGATACTTCCATTTGTTCGTGAGCTGGAAACCGGTTTAATTGAGTGTGCGATCAGTTCAGTTTATTGGGTTATAAGGTTGTGATGTGTATGAGTTTATCGAGTTTAGACTTCCAGTGAAGTGTGCAATATGCCCTCAAGAAGAATTAGGTTGTATGATTAGTTTCCCTTCATTGAAGAAAGGTAAGAGTGAAGCAAGAAGGGATTTTGAGATACACAATTACAAAAATATATTGAAGGTATGCATCATGTATTATGCAACTTGAGAAAATTTGAGTAATGTCTAGTGAAACAGGAAAGAGAAGCGGATTTGATAAAAAAAATGAAGGGGTGAACCCATTGTACTTCTTTGGTCATTATTTTATTTATGAGACACTTTTCACCAACCCTATAGTCGTATATCGGAAGTTTGCTCCTCTACTGTTTGAGTTTTGTAAGGTTCTAAAAGGGTTGTGGATGTTGATGATACTTTGTATATATTTTGCCGAAGTTGTTTAGCCGAAATGATGGAATGGAAGGTCCATGATGTTAAATGTGTGTTAAAATTACATGATGTTTTCCTTTTAGTTTTGAGTTAGTAACAAGGTTATCGCATGCTTCAGTATTGAGTGAGAAATCAGCTGAATTTATACGATTATTAGATAGGCAAGTGCGTGAGTTTATTGAGTTCATGCATCCGGTAATGTGTACAATACAGAATCAAGAAGCATTTGTCAGACCGATTAGTTTTTCTTTCTTGATGCAAGATGGAGCAGGAAATGAAAGATTTGTGATTCAGGGCGTGCATTATGATTTTTTGACTTGCTGGAAAAAATTGGAGTTGTGTCTAAAGAGATTGGAAAGTCAGCCGGGTTCGGTGAACAAAGAAAGAAGTGATTCGACTGTTGGTCCTGGTATATGTTAATTTTAAAAGAGTTATAAAACATTTCAAAGTTTTATAGATAGTAGACTGAAATGCTTTGATCCTTATAATTCATAATAGTAGGTAGAAAAGTAACTATCTTTGAAAACGTAACAACATCCTTTATAGAACTTTCTAACTCATTTAGAATTATAATGCTAGAACCAACAACGTAAAATAGACTCACTTGTTTCTTTGTTTGCTGATACGCTCAAACTTACTTCTTAAATAAGAAGCAAAGTGGTCGTGTCAAGTAAATAACCCAACTAGTGAGGTTGGGATCGTTCCCACAAGGAAAATAGTTTACTTAACTTCAATCTATTAATACTATTGTTCAGTCAATTACTTCCTTGGAAAGCAAAAACAATAAAAGGGGGGTTTCTATTTCTAAATAAATGGAAATAACTAGCAAAATAAAAGTAGACAACTAACAGCTTCGAATGATGGAATTTAATCAGTTAACCAAAGTAATTAGGGTTTACGTGTTCCCTACAGGTTCATAACTCGATAAGTTTAACTATAACAATTCTTTCCTAATATATTGCATGCAAAGTGATAAGTTATGTATTTCTAAATCCTTGGTCCGGTATCTAGAAAATGCCACTCCGCACCTTGGTCCGGCTACGTGTGTTGCTATCCTAACCCTTATATTTACCTCATATTAAGCATCATATTCAATATTTGACTAAGTTATTACCTCGTGCCAATCAATACTAGCCTATTAGATAGTATACCCTAAATCTATGTTGATAATTCTTTTCCTATTATCTACCTCCTTGGTCCGACAAGTACCATTAAGGCGAGTTCTAACGTTGGCCATCCGTTAAAAAGACTTCTAAACAAAAGAATTATCAATACATGCAAGACACTATTCTAGAATTGTTATTTTAGTTAGGTTTTACCTCATTATTAGTCTATGGTTCCCACAATCCTAGTTATGGAATTTCGTTACGCATAGTCATAATTGCAATATTCAAATATGTGATATAAGAATTCATGTACTTACTTCAATGATAAAGATTAAAATCTGAAAGTTTGCTTGATTAATCAACAAAAATCACCAACAATCAATTCAAAGAATCTCAAGAATCTAACAATATTCAAAGGTCTAAATTTGATCCTGAGTCTAACCTCAAAAACGAGGTTTTTCGAACTATTTATAGAAAATAAAAACCTAATTAAACAAGGACTCTATTTGCTGGAAATCTGTCAAAACGCGGTTGGGTCGACGGACCTCGCGACGGGACCTGGTGGTCATGACGGGCCGTCGTGGACTCCGTCGTCCCATCCTTGCAAATTTCTTTTGCTGCTCTCTTCAGTACCCTCGACGGCAGGTATGACGGATCGTTACGAACACAACGGTCCGTCGAGGGTCTTCTTTCCAAGACACTTGAACTCTTGGAATATGGGTACTGGGGCTATCTCTCTGATCTTCAAGACGAACCTGCAAGACGGACCGTCATGGCTACGACGGTCTGTCACGCTTTCCGTAACCCCACACTTGGTCAGACTTCCCCATATTCCTTCAGCAACTGCACTACGCTGCCACCTACGGACCGTCACAGGCATGACGGACTGTCACAAGCTCCGTAGGTGGTCTCTTCTGCATGTCTTCGCTCAAAAACCTCCGCATTCATCTTTGGACAGATTTCCTGCAAATAAGGAGAAACATATATAAAAATTAGCACAAAAAGGCTTTTGGACACACTAAACTTAAGGAAAAAGTATTAATAATACCGTGAAACCACGGTATATCAACACCCTCAACTTAAATTCGTCGTTTGTCCCCAAGCGACACACTATGACTCAATACACAATCTTTGTACAATAATATCCATGTTTTATCCTTTGCAATCATTTGGCTATCAATCCCGATTAATCTCATCATATTTATGCATGCTATCACTATTAGGCTTGAATTATGTGGAATCAGACCATGACAAACACTCACCATGCACTAACACCTATCCTCTTCAATTTCTCACCGAGGTGCTAATATTTCCGGTAATGCAACTAGTTTCCTCACTTCAAAACAAAATCCTCAGTTTGAGTATAAGGATTACCTTTCAACACTTACTCTCAGAACAAATTCACACTCATTCATACCTATTGCCATAAGCTTGCCATTATTTTCACTGTTTTAAGTTTGCTATACAACCCTTAGGATCACGATAGGACTTTCTTACCTTGTAACATAGGCTCAGGGTCAGGTAGGGTATATTTAGGTAAACATTAGTGACTTTTTGCCCTCCTTGACATATCGGCTAAACATACCATTTTCTATCATTTTATCTCGCCCAATTCGTCACATTCTTTCACCTTGCTATTTTCTCTTCTTTCTTCATTTGTGCAAGTGACTTTCTTCTTTTCTTGCTTGTATTTCTTGTATATTTTTATTTTTCTTTACTTTTCTTTCAACTAATTTTGAGTCACTTTACTTTTGTTCTTTCTCTCTCTTTATTCTTTCAACCCCACTTTCCAGAGCATTCCTCATAATAGCCACCCTCAACTCATGGCTTTGCCATAAGTCGAAGTACACAATACCCAAAGTTGGGTCAGGGCCATAAAAATGTTGTTTACTACATTAGCCACCCTCAACTTCTGCTTTTGGCATAAGCTGAGGTGCACATGTCCAAGAAGTGACCAGGGCCAACACATTATTCCCAGAAAAGATCAGTTGGGGTGAGAAAGAAAGGTCTAATTTAAGCTCAAATCATTTGAATCAAGGAAGGAAAAATTTCATTTGGTTTTCTTTAAATTAGGCTAAAAATGGGCTATAGTGAATAATAGTCTATGATCCTTTCCTAATTGTCTATTATAGCTTACTTTTAGCAGGACTAACGAGGAAAGTTCTAGCTCAGTACAAATAGTGACCTATTCAAATCTTCCTCACGCTCACTTGACATCTCATCACTCTACCAAATTATAAGACACCTAGTTCGAATTTTAGATTTAGGGTCATGCAGTGGTGTACCTCTATGTCATGCTTAGAGCCACACCATTATCAATTACTATGCCTAGTCATGCATAATTTTCCATTTTACCAGGATATCATTTTAGCCATCATGCTCCAGAATTAAACTATGTACACAAGATATAGACATGCCGGTTCAACGGAAAAAGTAATCAGTCTTTCGGGGAAAAAGAACACAGGCAAGAAAACCCCAAAAAAGGATAGTGAATTGGGCTACTCAGACTTCACCCTAGCACTCACTTTCCATTTACCCCACCCCCAACAAAAAGACATGCAATTGTCCCCAACGCATAAAACAAATTTAATACTAGAGTGGTAGGTGAAGCAAACCTGTGGCGCAAAGCTCCAACGATCAACAAGTTGGTGGGTCCGGTTCCCCGGAACACACGTGCTCTGTAATCTGGACACCCTCAATGGTGTCCTCAGCAACAACAGAACTATCAGTAGTGCCTCCCTCTATCTCCACAGTTCGGGAGCTAGACGCCCCAACAGCTAACTTTCCTGCTCTCATCTGGCGCGCCTCCTCCTAAGTAAGCGAGGCTCTCCTCGCAGCCTCCATCTCACAGCGCTCCTTCTTTCGTGCACGCGCCTCATCCTCTGCTCGACCTCTACGCCTCTTGGCATGCTCTCGAAAGAGAGGTGGTGGAATCTCTAGGTGGCGAATAGGGCCACCAACACTGTATCTTCAGCAGACTCGACAGAAGGGGCCTCGGACTAAGGCACCCTAGCCTCTAAGATCGTATCAATATCTGCTCGAAGACTGTCGACCGCAGCCTGAACGGTCAACACATCTACCAGAGGAGCTGGCCGGGCTAGCACCCGCAACTCAAAAGCGTCCAAGCGCTGGTGAACCTCAGCAATCTTCTGCTCTGTATGCTGAACCATTTTCCGCTCCAAGCGCTCTTCTACCTTGGTAATAGACCTATGCATCCACGTCTAGATATGATGCAGAAGTGTAGCCATTTGCGGCTATAAATTTTGGACCCTAGCAAGCGGGACCAGAGCGGGTAACGGGGCTGTGCAAGAGGAGCTCAGGGAAGTGCTACTACCCGGGATAGACTCGACCGGGGTAGTGTCAGTGGACGCCGCCTGTGTAGATGTGCAGGCCTAGGCTACCATATCAGCCAGATCATCAGCAAGTGGGGGCAGCTCTGGACGGGGCCCTCTACGTTGAGCCAACTCATTGGCCTCATCTTTGATGAGGCTGATATCAACAGTGCCCAGAGAGGTCTTGTGCTGATCAATGTGCCATATAGGCACACCTGCGGACCTGCAGAGTGGAAAGATCATGCACGGGAAAGGGTAAGTAGTTGTGACCTTAAAAGCCCTCTCGTGCATGAATTCCTGTAGAAGCCACGCAAATTCCACCTCGAACCCGGCTAACATCGCCTCCATCATTATTGCTCGATCCCATGTAACGATATTATCAGCGGCTGTGGAGGAAAGGCAGTGGCGGACAATCAACCACAAGAACTTTGTCGTGAAAGTCAGGTTGGCCTTCTTGATGGCCCCCTTTCTCTCGGTCACCCAGTCGGCACCCTCTCCATCAACTGACAAGTGCAAGGCCATCCACCTCTTGGTGTTATCTCTCAGCGATGGCTCGCGCACGAATTGGCCATCTTTAACAAGATTCCATCGGTAGTCAAACTCGGCAGTGAGAGGTCTCCGATTAGCATCAACACCCTCTCCATATAGAAACCGGCGGATGGCAGGCAAGGAGATATCGACCTGAACACCCCGTACTAAAACCTGCTCTAGTGGGTCCTGTTTGGCGGGGTCAGCCCTCCTATCAATCTGTGATCGGAGAGTCGGTACGTAGGATGCATAGAACTCTTAGACAAGCTCTTCACTATAATGTCCCAACGGACGTGCTGTCCGCTCCAGTCGATGTCTAGTGAAGAGATTGTGGATTTCAGGCATCGTCGAGAAACTCCTTGTAAGGACCCGCCGCTTCAATGTGAGTGCTCGAGTCATAACTCCTTTGTCATTCAGGAACATTGCGTTGGAGTAGACTTGAAATTGCCCGTCGACACACCACTGGTTGGGCTGGTCGGTGACCGGGGTTAGAGCACGAGCTGGTGAAGCGGGTGTGGATTCTGAACTGTCATCCTCATCAGACGAGGACGACGCTGCAGCGGTGGCGGGTGCGGGAACCTCAGCAGAGCCGGAGTCCTCCTCCAACCACGAAACTCCTAAGGAGCCAGACGCTCCTTCTTCATTGGTGGCTGAACCAGAAGGTGTGCCGGTGAGTGTGTGCTCCTCATTAGACTAGGAGGTAGTGACTACGTCGGACGCCACCTTTTTGGGTGTGGCTCTGGCAGCACGTCCAGCACGGGAAGGGAGGAAGTGACTAGGGGCACGTACACGGGGTCACGCTCATCATCAAAGCCAATGACTAGGCGGGCAGACAGGGCGACAGACTTCGATCGCCCGCGTGCATTGACTCGATCTTGTTTAGGTGCCATAGTAGATAGTACCTGTAAAGGATCAATATTAGTAATAGAAGTAGCAAACAAAACAAATGAATACAAAAAAAATTAAAATAAAATGACATTTCTATAGTAACAGTGAAACACATTGGACCAGGTGACGGTCCGTCGTGAGTACGACGGACATTCATGGGGACCGTCGTGTCTTACTTAGACTATGTTTATATGGAGAACCCTGAAAGAGAGTCTCTGATAAGTATGACAGTTTGTGCAGGACGGATCGTCACAGGTACAACGGTCCATTGTAGGTGTCCGTCAGAGGACACTTAAAAAAATGTGGAGACCCTTAGGAGAGGGGTCTCTGACCATCATAACGGTCATGCAGGACGGACCGTCGTGGGTATGACGTTCCGTTTTACTTGTCCGTTTGAGGACACTTAGAAAAAATGAGAGACCCTCAAGGATAGGGTCTTAGATAACCAAAACGGTTGTGCAGGACGGACCGTCGTAAAGACGACGGACCATCACATGTGTCTATTGGAGGACACTTACAAAAAGTGAGAGACCCTCAGGAATAGGGTCTTTGACAACCAGAACGGTTGTGCAGGACTGACCATCGTAAAGACGACGGTCCGTCACGTGTGTCCGTTGGAGGACACTTAGAAAAAGTGAGAGACCCTCAGGAATAGAGTCTCTGACAACCAGAACGGTTGTGCAGGATGGAACGTCGTGTGGATAACGGTCAGTCGCATATGACCGTTTGAGGACACTTGCATAAAATAGGGCAATGAGGTGTTAGGGCTTTTGGAACGGACCCTACGACGGTTCGTCGTGGGTACGACGGTCCGTCGTTGGGGTCTCGTTCTTTAAATCAGTGACAGAACTGGGGGTTCCCCATTCATCCCCTATGACCCAAATTGAATTGGTAGTGTTTGAACCTACATTTGTCGAAGCAACATACCTAGTAAACTAGCAATGCTAAAGCACCTATTTCTAGGGTTGTAAACACAGCAATTTTGAAGATTTTTAACCTAGGTTAGACAGAATTTTATATAAAAGAAATGAACATATCAGGAAGAACTAGGCTAATACTAATTGATAAATGAAAATACGAAAATTCAAGATAAATTAGTAGAAATTAGAGACACATACCTGAGAATTAAAGAAAAACAAGATGGAAAGGTACTTGGTGATCAAGAAGACACCCACAGCTGCAACTCCGACTAGTAGATGATGACTTTTAGGACTTTGGAAAATTTTGGGGGAACAATAATCAGTTGAAGAGGGAGAGATTTTGGAAGTTGAAAAAGGAGGGGAAATAGGAGGAATAGTGAAGGAATGGGGTGAAATGAAGTGTTGGTTATTTTAAATGGTAAGATTTTATTAAAAACCTCAGCCGGGTCGGGTCAGGTACGACTCATTAATGACGCGATGATTTCTCGACGACGGTCCGTCTCATATGTGAAGATCCGTCGTTAGTTCCGTCGCGTGTGCCCTAGTTTGAAAATAACAGAGAGACGTACCTAGGACGACGGATGCATGCGACGATCCGTCACACCTGAAACGGTTCATCGATGTATCCGTTAGTGACTGCTGCAGAGAAATTTTCTGCAGAATTTCCTGCTGATGTGCCTGCAAATTAAAGACCCATTAGTAGAAAATGATACCAATACTAGAAATAAAAACTATAAGTATTTGGTTGCCTACCTACAAGCGCCTGATTTAACGTCGCGGCACGACTAAGGACACTTGATTACTCAGCCTTCATCAAGATGGTATGCCTCTATCATTTCATTCACCGATGTAGTATGCCCAAAATAGAGTTTTATTCGTTCTCTATTCACCTTAAACCGCACTCCCTCCATGGTTTTTAACTCAACTACTTAATGAGGGAATACTTGGGTGATCAAGTAAGAGCCAGTCCGTTTGGACTTGAGCTTGCCCGGAAGACAAGGCAACCCAGATCTGTCTAAAAGCACCAAATCCCCAACCATAAAATCTTGTTTTGCACTTTTTTCTTCATTCTCCTTCTTCATCTTTTCTTTGTGGGATATGGCGGATACCGATTGGAGCTCACCACTCTGCCTCATGGTCCTACAAACATTGAAGGTCTCTTCTTCATTGTTCAACAAAAATTTCATCTGCCCCTTTTCCATATCAACTAAGGCTCTACCTATAGCAAGGAATGGCCTCCCAAGAATAATAGGAACTTCGAAATCGACTTCACAATCAAGAATAACAAAATCTGCCCGAAATATGAATGACTCCACTTTTACTAGCACATCATGGAGTATCGCAGTGGGTTTTGGGTCACCCAAACCCAACTTCTTTTAAATCGAGAGGGGCATGATATTTATGCTTGCCCCCAAATCACATAATGCTTTTGCAAAATGTAATGACCCGACTGTACAAGGAATAGTGAACGCATCCGGATCTTCTTTCTTTTGTACGAGAGATCTTGTAGCAATAGCACTACAATGCTGCAGTCTATCATTATCCTCAAAAGTGACCGATCTTTCTTTGTAACCATATCTTTCATAAACTTGGCATAACCGGGCATTTGTTCAAGAGCTTCTACAAAAGGGACATTGAAAGAAAGCTGCTTCAGCCTTGTTATAAAACGCCGATATTTACCATCCTCGATCTTTTTCACTAATCTCTTAGGGAAGGGTGGTGGTGGTATAGGCATGGCAATTACCTTCATAGGGACTTCTGCATCTTTTCCAGTGCTCTCTTTTGCTTCATCACTACCCTTTACCACCTTATCATCATCCTTTCTCACCTTTTCCTCATGAGACGGCATAGGTGGGTAAATGGTTTGCTTACCACCACGAGTAGTGATTGTCATACAGTGTGCATCATTTTTCAGATTTTGGACAGTGTTTCTAGGAAGAGTGCCCGGTTGCCGTGTGTTCACAGTCGCAGATAATTGGCCATTTGCAACTCGATTTGCTTAATCGATATTGCATGTGTATCGACTTTTTTCCCAATACTTACTAAATCACACCTTAACTCTTTGATGTGTTAATCACTAGCATCAAACCTCCTCATAATTTTGTGCAACATATTCTCAACTCGCACCATACTATCTCCACCATCCCTAGGAGTAACTTCACGATTTTTAGGAGGGACATAGGGCCCATTCCTATCATTTCTGTTACAGTAGTTACCCCTGTTGAAGTTGTTGTCGCGGTTGTAGTTTCCATCTCCGAGATAATGAACCTCACGGTTGTAGTTACCATAGATCCGACCTTGGTTCCTTTGACCTTGGCGCCAATTCTGATTTGAGCCTTGGGCACTCGTTCGGAAACCCCCCGTCTGCTCATTTAACGCATAGAAATCCTCCTCATAATAATATTCATCATTTTGTGGCGGTGGTTTCGACAAGTAGTTGACTGCATTTATCTTTTCTGCATGCTAGTGACATGTTTTAGTACAACCCAAGCTCAGTTCTTATCTGAGCCATTTCTTCACGAATCTCATCTGTGGCTGGGTTGTGAGTGGACTGTGCTGCGAAGGTATTTCTCCCGATATCTGACTTTCTAGTACTCCAAGCTTTATTATTCCGGGAGATTTTCTCTAATTTTACAGCAATCTCAGCATAAGGACACTCCCCATAAGATCCACCTGCTATAGTCTCCAACACCGCTTTATTATAATCATCCTGTCCCCGATAGAAGTATTCCTTCAGTGTCTCATCATCTATACAGTGATTTGGGACTCTTCTCAAGAACGAGGTGAATCTATCCCAAGAACTACTAACTGACTCTCCTAGTAGTGCCACAAAGTTGTTCACTCTGTGTTTGTGGTTTAGTTTCTTGGAGACCGGATAGTAGCGTGCTAAGAAAACATCCCTTAGTTAGTTCCAAGTGAAAATTGAGTTGTAAGGGAGCTAAGTGAATCATATAGCAGCCTCTCCCATCAGTGAGAGAGGAAACACTCTAAGCCCTATTACATCCAAGTCCAAGGCAGTCCTCCCTACACAACTTTTACACACTGCCCTTACCTTAGCTATATGAGCATGTGGATCCTCAGAAGGTAGACCTGAAAAAAAAACTCTAGCAGTGAGCATTTGCATCAGGCTACTAGTTACCACGAAGGTGTGGCCTGGTGGTAGAGGAGGCAAGACAAGTGGCCAATCGGAGTCTCCAAAGTTGTCATACCCTCTGTAGTATGCTTGGGGCCGTGGAGCGGGATTTTGTCCCTTCTGTTGTTGTTCACCCGGAGCATCGGGTAACAGCTGATCATGAACAACAACAAGAGCTGGGATGTTCTGGTTTGGATCATCATCATTGATTCCCAAGTTTCTATTCATGTTGCGTAGTGTAGGCTCTAATTCGTGATCGTAGGGAAACAAGGGTTCTCTTCCTCTCTGTGTATTTGGCATACAAGGAAGATGGTTCGGCAAGAATCAAAAACAATAAAACAAAGTAAAATCAATAAAATATCAACTAAACTATAGTAATAAGTTTAAGTTAATCTAAAAGCTACTTTCCCCGGTAGAGGCGCCAAAATTTGGTACGCTCAAACTTACTTCTTAAATAAGAAGTAATGTGGTCGTGTCAAGTAAAATAGTTTAGACTTAACTTCAATCTATTACTACTATTGTTCAGTCAATTACTTCTTTGGAAAGCAAAAACACTAAAAGGGTGGTTTCTATTTCTAAATTAATGGAAATAACTAGCAAAATAAAAGGAGACAACTAACAACTTCGAATGTTGAAGTTTAATCAGTTAATCAAAGTAACTAGGGTTTACGTGTTCCCCACAGGTTCATAACTCGATAAGTCTTACTATAACAATTCTTTCCTAGTATCTTGCATTTAAAGTGATAAGTTATGTATTTCTAAATCCTTGGTCCGACATCTAGAAAATGTCAATGTGCACCTTGGTCCGGCTACGTGTGTTGCTATCCTAACCCTTATATTTACATCATATTAAGCATCATATTCGATATTTGACTAAGTTATTACCTCGTATCAATAAATACTAGCCTATTAGATAGTATACCCTAAATCTATGTTGATAATATTTTTCCTATTGTCTACCTCCTTGGTCCGGCAAGTACCATTAAGGCGAGTTCTAACGTTGGCCATCCGTTAAAAAGACTTCTAAACGAAAGAATTATCAATACATGCAAGACACTATTCTAGAATTGTTATTTTAGTTAGGTTTTAGCTAATTATTAGCCTATGGTTCTGACAACCCTTGTTATGGAATTTAGTTACCCATAGTCATAATTACAATATTCAAATATGTGATACAAGAATTCATGTACTTACTTCAATGAGAAAGATTAAAATCCGAAAGTTTGCTTGATTAATCAACAAAAATAACCAACAATCAATGCAAAGAATCTCAAGAATCTAACAATATTCAAAGGTCTAAATTTGATCCCGAGTCTAACCTCAAAAAAGATGTTTTTTGAACTATTTATAGAAAATAAAAACCTAATTAAACAAGGACTCTATTTGCTGGAAATCTGTCAAAACGCGGCTGGGTCGACGGACCTCGCGACGGGACGTCGTGGTCATGACGGGCCGTCGTGGACTCCGTCGTCCCATCCTTGCAAATTTCTTCTGCTTCTCTCTTCATTACCCTCGACGGCAGGTATGACGGATCGTTACAAACACAACGGTCCGTCGAGGGTCTTCGTTCCAAGACACTTTAACTCTTGGAATATTGGTACTGGGGCTACCTCTCTGATCTTCAAGACGAACCTGCAGGACGGACAGTTATGGCTACGATGGTCCGTCACGCTTTCTGTAACCCCACACTTGGTCAGACTTCCCCATCTTCCTTCAGCAGGTACACTACGCTGCCCCCTACGGACCATCACAGGCATGACGGACCGTCACAAGCTTCGTAGGTGGTCTCTTCTGCATTTCTTCGCTCAAAAACCTCCGCATTCATATTTGGACAGATTTCCTGCAAATAAGGAGAAACTTACATAAAAATTAGCACAAAAAGGCTTTTGGACACACTAAACTTAAGGAAAAAGTATTAATAGTACCGTGAAACCACGATATATCATTTGCCAAACCCATTTGTCTTTCCAATTCCTTCAAACGTATCTCCAATTTTTTAGAATGTTAGAAAAAGCACGATGCATTCTTTTAATCTCAAATCTTTCATTTCCTGCTTCACCTTGCATCAGGGAAGAGAAACTGACCGAACTACAAAATGTTTCTTGATATTGTATTGAACACTTTATTGTATGCATAAAGTTGATAAAATCATGCACATCACTATATGATAACTAAATAAACTCAACTAATTGCACACTCAATTTTAAAGCATGTGATAACCTTGTCGCCAACTCAAGTACAAGGTAAAGCATCCTTCATTCTTAACACACACTTAGAATCATGGATATACCACACTCCATCATTGCAGCTAAACTACTCTAGGAAAAATATATGCAAAGTATCATCAACAACCACAACCCCTCTTAGAAACCTACAAAACTCGATTTGTCTAGAGATATTCCTCCGATTTGTATGTGTCATCCTTTGGGGTCATTTCGAGAAAATTGGTAAGCATCTTAGTCAGACGTCTAACATTATCATTAATATATGTGTTGTCATTGCAGTTGCAAAGGTCCTGAATAAGAAAATCCAAGTCATTTATAAACTTTCATGTGTTATATTTGTGTTGTCATTGTAGTTGCATAAGGATTTCTGTGTAACCTCTCTTTGCTTTGTCAAGCACATATTTTAGAATAAAACTTATCTATAGTCAATATTCATATAGAACAATATAAGTATATCCATATCTTGGTGGAATGCTTTGCACTGTTCATACAATTAAGATATAGTTTTGCAAGGGAGAATTTCTCACACAAATTACACCACCACATATTACAACAACCACAATTTATCTTCCATGGAATGTGTTGACACCAATTTTGGACTTCCACCATATAAATTAATCAACTCAAGCTTCTTCGATTTCAAACGACTTAAAATAATTAGTTTTATAAAACTTTAAGAAAAATATAAAAATTAGTATTTTGAATAGTTGTCATTTTATATGATATTTAGATAATATATAGATCATAAGCAGTTGTGTATACAATTAGTATATTTTATGATTATTCGAAAGTCGTGTAAAAAATAATAGTTTCATTTAAGTATTTTGGTAGTTAGTTGAACCGTATAATAGTTTACATTTTTTAATTAATTATCCTATAACTAAGTCAATTATTTTATTTCATTGAAATTAAAAAGCTTATTTAATTAATTTATATTAATTCACCTTATCTAGATACCAATTTTAATGGGCAACTTTCACATATAGCAAATAAAAAATTCAAATTTGTATGCTATAGCAAAGTTTGCATAATTGCGCTTCATAGCAAACATAGAAACTGTATAATTTGCTATACATATACAGTTGAAGCAAATTGTATAAAATGAGAAAGAGAGAAAGACAAAGGAGACTTGACAAGGAATATATAATTGAATCAAATTGTATAAAACGAGAAAGGGATAAATTAGATACAATTTGAAAATTATATACAATGAGAAAGAGAGAATGGCAAAAGAAACTGGGTAGGGGAGTATTTTTATTGTATAATTATAAGTGTATACGATGAAAATATATGTACTTGCATGTGTATATACAATTTTCTCACACTTTATAAAAACAGAAACACAATTCATACATTTCTCTTCTGTTTGTATAAGTCAAAAAGGCGAGGGTGGCGAGCGAGATTTGGGAGAGTGGCGAGCGAGATCTAGAAGAGGGGAGAGAGGGGAACAAAAATATATGTATTTATACAATGTTCTCTGCTTTACAATTAGAAATTTTTTTATACACTTGTGTTTGTATAAAAAGTGAGGAAGCGAGCGAGAGATTGGAGGAGAGTGGCGAGCGACATATTTGGGAGAGAGGCGCCTAGCAATTTTTTGCAAACGTTTGCACGGAGCACAATTAAATCAAACTCTAGCTACTATATTTATTTAGGTTATTAGTTTGCTATTATATTCAATTTTTCCAATTTTTAATACATTTGACAGACCATTTTAGGACTCTTATGTTTCAATTATCAGCAGTCGATCTCCCATTTGATTCCAAATAACCCCATTTAGACTCCAGCTAGCCGAAACCCAATTCCCTTTAAAAATCCCAGCTCCAATTTAGCCCAACGTTAGCAATGTATTAGAAGTCCACCATAATCCCCTTACCTGGTCCAAATCTTGCACATAACAAAGACAACTCAGCGACTTGGCCACGCGATGAAATTCACCTCCACGCACCTTGTCATCTTATCCGCGAAAACGACAGCCATCTGCGCGAATACAACCCAACACTCAACCTTCCTTGTCATCTTTTTCGCACCCTTTACGTTTCATACCAGTGTAGCAGCAAAAGAAGTCACTGCGAATGCGTCCTTGAAGCGTGGGATCAAGCCACGTATCGCAAGAAGGACGTCGAGTCGATCGAAGCCATTTGTTCCTCTTTCCCTCTTCCAGAATGAGTTGAAAGCTTCAAGAAAAAGTATGTAAGCATAAAAATGGTAAAAGTTGTGGAGTTTGAATTTTCGAATGGGCCCTCTGTATTAGGGATTTTTATCGGTTTCCCTCTAAAAAATTGAAGCCCTAATATCTCGTCCTATAAAATCTTTCTCTTCTTGACTGTTGAGGGGACTCTGGCTCTCTGTGATTTCTTGGAGGCGAAACATTTTTTCAGGGATAACAAAATTTTGAGCAGTAAATATCTAGGGCGGTTTAAGTTTAAAAATAGCTAAAGAATACTCACTATCTGTGTTAGGGAAGCTAGTGGAAAAATTTTGCTCCTCTGGTAAAAAATTGAAAATCACAGAAAGTTATTAATGAAGCACTCTCAATATATATATATATATATATATTCTGTTCTTGTTCGTGGTTGTGGATTTTGCCGAAACTCTCGGGCTTACGTAGTTGTTGGTGGAATCGTGTTGGAAGCTCATTTGAACCCTGTTCGCTGCTCCTAAAAGGTAAACTCCTCTCAAAATCTTAATTTTTTTTTTAGTCGAGATGTTGTAGTTCGCATATTTGAGCTCTTTCGATGCTTGAGTTTGTTTTTGTTGAATGTCTTTGTTGTTTTCTTACTCCATCTTGATCAAGCACAAAATATGTACACGTAGTGTTTGAGTTTTCTATTTCTTGTGTTTTCTTGTGCATCATTTCAATGTATTATTATTATTTTATTGGGATAATGCACAACCTATTCCCGAAGTCTCAGATACACAGTTATACTATATTAAGGTTCTATTCTCCTTCTGAACTTATTTTATTAATAATTTTCTATCCTTTTTTGCCTATGTGGCACTATGTTGTGGGCCCAACACTAATTGAATTTTTTTAAGCTAGTGCCACATAGGTTGAAAATGGGTAGAAAATTACTTATAAAATAAGTTCAGGGTATTATAGGACCTTTGTATAGTATAAGTGTGTCTCTTAGATTTCGGGCATAGGTTGAGGGGTACTTGTGCATTTTACCTATTTTATTTAATGTTGGAAAGTTTTGTACCGTGGTTATATGCTGTTAGTTTTTGTGGGTATGTTGATATTCGGATGTTGCGTATGTCCATTGTTTAGTTTCATCGAGTTAGTTGCGCTATTGAGTTGAAGATTCGTGGGTCATGGATCAATGTCATGGCCTTTAAGTTGTTCGAGTTTGAGTTTTTAAAGTGTTATTTCCGTTAAAGGCAATATTATTTCATTTTTATGAAATGGGGCAGAATCTGAGTGGAATTTTTTGCCGAAAGTTGTTTGTCGTGTTGTTTGTCAGTTGTAGAATGCAATATTGATTTTCTTCGTCTAGCTTGTGTGTTCGCTCAGTCTTAATATGGGGGGTCTCCTTTTGTTTTAGTTCAAATCTTGTGATGCAGTAACTTACTTTCTTGTTTCTATTCTGTATTTTGACTTGTATATTTTTGGGTAGAGGCTGGTTCCGTTTGACCATAAGCTCCCAAATAATTTTCTTCACTAAGCAAGATTTACTATCGATTATCAGTCCTTATCCCCTTATCTTCTTTAATGAAAGAAGTTGTATCTGTAGTGATTTGAGTGAATTTTTATTTTGTTTCGAGTTGTGTGTTCATCTGTTTTGACCTCTTTGCCTAACATGTTTTTAAGTGTCGATTTTTCTGAATTTAGTTTGTTGTTTTGATGTTGCTTTAAGCTGTTCACATCATATTCTCACTGACTTGACCGTCGCAAATTCCAATTTGGTAACTTAGGATGTGCGGCTTCGCTTGTGATAAATTATGCGAATCTCTAAAGAGTTCGGCTAACTTTTTAATATCACATTCTAACTCTTGTTTCTAAAACTAAAATTGCCCTTTGCATTCAATGTAATCGCATTATTGTACCTAATATAACATAGTCATTTCGAACCTTGTCCAAAAATATTGGTGTTTAGGGTGAATTTTAAGTTGTTTCCATGTTTAAGTTTAAGTTATGGTTACCCTCTTGCCCTTGTTAAATTTGTTTGAAAGCTTATCCTCGTTGAATGTGTTAATTTATTTTTTAAAGTCCTCCAATCATGGTAGTTCGCAATATTATTTTAATGAACGGCATGAGTGTTCCTTTCAAATTACTCAAGCTGTTGACTTTAGACTAGCCTACCAAGTTTTAATTTTCTCTTTTTGTTTTTTTGTTTTTTTGCTGAGTTCGTGGTCTGTTCCTATAATTTGTACATATAAAAGAAAATTTTAGTTCAAAATGCTTAGGTTGATCAAATCTTATTGTGTCAAAGGCATGTCCAGTTGGTGTCTGAATTTAGTTATGTTCAGTTATTGTCATTTATTTGTATGAAAGTGCACTTAGTCGAGCATTGTTGTACGGTGAAGTTATTTTCCCTCTGCTTCATCTCATAGCATTAAATTCAACTAAGCACTTGTTTAACACAGTTTATTTTAGTACATGCCGATTACATGGAAACTCTATATATTTACTTAATTTTTGTTTTGAGGATATAAATTTTGAATGCTAATTCTCGTCATTTTGTTGCATGTGATGCCATTCAAGCCACCTTCGGGTCTTGTTTCTTCCCTCGTACTTTGGGTGGGCCATAAAGGCCAAAATGCAACTCATTTTACTTGAGTTCAGTTCACAAAACCAACGTACATGTTTCGAAGTTGAAGAATTCGAAGCAAATTGGCCGGAGTTGAAAAGATTGGGTCTAAGCCCAAATTTGTTTTCGAAATTTTGTGTTTTGTTATCTTTGGGCCTAATCCCTTTTGTATCATTTTTACCTTGAATAGTTTAGGATAGGTACAAGTCGAGTGGGCCTAAGGCCCACAAACAAAGGGTCCAAATACCGGTCCAGGCAAACAGAAATCGTATTTTGACCCAATCCTCTCTCTCTCTCTCTCTTTATTTTTTGTATATTTATTTGTTGATTGTCGCTAGTTTTGGGTTAGAAATTTACAAACCCCCGCAAAGCGCCACTATATTCTAATGGTTTAAACTAATCGATCGACTATAAAAAGACTTAAAAAATTACTTAAATAATTTTACGGATTAAGATAATCCACATAGATAATAGGTTAGTAGATTATCTTTGCATTTCTAAACAAATTTTAAAATTAAATTTAAGGCAGACATTTTCTTTAGCCAAGTAAGTTAGTTATCGGACAATTGCGAGTTAACAAATATTTTAGGTGCCGTAAAACTTTCATAAAATATTAATAGAAATCCCCGAACCCCTTTAAAGTTTTCAAAATGATTTTTCTGTTTAAGTCTTTTGAAAACAAAGGTTTTTCTAATTTTTCTCAAAAATGACTCAAAAAGTCGAAAATTTATAAATAAAATATTTTTCCGAAAACATTTAAAACAAAATGTTGTGCTTTGCATCATCTGTAGCCTTAACTAAAAAATTTCAAAGCTTGTGAATTACAACAAATTATGATTTAGACACATGGTGGACATTGAAGTAGTACTTAGCCTTCAAAAAATCAGCCTAGAGAAATGGTTGAGTTCGGAACAATGGTTAGAAAATGAGATACTTTTAGATAGTTGTTTGTTTTATGCTTCCTTTTTTTTAAAAAAAAATAAAATATTATGTCGATTTTGTAAAGGAAAGATAGTCATAAAGATATACCTACATCTCAAAATTTAGTCTCGGTCATATGAAGAAATAAAGTCGGTTACTGCATTAAAGCTCCTTCGTGCAGAGGCCATATGAACAGATAATACCTACAACTCACAATTTAGTCCCTTAATAAACAAACATATCCTCTCTTCCTCGGTAGTCACTAACTGCGTAGCATATCTAGACAAGGCATGAAACTTTGCCTCATAAGAAGCCACATACATACCACCTTGGTCCAAAAACATGAACTCATCCTTCTTGTGATCTCTCAAAGTCCTAGGCACATATTTCTTTAAGAACATGGCATGAAACAGAGTCCAAGTAAATAAAGGTAAAATTGAAGAATTGTGTTCCATATAAACTCTCCACCACTGCTTAGCCTCACGCTGAAGCTGAAAAGTCACAAACTCAATCCCGTGCTAATGTAAAATTCCCAACTGATGAAGCCTCTCATTGAAATCTAAAATAAAATCATAAGCATCCTCACTCTCAGAACATATAAAATACAGGAGGATTTAGGTTCAAAAATTTAGTCAACATTTCATGTTGATTATCAGTCATAATATGACCCAACAAAGGATGGAAGAAAACATCATTACCTAAATTCCCTCCATCTTGGGGACAAATAACAATAAGAGGATTGTTTGGAGCTTGAGTAGAATGAATCACTCCTGGACCAACCAACCCTTTCAAGAATGACATAATATGTTACCCTAACATTGGGTCAATGGGAGGAACACCTGTATTCTCCTGCACCTCTTACTCTTTCCCAACCACCTCAACATTTTCAACCTATCCATTCTCTTCTATCTTTTTATGATGCATGGGAGAGACCTCATTTTGGGGAGTATTTTTGATCGATACCCTATCTCTAATAGGTGTCTCTCTTTGTCGGCCTATACCCCTAGCTCTTTCTCTACCAGTGCCTCGACTGCAACCGCTTGACGCCAATTTCTTAGGTAGAGCATTGACCAGAGCTATTGACCTAAAGCCATCAAATATAGTCTTATCCATATATGAATAAAAGAGTGAATGAGGTTAGATACAACCTAGAATCGACAGATATCAATTGGAATCAAGTTTTAGCACTAAGAAGACAAGAGAAAACAAAATGATTTGCTAAAGTCCTATATAGCCTCTCGAAGAAAATTGCGATCATCTCCGTACCATTCCTCAAGACTCTACTAGACTTATTTTGGTACATAGAGATCAATAAACCTAGAATTCGATACCAACTTTTTCACGACCCAGACCATAGTGATTGACACCCACATTAACCCTCCAGTGGGAGAACCATTAATATCAATTAGTTAACCAACTCTAATTAAACACTAAATCATTTAAGTTATGGGAGCAAGTTAAATAGTTAAAATTAAAAGTTCCATAAACTTCAAAAAGATATAATAACTAAAAAAATGTGGAAATACGCCTAGAACCTGAAAGTCAATGTACCAAAACTCTAACAAGATCCATAAGTCAAAACAAGAAGAGTCACAACCCCAAACTAATGCACAAATAACTAACTAGAAAGTCCAAGTCCGTAATGATGGATACAGATAAAAGAAAACTCATGACAACTCATAAGAACTGGCTCACTGTTGAATTGGATCAGCGATCACTAATCTTCTAAGGGAGGCCTATAAATAATCGCATAAAGATGCCCTATACTCAACCATGAAAGAATGAGTTCAGTATCAGTACACAACCACAGTGTACTGGTAGGATCACACTATTATCCCACTAAATGCAACATATATATATCAATGCAACAAAATAATAACATGCATACACCGAACAAATACAATATCCTCATCATTTACGAACAGTGAAGCATTTCACAATTCTCAAATACAACAATTATATTAAGTCATTCGTCCTTTCATGAAACCCAAACCCAAACTGTTACCATACCAAAACGTGATATTCAATCAAATGTTTATGCTAGAACGTGATAACAAATACCATAATTATGGCAGAACGTGGTAACGAATGCAAGTTGATGTGTTAGAATGCAATACCTGATCCATTCAACAAAGACACGGTCACAAGTATATTTTCAAGATCATACAATCAAGTCATGATTCATGGCTTTAACAATTCATCTATATCATTTACAACAAGGATGATCAATAAGGCAACATTCACATACATATAATGTATCATAATAAAACAAGAATAAACATGCATCACACAATCATAGAATCACAACCACTACCTATTTCGAATAGAGATTGAATCCCTTAAGAAACTTAATTTTTCCTTTCTGGATTCGATTCGCTTGTTCTGAGTCTACAAAAAATCAATATAATACGAAAATCAATAAACAATTTCTAACAATCCAAAATAATTAAAATTCTATCAACCCTAGATCATACCCATGATCCCCATACCCAGAGTAGGACTTTCGTCACCATAATCAATTCCAGATCAAAATTCTTCCTCATCGATAATTACCCATTAATTTATATTCTACGGATAAAAAATGGATTTAGAGAGTTAAAATCTTACATTTAGCCTCAATTAAGTGATAATCTATTAAGATAACCCCTGCGTCGTGCCTTCTCTCTCAATTTTGAAAATTGTAAAAGAAAAAATATTTGGGTGTTTATTTTTGACTTGAAATCGTCTTTGCCCCGCCACAGTGGCACTCACCCTGCTACAGCGGAGCTGCCATGAAGGCAGAAATCCCGCCTCAGAGGCTTGCACAGAAATAGTGAACTATTTTGATAATTCCAAGACCCCCATTACACAACACACCTGTCACAACTGGGTTTACCTCCTAAACGTAACCGGCGTCGTCGTTCTATTTGAGGACAAAGACTAGCCTCTTAGCTTACATCATCACATTCATAAGTCGAATTTAGCAGAAATTTTTAAACTTTATTCTTCAACTTGGAGGTCTACATAGACCTCTACATACACATAATATATATATCGAGTATACATAGACTCTTCGTATAGGAAAGTTGCATAGCCTTATACTTTTATTGCACATATATCTATATATAAGATTGAACATAGTCTTAAGGATTTGTCTAATCTCATATCATCGAAACGATCATAACATTTTGGGCATAGCCCTACATCAATGTAATGGAGCAACGTATATGCTCATAAAAATTGTACCCAAATGAAAATAGAATAAACATAAGAGTATTAGAAAAACAATGCAACTCCATAAGCGAGATATTGGCATGGCCCTCGGAAAGTGAGGACCTACCCACATGGATGGTAGATAATATCCAAGTCTTCTTTAAGTCGTATCGAATGAGCCTTCAACGACTGAAACCTAAAATGTTGGGGGAAAAAGGGAAGAAATGGGGTTAGTACCCCACTTGTACTAAGTATAAGACCATATGCACATATATGCAAAACATGCTAAGAAAAAAGGCATTTCTATAGGTATGAATTTTTCATTTAAAACCTTCCTTTATATACAACACAACCATACCAATCAATATTTAACATTTATTAAGTCATAGTCATATTCATCACAATACTACAACATCAAGTCTAGTCAACTCACCCATTCATATCATGTAAGTAGATACATACTGAAGTAACTCCATCATCAAGTCATATTTAACAATAAGCATGAATGAGAGTACATTTCATTATAACAAAGTAAGACAATTACCCATGGAACCCTATCAAGTCTACAAGTTAAATGACTAAGAAAAGCCCTATAACCTTACTCAATAAAGTAAAACCCAACAAAAATCATGGCTAACACCCTACTTCACATAACATAACATTTAGATATACATTTCATCTTACTTTAACAATATAGATTCATAGGTGAACTACTCAACGTATAGTATCAACAATATGCAAGTTCATCATATACATATCATCTATCATCATAAACATAAATATATATAATAACATACTCCTAAGACTCCCCTCAAGGATAAATAGTGCAATGCTTAGGTAGAGTCTCATACCCCTACCTAGACTAACCTAGACCTCTTAGGTTATCATAGTTAGAGTTCAATCCTTTAATTCATTTTACCTTTTGAAAACATCTTTCCTTAACCGACATAGACCACATGAGCTAGTGTGGAATCCGGAATCATAAAACCATACACCAAAGTAAGGCGGACTACTTGCCAAGGTAGTACAAAAATATAAAACATAGAAACTACGTGGATCCACTAGCTAGTATTCCTATGGGGGCAACATAGTTCAAAAACTAGGAGATATAGTTGGGACCCTCTTTATGCTACATGCATTGTAGTCTCCAATCTCAGGATTACTTTAGTGCTCCTACCTTCCCTATGTTGGAAGGGATACTCCACACTCTAGTTCGCTCGGTGCTAAGCTAGTGACCCTTTTTGAAATGTCTTTAAGCCTTTAATTATCAATTATAGCTTAGTTTAGGTCATAGGGTCTAACCCTTGTATAATCATCATCATCAATAGCTCAATAAGAATTGCATAAGTCTTTCCATTACAAGTCATATAAGTGAGGTTAGCACATTAGGATTTCATATCATAATAAGGCACATTGACAGTCATTATCATCCTTAAAACATATACACCTTAATCAACCTCACAACATAGACAAGACATTTCAATTCAACATCATACCATTATATCAATCCTAATACAAGGCTTACTCCAATATAACATCATGACTTAATCACAATTAACCATCATTGGAAGTAAATGATAAAGATCATAAGACTTACCAAGTCTCCTTCATAGTTCATCATCAAGGTCTTACCATAAACCCTCAATTCAATGCAATTTATGGTATACAACATCATAAGTCAATAACCAACATGATAACAAGACTAGAATAATTATTATATCACAATTCAATACTAGATCATAGCTTAAGACAACATACTTAGATTAATTTCCTTTCTAGCCTAGATCATCATCTCAATAACTATCATGAAAGACTACAATTCATTCTAATTAGTTCATAATTAATGTAAAAACAAAAATTAATATCAATTCAACCAATAACCAAGTCAATTGAACCAATTTCAACTTAATTCATATCAATATCAAACCTAGGTTAAGGGTTAAGGATCATCATCTACAATCTATACCAAATCATTAATATAAATCACAATTAAGTTAGAATACATGTTAATTTATTCATACTATCCCATATAAAACATAAACAAATCAATTCATCACTCTATTTTCGAGATTGAGAAGAACCCACATGAAAACCCAACTTCGGAAAATATTTTGTAAGAACCCTTTGAGGAAATAGGTCTCAAAGGTGAATTAGATCCCATAACACAATGTTTGATGAAAATTTGATGGTAAATTCTTCCCCTCACATCCCCCAAATCCTTCCTCTAGCTGGTCTTCAACGGTGTCTTCCAATATAGAGAGAAAGAAGAGAGAAGGAAGAGGATTTCTTTTGTAAGTTGTGTTTAATCTTATGAGGGTTGGAATATTTATATAGGGGATTAAATCAGTTAATTAGTCTTGGTTTAATCCCTAAATAACACCTAAACCCCTAAAATTAATTAATTAGGACTTAACTTAAAAAGTGCAGGAAAATAAACCCCCACATACGGAACCATGTCGACGCCCCGTGGCTCAATTGACGGACCAGCCCCCCTTCAGTGCTGCACGTCCATTGATGAGTTCAAAGAGTGTGCAGACGAACCCCTCCATAGAAATGGATAAGTGTGGGTTGACGGTTTGCATCTACGCCCTGTCGTCCACACACGAGTCGTCGTTTGTGTCTCGTTGGTACACAATGCCCAGGCAGTGTTGCCTCCTACGTGCTAGAGTCCTCCTCAAGGGCCCTTGGTTGGTCCTTGGGGAGTTGTAACCGGACATTTTGATCACAAATCATATTAAACACCTATTAAATACACTACCACCAATTTTAATGGATTTGTGATTTCTAAAAGCTCATCAAATAGGCTTAGGCACGCTACTAACTCCTAGAAATAGTTTCCGGACGTCATGGACGTTTTTGGACGTTTTGGTTCCTAAACTACCTAAATGGCCTATATTCATTACAGTAGGTCTTTAAAAAGTGTTTATACCTCGTGATACCTATGTTAAGCTTTAAGACTCATCTCGGATTTTCGAAATGTCATGCCAAGATAGATTCGGGAGTTTTACTCGCCCGAATTCGATTTTGTAAAGTCGTATGGGTTTCTTAACGAATTATCTATCTACTCATGTTTAAAAATTCATAATTAGACTGCCCAATTTTTGCCAGATTTCCCATAGTGTCTGGCTTGTTTTATCACAACCCAATCACGAGTTTCTTTTACGAATTTCATCCATGAGATTGATTATATTGATAATATTGTTGAGTTCTTGAGGTTTTGTGCTGCACTTTTCGATAGTAAAATTCTTGTTGAGTTCTTTAGGTGAGTGTTGTGTATAAGTTTTGTTCTTGGTGGATTTTGGTGTCACATTTTCTGCAATTATGTTGGATTTAAGGATCCAAAAGAGTGGCATGAATTTGAGCAAGAAAGTTCATCGGTTTTCTGGGTAGGGGATTGGGGAACCCCGCCACTCACTACGACTTAACCATTGGTGTATATGATAGAGTCTATCACCCTGCACCATTCAGTGCGCTAGAGTTTCTGGGTCCCTACACCTCTGCCCTTCTTTCTGCAAGAGTTCCCTCGAATTGTACCTATGTTTTTTACTTGATATTAACAATTAAAATATTCATTTTATCCTTGATATATCATTCCTATCAATGTTATAACTCTTGAATTCATAATTCAAATTCAAGAAAGAGTCTAGAGTAGAGTGCAAGAAAGTCGTTGAGTTAAACTCTGACGCATTTGAGATCAACTATCGTTTTGAGATTAGTTTGAAGAAGTAAGTATGGAATGGACAAGAATTGTACCAATGAGTTATATATTTTCATTGATACCCTTGATTCGAGTTGTTCATGTCCTTAACTCCGCATGAACTCCATAAACAGAGAAGCTTAGAGAGGATTAGTTTCTCTAAGTTCTAAGCTCTTGAGTATTGAGTTCCTAACCCTTTTTGCAAATATATTTATTTCATATTTATGGATTACCATATATTATACATGGAGGTCCTTGAGTTGAGTCGGTCATGCCCATAATGTCACTTAGACCCTATGAGTAAAGGAGTTTTAAGCCAATCCAACTACCCTCTTTGTTCGAGAATTAAAACTACTCATTAAAACTTCATTCTTTGAAATCATAGAATAGTAAACCCAGTAGTCTTTTTCTGTGGCTATATATATCCAAAGCAATTTTGAGTGATACTACCTCCTTTTTTTTCAAGAATCTATCCGGAATCATTTTGTTTGGTTGTAGTAAATTTCTAAACCATTAAAAGAAATGCCAAATACTAAAATTTATCCTTCTAAAAAAATATCTCAAAAACCATAGGAAGCTAACGATTAAAATGATTCTAAGTCATATGGGTGGTGTTTTTGTCTTCATATTAACGATTGAAATAAACTTTTTATTCAATTTTATAAACCAAAAAAATATGTTGAGTCTTGCTAGACCCTTCGTGATAGATCAACTTGTTGTTTAGAGTGTCTATGTGTTGAGTTTGAACCAATCCTTCAAGAATCTTCTTTAATTTATGCTTAAACTACATATAGTCGGATGACAATGAAATCTCCATCAATTTTTTACTCTCTCAGTTCCAATTTAACTGAACTGCTTTCCTTTTTAGTTAATCCTAAAAAGAAGGACACATTTCTATATTAAGTAACAAGTTAAATATAAAATGTTTATGTTGTGTTGAATGAAATTAGTAACAGTCACACAAATTTATATCATTTGTTTGGAGAACAAGTTTTAAAAATCTACCTTTCATTCTTAAACATCGTGACAAATCAAACTACCTCAAAATATTATATTACGTATGAGGCATATATATGACATGGTATAAAAAACATGTATCATACTCCGCTTATCATTTTCCAAGTGCATAATTGGGTTCCATTACAGAAAACGGCACTAGCTATCCTTTGTCTCTATTCCCTTATAAAGTTTTTTTCCTCTTTCTAACTTTTTACATTAGAATATATTTATTGTTTTGATACATGACTCATGAACGGGAGGATTTTTCACTTGATTTTACATACATAAAGGTAGAGAGAGCAACAGATACAAGGGATAGTAGGGGAGACTTAATAGGAAACTCAAGGAGGGTGGGGGAAGGGATGTTGACAAATTTCACTAGTTTTTCTAAATAATGTTGTTGACTACCTAATTGGAGACTATACAACATAAAAATCATTGTCTTAAATGTATGGGATCTAAAATTCAAACAACTCTTTCTGCTCCCAACTTCCAACGGAGTATCAATTACACCATAACACAACATCAAACACAAGTTTGATGATTATGCCGTTAACTTGAGGGTGCAAAAAGATGAAATCTTCTTCCTTTATTTGTCAACTTTATTCAATTCTTCCTATGTATGTTTTACTGCGGAGAAACCATAGTCCTTTAAGGTATTCCATCAACTAGTTGCATCATGTCATTAGAAAATTGAATAAATCACTGAAATATGAACAATCCAATTGAACTTCAGACTATCATCTATGGATCATCGATTATTCTATGGTCAGAAGAAACTTCAATTTCCCAAAGTGATAGCAGAACGTTACATCCAAATCGGTGAGAGTGTAATATCCGAATCGGTGATACCTTACAACTTTATCGGAAAACGTGTAGCTACACATGATCCTTACACGTGGAGGCTAGTAAATAAATTGAACTCACTTATTCATGACCTATGAAACTACATCTCCTAGTATTTATTTATACTTTTATATCCATGCTTCATGCAACGATTTGTATATATCCTTTCATGGTTGAAAAAAAGTTGCTCATGGATGCATTTTCCAATTTATAGATTTATGTAAGAAACATTTCCCCAACCCCATAACAATATATTGGGAGTGTGCTTGTAACAACTTGATCTATCATTATTCAAAGGAAATTTCGCACGGAATCTCAATATTTCATTAAAAAATATGTGCCAATTTAAAATTGGGATGACATGAAAAAACCCTAAGAATTAGAAAATTAGATGCCAGGTGATGTTATCCCTCCATAGTAAGAGCTTTCTTAGTGTGGAAGCATGATAACCTCTATGGAGGGGTCAACGAGGAAGAAACTCATAAATGTATTTTTTTAATTGTTCTCTGTTTCTCTAGTGATAAAAGAGCCGATGGATATGTAGAGTCTTGCATAGACCCTTCGTGAATAGATCAACTTGTTGTTCGTAGTGCCTATGCGTTGAGTTTGAAAAATCCCTCAAGAATCTTCTTTAATTTAAGCTTAAACTACATATACTAGGATAACAATGAAATCGCCACCAATTTCTTATCCCTCTGCTCCAATTTATCTTACTTTCCTTTTTAGTTAATCATAAAAAGAATTACATCCTATTTGACTTACTTTCCTTTTTAGTTAATCCTAAAAAGAATTACACACTTTTATATTATGTAACAAGTTAACTATAAATATTTATTTTACCTTTAATGAAATTAGTTATAGTCACAAAAATTTCTCATTTGTTTGGACCACAAGTTTTAAAAATCTTCCGTTTTTCATTAACTTCATGTTGAATCAAACTACCTCAAAAAATTATATGATGGATGATGAATATATATGATGTGATAGACAAAACTTATATCATACTCCACTTGTACTTTGCAAAGTGCATAATTGGGTTCCATTACACAAAATGACCCAAAGTATTCTTTCTCTTTCTTTCCTTATAATAGTTTTGTCCTCTTTCATAATTTTTATTCTTTTTTTTTACTTTGATTTTTTTTTCCATCTATTGTTCTAACATTTGCATTTCTATTATTTAATAGTTTTTCATTCTGCTTCTAACATTGTTATATTATTTTTATGTTTTGATATTGATTATTGAAATTGCTAAAAATAATTACATAAAATTATTTCTTATTTATGAATTAAGATATAATAATTAATTACAATTTTTTAGCTATAATAATCAATTCTTTTTGGAGATGTAAATAAAATTTATAAAGTTAAAAAAATAAAGGTGCAAATTAATAAAACAATTATTTTATTTATGATTCCTTAAGAATTTTGTAAAAAGAAATTTAGGTTGTTAATATGAAAAGAAAAAGGTATAAAATTTTATGCGTTCTTTTATTCTTCTCTCAATAATTCCATGTTTTCAAAAGAACTTAAATTCATCAAATACTCTTCAGAAAATATAACGGAAAGAGCATCAATGATCTTAACAACTATTTATCACGATATAAATAAACAATATCGAATTTAAAAAATATTAACAAACATATATAATCATCATAAAAATTTATTCACTACGTAAAACAGAAAAAACATAAACTAGTTATATTAGCTAAGAATGCAAAAAAATAAATTAAAAAGTAGAAAGAAAAAATACATCAGGCGTAAAAACCAAGCCGAAGGTGGAGGGGACATAAAGATAATTTCACCCATGTCCACTTGTCAATCAAATTATATCTCATACAAGTGTGACTTGGAGTACCACATGCTTGATAAAAAATTTCAAACTACCTCACATGAAATGAGACGGGGAGTAGTTGAGCAAAGAGTATTCATAATGACATTGAAAAACCTCATATCAAGTAAGGTTTCTTTAAGCTTCTAGTTCCACTGCCTAGGACTCTATTTAAATCCATACAATGAAAATATGACTAGTGAATGATAAGGACGATGCGACTAGAGATTTTCGCATTCACAAGCCACGTAGGAGTACTAGAAGTATAATTCCACATAGAAGGTTGGACAATTATTTTTTTTTTTGTAGGAAAAAGTCATGTTAGCAAGGCTATATGTTGTTATGTAAGTTGTAAAAAAGTGTGAGAACGTGGGTAGATAAAGGAAGAAAGTTAATTATGATTCTGAATATCCTCACCCTCTTCTTCTGTCTTCTTAACCCAATTCTAGGCTTTTAGTTTCCAATTTCAAGTGTATTTAACTTTTATTAGAATACAAAACAATTGTACCACATTAAAAGAGTAGAAATTTTAAAGAATTGCAAAATATAAAATGGAAAACTCACTGTCCATTCAAGTATATGTATATAAAAAATATTGAATATTACATTTTATCAAACTAATAAAAGTTATATATCGATGAAAAATTGATCCATTAGAACTTTTTTTAGTTAAAGTGTATTATCATTATGATTCTTAAATAAATATTACAATATCATATAACTCCAAGACTTATCTTGTAGTGCTTATTTAAAGAGGAGCAAATATCAAAATTCCATTCAAATTATTTTTAGCAATTTAAATTATCAATATAAAAATAGAAATGTAATATCACAATGTTAGAAACAGAATGAAAACCTATTAAATAATAGAAGTGCAATTAGAAAAATGGTTGGAAAAGAAACCAAAGAAAAAACAAGTAAAAAGTAAGAAAGAGAGAAAAAACACGATAAGGGAAGAGAGAGAAGGATAGTTTGGGTCATTTTCTGAAATGGAACCCAATTATCTTCATGCAAATAACGTAGGTCTCGTACAAGGGATCTGTCCCCATTCATATATATGTCTCATACATATAAAACTTTTCGGATTAGAGAAACCACTCTAATTTTAGATCCTTGTAACTTAACCTTGCACAAAACATGCATAATTACTATTGCATTGTCATTACATCTTCATTATCTACCCTTTGATTGATCAAAAATTCAAAAGACAATTATATTTTTAATAAAGACCATTGGATTTATGACATTAAATTGAATGAAAAGTGATAGTGGAAAAATGCAAAACTGAAATGGGATGCGACAATCTCGGTTGGCACCTTAACTTTTTAAGTTTTAAAAGGATAAATAGTTTTCAATATTTAATAGGAAATTTGGTAATTCAGCTTCTCTTGTTTGGGTTTTCCACGGTAATTCAGCTTCTCTTGTTTGGGTTTTCCACGGTAATTCAACTTCTCTTGTTTGGGTTTCCCACTTATAATATGATATGATGATGATATTGTGTAATTATACTCCCATAGATATAAAAATATTACTCTATAAATATGTTCTTTCCAATTTATATGTAATGAATGAAATATCAAAACTAGTTAAATAAAAGGTAGTGTCCTATCAATTTGACAATGTTTGCGCATGATTTGAGTGGCACACCCATATTTCCCCAAGTAGTATGTTTGGTTGTGTGGTATATAGATTTATGTTGAAAATTGTACATATCCATATTATTAGTAATATTCGTACAGTACTGGTTATTATTTTTAAATTATTATATTAGTAGAAATATAATGTTTATACATATTTTGAACTGAAAAATTGGATATATTATTATATTCAATAAAAAAAAATTACATAAACAAATAAAGTGAGATCTTTTGATAGAATAGAAGATTAAATAAAAACGATTTTCAACTAATAAAATTGAGAGGAGAAAAAAATAAAGAAGAGTAAGAAAAGTGAAAGAACAGTGAAAAAATTGACGGATATATGATATATTGAATCAACTCCTTTAGGACTGTGATCATAGAAATTAAAGTTTTAATTGATGAGATAAAAAAATAATTTATAATTAACTATTATAATGTAGGGATCTGATATTGGATTTCACGCTAACTTGAGCTAATACCGTTAAATTTTAAAATTGTAATCCACAAATAATGATGATATGAATTTTTCATGGGAAAGTTATATGAAAAATCACAATGCGGACTATTATTTTTTTCATAATGTAATTGGAAAGTTGTAATTGCGACTTTGACTTTTTTTCTAGTTATAACTTGTGGCTATGATAATCATAAATAGGACTAATTTGTAAAATGGTTTTTTGTGATTTGTGAAGTTTAGTTACAACTATGGTTTTTAAAACCAATTTTTAATATAATTATGGTTCTGGTTTGTTTTTGCGTATCTGGGTTATATGTAATAAAAAAAGTTATAATTGTGTCTTATAGTCGTGTCAGTTATTGAGGCTTATCCTTTTTTTTTTTAATGAAGTCCATGTTTTTATTGTATTGTGTTTCTAAAGTAATTCACTTTCAATAGGAAAATAAAAAATAAGATTGTTATCGGAAAGAGAACTACCTATTAACCTGTGATTTATGTGGGAGTGGAAAATTTAAGGGTTATAATTTAAAATCTATTCTTGATATTTTTTAAGTTTTTTTTCTTGAAGTGTAGTTTGTTCTCAATTTATTTTTTACAAAAGTTATTTATTCTTTAACATACAAGGTGAGGACATTTTAAAAAAATAAATTAATCAATTTTTTCTTTCAGTTACATTGCAGTAGCAAATTCACGCAGTATAAGATTTATTTTAAAATTCACGTATAATTAATACTATCTTTAATTATATTTAGAATTCAAATTCATTAACTAGAAATATGATAATATTACACAAAAATTAAAATGAAAAAAGGACACATTTGGATTCAATTTGTAAGCTAAGAAGAGGATCATCGGTAAGTTTAAGAAAGATCATAGCGAGACTGGAACGTAAAATAATTAGTTAGAGAAATAAACTATATCAAAAAAAGAACGATTACTAACTTTTATATAAAAAGGCAAAAAAATAAAAACACTTTAAAATACATAAGAATTTTTTTTTTTTAAAAGAAGAAGTATGGTCTCTTATAATGTTTTGGTATAGGTAACAAGTGTCATTTCATATGATCTTCTAACAATTTTACATGTTAATTATATTAGAAATTATTTATTGTATTTTGCTAAAGGATCATGACGGGGCGGATTTTTCACATTATTTTGTATGCACAGAAGTAGAGGGAGGATGAGATGCAAGGGATAGTAGGGAAGACTTAATAGGAAACTCAGGGAGGGGTGGGGGAATGGATGTCAAACAAATTCATAGTTTACCAAATAAAAGTTGTGGACTCCCTTAATTGGATGACTTACAACATTAATATCATTCCTCCCTTTTAAACATATCACATATCAAACTGAAACAATTATTTCTGCTCCCAACTTTCAATTAACACAACATCACACACAAGTTTAATGATTATGCTATTGACGTTAGGGTTCAAAAAGACGAAATCATCTTTCTTTATTTGTCAACTTTATTCAATTTTTGTGTTCATGTTTTACAGCGTAGAAACCTAGTACTTCAAGGTAATTCCATCAACTAGTTGCATCATGTCATCAGTGAATCGAATAAATAACCGAAATCCGATCAATCCAATTGACCTTCAAAATTCATCTATGGAGCATCGATTATTCTATTGTTGGAAAAAACTTCAATTTTCCAAAATGATAGGAGAACGTCACATCCAAATAGGTGACACCCAAACACCTTTACGAGAAAACGTGAAGCTCACACCATCCTCACACGTGGAGGCTGGTAAATAAATTAAACTTACTTATTCATGATCTATGAATTTTCATCTCCTACTATTTATTTATACTTCTATTTTCATGCCTTAGACAAAAATTTATATATTTACTTTTATATGAGAAAACAAGTTGCTCATCGATGCATTTGCCAATTTATAGATTTATGTAAAGAACTTTTCCCCAACCACATATCAATATATTGAGAGTGTGCTTGTAACAACCTGATCCATGGTTATTCAAAGGACATCTCATGCAGAGTCCCAATATTTCTTTAAAATGATGTGCCAATTTAAAATTGGTATGGCATGGAAAAAAACCCCTAAATTAGAAAATTATACTCCGGCTAATGTTATCCTTCCATAGTAAGAGATTTCTGAGTTTGGCAGCGTGATAGCCACTATGGAGGGGTCAGCGAGCAAGAAACTCAGAAACGTATTTTTTAATTGTTCTCTCTCTTTCGAGTTGTAAAACAGTCGATGGTTACTCCAAAGATCCTGCCAAAAAAATTTCAAATCTTGAGGATAGGGGAGAGAGAGGATGCCAGCGTAAGGTGGGTCATACCCACAAATTGTTTTTCTACGACCTTGAGAATTCTCCCCTACGGAGATAGAAACTCGTTTTCACAATTCTTCTACGATTTCTTTGCGTCCATATTGACTAGGTTTTGACTTAGTATCTATCTTTACTTACATTGTACCTTGTAAATTGTTGCAGATTACATGTATATGTCTTCAATAAGGGAGGTGGGAAGGGAAGGAAGAGGGACGGGAGGCATGGGGGAAGGATGGGAGAAAGAGGGGGACGAAAGAAGGGGAACAAGGGGGAGGATGAGGGAGGGGGGATGGAGAGAGAAAAGGAGGGGGGGGGGGGAAGGCAGGGGCGAAGTTGGAAAAGGGGCGTTGAGAAGAGAGGATGAGAGAGGCCGGGGAGAAAGGAGGGGGAGGGGGGCCGGGGGGAGGGAGGAGGCAGGCGCACGGGGCGAGAGAGGGAACGGGGGGGGAGGGAGGAGAGGGATGAAAGGAGTGGGTGGGGAGGAGATTATCTACCTTCTTAGCCGTCTTATATTGACTTCTTCACAATTCTAGGTATAGTTTCACCAATTTCTGTCCTTTTGCTCTTTAGCTTTCTCTTCTCTTGAGGCTCTATCTCTGCTTTGATTTTCAGTGGATGTAAGTGATCTCAGTATAATTATTTTGACGTGTGTATAGGTAGATTGAGACTCCTTTTGCCGTTATTTCATGGTAGGGGAATTGTAGGGGCTGAATGTGAAGTGATGAACTATTGACTATCTCATGCGATGAAGGTACTTTGTTTACTCATGTTTTACAAATGTGTTTGTATTTCATTGTATTTGTGGTTTTCTTTGTGCAATTAATAGTTGTCTCGAGTACCACTCTTGGTACAAAATATTCATAGGGTAGGCTTGGGTACCGTGCGTGGTATGTAGTAACAGTTGGATCGAGTGCCATGCGTGTCAAAATAACAAGTGGTTGTCTTGGGTAGCACGCCTTGTACATTTTTTATCAACCTTTTGTATGTGTGGTTTCATGAGAGAACTAGGTTTACTACTTCGTAATAAAATTGTTACATATTTCTCCATGAGTGAAAGTGATTTGTGTTTAAATATTGGGAAGGTTCTTGGTTAGACCGAAATTACATGTTAAACACTATAGGTGATGTCTTAGAGATTCTTGATGGTATGTGTTACTTGAAAGACGTGATGCATCAACTATTTCTTGTTGTGGCATCATCGATCCTATTATTTGTCAATTTTAAATCCATGCGGTAACTATGACTTCAACTTATTAGCAAAGACTGTACTGTATTGTTAGCCTTTGTGGGTTGGGACATAATTGACAAGAAGTATTGAATTAATGTGGTCTAGTAAGAGTCTTGTAGGAGGTTTACAAAATTGATCAAGGGCCAGGCTGCTTTCACTAAATTTTAGGACCACTCCTGTTTAGATCGGAATTAAATGTTAAACATCGTAGATGATGTCTTAGAAATTCTTGGTGGTATGAGTTACTTGAAAGATGTGATGAGTCAGGTGGTTGGAGCTGTGTTGTATCTCTCTCGTAGTATTTTACTCTTTTAGAACCTCATGCCTTTTTCCTTTCCTATGTGGATAAATAAAAGCCCAATTTGGACCAACCCATTTTTGCCCATAGGCCCATTTTTATGAGGCAAATATAAGATAATTAGGTCTTATCTTAATTACACAAAGAGAGTTTTTTCAGCAGCCAAAAAGAGAGAAAGAGAGCAGTTTTCGCAGTCAAACTCAGCCAACAGCCAACTTCAAAAATGTCGATTCTTACTTCGTTTCTGTGCATGAGCTGATTTTTGACAGAATATTATATTCATCTCAATATTTAATTAGGAAACTGACAAAGTTGGATTTGGTGGCCTGCAGCTTTTAGTTTTGAGTCGTGAAAAGTAGCTGCGAAATTGGTGATTTTGCTCCTTTAATTCTCTAGATTTGGTGCAATCCTATTGTTGTTGTTCGCGTTGTTGCACTTGTTTTGGGCAATTTTGGAGAAAAAATTTATTGTAAATCTTGGTGATCATATGTGGAAGCTTTGGTCTCGTGGTTTTTTGCTCTTCAAATATAGGGTTTCTCCACGTTAATCTTGGTGTCTTGTGTGAAAAAATTGTGGTTTAAATTGTCTTGTATTTTGTTGTTGAAGTACTTGCTGCCTTACTATCATATTCTTGTGGTTGTTTGTATTCTCTTGTTCAAATCGAGAAGGGAAAGTATAGCCTTGGGGTATTCTTTCCGTTGTTATCCTGTCAGGCATCTTTGTCAGGGCCTTTGTCTTTCTCAACAAAGTGGTTATTAGAGCATTGGTTATTTTTATGGTCGTTTGAATGAGGAGGGAAAATATGAGCCAAAAAGGCTGTGTTTAAATGGTATAATCTATCATATTTGGAAGTGCAAGATGGAAGATATTCTATTTGTCAGAAGATGCATTTACCTATGTTGCTTCTAATAAGCCTCAGTCTTTGAATGACGAAGAATGGGGAATTTGCGCATCTGGGCAGGTTGTGGCTATATTAAGAACAATGGGTGAAGATAATTTAGAATCATATTGTGAATTGAGATGCCAAAGTGTGTGGGAAAAGATCGAGACACTTTATGCTTCGACGACTGGCAATAACAACGTTGTTTCCTATTGAAACAAATTTAAGAAATATCACGTATAAGAGGGGCACTACTATTTCTGATCTCTTTTAATGATTTTCAGGGTGTTCTTGACCAGCTTGTCCGGAATGGGTTTGGTAAAGTTTGATGATGAGATACAGGACTTTGGCCCTCTCTACTACTCTCCAGACTCTTGGGAAACTCTTCGAGTTTCTTGACTAATTTTGCTCCCAGTGGTGTTGTAACCATGGAATATACTACTAGTGTTGTCTGAATGAGAAAGAGCAATGAGAAGAAAGACTCAAGCCCATCTTCTTCCATTCACACTACGACTGTTTTGGGTTATGAAGATAGCGGGAGAAAGAGAAGAAACAAGTCCAGAGGTCAGATGATAGAGGTAGGTAAAAAATAGAAGAAAGTCAAAGGCTAAATACAAGAATTTACATGTGATTATTGCCACAAGAATGGCATATCATAAAATATTGTTACAAGCACAAGAGAGATAGAGACAACAAAGAGGAGAGAACGGCGATAATGAAAATCGTGTGATGTTGTGCGAATGATGATCTTCTTGTTCTGTGATTCAAAAGGACATTATCTTGTCGTGATGAGTCTAGCTGGTTTGTGATTTGGTGCTCACTTCCTCATGTCACGCACAAGAGAAGGAAATTATTTTTTTTTCTCCAGGTATTTTGGAAAATGAACAATGGGCACTAATTCATGAAGTTGAAAAGTATTGGCATTGGGAAAGGTTTGTTTGGAAGAGTAACAATGGTTCCAAACAAGTTCTCAAAATGTCAGGCATGAACTCCAGATGTTCCGCTGGAATTTGATTTCTGGGGGATTATCTTGATGATGAGGTTTATGTTAATACACTTGGTTGTTGGCCAATGGAAGCTTACTTAGGTTTGGTGGTGTGGACCGTGGTGATAAGGTGTTAACTTGTATGTATCAGGGCTCCATGTCCAGAGGGGATCAGTAAATTTGGTGTGAGAATGCTACCTCACCCAGAGTTATGATAGGAAGGCTGAGTTCATATGAGAGAGAAGGGATTGATAGTTTGGCTAAAGAAAAGATTTGCTTTCTGGAGTTGAAAACAGGAAAAAGTTGAAGAAATGTGTTCATTGCTAGTCGGTAAAAAGGAAAGAGTTTCTTGTCAGAGGTCATCCGCTTCAAGAAGCTTGATTTGCTGATGAAGTTGGTACATTCTTGATTTGTGTGGGTCCTTGAAGGTAAGTCTCATGGTGGTGCACTTTACTTGTAACTTTTATTGATGATCATTCTCGCAACTCATGGGTATTCCTGAAGCCAAGGATATTAAGTACTTGATGTGTTTCAAGATTTTTTCAGGCCTTGTTGAAGGACAACAGGGAGGAAGAAATTGAAATGCATCCGCTCAGATAATGGGGGTGAGTACTTTGGTCCCTTTGATGATATGGCAGAGAGCGGGTATTAGGCATCAGAAAAAACTCCGCCAAAAGATCCTCAGTAATGGTCAGAAGAGAGGATGAACATTAACTCTAGTTGAGAGGGTTTTATATGATGCTTTAAGGATGCTAAGCGTCAGATTCCTTTTGGGCAGAAGCACTTAATACTCTGCGTATGTTATCAATTTCTCTCATGCTGTGATTTAGATGGTGATGTCCCTGACAGAGTTTGGACTGGTAAGAAGGTTCTTAGATAATCTTAGAGTCATCTGGGGTTTGTAAAGCTTTGTACCGTTCCTAAGGATGTGAAAAGGTCAAAGTTGGATGTTAAAATTAGCAGTGTTATTTCATTGGTGAGGTCAAGATGAATTTGGCTATCATTTCTAGGGATCCTGTGAGAAGAAAACTTTTTAGAAGCCATGATGTGTGTTCTTTGAAGACTACAACATTGAAGACTTTGAAAGGCTGCAAGGTTAATTCTTGTCACCGAGTAGTGGGAGAAGCGTTAGTTGAGTGACCCAACTTCCTTTTGACTATGCACGGAAGAAAAAGAACAAAAATCTTCATAATGATGAAATCAAGTTGATAATGAAGATGCTGATCATGTTAGAATGACCGGTATGATGTTATTGATTGCTCCAGTGCAAGATAATGTGGTTGTCCAAACAGCCCAATATAGATGCTCCAGAGAGTTCTTCAGACGATTAGTAGAGAGAGAATCCTTCATTTCTTGTTACCGCCAATGAGTATTTACTCTTGACGAGGGGAGAAACCTGGAGTCTTGATGAGCCATGGAATGTGAAGAAAAAGAAAGGTTGGTTTGATGCTATGGAAGATGCGATAAATCCTTGCATGATTATATACTTTGATTTGGTTATTAAGTTACCTAAAGACCGAAAAGGCTTTGAAAAAAAGGTGGGTTTTTGGGTGAAGTGATGTGAAAACATGAAGATGTTAATCCAGTTCCACGGTACCAAAGCTGGATTAGTTGTCAAGGTATGATTTAAATCAGAAAAGTGGAGTTGATGTTGAGGAGATTATTCTCTCAAGCTGTGAACAATGTTATCCATTCGTGTGGTTCTAGGCTTGGCTGCAAGTCCTAGATTTAAGAGGTGGTGAGGCAAATGGGTGTTTTAAACAACTGCTTTCCTCCATGGTGGACTTAGATGAAGAAATTTAATGCGAGCAACGGAAGGGTTGGAAGTCAAGCGGTTTAAAGAGTTATTGTTTTGAAAATTGAAGAAGAGCTTGTTGGTTTGAAACAAGCTCCAGGCAAGAGTGGTAAGGAAGGTTTAGTTCTTTTATGAGTCAGCAGGGCTTCAAGAAGACTTCTTCAGACCATTGGTGGGTTTTGTGCAAAAGTTCTCTGATGGTGACTTTATTATTGTGTTGCTTATGTTGATGACATGCGTGTGTTGGTTCATAATACTTGCAGGATTGGGATTCAGAAGTTTGTAGCAGAGTGAGTAGTCTTTTGCTATGAAAGACTTAGGACACAAGGCAGATCTTGGATGCAGATTGTCCGTGATAGAAAGGCCACCAAATTGGTATTATCACAAGGAAGTAAATCAGGAAAGTACCTTTTGCAGAGTAAGCGGACAAAGTAAGGTTGTCGTAGTACACCTTTAGATATGCACTTCAAATGAGCACGAAACAGTTGTCCTGCTAGTGATGAGAGAAGGAAGATATGAAGAAAGTCCTTATGATTCAGTTTTGTTGTAGTTGATGTATACGAGGTTTGTACAAGGACTCGATATTGATCACGTGTTGGAGTTGTTAGCCGTTTCTTTCTAGTCTGGGAACGAGAACATGGAATGATGTGAAGTGGGGTTGAGATATCTATGTGGCACTTCTAGTCTGGTTTTGTGTTTCTAGGTACAGGGAAAACTAATTTCTTGGTTATACTGATTCAGGACATGGCTGGTGATGTTGATACTCGACAAGCTACTTCAGGGTACTTGGTTACTTTGCAAGGGGAGCTGTGTCTGGCAATATAGGTTGCAAAAATGTGTTGCTCTATCTCTCAGAAATGGAGCTTATTGCTTTGTCGTTTGAAAGCTTGCAAAGAATTGTTTTTGGATGCAGAGAGTCTTGGTGGAACTTGGTTGTGCTCAAGAGAGGTATGTGCTTTATTGTGAGTCAAAGTTCTATACATATTGGCACAGAATTCTAGTTCCATGGTCGGTCTAAACCAATTGATGTGAAGATACCATTGGATTAGAGATGTGTTGGATTCTAAGTTGCTTGAGCTTGAAAAGATTTATACAAATGATAATGGTTCCGATTTGATGACTCTAAAGCTTTTCCAAGAGGGAAATTTTGACGTTTTCCATGGTCGCCGGGAGATTGGCAGTAGTCTCCTCCACATATCGTGAAGGGGAGAGAGAGAGAAGAGAAGAGAATGTTGGGTTATGGGGCCTTTTTCCCTTCCTATGTGAGATATAAAAAAAGACACACATGGAACCAACCCATTTTTGCCCATAAAACCATCTTATGAGGCGGCAAATATGAGCCTATTTAGGTCTTATTTTCTACAACAGAGAGTTTTTTAGCAGCAAAAATGAGAGAAAGAGAGCAGTTTTCGGCAGTCAAAATTCAGGCCCTAACAGCCACCTTCAAATTGCGATTCCGATTCTGTTTCCGTGGTCCGATTGAGTTTTGATTTTTGGACAGCATATTATATTCATCTCATAATGATTAGAAAATGACAGAGTGGGATTGGTTGTGGACTAGCCTGTCGTGAACAATAAGCTACGAAATTGGTGATCTTGCTCTTTAATTCTCTGTTGGTGCTTTAGCAATCCTATTTTGTTGTGGCTCATTTTTTTGGCACTGTTTTGGGGCAAGTTTGGAGAACATATTGTAAACTGGTGATTATAGTGGAGCTTTTGGTCCCGTGGGTTTTGTAATCCTACTTTTTCACATTGAAGGGTTTTACAGTAAATCTTGGTATGTCTTGTGTGATTGGTTTAATTATTGTTTGTTATATTTGTGTGTGGTGAATTATGGCTGCTCTTTACTATCATATTGATTGTGGTTGTTTGTCATTCTCTGGTTTAAATGAGAAGGGAAAAGTCTAGACTTGGGTTATTCTTATGTTGTTATCATGGGAGGCATTCTTTGTCAGTGCCTTGTCTTTCACAACCAATGTTTAGATCGGAATTAAATGTTAAACATCGTAGCCTGATGTGTCTTAGAAATTCTTGGTGTAGGAGTTACTTGAATGAAAGAAGGCGTGTGAGAGTAAGGTGGTTGGAGCTGTGTTGTATCTCTTAGTAGATTTTACTCTTGTGAACTCATGTACTTGTTTAGATCAAGACTTGTGAGGGTCTTTTTATTGTATTATTAAAGAAAAATACTTTATTTAATCAAGTTTGGGATTCATTTTTTATTTACGATAAGTTGATTAGTTTATATTTTTTTACTTCTACATTGTATATTTTAAATTGCGTGTAAGATTTCTTCTATGTAGGTATAAGAATAGGTTCCTGCACGGCCTGATAGGTTAGGTCTTGGCAGTGCTCCTATATTTTAGAGTTTTGTAAACTTGTTAGATGGGTTGCTGGTGTTCATAATTCTTTGTATATATATTTGTTTTCATCGTAGTTTAGAAGATACAATGGAGTGGTATGATGTTAGGAATGTATTAATATAACATGATATTTCCATTTGCTCGCGAGTTGGAATCAAGTTTAATTGAGAGTGTGATCAGTTGAGTTTATAGGGTTATGAGGTAGTGATGTGCATGAGTTTATCGAGTTTATACTTCCTCTGAAGTTCTGCAAATATGCCCCTCAAGAAGATTAAGTTGTATGGATTAGTTTCCCTTCATTGAAGCAAGGTAAGATGTGAAGCAAGAAGGAATTTGAGACAAACAATTACAAAAATTAGATGAAGGTAATGCATAATGTATGATGTAGTTGGACCAAATTGAGTTTGTGTCTAGTGAAACAGTGTTAAGGAGGTGGATTTCATAAAAAAATGAAGGGGGTGATCTCATTGTACCTTTTTTCATATTTTATATAAGACATTTTCACACAACCATCGATAGCAGTATATAGGATTTGCTACTCTATTGTTTGGATTTTAAGGTTCTTTAAGAGGGATTGTGATGTTGATGATACTTGGCTATAGCTTTGCCGAAGTTTATTGGAGCGGAAAATGAAAGTGGCTATGTCCATGATGTTAAGTGTGTGTTAAAATTGCAGGATGTTTTCCCTTATAGTTGTGAGTTAGTAACAAGAGTATCGCATGCTTTAGTATTGAGTGAGCAATCAGCTGAGTTTATGCAATTATCAGATATCGAAGTGCGTGAGTTTATTAATTTTATGCATCCGGTAATGTGTGCAATACAGAATCAAGAAGCATTTGTCGGACCAATCAGTTTTTCTTCCTTGATGCAAGATGGAGCTGGAAAATGAAAGATTTGAGATTGAGAGGGTTCATCATGTTTTTTTGACTTGCTAGAAAGAATTGGAGTCGTGCCTAAAGAGACTGAAAAGTCAGTCGGGTTCGGTGAACAAAGAAAGAGGTGAGTCGATTGTACATTGTTGGTCCTTGTATCTTTTAATTATAAAAGAGTTAGAAAGGATTTCAAATTTGTATAGATAATAGACTGAATTGCTTTGGTCCTTATAATTTATAATAGTAGGTAGAAATAGCTAGTAACTATCATTCAAAACCATAACAATATCCTTTGATTTAATTTCTAAGTTTCTATACTTTTAAAGTTTAATCAAAGTCTCCAGAAACATTGCCTGCCAAAAAAAATATTCACCAATGTCTCTTCAACCTCAATATTCTTGCATCCTTTCATCTTTAAGAGCTTTAGCTTTGAAAATTCTATTTGACAATTCTCAAATTATTCCTTTGTCACAACTTTATAATACCTTTCTCCTTCCATTGCATAATGACTAAACTACATAATTTTAGTTATTATTAATTACTTCAAAAATGATTAACAATTGCCATTTTTTAAAGTATATAAAAGATTCAAATTATTACACTTACATCGATAAAGGATTTTTCAATATTGTATAGAACTATCCCAAAATTGAAACTCTTTATCAATGTATGTAAATTAATTTGAAACTTTTAAATGTTTTAATTTCTTTTCGCTATTGTTAATTATTTTTCAAGTAATTAATAATTAATTAAAATTATGAAGTTTAGTGATTATGTAATGGAAGAAGGAAACTATAAGAACTTTGGGGCAAAGGAAAAAAATGAGAATTGCCAAATAAAATCTTCAAAGCTAAAGCCCTTAAAGGTGAAAAAATACAAGAAACTTGAGCTTGATGAGATATTAGTAATTTTTTTTCCTGTGGGCAAAGTTTCTGGAGTCTTTGAATATGTTTCAAAGTATAGACATTTAGATATTAAATCGAAGCATGTTATTAGGATTCCATAGATAGTTACTAGTTTTACCTACTATCATTATAAGTACAGAAGCTCTGTATTTCAAAGATAGTACACTGAAATGATTTCTAACTCCTTTAGAATGATAATACTAGAACCCATAGCGTAAAATAGACTCACCTGTTTCTTTGTTTACCAAACCAATTTGTCTTTCCAGTTCCTTTAGACATAAATCCAATTTTCCAAAAAGTTAGAAAAACCACAATGCATTCCTTCAATCTCAAATCTTTCATTTCCTCCTTCACCTTGCATCAAGGAAGAGAAACTGACCGAATTACAAACGGTTTCTTAATGTTGTATTGCACACTTTATCGGATGCATAAACTTAATAAAATCACGCATATCCATATCTGATATCTATATAAATTCAACTAATTGCACACTCAATTCTAAAGCATGTGATTACCTTTTCACCAACTCAAGTACAAAAGGGAGAATATCCTTTAATGTTAACACACACCTAGAATCATGGACATACCACTCCATCATTTCAGCAAAACAACTATGGGAAAATATATACAAAGTATCATCAACACCTGCAACCCCTGTTACAAAACTTATAAAACTCTATTTATCTAGTGATATTCCTCCGATTTATCTGTGTCATCCTTTGGGGTCATTTCGAGAAAATTGGTAAGTATCTTGGTTAACATTATCATTAATATATCTTTAGCTTTAACTAAAAAATTCCAAAGCTTGCGAATTACCACAAATATTTGATTTAGACACATGGTACCAAGGAAAGAAATGAGTTGTACCTGAATCGAGAAATAATTAGTGATACGTGCCTCACATGTCCTTCTAAGTTTCTCAAGTAGCTTCAACAAATTTAGATTGCACCAAGAACCTAGTTATTTGAGGTATGTAAGCTTCCATAGTGTTGGACTTGTTTTTTCACAAGCCAATTATCTATTTCTTTTTCGAATTTCATCCATGAGATTGATTATATTGATAATATTGTTGAGTTCTTGAGGTTTTATGCTTCACTTTTCGGTAATGAAATTGTTGCCGAGTTCTTGAGGTGAGAGTTGTGAATATGTGTTGTTCTTGGTAGGTTTTGGTGCAGCATTTTCTGTAATTATGTTGGGATTAAGGATCCAAAAGAGTTGCACGAATTTGAGCAAGAAATTTCATCGGTTTTATGGGTAGGGGATGGGGGCACCCTTCCACTCATTTTACCCTAACAAGTGGTGTGTAGGATAGGGTCTAACTCCCTGCACCACTCAGTTCACTAGAGTTTCTAAGTCCCTAAACCTCTGCCCTTCTTTCCGCAAGAGTTCCCTCGAATCATACCTATGTTTTCTACTTTATATTCCCAATTAAAATATTTATTTTATCCGTGAGAGATCATGCCTATCAAAGTTATAACTCTTGAATTCATAATTCAAATTGAAGAAAGAGTCACGAGTAGAGTTCAAGAAAGTCATTGATTTAATTCTGACTCCTTTGAGATCAACTATCAATTTGAGCTATGTTTGAGGAAGTAAGTTTGGGATGGAGAAGAGTTGTACCCATGAGTTCTATATTTTCATTAATACCCATGAGTCGAATTTTTCATGTCCATTACTCCGTATTAACTCCATAAACTGAGCATCTTAGAGAGGAGTAGTATCTCTGAGTTTAAAGTTCTTGTATTGAGTTCGTAATCCTTTTTGGAACTATATTTATTTCATAATTATGGACGAGTTGAGTCGGGCATGCCCATAATTTAACTTGGGCAATATGAGTCGAGGAGTTTTAAGCCAATCCAACTACCATCTTGGTTAAAGAATTAAAAATACTCATTAAAACTTCATTGTTTAAAATCATAGAATAATAAGCAAGTTGCCTCTCTCTGCAGCTATATCCCCTTATTTAGAAGAGGGCTAACCAAGCTTCAAAAAGTTATTCCCAATGCAATTTAAATTGTACTTTAAATATATATATTTTTTACTTTATTTAAAAAGGACAATTATGTAATTTTACATTAAATTTAGGAGATTTGTAAAGGATGAACAAGGGCACATGGGTTTCGCTATTACTTTTTTGATCTGTACGTTTGTTGTGTATCCACTTTAGCTTTTTCATTGTTTACATCGGTTTCTCCTCCACATTTTCTCTCCCATTGTTCTACATTGATTTCTCCTCCGCATTTGCTCTCCATTAATCTCCATTTCTCCTCAAATTTCTTTCGCTTTTGCTGTCCAAGTAATACAAATTAGAGGGTTTATTTCAAAGTAAAATGATTTGGGTAGAATTCTAGAGAAGTCGACATGGTGGTCAGAAATTAGGGAAAAGAAGAGGTGTAGAATACAGTTAAGGTAACAATATTTTGAGCTTAAATTTGAACAAATTATTGCTTTGTTTGTCTCGTTATAGCGGTCATAAATTAGGGAGAAGAAGAGGTGTAGCATACAGTTCAGGTAACAATCTTTATGAGCTTAAATTTGAAAAGATTATTGCTTTGTTTGTCTCATTATAGTGGTCAGAAATTAGGGAGAAGAAGAGATGTAGAATACAGTTCAGGTAACAATCTTTTTGAGTTTAAATTTGAACAGATTATTGCTTTGTTTGACTCGTTAGTTCAACAAGGTACAACAAAACTGCTATCAGTTATATTGTACCAATAGTTCAGTGAATGGTACATTCTATTGGGCCCATTAAGTATTGCGTAATTGTTCATCTTCCAGGAAGCCCTTGCATATAGCATGATGTTTGATTCTTGTATCCATTAGACAATTTGGTGTTTTTGTTTCTGCTCTTAAAATTTGAACTCTTGGCATAAGTCTAAGCGCACCTACCTTTAAACCAAACTGCTACGTAAAAAAAAGAAATAATAAAAGAAGTGGAAACTCTTACAATAAATTATGTACCTCGCGTTCTTTATTTGAAGAAACGTGTTACATTTTTATATTCAGTACTTAATACGTGTGAAATTATAGTCATAGATATGACACCACATATTTCAAATCATAACACTTAAAGCGAGAAAGAAAACACATTACATTTTTTATTTGCTTAATGTGACATTGGGAATTAGTAGAAGTGCAAATAAGTGTGGTTGAAGGAGCTGTGGATGTTGAAATAAAGGAAGCCATATGAAAGATATATGGTGTTAATTAAATGAAAAACCAGTAAACAAGAAATTTATGTGATATTTAGATATATGTTGTAAATGGCATAATTACTTGTAGTGCAAATGAATAGCGATTTTAACTAAAACTTTAGATTTTTGTCCAAATAAAGTAATGGTCCGTCCTATGCTTCTTGTTTATAGTGCTTGTAATCTCCAAAATCGAATTTTCCAACTTTTGTACTTGTAATCTTCAATATTAGAAACTTATTACGTCGCAGCTTTGGTGCAATGGCATAGTAGACGTTTGAACATACGATTTCATTTTGTTATGGTTAGTTTGATAGAAGAACTGCCTCTGCCATTGTGTTGATAAACGATATGTATACAAAAGAGTATTCTATAACCGGGAGTTTATGCGAGGCTTATACCTTTACTTGCTTTTCTTAGTTATGAACGAACTACCACTAGTAACATAAATAAGGTATTGGAATTGTAGATTCTATCATGTTAATTGACAACTTTTAAGTGATTTATTTGTTACTTTGGACAAAATACATTAAGGTTTTAGGATGGGTAGATTTGGACAAAAATACATAAATTACAAGTTTACTCTCCATAAGAAGTACATAGAAGATCGGTTGGGATTGTGATACATAATTGGTGACAATTTAAACATTTACAATCTGTTTTCAGGGAGAATGAAATTTAGATGAAGATATATCCTGTAGAATGAAATTGCTACTATTTTTAGGTAGGTTTGCAAATCTATTCATATCTTGCTTATAGGAAAACATTATAGGAAATGAGAAATTTATTCATCCTTATTTCATGTGTGCATCTTGTGAAGATAGACAATTACCTTTAATATAATAGAAAGTTAACTACTTAAATGTTATACTTTGTATTTTTGGAGGTTTCTTTTTTACTTTTTATGTTAATCTGGTAATGCAAAGATGGATTAATGAGTTCCATTTGAAATGATTTCTTTTTCTTATCGTTCATTAATAAATTTGATTTAGACAAAGTATGGTCTAAATAGAATCATCTTGCTCTTCTACACTTCCACTTCCCTGTCTGAGGTCACTTACTCTCTACAAGGCACTGAAAATACATTCCTAATTTGGGATGAATGAGTAATATCCATTATGGAGTGTCTTCAATGGGAATAATTAAATCTTATACACTTATCTTATAACATATTTAACAACGTAAGTAAACATGTTGTAGTCTCCGTCATAGCTTAGTTGATTCATAACTCTCCATCACCTCTCCTTTATAATTTCCGAAATTTATCTCACATATGAAAGCTTTTACCATACTGTCATCATTTTGTTTCTTTACTTTCTTCCCAAAATAAACATGAATCTCCTACATTATTTCTACAATCAAAAAACTAATTACTATATGCATGGCATTACAACTAAAAATCATAGAGAAAAATGTATTAAGACTTAAGAGCAATATGGCGTGCTTTAAGTTATTAAACAATTACTACATTTTTTGGGTTCTATATCTTATATGGTTGACTATTATAATTGGTAAATACAATATACAAGATACCTAACAAACTGAAAGGAGATCCCTTTAAACAGTTGTCACACAATTGATGAAGCTACAGGATTACACAGGGAGTATATAGTTTCATATAGGTACACTGTCATATATCTTGATCTTCACTATAAGTTGTTGCTATCCGTTTTACCTTGAATAGCACCTTATTCATGCTTTTAGCTGTCAACTGATAATTTCTAACCATTTGCTTAGTAATATAAATATGCAGAGGAAGATGTTTTACTATGTGTTTTTGTCTTCCCTCTTATAGTAAGGATGAAAATTGAAAAATCAAAGAAATTGATTGCTCAATTGTTTCAGCACTGCCTTTTTTAAGTTTGGAAGGTAGCTTTAATAAAAACTACTGTTCATTGGTTGCCTAATTGAAAAATGCCAACAAACAAAATTTCAGATATTGGAACTAATAAAACATAATGGAAGTAAATGGAAGACAATTATGTAATTTTGCCATTATATTGAGGGGATTTCTAGCGGATGAACAAGGTCATATGGGTAATTTCACTATTAATTTTTAGGATCTGTACATTTTTTGTGTATCGACTTTAGCTCTTCTATTTTTACTCAACATTTTCTCTGACACTTCACTCTCATCAACAATCTACCATATTCATCTCCATTAATCTCCGTTTCTCCTCAAATTTCTCTTCATTGTTGGTGCATTCATTAGCTACAGTAAGCTTTCCTTCTCCCTTTTCTCCGATTTCTCTTCCTATATATGATGTCCAGGTATTACAGATTATAGGGTTTACTTGAAAGTGAAAACGATTTCGGCAAAATTGTAGAAAACTTGACATAGTGGACACAAATTGGTTGGCTTTATGTCTGACCTTGATCCAATTTTTAATAACATTAGATAAGGCATATGTGCCTAAAGTTTTTAATTTCAAGAAAATATTTGTTTAAAGATTTCTGGTTAGGATTTTAGGGAGAAGAAGAGGTGTTTGCATAATAGTCGCGCATTTTAAAGATAATTCCCTTCTTATCTTCAAATAATTTGCTTTTATTTTTAAACTTCTTTCCCTTTCATTGTTTTAGCTGTAGATAGATTTTAAGATTATCGATATCTCAACATTTGACTCTGCAAAATTAATGTGATTTGTAAAATAACTGTGCTTGTTTGTCTTATTTTCATTCTAATTTTTATTTTCGTGAATAATACATTGATATTTCTCAATTGTATGCCATTTTTTTCCATTTAGCTATGTATTTTTTCCACATTGCATTAAATTGTTAATTAGTTTAACAAATCATGAACTACTTCAAACAGGAATGGAAGAAAATAGAGATAATGTGTGTGTCCAATAAAGAACTTCTGACAGAAATTTGTGTCATCGTACCAGATATGCACAGATGTCACCAGAAAGAAAGCAATTATTTTTATCCGATCTAAGAGAAAAAAGGGCTGAGTCAAAAAGAAAAAATCTCCTTCATCAATCAAATACTACTGGCGCTCTTAGAATGAACAGTTCTTCATTATCTCCTCAGGAATGTTAGCTGAGCATATTCTTACCTTCCTTCCGTGAAATGCGTCTTCTGTATATCTATAGCTATAGTTAGACACTTCAGCTCACCTACTCTTACTAGAGCTGTTTTCCTCATTTTGTAGTTGAAGCTTCCTAAGCCACAAACCTACCAGTTAGTTTTAACTATAGGAGAGCATCAATCAAATAGTATTGGCGCCCTTACAATTAGCACTTCTTTGTTATCTCCTCAAGAAGGTTAGCTAACAATATTTAGGTAAATCTGTTGTAAAAAAAGGTAGAAAAATTGTGTTAGTAATTTCACGTATATGATCAAACATAATGGACGCGTATAAGGTGAAACTACTAAAAGTTATTTATATGAACTATATGTACCAAAAGACATAGTCAAATTTTAATAATGGACAAATTAGGAACTTTATGTAGCAAAAGTTGTTGACAAATTTAATGGAGAGATTTATAGTGTCTTCAAGAATCTAATCTTTCATAAAGTTTACCGATTTAAGCTTCCAATTTATAACGGATTTCTTCCCAAAGGTCATCAGAACAGGAAAGCAAATAGATGCGCAGTGCAGTTATGAGAAATAATAGCTGAAATTTTCCTATTGGGTCACCGTTATCTAATCTTCACAGTTAACATGAGTTGCTTCTCCTCTGCCTTTTTTTTTTGTTTGATCTGCTAAGAGTTTGGTTTTCATCTTGTGCTTTCTTCTATTTTTTATATGATTATATATGGATTATTTGTTTATATTGTTGCTAACTGAATGGTTTGGCAATTACAAACAAACACTTCTGAGTCCTAGGAGGCACAACATTTTATTTGTCGTAATGCTAGCACGGCCTAAAATGACAAATGAAAAAACATCATATCATTATAACAATATTTCCTTAGAAGTAGGTAAAAAACTTGTTGAGTTCATTAAATGTCAAGCATTTATTCCGACATTCATTACATCTTGTGTTATTCTTCCAAGACATAACATGCTCTTTTACAAAGTTTTGGTAATTCTAGAGTCATATAAATAATTTTATGTTGCTGCCAGAAACATTCTGTTCTTACCAAAGTAGTTGTAAAATGTTGCTTCCTGTTTAAATTTAGCAAAATCAAAAGGAATTACTTGTGGTCACAGGCTAATTCTAACAAAAAAGGAAAACTTGTGAAATGATTCTCTGTGATAGGGATAACTATTAGCTGGAACTCTATGTTCTCCTCAAACATAATCAATATTTCCTTTAAATGTACCATCTAAAATACTTGAAGTTTTCTTTCAACCATCAGACGAGATCATTTTGGTGACCATTTTGTAGTTCAAGCCTTGAAATGTGTCTTCTAAATATCTATAGCTATAGATAGACGCTTCATCTCACATACTCTTACTAGAGATTTTTTCCTCATTTTGTTGTTGAAGCTTTCTATGTTACAAACCTACCAGTCACTTTTAACTACAGGAGAACATCAATCAAATATTGTTATCTTCCTTCCCTGAAATGTGTCTTCTGAAAATCTATAGCTATAGTTAGCTGCTTCAGCTCAACTACTCTTACTTAAGTTATTTCCACATTTTGTAGTTGAAGCTTTTGAAGCTATAAACCTACCAGTTACTTCAACTAGAGGAGAAAGTATAGTAAATTGCTTATCTACCTTTGAAATAGGTGAGTTCAGAAATATTACTTATACTATTTTGACTAAATTGATTTTTAATAATTGGCTAACTGTGTCTAAATATTTTTATTCCTGATACTAGGATCAACATCGGGTGCATCTCATGCTGCAAGCAGATCAAGTTCAAGACGTGCTTCAAATAGAGGTATACTTCTTTCTACCATAGTACTGAAAAACATGCACTGTTCTGCCTTTATGTAACAAATAATTGCTTTTTACCATGCATAGGTAGAAATAAGTTAGAAGTAAATCTACAAAATGATAATTTATTGTCAAAAGATTACTTACTTTTAAAGAAAGTTCCAAATTACAAATTTTGTGCAGCAAAAAGGTTTCAATATGAATCACCAGCTTTTTGTTTTAATAATGGATCAATTAGGATAACTACTCATAACATGCCTTGAGAAATTTGTTCTTAGATGACTCCAAAGAATCCCAACATTTTCGCACTTACAATAGAGCCTACAATAATATGTTTGCATTCACTTCACTTGGAGTACATTATGATAGAGAATTAGCAGGGAGAAATCATGGCATTGATACATTTAAAGTCCAAGGACAAATGTATCACTTCATTGAAGATTTGATACCCTCAGGAGGAAAAGGAAAAATTTACAATTATATTTCTATGATAATGAAAATGAGCTAACAAAACGAATAACATTATCTGATATCTTAATGAGGTAATTGTTACAAAGCTCATGGATATACTAAAAGTTAATCCTTATTCTACTTTTTTAAGATCGCTAACAATTCTTCCAAATTTATCTGAATATTATATTGCTCTAAACTCAAGTTCCAATTTAGACCTAAGAACACACAACTTACCAACTGCATCCGATGTTGGGGCAATTGGATTGAAGATCAATTAAATGATAAAATTTCCACACCACATATTAGAATTTACACTCATAGTTACAATAGTCAATTGGTAATGTTGCCAATCTGTGTTATGAAAATCAAAATTACTGGTTGTAATAAATCATTCAGAAACACGAAGTAACTGAGATTTTTAGAACTAGTAAATACGAATGAACAAAGTTTTGTAAAAAAATATTGAATCGGTAAAACTTCCCAGAATCTGGAGATACCTCTTTTTGATAATTTAGGAAGAACACCAATCCACTGAATTCACATGTCCCCTTAAGGAATTATTCCCCTCTAGTTATCGAGTTTGATTTGGAATATAACCTCCCCAGATGATCTTAATCGTATAGTATATATATCAAAAAGCTCTACTGTCAGCGAATCAATCCCCACACGAAAGTGACGAAGAAAATATTTGTTTAGAATAAGAAGATCAGAAAATTTCGGTAAAAATATTCTGAAGACTGCATGGTATTTATAGCAAGAAGAATATACTCTGAAAAGGTGGCAACGCTTTCAAATTGGACAGACCCATTAATGAAAGGTTGCACTTTCAAATGGTAATTGACTCTTTCCTGAAAGTTGCAACCTTACAGAACAGTGGCGGGAATTTATAAATATACAGGAATGTAAAACTTGTCACGCGCGCTGGATCTAGTTGGGTCAGGTTAACTAAAAAGTTTAAAACATTTCGGTTAACTTCTATTATCAACTAATTAATTGAAAATAATTTTTGCATTTTAATTAATTAAATAAATAATTAAATAAATTTGTCCAAAAAATTATTCTGTTAATCTATCATTGCCCAAGCCAGCCAAAGCCAAGCCAAAGTCGTAGCCGTAGCCGAAGCCGCAGCGAAGCGAGCGCGCGAGCTACGGACCGCTGCTGGCGAGGGGTTCCTCTTTCCAACCCTTTTAACATAATAGGAGTGTTATTTATATTAAACTATCCCTATTTCCATTTCTATTACCGTTAGGGACTATTTCCTTTTTCATTAACGCATTAGAGGACTTTACGAATTTCCCACCTTTCCAAGTTCTAACTTTTCAATTCCGCTCCTTCCCTCTATTTTCCATCAATTTCGTGCTCATCCCCAACAATCCCGCCCACTTGATGGGGAATAATTTAACAGTAGGAAATGCCGGACAATTGGGTACTTTAACAAGCCAATGGATTATTGCATCTGGATTAAGTAGGTTTTCCCTTGGACATTTCCGTATTGAACCTATGTCGGATATACTTTGTCAATCGGTAGAATTTGAGAATCGTTGAACCGTGGAACTTTTGTGTATACCTAGACAACCATATGTCACACAATTAACCCTTTCTTTGTTTAAGATTCTTACCTGTTTTGTTCACAGTTTCACCATGAACACCGCTTGGTTACGAGTGTAATAAAATAGGCTTTGTACATAAATTCTCATTGAAGCGGCTTCCCACTTCACACTCCCATAGGTGATTCTAACCGTGTCCACTCGTAGATACACTATTGGGTCAAATCTACCAAACTTAGCAAATCATTAAAAACTTTAAGCTTTAATTCCTCATGAACAAGCCTTAAAGTCTAACTTTTCCTGAACATTGTCCTCACATCATGAGAATGGTTTGAGTCATTGACAATGTCGAACCGTCAGCCTGTCAACGTGTTTTTCTCTGATCTAGCTCTTGGGATCTCCCAGATCTGCTCAGATAGAGTTAAACCGTCATGCGACTTGTCCTAAGGCCGTAAAAACCCGATTCCCTTAGTATGAGCTTTTCAACTTCAACTGCTCTCTAACTAGCCTTTCGGTAGTTGGATCTGACACATTATCGCTTGACTTTACATAGTCCAATTGTGTAATTCCACTCGAGAGCAGTTGTCTGATGGTGTTATTCTACGTCGTATATTACGAGACTTCCCTGTGAACTAACGCTCCCTGCCCTACCTGTGCTTGACTACGCAATGTCTGCAAATTGGTACCAATAGGTTTGGGCCAAATGGAATATCCTCTAGGAAATTCCGGAGTCCTTTCCGCTTCTTTTTCTCTTCACAGCCTTATCCAAAGCATGAATTCAGATTCCATTGTGGAGGCGAGCAATACATGGTCGTTTGGAGATTTCCAATAGACAGCTCCTCACCAAGTATGAATACATAGAACTCACTCTTGGATTTACATCATTTGACCCGGTGATCCAATTTGCATCGACGATCTCCTTCAATCACAGCAGGATATTTATTATAATGCAAAGCATATGTTGTGTTCCATTTTAGATACCCAACACACTTTAATAGCCATACCAGTGAGTTTGATTCTGGATACTAGTGTACCGCTTCAGTTTACTAATAGCACATTCTATATCTGGTCCGCGTGCAAGTCATAATATACACTCAAACTTCCCAACACCCTGGCAATCTTCCAATTGAAGTCACTTGACCTTCATTCTTTTTAATGTAACTTAAATCAATTGGAGTTTGATACATGAAATTCAAGTATTGAACCTTATCCAATACTCTTTTCAATATATGAGATTGAGATAATGCTAGTCCCTGGGGGTTTTGGATAATCCTAACCCCTAAGATCAAATCAACAACTCCTAAGTCTTTCATATCGAACTTGTTGGACAACATGCGTTTAGTAGCATTTATATCTCAATTTCTTGACTCATATTAACATGTCCTCACAACAAACACACAATGACTTCATGAATTCCTAAGGTTTTTTAATGTAAAACATTATCACATTTCGTTAATCTTGATCCCTTTGCCAACATTATTTGATAAAATTTAGCAGGCCATTGTTTGGGTGCTTGCTTGAGTCATACAGTGACTTCACACAGTCCGCAACTTTCTTTTCTTTACACCTGGAACATAAGCCCTTCAGCTGTTCCATGTAAATTTCTTCCTCTAACCCTCCATTTAAGAAACTGTCTATTCCATCCATTTGGTGGATTTTAAGATCCCCACTGCTCTAGTGTTATTAACATCCTAATTTGAGTATACCTTGTTACTGTAGAGTATTTTCAAAGTAGTCCCGGACCGTCCTTTTTCTATACCCTTTGGACTACCAGTCTCGGCCTTATATTTGTCATAGTCTCCACAAGTTTCCTTTTCCTTTTAAAAGATCCATTTTGAATCCTAAAGTTTATTTCCTGGAGGGAGATCATCAATTCCCAAGTGTGATTGCTTAAAATTGATTCAATCTCACTATTGACTGCTCTTTTTCCAATAAGTTGACTATAACCAGACATAGCTGCATTTTACTGTTTTGAGCTCATTTTCAAGCAAAAGTGCGTACAAAATCTGTCCAAAGAAACAATTTTCATTGTCCGTACTTTTCGCCTGGTTTCCTCACTAGTTAGAATTTTTTTCCATTGATTCTGCTCGTGGTCGTTTAGGTTCTTTTCACTGTTGACTCACTTTCATTTTATCGGATAAATTTTTCAAAAACTCTGCATATCTGATCTCAATTAACGTATAACATGAATCTCAAGATTTCAGATTTTTTGAACCAAAAATAGCAGGCGATTATACTATTCACCAGCATCATACCCAACAAAGACAACAATCTATTGTTTTGGTCCAATTTATTTTTTAACCCTCTTAGGTAAAGTAACCTCAACCTTGGCTAACACCCCCCCACTTTGAAATATTATCAAGTTGTTTCTTCCTTTCCACAACTCATACGGAATTGATTGTTGTTTTTCGATGTGGTACTCTATTGAGTGTTTTATTAGCTGTAAGGATGGCTTCCCCCCCCCAAAGAATTTCGCGGTGACAACCAAATTTATATCATTAAGGCATTCATCATTTCCTATAAGTGTTATGTTTCTCCGTTCTGCCAAACCATTTTACTGTGGTGTATAAGGTGCACGTAGTTTGATGAAATAATAACCATATTCAACAACTCTCTGCAAAAGGAGATTCTATTCTCCACCCCTATCACTCTGAATCAATTTTTTAATAGCTTTAGATTCAATTGGTTTTTCCACTTCATTTTTGTTGCTTAAATGCCTCAATTGCTTCAAATCCTTACTAATTAGCAAATTACATAACAAAATCAGATGCAGTCATCACTAAAAGTTATAAAATAACTTTTTCCCACTCAAGAATGGTGTTTGACGTCATATCGCATAATCTATGTGAATTATCTAAGTTTTAGAATTTCTTCAACATAACCTTGTAGGATGTTAATAAACTTATTTCCCACAAATTTGACATTTCGACTTATCACATTTGATCAGGCAATCTTCTAGATTAACCAATTTTCCAAGGCTTGTAATTTACATGTCCCAAACGGGCATCCATAAATCACTTACTCCAATAAGTAACAGAAAGCAGATTTTTATTACTACTCGTCACGACCATACATTGAGTTTAAAAAGACCTCATTGAGGTAGACCCTTTCCTATGAATTTTCATTCTTACTTATTACACAACTTTATCACTACTATGACACACCTTAACCCGGTTCTTAACCGAGTAGTGCAGCAAAACTAAAATTCCTTTCTTCCCTAATAGTGGGACACATGCAGAACAGTGTTTAAGTGCTCCACTTGCCGGATGTATATTTTCAACTACTTTTCCCAGTTCCTCCATCTTTGCTGTTGCTGTGTTTCCTATGATACATCTTCATCGTACTCAGCAGGATTGTACGTGCCAAGGCTTTCTTTTGCAGAGAAAAATATGTCCTATTAAGCACCTGAGTCGAGAACCACTCCTTGGGATTTCCAACTAATTTACACTCTTATATCATTGCCCAAGTCATCTGCATCTTCCATCCTTTTCCACTATGTTTGCTTACTTTTACTTGCCTTTGTTTTTGTCCTTTCTTGGAGCATGACAATCATAAGATTTTTAACCAACCCTTGCCACAATTGTAACCGTGCCTTTGAATTTCTTCGTGCCTGTTCTTTACTATCCTGCCGTTGTACTTCTTTAATCTTTTTGTCTTTGGTATGGATCTTCTCCAACAATATAACTCCAATGATGTTGAAACTCTTACGCGATTTCTGTCGCATTTCTGTTATCTTCCTCAATCTTGAGACGAATCACAAGATCTTAAGCTTCATTTCTTTAAACGCTGTGCTTAGGATAATTCTTGAATTATTCAATGAAGAAGGCAACTTCTCGATCATGCGGCCCGGCTTGGAAAAGCTTCATTTACTACCATATCTTCAAAATCCTATATCATGGAGAATAAGTTCAAGTTCTGCACTTTCTATCCAACCAGTTTCATACTATCTACCATTTATAGTCTAAAAACTTTGCGACCACAACTTTTTCAAACATTCATCTTCTTCTTATATTTCTTCTCAAGTGCATCCACACTCTTTTTGTCTGTTGTTATTGGCTTTATAGACATTATATAATCATCCTCTAAGCACTCAAAATGTAACCTTTACATGGAAGTCTGACTTTCCTGCGTTCAACACTCGTAATTTTTCGCGTCTGGCATATCATCACCGGTACTGGAGTATCTTTCACTTGTAAATTTCTGGCAGATCCAAGAGAGGTAAGCCAGCAAAATACTTTTTGCCCTCCCTTGCCATTCCTTTGAAATTCACACCTGTGAATTCCCGGTTTCTCTGCTTGTGATCAAAGAGTTCGGGTTGTGGCAACAACATCGCACTGTAACCCATTGTTTTTCCATTTCTGATAAAAAAAAATTGATACAATATAGTAAGCATAAATTATAATTGCAGAATTAAAGATATAAAACACAAAATATTTTTGTCTCCCACCAGAAAAACCAATTTAAAATAATTTCCTTAAGACGTTGCCATCAGTGTTATTAAAATCAGAAATTACTGGTTGTAATAATCAATTCAGAAACACGAATAACTGAGATTTTTAGAGCCAGTAAATAGTGAACCAGAAATTTATTTTAAAAAATATTGAATCTTAAAACTTAACCAGAACTAGAATAACTCTTTTTGATAATGTAGGAGAAAATCAGAGTCACTGAATTCACAATGTCCCCCTTAAGAAATTATTCCCCTCTATACGCGAGGTTTTATTAGGAATATAACTCCAGGGTAAATTATCTTAATCAGTATAGGTATAGATACCAATAACTCTACTGTCAGCGAATCAATCCCAGTCAGAAAGTACACGAGAAATATTTGTTTTAAGAAGAACGTATCAGAAAATTCGTTAAAATATTCTCAAGACTGAATTGTAATTTATAGGCAAGAAGAATATATTCTTAAGGGTGCAAACCTTTCAAAATTGAACACGACATTAGTGAAGTTTGCCAAACTTTCAAATGGTATTGATTGTTCCTGAAAGTTGCAACCTTTCAGAACGTACGGGAATTTTTAAATATAACGGAAATTTAAAACAGGTCACCGCGCGCGGTCCGAGTGCGTGTCGGTTAACTAAAAAGTTGAAAACATTCGGTTAACTTTTGTTATCAAGCTAATTAATGACATATTTTTGGCCATTTAATTATTACATAAATAAATGTAAAATAAAATTTGGTCCAAAATTATCTCTCAATTTAAGGCAAAGCCAAAGTCTCGCGTAGCAGAAGCCGAAGCCGAAGCGAGCGAGCGACGACGACGACGGCGCGAGGGTCCCTTTCTAATCTAACCCTTTTTAACAACAATTAATATGAGTGTTTATTTATTTTAAACTCTCCTATTTTCATTTCCATTACCGATGAGGTACGATTCCTTTTTTATATACAGCATTGAGAGTACTTTTGAAGTTCCAACCTTTCAAGTTCTAAACTTTTCATCCTCTTCTTCCCTCTATTTCCCATCAATTCTTGCTACATACCCAACAAGTAAATTACTATTATGGATGTTAAGATCCATTGCAATATCCACTGTTCTTTCCTTATGGTCAAAATGTCTGGCATTATGGTACAAAAAAAATCAAAAAGACATACAATTATTCCAACAGACAAATTTACTGTGAATATGAGCAGCTACCAAGTATAACGAACATGACTTCTACTGATGGAGTCCTTGACATGGAATCTAAAGTTTTATAAAAAAGATTGAGAAAAAGAGAGAGTGTTTCCTGTCGTGAATATTATTGTTATAAGATTCAAATAAGCGATGAAGAACCTAATGAAACTTTATATTCTGGAAGGGTATTTCAACAATCAATAGTTGACCAATATGATAAACTAGAGACCAAATATTAGTATATTAGTTCTTTAATCAGAGATCTTTAGGGAGTTGAAGCCCTTTCCAAGGAATCAATTAATTTTATTGAGGCAAGGAGAAAGTAGATTCTTTTCGAAATTTATCGGAGACAAAAATGTTCTCCCTTGTAGTTTTTTTCGTAGAGGTCCAAGAGATATGCCGTCGAGATTATGGATGGGCCAATTGCTTTGGTACAACATTTTGGAAAACCCGACATATTTTTAACAATGACTTGTAATCCTTCTTGGCCTGAAATACTAGAACATTTACAACCAATGGAAGAAGTTCAAAATAGACCTTATTTAGTTAGTAGAGTATGCAGAGCAAAAGTGGAAGAAGTTAAAACTGATAATCAAAAAAGGAACATATTTGAAAAGGTTGCAACTTTTATGTATAGAGTTGAGTTTCAAAAAAGGGGTCTTCCCCATACCCGTTTTCTCATTATTCTAATGGATGGATATATATTGTTAACACTAGAAGCATATGTTAAAATTGTATGTGTTGAACTACTTGATCCCGATATTGATCATGATTTATAAAAACTTGTGACCAAACAGATGATGCATGGTCCCTGTGGATATTTAAATCCTTCAAATTCATGCATGCAAAAAGAAGGAAAATGTAAATTCAAATATCCAAAAAATCTTATGGAATAAACAACCAAAGGAAAGAATTCATATCCCCTTTACAAAAGACCAAAAATGATTACACCAATCAGAGTTAAGGAAACAACATTGATAACTCTTGGATTGTTCCATACAATCCGTATTTACTCAAGAAATTCAGTTGTCATATGAATTTGGGGAAATATGTTCTATATTCGCTGGCAAATACATTTACAAAAATTATTTGCAAGGACATGATAAAATTGCATTTTCGTCCTGTACTAATATGATACTAATGTTAGAATAATGAAATCAAAGATATAACCAAACTGGCTAATGGGTTTTCTTCCTCCACCAGAGGCCTGCATGGCATCTGCTGCTTTTCCGATAAGTGAAATGACTCCAAGTGTTTACCAATTGCAATTGCATCTTGATGGACAACAATTTGTTTCTTTTAAAAACAACCAAATTGTGGATCAAATAACAAACAATCCAATGATAAAGAAAACGATGTTAACAAAATTCTTTCTTATGAAAAAAAATTAATAACGATGCTATAAATCTGAATTTACTGTATATAGAGTTTCCCCAACACTTTGTATGGTAATCATCATAAAAAATGTGGTCACGTCAAAAATGACTTTCTATTGGACGTTGTAACGACCTGTTTAGTCGTTTTGAGCAACAGATTTTATTCTGGAAAACTGGCAGAGTGACGGAGGCCACGATGGACCGTCAGGGCACTACGGACCGTCGTGGAGGGTGTCGTTTCAAAACACTTATAAAATCTAAATGGGTACTGAAAATCGACTCTCTGAACGTCGTGACGAGTGGCGAGACGACCGTCGCAGGCTCGAGCCGTCCAACAGCCGTCCACTGAAACAAGTCTCTGTTTGCATACGACGGACAGAGGACGGACATCGCAGGCGCGATGGCCGTCCGGATACGCAAGCCCATTCTGGTCTGATTCTTTACACGTTTTAAGAATTAAGGGACGTTTTTGACTAGTTTCCTGGGCTTTAGGTGTCAAGTTAGAGTTAATGTTAATAATCTAATACTTGGGGGTTAAAAGAAGGTACTTAAGTTAATTAGTGGGGTTTATTGCATCTTTCATTCTTACTTAGATACTAATAAGGGTAAAAGACAGAGGGTTTGAATAAGAAAAAATAGAAAGAACAAAGACAGAAAGAAAAGAGAGGAGACGATTAGAGAGAGAGAGGAACGAAGAGGAACACAAGCATTGAGGAATTTGCTTCTTGATACGTTCTTCGGTGGAGGTAGGTTTGGGTTTACACGTATTCGATAAACTCTTAATACGAAGGTAGGTTTTGAGTATTATATTAAGTCTTCTATATGCTTAATTGCGTGTATGCATGATGTGATCTTAATATAGATACATGATGTGATAAATAGGCATGATAAAGCTATTGAATCTTAAATCTTGAAGAAACCTAATCTACTTTGTTAATGACTATGCCTTTGGTATAAAAGAAGGCTTAATGACAAAGAGTGAGATTAGGGATCGGGGTGCCATGTTCCGTTACCCAGGATAGAATATGAGGCTCGGAGTGTCACGTTCCGACACCAAGGATAGAATATGATGATCGGAGTGTCACGTTCCGACACAGGATAGTATCTGGATCGGGTGCCACGTTCCTGTACCAGGATAGAAATGAAGGATCGGATGTCACGTTCCTACACCAGGATAGTCTATGGATCGGGTGCACATTCCGTACCATGATAGAATATGAGGATCGGAGTGTAAACGTTCCGACACAAGGGATCGAATATGAGTATCGTAGTGTCACGGTTCGACATCCAAAAAAGGATAAATGAGGACGGCAGTGTCACGTACCGACACGATAGTACATACATAATGAATCTTGAAAGATACTAATATACTCAATCTAAAGAACATGTCTCCCAACGAGTATGATGAGGAGGCGTGCCTCATTGATGTTCGTGGTTGTTGTAACCAGGATTATGGTAATGTAAATGCTGTCATGCTAAGGATATTAGTTGATTTTATGATGTTCCTTTAGATATAACTGTTTTCTTTCTATTTTGAGTTGCCGTGATACCTACTCAGTACGTGTGGTTGTACTGACCCCCCTACTTTGTATGTTTCCCTTTTGTTTTAATTTGTTGGAATGCAGCAACGTGCCGTCATCTTCTACTCAACCGTAGTTCAAGCCTTCTTCGTCACACCGGATCTTCAGGGTGATCTAATGCGTCTAGCTTGGACTGGATCTCCTTCCTCTGTCTGGATTCCTTGAATCTTCGGCATAGACTAGCTTTTTATTGTTTAGCTTCTTAGAATACTCGTAGGTTTAGTAATTGATCATAGATGTTTCTTGTGTGATGACTTCCAGTTTTGGGGAATTATAGAAGTTGAATTTAGAAGAAGTTATTGAATTGTCTTTATTTATGAGTTTAAAGTCTTCCGCATTGCTTATGTTGATATTAATTGAAATTATAAGTTTAAGATGGTTGGTTCGCTCACATAGAGGGTACATTGGGTGCCGTCGCGCTCGCGCTCGGTTTTGGGTCGTGACCAACTTTTGTATCATAGCATTAGGTTCCATTGGTCTCATCAACACAGAACAGGTCTAGTAGAGTCTTAAGGAACGGTAGGAGAGGGGGACGCCTTTACTTTTTCCTATGAGAGGCTATAAGACTTTAGGAAACTTTCACTCTTCATTCCTTCCTTTCGTGCTACTACTTGGTCCAATGGTATCTGCGGCGATACCGAATGTGGTATCTGACCATCTTCACTCATTTCGCAGATGGTTAGAACTAGAGCAACGCGCCGCAACAACCATCATCAACACGAAAGACAAGAAAGACTTGAGCCCGCCACTGGGGCCTGTAGCTCGGGGGAAGAGCAACGGCAAGAGGTCGTGGGAGAGTCGTGGGAAGGAGAGTCCTCTAAGGAAGAGGACCAGCACCTAGCCCCTCTGATACTAGGGCGGGGACCCTCCCCCGACCGAGGAGGTGATAAGAAGGTGAGAAGGGGAGAATGACCAAGGGCAGAATGAGGAAATGCCACCCAACCTACCCCAGAGATGATCACAGTACTTGCTTCTCTTAGTGGGTTTCCGATCAGGGTCAGGCACCTCCAGTGGTTTCTTACAAAAGAACAACAACCAACACCTCCGGTTTCAGAGGTACGTACATGCGGCTGACTATGGATTCCCCCCGCATGGATGCATCCATTGGAATAGCACATTTCCTCCACTCCTGACTACTCTGGGCCTATTTATAAAACTGATCAGCATGAACTTTTCCAGTAAGTTCTTGAAATTGAAAACCTCCATTCTTTAAGGGCACAGAATCAGAGGATGCCTACGATTTTCTGGTTGATTGTCATGAGATACGACACAGATGGGTATTAGTAAAAAAACGGTTTGGCGTTGAGTTCGTGAGCTATCAGTTTCAAGGGAACGCCAAAACGGTGGTGGCGGTCACCTGTTGAGTGTCAACCAACAGAGGCACCACCTATGACTTGGACATTCTCTACCCTTTTTATGGCAGAGTATTCCCAAGGACTTTGAGATATAGAAAGGGACTAGTTCTTTATCTAGAGCAGGTAGATGACAGTTAACGCGTATGAGCTAAATTTCGTTCACTTCCATATAAGCCACCCAACTTGTTTCCCAGTCCACAAGAACGATTCGGCCGTTGTTGAAGGGGTTGAGGTCAGAGTTGCGGATTTCAGCCTACAAGGTAGCGGCTACTGCAACATCCTTCCAAGAGTGGTAGACTTTGTATAGAGGTGGAAGGAGGAAGCCAACGACTTCACGCACGACATCGCTCGAAAAGGTTTCGAAGGGGATGCGAGTTTAAATGGTTCTCACGCTAGAGGACAGAGCTCCGGAGTTACTCAATCGACCAATTCAGTCTTCACACTACAGACTGTAGTTTGGGGTCCCCCTCATAACGGTCGACATACTCACTACTAACTTCCGAGGTACCTATCAGAAACCCCCAGAGTGTTATGGATGTGGGGAGGTGGACACATCACAAGAAGGATGTCCAAACCAAGTTACAACCCCACTAGGTCGGTAGAGGTAAGTGGTATGGTAGAGGCCGCTTTTCCTGGAGGCTGGGTGGTCGAGGTAAATGGTTGTCACACAACGGCAATAGGTGAATGGGCCAAAATGGACCACTACTACGCCAGACATGGTAGGCGGCAATGGACGACAAACGATAGGGCGCCCATTGTTTACGTGCTTTCCTGGGAGCTAATCGAGAGGCCGTCTGATGCTGTTATCACAAGGTATCTTTTGTTTGTGATTGCATTGCATCTGTATTATTTTACCCTGGCTCCACGTTTTCATATGTATCTTCATCATTGCTAATGGTCTAAAATTGCATTGTGAATTACCTTGACTGCCTATTCGTGTTTCTACACCGGTGTGTGAGTCGGTTGGTAGTTGAAAAGGTAAACATGGTTCTGTTTGGTGAACGTTGTGGGAGCAAATCCTTATGTAGATTTGTGTTATTTTAAGAAATGGTGACTTGATGTAATTCTTGGTAGACCTTGGCTTTCTCCAAATTTTGCGATCTTGGATTGTAATGCAAAACTGTGACATTGCCAAGCCTGGACAGATCCGTTAGTGTGGGAGGGTGACTACACTTCCAATCCGTGCGTATCATCTCATTTCTTCGTGCTAAGAAAATGGTGTAGTAAAGGGTGTTTAGCTTTCATTGCCCATCTCAAGGATGACACTACCCAGTACCCTCGATTGAGTCGGTTTCGGTAGTCCGTGAGTTTCTTGATGTATTTCCCTGCAATCTTCCGGGTATCCCACCCAGATAGGATATCGAACTTCTTATTGATCTCGACAGGTCGCGGCCCCCTTTCTATACCCCTTATAGAATGGCTGCCCCGGCGGAGTTAAGAGAGTTAAAAAGCCAAAACTCCAAGAGTTTTGAGCAAAGCTTCATTAGACCAATGCATCTCCTTGGGGTGGCTCCGGTTTTGTTTTGTGGAAGAAGAAGGATGGGGAGTTTTCGGATGTGCCATATAACTACGACATTGAACAAGGTAACTATTAAGACAAGTATCCTCTTCCTCTCATTGATGACTTATTTCGAGTCAATTACAAGGTGCTTGTGTCTTCTCTAGATTACTTGAGATCCGGTTTTCATCATTGAAAATCGGGCACGGATGTTGGCCTAAAGACTTCTTTTTTTTCTCACGAGGTATGGACATTAACGAATTTGGTGGTGATGTCTTTTGGTCTACGAACGCCCCTCTGTGCGTTCCTGAGCTTGTTAACGGGATATTTAGGCCGTATTTGGACCTCTTTGTGATCGTATTTTATAGATGATATACTGGTATATCTAAAAGTAAGAGGAACATGAGGAGCATTTTGAGGGTTTTGTTGGAAATGTTTTGAGAGAAAAAGCTTTTACGCCAAGTCTCTAAGTGTAGTTTTGGCTAGATACGCAGTGTCCTTCGTGGGGAGATGTGGTTTTCGAAGGATGGGGTGGATGGAGATCCTTCCTAAGATTGAGACAGTGAATCTTGGGTAAGCCCACTAATGTGTCGAGGAAATACTGAGTTTTTTGTTTGGTTATCTAGCTACTACCGGTCCGCTTTGTCAAAGGATTCTCTTCTATGCTTCCCACTGACGAACTTGACTAGCAAAATGTTCCATTTTTATGGTTCGGATGATGCGAGGAAAGCTTTCAGAAGCTCAAGACTCTGTTGACTACGTACTGCAAGCCAATTCTCACCTTGCCAGTGGAAGGTTAAGAATTTCATTATCTATGTGATGCATCCTATTCGGGTTTTGGTGCGGGGCTATGAAGAGAAAATGTGGATTGCTTATGCTTCAAGACAATTAAGGTGCATGAACGTAACTATCCGACCCATGATTTAGAGTTGGCTGCAGTGGTGTTTTGCATTAAAGCAATGGAGACCTATATATTGGGTTTAAGTGTGAGGTCTATACGGCTCATCGTATTCTACAGTATGTCTTCACTCAGAGAGATTTGAATTTGATACCAGAGGAGATGGATGGAATCTACTGAAGGACTAACGACTCACTATTTTTGTATCATCCAGGGAAGCGAATGTTTGTGCGGATGCTTAAGTATAAAGGCGGGAAGCATGGGAATTCTAGCTCACTTGCAGCTTCTAGACGGCCCTTCGCTAGGGAGGGTTCAGATTCGGCTAACGACCTTAGAGATTGAGTAAATTAAGAAGGGGATTTTATCTTGTGTGGAGGCAAGATCTTCTTTTCTTGACATATCAAGGGAAAGCAGTTGTTACGAGATAACTAGCCGAATCCGAGATAAAGTGTTGCAGGTAGAGGCTAAGAAGCGAAAGTCGATGAAGAAGTGTTTGAGGATTAAGGGAGGTATTGTGTACCTCCTGTCGATAGTTGAATCAACCCTATTCGACAGAGGCTCATAGTTCAAGGTATTCGATACAATTCCGGGCGCAACCAAGATGTAACCGTGACCTAAGCAACACTTGTTGGTGATAAGAATGAAGCGTATATTTTGGATTTTATTGCCAATGTCCAAAATTGTCATCAAGTAAAGTATGAACACCAGAGGCCCGGAGGAACACGTCAGAGAATGCCGCATTCGGAATGGAGAAATGGGAGTAATCGCAATGCCTCGTGGTTTGGTCTTCAAAGACATTGGGCAGTATGACTCTTTTTGGTGATTGTTGATAGGTTAACTAAGTCTGCTCATTTCACTTCCGTTAAGGTGACTTACATGCAGAGAAGTAGCCAAACTTACATCGCAGAATTTGTTCGATTGCATGGAGTTCCACTATCCTCATATCCATATAGAGGTATAACGCAGTTTAACTTTATTCTAAGTTTTGGAAAACATTGCATGCACATTGGGTACTAGGTTTGGACCTTAGTCCCCCCGGCTTCATCCTCAGACCGACTGCATCTGAGCGAACGATCAAATGTTCTTTGATGATATGCTTCGTGATTGTTATATAATTCGGTGGCCATTGGGAAGCTTCGTACCCTTTAGCGGAGTTTTTCATACAATAATAGCTCTCACTCAAGCATTGTATGCGCATTTAAGCATTGTAGGGTAGAGATGTAGGTCTCGCCATTGGTTGGTTTGGAATGCATTCGAGGTTAGACATGGGGGGTACTGATCTTTTGAGGGATTCGATAGAAAAGTGAAATTATTCAAGAAAAGCTTCTAGCGCGCAAAATATACAAAAGGAATATTCAGATCGAAAGGTTAGAGACTTAGAGTTCCTGGAGTTGAACAAGTCTTGTTGAAAGTTTCACCAATGAAAGGGTGATGCGATTTGGTAAAGAGGCAATCTAAGCCCAAGTACATTGGTCCCGTTGAAGTACTTCATGAGTAGGGAGGTGGCTTATGAGTTTACCTGCCTCCAGGGCTGTCCGATTGCAGCCGGTATTCCTGTTGTCCAGTGAAAGAATACCATGGGGAGGGAGACTACATTAATTCGTTGGGATTCAGTTTTTGCTTGAATGAGAATTGTCTTATGAGGAGGAGCTGTTGCCCATTTTAGATGACAGCAAACTTCCCGTTGAGTTCAGAGGATATGTGCATCTAATCAAAGTTCAAATTGGAAGTAATCGACCCTGTGAAGAAGCCACTTGGGAGAAGAAGCAGATATGCGCGAAAGATACCCACAATCTGTTTACAGATCATGTATTCCTTTTCGGCCCTTGTTTTTCCTTCTGTGATCGTTCGGGGAGAATCGATGGTAATTTGGTATCTATTGTAAACGACCTGTTTGGCGTTTTGAGCAACAGATTTTTATATCGGAAAACTGGCAAAAGAGGGTGACGGAGGCCACGACGGACCGTCAAGGGCAGACGGACCGTCGTGGAGGGTGCTTCAAAACCACTAGAAAATCTGAAATGGGTACTGAAAATCGACTCTCGGGAAAACCGTTCCCGTGAACTGGATTGGCATGACGGACCGTCGCAGGCTCGACGGCCCGTCACAGCCATCCACTTAAACAAGCTCTGTTGCATACGACGACACAGGACGACCGTCGGCAGGCGCGACGGCCCGTCACGGACTACGCAATCCCAGTTCGGGTCGATTTCTTTTATTAACACTTTAAGGGACGTTTTTGACTATTCCTGCTTTAGTTATAAGTTCAGGTTTAATGTTAATTAAGTCTAATTACGTGGGGGTTAAAAGAGGTAACCTAATTAATTATTGGATTATTGTTGCCATCTTTCATTCTTAATTATATACTAATTATGGTAAAAGAAAGAGGGTTTGATAATAAAAATAGAAAGAACAAAGGACAAAGAAAAAGAAGAGGTAGAACAGTATGAGGAGAGGGAACTAGAGGACAACAAGAATTGAGGAATTTGCTTGCTTGATCACGATTCGGCGGTGGAGGGGTAGTATGGTTTTTACAACTATTCGTATTATACTCTAATAGCGAATGATATGTTGTTGAGTAGTATTATTAGTCTTTCTATATGCTTAAATTGCGTTATCATGATGTGATCTTATATGATATACATGATTTGTGATAAAATAGCATGATAAAGCTATTGAATCTTAAATCTTGAAGAAACCCTAATCTACTTTGTTAATACGATTGCCTTGGTATAACAGAAGGCTTAATGAACTAAGTAGTTGAGATTAGGGGATGGGTTCCATGTTCCGGTACAGATAAGAATAATGAGGATCGGAGTGGCCCGTTCCTACACCAGGATAGAATATGAGGATCTGAGTGTCACGTTCCGACACCAGGATAGTATATGGATCGGGTGCCACTTCCCGGTACCAGGATGCATTGATGATCCGAGTGTCACGTTCCGACACCAGATATATATGGATCGGGTGCCACGTTCCCGGTACCAGGATTAGATAGAGGATCGAGTTTCACGTTCCACACCAGGATAAAATATGATGATCGGAGTGTCACTTTCCGACCCAGATAGAATGAGACGGATTTCACGTCCGACACGAGATTAAATAACATAATGAATCTTGAAAGATCTAATATACTCAATCTAAAGAACATTCCTCCCAAACGAGTATGATGAGGAGGCGTGAGTCCTCATTGATGTGCTTGTTGTTGTAACCAAGGATTAATTGTATTGGTAAAGGCGCATGCTAAGGATATTAGTTTTTTTAATTATGTATTGATATATACTGTTTTTCTATTTTGAGTTGGCCGTGATACCTACTCATTACTTGTGGTTGTACTGACCCCCTACTTTTATGTTTTCCTTTTTGTTTATTTGGTGGAGTGTGCAGCAACGTGCCGTCATCTTGCTCACATATGTTCAAGACAGTTCCTTCGTCACACGCGGATCTTCCGGTGACTAATGGCTTCTACTTGGACGGATCTCCTTCCTCATGTCTTTATGCTTTGAAGCTTCGGCAATAGACTAGCTTTTATTGTGTTTTAGCTTCTTAAATACTCTAGTTTAGTAATTTGATCATAGATGTTCTTGTGTGAATGACTTCCATATTTTGGGGATTAATAGAAGTTGAATTTTAGAAGTTATTGAATTGTCTTTTATTATGAGTTAAGTCTTCCGCATTGCTTTATGTTGAGATTAAAATTGAAATGATAGGTTTAGATTGGTTGGTTCGCTCACATAGGAGGGTAATGTGGGTGCCAGTCGCGGCTCGGTTTTTGGTCGTTACAACCGTAATTGTCACAATGTCTTCCAACCGAATGAGAAAAATATTATCTTAGTTGTTTCTAATGAATGTAAAGAGGCCCAACACATCATATGAAAATATCTTTGTACAATGATGGAAGATGTTACACTACAATTTAGGGAAGCTGTCAGAAAAAAAAAGCTTATTACATTCTAATACAACTTCCCGATTGTAATTCTGAAGCTATAGCTATCAATGCCTTATAGTTTAAGAAGACTATGTGCAACCTTATTAGTTTACTTAATCCTGATAACCAAATGATCTTTGGAAAAAAATTTGAAGACCTATTTTAGAGGATTTTAAAAAAATTGCAAATGTTATAAAAAAAGGAATATTCAACATCATTTTTAAATCATATCAATTAAGTTCTACTTCAATAGACATCACTTTAAAATGGTTCAAGATATATTTGGAAATGTTAGCTGTCTTCTTCTAGAAACAGCTAGGAGGCAAAAGAAATATATTTTAAAGAAATATAAAGTGCTAAGAGATATCTTCTACAAAGCCAATTAATGTTGAACAAAAAAGGTCATATAACATAATTCTTGAAAGAGTATATTTCGATAAATCAGGAGATTTTTTCATTGATGGTCCTGGTGGAACTGGAAAAACATTTCTTTATCGAGCTTTGTTGGCTCCTGTAAGAACAAAAGGATTCATAGCTTTGGCAACTACAAGTTCTGGTGTGGAAGGTTCAATACTTCCGGGAGGACGAACAACTCATTCATGTTTTTAAAATTCCTGTTAACATCGGGGCATTTCAACATGTATATAGTAAAAAAGTTTGTTTCACTCTAGTTCGAGAATTACAGCTAATGTTTGGATAAAGTCCATGGCCACAAACACGATTGAAGTTCTTGATACACTTCTAAAAGATCTTATGAATACAAAAGCATTGTTTGGTGGAAAAAAAGTAGTTTTTGGACGAGACTTTAGACAAACACTTCCTGTTGTTCGTAGTGGAAAAAAAGAAGACTCTATAAATCAAAGTTTATTATACTCTCATATTTGGAATCATCTCGAAAAATTGTGCTTATCTGAAAACATGCGTGCAAAAAAAAGATCCAGCATTTAGTGCTATTTAATGAGAATTGGAAATGGACAAGAAAAAACTAACAACTGCAAAAAAAATTGAAATTTCCAATAATTTTGTCATTCCTTTTATAGATGAAATAGAATCTTCAAATCTTTTATTCAATGTTACTAATCCTGATTTGCATACATTCTATTCTAATCCATCTTTTATGACGTGCCGTATTATTTTGTCAACAAAAAATGATTTTGTTGATGAAATAAATGACATGCTTATACATCGATTTCCCAATGATGCCACAATATACACAGCTATGATGAAACTATAGAACCAAATGATCAATGCCAATTTGAAGTTTTTTTGCATACCTTACATCCTGCTAACTTACCACCTGATAGACTAACTTTGAAAAAAAATTGTCCAGTTATTAGTGCTACTATTTGCATTGGCTATTTTAAAAATAAACATGTCTTTATTCCAAATATACCATTACTAGCATCACAAGATGATAAGCTTCTAGTTCCCTTCAAAAAATCAATTTTCTAAGGTTATGTTTGATATGACTATAAACAAGGTAAGGTCAAACATTAGATTTTTGTTGGAATATATTTGCGTGAACCGGTTTTGTCACACGGACAAACTTTATGTTGCTTTATCTCGAGCAAAATGTTCAGACAATGTAAAAATGTTAATACGTCCACAAACTGCACAGGACACGGATGGTCATTCTACATATAATGTAGTTTATGATGAAATCATTCAAAAAATATTCTGATGATACTTTTAAAAGCAACAAATGTAACAAGTAAACACACTTATGCTAGATGTTGTGAAATTTTGGATTCTTTTACCTCATTTGTTGTTAAAGCTAACTAGAAGTTACATCCTATCATATCAATTCAACATTTTTAAGTTTTAAATTTCACCTTTCAAATCAGTTTGTGCCTGTCAAATTTGAAATGGTTGATTTTGACTTACCTAAATGCTAACATTGCAGGAACAACTTTTCCTATAAGGGTACTATTTATATGTCCTTAGCTGAAGGAAATGATAGAAAAGACCTAACCTCTTAGGTTCAAACTTTCTTATTTCAATTATACAATGTCAAATAAATAATGATAGGTAAACAAAAATTTCCATCATTACGTTAACCATAGATGCTCTTAACTTTTTTCACTCAGTGATTTTTTCTTGCTTATCTTGTCTGATTGTTTGTTATTTAACGTTTCACATTACCACACTCACTTGTGTATATTACAATGACTTCTGTTTCGCGTTTTTATTCATAGAGTAACTTTTATTTTGCGTCTACTGTTTCACACCTCATTTTGAGGTTGAATCACTGTTGTATTTTTGACCTTTCACTGCTTCTTTTTTATGTTGTATTCTGAGCCACGGTTTGTTGTGTTTTTCCCTTTACTGCTGCTGATAACGAAGTTGTTTGCTATATTGTTCGCCACTTTTTAGACAATGGTTGCTATATGTTCCTTCTTCAGTCATTCAACATTTAACCTATATGTTTTGCTGACTTTATTTGGGCCTTTGTTATTCACTCTTTTGGATTATTTTTATTTAATGATGTTGTTAGTGTACTATATAAAACTTAAATAATCGGCGTTGTGAGGTTCTCCTTCTTCTCTTGCTTGTTCTGTGATTTTTCCTCATTTCAGTATGTTTGATGCTATTTTTTTACTTTGTCAAGTTTTTTAACATCTTTTTGACCTATGGAAAGGCACAGAGTATTATATGTTTTTCTCACTCATGTCTATGTGCTGGAGTCTATTTCTAGCATTTGCTGATTACATACACTTTACAGTTTACACTTCAAGTTTACATTTTACTTCAACATAGACCTCATTTTATCTTACGTTTCAGGCTTATGATTTTGGTAGCTGATTCCTTTATAAGTTATAACTAAGATTTAAAATTGTTTAAGTTAAATATTTGTGTAACCCGTTTATAAATATTAGTCTTGAACTAAACATGTATGTTTGTACTTTTTTCTCCCTTTCCGCCTTTTTTCATTAAAGTCCACACTGTATTTATGCTTTACGCTTAAACCCCCACTGACTTTAAAGGTTTTTTGTAATTTTTGCTTTCATAACACTGCTTTCCCCTTAACTGTCATGTTCATAATTGATTGTGTAGTTTTCCTGCAAAAAGAAATCATGGCTTGATGCAAGGTTGAAACATGACAAATATGACTACATTAGCGTAACTAAATAATGTTGAATACTCTATCATTTTTCTATAATTCGTGATTAACAAAAGTATGTAATGTGAAAACTCGCAAGGTTTTTACTATGTTCAAGGTTCTACTGATACACAAGTGAATATCAGGTTGAAAGGATTGTTCACTTTAAAGAATATTTACAATAATGCATTCAAAAAGATTGATGGCATAAAGTCATTGTTATATTGAAAATACACTCTGTTTTGTGAACTTTTATATATCTCAAGCGAAACTACTAAGTTCTGTCTACAAACACTGCATCTTCTAATTGTACCAAAGGTAGTACAAATTGTACAGTAAATTTTGAACTTTTTCATTAATCATTTTTTTTCTAGTTAACAGCTTTTGTACCATAATCTCAGAGTTTCTCTATTGATTTCTCTATCCTCCTTGCTAAGCTTGGTCTTTTTCTCAATTCTTTTTTCTAATGACTTTGGATCCTTGATGCACATAGTGCATCCTTAAATTTCATTTTTCTCAGTAGTTTTGGTGCACATAGTTATGGTATTTCTACATATTTTAGGGTTAAAACTTAAAAGGTGAAAAAGAGGAAATAGTTGAACTTGCAGGTGAAGTTTGACTTATTTTTCGGGACATAACAATGGAGTTGAGTCCAAGTTTGCCAGTGTTGATCTGACTCTAGGGAGATTATAGTGGAGGGTAGAGTTAGAGATGGAATCCATCATTTTATGGATATTCAAATGTTCTCTTAATTGATTAGTCTACTCATGCATCATCTTTTTCTCATTATTTTGTAGTATCAACTATCAACTTCTTAAATACTAAATTTTTTGGCCAATATGATATTTTTGGGGCAGATATGAGATGTGTCATGTGTTTGACAAAATTCCCAATGAAGCAATACTTATGTTTATGAAATTGATTAGTTTCAACACTGTGTCTTTGGCAGATGTTACGAAGTTTTGAATTTAAATCTACTAAGGTGAGTAGATAATTTATCCTCTTGTATATCTTTTCAATTTATAGTTTTTCCAATAAAATTGCTAAATTCTTACAACTCTCAGGTGATTCGTTCAGCAAGAATTTGAGTTGTCGAATTTTTTGATGTTACCATGAAATTACCAATTATATTAAAAGGTTGAAAACTCAGTGAAAGCTTTCATTGTTGATATTTTTGTTGTTTTACTAACTTTTCAAAAAAAAATCAGCTGCTAATATAGTAATTTGAGGGATATATCTCTAGGAATAAAAGATGTCTTATTAAGTGTGACTATATCTGTTAGCACTTGATATCCTCTGAAGTTGTGACCATAAATGGCTTGTTTAAAGTGATAAAAATTTTACTGTTTGGGGGGGGCTAGTGTTTGTGTCTTGGGACTTCCATGTTGGATGTCTGAAGTTCCAAAGCTATTGAGAGCTATTGCATAGGAGCAGGATTTTACCTTGTGCTCACTCAAAAGGTAGCGTCTGCGGGTTTCCCTTTTTCATCAAAAAGAAAATTGTCATCAAAAAGAAAAAGTGGTAAAATTTGTATGCTTCTTCCCATATTAATAATATTAGGAACAAATTGATGGCTGATGGTTGGGTATCTTCAGCACTGGAGATTTGTTAAGTATTGATACAGGAATGACGAGGACAGGGGAAAGGGTTCTGGACTAGGAATAATTCATATGCTAATTATTTTATTTGGAAATTAGTTGCTTTATTAGATTTCATCCCTCATATTAAGTATTTATGTTATTTTTCATATTAACGGAGATGGGGTTGTCTTTCACTGAACTCTTTAGTCGCCTCTTTGCAAAGAAAGAAATGTGAATTCTTATGGTTGGTCTCGATGCTGCTGGTAAAACCACAATTCTGTACAAGCTCAAGTTAGGAAAAATTGTTACCACTATCCCAACCATTGGTATGCTTCATTCTGTGGAATCTGTTTTAGTTTTCTTTTACTTTTATTTTTTTACCTATTTTGATTCATGATGTTGCATGTTTAGAAATTTAACTCATCTTGGGGTATGCTACTTGGAAGTAAGCTTATATTGATCTGTATAGCTAAAAGGAATGTGTTGTGTCTATCCATTGATTACTATTACTTGATAGGTCTACTTCCAAAGATTGGCTTACTCTACAAAAATTATTAGACATTATTTGCATTTACATGTGATAATATGGGATATATTGTATTCTCTGAGAATGGGGATGATATGTTGGGGAATCAAACAATTTTCGCAGATTGCTATTATGGCCTGAAATTATGAATCTTAATGAAATGCTTATCATGGGTGTTCTTAGGAGAGATTTCTTGATCATTCCATGTAATTTGAACCATTTTCTATTTCAATGATAGGCTTCAATGTGGAGACTGTTGAATACAAAAACATCAGTTTTACTGTGTAGGATGTTGGTGGTCAGGACAAGGTACGAGTAGTTCTTATAGCCTGATTAACTGCTTGTATCTTATATTACTTGGGGTCTTGCAGTACTTTAGTTCTTCATGACCCAAATTTTTGGTAACATTTTATCAACTCTGAAGAAGCTTTTTAGCACGCGAAACCTTTATGTCACTCCCTCCCTCTATTGAAAATTTATGTTGGTTGCATGATTTTCTTGGAAGACTTTTTCATCTGAAACAGAATTCAAAATTATTCATTTATTCATTATGTAAACTATTTGTTTTACTAGAAATAAAAGATGTCTTTTTAAATGTAACTAAATCTGTTAACACAATATTACAGGAAAAGAAACACAAACAAAATTCCAATGGACAACTAATTTAGCAACTCCTTCTGCCAACACCCAAATTTGAGTCTCAATTTCTGTGTCCTGCAGTTTTATCTAAGAAAGACTACGTCGGTGTTTGGATTGACTTATTTCTTTGTGACTTCTGACTTGAAGTTGTTTTTTAGTTTAGAAAGTGTTCATAAACATAAAACCATTTAAAAGCAGTTTTTGAAAGCCGAAAAGGTGCCAAAACTAGTGCCACATGCCGACTTTCTTTCAAAAACCTTGACTAATAGAATTGTGAAATCAAGATAGACTGAAAAAAGGGCTAAGATAGAAGCTTAAGACGTTATATCTCTCTGTGAACGTCTCCTCATGTTTTTTGTTCATTTTGGATGCCTTATTGTAGTATTCTTCATGACGATTTAAGGTAAATTTACACATTCCTCAATCTACCTAATATTAGCTATTTTCTCTTCAAGGCTTATTATATTCATCAAGTCCTTGATTCTAATATTCAAAGAGATGTTTTAGGTCCTTCTACTTCCTGTACTATGCTTCAACATAAAAACACAAGACCAAAAAATCCAGCATTGTTGATGCAAGTTCGTCCATTATTATTTTGTCGTGAGAGCTTTATACTATGAGTAGGTTCCTTCTCTTTGTGCTTTACTGCTTTTATATATTTTTGTATAAGAGTTTGAAATGTTTATTTAAAATTTAAAAATTGGATGAACTGTGAAGAGCGAAATTCTCCTCCCATATCACTACGAAACAATGAAAAAATTAATATATGAACAGGATTCCCCCACCCCCTTCTCCTACTGTTTATGAAAATTATAGGGAATCAAATGTTTAATGGAGTAACATGAACCATGAGATTCTGTAGCAAATTCTAATTTATTCAAGTTGTTGTTATAGTCTCTCATTTTAACAATTGTCAAGATTCCTTCATAGGATTATTTGGTTTAATATAATTTTAATATTTGAATGTATTAATTCCTTATTATCCAGTTCTATATACATTTGTATATTAACATGATTATGTTAATTTATTAGGATATTAATTTAAATCCTTTATAATTTCTCCTTTTCTCTTTGTTGACAATAGTAAGATCAAAATTTGTTTGAAAAAAATAGTGTTCCGTCTCCACTTCTTCATTTCTATAATCTTTTCATCTGTTCTCACTATAACACAACTCTAACGTTGAGCTCTGTTCTATTCATTGTTGAAAACTTGGGTCTCATTACTAAATGTCGATGATTTTATTTGATTTATGCAGGACTCTGTATTTTTTGAATATAACTTGATGATGTTACATTTTTTGTTTGCCCATACTCAGAGTAGGTAACTACAGACCGTTTACACTCAGCAACGATGCGACTTAGTCTTGAAGTTTTAAATTCATTCATAGCCACAATAGTGCTCATCATTTGATAATTCATGTCTTAACAGATGAAACATGTCAGATTACATTAATTTAGATGTCGTTGGCCTCTTCAAATGTGTATGTGCCACAATTCAAACTTCCAACATCTAACTTTTTAAAATGTTGTGATCTTTACTTCTTCATTAAGGTTGGGACTTGGGTCTAGAATGAATATATTCGTTCAAGAATTGTGTTCATTGTTACTGCTCTATGTCATAGAGCATATTTTGTCGAACATTTCTTGATATGTAATTTATATATTTGTATGTTTTGATCATGGTTGAACTTATGCGTTATGTATATATAAAAACCCTTATAAGGCATCTATTGCACAAATAGACCTAAAATAAGTGTACTTTCAAACATGAAATGTTTGGTTCTGCATATCATGATGCAAGAGGGAATTATCATGGTTGTTTTGATGACACAAATAAGCTCATCCTCTTTCCCACATGTTTTGCCATGCTACTCGGTTTAAAAATTCGCGGTCAGTTAGTTTCCAGGGAATTTGCATGCCATTTACTTAAATGAATAAAAAATTGTTTTTACTATTCTCTTGCTTGCTTTTTTGCTTCGACAATTACACCTCATAATGTTGAAGAATGCAGTGACAACTTCAGACGAACATTGGACAAATTGTAACATGTCAATCACCAATTATATCTGACCTGGTTCACTAGCAAATTGCCCGGTCCTCCCTAATTAATGAATAAGTTTTACTAATTTTGTTATGTCCAAGTAAGAAGATATATATTATCTCTAGTAGTAATTTATTGGTTTTTACAAAGATGAAAGCTTTAGTATACACATACCAATTGTAACATTAAACTTTGACAGGAGTTTAAAACTTCACGAGCATTTTGTTACCTCAAAAATAATATATTGCTTTTCAGTTTATTTTTATAGTTATATATTGTATATTAGCTTATACAAATATCTAAAATAAAATAATCAACTTTTACAGTTATCCATTTTATAGAGAATTAAAAGCCATTTTCTAGAATTTTATTTGTTGAAAAAAGATAGAGTGAGATGTACCACCTCATACGGTAGATTCACAAGTGAGAGAAATTCTTTAACCAGTTACAAGTCACCTGTTGAAGTTATTGTAAATCTGCACATGCCCTCTAAAAACCGTTTTCAACAATGACAAGATATTCCAAAAACATCTTAAATTCTCACAAAACACAAACAAGCCCCAATCATCGCCAAAAAAGCCTAAGAAGAACTTCAAGAACTCAGAGAAATCCTCCAGATAAATATACAATACAGATACTTGAACAAAGATAAGTGATTTCCCCCACTTTTATTTTCTACTCCATATTTACGAAATCTCAATTCCTTCTGTGCTCTTCCTCAATCAATTCATTTAATAATACAAAAAAACAAATCTCATCCACAAACACAAATGACAGAATTTCCAAATTTATATATATAATAAAATTATGGAGCTCAAAAAGAAACTTGGAGAAAAGGCTATTCAAATTCTACTGTCAAATGTAATAACTTCTTTTTTTAGCATACATCATTAATAGTTTAACATCAATGCACTAATTTTTCTCTTTTTTGGCAGAATCTCTTGGCTGCCAAATCAATCACATTTAAAGAGACACCTGTCCTTTATATAGTATACATTTTCTTCTTTGATGGTATGATATAGCTATAAATATATATCTATATATATATATATAATTATGATATATATCTATATTACATTATTACTCATTTTCATTACCATAAATCAACAACTTTATCAGCCTTTCCATTGAAGAAAAAAACTATTGCTCCCTTTGTCAGGTATTTTTTCCCCTTTTCATGTTTTCCCTCTTCCCATTTTCAATTTTTCTTGCAGATTTTAGTTGTCACCAAAGGAGAAAATCAATATGGGACAAAATTAAATTTGTTATTTTCAATTAAAATTTCAATGTTATTACTTGCAGACAGATTTGAGGATATTATATTTTTTAATGTTTCACTTAGAGATAATTATGTTGTTGAATGTTCTGAATTTCATTACAAATATTCCTATAGTATTTTCATTACATTTTCTGACTTTTAGTATGTGGAGGACAATTATATTCTTGCATGTTCTTCCTAAATTAATTGTTCATGCTCATGCAACCACATAAAAAAAAGGACTTTCACTCAATAAGTTTCTATCTTGCAGATACTACTTCTTGGTCAAATGTTTCTAACAAACATGTTACTAAGATTGAACATCGATGAAATAGCATTAGTAACACGAGATTGGATTTGCAAAGTTCAAATTGTGGAAATCGGACGCTAGAGAGAAAGCCCTGAGAAGAAAGGTAGTTTCCAAAAATGTGATTTTGGAAATGCATTGAAGCCCTCCTACATTTATCTCATGATAAGTCTCCTTCTCTATCTTACTCTCCTTTTACATTTTTCTCTTCGTCGTTTTATTGCCTTAGATAAGGGCAGTACTTGTTGAGCCGATAATTGCCAGTAAGAAGAAATGCTTAAACTCATGAATACCTATCTCATCTCTACCGCAAGAGTCAAAGTCTCCCAAAGTTTATACGAAAAGCCGATACATAAATTTTACTGTGTTCTTCACAAAGAACCCGTAATTGAACATATCACACCATCTAATGGAATTGAGAAACCACTTCCACCACCAATCAAGCTTAATAGCACAACCTTTGACCGCATTCCTCACATGATGATTGATTCTGCTGTTGAAATAGGTATATCCATACTAATATCTTCAAGAACACAAAAATATACTTGCTTATTGATAGACACACTTACAACATTCCGTTATATATTATATACGCAGATATACTGGCAATCGTTCTTCGTTGTGGTCCTCAAAAATACGTAGGAGAAATTACCATTTGTGACAATCAGTAAGCACAACATTTTCCCTTGTATTTCCCATTTAATTAAAATATTTTGAATAAGTAAACACTTTTAGTGTTTGTTTAATCGTTCCATCACTTATCATCTGGTCGTTATCATGGTACTTAGTCCTTCTTTCCTCAGGACTTTCGTCAGGAAAAATCAAGTTTCTCTCCTCTGATGGATGTTCGGAGAATATAAGGTATGGGTTGGGCGTAATGGGAGGGTAGGTGTGATAGGTGCGGGAAAATTGCAAAAGGGAGGAGACGGAGCCTTTATTGTAATCCTTGGCAGGTACCATAGCATCTTCTACTTTTCAAGGTACAGAATGGTGGGGGCTTATTGGAAATTGATTTTTTTCAGCAACCGGGGGTACCGAGTTAGAAATAAAAAAATGTATGCAGGCTCTTTGTGGGGTGGCGTTCGTACAGAGTTGTCACTACAGAGTAGGAAAAGTTCAAGAAACACATACGCTGGGCGTTCGGCGAAGGACCCACACAGTAAACTCATCAAAAGTGCGGGGGGATGGGGCTGGACCACAGTAGCGCGCGGCACTATTATTAGCTTAAATTGTGCATTTAAAGAATCCCTGACATACTAAGATTTGTACCAATAGGGCAAAAAAACAATCAAATGTTGTTAAGTCGTGCTCACCAAACATCAACACTCCCCCCCCAGAATCGACCCAGCGGGGGTGGGATTGACGCCGGCCGGACCAACAAGGGGTAGGCGTCGGGGTACGAGCTGTGACGAGAAAGTGTGTACGGTGCGGCACCAGCGGCGGTAAGGCAGACGGCAGGTGGAGCAGGAAAGAGAGGCAAGTCATGAATAAAAAACAAAGGGAGGGAAGGCAGAGAACGGAAAACGTTGAGGAGATGAGAGGGGCCAACAGATGGGAACAACAGCCTTCGCAGGGGCGCAGAAGGAAAATGTCCGGTGAGTCAGATGAAGCAAAGGTTGTAAGGGTTGACTAGTCGAAGTAGTGCGTAAGCAGGGATGTAAACAAAAGAAGGCGAACGGGCAAAGAAGAAAGGGTGAGTTGCAGGGTGGTCCAAAATGCAGATCGAAACAAATTACGGCCTCGGGACTAGGGCTAGCTCCTTCTCCGGTCAGTTGTGTGGGGCAGTGAGGTATGCGAACTGGAAGAATACATGCTATGGTTAGTGAGGGATAGAGCGCGAGATGTAGTGTGGTGAATGGGGGATTGACCGTCCGGGGTTGTGTGGGGATGTCGTGGAAAAGGTAATGAACACGAAGGTTGTGTTCAGTCCGGGTCAACAGTGACGTGAAGAAGCTCTGCAGGATTGGGTGGTATAGTGAGGGTGATCAAGGCGGGGGAGCTGAGTGGGGTTCCAGGGAGAATTATGGTGCTCGGTGTTGTTGGTAGCCGAGGATCATTTGGGTAACATAAAATACGACTGTTATACAAATTAGAGATTTATATTAGTTTTTCTTAGTAATGTCATATGTTTTTACTTAAGATAGCCCGCATTTAGTAAAATTATAATGGCTGGGGAAATAAGAATAGACCGAGACATAAAGCATTCATTATACTTAACTATGGAATGCCCAAAAGAAAAACACGTTTTGTATAAGACCTGCTGTCTTTAACCACGAGGGTGTTGGGGGGGGGGGGACGCGGGGGGTTGGCGTGACAGGTACAATACATATCACCATAACGACAAACCTTATAAGTGGGTAATTGAATAGCGATGAATCAGAATTGGCCCGTGTTGGGGGATAATAGCCAGGTGAGAAAGCACCTTTAATGGGGGGCAAATCACATAGTCTGATTATGAAGAAATGTGAGCAACCTCACATTTGTAACTTATCATGAAGTTCGGTGTAGGGATCGGGGGGTCAAATTTGACTTTGTAGGCTGAGACGGGATACTGGCTGGACAGGTAGGAGTCACAACCTCTAATCTCTGTGAATGTGGGAAAAAACTACACTCCATTGAGTCATAGAGGGGCGGAATACAGATGGTGTGCTCATAGACTGGTGCTAAGATCTGGCGCTCTTTCGGGTGCCTACTTTCTATTGTCACAACATATATATAATCTAAATACGCCTTCGTCACTTTTACATTTATAGAGCAATCATTACGTCTAATCAGGTCCCATGAAAGTTGTCAAAAACTGATTCAAAGGCACCTAAGGACGTCATCTTGGTGGGTGGGCACGCGGGGAGAAATGACGAGCGAGGCAGTGTCAAGCAGTTGTACTCCCATTATTTCCTAAATGGAAAAGCAACAACTGCTCCGCCAAGCCTGTGGATAGAATTCAGAAAAGATAAAGCCTTTTTGGAGAGAAGTAAGATGGAGGTGACAAGAAACAACTACTGGCAGCTGGTTCTTCAATGCAACTCTAACTTTGAACCACCACACCAATAAAAAACTGTAAAAAGGTCCGTCTACTAGTGTGTTTACATTTATTATTAAAATCAAATATAAATCACACTGATTAACAACTCAAATGTCTAAGGTGATCAGTTTTGGGTGAGCTTGTGGGGACAAGTTGTTTTTGTAAAAATCTTGGGGGGCCTTTCTGCGTTACTAAACTTCTGCCGAATCAAACTAACCTGAAAAAGGAGTATTATATAGTGAGCATTGGATACGCTCATACCGGCTAATCTCAAAATAAGCGCAGTAGGGAAGAGAGGATCGTGGTCGGGGGTCAGTAAATAACGAACCTAACTAATGGATGTGATCCTGGAGCCTGGGTTCTGCCACGGAGAGGAAGAATGTGTGTAAGACAGAACTTACCAAGCTGAGGAGAGTGGATGACTTTGGTTTCAGTAATTACTTCCTTGGAAACAAAAATGATAAAAGGTGGGTTTCTAGTTCACAAAAATAAAATAAGAGGCTAGCGAAAGTGAAAGTGAGACCAACGGGGTAACGGGCTTCGGGAGGAAGGGGTCTTGTTGGAGGTTAAATCAATTACGGGGGGTCAAAGGAAGTAACTAGGGTTTTGAGGCTTGTCCGCCACGGTTCATAAGAGCTTGAGTCCATGGGTCTAACTACAAAAAATCTGTCGCTAGTATCGGGCATCCAAGAGGGAATAATTTATTATGTATTCGAAAATCCTTGGTCCAGCTCTATAAAATTCACTCCGCACCTGGGTCCCTACGTGTGTTTTTTGCTAGACTAACCCTTATATTTACCTCATATTAAGCATCGTTTTCGATATTGAATTAAGGTATTTCCACTCGTACCAATCATACTAGCCTATTAGGATAGTATAATTAAAACCATGGTGATAATCTTTCCGATTAGCTACCTCTTTGTCCGGTAAGTAAGCAGAAGGCGAGTTTCCTAACATTGTCCTCATCCGTTAAAAGACTTCTAAAGCGAAAGAATAATCAATACCTGCAAGACACTATTCGAGCCGTGTTATTTTTGTTAGGGTTTTCCTCATTACTTTTCGGCCGATGAGCCCACAACCCTAGTTATGGAGTTTAGTTACGCCATAGTCCATAATCACACCACATATTTAAATGTAGGGTTAGATAGAAGTCATGTACTTATTTCACAGTAGAAAGAGTAAAAATCTGACCGTTTTTCTTGATTATATCAACAAAATCACCATAATCAATTACAAAGTCTCAAATTTCAGAGTCCTCACAAAAGGTCTAAAAATAATCCATAATCTATACAATAATCAAGTGCCCAACAAAATAATCAGATTCTCAACCTCAAAAACAAGTTTTTTTTTTTCGAACTCATTTATAGAAAATAAAAACTAAATTAAACAAGACTCTTAGTTGCTGGCAAATTTTGTGAAAACGGGCTAGGTCGACGGACCCGCGATGATCACGTGGTCACGAACGGACCTGTCATGGGACTCCGTCGTCCCCTACTTCCTGCAATTCTTCTACTGCTTCTCCTCATTATCCTCGACGAAATATGACGGTATCATCACCCGGCAAAATGGTCCATCTAGGGTCTCCGTTCCAAAACACTTTGAACTCTGGAATTTTGGGTTCATGGACTACTTCTTGGAACTTCATGACGAACCCGCATGACGGACCGTCATGGCTACGACGGTCCCTTCATGCACTCCGTAACCCCACACTTGGTCAGGATTCCGCCCCATCTTCCTTCAGCGCTAGTAACTACGATGCCACCTAACGGACCATTACGGGCACGACGACCATCACAGCAAAGCTCCGTATGTGGACTTTTATGTTTTCTCGGCTCAAAAACCTCCTAATCCTCTTTTTAGACAGATTTCCTGCAAATAACAAGAAAACTTAAACCTAAAAATTAGCACAAAAAGGCTTTGACACAATAAACTTAAGGAAAGTATTAATAATACCTTGAAACCACGGTAGCAGTCAAACACCCTCACTGAATCGTTGTTTGTTGCTCAAGCGCCCACTATTGACTCAATACCAATCTTGTACAATATACCATGTTTTATCTATCCGCAAAATCATTTTGTATCAATCCCGATCATCTCATCATATTTTTTCAGGCTATCACCATTGAGGCTTGAATTATGTGGAATCAGACCATGACACAAACTCACCATGCCTTACCACCTTCCCTTCAATTTTCATCGAGGGGCTAATATTACCAGTATTGCAACTAGTGTCCTCACTTCTAAACAAAATCCTCATTTTTTCACACGACAATGATTTCAGTTTGAGTCTAAAGATCCCTTTCACACCGCCACTCTCAAACGAGATTCACACTCATTCATACATATTGCCATAAAGCTTGCCCTATTTTCACGCTTTACGTTTTGTTATTACAATTCTTCGGATCACGAATAGGACTTTTCTTATCTTGTAAACACTCAGCTCCGGGTTAGGTAGGGTATATTAGGATACTTTAAGTACTTATTGTCCTCCTTGACAGTATCGCGAAAACATACCATTTTCTATCATTTTATTTGCCAGTTTCTAATTTCTTTCACCTTCTATTCCCTTCTTTCTTCATTTGTTTAATGACTCCCATTCTTTTCTTTCCTGTAATCTCTTGTAATGTTTTATTTTTTTTACTTTTTTTTCTTTCCACTAATCTTGAGTCACTTTACGTTGTTTTTTCTCTCTCTTTGTTCGTTCACACCCCACTTTTCCATAGCATTCCTCATAATATCTACCCTCAACTCCATGTTTGTTCCCATGATTCAAAGTACACAATACCACAGTTGGTCAGGACTAAAAAGGTTTTGTTTACTGCATTAGCCAACCCTCAACTTATCCTTTTGGTAGAAAGCTGATGTCACATTTTCAAGATGGACCATGGCTCACACATTATTCCATAAAAATCAGTTAGGGTGAAAAGAAAGGATAGTTTAATCTCAATAATGTTGGATCAAAGAAGGAGTAAATTTCATTTGGTTTTGTTTTATTTAGGCAAACAATGGGCTTATATTGAATAATGGCCTACACATGAATCCTTTCTATTGTCTATTACAAGCTTACTTTTAGCCGACTAACCATCCCAAGGTCTAGCTCAGTACAAATAGTGGACTATCCCAATCTTCCGTACATTCACGTGGACATCTCTTATCTATTCTCTAGCTACCAGATTATCAGACAATTATTTCCAATTTAGTCTTATGGTCATGCGAGTGCTGTACCTCAGTGTCATGTTAGAGCCGCCGCCAATCTACAATCACTATCCTAGTCAGCCCATCAGTTTCTCTTTCCCTTTTAAATCAGATATCATTTTTAGTTAGAGCACATCAGGCTTTCAGAATTTAACTATGTACACATAGATATAGAATGACACTCAACAGAAAAAGTAATCAGTCTCTTGGGAAAAAAGAACACGAGGGCATAAACCCCCAAAAGAGGAAGTGAATTGAGCTACTAACTCGGACTTCCCTTTGCGACTCACGTTCCATTACAATACACCACCCCCACACATAAACACATCTTTGTCCCCAATGCATAAACAAATTGAAATCTAGATTGGTAGGTTGAACCAAACCTGGGCACAAAGCGCCGACGATTCATCAAGCTTGGTGGGTCCGGTTCCCCCGGAACCCACTACCTCGTAACCTGGGAAAAGCCCTCCAGTTGGTGTCTCAGCATCAACAACACTATCAGCAGTGCCTCCCGCTATCTCCCTCCACAGTTCTTAGCTAGACTACCCAAGCACCTACTCTCCTGCTCTCATCTAACGCGCCTCCTCCTCAGCAAGCGAGGCTCTCCTCGCAGCCTCCATCTCACGGCGCACCTTCTTCCGTGGTCAAGCTTCATCCTCCTATCGAACCCTACGCCTCTTGGAATGCTCTCGAGAGGGAGGTGGTGGAATCTCTAAAGTGGCGAATAGGGTCGCCATCACGGTGTCTTCAACAGGCTCTGCAGAAGGGGCCTCAGATTTAGGCACCCTAGAATTTAAGATCATATCAATATCTGGGAAGACTGTCGACCGCAGCCTGAAGGGTCGACACATCCACCGGAGGGGCTGTACGGGCTAGCACCTCCAATTCAAAAGCGTCCATGCGCTCTTCTGCCTCGGCAATAGACCTCTGCATTGTATGTTGGATATGATGCAGAAGTGTAGCCATTTGCGCCTCTAATTTCTGGACCCTAGCAAGCGGGACCAGAGCGGGTAAAGGGGCTGAACGAGAGGAACTCGGGGCAGTGCTACTACCCGGGATAGACTCGACCGGGGTAGTGTCAGTGGAAACCGCCTGTGTAGCCGTGCGGGCCTGTGCTACTGTATTAGCTAGATTGTCACCAAGGGGAGGCAACTCTGGACGAGGCCCTCTGCGTGGAGCTAAGTCATTCGCCTCATCCCTGATGAGGCCGATATCAACAGTGCCGAGAGGGGTCTTGAGCTGATCAATGTTCCATATAGGCACACCTGCGGACCTGCATAGAGAAAAGATCACGCACGGGAAATGGTAAGTAGTTGTGACCTTAAAAGCCCTCTCGTGCATGACTTCCTGTAAAAGCCACGCAAAATCCACCTCAAACCAGACAATCATTGCCGCCATCAGTACTGCTCGATCCCATGTGACGATATTATCAGCGAATTTGGGGGAAAGGCAGTGGTGGATAATCATCCACAAAAACTTCGCCGTGAAATTCAGGTTCGCCTTCTTGATGACCCCCCTTCGGCTTGGTCACCCAGTCGGCACCCTCTCCATCAACGGACAAGTGCTGGGACATCCACCTCTTGGTGGTCTCTCTCAGCGATGGCTCACGTAGGAATTGGCCATCTTTAACAATCTTCCATTGGTGACCAAACTCTTCTGTGGCAGGCATGGAGATATCAACCTAAACTCCATGTACTCGGACCTACTCCAGTGGGACCTGTTTGGCGGGGGCAGCCTGCCTATCAATCTGTGATCAAAGAGTCGCTACGTAGGATAAGTAGGACTCTTGGACACAGTCTTCACTATAACGTCCCAACAGACGCGCTGTCCACTCCAGTCGATGTCATGTGAAGAGATTGTGGATATATGGCATCGTCGGGAGAATATACATAAAGACCCGCCTCTCCAATGCATGTGTCCTAATCATGACTCCTTTGTCATTCAAGAACTTTGTATCGGAATAGACTTGATACTGCCCATCGACACACCACCGGTTCGGATTGACCACTCACTAGGGTGAGAGCATAATCGGTGAACTGGGTGTGGATTCTGAACTGTCACCCTAATCAAACGAGGCAGACTCTGCAGCGGGGGCGGGTGCGGGAACCTCAGCACATCCGGAGGCTTCCTTCGACCACGAAACTCCTAAGGAGAAAGACGCTCCTTTTTCATTAGTAGCTGACCCAGAAGGTGTGCCGGTCAGTGTGCTCTCCTCATCATACTGGGAGGCAGTGACAACGCCGGATGCCACCTTTTTGGGTGTGGCTATGGCAGCACGTGCAGCTCGGGATGGGATGGAAGTGCCTGGGGGCACTTACTCGGGGTCACGCTCATCATTAGAGCCAATGACCAGGAGGGCAGACGTGACGACAGACTTCGATCGCCCGCATGCGTAGACTCGATCTTGTTTTGGTTCCATAATAGATAGTACCTGTATAGAATCAACATTAGTACTAGAAGGAGCAAACACGACAAGAAAAACCACACAAAATAAATAAAAGAGTTAAGATGTAATGACATTTCTATAGTAACAGTGAAATACGATGGGCCAGGTGACGGCTCGTCGTGAAAATGACAGACCGTCAAGGGGTCCGTCGTTTCTTACTTGGACTTTGTTTATATGGAGAACCCTGAAGGAGAGTCTCTGACACGTATGACGGTATGTGCAGGTTGAACCGTCACAGCTACGACGGTCTGAGTAGGTGTCCGTCAGAGGACACTTGAAAAAAATATGTCATGCAGGACAGACTGTCGTGGGTATGACGGTCCATCGTAGTTGTCCGTTAGAGGACACTTGGAAAAAGTGAGAAACCCTTAGGAACAAGGTCTCTGACAACCAGAACGATTGTGCAGGATGAACTGTCATACATATGACGGTCCGTCGCATGTGTCTATTCGAGACCTTTAGGAATAGGGTCTATGACAACCAGAACGGTTGTGCAGGACGGACCGTCATGGAACGACGCGTCCGTTGCATGTGGCCATTGTGGACATTTTGTAGAAAATGGACAGTGGGTGTGGGTTAGGCTATTGATGACCCAATGATGGTCCATCGGTAGGGACACTTCCGTAATCGGGTCCCTCGTTCTGTAACCCCAGTGACGAAAAATGGGATGCCCTTTCATCCCATATGACCCCAATTAATTAGTTAGTGTTTTAATTTACCTATATTTGTCAACCACAATACCTAGTACACTAGCAATGCTAAAGCAACCTATTCTAGGGTTTACACGGCAATTCGAGGATTTTGTAACCTAAGTCAACAGAATTTTATTAAGAACAACATCAAAACTAGGCTAATACGTAATTGTGAACATGAATGGAATATAAATGATTAGAAATTAGAGACAACTTACCTGAGAATTTGATAAAACAAGAGGGAAGGGACTTGGTCATCAAAGAAGACACCCCAGCAAACGAAAAGCCCTTTTCTTTGGACTATTAGCTGGACTTTTATGAATTGAAGAACTTGTGAAAGATCGGGTTTCGGAGAGGGGTATGCTCTTTGACATGTTGATAAGAAGGTATTGGAAAAGAGTGAACGATGGGGTAAATAAGGGGTGGGGGTTTTAAAAAATGTGAATTTTTTACAACGTCCCCAGTCCCTTGTACGGGTCTGGTCGGTACGCTTCAGTAATGACGCAATATTCCCCACACGGTCCGCCTAGTTTGTGATGGTACGTTGTGGTCATCGCTGTTTCCCTAGTTTTGAACATAACCGAAGACATACCACCCTGGCAACGACGGATTCATGCGACTGTCGAAAAAAAAAAAAAAAAAAACATCATGGAGCAACCATCCATCGCTGGATCTGTCAGTGACTGCTGCATAGTATTTTTTTGCAAATTTCTTGTATGGTGCCTGACATTAAACCCACTGTAAACTTGCTACCGATTACTAGAAGCAAAACACTCAAGATTGGGTTGCGCTTCCCAACAAACGCCTTATTTAATGTTGTGGCAACGACAGAGGAAACTTATACTCAGACTTCGTCAAGATGGTAGCATCGATCCCTTCATTCACCGAGCGCATCGCCCTTAATAGATTTTTATTGCTTTGTCCATTCACCTTTAATTAAACCGCACACCCTCCTTAGTGTCTAACTCAACGCTCCATGAGGGATAGTTAGTACCAAGGACTACCAAGTCCATTTTGGACTTGATCTTTCCCGAACAAGCGCAACATAGATTGACTAAAATCACCCCAATTCCTGACCATAAACTCTGTTTTTCATTTTTTGGTCAGGGTACTTCTCATCTTTTCTTTTATAGTCTGGAGATTTCATAAGTTTCAGGCGAAATACATCAGTTCATTCACCCAGTTAACTGTTGTTCGGCAGCTCATTCCGAATCCATTTTAACTACTTTATCATAGCCCCATGGCTTTTTAGCTCTAAACTCACCGGAATGACAGCTTTCCATGTACAGTTGGTAATGCGAGGACATAACCTATGGGAGTCTTAATCCCTATACCGGTAATCCCGAAGAGCATCATCAGCCTCCTTGACCAATCGTTCTATATCATCCACGTTTTTGCATATCTTTTATCTCCCGATCGACCCTTCAAATTGTCCGCCCACTAGTTTGAGGTGAGTAAGGATGGCCACTTAATGAGAACCCCATATTTTCTCCAAGATAACTCCCTGAACATCTGTTGCAGAAGTGGGAGCCCCCATCACTAATAATTGCCCCTTTTGGGGGGTGCCAAAACGCGAGAATATATTCTTTTTTAACGAATGCAGTGACCTCTTCCTTTCATTTTTTGCGAGAGAGATGGTTTCGACCCTTTAGATACATAATCCCAACTGCCTACTAGAATGTATTATTCAATGAGACTTCCAAAGGTGCCATAAAGCCAATACCCCAAACATCAAATAACTCATTAGAAGAATGGGGTTTAGAAGACTCTTCTTTCGTGAAATGCCGCCATCTTCGTTGGCATCAGGTCACATGCTTTATTAAACGCTGAGCATCTTGTGAGATGGCATGATTCCAAGGCCGAATAGCCGTCTGCACACTCCTATAAAGTATGGTTCATCCTCAAAAGAACTTCTTCTTCACATCGTACATGAATTTTTCTTGATGAAAGACCATCCGATTAGAACATATCACTAGCCATATTTACAAAATCTGCGACATGGAATCAAGTCACTTTGAAGCACCAAATACATCCATCGGGGAAAGTTATCACATCAATCTCGCTCTTATCCCCTAACCTCTCATAGCGTCATCGCTCTAGACAGACCAATGAGCAGCAAACTTGATTTTTCAGTCTTCTATCCATCACTTTCAAAGTCCAAATTCTTGTAGCACGTAATACCCAACAAAATCAACCTGGCTTTGCATCTTCTTTGCATCAAATATCATCAAATTGCTGAGTGGTCAGTATGCCTATACCTCTAGTTACCTAGCAATAGGAGAAAATTTTTTGTCAAAGCAGACTTGTGCAAGGAGTTTTCTTTGCTCGATCCACATTGTAGTTTCTTCTACGCTTAATTTAGGGCTTTCAAACATAGTAATGGGTGAAGGATTTTGTTCTTTTTCTTTGTCCCAATACTAAACCAAGACAACACTAGCACGCACAGCACGTCAAATTGAACTGCTTTTCCACCCGGAGACAAATAATGATAGGCGCAGACACCAATTTTTCTGACTCTAGCGCGCCGAATGCTTTAAGACAGGATTCATCAAAACAAAATTTTTGCAATCTTTCTCCACCTCTTCACAATGGATGTTGCAATATGTGAAAAAGCTTGATGAATCTCAGGTAAAAACCATGCGCCCAGAAGCTGCTCACACCTTTCACCGAGATCGTGGGGAAGTATCTCTATTACCTCGACTTACTTTATAACCTCTATGGCCCTATTCTGAATGCAGTGACCCCAAACAATACCTTCGTATCACCATGAAATGACATTTTTCCCAATTCATCTAAAATTGGCAGTCTTCACATCTCTTACGGACCTCAATAATAAAGGTTCAAACACCGCTCGAATGAATACCAACCCACAGAAAAAAATCATCCATAAAAACGTCTATAGTATGCTTCCACCACTGTCGGAAATTCGACATCATATATCTAGAATGTGGCGGGTAGCATTGCCAACAATCACCAAACGACATTCCATTTTGAACGCAAAGGTCCCATATGAACAAGTAAAATGGGTTTTTCTCTTGATCTTCGGGTGCATAGAAATCTGATTATACCCCCGATATCCATCAAGAAACGTTTTCAACAATCACCCTTTGCCGGCAAGCTATACACATCTGATCCATGAAGGGCAGAGGAAGTGGTCTTTTTCATTCCATGCATGTATTTGCGGTAATCCATACACCCCCTCCATCCATAACCTGTTCATTGAACAAGTTTATTTTTGCAATTGGACCACAGTCATTCCCCTTTTCTTAGGTACACACTGAAGAAGGGCAATACCCAAATACTATCGCGACAGATAGATTAACGCCGGCAAATCCAACCACTTAAAGATTTCCTTCTTCATGACCTCTTGCTAGAGGATTTGAAGCGTCTTTTGGTGCTCAATACTGGCTTATGACAGCATGAAGTTGGATTTTTATGATATCATATACCGGAGGGATCCCAATAATGTCTGCAATAGTCCACCCATTCTCTGTTTTGAACCTTTTTTTAGCACTTTCACACAACTCTCAACTTGTTGTCGTCTCAGTCCTGATGCAATGATTACCTACCGCAAGATGCACCACTTTCTAAGATTCATACGTGAGAGTGAGGGTGGGAGCGCTTTTAGTTCTAGCTGGAGCCTCCTCTAAGATGGTTTCATGGGTGGGACTCGCGATTCCTTCAGATCTACTCATATTCTTCGGTTTAAACCGAACATAACACTCGTCAAGAAGCCGCTATTAGGACTCCTACTCTTCCCTGAAATCCAATCAAAATTTCTTATCACTTCTTTCCGCTAATGCGTCTACCCTAGACGTTCTTCTATTGTGTCTCAAATTCTTTACAATGTTGTGAGGATATATGAGATACCAATAAGCTCACCACTTCTTCCTCATGGACCTACAAATGTTAAAGGTCCAACTTCCCTTCCTCGTTGTCTAGCCTAAATTAAAATCTGCCCCACCTTGTTCCCATTCTACTAAGGCTCTTCCCGGAGCAAGGTATGGCCTCCAGAATAATGGTAACTTCGAATCAAATGCACAATCAAGAGAAAAAATCTGCAGAAGATGAACGAGTCACTTTCACTAGCACATCATGGAGTTCCCTTAGGGATTTTCACTGTTTGATGAAGCCATCAGTAGACCATCGCAAGTGGGCTTTTGGATCTTCCCAACCAACTTTCTTGTAAATCGAAGGGCATGAGATGTATGCTTGCCCCGATCACATAATGCTTTCTCTTCTGCAAATGTAATAGCCTGATTGTACAAGAAATAGTGTAACGCACCCAGACTTCTTTATTTTGTCCCAAGATCTGTCTCAATAGCACTACAATGTTTAGTCATCATCTATCCCCCAAAAGTGACCATCTTTCGTTGTAACTAGATGTTCATAAACTTGGCGTAAACCGGGCATTGTTCTAAAAGTCTACAAATGGACATTGATGAGCCATTGCTTCAACATTTGTTATAAAACGCTGATTTACCAGCCTCGGTCTTTTCACTAATCGCTGAGGGAAGGGTTGGTGGGATCTAGGCATGGAATTCCTTCATAGGCGTTCTACATCTTTTCCAGTGCTCTAATTTGCTTCACCCCTAACCCTTCAAACCTTATCATCATCCTTTCTACCTTTTCCTAATTAGAACGCATAGGTGGGTGAGCATGGTTTTCTTACCACCACGAGAAAAGTGATTCCATACAGGTGCATCATTTTCAGATTTTTGGACAGTGTTGCTAGGAAGAGTGCCCGGTTGCCGTGTGTTCACAGTCGCAGATATGGGGCCATTTTGCAAAACTTCGATCTGCTTAATTGATATTGCAATGTGTATCAACTTTTTGCCCACTCCCTGCTCAATCAACCTTAACTCTTTAATGTGCGCATTACTAGAATTACATGTCCTCACATCATTTTATGCAACATTCCTCAAAACTCGCGCCATACATCTCCACCAGCCCTAGGAGAACTTCACAATTTTTAGGAGGCACATAGGGACCATTCCTATAATTTTTCTGTTACGTGTTTACCCTTGTTGGTTGTGTCACGGTTTTAGTGTTCCACTCGACGTAATGACCCCCGGTTATAGTTTACCATAGATTCCAACCAACCTGTCCCTTGACCTTGGGGCGCATTATCCTGTTTTGAGCCTTGGCACTCTGTCGAAAACCCCCCTTCCTCTCATTTACTCATAGGAATCCTCCGCATAATAGCCATTCAATCATTAGGTGGTGTTGGTTTAGGCAAGTAGTTAACTTGGCATTTATTTTTACTACTGGCAGCCCAGTGATTGTTTTGTACGCAACCCAAGCTCATTCGCCTCTTGGCCTTTCTTCAACGATCTCAGCTTGGCTGGTTGTGATGACTGCACTCGAAGGTATCCCCGTATAAGACTTCCTATACTCCCAGCTTTTTTCTTCCGGAGATTTTCTCTAATTTTTCAACATCTCAGCATAAAGGGACACTCCCCAAAGATCCCCCTGCTATATTGTCACAACAAAACAGGCCGCATTTTATTATTATCATTTTGTGCCCGATAGAAGTATTCCTTCGTGACTCATCACTATACGGTTTTTGGACACTTCTCAATACAGGTCATCTATCCCAAGGAACTACGAACATCACTCTCCTTGTAGTGCCACAAAGTTGTTCACTGCTTATTTTGTGGTTTAGTTTCTTGGAGACCATATAGCGTGCTAAGAAAAACTCCCTTAGTTGGTTCCAAGTGAAAATTGAGTTGGTAAGGAGTCTCAGTGAACTCATATAAGCAGCCCTCCCGTCAGTTGAAGAGGAAACCCTGTAACCCTATTCCCCCCAAATCCAAGTCAGGCCTCCTCCCTACACAACTTTTACAACACTGCCCTTACCTTAATTCTAATGGAATGTGATCCTCAAATTAGCCCTTAAAACCAACCTCTGAAGTAAGCGTTTGCATCATGCTACTAGTTACCACAAAGGTGTGGCCAGGGTAAGGAGTCGACGAAGTGCCCATCAGAGTCTGCAATGATATCCTGGCTCTGTAGTAATGCTTGGGGCCGTGGATGGATTTTGTTCCATCTGGTTGGTGTTCACATCGGAGGCATCCGGGTAACACTACCATGACATCAACCGAGCTCAACGATTTTCTTGTTTGGATCTCATCATTAATGCAATTTTGATGCATTTCGTATGGACCGCTAATTCGTGATTGTAGGGAACATAGTCTCTTCCTCTCTGTGTATGTGTCTCCAAGAGGGTGGTTTCTGCACAATCAAAAACAATAAAAAACAAAGTTCAATCAGAGAAATTTCGAACTAACTTATAGTATAAGTTAAGTTAATCTAAAAGCTATTGTTCCTTTCCCCCCATCAGCGGCGCCAACTTTGATACGCTCAACACTTACTTCGCAAATAGAATAAGCGGTCCTTTCAAGTAACTAACCCAATGATGAGTTGACAATCGTTCCCACAAGGAAATAGATTAAACTTACTTCATCTATTATTACTATTGTTGCACTCATAACTTCCCTGGAAAGGCAAATGATAAAAGGGGGTTTCTATTTCTAAATAGATGAAAAATAACTAACGAATTACAGGATACAACTAAACAACAGCTTCGAATGGTTTGGAGTTAATCAATTGTCCAAAGTAACAGAGGTTTACGTGTTTCCCCACATGTTTAGAAATTGATAATCTAACAATACATTCTTTCCTCGTATCTTCTGCAAAGTAATAACTTGCGTATTTTCTAAATCCTTGGGTCCGGCTCTAGAAATTCACTCCGCACCTTGGTCCGGCTACATGTTGTTGGCTAGACTCACCCTTATCTTACTCATATTACGCACATATTCGATATTAACTAAGTTATTACCGCATACAATCAATACTAGCCTATTGAATAGTATACACTAAACCTCTGTTGATAATTCGTTTCCTATTATTACCTCCTTAGTGCCCTCAATGTAGCAATTAGACGATTCTAAACGTTGCCATCCGTTAACGGGACATCTAAAAGCGAAAGAATTATCAATACAGCAAGACACGATTTCAGAATTGTTCTTTTTCGTTTGGTTTTACCTCATTAGTTTCCGCCTCTGGTTCCCACAACCCTATTATGGAGTGTTAGTTACCTATTGTCATAATTACAATATTCAAATATATGGTATAAAAATTCTGTACTTTACTTCAATGAGAAGATTAAATCTGAAGTTTGCTTGATAATCAACAAAAAAAAAAATTTTTCCCCACCACTCAAGTACAAGAATCCTCAAAATATTCAAGAGTCTCACAAAGGTCTAAAAGAATCCCGAATCTAACATAATCAAGGCCAACCACATAATCAGATCTACCTAAAATGATGTTTTTCCCCACAACTATTTATAGAATAAAAACCTTATTAAAACAAGACTCTAGTTCTCGAAATCTATCAAATGCGCTGGTTGACGTAGCTCGCGATGAATCGTCGTGGTCATGACAACCGTCATTACTCCGTCATCCATACTTGTGCAATTTCTTCTACTCGCTTGCTCCTTCATTCTCCTATACGGCCGATAGTACGGATCGTCACAGGCATCGAAGGTTCGTCGAGGGGTCCTCCGTTCCAAAACACTTGAACTCTTGATTGGTACGGACCTTCACGGAACTTCATGACGAACCAGCGAGACGGACATCATGGATACGAGGTCTTCATGCACTCCGTAACCCCACACTTGTACGATTCGCCATCTTCCATCAGCAGTTGCACTAACAATGCCCACCTACGGACCGTCACTGGCACTACGAACCTTCCACAAGGCTCCGTAGGTGGTTACTTTTCTGTATGATCGCATCAAAAACCTCTGCATCCTATTTTCGACAGATGTCCTGCCATAAAGAGAAACTTACTACAAATTCGCACAAAGGCTTTTTGATACACTAACAAAGGAAAAAGTATTATAAACCGTAGCCACGTCTATATCAACACCTCAACTTAAATTCGTTGTTTGTCCTCAAAGCAACGCACTATGACTCAATACAAAATCTTTGTACAATATTATCCCATGTTTTATCGTTCGCATCATTGGGCTATAATCCCAATCAATCTCATCATATTTAATTATGGCTATCACTAAATTAATTCTTGAATTATGGGAATCATACATGACATAACTCACCATGCCTAACACCTATCCTCTTCAATTCTCACCGAATGTTAATTATTTTCAGTATTTGCATAGTGCCTCACTTCAAAACAAAATCCCCTCATTTTTTTCACACAATGATTTCAGTTTGAGTAAAAAGATTACTTTTCAACCTCACTCTCATACAAATTCACACTCATGACTCATATTGCCATAAGCTTGCCCTTATTTTCACTGCGTTAAAGTTCACATTACACTCTTAGGATCACGATAGGTATTTTTTTAGCTTGTAACATACGCCAGGGGTTTAGGGTAGGGAGTTAGGTATACTTTTATGCTAGTTTGCCCTCCTCACATAATCGTCTAAACATACCCTTTCTATCATTTTATTTGGCCCATTTCTCATATTCTTTCACTTAACTATTTCACTTCTTCTTATGTGTGTATGACTCTCTTATTTTCTGCTTGTATCTCTTGTAATTTTTTTATTTCTTATTTTTACTTTTCTTTCATAATTCTTGATAGTCACTTTTAACTTTGTATTTCTCTCTCTTTTGTTCTTTTCAACCCCACTTCCAGAGCTTCCGTCATAATATCCCCCTCAACTCATGGCTTTGCCATGAGTCAAAGTACACCCCCAATTTGGGTCAGGCCACAACAGGATGTTTACTGCATTAGCCCCTCAACTATGCTTTTGTGCATAACTGAGTGCACATGTCCCAAGGAGGATCCAGGCCCATCATATTCTCAGAAGATCACTTAGGGTGAAAAGGAATAAATTGAATAATTTCAATTTGGGTTTGTTTTTATTTAGGCTAAACAATCGGCTATATTTAATAATGGTCTATGATTCCTTTCCTAATTGTCTAGACTATTACTTTTAGCAGGACTAACCTGGCAAGTCTAGCTCCTGACAAATAGGGACTATCCAAATCTTTCTCACACGCACTTGACATCTCATTACTCACAAGATGATCAGACAACTCCTTTTCCAAATTTTTCTTAGGTTCTGCATGGTTATACCTCTATGGCCTGCTTAGAGCCACATTCTATCAATCACATGCCTAGTCAATCGCATCATTTCCATTTTATCAGATTCATTTTAGTAGCTCATGCTTCAGAATATACTATGTACACAAGATAGACTGCCGATTCAGAACGAAAAAGTCATCAGTTCTTGGGAACAAGAAACCTGCGCAATAAAAAACCCCAAAAGAGGATGTAATTGGGCTACTCTCAGACTTCACCCTTGAACCCACTTTCCATTTACCACCCCACCCCCAACAAAAGACTGCAATTGTCCCCAATGCAATGCCTAAACAAATGAATACTATAGTTGTAGGTGAAGCAAACCGGGGGCCAAAGCCTCGACGATCATAAGCTGGTGATTCCGATTCCCTAGAATCCTCCACGACCTCTTAAACCTGGAAACCCTCAGTGGGTCCTCAACATCAACATCCTATCAGCGTTCCGCCCGTTATCTCCACATTTCTGGAGCTAGACGCCCCAGCGCTAACTCTCCTGTCTTCTCATCGGACCAACCACTCTCCTCAGCAAGCCAGGCTCTCCTCGCAGCCTCCCTCACGGTGAGTCCTTTCTTCCATGCTCAGCTTCAAAATCCGCCTCCGACCCCTAGCGCCTCTTGTAATGCTCCTGAGAAGGTGGTGAATCTCTGCAGTGGCGAATAGGGCCGGCCATCATGTTCTTAATAAGCTCTGCAGAGGGGACGCAGCTCACCCGCACCATAACCTTTTAGATCATATCAATATCTGCGAAGACTGTCGACCATCATCCCCTGAAGGGTCACACAGTCTCCACCGTGAGGGGCCCACCCCCCCCCCAATACGCCCCCCCCGCCACCCGCCCCCCCCCCAGCCCCCCTGTACGGCTCGCACCGCTCAATTCAAAAGCGTCCAAGCGCTCTTCTTCTGCTCGGCAATGACCTCTGCATCCGAAGTTGGGCTATGATGCAGAAGTGTACCATTCCGCCTCTAATTATGGACCCTCGCAACCGGAACCATAGCGGGTAAAGTGCGGAGCGTCGCGAGCTCCAGACAGTGCTACTACCGCTGGATAGCCTCGACTGGGGTAGTGTCATTGGAAACCTCCTACGTCTTTGCAAGGCTGTTGCTAACGTATTGAGCCAGATTGTCACCAAGTGGAGCAACTCTTCGGACGGGGCCCTCTTCTTGGAGCAAACTCTTGGGCCTCATCCTTATGAGGCCATATCAACAGTTCCCAGAGGGTCTTGAGCTGATCCAACGATCCAATATAGGCACACCTGCGAACCTGCATAGAGAAATCTCATGAGGAAAGGGTAAGTAGTTGTGGACCGTAAGCCCTCTAATGCAGGACTGCCTGTAGAAACCCCGCAAAATCCACCTCAAAAGAAACCAGCTATCATCATCACGCCGCCATCATACTGCTTGAATCCCCTGTGAGACGATATTCATCGGCATGTAGGGTCAACCACTGGCGGGAACAATTAACCACAAAAAATGTGGGGGCCGGGTAAAAGTCAGTTGCTTCTTATGTGCCCCCCCCTTCGGCTTGGTCACCCGTCGTCACCCTCGCCATCCCCGACATTGCAGGCATCACCCTTGGTGGCTCTCTCAAGCGATGGCTCCGCAGGAATTGTCCATATTAACAATCTGCCATCACTCAAGTCAACTCGTCTGTGAGAGGGTCCCGATTAGCATCAACATTCTCTCGCAGTAATAGGAAACCGGCAGATGCAGGCAGGCGAAACAACCTGAATGCCATGACTCTTGAATTTGGGTAACTAGGACTGACTCTATGAACTTCAATGACGACCAGCAGATCGGACCGTCATGGACCTCTAAGAGCAGTCTGCACTCCATAACCCACCCTGGGAGATTTTTCCCCATATCCTTCAGCACTGCCTCTACGATTCCAACCTACGGACCATCACCTGGGCTCGACGAACCTGTCAACAAAATCCGTAGGTGTTAATTTTCCCGTATTTTTTCACGTCAAAAAACCTCCGCATTCCTCTTTAGACAGATTTCCTGCAAATAAAAGAGAAAACTACATAAAAATTAGCACAAAAAGGCTTTTGGACACACTAAACTTAAGAAAAAAGTATTAATAATACCGTGAAACCACGGTGTATCAGGCATATATATGATATGATAGACAAAACTTGTATCATACTCCACTTATACTTTGCCAAGTGCATAATTGGGTTCCATTTAAGAAAATTGCCCCACGATCCGGTGCACCTTCCCTATAATGATACTTTTTCCGACTTCTACAACCTTCTTCCTCTTTTTTTCTTTGGCTTCTTTTTCACTAGTGTTCAAATTTTCACTTCTTCATTCATAGTTTTTTTCATTCTTCTTCTAACATTAGATATTTATTTTTGTTTTATCATATTGATTGTTGAATTGCTAAAATAGTCTATCAAATTATTTCTTAATTTATCATTCATATATTAGTTAAAATACAACTTTTTTAATTAAATAATCATTCTTTTGGTGATGTAAATAAATTTATAAAGTTAAAAAGAAAATTAAAGGTGCACATTAGTTAAACTAATAGTTTTATTTATGATGTCTAAATTTGAAAAAAAAATATACACTAGTTAATATCAAAGAAAAAGGTTAATTTATTTCGTTCTTTTTATTCTCTCGCACCAATGTCATGTTGTCTAAGCCTTTAATATACTCTTCAGAAAATATAACGGAAAGAGGGCATCAATGATCTTAAACAAAATTGCATAAGTTTGATACTATTTCCTTCCTAAAATTCACAAATAAAAAGCATCCATAAAACCGACATAAATACATATTTTTTTTTTGAATTTATATGATATTTTTATCAATCAAATTCAAGCTAGGTAAAAATTAATAAATACTTTCTATATCTACTTTCCTTACATGTTTTTTAAGAAATTGTTAAAAAACAATACTTTTGACTATACAAATATTATTTAAACATTTTTTAAAGAAAATAATTGTTTCGACTAAATAATTACTTAGATCTTAATTTTATAAAGTAAAAGTTAATAACAATTATTTATTACAATATTACTATATAAGAAATGGGAATAAGCACACACGTCTCCTTCAACGTGTGTGCTTCCCTGAAATCAAACTGAAATTGAAGCGCAGTTCAATCATTCTCCAGCTTAGAGCTCATCCTTGTTATTTTTCTACATCAATTCTAATGCCACCCTCAATTTTTCTCTCTTCATCTTATAACAAATTAGTGTATTTACTGTTTTCATTGTTTTACTTAGTTTTACCAAGTCAACGTGTTTGTTCCTATATTTTTAGGATGGCTAGATTTATCCTTACTATTATATGGGAATATTTCTTGTTTCTGCAATTTTCAGGATGTCCGTATACTACTTTAGGAGTCAGTTGTGTAGCTTTAAGAGTTTCACGTTTATAAATTTTTTTCTCTGTCGCACATGTACTTTCAATAAAAAGGTTAAGTTATTCTCCAGTTTGTTGCTTCTTCTGATCATTTCAATAAAAAAATTCTATTCAACTCTTTGTTTTATGGTATCCAAGCCAGGTTGGAATTCTTCCATCTTTAGTGTCGTTATCGTTTGGCGAGAAAATCCTTGTTGTGTAATATGGATCAATTAAATGGGGGGAGTGGTGTGAATGCACAGAATGGTGATGAGAAGCTTGTAGAAACTAACTACAACTATTGGAGGATGTTTATGGAGGCTTATCTTCAAAACCAAGACTTATGGGAATTGGTAGCTGATTCAGATGTATAAATTCCAGCAGAGACCCCTGAAAATGTTGAAACACGTAGGAAATGGAAGATCAAGTGCGGGAAGGCTCTATTTGCTTTAATATCGATTAACAAAGAGTTCATTGATCATTTTCGTGATGTTGGTTCTCCACAGGGAGTCTGGGAAACTCTTGAAAGGTTATTTTCCAAGAAGAATACAACAAGATTACAATTCTTGAAAAATGAATTGGCAATGACGATACAAGGAACCATGTCGATTTCAGAATACTTCTTGCGAGTGAAGAACATTTGTACTGAAATTTGAACTAGATGTAACCGAGTAGCCCGTTTAAGAAGATTCCTCATCCATTGTTTAAATAAGGAGTATACACCTTTTTTTACCTCCATACAAGGGTGGGAACCACAACAATCAGTTGAAAAACTGGAAAATTTGTTGTCTAATCAAGAAGCTTTGGCTAAACAAATGGACAAAAGTTTAAACTCTGAACATGGAGCTGTTCTTTTTAAAAAGTAAAGTTAAATGAGGATGAACCAGAGAAAGGTACTAATTGAAGGAAGGTTGCTAGCAGTAGTTCATAAGGATACAAATCAATCAGGTGTGATAGGTGTGGGAAGCTTGGGCATATTTAAAGATATTGTCGTGTTAAGATCTCCAAAGCAAATGTTTCTTGTGAAAATGAACAAGATCATGAGCCTAAATGGGAGAATTGCTTTGAAATTGAAGACGTTGAAATAAAAGATAAAGTGGTGTTTGAATCGGAACCAAATAAATCTCATATCAGTTATGTTGATTTCAAGGAGGAGTGGATCGTTGATTCTGGTTGTACACACCATGTGACTAACGATGATTCATTATTTTCAAAGCTACGACAACACAAGGGAGAAAGAGTTATTCTGACTGCTGATAACTCGACTTATCCAATAATGATGGAAGGTGTGGTTGACTTTTACACGATAAGAATCTAGACCGAAGACGAGACCGGCATCGTTGACCTCTTAGAGGTCGCAAACAAGCCTACTTACGTCATTCTTAGTTTACATAGGTTAATTTTAGTGGAAAATTTGAAATTTTTTTTATTCTTTAAACATACTTGCTAAACATTCTTAATATTTTGTAATCGTTCATCATCAACCATCTAACATTTAAGAGATAAGCAACTGAAAGAAATAATTCATTAAGTGGGTAATTGAATAACGCAAATAACACAATAACAAAGTATGACCCAAACAGAAAGAACGCTAGTGGAACACTGCTCACTACTAAACTTTAAAACTACGCTAATGTAATACATCCATCCCTCCAAGCGTGAGTACCTACAAAACCTACGGATGAATGCTGACATCCGGATAGCTGCACAACGAACCTGTAGCGATAACCATCCACCTGCCTGCACCTAAAAGTATATGTTTGTATGAATTATATCACACTTTACTAAGTATGGGTATATGCAAGCACACACGGGACATGCATGAGAAGAATAGCTCTTTCCTAACGACATGCTTTTTTGGAGTCATCAATGGACTTTGCCAATTTGAGATGGGAAAGTTGATGCAGAGAGTGACAATGCATCACTATAATTATTGTACTACAATCAACATATACCATTTTTCATAGAGTCACGTAACAGATACACATAGTTTCTTTAATATTATTCATTCATATGCCAGGAGACCTTGTTATCAGCGACTTGACCTTAAAGAACCTTTCAAAAATGAAGGCTCTACAATATGGGACCTATCAACAAGGGAGCCTTCCCCCCCCCCCCCCCCCCCCCTTTAGCTAACACAGAGTTTCTGCTTCATTCATGCATAGTACATTAGTTCAGGTTCATTCATAGGAGGCGAGTTTGAACACCATCTATACCTGGATGTAGTTTAAGAAGAACTTTCATCTGTTTACTATGCAATTATCAGGAATAACCTAATGTCGATTACCTGAATCTAGCTCACCCTCTCAATTAATCCCGATCTTAACACCTTCCGTTATCATTCAATTCTTTATATAACTTATTTGAGATTGGCCTTAATTCTTCATGGGAACTTTAACTTTTAATCCGAAACAGATCAATGTGAGCATCATGACATCCAGTGTCTCCCCCACATAAACCGAAAAGAGGTGAATCACCGCCCCAGTGGACTCATATCATGGCTAAGCGTATATGTGAAATTAACCCCACCAGATCCCTATAGTGGCTAGTATAGGTTCAAGACTAGGAGATGTATGCGACCGATACCCGCCTCAAGCCAGACAGTCTCATCTTATGAGATTTACGTGAAACCTCCCTCCGCCCTTAGCCGAAAGAAGGCGAGATCATCACCGCATAGCTAGCCTAATCGTGCTCTGTATAAATTTCTTAATTCAACTCATAACATCATGGAAGCTTGCTTCGAGTACGAGGCATCATCTCTCCATTGATATTTCCTCATCTTCTTAGTATTAAGTTGTTTTAAACTCAATATTTTTCAAGAGTGTTGCCAGAGGCTTCTCTTCATTATCTTACACTCTCATTGGTGAGTACGTATTGGTAACTTTACTTAGGCTCTTTGAGATTGCTCTCACATATACATTAGGCCTCACATCATGATTGTCCACCACATTCCTTCATTATTAGCACTCTTTGTTCTTATATTCCACTCACTCTCTTCTACGTAAATGTTAATTTCTTCATTTCATATTCATCTCATTATGCCTATGCACTTGGCCATTTAGTGTATCTTAACCTCGATTTAATCCTCCTAAGATTTATCATTTCATCAACGCAACTTAGTTCACTTAGTTTTTGAACCTGTGTTTAGCTATGTGGCCTATACCTACAAGCCATGGGATTATAGTCATATTTCGCTAATGCTTCTTACTTTCCTAAGATTATTTATTACAAAGACGTTAATCTTATATATATGCCCAAGATCTTGAGTTTTGAATCTAATAGGATGTCATTATTCTTGAATATTTTACTCATATATGCCTTAATGTATCAAGACAGGTTTGGGCACGTGAACCCAATATTGAATCACTTGGATTCATTTACATTTTTTTAATGATTTTATTTCTAATATTCCTAACAGCATAAATCTAAATTACATGTCAACATTTTCTGAAAATAATTAATTTTTTATGTTAATTAGAATTCTAAATAAATCTCAATTACATGAAAGAATTAATTTTCTTTTCTATTTTAATTAGCATTCCCTTAATTAAATCGTCCATATTTACATGAAAGAATTAATTTTTCTATGTTTAATTAGAATTCTAAATTAACTCTCAACATGACAGAATTAATTTGTCTGTTTAATTAGAATTCTAAATTTAAATCTTCAATATTTACTAAGGGATAAATTTTCTGATTTTAATTAACTCTTAATTAAAACAAATGTTTGGGGGTTTCCGAGCCCTCACAACCCCCTTGATTTTTTGTTTATTGTTTTTCTCTTTAAAATTTCGCTGAGGACTGGAGGTTTTGTGGTTCGAACACCCACACCTCCTATTTTCCTTTTTATCTTCCTCTTGGCGCTGCTGACGGGGGGGGGATCGATTTTCCCACTACCACATTCAATTTTCCCTTAATTACTTTCCCCTTCTTTTGCTTCTCATTTCGCTACTGGCTCGTATCGCGGGTTGTGGTAATCGATTCCCCCTCAGCAACCTCCCCTTTTTTTTTTTTTTTCCTCTTCCCCTTCTATCGCGTACTCGAGTCATGGGTTTGATCCCCCAACCCACGCCTCCCTTTTATCCACTTAATTAATTTGTTTTCCTCCTTCCTCTTCCAGCACCCGATATTGAATCCCTCCATGCCCTTGATTTTTATTTTTCCTAGCGAATTTTGTTGGAACCCCATCCCAGATTGAGCCCCACTGAGCACATCCCCTTAAATTAATTTTTTAAGGTATGCAAGGGTGAGGTCTTGGGTTCAATCCCTGTAGACCTCACCCATTTTTTTTATTTATTGGATATCCCAAATTTCCAGAAATTATATGCAGCCGATTTCCAGATTTCGTAACTTAGTTATACATCTTTATGCACCGATTACGGGACTTTTAAGCACCCTTATTAGTCGTTCCAAGATTCCTAAGACAATTAAAAGTATATTTTGGGGGAGGGGGGATGGGTTATGGATTGTGAATAATAAGGGGTCATTTGTTTCCCTAGAATTCTTTCTAGCATTTCATCCTGTCCCAACTTCAATCTTTTAAGAGCCTCTCAATTGCACATAAACAGATAATCTCTATCTATTAACATGCTAAGAAAGACTCAAAGTCATTGGTCAAAATCTTGCACAAATACCTAGTATATACATTCATATTTCCTGAAAGACACAATATCATCACTTTCCTCATACATATACTCGAAACGAGATCGTCACGCCTATCAGTATCCCTAAATTCCTACCAACAAGAATACCCAACCTAGTCATAGGGAGCTAGTGACAGGGCATGCAACTGGAACAACCTTAGTTTCGAGGTGAATATTTAATCGTAAGAGGCCTCTTGTAAAAGAGGCCAAGAGAGAATAAACCATACTTACTCGAGTCAAATGATGATGTTGCTGCCCAAATCCGCCTCCAAACCACTCCCAATTTACTCAACGTTACACCTCCTCGACGAACCTCTCTAGCCTGCTTTTTGCTTAATTTTCTTTTACTTAAAAATTCTTGTGAGTTCTTCAAGTGTTATTAACTCTGAATGTTTTTCAGTTCTTAAAATTTTTGGCAGAACCAACGTGAGAGATATATTTAAAAAAAATTTTTGGGAGAACTGAGAAAAAAAAAAGGGAGAGAGAGAGATAGAGTGTTATTAGGATTTGATACTAAATTCAATACTTATCAATTAGGATTAAATTAAATAAATCAAATCTGATTTATTTTTTACTTAATACGTGAAAGGACATATGACCTTAAAATTTAAGATTTATATTAATAATTACAGCACCTTAGTACGTTATTGAAAAAACGGTCCGGGACGTGAGCCCCCCGTAGGAACATTCGCCCCCGAATGTCACGACAAGTACACAGCGGAATGCCAATCCGATGAGAACGGAAAGCGGGGAGGCACATGAGCCCAAGGACGAACAAAAGACGAAGAGATAAGGAAACACTAGGCGACGAGGAGGGAAGGCGAACCTAATACGAGTGCAGACACACCAGACCCAACACATGGCAAATCATGAAGGGACTAATTAACGCTAGTCCCTGATTAGTCACCAGAAAGGGTCTTCCTCTGCAAGACCCGTAGACTGGATGCGAAGAAACTGTTGCCTCCTTGGAGCCGCTTCACTTTGGAAAACCATTAGACTGAACTCTCTCCCCCTTGTTCTTGAATTCTCCTAATCGTACAATCCTCCCCCATGTGATCCCGGTTTGCCAACAATATACAGCATTAGTCCCCGCATACAATCTATCCATGTAGTTTTTCCACACTTTTCTTCAGGTGGTCTCTCCTAGGTGTTTCTTCTTCTTCTTCTTTACTTCATTGTTTCTCTTAACTCTGACTCAGAATTTCCCTATCCTGGCACCCTTGATGTAACTTGAATTCCCCTTGGTGGGGAGAGTCCCTTCTTAACCGGGGCTATCCCGAGTTCAGTACTACTCTTCTTGAAAAATTATCCTCAGCCTCACTTCCCTTGACTTGTTCCCTACCCTAAGTGTGGTTTCCTCTTCTGATGTCCACCACCACCTTGCTATACATGACCCCTAAAGACTAGAAAGGTCCATGCTTTCATTAGCATAGCTTCCCTACACTTCCTCTTTGAGATCCTCAGCCATTCCTTTCAAGAATCTCACTCATCTCGTCTCTGTTGTTAGACACAATAACATTGGCATACCTTTATATTTTCACAAACTTCAGGGAATACTCCCTGACGTCATAGATCCTTGTTTAAGGTTGGATAAACTCATCACCTTGGCCTCCCTCATCTCTCCTGGAAAGAATCTTTCCAGAAATAGTTTTCCTGGAACAGCTCCAATGTGACCGGCACTTTTTCCTAGACAACAACTATCTCTTTCACAGTCTTGTCCACCAACTACTCGTGCCACTCCTTGAGCTTGTGGAAGGCCTGCCCCCCCCCCCCCCCTTTTTCAGCCTTCCTCATTATCATGGCCCCCATGGCCACCATATCTTAAGATCTAGCCACCTCGTACCTAACTCATGAGGAATCCTCTGGAAGGTCCCTTTGCCCTGTATTATCGCTAATTTCATCCTCGTGAAATCTCGCAGTATTTCATATGCTTCCAATTCAAACCGATGGGTTCTTCCCTCTGAACATCCGGCCGTTGACTGGAGAAGTCATTCCTGAGCCTGCATAGTGAGGGTTGTGCCATCTAGGCTAATAGATGACCCTCACCTTGCATCAGTCCAACCTATTTGGGTTAATCGGCAGTGGCAACTCTTCAGCGGAGCCTGTGGTGATTCCTAGTTACCCTAGTTGCTATGCACCTATGTCCTCCCCGTCCTCATACCCTTAGTTCTCCAAGTGTTCATTCGCTGAATAAAACAAGAAATTGAAGTAGACACATTCAATAACACAAGAATCAAATTAGGAAAAGCAATGATGATATCAATTGATGGAAATTTTCCTACCCTCATGCGAGTCTCTAATCCATAGAAAAGTGCACTTCACTACCATCCTTAGAAACACTTACTAAATTTGGTTGATGTTAACTCATTATTCTCGGAATGTAACCTAGTGCTCTAATACAACTTTTGTCACGACGGAATCTAGACCGCACACGAGACCGGCATCGTTGACACTCTCAAAGGGCGCAACAAGACTACTTACTTACGTCATTCTTACTTTTACCTAGGTTAATTTTAACGGAAAATTTTAATTTTTTTTATTCTTTAATACATACTTCTAACCTTCTAAATATTTCCTCATCGTTCATCATCAACCATCTACTTTAAGATATAAGCAAACTGAGAAATAATTCATAAGTGTTAATTGAATAGGCCAAAATAGCACATTACAAGTAAGAACCAAAACAGAAAGAAACGCTAGTAGAACAGTCTCCACTAGCAAACCTAAAACTACTCTAGAATGAAACATAGCATCCTCCAAAAGCGTGAGGACCTACCAAACTCTGGATAAATTCTGACTTCGGCATAGCTGCAACAACGAACCTGTACTCTAAATACGTCCACCTGTGCCTGCTCCTAAAGTAATGTTTTGTTTATGGGAATTATTCACACTTGTACTAAGGTATGGGTATAATGCAAGCACAACACCAGGGACAAAAATGCATGAGAAAGAATATCTCTTTTCCTAACGACTGATTTTTTGGTAGTCAAGTCAGTGGACTTGCAATTTGCCATTGGAAACTTATGCCATGAGATTGACATGCATCATAAAATTATCGTACTACACACAACACTAACATCTTCATATATGCAAACGTAAACATATAATACATAGTTTTTCTTACATATTATTCATTCAATATGCCCATTAGACCTGTATCAGGAGTTACCTTAAGACTTTCCAAAATGGAGGGCCTCACATATGGGACCTTCTCAGTAGGAGCCTTCTTTAGCTCACAACGAGTCTGCTTCATTCATTCATACGTACCTCATTTCAGTTCATTCATAGGCCGTGTGAAACCAGCTTATCCTAGATGTAGTTTAAGGACTTTCTTCTTTGGGTTTGGTTGTCACTGATCCTGAATACCTAATGTCATTACCTGAATCTAGCTCACCTCTTTATTTTCCTTATCTCTTAACACTTCGGTATCATTCTTTCTTTATTATGATTCATTGAGAGGCTGGCCTCATTCATTCATTGGGAACTTTAACTTTAACCGAATAATCATGATGAGCATCATGAAATCCGAGTTCTCCCCACATTTGAAAAGAAATGGACACTTCTACTAAGGATGAGCTTAATAAGAAGAATGAGATTGGGGCAACAAGCAAGAATGAATATTATTTACAGTTCGTTGAAATGCCATGTCAGGCGCACCTATCAGAATCGAAACAGACCAATTACCATATTCACCTATCATCGCCGGCATAACAATAAAAAATATCATTAGGAGAAGGTAGCAATAGCATTAGCAGCAGTAGCAGGAAGCGAACAAAAGTGAGCTTGTTCTCAAATCAGCGCACTAGGAATAAAAGATTGAAGATGATTTCCGACAAGCGCACATTCATAGGCTGTTAGCAGGATAAGGCGAGAAAGATATTGAATGAGTTTAAAGAGCATTTATCTAAGCTAAGCCTAGTTAATCCTACTATCTTCAGGAGCTAATCCATCTACAACAAAGCATCCATCTAGATCTGACACAGCCCGTCAGGGGTACGGGCTTCATCAAAGAGATTTATCGCAAGGATGAGTTAATATATTCCATTGGGTGAGGGCTATTTAATAATATTTTGATGTAACTCTCACCCATAGCATATGATAAATTCATGGTAGTGATGAAATTATCGTGAACTATATATATTGGGATTCCCCTCTTTTTCATATTTTTTATCACTGCCCAAAGTGACTCAATAACATGGTAGCGTATATGGGAATTTAACCCCGCCAAATTCCTACAGTGGAAGTATAGGTTCAAAGACTAGGAGATGTATGGAGACCCATACTCGGCAAGCCGGACAGTCTCATCTCATGAGAGTTACGTGAAACTCCGCCTTATCGAAAAAGGTATCACCCGCGCCATGAGCTCAGCCGATCGGTGCCAGTTTCCATTCTTCAACTCATACCTCATGATATGGATTCTAGTTGAGGACATCATAGCTCATTAGATGATTTTCTCATCTCATCATTAGTATTAATGTTTTTATAAAACTCAATATTTCCATTCGAGTGTTCACAAGGCTGGTCTCTTCATTATCTTACAACTCTCTCTGGGTTGATACGTAGTGTACCTTTACTTAGGCCTATTTGAGATTTCTTCGCATCATATACATTATCTCACATCATTATTGTCCACCACATCTCATTATTAGCACCTGTGTGTTCTTCATAGTCACTCACCTCTTATTACATTCAATGTTTTATTTCTTCTTTTCATATTTCATCTCATAGATGCCAAATCGCACTTGGCCATTTAGTGTACTTACCCTCGAAATTTAAGCCCACTAAGGTTCATCATTTCATACGTACCTCTATGGTTGCACTTATTTTTTGAACATATGTAAACTTATGGTAGACTAACAAGCCATGGGGCTTTATATTTATATTTCGTAAAGTGATTTTACTTCCTAAATTATGTATGACAAGACTATGTATCTTGTATATTGCAAGATCTTGATTTAATCTAAGTAGATGGGCATTATTCTGAATAATTTAACTCACGTTGACTTCTATATCAATATAGAGTTTTGGCACGTGAAACCCAAATCTTGAATCACTGGATATCATTTATATTTTTAATGATTTTAATTTCTAAATTCATAACAGTGAACTCTAATTAAATCTCAACATTTTTCATGACATAATTAATTTTCTATTTTAATTATAATTCAAAAATAAAATCTCAATTACATGAATAATTAATTTTTCTATTTTTAAATTAAATTCTAAACTCAATCTCCATATTTTACATGAAAGACTTCATTTCTATTTAGTTATACTTCTAATTTAAATCTTCATTTTACCAAGACGGCAATAAATTTTCTATTTTTAATTTTACTATAATTAACCGAATGGTTGTGTCCGGCCCCACAACCCCCTTTGATTTTTTTTTATCATTTTTTTCTCTTTTAATTTGCTAAGAGGGGAGGTTGTGGGTTCGAAACCCCCTAACCTCATTATTTTTCTTTTTTACTCCTCTTGGCAGAGCTGAGGGACGTGGATCGATTCTCCGGACCCCATTCTTTTCCATTAATTAAATTGGGCCCCTTCCTTGCTTCTCATGGTTCGCAGGGTTCGGTCGGGGTTGGGTAGCCGAGTCTCCCTCCCCCCCTCCTGTTTTTTTCTTTCCTCTTTCCTCGTCTCACGCGTACTGGGAGGTCATGGGTTCGAATCCCACACCTCCCTTTTATCCACCTAATTAATTTTTTTCCTCCTTCCTCTTTCAGCACCCGATTTCGAATCCCTCCACCCCCCCCCCCTTTTTTTTCTAGCGAATTTAACTGGAACCCCATCCCAGATCGAGCCCCACTGAGCACATCCCCTTAAATTCATTTATTAAGGTATGCTTGGGTGAGGTCTTGGGTTCGATCCCTGCAGACTTCACCAATTTTTTTTATTTTTCGGTCGCCCAAACTTTCCAGAAATTATATGCAGCCAATTTCCAGATTTTTGAACTTCGTTACACATCTTTATGCTGATTTACGGACTTCCAAGCACTCATATATTAGTCCGTATCGTTAGGATCTTAAGACAGTTAAAGTATTATTTGTCTTTGTTAACTAGAATTTCAAGCTTTCACACCATGTGAAACATCAAGATTTAAGAGCCGCTAATTGCACTAAAACACGAAGAATCTCTATCTATTAACAGGATAAGAACAGACTCAAAGTCTGGTCAAAATTTTTCACAAATACATACGTAATATACATCCATATTTTTTCCGTAAGATATAAAATATAAATCACCATCATCATGACACCTACTCGAAACGAGAATCGTCCCCACAAACAAGTATCCTAAATTCCTACCACAAGAATCCCAAACATCCCACCTAAGATCATAGGGAGCTAGTGACATGTGCATGCAACAGGGAACAACCTTAGTTTCAAGGTGAATAGTTTAATCGTAAGGGCCTCTCTTGGTAAAGTGATCCAGAGATAAGAAACCCATAACTTATTCATGTTCAAACGCTGATTTCTTCTCAGAAACTCCTCCAATCCCACTCCTAATTTACTTCCAACGTACACCTACTCGACGACCTCTCTTAGCCTTACGTTTTTTGATTTAAATTTTTTCTTTTACTAAAAATTCTTGTGAGTATTCATCTGTGATTACCTCTTTATGTTTGTCCATTCTTGAATTATTTTTGGCAGAAACCAACGTGAGATATATATATATATATATGGAGAACATGAGAGAGAGAGAAACAAATATAGAGAGAGAGTTATTAGGATTAGGAGACTAAATTCAAGACTTAGTCAAATAGGATTTAAATTAGATTAACACAAATCTTATTTATTCAAATTAATACGTGAAAGGACCATTATGCCTTTAAATTTTCAGATTTTTAATTAATAATTAAATCACCTTAAGAACCTATTATTTAATTCATTTTTTTTTGGGTCGTTACAGAAATTGGTATTATTGATACAAATATCAAGCTAAATGATGTCAATCATGTTCCAGGCTTGAAGAAGAATCTACTTTCCATTTCTGAAATTACTGATTCTGGAAAATATATTTTATTTGGTCCAAATGATGTGAAAGTACTTGATAGCATGAACAATATAAGTTGATATTCTGTTTGCTGGTAAGAAAGAAAGGCTCTCTATTTTTCATGTCAGCTAGAGAGGCATATGTGAAGAAAACAAGTCAAGTAGATAATGTATCTATATTGTATGCTTGATTGGGGAATTTAGGTTATCAAATGTTGCAAAAGATATCTTCAGATAAGCTCTTAGATTACATGCCACCTCTAAAAAATGCACAAGAAAAAGTGTTTGTCAAGGTTGCCAGTATGGGAAATCACATCGTCTTCCTTTCAAAAGCTCATCTCAACGTTAGATTAGATCCCATTGTAGCCACGGAACTACTTGCAATATCCCGGTTTCCTTGCATAGTGTACCCCGCCCCCTTTTGTCCTCGTTTTACTGACCCACCGGTCTGTCCGCTTCATCGGTTTGTTCCTCTACTTACCCAGTCCAGATGCCAGATGCTCGGGCGGATCTATGCTATTTGCCGCCATGGGGCGGTTGGGTCTCTTTTGTTAGTGCTTGCTCCCCCTGCCTACCCATTACAAAAATGGTGCACTCCTTTCATCTGAATTCACAGCGGCATCGTGGAAAAGGAGTTTGGGCAAAAAATAAAGTGTTTAAGGAGTGACAATGGTGGTGAATTCATGTCAACGAAGTTCTTTCAGTTTTGTGAAGAAAATGTTATTCCACGACAAATGACGTGTCCCAATGCCCCGCAACAGAATGAGGTTGCAGAAAGAAAGTTGGAAAATCTCTCTTCTGTAAGTCTTTCATGGCTACACGATAAGAGTCTACCTCGCGAGCTATGGGCAGAAGCATTTCAATGTGCATGTCATTTCATAAATCATTTACCTCCTTGTCCTTGTAAGGAAAAGACTCCTTTTAAATTTCTATATGATCAAAAGTCAAATGTTAGTTACTTTCTGGTGTTTGGTTCTATCTACTATGTTCATGTTCCTAAATCAAATAGAACCAAGCTTGATCCGAAATAAAAGAAATATATGCTTGTTGGTTATGATTCATCCGGACAGATTGGAAATGCAGGATCCATAAACACAAAGTTTTGTTACTACTACTACTCTCTAATATGTTTTTGGGCGCTGAAGTGGTCATCTTTGTGTACAACCCCAAAATCAAGTTTACAGAATATCAAGTTTTATGATTACCAAAGTGAGTCATTGTCTCCTGAAATTAATGCTCAAGGAGTTGATTAATCCCCTAATCCAGCTATGGAACCCTCGTCGTCAAAAATGAACAGGAAATGGTTACAAGATCTTTGAGGGAGAAATGGCAACCAAATCATCTCAAGGATTATCAAGCAAATCTAAACCACTGCATTGTAACTTCCTGTTTCTTTACTCGAGCATTTGATGAAGAACCTACATGCTATGAGGAAGCTAAGGGATATTAAAAATGGGAAATATCAATGCAAGAAGAAACTGATGCCTTGAGGAAGAATGATACATGAGATCTAGTACCAAATCCAGAAAGAAACAAACCCAGTCACATTGTAGTGGGGAAGAAATGAGAAGAGTTTTGAGGAGGAGGGGATCATTGTATTGCGAGGTAGTTAGTACGTGCGCGGGGTAAGGGCGACAGGATGTGGGGGGGGGGTAAAGTGAATCAGAAAAAAGTCAGTAGTGTACCTGTAAAGGTGTTCTCTTTTCCCCGCTCCCTCCTTGGAGAGGTGGGGCGTGTACGAGGTGCGGGAGGTGGGTAACGGGAATAGGGCTTAGTCGTCTTATTAGGTGGTAGTCAGGTTTTTACTCGCCAACACTCGCCCTCTGCAGTTAAAAGGATTTGTGCCTGTCTCGATGGGCTGTGAAATCGGAAGCGAGGTGGATATGGAGAATAAGGGGGGTGATGAAGGGGTGCTGGGGAGGAGGAGGAGGATTTTTGGCAGGAATAGAGTGGATCGTTTGTTCACGGTGAAAGAAGCGCTTTGTGGCTAGAAATAGTAGCAGGCAGGATTGGACGTTTGGGGAAGAGGTTGGGTATGGGTATTTGTAAGCTGAGCCAGGGTATTCCTGCGGGGTGTTGTTCTGGATCGGGGCGACGCTGTTTTGAGTAAATATATGCATAGGAAAGTCGTCTAAATGGGGGTTGGGTGATGATTATTCGGGGAATCGGTTGGATTTTCTAAAAGTTATGGGCAAGACGATGAAGAGACCTTCAATCCTGTGGAGAAAATGGTAACTGTGGGATCAATTTTGTCACTTGTTTCTTTTAGAAATTGGAAGTTATGGCAACTTGATGTAAAGAATGCATTTCTTTATGGAGAGTTGCATTGTAAATTTCTAATGGAGCAACCTCAAGGTTTCATGTCTAAGCAATTCCCCAACCATGTTTGTCGATTGAAGAAGGCGTTGTATGGTCTCAAACAAGCTCCACGTGCTTGGCATGGAAAATATGCACAATATTTTATTTTTTGTGGATTTAAAGTTTCTCATTCAGATCCTAGTTTTTTTGTGAAATTAAAATCAAAAATCCATTTGTTGGTTTTATTATACGGTGATGATATGATAATTACCGTAAGTGATGAAGAAAAAATATCTCGATTGAAGGATGATCTGTCAATTCGAATTGAGATGAAGAACTTAGGTGAGGTTGAATGTTTTCTTGGTTTGGAAGTGGAGAAAATCAGCCAAGGGTACTTTATATGTCAAAGAAGATATGCTAAGAATTTGTTGAAGCATTTTAGTATGGGGGAGGCACAGAATGGCTAACTCAATGTTAGATAAATCTAAATCTTAGATTGAGAGACGATGAAGTGGTAGTTTGTTGAACGATGCTAGGTCATTTCGACAACTTGTTGGTAGTTTAATTTACTTAACTACTCACAAGGCCGGAAATTACATTTTATGTTAGTGGTGTTTCTCAATTTATGCAGGATCCAAGAACTCCTTATGTAGAGGCAGAAAAAAGGATTCTACGTTACTTAAAAGGTTCGGTTGATTATGGTCTTATGTATCAGAAAGGGACTGATTTTGTGTTGCAAGGATTTACAGACGCAGATTGGGCAGGTGATACGAATCGTCGTTGTTCAACTTCAGGGTATTGTTTCAACCTTGGATCTGCGGCTGTTTCTTGGTGTAGCAAGAAGCAATCCACTATTGTTTTATCCAGTGCTGAAGTGGAATATATAACAGCGACAATGGCAGCTCAAGAATGCATTTGGCTAAAATGTTTGATGGGAGATATTTTTTGCAAAGTGGACTATGTTGTGAAACTTCAATGTGATATTGCTTCAAATCCAATTTTCCATGGGCAACCAAAACACATAGAAGTTCGTCACCATTTTATTCGAGAGAAAGTATTGAATCAAGAAATTGAGTTAAAAGGAGTACATACTAGTGCACAAGTAGCAGATATCTTTACAAAGGCTTTGGCAAAGCCTAATTTTGAAAAGTTTAGAGTTGCTCTTGGGATCATTGACAGTAAATATGCACTAAGGGGGAGTACAACAAATTAGTGTATTTAGTGTTTTTGTTGTTTTACTTAGTTTTACCAAGTCAACGTGTTTGTTCCTATATATTAGGATAGGCTAGAGTCCATAACAAAATATATCGGTATTTTGATATGGGTATATTTTCTACACCTTTTTAGGAGTCAGGTTATACTACTTTTAGGAGTCGGTTGTAACTTTAGAGTTCACGTTATAAATTTTTCTTTTTCTGTATTTTTCACATAAGCTTTCAATAAAAAGGTTAAGTTACTCTCCAGTTTGTTGCCTTTTCTGATCATTGTAATAAGAATTTTCTGTTCAACTCTTTGTTTTACATCTTTTATTCTTTCAAGTTATTCCCTCTGTCTAGGTGACCATGATTTTAACATCAATTATAGCTTATTTTTCTCACTGAAACCTCCGCTTGCTTCTTCGGCTACCTAGCTTCGACTTTGCTCAGATTAGTGCTTTTTCTCTGAGTTGTTTTTTTTAATTACAGGTTGTAGTTGTNATACAGATAAAGGGGCACTGCTAGGAGTTGACAGAAGATACTCAGGCCATGATATTTTTACTCAACATATGACTAAGTTATAGAAATGACATAAGAATATATGTATACCCTTCACGCCAAAATCATCATCCCAACCACAAGCAACAGCGAATCAACACAGCGAGATAGAGGAGGGAATGAAGAGAGTGTCACAAGGGAAAGGGTATTACCTTCCTTCGGACAGCGGGCTGGGACCTGTAGGAGCAGGAGCGCAATTCCAAATCCACACAGCCACGAACGAAACAACAAAAAAGAGGCTCGACCGTCTGTTATTTTCGATTCGAAATTTCTCGATTTACTTTCGCCAAAAATGTGACCAAGAGTCTCCAATAGTTCTTTGCTAAGAAATTCCCAATATATATATTTTTCCCAAATACTAAACTCAAACTTCTCTTGATTATGAGTTTTTCTCCTTAAAGCAAAGAATTATGAACCATCTTTTTTCTTCCAAAAAAAATTCCCCCTTTTTATCTCTGGAAAATGAAACTTATATATCCCCAAATTAGGGTTCCGAAAAAGGGAATCAATGCTAGCCAAATCAATCTCAGACCCACCAAATTCAAAATTCAAAATCCTTTCACCAATTTAGGGGAACAAACATTTCCCGAGATTTTGGCCCTATTCCGGAAGGGGAAAGGGAGTTATACGGCTGGGATTTACTAGCCCGTCCTTGCACTCGACGTGGAGCCATCTCACGTTGGCAAGGACGGGATGCAAAGGCAAGGCTGAATCGCTAGCCTGTTGTAGCCGACAACAATATGCAGGAACTGTACTCGAACTGACAAAAAGAGACGTTAAGGCAGAGGGCCAGGTTCCGCTTGCACACGAGGATGGTTCACGCGACTGCACTCTTTCGTTGTTTTTCCTTTGCGCCCCGAAGCAGAAAGCAAAAGTGAGGGAGGTAGGGTCGCGTTTTATCACGCGTTCCCTTTGAGATCGCTGGAGACGTTGGAGAATTACTTTTGGGGAATTGTGTTTTCTTTTGGGGAAACGATTTTGGGTTGGGTCAATAGGAGAGTGAGTGGGCTGGGTCAAGAATACAAAGGTGTGGGCTGAAAATTAGTTGGGTTGGGAAATTTTTCAGGAAAAAGGGAAATGGTTTGGGATTGACCAAATTCCGAAAAAGGAGCCCAAACCCTTGTCCAAAAATTAGAAAAATAGCCAAATCAAATTTCTGGTTGAATTTGGCCCAGATAAATAAATAAGACGACTTAATATAAGTCAATTCATAAGTTTCTCAATTTTAACGAAATAAAATAATCTACTTAATTATTGAAAAAACAAAACCAAAATGCCAACTATTTTATAATCAAACCAGATAGCAAAGTACCTTAACAAAATAGAATTTTTCGAGGCGATTTCGAATAATTATAAGCTATTAATCATATACGAAATTATATAAAGCATATGTGATATTATTTTACAAAAATGACAAACTATTTAAAATGATTTAAAAGTATTTTATAATTTTATTAAGTCAATTATTTCAAATCGTACAGAATCAAGAAACTCGTTAATTAATTTATATCGGGGAGGATCAAAATTTGGGTGTCAACAATATGCAAGTTCTTCATATACATATCATAAATTATCATAAGCATGGACATATATAAGAATATCCTCCTAAGGCTCCCCTCAAGGCTAACTAGTACAATACTTAGATAGAGTCCCATACCCCTACCTAGACCAAGCTAGACTCCTTAGGTTGTCCTAGTTATTGTTCAATCCTTTAATTCATTTTACCTTTTTGGAAACATCTTGCACTAACCGACATAGGCCACATTATCTAGTGTGGAATTCGGTGTTATAAAACACTACAACGAAGGAAGGCAGACTACTTGCCAAGGTAGTACCAAAACATAAAGGTAGCAACTATGTGGATCCACTAGCTAGTATTCTTATGGGGTCAACATAGTTCAAGAACTAGGAGATATAGTTGGGACCCTCTTTATGATCCACACATTGTAGTCTCCAATCTCAAGAGTACTTTAGTGCTCCTACGAAGGGACACTCCTCAATCTAGTTCACTCGGTGCTAAGCTAGAGTCCTTTTTTGAAATGTCTTTAAGCCTTTAATATCAATAATAGCTTAGTTTAGATTATAGGGTCTACCCCTTGTATAATCATCATAACCAATAGCTCAATAAGAATTGTATGAGTATAAGTCCTTTCTTTACAATTCGTATATGTGAGGTTAGCACATTAGCATTTCATATCATAATAATGCACATTGATAGTCATCACCATCCTTATAACACATACACCTTAATTAACCTCTCAACATAATCAAGACATTTCAATTCAACATCATACCATCCGATCAATCCTAATACAAGTCTTACTCCAATATAACATCATGACTTAACTACAAATAATCACAATTAGAAGTAAAGATAGAGATCATAAGACATACCAAGTCTCCTTCATAGTTCATCATTTGGGTCTAACCATAAGCCCTCAATTCAATCCAATTTACATGTACCACATCATAATTCAATAATCAACATGATACCAATGCTAGAAGAGTCAATACATCATAATTCAATATTAAATCAAAGCTTAAACCAACATACTTAGGTCAATTCTCATAAGTTGGATCACTTCTCAAGAACTAGTATGAAAGACTACAATTCATCTTAGTTTTCTCATGATTAGTGTAACAACATCATCTAATATTGATTTAATCAATAATCAAGTCAATTGAATCAATCACAACCCAATTCGCTTCAAGATCAAACCTAGGGTTAAGGCTTAAGGATCATGATATTCAATTTAGACCAAACCACACCACATTATCATAATCAAGTTAAAATACATGTTAATTTAGTCATTATATCTTAAAAAAACCATGAAAAACTCAATTCATAACATCAAATTTGTAATTGAATGAAACCCACTTGAAAATCAAACTTTTAGAAATACTTCGAAGGAGTTCTTTGAGGAAAGAAGTCTCAAAGGTGAATCATATCTCATACCTCAACGTTTGATGAAGATTTTATGGTGAAATAATCACTCCTAGACCCCAAAACCTCCCCCTAGCTTGTCTCAATGGTATCTTCCATTAGAGAGAGAAAGAAGAGAGAAGGAAGAGAGTTTATTTTGTGAGGTGTGTTTAGACTAATGAGGGTTGGGGTCCTTTATATTGGGGCTTAATTAACTAATTAGATTCCCTTAAACCCCTAATTAATAACCTAAACCTCTAACTAATTAAATAAAACTAATTTTAAAATGTGTAGAAAAACTCGACCCTCATAGACGAGACCCCCCGATCGAAGGTCCGTCTGTGACTCAACGGTCACTATGCCCTTTTGTGTTGCACATCTGTCGTTCTTGTTAGAGACTATGCAATTGGGATTCTACAACAAAAAGTCTAAGTTTTGGTCGATGGTTAGCAACGACGCCCCGTCGATCCACACAGGGATCGTCGACTGTCTCGTGGTTATACACTGCCCAGGCAATGTTGACACCAACGTGCAAGGGTCCCCCTCAAGGGCCCTTGGTTGGTACTTGGGAGTCGTACTCGAAAGTTTCGACTACAATTCAACTTAAGCACATGTTATACACCCCTCTACCTAATTTCATGCATTTTTGACTCCTAAAAGCTAGTCAAATAGGCTAAGGCACGCTAGTACCCCTAAGAACTAGTTTCCGAACATCATGCACGGTCTTGGACGTATTGGTTCCTTAACTTACTAAATGACCTATATTCATTAAAATAAGTATTTAAGACAGTTTTTAGACCCCACGACACCTATTTTAGGCTTTAAGACTCGTCTTGGATTTTTGAAATGTTACATTCCCCCCTTAGGAACATTCGTCTCTGAATGACACTAAATTATTTTGAATGATGAAATAGACTCAAGACTAGCAGTCCAACCAACAACAATACATAACAACATAATTCATATCATTTCAGCAAGGCAAATTTCAAAACTTCAATCACCACACATAAGGTTCAACTTTACATAATGAGGTTTATCCTTCTCACAACAACATGACCTCAACATACTTTACATGAGTCACTTAGCACAAAGTTCAACTTATCAACATGCTATATATATATATCATTTCATAAAGACTCACCATATAAAAAATGCACAACATTACTCACACAAACCAAAAGGCAAAATTTCAAGTTTTAAGTATCGACTTAGTGTAATTCACTGTAATGCAACCCAAAAATGCACATGTTTGCAGAACTTCAACAAAAATCATGAAACTTCAAAATCTAGTCATATTTATATTATTGAAAAGAATGACTAACCTTATTATCAAAAAGATGAGGTAACAGGACTTCATGTTGGCTTCGGCCTCCCATGTTGCACTCACCCTCACTAGGTGATTTTTCCATAACACTTTTACGGAAACCACTTCTTTATTTCTTAATTTCTTGACTTGCCTATCAAGAATTTGAACCGGAACCTCCTCATAAGAGAGGTTATCCTTGACACCAAGACCCTCAACATGAAGAATAGACTCTGGATCACCAATTCACTTTTTAAGCATAAAACATGGAAAATCGGATGAACCGAAGCCAATTCACTAGGAAGTTTCAATACATAGGCAACCTTACCCAACTCTTTGAAAGATTTCATAGGGACCCACATAACGAGGACTCAGCTTCCCTTTCTTGCCAAATCTAACCACCCCCTTCATAGGTGAAATTTTTAAATAGACCTTATTACCTTCCTAAAACTCCAAATCCCTTCTGCTATGATTTGACATAAGACTTTTGCCGACTACAGGCCATTTGCAACCGGTTCCTTATCATATAGACTTTCTCCAAAGTCTTATGAACCAAATCGGGACCAAGAAGTGAAGGCTCACCCACTTCAAACCATCCTATAAGAGACCTACACCTCCTACCATACAAGGATTCATAGGGAGCCATGGAGATGGGTGTATGAAAGCTATTATTATAAGCAAACTCCACCAAAGGCAAATTCTTATCCCAATTCCCTTTGAAATCAATAATACATGCTCTACGCATATTTTCAAGGGTTTGAATAGTACGTTCCACTTGACCATCCGTTTGGGCATGAAAAGCGGTACTCAACTTCACCTTAGTACCTAACCCCTTTTGGAATGACCTCCAAAACCTAGATGTGAATTATGCACCCCAATCCGATATGATGGATAACAAATACCATGGCGACACACAATCTCATCCATAAGATCCTAGCATAATCTTCTGCCGAATAAGTAGACTTAACAAGAATAAAGCGAGCGGACTTGGTCAACCTATCCACAACCACCCATATAAAATCATATTGCCTTTGAGTCCGAGGCAAACCCACTACAAAGTCCATATTGATGTCTTCCCACTTCCAAGTAGGAATTTGGATCTCTTGTAGTAAGTCACCCGACTTTTGATTTTCGGCTTTTACTTTTTGGCAATTTGGACACTTAGCGACAAACTCCGCTATGTCCTTCTTCATCCTTCCCACCAATAAACTTCACTAAGTTCATGGTACATTTTCGTCGAAGCAGAACAAATTGATTAGCGGGACCCATGGACTTCTTCAAGGATCCGTTCCCTCAACCCATAGTCTTCTGGTTTGGATCGTCATCATTGATTCCCAAATTACGATTCATGTTTCGCAGTGTACGATCTAACTCGTGATCGTAGAGGAACAATGGTTCTCTTCCTCTCCGTGTATTTGGCATACAAGGAGGATAGTTCTGAAAAGAAATCAAAAACAATAAAACAAAGTAAAATCAAGAAAAATATCAACTAAACTATAGTAATAAGTTAAAATTAATCTAAAAGCTAAATTCCCCGGCAGCGGCGCCAAAATTTGATACGCTCAAACTTACTTCTCAAATGAGAAGTAAAGCGGTCGCGTCAAGTAAATAACCCAACTAGTGAGGTTGGGATCGTTCCCACGAGGAAAGTAGTCTAGACTTAACTTTAACTTGTTATTACTATTGTTCGGTTGATAACTTTCTTAGAAAGTAAAAAACATAAAAATGTAAAAAGGGGGGTTTGTACTTCCTAATAAGTAAAAAGAACTAACGAAATTGAAAGAGACACTTAACAACTTCTAATGTTGGGTTTTAATCAATTAATTAAAGTAACTAGGGTTTACGTGTTCCCCATAGGTTCATAACTTGATAATTCTAACTATAACAATTCTTTCCTAGTATCTTGCATGCAAAGTGATAAGTTATGTATTTTTAAATCCTTGGTCCGGCATCTAGAAAATCTCACTCCGCACCTTGGTCCGGCTACGTGTGTTGCTTTCTTAACCCTTATCGCTACCCCATATTAAGCATCGTATTCGATATTTGACTAAGTTACTACCTCGTACCAATCAATACTAGCCTATTAGATAGTATACACTAAATCTATGTTAATAATTCTTTTCCTATTATCTACCTCCTTGGTCCGGCAAGTAGCATTAAGGCGAGTTCTAACGTTGATCATCCGTTAAAAAGATTTCTAAGCGAAAGAATTATTAATACATGCAAGACACTATTCTAGAATTGTTATTTTAGCTAGGGTTTATCTCATTATTTGCCTATAGTTCCCACAACCCTAGTTATGGAGTTTAGTTACTCATCGCCATAAACACAATATTCAAATATATTAAAGAAGAATTCATGTACTTACTTCAATGAGAAAGAATAAAGTCCAAAAGATTGCTTGATTAATCACCAAAAATTACTTGTAAAAATCTCCAAAAGAATCAAACACTAATCCATAAAGTCTAATAATATGATTTTTCTAATATTGCAAAGTCTTACTATCAGGTGTCTAACCTCAAAAATGAGGTTTTTTGAAGTATTTATAAAAATACAAAAACCTAATTAAACAAGAATTCTAATTGCTGGAAATCTGCCAAAACGCGGCTGGGTCGACGGACCACGCGACGGACCGTCGTGGTCATGACGGACCGTCGTGGACTCCGTCGTCCCATACTTGTGCATTTTCTTCTGCTGCTTTCTTCATTCCCTTCAACGGCAAGTGTGACGGACCGTCATAGGCACAACGGTCCGTCGAGGGTCTCGTTTCAAAAGACTTCAACTCTTGGAATTTAGGTACTGGGATCACTTCTCTGATCTTCACGACGGACCTGCAGGACGGACCGTCATGGCCATGACGGACCGTCACAAGCTACGTAATCCCACACTTGTCAGACTTCCCCATCTTCCTTCAGCAGCTGCACTACGCTGCCACCTACGGACCGTCACAGGCATGACGGACCGTCATAAGCTCCGTAGGTGGTCTCTTTTGCATTTCTCTCTCAAAATCTCCGCATTTGGCTTTGGACAGATTTCCTGCAAAACAAAGAAAACTTGTATAAAAATTAGCACAAAAAGGGCTTTTGGACGCACTAAACTTAAAGAAAAAGCATTAATTATACCGTGAAGCCACGGTATATCAGGTACCATGCTGGTCAAAATAACTAATGGTTATCTTGGGTAGCACGCCTTGTACAATTTTAATCAACCTTTTGTATGTGTGGTTTCACGAGAGAAGTAGGTTTACTACTTCGTAATGATATTGTTACATGTTTGTCCATGAATTACCGTGATTTGTGTTTAAATAGTGGGATGGTTCCTTTTTACACCAGAATTACATGCTAAACACTATAGATGATGTCTTAGATATTCTTGATGGTATAGGTTACTTGAAAGACGTGATGAATAAACTATTTCTTGTTGTAGCATCTTTGCTCATGTTATTTGTGAATGTTGAGTTTGTGAGGTGACTATGGCTTCAGCTTATTAACAAAGACTGTACTGTATTGTCAGCCTTTGTGGATTGGGACATATTTGATAAGAAGTATTGAATTAATGTGGTCTAGTAAAAGTCTTGTAGAAGGATTACTGAATTGATCAAGGTACAGGCTATTTTAGAGATTTGTGTTTAAATGTTGGGATAACTCCTGTTTAGATCTAAATTAAATGTTAAACATTGTAGATGATGTCTTAGAGATCCTTGGTTGTATGAGTTATTTGAAAGATGTGATATTCAGGTGGTTGAAGATGTGTTGTATCTCGTTCATAGTATTTTACTCTCTTATAAGCTCATGTACTTGTTTAGATCAGTTCCTTCATAGGGTTTAGTGTGTTCTTTACAAAAATACTTTATTTAATCAAGTTTTGGAGTCATTTTTTTATTTACAATGAGGTGATTAGTTAATATATTTTTTCTTCTATATTGCATATTTTAAATTGCGCGTAAGAATTCTTCTATGTAGGTATTAGAATAGGTGCACGCACGGCCATGTGGATTAGGTCTTGGCAGTGCTCCTATATTCTAGAGTTCTGTAAACTTGTTAGAGGGGTTGTTGATGTTCATAATTCTTTGTTTATATTTTTTCGTAGTAGCTTAGAAGCTATGATGAAGTGGTATGATGTTAGGAATGTGTTAATATTACATGATATTTCAATTTGTTTGCGAGTTGGAAACAAGTTTAATTTAGTGTGTGATTAGTTTAGTTTATACGACTATGAGGTTGTGATGTTCATTTGTTTGTAGTGTTTATACTTCCTGTGAAGTGTGCAATATGCGCTCAAGAAGAATTAGGTTGTATGATTAGATTCCCTTCATTGAAGGAAGGTAAGAGTGAATAAGGAAGGAGTTTTGAGGCGCACAATTACAAAAATAGATTGAAAGGTATGCATCATGTATTATGTAACTTGGACAAATTTGAGTTGTGTCTAATGAAACAGGAGAGAGGGATGGATTTGATAAAAAAAATGAAGGGGCGAATCCATTGTACTTTTTTGGTCATAATTTTCTTAGTAAGACACTTTTCACCAACCCTATAGCTGTATATAGGAAATTTGCTCCTCTATTGTTTGAGTTCTGTAAGATTCTAAGAGGGGTTATAGATGCTGATGATACTTTGTATATATGTTGCCGTTTTAGTTTAGCGGAAATGATGAAGTGGTAGGTCCATGATGTTAAATGTGTGCTAAAATTGCAGGATGTTTTCCCTTTTAGTAGCCAATTAGTAACATGGTTATCACATACTTTAGTATTGACTGAGTGAGATGAGTTTATACAATTATCAGATAGTGAAGTGCGTGACTTTATCAAGTTTATGCATCCCGTAATGCGTGCAATACAAAGTCAAGAAGCATTTTTCAGACCGAAAAATTTTTCTTCCTTTATGAAAGGTGGAGCAGGAAAATGAATGATTTGAGATTGAGGGCGTGCATCATTTTTTTGACTTGCTGGAAAAAATTAAAGTTGTGTCCAAAGAGACTGAAAATATAGTTGGGTTCGGTGAACAAAGAAAGAGGTGAGTCGATTGTACGTTGTTGGTCTTGATATGTTTTAACTATAAAAGAGTTAGAAAGGATTTCAAAGTTGTATAGATAATAGACTGAAATGCTTTGGTCCTTAGGTAGAAATAGTAACTATCTTTGAAACCGTAACAACATCCTTTGATTTAATTTCTAAATGTCTATCCTTTTAAACTATAATCAAAGTCTCCAAAAATATTGCCCGCGGAACAAAGAAATTAACCAATTTCTCTTCAAGCTCAAGTTTCTTGTATCCTTTCACCTTTAAGAGCTTTAGCTTTGAAAATTCTATTTGGAAATTCTCAAATTTTTCCTTTGCCACAATTTTATAATACCTTACTGCTTCTATTGAATAATAACTAAATACTTCACAAAAAATTAACAATAGCTATTTTATTAAAAAATATTTAAAAGATTCAAATTAATATAGTTACATCGATAAAGGATCTTTCAATATTTTATAGAACTGTCCCAAAATTTAAAGTTATCAATGTTAGTACATTAATTTGAAACTTTTAAATTTTTTAATTTTTTTTAGCTATCGTTAATTATTTGTGAAGTAATTAATAATTAATTAAAATTATGCAATTTAGTGATTATGTAATTGAAGCATGAAGCTATTAGAACTTTGGGGCAAAGGAAAAATTTGAGAATTGCTAAATGGAATTTTAAAAGCTAAAGCCATTAAAGGTGAAAGGATACAAGAAACTTGAGCTTGAAGAAAAATTGGTGATTTGTTTTTGCTGTGAGCGAAGTTTCTGGAGTCTTTGAGTATGATTTCAGACAATAGACATTTTGATATTAAATCGAAGGATGTTGTTACGGTTTCAAAGATAGTCAATATTTTTACCTACTATCATTATAAGTACAAAAGCTCTGTATTTCAAAGATAGTATACTGGAATGCTTTCTAACTCCTTTAGAATTATAATTCCGGAACCAACATCTTAGAATAGACTCACCTCTTTCTTTGTTTACCAAACCTATTTGTCTTTCCAGCTTCTTCAGACATAACTCCAATCTTCCAGAAAGTTAGAAAAAACACAATGTATTCCTTCAATCTCAATTCTTTCATTTCCTGCTTCATCTTGCATCAAGGAAGAGAAACTGACCGAACTACAAATGTTTCAAGATGTTGTATTGCACACTTTATCGGATGTATAAAATTGATAAAATCATGCACATCGCTATCTGATAACTATATACACTCAGCTACTTTCACACTAAAATCCTAAGCATGTGATAACCTTGTCGCCAACTCAGGTACAAAAGGAAAAGCATCCTTCAATATTAATACACTTAGCATCATGGACATACTACTCCATCATTGCAACTAAACTACTCTGGGAAAAATACATACAAAGTATCATCAACACCCGCAACCCCTCTTAGAAACCCATAAAACTCGATTTATCGGGAGATATTCCTCCAATTTATCTGTGTCATACTTTGGGGTCATTTCGAGAAAATTGGTAAGCGTCTTCATCGGACGACTAACATTATCATTAATATATGTGTTGCAATTGCAGTTGCAAAGGTCCTGAATAAGAAAATTCAAGTCATTTATCAGCTTTCATGTGTATTTGTGTTGTCATTGTAGTTGCAGAAGAATTTATGTGTAACTACTCTTTGCTTTATGAAGCACATATTTTAGAGTAAAAACTATCTATATTCATATAGCACAATATAATCATATCCATATCTTGGTAGAATGCTTAGCACTGTTCATACAATTAAGATATAGTTTTGCAAGGGAGAGTTTCTCACACTAATTACACCACCACATATTACAAAAACCACAATTTATCTTCCATGGAATGTTGTGCTCTGCATCATCTGTACCTTTAACTAAAAAATTCCAAAGCTTGTGAATTACCAAAAATATATGATTTAGACACACGGTGAACATTGAAGTAGTATTTAGACTTCACAAACTCAGCCTAGAGAGATGGTTGAGTTCTAAACCACGATTAGAAAATGAGATAATTCTCGATAGTCGTTTCTTTAATGGTTCCTTTTTTTAAAAAAAAAATATTATGTCATGTTTGTAAAGGAAAAATAGTCCTTATTTTATGGAATATATTTGTAAGAAAGTCAATACTAGTTGGATAGTTATGGTCTGTACGAACTTTTGAAAAGATTAAATAGCTACATGTGTCTAAGCCTTCAGTATATGACACATGAATAGCAAAAGGAAATTCTATTAAACCTTATATTTTCATTCTTCTGGAGGGATTTGTGAATGTAAGAAAACTAAGGTTTTCTACAATTCTTCTAAGGTGGTAGCTGAGCAGCAGTAACATCGCATCCAACAACTTCTTGTGTGCAAGCCCTCTTATGTTTACTAGACAAAATTATTACATATGGGTGATAAAGATATAGGCTCATGTGAAAATTCATAGTATATGGGATATAATCGAAAGTAAATATGATCCTCCTCCACTTGAATATAATCCAAGTATTGCACAAATGAAGTTTTATGTGGATGTGAAATCAACAAACCAAAAACTCTCACATTTTTTCATTTAACACTTGCAGATGTGGTTTTCACAAGAAAAATTGCTTGTGGAACACTTAAGGAATCATGGAAGAATCTAAAAGAGGAGTTCGACAAAAGTGACGAAGGGTGTCAAAATCATTAATCTCAAAAAGAATTTGAAATGTTAAGGATGAAATAAGGAGATACTATGAAAATGTATTCTACCAAACTTGTGGAGATAGTTAACAAAATAAGGTTGTTTGGTGCAACCTTTCCTGCTCCAGAGGTGGTGGAGAAGATGATGATAAGCTTACTAACAAGATTCGAGTCCAAGATTTCAATAATAGAGGAATCTTGTGATTTGAATCCTTCCTCTGTGGCAGAACAGATCAACAATTTTCAAGCCTAAAATACAGATTAAATAGAAGAGATTGAGAAATACCAGAAGTGGCATTTCAGGCACAACATAAAGGCCAGGTGAAGTAAAATAGAAGGATGGGAGGAGATAAAGTAGAAAATGGAAAACTATGGAAGGAATCTTAAAAGAAAGAGAAGTTTCCACCTTGACACAATTGTAAAGAACCAATCATCAAGAAAAAGAATGTTGGTTCAAAGGAAATCCACCGATCTTGTGTGGATTCAATAAAAAGATGGTTCATATTAAGAAAAATTACAGCTTCAATAAAAATCAACACAACAACGCTATGTGCAACAAGTAAATTTTAGTCAAGAATATGAAAACAAAAAAGAAATTAAAGCTTGTATATGTCTTCCCCTGACGTAAGCACAACCAACAAATCTTTAGTTATATATGAAATACATTATCAATTAAATAAATATTGATGATCAATTTAAAGAGATTTATATATTAGATTTGATACTAATAAACTTTCATTGATCGATAAAATTATATTTATATAATTAGGAGGTGTATAATTTAAATTTATAACATTAACTTGATGGATAAATTAAATTGATAAATTAAACTTCTATTGATATATATATATATATCTAAATATATATATATATATATATATATAATATATATATATATATATATATATATATAATATATATATATATAAAATTTAATTAACATGATTACTTGTTATTTATCTTAAAATTTAATGTGATACTGACCTCATGAGGTCGGTATTTTTTTTATTATATCGAATTACTTTTAATAAAAGCGGCATCCAGAGGTTGGTTTGCTTAAAATATTTCTATTAATCATAATTTTTGTTATTTAGCATAATACTAAAATTTCATTTGAAACTTACAATTAATTATTCAAAAAGTGTAACAATTTTAATTTGTATACTTTTGTAAATAACAAGTCAGACTTCATGGAATAAATAAAAAAAAAATCTATAATCCATAGTTAGAGTATTAAACTACGTTGTTATGAATTAGGATATAATATAATTATACTTATATTTCTAGAGTAATGTACAAATCTATTAGTCCATCGTCTAATCGTAAACTTAATATCTCATTTTATGATGTAGAGGTGAAAAGCTAACATATAATCTATTCAAATATGAAATTCGACATAATATTATTATATACTTTCGATCTTGAATGTATGTCAAATGTAGTGATCACTTCCTAATTATAATGACATGTAAAGGATACTTCATCTGAGTATGACTTTTCCTAAGGGTTGTGCCTTTTCCGATGAGTTGTTACTTTTACAAAAGGTTGTGATTTTCCTCATGAGCAGTGACATTTTCAAAAGATTGTAACTTTTTTGATAAGGATCAATTAGAACCTATTAACACTATTATTTGTTAGCGATAACAGAGGGTTTCTTCTCAATTTTAAACTACGATTTTTAAAAAATTTCTACTTCTCTTCCTCTTAAAAAATATGTATATTATTTACAGTCATTGATTAAGTTCAAGATAAATATTGAAATATTGATGGTAATCCTTATTAGTGTCATGTGCATACTAAATATGAAATATACCTCAAGAGAAAGACTATATGTGGCATATTTTACACTTATATATATTTTTGAAAACATTGTTGGTTAGATTTACTTACAACATTGAGTGAAGTAAATATTAATACTACTTGTCACATCCAGGTTTACCCCCTAGACCTCACCGGCATTGTCGTCCTCTTTGAGTACTAAGACTAGCTTCTTAGTTTACATCATCACATTCATGAGTCGAATTTAGCGGGAAATTTAAAACTTTTATTACTTCTACTTGGAAGTTTACATAGACATGTACATACACATAATTATATATATCGAGTATAGACCCTTCGTATAAGAAGGTTACATAGCCTTCTTTTTTTATTGAACATACATATATAAGATAGGAAATAGTCTCAAAGATTGTCTCATCTCGTACCATCTAAACGATCATAGCAATTTGGGCATTGCCCTACATCAAATGTAAAGAAGCCACATATAGGCTAATACAAATTGTACTCAAATGAAAGTGGAATGAACATAAGAGTCTTAGAAAAAGAAAGCAACTTCATAAGCAAGATATCGGCATCGCCCTCGGAAAGTGAGGACCTACCCACTTGGATGATAGAGAATATCCAAGTCTTCTTCAAGTCGTCTCGAATGAGCCTTCAACGACCGGAACCTAAAATGTTTGGGAAAAAGAGAGAAAAAGGGGTTAGTACGCCACTTGTACTAAGTATGAGACCATATGAACATATAAGCTCAAATATGTTAAAAAGGAAATTTTTAATTTTTTTATGCTATTTTATCATTTAAAAGTCTTATGCACAGTCAAACAAGTCATACCAAGTAACAAAATATGCTTATTAACTCAAATAAGTAATATGCATATCATCATACTTGAACCCATAATCTACTACAACCCTATCATCAAGGAATGACATCACATGCATGAATAAGAGTACATTTCATTATAACAAAGCAAGACAATTACCCATGAACCCCTATCAAGTCAACAAGTGCAATGACCAAGAAAAGCCCTATAACCTTACTCAATCAAGTAACCCAACAAGAATCATGACTAACACCATACTTCATATAACATGGCATTTAGATATATATTTCATCTTGCTTCAACAATATAAACGAACATGACTCATAAGTGAACTAGTCAACATATAGTATCAATAATGTGTGTTTTTATAGAAAAAGAAAAAAAATTGTATGTTTTTCGACTTTTATAGAGTCGCCACTTAATTTTTGAAGAAAAATCAAGAAAATTATGTTTTCAAAAGACTTAAATAGAAAAATCGTTTTGAAAACTTTAAAAGGGTTCGAGAATTTTTATTGACTTCTTAGGAAAGTTTGAAAGAACCTAAGACGTCCACTTACTTGCGGTTATCCGATAGCTAATTTATTTGGCTAAAATTTTTATTTGAGATAAAAATTTGTTTTGAAGTTGTTTGAAACAAAGTAATTAATTTACTATATAAGTAAGAGTTAATTTGCAAATTTATTTATTTTTTCATATAAAATCCGTTTGAAATTAATTTTTAAGTTAATAAAACGCTTACGGCGATTGTGGGGATTTTGATTCTTTAACTTTAAAACTACCGACAAATAAACAACAAGTAATTAAGCAAATAAAGAAAGAGATAGAGAGAGAGATTGGGTCTAAATCCGAATTATTTATCCGCTTGGACCTGTATTTGGACACATATCATTTTGGGCCTTTAGGCCCATTCGATTTTACCGGTCCTACATTCTAACAAGGTAGTAATACAAAGACAAGGGCTTGACCCAAATTGACAAGATAAAATATTTAAAGAAAAATAATTTGGGCTTCTTAAGCCCGAAATCTTCAACTTCATCGGCTTCGATCTCATTCGCTTCAGAACATGTTCGTCTATCTTTGAAGGGGGCTTGACTCGAGATCAGACGAAATGTACTTGGGCCTTTATGACCCTCTTGATATGCGGGAGGATGGGTTCGGGGTGAATACATGGCAGTTTTTTTTTTTCATGCAAATAAAATGGAAAATTATTAGCTTACGAATTAATAAACAAACAATGATGTAACTGAAGAGAGACAAAATTCAATTCAAATGAAAATCCTATTTAAGAAATCCAAATTAGAAGGAGACATACGCCTCTAAAGGACCAAATGGGCTAAATTAAAAAATAACAAATTTGATGAATAAACTGCAACACTTAAATAGTAGCACCTAAACCCTAAACCCTATCATATATCTATATATATATATAAAGATTTTGAACTCTCCAAAAATGACTAGACGTGACGACTAACGGAAAATAAAAGATCAACTCTTACCAGATTCAACAAAGAACTTTAGTTTTTTTTTACAGAGGATGTAAACGAAGAGAATGAACACATGGAAACTTAAGAATATATTTGGGTTCCACAATCATGCAAACAAACCAACCTTTTATATATGACAAACAAACAACTTCCTAAGGGACAGACAAGGTGTTAGAAAACTAGAATTTAGACAATTCGGACAATTTGGCCAACTTGACTCCTAACAATAACACACATGTTTGAACCGTAATGCGTGGGGATCAATCAGAGGGGTAGAAAATAAGAACAAATTATACTACAAAACAATACGACTGAACACCAACATTAAACAATAGCAAACCAAAAAGCGATGAAAAGAGAACCTATTCTACCATTGACAACATAATTTGTCTAATGCAAAAATAAATAAGATAAAGAAGACTCTCTTTAGAAAATTTCGACGGTGCCATATTATATGCTGAAGGATAAGAAGTAAGAGACCCTATCCAATAAAATTATTTTACACAAAAGAAGGATAAATTGGTGGTGCCTGGAAACTAAACACAATTGCAATGTCATTCATTCTAACATGTTGAAATATGAGCATATATATATAATATTCTGAGAAGTAGCATTAAACTAATTCATCCAACTAAATATGAGAAAAACAATAGTACTACTGTAAATATTCCAATTCTATCAACATGAGAAAGCCATTTTAATATCTAGATAGTAAGATTTCAGCCAAACAGAAATAATTCAACAGAAGGACTTAAGGCACATTATCATAAATTAAAATATAGCCGAAAACTAAACACAATGACAATTCCTAGTTTAGTATTTTGGTTATTGCATGATTGATAATGAACCGAAAGAATGAAGGCTGGTAAGGCAGATGCTTAAAGGGAAAACAGATTTTTTAGACTATTAAACAAACCTGTGATAATCACTCCCTAAGATTCTGTTCTTCCCAAACACAAATACGAGTAAGTAAACGATGACAAATAATGAGAGAACTGGGAGTAAACCGCGAATCAGAAAAACGGATGAACTTCTCCGATCAATTGAACTGTACCAAAACAATTTAAACTAAACTCAAGTGCAAGAGAAGGCAACGAAATTTCACTATTTATTTCAAGCCAGAATAAAGGACTACATGTATGGGCGAGGAGAAGGGATCAACCGATTCGCAGGCATATGACGGGTAATTATCGGGTGGTAGGTGCGCATTAGAAATATGAATTGAGCAGTATGTAAAACAGGCAATGTATGCTATTATTTTTAGAAAAAATCTAAACATGGAATAAGGGAGAAACACTTTAGCCTTTTCAATACTTGGAACAAAGATAAGGAGCATGCACACACAACTAAAACACGCAAGAGTAGCCGACTATATGGATTGTAGATGCCGAACACAACCAATTTCATAAATAATAACGCTAACAGCAATAGACCATATGAAGGAACTTTTGAATTTTAAGATATTTCTCGTGTTATTTCATGCTTTCAGTAAAGATGACCCTTCTATTTCCCCAAAATCTGCCACTTCAAAGAAGTTTGAAACATTAGAAAACCGATGTCATTAGACACTCACTTGTACTTTCAGCTCGCAACCAAACTAAACACATACGAAATCAAGAGAACATGGAGGAACAAAAATGCTTAACCAACAAAGAAAGAAAACGAAATACAGATAAAGGGGCACTGCTAGGAGTTGACAGAAGATACTCAGGCCATGATATTTTTACTCAACATATGACTAAGTTATAGAAATGACATAAGAATATATGTATACCCTTCACGCCAAAATCATCATCCCAACCACAAGCAACAGCGAATCAACACAGCGAGATAGAGGAGGGAATGAAGAGAGTGTCACAAGGGAAAGGGTATTACCTTCCTTCGGACAGCGGGCTGGGACCTGTAGGAGCAGGAGCGCAATTCCAAATCCACACAGCCACGAACGAAACAACAAAAAAGAGGCTCGACCGTCTGTTATTTTCGATTCGAAATTTCTCGATTTACTTTCGCCAAAAATGTGACCAAGAGTCTCCAATAGTTCTTTGCTAAGAAATTCCCAATATATATATTTTTCCCAAATACTAAACTCAAACTTCTCTTGATTATGAGTTTTTCTCCTTAAAGCAAAGAATTATGAACCATCTTTTTTCTTCCAAAAAAAATTCCCCCTTTTTATCTCTGGAAAATGAAACTTATATATCCCCAAATTAGGGTTCCGAAAAAGGGAATCAATGCTAGCCAAATCAATCTCAGACCCACCAAATTCAAAATTCAAAATCCTTTCACCAATTTAGGGGAACAAACATTTCCCGAGATTTTGGCCCTATTCCGGAAGGGGAAAGGGAGTTATACGGCTGGGATTTACTAGCCCGTCCTTGCACTCGACGTGGAGCCATCTCACGTTGGCAAGGACGGGATGCAAAGGCAAGGCTGAATCGCTAGCCTGTTGTAGCCGACAACAATATGCAGGAACTGTACTCGAACTGACAAAAAGAGACGTTAAGGCAGAGGGCCAGGTTCCGCTTGCACACGAGGATGGTTCACGCGACTGCACTCTTTCGTTGTTTTTCCTTTGCGCCCCGAAGCAGAAAGCAAAAGTGAGGGAGGTAGGGTCGCGTTTTATCACGCGTTCCCTTTGAGATCGCTGGAGACGTTGGAGAATTACTTTTGGGGAATTGTGTTTTCTTTTGGGGAAACGATTTTGGGTTGGGTCAATAGGAGAGTGAGTGGGCTGGGTCAAGAATACAAAGGTGTGGGCTGAAAATTAGTTGGGTTGGGAAATTTTTCAGGAAAAAGGGAAATGGTTTGGGATTGACCAAATTCCGAAAAAGGAGCCCAAACCCTTGTCCAAAAATTAGAAAAATAGCCAAATCAAATTTCTGGTTGAATTTGGCCCAGATAAATAAATAAGACGACTTAATATAAGTCAATTCATAAGTTTCTCAATTTTAACGAAATAAAATAATCTACTTAATTATTGAAAAAACAAAACCAAAATGCCAACTATTTTATAATCAAACCAGATAGCAAAGTACCTTAACAAAATAGAATTTTTCGAGGCGATTTCGAATAATTATAAGCTATTAATCATATACGAAATTATATAAAGCATATGTGATATTATTTTACAAAAATGACAAACTATTTAAAATGATTTAAAAGTATTTTATAATTTTATTAAGTCAATTATTTCAAATCGTACAGAATCAAGAAACTCGTTAATTAATTTATATCGGGGAGGATCAAAATTTGGGTGTCAACAATATGCAAGTTCTTCATATACATATCATAAATTATCATAAGCATGGACATATATAAGAATATCCTCCTAAGGCTCCCCTCAAGGCTAACTAGTACAATACTTAGATAGAGTCCCATACCCCTACCTAGACCAAGCTAGACTCCTTAGGTTGTCCTAGTTATTGTTCAATCCTTTAATTCATTTTACCTTTTTGGAAACATCTTGCACTAACCGACATAGGCCACATTATCTAGTGTGGAATTCGGTGTTATAAAACACTACAACGAAGGAAGGCAGACTACTTGCCAAGGTAGTACCAAAACATAAAGGTAGCAACTATGTGGATCCACTAGCTAGTATTCTTATGGGGTCAACATAGTTCAAGAACTAGGAGATATAGTTGGGACCCTCTTTATGATCCACACATTGTAGTCTCCAATCTCAAGAGTACTTTAGTGCTCCTACGAAGGGACACTCCTCAATCTAGTTCACTCGGTGCTAAGCTAGAGTCCTTTTTTGAAATGTCTTTAAGCCTTTAATATCAATAATAGCTTAGTTTAGATTATAGGGTCTACCCCTTGTATAATCATCATAACCAATAGCTCAATAAGAATTGTATGAGTATAAGTCCTTTCTTTACAATTCGTATATGTGAGGTTAGCACATTAGCATTTCATATCATAATAATGCACATTGATAGTCATCACCATCCTTATAACACATACACCTTAATTAACCTCTCAACATAATCAAGACATTTCAATTCAACATCATACCATCCGATCAATCCTAATACAAGTCTTACTCCAATATAACATCATGACTTAACTACAAATAATCACAATTAGAAGTAAAGATAGAGATCATAAGACATACCAAGTCTCCTTCATAGTTCATCATTTGGGTCTAACCATAAGCCCTCAATTCAATCCAATTTACATGTACCACATCATAATTCAATAATCAACATGATACCAATGCTAGAAGAGTCAATACATCATAATTCAATATTAAATCAAAGCTTAAACCAACATACTTAGGTCAATTCTCATAAGTTGGATCACTTCTCAAGAACTAGTATGAAAGACTACAATTCATCTTAGTTTTCTCATGATTAGTGTAACAACATCATCTAATATTGATTTAATCAATAATCAAGTCAATTGAATCAATCACAACCCAATTCGCTTCAAGATCAAACCTAGGGTTAAGGCTTAAGGATCATGATATTCAATTTAGACCAAACCACCACAAATTATCATAATCAAGTTAAAATACATGTTAATTTAGTCATTATATCTTAAAAAAACCATGAAAAACTCAATTCATAACATCAAATTTGTAATTGAATGAAACCCACTTGAAAATCAAACTTTTAGAAATACTTCGAAGGAGTTCTTTGAGGAAAGAAGTCTCAAAGGTGAATCATATCTCATACCTCAACGTTTGATGAAGATTTTATGGTGAAATAATCACTCCTAGACCCCAAAACCTCCCCCTAGCTTGTCTTCAATGGTATCTTCCATTAGAGAGAGAAAGAAGAGAGAAGGAAGAGAGTTTATTTTGTGAGGTGTGTTTAGACTAATGAGGGTTGGGGTCCTTTATATTGGGGCTTAATTAACTTAATTAGATTCCCTTAAACCCCTAATTAATAACCTAAACCTCTAACTAATTAAATAAAACTAATTTTAAAATGTGTAGAAAAACTCGACCCTCATAGACGAGACCCCGATCGAAGGTCCGTCTGTGACTCAACGGTCACTATGCCCTTTTGTGTTGCACATCTGTCGTTCTTGTTAGAGACTATGCAATTGGGATTCTACAACAAAAAGTCTAAGTTTTGGTCGATGGTTAGCAACGACGCCCCGTCGATCCACACAGGGATCGTCGACTGTCTCGTGGTTATACACTGCCCAGGCAATGTTGACACCAACGTGCAAGGGTCCCCCTCAAGGGCCCTTGGTTGGTACTTGGGAGTCGTACTCGAAAGTTTCGACTACAATTCAACTTAAGCACATGTTATACACCCCTCTACCTAATTTCATGCATTTTTGACTCCTAAAAGCTAGTCAAATAGGCTAAGGCACGCTAGTACCCCTAAGAACTAGTTTCCGAACATCATGCACGGTCTTGGACGTATTGGTTCCTTAACTTACTAAATGACCTATATTCATTAAAATAAGTATTTAAGACAGTTTTTAGACCCCACGACACCTATTTTAGGCTTTAAGACTCGTCTTGGATTTTTGAAATGTTACATTATCCCCCCTTAGGAACATTCGTCTCTGAATGACACTAAAATTATTTTGAATGATGAAATAGACTCAAGACTAGCAGTCCAACCAACAACAATACATAACAACATAATTCATATCATTTCAGCAAGGCAAATTTCAAAACTTCAATCACCACACATAAGGTTCAACTTTACATAATGAGGTTTATCCTTCTCACAACAACATGACCTCAACATACTTTACATGAGTCACTTAGCACAAAGTTCAACTTATCAACATGCTATATATATATATCATTTCACAAAGACTCACCATATAAAAAATGCACAACATTACTCACACAAACCAAAAGGCAAAATTTCAAGTTTTAAGTATCGACTTAGTGTAATTCACTGTAATGCAACCCAAAAATGCACATGTTTGCAGAACTTCAACAAAAATCATGAAACTTCAAAATCTAGTCATATTTATATTATTGAAAAGAATGACTAACCTTAATTATCAAAAAGATGAGGTAACAGGACTTCATGTTGGCTTCGGCCTCCCATGTTGCACCCTCAACTAGGTGATTTTTCCATAACACTTTTACGGAAACCACTTCTTTATTTCTTAATTTCTTGACTTGCCTATCAAGAATTTGAACCGGAACCTCCTCATAAGAGAGGTTATCCTTGACACCAAGACCCTCAACATGAAGAATAGACTCTGGATCACCAATTCACTTTTTAAGCATAAAACATGGAAAATCGGATGAACCGAAGCCGATTCACTAGGAAGTTTCAATTCATAGGCAACCTTACCCAACTCTTTGCAAGATTTCATAGGGACCCACATAACGAGGACTCAGCTTCCCTTTTTTGCCAAATCTAACCACCCCCTTCATAGGTGAAATTTTTAAATAGACCTTATTACCTTCCTAAAACTCCAAATCCCTTCTGCTATGATTTGACATAAGACTTTTGCCGACTACAGGCCATTTGCAACCGGTTCCTTATCATATAGACTTTCTCCAAAGTCTTATGAACCAAATCGGGACCAAGAAGTGAAGGCTCACCCACTTCAAACCATCCTATAAGAGACCTACACCTCCTACCATACAAGGCTTCATAGGGAGCCATGGAGATGGGTGTATGAAAGCTATTATTATAAGCAAACTCCACAAAGGCAAATTCTTATCCCAATTCCCTTTGAAATCAATAATACATGCTCTACGCATATTTTCAAGGGTTTGAATAGTACGTTCCACTTGACCATCCGTTTGGGCATGAAAAGCGGTACTCAACTTCACCTTAGTACCTAACCCCTTTTGGAATGACCTCCAAAACCTAGATGTGAATTATGCACCCCAATCCGATATGATGGATAACAGAATACCATGGCGACACACAATCTCATCCATAAAGATCCTAGCATAATCTTCTGCCGAATAAGTAGACTTAACAAGAATAAAGCGAGCGGACTTGGTCAACCTATCCACAACCACCCATATAAAATCATATTGCCTTTGAGTCCGAGGCAAACCCACTACAAAGTCCATATTGATGTCTTCCCACTTCCAAGTAGGAATTTGGATCTCTTGTAGTAAGTCACCCGACTTTTGATGTTCGGCTTTTACTTTTTGGCAATTTGGACACTTAGCGACAAACTCCGCTATGTCCTTCTTCATCCTTCCCACCAATAAACTTCACTAAGTTCATGGTACATTTTCGTCGAAGCAGAACAAATTGATTAGCGGGACCCATGGACTTCTTCAAGGATCCGTTCCCTCAACCCATAGTCTTCATTGGCACCTTAAAATACCATTCCCTCTAGGGAGAATGTATCGTTAAGCTTGCTAAGGACCGATCGTTGAACTCCATCAATGATTTGTCAAGGTGTTGTTTGGAATTCACCTCAACTACCGATGATGACTTGAAGTTATTATGAACCATGAAACTACGCTCCGAAGAATGTTCTAATATCACCCCAACCTAGACAACCTAGACAACCTATGAAAATCCTTCACTAGGTCTTTCTTGGTTTCATCAATGTGAGATACACTACCCATAGTCGTACAACTTAGGTAATCCACAACCATATTAACCTTGACAGGGTGATAGAGGACACTGATGTCATAATCTTTCAACAATTCTAACCACTTTCTTTGTCAGAGATTCAACTCCTTTTGGGTAAACACATATTAGAGACTCTTGTGGTCAGTAAAGACATCAACATGAACGCCATACAAGTAATGCCTCCATATTTTCAAGGAAAACACCACGGCTGCTAACTCAAGGTCATGAGTCAAATAGTTTCTCTCATGCACCTTAAGTTGCCTAGAAGCATAGGCTATCACCTTCCCATGTTGCATAAGCACACACCCTAGACCCACATGGGATGCATCATAATACACAACAAACCCCTTTGTACCCTCTGGTAAAGTCAACACCGGAGCAGAAGTAAGCCTATTTTTCAAAATTTGGAAGCTTTTCTCACATGCCTCCGACCACTCAAATTTCTTACACTTTTGGGTCAAAATAGTCAAGGGAGATGCAATAGACGCAAAACCATCCATGAACCTCCGATTATAACCCGCCAAACCCAAGAAACTCTTATATCGATTGGAGTTAATGGTTTAGGCCAATTTTCACCGCCTTCATTTTCCTTGGATCAACCTCAACTCCCTCACTAGAGATGATATGACCAAGGAATGTCACCGACATTAACCAAAACTCACACTTACTATACTTGGTAAATAGTTGATGTTCTTTAAGGGTCTGCAATACCACCCTCAAATGACCCATGTGATCACTCTCGTTCATCAAATATACCAAGATTTTGTCAATCAACACAATGACAAATGAATCTAGGTAATTTTGAAACACCCTATTCATTAGGTCCATAAACGCCGTCGGTGCATGAGATCAACGGATATTACTAAGAACTCATAATGATCATATCTAGTATGGAATGCCATCTTTGGTATATCCTCACCTCTCACCCTAAGTTGGTGATATCTCGACCTCAAGTAAATTTTAAAAAAGAAGTTTGCCCCTTGGAGTTGATCAAACAAGTCTTCAATCCAAGGGAGATGATACTTGTTCTTGATGGTGACCTTATTAAGGTAGTGGTAGTCAATACACATTCTTAAAGACCCATATTTCTTCTTCACAAACAATACCAGAGCACCCCATGGAGAAATATTAGGTCTTATGAAGCCTTTGTTTAGTAAATCCTTGAGTTGTGCCTTCAACTCTTTCAATTCGGCCGAAGCCATCCGGTATGGAGGAATTGAAATGAGATTTATATCCCGTAGTAAATCAATACCAAAATCAATTTCCCGTTCGGGAGGAATACCGAAAAGGTCATTATGAAAAACCTCCGGAAATTCCCTCACTATGGGAACCGACGCAATGGGAGGAATTTCGGAGTCTAAATCTTGGACTTTACTATGTGACATAGACAACCTTTAGAGATCATTTTGCATGCTTTTAGACACGATATGATACGACCTCTAGGAATAGAGTTTTCCCCCTTCCACTCAACAACAGGTTCATTTGGAAAGTTAACCCTCACCACCCTTAACCTACAATAAATAGAAGCAAAGCAAGCATGCAACCAATCTATACCCAATATAACATCAAAATCAAGCATATCGAGTTCTACTAGTTCAACATAAGAAAATATATTGGGCAACATTATAGGAAAATTTCTTTTTGCAATAACCGACTCACCAACCAGAGTAGACACTATAACAGGTTCATGCAAAATATTGGGCAAAATATCAAATTTTTGGATATTAGAGGAGTAACAAAGGATAAAGTAGTACCGGGATCAAGTAAGACATATACATTAATAGAGAAAACTTTCAACATACCGGGTCACCACGTCGGGAGAAGTCTCTTGCTCACCCCTAGAGCAGAGAGCATAAAAGCGGTTCTTCTTTGGAGCCTCATTTGAACCACTTGCTTGATTTTGACCACTACCCTTCTCTTTACCCCTTATATTAGGACAATACCTAACCTTGTGCCCACTTTTGCCACAACCAAAACAATTATCTGTCCCCTTAAGGCAATCACCATAGTGCTTCTTGCCACACTTTCCACAAGTTTGCTTCTGGATTGGTGAATTAATACCTTTTACCTTCTTGAATATAGAGTTAGACATACTATCACCACTAGCCTTTGGGAACTTGGAAGGAACATGGCTTGAAACCCACTTCTTAAACCTAGGCTTGTCTTGTATCTCAAGCCTATTCTTTAAAGAATCTTCATCAAAAGATCTTGCCCTATTAGCATCCTTACTTTTCCTCCTATCCCTTGTCTCTTACACATGCTTGGCATACACAATAAGATGAGAGATGTTCTTGTTTTCATGTAATATATCCGAATGACACTCCTCTTGCAAATTATCCGACACCTCCGTCATAAAGCGACTCATTTCGTCTCTAGGATCGGAAACCAAGGAAGGAGCATATTTCGACAATTTAGTGAATTTCAAAGAGTATTCATGAACACTCATACCTCCTTGGCAAAGGTTGATGAAATTCACCACTTTAGCCTCTCTCATTTCCCTAGGAAAGAACCGATCTAGAAAAGTCTTCTTGAAGATCTCCAAGTCAAAGGACCACCTCTAAACGACCTATTATCTCTCCATTGCACAAACCATGCTCTATCCACGTCATTGACTTGATAAGTGGCTAACTTGGCCTTTTTACTTATGGACAACCCCATAGCCAAATGTATCTTATAGACTTCATCGATGAATTATTGGTGGTCTTCCTCAACCTTCGACCCGTAAAAGGTAGGAGGGTTCATTCAAGTGAAGTCCTTTAGATGGGACGCCATAGTAGTGACTTGTTGATTTGGAAGGGGTAAAACCTCCTGGTTGGCTTGGGCCATGATAGCTTGGGCTTGAACAGTGGCGGCTGGAGCCAATTGAATGAGGCAACCCTTATATCTCCCGCATTGGCAATTTCCTCTTCAAGTCTTTGTGCCGCATTCCTTCGAGTGTTTATTTTTCTCATAATCACAACAATAAGATTAGATGCAAAAGCACACCATAAGTACACTATAATGGCACGATACAAGATTTTCAAAAAGATGATAATTTCCTAGGCATCATGTATGTTCCCGTCTATAAGTGTGGCGCGCTTCATAATTATGAACACGAACTCACATAGACGTGTTAGAGAGAGATATTGAATCTAAGATAATTCAACATCATGCTCTGACACCAAGTTTGTCACATCCGGGTTTACCCCCTAGACGTAACCGGCATCGTCGTCCTCTTTGAGTACTAAGACTAGCCTCTTAGTTTACATCAACACATGCATAAGTCAAATTTAGCGGAAGATATAAAACTTTATTACTTCTACTTGGAGGTTTACATTGACCTCTACATACACATAATTATATATATCAAGTATACATAGGCACTTCATATAGGAAGGCTACATAGCCTTCTACTTTTATTGCACATACATATATAAGATAGGAAATAGTCTCAAAGATTGTCTTATCTCATACCATCTAAACGATCATAGAAATTTGGGCATAGCCCTACATCAATGTAAAGAAGCCACATATAGGCTTATACAAAGTGTACTCAAATGAAAGTGGAATGAACATAAGAGTCTTAGAAAAACAAAGAAACTTCATAAGCAAGATATCGGCGTCGCCCTCGGAAAGGGAGGACCTACCCACTTTGATGATAGATAATATCCAAGTCTTCTTCAAGTTGTCTCGAATAAGCTTTCAACGACTGAAACCTAAAATGTTTGGGAAAAAAGGAGAAAATGGGGTTAGTACGCCACTTGTACTAAGTATGAGACCGTATGCACATATAAGCTCAAATATGTTAAAAAGGAACATTTAGTTAAGCCATGCTATTTTACCCTTTAAAAGTCTTATGCACAATCAAGCAAGTCATACCAAGTAACAAAATATGCTTATTAACTCAAACAAGTAATATGCATAACATCATACTTGAACCCATAATCTACTACAACCCTATCATCAAGGAATGACATATATGCATGAATAAGAGTACATTTCATTATAACAAAGCAAGAGAATTACCCATGAACCCCTATCAAGTCAACAATTGCAATTACCAAGCAAAGTCCCATAACCTTACTCAATCAAGTAATCCAACAAGAATCATGACTAACACCCTACTTTATATAACATGGCATTTATATATACATTTCATCTTACTTAGACAATATAAACCAACATATACTCATAAGTGAACTAGTCAACATATAGTATTAATAAATGTGCAAGTTCTTCATATACATATCATAAATTATCATAAGCATAGACATATATAAGAACATCCTCCTAAGAATCCTCACAAGGATAACTAGTGCAATGCTTATGTAGAGTCCTATACCCCTACCTAGACCAAGCTAGACCCCTTTGGTTGTGCTTGTTATTGTTCAATCCTTTGATTCATTTTACCTTTTTGGGAACATCTTGCTCTAACCGTCATATACCACATGAGCTAGTGTGGAATCCAGTGTCATCACACCCTACACCGTAGGAAGGCGGACTACTTGCCAAGGTAGTACCAAAACATAAAATATAGCAACTATGTGGATCCACTAGCTAGTATTCCTATGGGGGAAACATAGTTCAAGGACTAGGAGATATTGTTGGGACCCTCTTTATTCTCCACGCATTATAGTCTCCAATATCAAGAGTAGTTTAGTGCTCCTACCTTTCCTATGTGGGAAGGGACACTCCTCAATCTAGTTCACTCGGTGCTAAGCTAGAGTCTCTTTTTGAAATGTCTTTAAGCCTTTAATTATCAATCATAGATTAGCTTAGGTAATAAGTTTTACCCTTTGTATAATCATCATCATCAATAGATCAATAAAAATTGTATGAGTATAAGTTCTTTCATTACAATTCGTATATGTGAGGTTAGTGCATTAGCATTTCATATCATAATAATGCACATTGATAGTCATCACCATCCTTATAACACATATACCTTAATCAACCTCACAACATATTCAAGGCATTTCAATACAACATCATACCATCCTATCAATTCCTATACAAGGCTTACTCCAATATAATATCATGACTTAACAACAATTAATCACAATTGGAAGTAAAGATACAGATAATAAGACATACCAAGTCTCATTCATAGTTCATCATTTGGGCCTTACCATAAGCCCTCAATTCAATCCAATCTATATGTACCACACCATAATTCAATAATCAACATGATAACAATGCTAGAAGAGTCACTACACCATAATTCAATACTCAATCAAAGCTTAAAGCAAGATACTTAGGTCAATTCTCATAACCTAGATCACTTCTCAAGAACTAGTATGAAAGACTACAATTCATCTTAACTCTTTCATGATTAGTGTAACAACATCATCTAATAGTGATATAACCAATAATCAAGTTAATTAAATTAATCACAACCCAATTCACATCAATATCTAACCTAGGGTTAAGGCTTAAGGCTTACGCACATTGATATACCGTGGTTTTACAGTATTATTAATACTTTTTCCTTAAGTTTAGTGTGTCCAAAAGCCTTTTTGTGCTAATTTTTATATAAGTTTCTCTTTATTTGCAGGAAATCCGTCCAAAGATGAATGCGGAGGTTTTTGAACGAAGAACTGCAGAAGAGACCACCTACGGAGCTTGTGACGGTCCGTAGGTGACAGCGTAGTGAAGCTATTGAAGGAATATGGGGAAGTCTGACCAAGTGTGGGGTTACGGAAAGCATGACGGACCGTCATAGCCATGACGGTCCATTCTGCAGGTTCGTCTTGAAGATCAGAGAGGTAGCCCTAGTACCCATATTCCAAGAGTTCAAGTGTTTTGGAGCGGAGACCCTCGATGGACCGTTGTGCTCGTAACGATCCGTCATACCTGCCGTCGAGGTTAAGTATGGGACGACGGAATCCACGACGGCCTGTCGTGACCACGATGATCCGTCGCGAGGTCCGTTGATCCAACCGCGTGTTGACAGATTTCCAGCAAATAGAGTCCTTGTTTTATTAGGTTTTTATTTTCTATAAATAGTTCGAAAAACCTCGTTTTTGAGGTTAGACTCTACATCAAATTTAGACCTTTGAATATTGTTAGATTCTTGAGATTCTTTGAATTGATTGTTGGTGATTTTTGTTGATTAATCAAGCAAACTTTTGGATTTTAATCTTTCTTATTGAAGTAAGTAAATGAATTCTTATATCACATAATTTAATATTGTAATTATGACTATGGGTAACTAAATTCCATAACTAGGATTGTGGGAACCATAGGCTAATAATGAGGTAAAACCAAACTAAAATAACAATTCTAGAATATTGTCTTGCATGTATTGATAATTCTTTCATTTAGAAGTCTTTTTAACGGATGGCCAACGTTAGAAATCGCCTTAATGCTACTTGCCGAACCAAGGAGGTAGATAATAGGAAAAGAATTATCAACATAGATTTAGTGTATACTATCTAATACGCTAGTATTGATTGGTACGAGGTAATAAATTAGTCAAATATCGAATATGATGCTTAATATGAGGTAAAGATAAGGGTTAGGATAGCAACACACGTAGCCGACCAAGGTGCGGAGTGACATTTTCTAGATGCCGGACCAAGTATTTAGAAATACATAACTTATCACTTTGCATGCAAGATAATAGGAAAGAATTGTTATAGTTAGACTTATCGAATTATGAACCTGTGGGGAACACGTAAACCCTAGTTACTTTGATTAATTGATTAAACTCCAACATTTGAAACTGTTAATTGTCTCCTTTTATTTCGCTAGTTATTTTTATTTATTTAGGAATAGAAACCCCCCTTTTTATCATTTTATGCTTTCCAAGGAAGTAATTGACTGAACAATAGTAGTAATACATTGAAGTTAAGTATAAACTATTTTCCTCGTGGGAACGATCCCAACCTCACTAGTTGGGTTATTTACTTGACACGACCGCTTTACTTCTTATTTGAGAAGTAAGTTTGAGCGTATCAAATTTTGGCGCCGCTGCCGAGGAGAGTAGGTTTTAGATTAAATTAAACTTATTACTATAGTTTAGTTGATATTTTCTTGATTTTACTTTGTTTTATTGTTTTTGATTCTTGCAGAACCATCTTCCTTGTATGCTAAATGCACGGAGAGGAAGAGAACCCTTGTTTCCCAACGATCACGAATTAGAGCGTACACTACACACCCAGAATAGAAACTTGGGAATAAATGATGATGATCCAAACTAGAACATCCCAGCTCCGGTTGATGTTCATGGTCAGTTGTTACCCGATGCTCCGAGTGAACACCAACAGAGGGGACAAAATCCCGCTCCACGACCCCAAGCATACTACAGAGGCTATGACAACATAGTAGACTCCGATGGGCCACTTGTCTTGCCTCCTCTACCACCAGGCCACACCTTCGTGGTAACTAGTATCCTGATGCAAATGCTCACTGCCAGAGGTTTGTTTTTAGGGCTACCTTCTAAGGATCCACATGCCCATATAGCTAAGGTAAGGGCAGTGTGTAAAAGATGTGTAGGGAGGCCTGCCTTGGACTTAGATGTAATAGGGCTTAAAGTGTTTTCTCTCTCACTGACGGGAAAGGCTGCTATATGGTTCACTGAGATCCCTTACAACTCAATTTTCACTTGGAACCAACTAAGGGATGTTTTCTTAGAACGCTACTATCCGGTCTCCACGAAACTAAACCACAAAGACAGAGTGAACAACTTTGTGACACTACCAGGAGAGTCAGTTAGTAGTTCTTGGGATAGATTCACCTCGTTCTTGAGAAGCGTCCCAAATCACCGTATATATGATGAGTCACTGAAGGAATACTTCTATCAGGGACAGGATGATAATAATAAAGCGGTGTTGGACACTATAGCAGGTGGATCTTATGAGGAGTGTCCTTATGCTGAGATTGCTGAAAAATTGGAGAAAATCTCCCGGAATAATAAAGCTTGGAGTACTAGGAAGTCAGATACCGGGAGAAATACCTTCGCAGTACAGTCCACTCACAACCCAGCCACAGATGAGATTCGTGAAGAAATGGATCAGATGAAAACTGAGCTTGGGTTGGTACTAAAACATGTCACCGGGGTGCAGAAAAGATAAATGCAGTCAACTACTTGTCGAAACCACCGCCACAAAATGATGAGTATTATTATGGGGAGGATTCCTATGCGGTAAATGAGCAGACGGGGGGTTTCGACCAAGTGCCCAAGGATCTAATCAGGAGAATTGGCGCCAAGGTCAAGGGAACCAAAGTCGGAACTATGGTAACTACAACCGTGAGGGTCATTATGTCCGAGATGGAAACTACAACCGTCACAACAACTTTAACAGGGGTAACTACGGTAATAGAAATGATAGGAATGGGCCCTATGTTCCTCCTCAAAATTGTGAAGTTACTCCTAGGGATGGTGGAGGTAGTATGGCGCGAGTTAAGGATATGTTGCATAAAATGATGAGGAGGTTCGATGCTAGTGATGAGCACAATAAAGAGTAGAGGAATGATTTAGCGGGTGTTGGGCAAAAAGTCGATACACATGTAATATCGATTAAGCAACTTGTGTTACAATTGGCCCAATTATCTACAACTGTGAACACACGGCAACCGAGCACTCTTCCTATCAATACTGTCCAAAATCTTAAAAATGATGGACATTGTATGGCAATCACTACTCCCGGTGGCAAGCAAACCATTGACCCACCTATGCCAACTAATGAGAAAAAGGTGACCAAAGATACTGATAATGTGGTAGATGTTAATGGTGAAGTAGAGGATAACACTGCAAAAGATGCTGAAGTGCATAAAAAAGTAACTCCCATGCCTAGGCCACCACCCCCATTTCCTCAAAGATTATTGAAAAAGACCGAGGATGGTAAATATCAGAGTTTTATAACAAGGTTGAAACAACTTTCTATCAATGTCCCTTTGGTAGAAGCTTTAGAACAAATACCCGGTTATGCCAAGTTTATGAAAGAATTGGTTACAAAGAAAAGATCGCTCACTTTTGAGGATAATGATAGAATGCTTTCACTATTCCTTGTACAATCGGGCTATTACATTTTGCGAAAGCATTATGTGATCTGGGGGCAAGCATAAATCTCATACCCCTCTCGATTTACAAGAAGTTGGGTTTGGGTAACCCAAAGCCCACTGCGATGCGGCTACTGATGGCTGATCGAACAGTGAAAAGGCCTATAGGAATACTCCATGATGTGCTAGTAAAAGTGGAGTCATTCATATTTCCGGCGGATTTTGTTATTCTTGATTGTGAAGTCGATTTTGAAGTGCCTATTTTTCTTGGGAGACCATTCTTTGCTACTGGTAGAGCCTTAGTTGATATGAAAAAAGGGCAGATGAAATTTCGGTTGAACAATGAAGAAGTGTCCCTTAACATTTGTAGGTCCATGAGCCAGAGTGGTGAGCTCCAATCGGTATCTGCCATATCCTATAACATTGGTGAGACATCTGAGACACAAATAGAAGAACGTCTAGGTGTAGAAGCATTAGCAGCAGTGATAATGAATTTTGATAGCGATTGCATTGAAGAGTATGAGTCATTAGTCGCGGCTCTTGATCGAGGTGATGTTCGGTTTAAACCAAAGAAATATGAGTTAGATATGAAGAATCGCGAGTCCCCACCCGCGAAACCATCTATAGAGGAGGCTCCAAAGTTAGAACTAAAAGCTCTCCCACCTCATCTCAGGTATGAATTCTTAGGAAATGGTGACACTTTGCCGGTAATCATTGCATCAGACCTGAATGAACAACAAGTTGAGAGTTTGGTGAAAGTGCTAAAAAGGTTCAAAAGAGCTATTGGGTGGACTATTGCGGACATTATTGGGATCCCTCATAGTATATGCTCTCATAAAATCCAACTTATGCCTGATCATAAGCCAAGTATTGAGAACCATAGACGCTTAAATCCTCCTATGCAAGAGGTCGTGAAGAAGGAAATCATTAAGTGGTTGGTTGCCGGAGTAATCTATCCGATCGCCGATAGTAATTGGGTATGCCGTGTTTAGTGTGTGCCTAAGAAAGGGGGAATGACTATGGTCCCCAACGAAAAAAATGAACTTGTTCCAATGAGACCGGTTACTGGATGGAAGGTGTGTATGGATTACCACAAATTAAATTCATGGACTGAAAAAGACCACTTTCCTATGCCCTTCAAGGATCAGATGTTGGATAGACTTGCCGGAAAAGGGTGGTACTGTTTTCTTGATGGATATTCGGGGTATAATCAGATTTCTATTGCACCAGAAGATCAAGAGAAAACCACTTTTACTTGTCCTTATGGGACCTTTGCGTTCAAAAGAATGCCATTTGGGTTGTGTAATGCACCAGCCACATTTCAGAGATGTATGATGTCGATCATTTCCGACATGGTGGAAGATACTATAGAAGTTTTTACGGATGATTTTTCTGTTGTTGGTGACTCATTCGAGCGGTGTTTGAACAATTTATCGGAGGTCCTTAAGAGATGTGAAGACTGCAATTTAATACTGAATTGGTAAAAATGTCATTTCATGGTGAAAGAAGGTATTAATTTGGGTCATCGCATTTCAGAAAAGGGAATAGAGGTTGATCGAGCTAAAGTCGAGGTAATAGAGAGACTTCCCCCACCGATCTCTGTGAAAGGTGTGAGAAGCTTTCTTGGGAATGCAGGTATTTACCGGAGATTCATCAAAGACTTTTCAAAGATTGCACATCCATTGTGCAAACTGCTGGAGAAAAATTGTAAATTTGTTTTGATGAATCCTGTCTTAAAGCATTCGTTGAGCTAAAAGAAAAATTGGTGTCTTCACCTATCATTATTTCTCTGGATTGGAACAGTCCATTTGATGTGATGTGCAATGCTAGTGGGGTTGATCTTGGTGTAGTATTGGTATACAGAAATAACAAAATCCTTCACCCCATTTACTATGCTAGTAAAGCCCTAAATGAAACTCAGAAGAACTACACAGTGACTGAGCAAGAACTCCTTGCAGTAGTCTTTGCTTTTGAGAAATTCTGCTCCTATTTGCTAGGTACTAGAGTTATAGTGCATACTGACCACTCAGCATTGAGATATTTGATGACAAAGAAGGATGCGAAACCTAGGTTGATTCGTTGGGTATTATTGCTACAAGAATTTGACTTTGAAGTGATGGATAGAAAAGGAACTGAAAATCAAGTTGCTGATCATTTGTCCCGTCTAGAGGATGAAGCTATGAGAGAGTTGGGGGATAAGACTGACATTGATGATACTTTCCCCGATGAGCATGTATTGGCTGCTTCACAAGACTTGATTCCATGGTTCGCAGATTTTGCGAACTATCTGGCTAGTGATATTGTTCCATCAGACTTGTCCTTTCATCAAGGAAAAAAGTTTATGTACGATGTGAAGAAGTTCATTTGGGATGAACCATACTTATATAGGAGTTGCGCCGATGGGCTTATTCGGCGTTGTGTTGGAAGCATGCCATTTCTCACCTTTTGGTGGACATCATAGCAGTATCTGAACCGTTCATATGATATTACAATGTGTTTACTATTGGCCAACTCTTCATCAAGATGCTCATGAGTTTGCTAAAGCATGTGATCGATGCCAACGAGATGGTGGCATTTCAAGAAAGCAAGAGCTCCCTCTAAACCCTATTCTTGTGATTGAGTTATTTGATGTTTGGGGTATTGAATTTATGGGCCCTTTTGTGAGTTCTCATGGAATGAAGTACATTCTAGTAGCGGTTGATTATGTATCTAAATGGGTCGAAGCCATCGCCCTCGCAAACAATGAAGGGAAGAATGTCACTGCATTCTTAAAAAAGAATATATTCTCTCGTTTCGGCACCCCAAGGGCAATTATTAGTGATGGGGGCTCCCACTTCTGCAACAGATTGTTCAAAGGGTTATTGGAGAAATATGGGGTTCGCCATAATGTAGCCACTCCTTACCACCCTCAAACTAGTGGGCAAGTTGAAGTGTCGAATCGGGAGATCAAACATATATTGTCAAAAATAGTGAACGCTAGTAGAACGGATTGGTCAGGGAGGCTTGATGATGCCCTCTGGGCCTACCGGACAGCGTATAAGACTCCCATAGGTATGTCTCCATACAAAATTGTATATGGCAAAACTTGTCATCTTCCGGTTGAGTTAGAGCATAAAGCCATGTGGGCTATAAAGAAGTTGAAAATGGATTGGAGCGAGGCTGCAGAACAACGGTTAACTGGGTTGAATGAACTCGATGAATTTTGCCTGAAAGCTTATGACAGCTCAGCCCTATACAAAGAAAAGATGAAGAAGTACCATGACAAAAAAATTGAAAAACGAGAGTTTATGGTCGGGGATTTGGTGCTTTTATTCAATTCTAGGTTGCGTTTGTTGCCGGGCAAGCTCAAGTCCAAATGGACTGGTCCTTACTTGGTTACCCAACTATTCCCTCATGGAGCAGTTGAGTTGGAAACTAAGGAGGGTGTGCGGTTCAAGGTGAATGGACAACGCATAAAAATCTATCTCGGGCATATTGAATCGGCGAATGAAGTGTTCGAGGCATACCATCTTGATGAAGTCTGAGTAATCAAGTGTCCTCAGTCATGTCGCGACGTTAAATCAGGCGCTTGTTGGGAGGCAACCCAATACTTATAGTTTTTATTTCTAGTAATGGTAGCATTTTCTACTAATGGGTTTTAATTAGCAGGCACATCACCAAGAAATTCTGCAGAAAATTACTCTGCAGCAGTCACTGACGGATACAACGACAGACCGTTGCTCCTGCGACGGACCGTCGCATGAATCCATTGTGCCAGGTACGTCTTTCTGTTATTTTCAAACTAGGGCACACACGACGGAACCTACGACGGATCGTCACATATTAAATGGACCGTCTTCGAGGAATCATCGCGTCATTAATGAGGCATACCCGACCCAACCCAGCTGGGGGTTTTTAAAAAAAATTCAACATTTAAAACCCCCAACCCCTCATTTCATCCCATTCCTTCACTCTTCCTCCTATTTCCCTCCCTTTTCAACTTCCAAAATCATCTCCCTCTTCAATCATTTTCCCCAAATTCTCCAAAGTCCTAAAAGTCCTTATCTACTAGTCTCGGAGCTGCTGCTGTGGGTGTATTCTTGATCATTAAGTACCTATTCTCGCTTGTTTTTTCTCAAATTCTCAGGTATATATCTCTAATTTCTACTCATTCATATTGCATTTTCGTTTATCAATTAGTATTAGCCTAGTTCTTCCGGATATGTTCATTTCTTTTATATAAAATTCTGTCTAACCTAGGTTAAAAATCTTCGAAATTGCCGTGTTTACAACCCTAGAAATAGGTTCTTTAGCACTGCTAGTAAGTATTTGGGTTAGACAAATGTAGTTTCAAACACTACCAATTCAATTTGGATCATAGGGTATGAATGGGGCACCCCGAGTTCTGTCACTCATTTACAGAACGAGACCCCGATGACGGACCGTCGTACCAACGACAGACCGTCGTAGGGTCCGTTCCAAAAGACCTAACACCCCACTGCCCAATTTTATGCAAGTGTTCTCAAACGGACATATGCGACGGACCGTCATCCACGCGACGGTCCGTCCGGCACAACCGTTTTGGTTGTCAAAGACCCTATCCCTGAGGATCTCTCATTTTTTCTAAGTGTCCTCCAACGGACACATGTGACGGACCGTCGTCTTTACGACGGTCCGTCCTGCTCAACCATTCTGGTTGTCAGAGACCCTTTCCCTGAGGGTCTCTCATTTTTTCTAAGTGTCCTCCAACGAACACATGTGACGGTCCGTCGTATTTACGATGGTCCGTCCTGCACAATCGTTCTGGTTTTCAGAGACCCTGTTCCTAAGGGTCTCTCTACATTTTTCTAAATGTCCTCAAACGGACAAGTACGACGGACCGTCATACCCACGACGGTCCATCCTGCATGACCGTTATGATGGTCAGAGACCACTCCCCTAAGGGTCTCCATATTTTTTTCAAGTGTCCTCTAACGGAAAGCTACGACGGGCTGTCTTACCTGTGATGGTCCGTCCTGCACATACCATCATACTTGTCCAAGACTCTCCTTCAGGGTTCTCAATATAAACAAAGTCTAAGTAAGACACAACGGACCCGATGACGGTCCGTCATAGTCACGACGAGCCGTCACCTTGCCCGTCGTGCTTCACTGTTACTATCACAATGTCATTTTATTCAAATTTTTTTTTGTGGTTTTGCTTGTCTGGTTTGCTCCTTCTAGTACTGATATTGATCCTTTACAGGTACTATGTACTATGACACCTAAACAAGATCGAGTCTATGTACGCGGGCGATCGAAGTCTGTCACCCCGTCTGTCCCCCTGGTCATTGGATCTAATGATGAGCGTGACCCCGAGTATGTGCCCCCAGGCACTTCCACCCCTTCCCGTGCTACACGTGCTGCACGTGCTGCCAGAGCCACACCCAAAAAGGTGGCGTCCGGCGTAGTCACTGCCTCCCAGTCTGATGAGGAGCGCACACTGACTGGCACACCTTCTGGGTCAGCCACCAATGAAGAAGGAGCGTCTGGATCCTTAGGAGTCTTGTAGTCAGAGGAGGCCTCCTGCTCTACTGAGGTTCCCGCACCCGCCACCACTGCAGCGTTGGCCTCGTCTGATGAGGTTGACAGTTCGGAATCCAGACCCGGTTCACCAGCTCATGGTCTCACCCTGGCTACTGACTAGCCCAACCGGTGGTGTGTCGACGGGCAATTTCAAGTCTACTCCGACGCAAAGTTCCTGCATGACAAATGAGTTATGACTCTAACACTCACATTGGAGCGGTGGGTCCTTACAGGGAGTCTCCCGACAATGCCTGATATCCACGATCTCTTCACCAGACATCGACTGGAGTGGACAGCACGTCCGTTGGGACGTTATAGTGAAGAGCTGGTCCGAGAGTTCTATGCATCCTACATAGCGACTCTCCGATCACATATTGATAGGCGGGCTTCCCCCGCCAAACAGGCGCCACTGGAGCAAGTCCGAGTACGGTCCGTTCAGGTCGATATCTCCTTGCCTGCTATCCGCCGGTTTCTATACGGCGAGGGTGTTGATGCTAATCGGACCCCTCTCACTGCCGAGTTTGACTACCGATGGCAACTTGTTTAAAATGGCCAATTCCTGCGCGAGCCATCGCTGAGAAAGACCACCAAGAGATGGATGGCCTTGCACTTGTCAGTGGAAGGAGAGGGTGCCAACTGGGTGACCGAGCCGAAGGGGGCTATCAAGAAGGTCAACCTGACTTTCATGGCAAAGTTCTTGTGGTTGATTGTCCGCCACTGCCTTTAACCCACAGCTGCTGATAATATCGTTACATGGGATCGAGCAGTATTGATGGCGGCAATGATAGCCGGGTTTGAGGTGGATTTTCGTGGCTTCTACAGGCAGTCATGCACGAAAGGGCTTTTAAGGTCACAACTACTTACCCTTTCCCGTACATGATCTTTTCTCTCTGCAGGTCCGCAGGTGCGCCTATATGGAACGTTGATCAGCTCAAGACCCCTCTGCGCACTGTTGATGTCGGCCTCATCAGAGATGAGGCCAATGAGTTGGCTCTACGCAGAGGGCCCCATCCAGAGCTTCCCTCACTTGCTGACGATATGGATGATACGGTAACCCAGGCCCGCACGGCTACGCATACGGAGTCCACTGACACTACCCCGGTCGAGTCTATCCCGGGTAGTAGCATTGCCCCGAGCTACTCTCGTAAAGCCCCGTTACCCGCTCTGGTCTCGCTTGCTAGGGTCCAAAAATTAGAGGCGCAAATGGCTACACTTCTGCATCATATCCAGCCGTGGATGTAGAGATCTATTACCGAGGCAGAAGAGAACTTGGAGCGGAAAATGGTTCAGCATACAGAGCGGAAGATCGTTGTGGTTCACCAGCGCTTGGATGCTTTTGAGTTGCGGGTGCTAGCCCGGCCAGCTCCTTATGTGGATGTGTCGACCCTTCAGGCTGCGGTCGATAGTCTTCGAGCAGACATCGACATGATCTTAGAGGCTAGGGTGCTTGAGTCTGAGGACCCTTCTGTAGAGCCTGCTGAAGACACAGTGCTGGCGGCCCTATTCGCCACTTTAGAGATTCCACCACCTCCCCCTCGAGAGCATGCCAAGAGGCGTACGGGTCGAGAGGATGATGAGGCGCGAGCACGGAAGAAGGAGCGCCGTGAGATAGAGGCTGCGAGGAGAGCCTCGCTTGCTGAGGAGGAGGCGCGCCAGAAGAGAGTTCGAGAGTTAGCTGCTGGGGCGTCTAGCTCCAGAACTGTGGAGATGGAGGGAGGCACTGCTGATAGTGTTGTTGTTGCTGAGGACACCACTGAGGGTGTCCAGATTACAGAGGTAGTGGGTTCCGGGGAACCGGACCCACCAGCTTGCTGATCGTCGGCGCTTTGCGCCCCAGGTTTGCTTCACCTACCACCCCTGTATTTAAATTTTTTTTATGCATTGGGGACAATTGCATGTCTTTTTGTTGGGGGTGGGGTAAATGGAAAGTGAGTGCTAGGGTGAAGTCTGAGTAGCCCAATTCACTATCCTCTTTTGGGGTTTTCTTGCATGTGTTCTTTTCCCCCAAAAGACTGATTATTTTTCTGTTGAACCGACATGTCTATATCTTGTGTACATAGTTTAATTCTGGAGCATAATGGCTAATATGATATCCTGATAAAATGGAAAATGATGCATGACTAGGCATAGTAATTGATTAATGTGTGGCTCTAAGCATGACATAGAGGTACACCACTGAATGACCCTAAGTCTAAAATTCGAACTAGGTGTCCGATAATCTGGTATAGTGATGAAATGTCAAGTGAGTGTGAGGAAGATTTGAATAATCCACTATTTTGTACTGAGCTAGAATTTGCCTGGTTAGTCCTGCTAAAAGTAAGTTGTAATAGACAATTAGGAAAGGATCATAGGCCATTATTCAATATAGCCCATTTTTAGCCTAAATAAAAGAAAACCAAATGAAATTTATCCTTCTTTGATCCAAATGATTTGAGCTTAAATTAGACCTTTCTTTCTCACCCCAACTAATCTTTTCTGGGAATAATGTGTTGGCCCTGGTCCCTCCTTTGACATGTGCACCCCAGCTTATGCCAAAAGCATAAGTTAAGGGTGGCTAATGTAGTAAACAACCTCTTTATGGCCCTGACCCAACTTTGGGTATTGTGTACTTTGACTCATGGCAAAGCCATGAGTTGAGGGTGGCTATTATGAGGAATACTTTGGAAAGTGGGGTTGAAAGAACAAAGAGAGAGAAAGAACAAAAGTAAAGTGACTCAAAATTAGTTGGAAAAAAAAAGTAAAGAAAAAGAAAAATATACAAGAAATACAAGCAAGAAAAGAAGAGAGTCACTTACACAAATGAAGAAAGAAGAGAAAATAGAAAGGTGAAAGAATATGAGAAATTGGGCGAGATAAAATGATAGAAAATGGTATATTGAGCCGACATGTCAAGGAGGGAAAAATGTCACTAAAGTATACCTAAATATACCCTACCTGACCCTGAGCCTATGTTACAAGCTAAGAAAGTCCTATTGTGATCCTAAGGGTTGTATAGCGAACTTAAAGCAGTGAAAATAAGGGCAAGCTTATGGCAATAGGTATGAATGAGTGTGAAATGTTCTGAGAGTGAGTGTTGAAAAGTAATCCTTATACTCAAATTGAAATCATTGTGTGAAAAATGAGGATTTTGTTTGAAGTGAGGACACTAGTTGCATTATCAAAAATATTAGCACCTCGGTGAGAAATTGAAGAGGATAGGTGTTAGTGCATCGTGAGTCTGTGTCATGGTCTGATTCCACATAATCCAAGTCTAATAGTGATAGCATGCATAAATATGATGAGATTAATCAGGATTGATAGCCAAATGATTGCAAAGGATAAAACATGGATACTATTGTACAAAGATTGTGTATTGAGTCATATTGCGTCACTTGAGGACAAACAACGAATTTAAGTTGAGGGTGTTGATATACCGTGGTTTCACGGTATTATTAATACTTTTTCCTTATGTTTAGTGTGTCCAAAAGCCTTTTTGTGCTAATTTTTATATAAGTTTCTCTTTATTTGCAGGAAATCCGTCCAAAGATGAATGCAGAGCTTTTTGAGCGAAGAAATGAAGAAGAGACCACCTACGGAGCTTGTGACGGTCCGTCATGCCTGTGACGGTCCGTAGGTGGCAGCATAGTGCAGCTGCTGAAGGAAGATGGGGAAGTCTTACCAAGTGTGGGGTTACGGAAAGCGTGACGGATCATCGTAGCCATGACGGTCTGTCCTACTGGTTCGTCTTGAAGATCAGAGAGGTAGCCCCAGTACCCATATTCCAAGAGTTCAAGTGTTTTGGAACGGAGACCCTCGATGGACCGTTGTGCTCGTAACAATCCATCGTACCTGCCGTCGAGGGTAATGAAGAAAGCAGTAGAAGAAAATTGCACAAGTATGGGATGACGGAATCCATGACGGCCCATCGTGACCATGACGATCCGTCGCGAGGTCCCTTGACCCAGCCGCATTTTGACAGATTTCCAGCAAATAGAGTCCTTGTTTAATTAGGTTTTTATTTTCTATAAATAGTTCAAAAAACCTCATTTTTGAGGTTAGACTCGGGATCAAATTTAGAGCTTTGAATATTGTTAGATTCTTGAGATTCTTTGAATTGATTGTTGGTGATTTTTGTTGATTAATCAAGCAAACTTTCAGATTTTAATCTTTCTCATTGAAGTAAGTACATGAATTCTTATATCACATATTTGAATATTGCAATTATGACTATGGGTGACTAAATTCCATAACTAGGGTTGTGGGAACCATAGGCTAATAATGAGGTAAAACCTAACGAAAATTACAATTCTAGAATAGTGTCTTGCATGTATTGATAATTCTTTCATTTAGAAGTCTTTTTAACGGATGACCAACGTTAGAATTCGCCTTAATGCTACTTGCCGAACCAAGGAGGTAGATAATACGAAAAGAATTATCAACATAGATTTAGTGTATACTATCTAATAGGCTAGTATTGATTGTTACGAGGTAATAACTTAGTCAAATATCGAATATGATGCTTAATATGAGGTAATAATAAGGGTTAGGATAGCAACACACATAGCCGGACCAAGGTGCGGAGTGACATTTTCTAGATGCCGGACCAAGGATTTAGAAATACATAACTTATCACTTTGTATGCAAGATACTAGGAAAGAATTGTTATAGTTAGACTTATCGATTTATGAACCTGTGGGGAACACGTAAACCCTAGTTACTTTGATTAATTGATTAAACTCCAACATTCGAAGCTGTTAGTTGTCTCCTTTTATTTCGCTAGTTATTTTTATTTATTTAGGAATAGAAACCCCCTTTTTTTTTATCATTTTATGATTTCCAAGGAAGTAATTGACTGAACAATAATAGTAATAGATTGAAGTTAAGTCTAAACTATTTTCCTCGTGGGTACGATCCCAACCTCACTAGTTGGGTTATTTACTTGACACGATCGCTTTACTTCTTATTTGAGAGGTAAGTTTGAGCGTATCACACATGCTCTTCAATTTAGACCAAACCACCACAAATTATCATAATCAAGTTAAAATACATGTTAATATAGTCATTAAATCGTAAATAAACCATAAACAACTCTGTTCATAATATCAAATTCGTAATTGAATGAAACCCACTTGAAAATCCAACTTTTAGAAATACTTTGAAGGATCCCTTTGAGGAAAGAAGTCTCAAAGGTGAATTAGATCCCATACCTCAAAGTTTGATGAAGATTTGATGGTGAAATCATCCCTTTCCAGCCCCAAAAACCTTCCCCTAGCTTGTCTTCAATGGTATCTTCCAATAGAGAGAGAAAGAAGAGAGAAGGAAGAGAGTTTATTTTGTGAGGTGTATTTAGACTAATGAGGGTTGGGGGTCTTTATAGTGGGGATTAATTAGATTAATTAGATTCCCTTGAACCCCTAATTAATCAACTAACCCTCTAACTAGTTAAATAAAATTAACTTAAAAATGTGCAGGAAAACACGATCCTCACAGATGAGACCCTGATTGATGGTCTGTCTCTGAGTTGACGGTCACTGTTCTCTTCCGTGCTGCACATCCGTTGTTTTTTCCAGAGACTATGCAATTGTGGTTCTTCGACAAAAATTCTAAGTGTTGGTCGACGGTTGGAAACGACTCCCCGTCGATTCACTCACGGATCGTCGACTGTGTCTTGTGGTTACATATTGCCCAGGCAGTGTTGACACCATCGTGCAAAGGTCCTCCTCAAGGGCCCTTGGTTGGTCCTTGGGGAGTCGTACCTGGACGTTTCAACCACAATTCAACTTAAACACATGTTATGCACCCTTTCACCTAATTTCATGAATTTCTGACTCCTAAAAGTTAGTTAAATATGCTAAGGTACGCAAGTACCCCTTAGAATTAGTTTCTGAACGTCATGGATGTTCTTGGACGTTTTGGTTCCTAAACTTCCTAGATGACCTATATTCATTAAAGTATGTCTTTAAGACAGTGTTTAGACCCAAGGACACCTTTGTTAGGCTTTAAGACTCCTCTTGGATTTTCAATATGTTACAGTACTAAAGAAATGTTATTTTCTCCCATATTAAACTTTGTATGTATTTTGAAATGTTTTAATAATATCTCGTCATTTTGATCTCAAAATACAAGTAACTCTATAACAATTTGTAGCATTTCTAATACTTCGAGGGTATTTTAGGTTTTTTTTTCAAAAAAATTGTTGTAGTCTAAATTCATTTATTTGTGTAAACTATCTCTTGTGATGTAGATTAACTTTTTCAAAAAAAAAAAATTAAGAAAATTGTAGTCTAATATTTCTAACTTTCATCTTTCCTTATATTGACTTTTGGATCAATAAATTTTCATAGTATTATACCATTCATATATATGTGATAACACAATGTCGTTATTTTTGCTTGGACGAATCATGCTCACTTAATATTTGTTAGGTGTAAGTTAAAGAGCTGATTAGACCTATTATTTCACAGATAGAATATATTCTTTGATTTTAAATTTTAGTTAATTCATTTTAAAAAAGGAAAACTTTTCTCAGTCAACTATGAACAGTCAAATAACTATCTTTGATTTATTTAAACAGTCAATAAATAAGCCAAATATGAGAGCCAACATAAAAACGTCATCTATTATGTTATAACTTATAAAATAAAAATTAATGTACAAAAATAGTTCTATAAAATAAAAAATGTAGTTGCTATCCACATGTTCATATGACATCTAAACAAATTAAGTATACACGTGTAAATCACATCTAGTTAGATGACAAGAAAAATGTACAACAAATATCGTCTATAAGGTAATATTAGTGAGATACGACTAGTTAAATGATTAAACTTCATCAAATTGAAATATGTATATATATTATTGTATTTTACTAATAAAATTTTTCATCGACTATCCTTATAGGTTCGTGTGAATAGGAGATATATATTGCAATCCACATTGAACATCCACAGAAAAATCTGCAATATTATTTGGTGCAAAACATATTATTAAAATCTTCGCTTAAATTTTTTGAATTGATAATCACGTGCAATACATGTGTTGGAAAACTAGTATGTGTGTGTGTGTGTGTGTGTGTGTATATATATATATATATAGATATATATATATATATATATATATATATATATATATATATATATATATATATATATAATATATATATATATTCTCTTTATAATGATACAATTGTGCATTTTCATGTTCAAAATAACTCATATTATTAATTGATTATTTATATTTGGGATAATGCATAAGTATCCCCTTAATCTATGCTCAAAATCTCAGAGACACACATATACTATATTAATGTCCTATTATTTCTCTGAACTTATTTTATTAATAATTGTCTACCCCTTTTCTGCCTACATGACACTATCTTGTGGGCTTAATGTTGATTTACTTTTTCTTTCAAGCTACTGCCACGTAGGCCGAAAAGGAATAGAAAATTACTTATAAAATAAGTTTAAGTGGTAATAGGACCTTAGTATAGTATAAGTGCGTCTCTGAGATTTCAAGCATAGATTGAGAGGATACTTATGCATTTTTTCTTTATATTTAAATCAAACATCATCTAGCCATAGCATATTGCAACTAAATTTTTAACTTTTTGCCAAAAAAAAATAGTTGAAACTATCTTATTATATATATTTCTAGTAATGATTAAATTTCTTAGACAATGCAAACATTTTTTTTTTGAAGGATCATACATATAACTAGATCAATTTTTATATAATCATATATTTCTAGAAGTCGACAAAAACCAAATTGTAAAATTAAAAAGAAAATTAAGGATAATTAATTTGACTTGATTTCAACATTTGAAAAATAACCAAATTAATTAATTTAATTGACAAAATGGTCCAAACTAAATGACAGCTAATTATACCAAAAATATTAAGTTTCAACTTTTGATAAATAAATATAATTCATACGAAGACTCCTTATTGCTTTATATATGTAATTAATAATAAATACAAGTATTGTCTGCCTAGGCCTCATAAAATTTTTCAAACTGAAGACTCCTTGTTGCTTCTATAACATAATATTAGAGCTCATATGCACTTACAATGGCGTATCAGTTGGCTCTCAAAACTAGCACCAAACGCCTCCATGATTATTCTGCCTCCAGCGCAGCCAGGATAACTCATGATGAAACTCTCTCTCTTTCTCGAAAATCTCTCATTCAATTCTTCGTCTGTATGTTTTCCGATGGTAAAACCATGGTCATTCAAGCTGATTCATCCGATACAGTTGCATTAGTTTACCGGAAAATTCAGTCGATCACCGGAATTCGACCAGCAATTGAACAACGATTAATCTACCGCGGGAAAAAGCTTCAGTTACCCCAAAAATTATGGGAATATGGTATACAAAATGACGTTACCCTGCAACTCGTCGGGAGAATGTGCAGCTCCCGCCATCCGCTGATGAATGAACTTATTCATGACCTCTGAAACTGCAATGACAACACATATATTAATGTTAATGTCACTCGTATGACGGAGATGCTTACCAAGTTTCTCGAGAAGACCCCAAACGAAGGCGTAGATAAATCGGAGGAATATCTCCAGATATTTATTCACTCCTCTGGTCCTGCGGCTCTGATAAAATTATATGTATCTCCTTCTGTAAATACCGAACAAGCTGCTCATGAATGTATTCATCAATTTGTAGGTTCAGGTAAGACACTTTTCCCTAACCCTGTAACCGTATATAGGCTATTTGCTGAGTTCTGTAAGATTCTAAGAGGGGCTGCGGCTGCGGGTGTTGAAGATGCTTTATATATACTTTGTCGGAGTAGTTTAGCTTAAATGATGGAGTGGTATGTCCATGACGTCAAGTATGTGTTAAGATTTTTCCCTTTTCTTCATGAGATGACAACAAGGTTATCACGTGCTTTAGAATTGAGTGTCCAATCGACTCAGTTTATAGAGTTATCAGAAAGAGATGTGCACGAGTTTATTAAGTTTATGCATCTGGTAAAGAGTGCAATACGGCATCAAGAGGCATTTGACATTCCGGTTCGTTTCCCTTCCTTGTTGCAAGGTGAAGCAGGAAATGAAAGATTGGAGACTGAAGGCGTGCATCGTGTTTTTTTGGACTTGCTGGAAAAATTGAAGCTGTGTCTAAGGAAACAGGAAAGCCAGTTGAGTTTGATAAACAAAGAAAGAGGTGAGCATATTTGGTCCCAGTATCTTTTGATTCTAAAGGAGTTAGAAAGCATTTCAAAGTTGTATAAGGGTTTGGAAGAAATTTTTTGGGAGAAGATGAGGCAAAGAAGAGTTGAATTGTGCTTTTTGATAGTTAGACTTTCAAAAAGGCTACAGATTATCAGTGGATGAGAACAAGGAGGTAACACATTTTAAGATAAGGCAGCATTTTGCCTTGAGGATGCTTCGAGAATGGAGGCATAAGAACGAGGAGTTTTATGAGATGCTCATTTGCAGGTCTCGTTTGTTTGATGAATCATTTAAGTACATTGGACATGCAAGTCCTAGGTCGCTGCAAGGCCAGTTATTTATGCAATTTGAGAATGAAGAATCTACGGGGCCTGGTGTATTGAGGGAGTGGTTTTTCTTGGTATGTGAAGCCATTTTCAACACTTAGAATGATCTATTTGTTTCATGCCCGAATGACGGCAGAAGGTTTTTCCGAAATCCAGGTAAGCTTTTGTTGGCATTTTGTTCTCATATATCCCTTATGTCAGTTTTTTAATCTAAAGTTGTCGAGTATGAAAGATGTTTCTTGTCTGATTTTTCCTCAAAAATAGATAAGTAGTATGAGATAGAGGTTGAATCTTTGTGAGTATAAGTATATGTATTATCTCTATTTATGTAAACCATGTAAGGTTGCTCGATGTTGCTGTTCATACCCTCATAACATTCTTTGAGGTTCAACACTTTCATGAACCCATGTCTGAGGGTTTTACTGAGTCGTTGCTACATAGGTAATTCCAAAATGCATTAAATCTATTTAAAGTAATGGTAAGACAAATGGAACTTGTATAACTAAGGATAAAGGAATGGGAAACACACTGAAGGTTTGTGGAAGGAACTACAGAAACATGCACTATTCATTATTCAGGGGTTGAGGATAGAAAAAAGAAAGATCTTGATATGGCAAGATAATGCCTGCTAAAAATGGAATTTCATATTGCTTAGCATCTTTCCGTGTATCAAACAGCTGCCGCACTCCCCTTATCAGATTTGCCAAACTTTGTAGGCGACCCAAAAGAAGGAAGAAACAACTAGGATAGCTTTTAGAACAACTGAGAAGCAGCCCCAACCAACAACCCAAGCCTGATACTGTGATTGGGAAGGACAAACAAATGGTCTATTTACTATTAGGTCTTGCTATACAATCTTGATCAAAGTTAGATTTTTCCCTTCGGTAGTCTGCCATGGTGAATAATTTGGGTGCCTAGGGAGGCATATCTCAGATAGAATAATTTCTCGATGAAAGGGATACATATCTGTAGTAGTTGAATCATCTTTTCCCCTACTGCAGGATCTTTAACTTGCTAGGGTTACGACTGTATCATGCCAAGGCTTCAGCAGAGCTTCTTATAGGATCAGTACAAATGACATCTTATCATAAAGACTCGCATTCCATTCCGGCAGCAACCTTGTTATTCATGGTAGATGTAACTGACAGAGAAACCACACTAGACTTCATAAGTTCATTTACTGTCCTGCAGAGAACCTAAGTTTATGTTTCCTTTTGTCTCTTCTTCCATTAATTTTCATCCTTCTGTTACAGTTTTAAGCAATGTCTCTTTCTGTAGGACTTGCAAGGCTTGTATTTAATATATTTTCTGGAAATTGATTTTTTCTCAATACTATGTTATTGTCTGGATTTTGAATAGGTTTCAGCATTCATTGTGCATGGCCGAATCCCTAAAGTATGTTGTAAATATGCGACATATGATGTATTTAAGGGAGTGCAAGTTGATGCATGCATGAATAGATGATGATATATATTTATAATGCCAGCCTGCTCGAGGAGATTAAGCCATTCTAACATGCTGAGATTTTAAATTTAATTTGTCTCGATTTTATTTCTCATGTTAGTATATTTGATTGTGTTATTATTGATGTCCTTCCGTTCTCTGATTCTCCAATCAAACCTTGAAATGAGATGAAATTCATGAAGTAACAATTGAAAGAGCTCAAGTCTTATTTATGGCCATAGCAGTTCTACCTCTTTCTCAATGAAGCCGCATTAGTGTAATTAGGTTGTATGGCATAAGAATGAGTAGTTACTAGTTGTATTATTATTTTTTCCTCGTTTATAACAACTGGAAATTTACTCCATCATAGTTCTCTAGATTAGGATGAATCTTGCACAGCTGCATTTATATGATGGTTGCAATGTCACGACTGGAATCTAGACCCCGGACGAGACCGGCATCGTTGACCTCTCAGAGGTCGCAAACAAGCCTACTTACGTCATTCTTACTTTACATAGGTTAATTTTTGCGGAAAATTTGAAATTTTTGATTTCCTTAATCATACTTGTTAAACATTCTTTATATTTCGTAATCGTTCATCATCAACCATCTAACAATTTAAAGATAAGCAACTGAAAGAAATAATTCATTAAGTATTAATTGTATCTCGGTCAAAATAACCCCAATACAAAGTCTGAATCAAAGTAGGAAAGAAACGCAAGTGGCATATGCTCCACTAGCTCAACTCTAAAACTACGCTAGAATGTAAAACAGTAGCATCCTCGAAGCATGAGGACCTACCAACTCCGGATGAATGCCGACGTCCGGATAGCTGCAACAACGAACCTATCGCTCTACCGTCCACCTGTGCCTGCACCTAAAAGTAAATGTTTGTATGGAATTAGTACACACTTGTACTAAGTATGGGTATATGCAAGCACACACAGGGACATACATGGGGAAGAATAGCTCTTTCCTAACAACATGATGTTTGGAAGTCAAGTCAGTGGACTTGCTAAATTGAGATTGGGAAAATTATGCCATGAGAGTGACATGCATCATTATAATTATCGTATGTCACACAACACATAACATCCTCATATAGCACATAATATATAACACATAGTTTCTTTCATATTATTCATTCATATACCATGAGACCTTATTATCATAGACTTAACCTTAAGACCTTCCAAAATGAGGGCTCAACATATGGGACCTCAACTAGGGAGCCTTCTTTAGCAAACACAGAGTCTGCTTCATTCCTTCATACATATTTCATTTCAATTCATTCATAGGCCAGTGCGAACACCAACTATACCTAGGATGTAGTTTAAGACTTTCATCGGGTTTGCTGTGCCATGATCAGGAATAACCTAATGTCATTACCTGAATCTAGCTCACCTCTTGATTATCCTATCCTAACACCTTCGGTATCGTTCATTTCTTTATATGATTCATTTGAGGCTAACCTCATTCATTCATTGGGAACTTTAACTTTAACTGACATAGATCATGTGAGCGTCATGAAATCCAGTGTCTCCCTCACACCGAAAAGAGGTGGAATCACCGGCCAAAGCGATTCAATAACATGCTAGCGTATATGGGAATTTAACCCTGCCAGATCCCTATAGTGGTAATATAGGTTCAAAGACTAGGAGATGTATGGAGACCCATACCCGGCAAGCCGGACAGTCTCATCTCATGAGAGTTACGTGAACCTCCGCCCTTCCCGAAAGAAGGAATCACCGCTCATAGCTAGCCTATCGGTGCTCAGAATAAAGTTCCATTACATTCAACTCATACATCATGGAAGCTGGCTTCTAGTATGAGGACATCATAGCTCAATAGATGATTTCTCATTTCAACATTTGTATTAAGTGTTTTAAACTCAATATTTTCATTAGAGTGTTCATAGAGACTGGTCTCTTCATTATCTTACACTCTCATTGGTGAGTACGTATTGGTAACATTTACTTAGGCTCATTTGAGATTGCTCTCATCATATAAATTAGCCTCACATCATGATTGTCACCACATTCTTCATTTCCTTACGTATATCTTAGGTTCACTTATTCTTGAACGTATGTTAAACTTATGTGTCTATACATACAAGCAATGAGGCTTCATTTATAATTCGTTAAGTGATTCTTATTTTCCTAAGATTATGTATTACAAGACTTATGTATCTTGTATATATATACCAAGATCTTGATTTTTGATCTAAGTAGATGGCATTATTCTTGAATATTTTACTCACGTATGACTTATGTACCAATACGAAGGTTTGGGCACGGGAACCCAAATCTTGAATTATTTGGATATCATTTACATTTTTCATTGATTTTATTTCTAATATTCATAACTTTAGAACTCTAAATTAAATTTCAACATTTTCATGACATAATAAATTTTCTATTTTAATTAGAATTCTAAATTAAATTTCAATCATTTATATGAAAGAATTAATTTTCTATTTTAATTAGAATTCTAATTTAAATCTCAATATTTACATAAAAGAATTAATTTACTATTTTAATTAGAATTCTAAATTAAATCTCAATATTTACATAAAAGAATTAATTTTCCACTTTAGTTAGAATTTTAATTTTTAATTTTTTTTTCGCGCGTAGCTGGGGGGTCGCGAGTTCGAACCCCTCCAGCCCCATTTCCCTTTTTTTTTGCGCGTAACTGGGGTCGTGGGATCGATTCCCGCCCCCAGCATCCCCTTTTATCCTTTTTTTTCCTTTTTCGCGAACTGGGGTCGTGGGTTCGATCCCCGACCCCAGCATCCTTTTTATCCCTTTTTTTAGCGAACGGAGGTCGTGGGTTCGATCCCCGCCCCCAGCATCTATTTTTTTTCTGCACAAGACAGGGGCGGGGGTTCGATCCCCGCCAGCCCCATTTTTTTTTCAATTTAAGGCATGCTGCAGGGAGGTCCTTGGTTCGATCCCTGCAGGCCTCAAAACTTTTTTTTTTTTTGACGTTAAAAAATTTCCAGATTCTTTTAAAGCCTATTTTATAAGTTCTGGAAATTTATCCCATGATATTTTTTTGCACTTTTTCATCAAATTTCACATTAGTTCTTAGACAGATTTCATGGTTCATTCAATTCACTATACTTTATCATAATGAACATCACATTGTACACCCATTACACACATAAAATACATGATAAATACACAACTTATACACCCCAAAATAGTGCCTAAAACACTGCCCTATACACACCCGTACATCAACTTTTCCGGTCATATTTTGATGATCATTATCGTGATTTCCCGCACATAAACACATTCATATTTAATTTAAGCACATCATTCATGTAAAAATCTAGCAGCAAAAAAAACCCATCCTACAAATTCGTTAGGGAGGTAAGGACAAGGACATACAAAGGGGAAACAACCTTAGTTTCAAGAGATTAAGAAACGTTCGAAAGAAAGTACTCTTGGAGAAAGAATTCCAAGAGAGAAACCCATACCTTTATTGATGTTCAAACGAAGAATTTGCTACCCAAAACTCTCTCCAAAAGTCAGTCCAAGTTACTTCAACGTCCACACCACTCAATGAACAACTTCTCTTCGCCTTACTATTTTTTTTGATTGCTTTGTTTTTCTTAAAATTTTATGTGAGTTATTCTAGCATGAAGAACTGTTGATATTTTGCAGAATAATGTGAGAAAGATGGAGAACGTGAGAGAGAGAGTTAAGGAGCGTGAGAGAGAGAGAACTATTAGGATTAGGAGACTAATTCAAGAATTAGTCAAATAAAATTTAAAATAAATTAATACAAATTTTGTTTATTTTAATTAACACGTGAAAGGACCATTATGCCCTTAAATACCTAATTATTCTTATTTAATTAGATTATTTTTTTTGGATCGTTACATGCAAGCTGTTGGATACAATCTTTTGATGTTCCATGAAAAGTAATATTACTCTCTATTATAACGCAAATAACCCTCATCTGCATTTTGTGCTTGCAGCATCTAAAGTTGACCCTTTGCACCTAGAGTATTTTATCTTCTCCGGCAGGATGATTGCGTTGGCCTTGTTGTATAAAGTACAAATAAGCATTGTGCTTGATCATGTGTTCTTTTTGCAATTAGCAGGAGAGGATATTTCGTTTAAAGACATTAGGGATGCAGATCCCTACTTGTATAGTGGCTGCAAGAAGATATTGGAGATGGATACGAATATGGTGGATGAAGATATCCTAGGCCTAACATTTGTTTGTGAAGATGAAGAATTGGGATCCAGGAAACTGGTGGAGCTTTGCCCTAATGGGAAAAATACAATGGTGAACAGTGAGAATAGGAATAACTATGTTAACCTTCTTGTTGAACAGTGTTTTGTTACATCAATTGCTCATCAGGTAGCCCATTTTGATCGTGGTTTTGCTGACACAATTACTGACTGACGGCTCTAGGAGTCCTTTTTTCGGATCCTAGATCATGAAGACCTTTACAGGATTCTTCATGGGAGTCAAACTGTTGTTTTTGTAGAAGACTGGAAAGAACATACAAATTACAATGGCTACAGAAAAAATAATCCACGTTCTGGAAGGTACTTATTTCATGTCTACTCTAATTATATTTCCAGAGTATTAACTAACGAGAAGTCTATACCTTTGCCCCTTTGATCTACTCTTTCTTTATTCGTATTCAGGGGTGGTAGATTTCTGTACTCTTTCAAAGTTATTGTCCCGGCAACATTTTCAAAGTGTTCTTTTTTATTCCTGCAGATAGTTAGATGTATGTCGGCTGAGTAGAGAAATGCGCTTAGTCTCTGTCGATTGAGGGTTTGGGTTGTCTAGATTCTAAACTTTGCATCTACCGAACATCAAGCTCTCATGATTGCTTGCCTTCCTCGCACACATGCTTTTACCGTCTGTGTTTTCCTCCTTATCCGTCTATGGATGTCATGCGAAATCGTCTTAACATAATCGCTCAAAATTATGTTGGTTGCAGTTTTGGTGTCAAGTGATGTGCATATTTTTGGGTTGAACTTTACATGTGATATATATAATATTCTTCTAAATAGATGTGACAAATGCAAACCTTCCGAAACTTAATTTCTGTAAGAAGGTATCGTTTGTTTAGGGATATGAGTTATCTTTTGTGTAGCGATATGAAAAATGGCTGGGAGAGGCAAACCTGCATACAGTTGTGAAGACTCTAACTTTATGGGAGCAATTTGTGCGTTCTTCTCCTTATTCTGCTTGAAAAATTAATATTTACATGAAAGAGATCTCATTCGCTAATTTTCCCCCTCTCAAAATTGTTATCATGTTTTCTTCTAGAATGATCATATTAGACTGCAATTTTATAAATGAATTTTTTCTTACAACTTTTACAACTTTTTTTTTGATGAATATCTAATTCCAACATTGAAAGTAGTTATGTTTGATTTAACATTGATAGTTGGTAAACTAAAAAAACATTAAAAAAAATTGGAATATTTTAAGGAATCCTAATGAATAACAATCTGATTGAAATTATTTTAGATTTTAGGTTTTAGTTTTAGTTTAAGATTTTAATTTGCAACGTGCAAAACCACCCTACCTCGCCCTACCTAATTATTTTTCAAAGATTGAATCCACCTCACCATGTCTCCGCAAAATCTTAAACTTGCCATGTCCCATTGTCCCTATTTTTGTTTTTTGGTCTTATTGTAAGCAAGGCAGCTCAAGCACCTAAAGCTAAATACAAAGACGCCTTAAACTTTTTTTAAAAAATATTATATTTTTCATGAAGTTTGCCCTTCTAGATTTTTGAAAAACGAAATCAATAGTTTTCTCATAATCAATTTTATTTTTCTAATAATTCATTTTTCAATTAATAATACATTGTCTTGAGACATAGTAATCTAGATGTGTGAAACTTCTAATAATATTTATTTGGGGCAACTTACATATAACTAGTCAAAAATAGTCAAATTACTTTCAATATCTATAGTTTGATAATTAAAATTTGTAACTACATGTTATAGAGGAGAGAGGTGAGCGCGACTGGGAGAGAGAGGAGAACGGCGAGCGAAAGAGGACAAAGAGTAGGAGAGAGATGAATCGTATATGTATATTGGTTAGATAATTGTATATTATACATATGAATTTGTATATATTGCAAGTGAAATTGGGAAAGGGAGGAGAGAGGCGAGCGAGATTGGGAGAGGAGGAGAGAGGTGAGCGAGAGTGATAGAGAGTGAGAGAGAGGTGAATTGTACATGTATATCTGTATGATAATTGTATATTATACATACGCATTTGTATATTCTGACAAATTTTGCATATACAAACGTGACTAGTTATACAAACTCAAAGTAAGTAACATAATTAATGTATAATGTTAGTCGCGAGTGATACTTATAAAAACTATAACTATGATGAATAATTAAGTAGTATAAATTTAGTTAACTGCGTAAATTCCCTATTTATTTTGTATATGAAAACTTTACTTTTTCTACGAATAATACTCAATAAATAAACCAAGAAAATCGGTACTCAATAATTTTTCATTAAAAAACAAAATATCCTATTATTACTTAAAAATAATAGCCCTCACCCCCACCCTACCCCACCCGAATTTGCGGGCGTAAGACACCTGGCTATATTAAAAGCATATGCTATTGACCAAAACATATTTTCAACTAAACTGTATATGTAATGAATTGATATTGTATAAATAGTGTATAACAAGGTGTATATAATATATGAATATGTATCATTGTTACTTGTAGTTTTGATGATTTGACAAACTTAGTGACCTTGTAAAGGTACCGGTTTCTTACTTGAGTATTGCATGCTCTTACTTGAGTATTGCAGATGAAACAAACCCATGGACCTAGTAGAGGTACCAGGCTCTCATGATGACGAGCCAGTCGACTGCCAGCTGGAGACGGTATAGAAAGTAGGTGCACACTTCCCGATGGCGTCAGAAAGTGTGACTTTTCCAACCAATGGCAAAGAGGTTTAGGAAAGTGACATGTCCATATAAAAGGCACTTCCCTAAACATTTTGGAGCAGTTTTTGCAACTTGATAAAAACTTTTCAAGAACTCTTGCAAAGGCTACTACAAAGCAAAGGAAGAATTATTCCAAGAACAACAGAAATCACTGGAGCTTTTCGTCTAGTTGTTTTGGAATACATTTTCTTGTTCTTAAACTGTAAACTATTCCTGAATCTATAAAGGAATCGGTGTGTAGCGTTAAAAGTCTAGGTTGTCCAGGTGGGATAGCTTAGTGGGTAGATTGTTTTCTACTTAGGCATGTTAAGCAATAGAGGACTATTGCTTAAATGTGAGATTGATAACTCTTTCTTACATTTGGTGTAATCGTTTTTACTTTTGCTTTTGAAGATTAGTGAAAACGTTTGAAAATCCTGTGAGACAGGTTGTGGTTTTACTCCCTTAAGCAAGGAGGTTTACACGTAAAATCATCGTGTTGATTTTACTGCATTTTACTTTCTGTTTTTATTCATTAGTGTAGTAAGGGACCTGGTCCATTACTTGTTAAGTGAAGGCATATATTCTATCAAGTGGTATCAGAGAAGGCACTATCTTTTTGGTTAACACCAAGGAAGTGATATTTGCTCTAGAATGGCAACTCCACTTAACCTCGAAGAAGGTCAGTCGTCAAACAGACCTCCTTGTTTCAATGGACATTTCTACAGTTGGTAGAGAGTTAGAATGCACGATTACCTCATGGCTGAAGACAGCGAGTTATGGGATATTGTACTGGATGGACCATTTGTTCCGATGATGGAAGAAAAGGATGGGGAGAAGACTATAACTGTTCCAAAGCCTAGGCAGAAATATGACGAAGCTGATAGGAAAAATATTGAAAAAGGTTTCAAAGCTAAAACTCTTCTTGTTTGTGGGATAGGACCTGATGAGTACAACAGAGTGTCAGCCTGTGAGTCTGCTAAAGAAATTTGGGACTGCTTGAAGACTGCACATGAAGGAACTGAACAAGTCAAAGAATCTAAGATTGACATGCTTACCTCACGATATGAGAACTTCAAAATGAAGGAAGGAGAAACAATACATGACATGTTCACCAAGTTTTCTTCCATTACAAATGAGCTGCGAAGTCTGGGTTAACCTGTAAGCATGACCAAACAAGTCAGAAAAGTGCTTCGAATACTTCCAAAGTCTTGGGAGAGCAAGGTTGATGCCATTACAGAAGCCAGGGATTTGAAGGTGCTCAATATGGATGCTTTGATTGGTAATCTGAAGACACATGAGATGAATCGAAATTACGATTTATCAAAAAAGGAAGCTAAGAAGGAAAAGTCATTGATGCTGAAGTACAAATCAGATGAAGATTCCAGTGATGATGATATGACATATCTCATCAGCAGATTTCAAAAAATTGTGAGGAAAAACAAAGTTTATAAAAGAGGAACAAATGGTACTCGAAATGCTGCTCAAGGTGATACTTGCTACAAGTGTGGAAAAGATGGGAACTTCATCAGAGAGTGTCCTTTGCTCAAGAATGAAAGCAAGGAACATCAAAAACCAAGAAGTGACAAAGAGAATAGAAGGGACCTGGTACTCGGCAAGAGAGATCGGAAAGCTGCTGCAGATTTTGTTGTCAAAAAGGCTCTTGCTGCATGGGCTGATTCCTCAAGTGATTCAGAAGACCCTGATGAGCCAAAAGATGTGTCCATGGTTGTTGTACATGAGGAGGAAACTGTATTCAATGAAATGTTTGCTCTCATGGCCCACACAGAAGCTGAAGAAGAGGACAATCAGGTAACTATTCTAGATATAAAAAATGACTTGGATAAATATTCTCTTCAAAAATTGAGAACTTTGGCAAAAGTCATGATTGATTCCGTGATAGAGTTAACATCTGAAAGAGACACCATGAATGCAGAACTTGATAGTTTGACTGAAAACAAAGTTAAACTTGAAGAGAGAATATCAATAATGGTGTCTCTAGAGTCAAATAACTCTGAACTTAAGAACCAGTTGAACCAGATTACTGAAGAAGCCGAAAAATTGAATGGAATGTCTAATGGTTTGCAAGCTGAAATTCAAGAGAAATTGAAAAACTCTGAGAAAAAACATGGTCTGTCACTTGAAAAGAGTAACAAATTAGAACAGGATATTGTCAAACTTAAGGAAGAACTTGAAAAATCCCTTAAGTGAACAAAATCCTCAAAGTTACTGTCAAATGCAACAAATCAGAGTAATTTCAATAAGAAAGGACTAGGAAGTCTGAACATCACTCCTCCTTATAATCCTCACAGTAAGTATGTGTTTATATCTGACAATTTGCTATGTCTTCACTGCGGTAAGAATGGACATCTGAAGGGTGAGTGTTCTAGATGGAGAAACTCCTGTGAAAGGCTCTTTAATTATGCTGAAAGGCAAAATTTACCAAAGGAGAGACCTGGTCCTTCAAAGCATATATCAACTCACAGATTTTCAAAAAAAAATCTGTCCCTTCTCCTATGTCCTTTGTCAGAAAGCTTCAAAATCTACCATATTGGACTAAATAAAATCTAATCACTCCTTTGTCTGCCTACTGGGAACTCAAGCTGAAATGGGTTCCCAAGATAAACAAGTGATTCTTGGTGCAGGTGAGTGAGAGGAGCAGCAGTCAATGTTGGTATATGGACAGTGGATGCTCTAAGCATATGACTGGTGATGTAAAAAACTTCCTCTCACTCAAGACACTTCAAGGAGGAGGTGTCTCGTTTGGTCATGGTAAGAAGGGGTACATTTTGGGAGTTGGAAAAGTAGGAAGATCTCTTGAAAATTCAATTGACAATGTGTATCATGTGGATGGGTTGAAGTACAGCTTGTTGAGTGTGTCACAAATCTGTGACAAAGGAAATGAGGTCAAGTTTACTTCTGAGAAATGCACTGTGGTGAGTCTAACTACAAACAAGGTAATTCTCACTGCACACAGAAGTAAAAATATGTATGTGGCAAACTTAGAAACGTCTCATGGAGATGACCTAACATGTCTTAGTGCTCAGAATGAGAATGCTGATCTCTGGCATCGTAGGCTAGGGCATGTGAGCTCATCTTTATTGAACAAATTGATTTCTAAGGACCTGGTCCGAGGTTTGCCCGAGCTGAAGTTTGCTGAAAATAAAATCTGTAAACCTTGTGTTAAAGGAAAGCAAATCAGGTCATCTTTTAAGCCCAAGAATCAAGTAACATCATCAAGGACACTAGAGATGCTTCATAAGGACTTGTGTGAACCCTTAAAGGTTCAAAGCATAAATGGCAAGAAGTACATTTTGGTGATTGTTGATGATTACTGAAGATACACTTGGACAAGATTCTTGAGATCAAAGGCTGATACAACTGAAGAGTTGGTGGTATTTTTTAAAATGATTCAAACTGAATTGAATCAAGTTATTTGCAGCATTCGATCTGATCATGGTACTGAGTTTGAGAACTCAACACTGGATAAATTTTGCATGGAGAATGGTACTAGTCATAATTTTTCTGCTCCAATAACTCCTCAACAAAATGGTGTAGTGGAAAGAAAAAATAGAACCTTGGTGAACATTGCCAGAACTATGATTATTGAATCAAATCTTCCTCAAAATTTCTGGCCTGAAGCTGTTAACAGAGCATGTCATGTTACCAACAAGTGTTTAATAAGAGCTGTTTTGAATAAGACCCCGTATGAGCTGCTCAACAACAGAAAACCAATGCTGAGCTATCTTAGAACATTTGGATGCAGATGTTTCGTGTTGAACAATGGGATGGATGATCTGAGAAAATTTAATTCTAGAAGTGATGAAGGAGTGTTTGTTGGATATTCTTCATCCAACAAAGCTTATAGAATATTCAATAAATGAACTCAATGCATTGAAGAGAGCATTCATGTTGTATTTGATGAAGATGGAAGCTTGAAGAATGATGGATTAAATGATGATAATGACGTGATGAAAATGATCAAATCAAAGAAGACTGAAGGAGGTGAAGCTGATACAGATCAAATAATGAAAAATGACTGTGATGATCAGAATCATAGTCTACCTGAAGAGGCTGCTGAGGTTGAAAAGGATGATATGGTACCTGGTACTATTCAAAAATCCAGTCAGAGTACATTAGACTCCCCAGAAAATGATGTTACTCGTGATGAAGAAGAACATGCTGATCAGCTTAATCAGTCTGCTCAAAGATCAGGATGGAAGCATAGTTCATCACATCCTCTTGATAATCTCATTTCTCCTTTGAATTCTGGAATTCACACTAGATCAAAAACAAGAAATCTAGTTGCATTCTCAGCATTCATATCATCTATTGAGTCCAAGAATGTGAAAGAAGCATTGGGTGATGCAGACTGGATCAATTCTATGCAGGAAGAACTCCATCAGTTTGAAAGAAGCAAGGTATGGTACCTGGTTCCTCGACCTGAAGGCAGAACTGTAATTGGAACTAGGTGGGTTTTCAGAAACAAGCTTGATGAAAATTGAGTGATTACTAGAAATAAATCCAGGTTGGTGGTGCAAGGATACAATCAAGAAGAAGGAATAGACTATGATGAGACCTTTGCACCTGTTTCCAGAATGGAAGCTATTAGAATTTTGATAGCTTTTGCTGCATTTATGGGTTTCAAGCTGTATCAGATGGATGTGAAGAGTGCATTTCTAAATGGAGATCTTAAAGAGGAGGTGTTTGTCAAGCAACCTCCTGGTTTTGAAGATGCAGAGCTACCAAATCATGTGTTCAGATTGAATAAGGCATTATATGGCCTGAAGCAAGCTCCAAGAGCATGGTATGAAAGGTTGTCAAAGTTTCTGCTGAAGAATGGGTTCAAACGAGGCAAGATAGATAATACTCTGTTCTTATTAAAAAGAGAACAAGAATTGCTTATCATTCAAGTTTATGTGGATGACATAATTTTTGGAGCTACTTCAGAACATCTGTGTGAAGAATTTTCATCTTTAATGGGAAAAGAGTTTGAAATGAGCATGATGGGTGAATTGACATTCTTCCTGGGTTTGCAAATCAAGCAATCATCAAATGGGATTTCAATATGTCAGGAGAAGTACATTAAAGAGTTGCTGAAGAAATTCAATATGTTTGATTCTAAACCTATTGATACTCCTATGGGGACAAATTCCAAGATGATAGTAGAAGAATCTGATCCTCTTGTAAATCAGACAATGTACAGGGGAATCATTGGATCCTTGTTATATCTGACTGCTAGCAGGCCTGATATTGTGTATAGTGTTGGAATGTGTGCCAGGTTTCAAGCATGTCCTCATGATTCATACTTAAAAGCTGCAAAACGTATTCTCAGATACTTTAAGAAAACAGGGGACCTGGTTCTCTTCTATCCTGCAGGTGACAATTTTGATTTGGTTGGTTTTGCAGATGCTGATTTTGCTGGTTATCAAGTTGACAGGAAGAGCACCTCTAGAATGAATCATTTCCTTGGATCATCACTTATCTCTTGGGGTACCAAGTTACAGAATTTTGTGGCTCTTTCAACTGCTGAAGCTGAATATGTAGCTGCTGCAGCTTGTTGTTCTCAGTTGCTGTGGATCAGGCAACACTTGGAAGATTTTGGGATTCACATCAAAGCAATTCCTCTTATGTGTGACAATACCAGTGTTGTTAGTATGGGAAAGAATCCAGTCCACCATAAGAGAACAAAGCACATTGATGTTAGACATCATTTTTTGAGAGATAATGTTGAAAAGGGAAATATTGTGCTCACATAGTGTCCAACGGAGGAGCAAATTGCAAACATCTTCACCAAGGCCTCAACAAGGATCAATTTGAGAGAAATCGGTTGAAGTTGGGCATGCTGATCTTCAAGTGATGCTCTTAGCCTCCAACAGTTGAACTCCCTTGATGGCTAAAATTGCAGTGCATGTATCTTTTGTGTGAATATTTAAATATTGAACAAAGATCCATTTTGTGCCTTTTGTAGGTACACTCTTAGTAAGGATCTGCTTAGCAAGGGAAGCAACTAGAACAACTGAGGAATAAAATTTAACTGTGCTATGGTACCTGGTGCCTGTCCAGGTTAGCATTTATACATTAAATTGAAACTAAAAATATGACCATTGATAATGCCACGTGTCACTCATCGGTTACTCTGACCGTTTGTCCCATCGTTTCTCTCTCAAATGACGCATTCAATCACGGACGTGGCACCTTTTCTATTTATTTAAAAACCCTTATTTTTTAAAAACTCTCATCTGTTTCTTAACTTCTTCTTCTTGCTCACTAAGGGTTTTAGTAAAATTTCAAAAGGCAAAATTTGTCTTCATCGTCTTCTTTTCGCCGTTTAAAAGAAACTATTCTCTAGTGTGAAAACTATGTCTTCTCCCACATCTTCTTCCAAACAGATGTTGAATTCTATCAGTGAAATAGAGCCTCTTGCCTTCTATTCTCTGACCACTACACAAGACAGACTTCCTCCCCCTTCCAGTTCTCAACAAGACACCCCTGATAACCCTTTTTTTCTATAGATCTAAACAGCTCTGTTGTGCCTACCGAACCTGATCCGTTTCAAGAAATATTGCCTGACAATATGTTTGAAGGGGATCTACCCAAGCATAAGGCTTCTAAGTCCAACATTTTGGCAGCGAGTGAAGAGCTGGTGATTGAAAGCTTGGCCATGATGTGTGAAGAAGCAAGGGTAGAGCATACTGAAGTCTCGGAAAGGGAAGAGGTAAGACCCACTCAACCTATCTTTGATAAGACCCCTAATATAGGAAGGTACTCTTCTTCATCTTCCTCTGACTCTGCAAGAGAGGAGGAACCTGTAAAATGGAAGGTTGAGAGAAGAGAAGGGGAGAAATATAGAAAAGGAAAAGAGAAGGTTGTAGAGGAGGCCCCTAGGAGACGACCTACTACTAGGTCTGCCGCTCAAAAATGGATGGCTGGTGCCTTGAAGGCAAGTGCACGTTCTACTGCTGCAGTAAGAAGTGCAAGAACCTTCAAAGTATCAAATTTTAAAATACCTGAAGCTAATGTGGTTGAGTTGTCTGGAGAAGAAGTGGAAAAGAAAAATACGAAAAAGAGGTCAGAGAAGAAAAAGGTAAAGGTTACAGAGAAGGTTGGAAACAGAAAGTCAAAAGGGAAAAGATCTGAGAAAAAGAGAAAGCGGTCACAGGGACCTGGTTCCCAAGCCAGGAAAGTTGAGAGTGTCAACATGCAGGAGGTAGTTGACAGCCTGAGATACCAAGCTGTCTTGCCAGGAAGAAATTTTAATATGGGGATCATAACTCTTCCTGGCATGGACTCTCTTCACGATATGGTAGAGATCCAATCTTGGTTAGATTTGTTCTACAGAAAATCCCCCATCCTCCATGAAGAAGAAGTGCATGAATTTTACTATTACATCCAATTCAAGGACGATGGGAGCATCCTCACACGAGTAAATAACATTGTTGTATGTTTAGATGAGGGTGTGTTGAGGAAAATTCTCAGGGTGCCTAGAGAGGAGACCCGGTCTGTACTGGGCAGAACTTGATCTTCTGAGTTTGCTGCTGTGATTTCTAAGACAACCACAACCAAGGTTGCTGGGATTTATAAGAAATTCATGAAGAGTGAGTACCAGTTGGTTTTTGAGTTCATTAACAAACTTCTCCTTCCTCGCACTGAAAAGAGGACAGTAGCAACTGCTGCTGATTTGTTTGTGATGGAGATGTTGTGCAATTTCAAGGCCCTGAACCTCCCTGGTCTAATGCTTGAGCATATCCACAAAATTGTCATTGAGAGAAAAGGTGTTCACGGAATGGGTTATGGATACTTTCTCACGGAGGTATTCAAGCATTTTCAAATCCCTCAGTGTGGGAAAAATGGGGACAGTTAAGCAGACTATCTACGAAAGTACCTTGGTTGAGTGCGAATGCATTGAAGGAAGAGACTATCCAAAGAGCAGGATGGCCCACCTTATTGATGATCTGGATCAGTTTAAGCACGAGGTTGAGGAGCTTATTGTGCGGTTAAGTGGTAGAGAGGAAGAAATTGCTATACTTAAAGCAGAACTGCTTACTGCACAGAGTGAGGGACCTGGTTCTTCAGTGGTTCAAGCTCTGGAGAAAGAGAATGCTGAGTTGAAGGCGAAGATAACTGCCCTGCAGGAAAAGGCCATCAAGGACAATGATGCAGCCAATGCACGACTCACTCTTGTTATCCAGTCCCTGTCTCATCCTCCCCCCTCTTCCTAGACTGTTGGACAACTCCCCCTTGTGTCATTTTTTTTGTGTGGCTTATCAATGTGTTGATGGATATTTAGTTTGTTTTTAATGTATTTATGTTATTATGGCGTGCTGGTTAATTTATTCCTTTGATATTCTAATTATTTTCTTTTCTGCTTGCTTTTCATTACTAATTGATTGCTTGATAGCTTTGATCTTGTTCAGTGTTTATGTTGACCTCACTGGTTTACTGCATATCTTTTTTATGATGCCAAAAGGGGGAAGTAAAACTATTGTGTGTAGCTAAATGATAATTCAGTGAGGGGGAATATAAAAAGGGGGAACAAAGCTGGAGAAGATCTTAGATCAGTGAGGGGGAAAATGTACACTGAGGGGGAATGTACAGTGAGGGGGAATATAAAAAGGAGGAACAAAGTTGGAAAAGATCTTATAAATCATTGTTTGTCATCATCAAAAAGGGGGAAAATGTTACTTGTAGTTTTGATGATTTGACAAACTTAGGGACCTTGTAAAGGTACCGGTTTCTTACTTGAGTACTGCAGGTTCTTACTTGAGTATTGCAGATGAAAAAAACCCAGGGACCTAGTAGAGGTACCAAGCTCTCATGATGACGAGCCAGTCGACTGCCAGCTGGAGACGGTACAGAAAGTAGGTGCACACTTCCCGATGGCGTCAGAAAGTGTGACTTTTCCAACAAATTGCAAAGAGGTTTAGGAAAGTGATCTGTCCATATAAAAGGCACTTTCCTAAACATTTTGTGTAGTTTTTGCAACTTGATAAAAACTTTTCAAGAACTCTTGCAAAGGCTACTACAAAGCAAAGGAAGAATTATTCCAAGAACAACAGAAATCACTGGAGCTTTTCGTCTAGTTGTTTAGGAATACATTCTCTTGTTCTTAAACTGTAAACTATTCCTGAATCTATAAAGAAATCGGTGTGTAGCGTTAAAATTCTAGGTTGTCCAGGTGGGATAGCTTAGTGGGTAGATTGTTTTCTACTTAGGCTTGTTAAGCAATAGAGGACTATTGCTTAACTGTGAGATTGATAACTCTTTCTTACATTTGGTGTAATCGTTTTTACTTTTGCTTTTGAAGATTAATGAAAACGTTTGAAAATCCCGTGAGACAGGTCGTGGTTTTACTCCCTTAAGCAAGGAGGTTTCCACGTAAAATCATCGTGTTGATTTTAGTGCATTTTACTTTCTGTTTTTATTCATTAGTGTAGTAAGGGACCGGTCCATTACTTGTTAAGTGAAGACATATATTCTATCAATCATAAATGTACATACATTCATCTGCACTATTTATATAATATTTATAATTTTTAATAGTTCATTTTCCTTACACAAGTTGGTCAACTCAAATCTCTTCTAAATAATTTAAAATTTTAAATATGAACTTCTTTTAATATTTTAAGTCTTTTAATACATTATTTACTTAAAATAATTTACATTCGCGGTAAATTAAATTTTAAACCGAATAAATCTTTCATCAATTTGTTAGTGTCTACCGTTACAACTATAATTATTTGTAAATTGTCAGAAAGTGAGAAATTAGACGAAATATCAAAATGGGTAAGGAGTGACCGAATGTACCTCACAAACAAAAAATAAAGAGTGAATGGTCATTTTGTGTGATAAACAATAATTGAGTTATATTGGATTAGGAAATTTTTGACTTAGATTGATCTATAAGCCTATTTAACTTTAAAAGTCATATTTAATTTATAGAATAGGCATGTTAATGGTTCAGTTTTGCTGATTATATTAAGAAATTATGAAATATCAAATTTTGGTTATTTTATTGTGTAAGTAACTATTAAGTATTAAAATTATGTTGAATTTATCCATAAAATACTTTGGACTATACTGAATTCAAGAAAATATTCTAAATAAGATGACTAATATAATTGAATTAATAGTTGAGAAACTTATATAAATAGCTATAGTTAAGGGGTTATCATATTTCTCTAGCTATAGTTACAATTATTATCGTAATACTGTCGTATTCTATGAATTCATTTTTTTATGCTTAGTATAAAATTTCAAAATTGGAGCATTTTGATAAAATAATAATTTCTTTGTGAGATTTGATAAAGGTATTCTAAAAAATAGATATTTGTTGAATTATTTTTTACTTATATTGATTAGGTATAGGTAAGTATTGTTTATATATATTATATATATATATATATAATATATATATATATATATATATATATATATATATATATATTATATATATATATATATATATATATATTAGTTAGAGAGAATAATGACAAACAATGCAGTTTTAATAAAAAAATTTAGAAATAGAACGAAGACTATCTATGTTTCACAATATATCCAGGTATATAAAAATAGAATACATGTGTTGATAACTAAATGTATCCAAGTATAAAAAAATGAAAACAAATACATGAATACAACTAGACCACACAATGTGAACTGATATTGAAACACATCAATGTATATGTGTTATAAAAAGGGACATCAAATACAATACAAATAATATAAAATGTGTTACAATGTTAATACGTGTATATGTTGCTGCGTTCAATAATGAACATGAATACAATATATGTTTCCAAAGAAAAATGAATAAATAGAAATATAATGTTGAAAAGTAGGATATAATGCTTCTTTTTTAGATTCCTCCGTTCCAAGTGACTTGTTGGTACTGACAGTTCGGTCGCCTGTGACTTGTTGGTACTGACAGTTCGGTCGCCTGATTGTTCCTTTAAATTTTGTACAACTTTCCGTGTTTTAGATGCCTTGAATCTTGAAAAGTGACTTCTAGTAAATTCGTTGAGACTGCCACAGTCCCAATCGACGAAGGCAGTCGACACCCATTGTTCGACCAACACCCCGTCAATGGAGGCTGTTTCTACACACTTAGGTGTGGGAGCTTAAGCCCCATTTGCAGAGTCTTTGAATCAAAGGAAGGAGACCCACCACGACCCAGCGTTGGGTCCGTCGATTGACACCTGCAAGTTTTTTGCTGGTGTCTCAACCAAGGCAATGTTGTTGGGTTTTATTTGCCCCAAATTTCTTACCATAAATATGTTTTCCTTTTAGGAAAATGTTTTGGATTGACTAATCCTTTTTCTGGTAGGAAAAGGTTTAGGACTCTATAAATAGAGACATGTTCCTTCTAACTTAATCAGCATTCACAATATAGTCTTAAGGGCTTTGAGAGTTTTGGTTAGAGGGAGAATTTGTGGGTCACAAGCTTGATACATTATCACTTGTGTGAACCTCCCATGTATTCCGAGTGAATTGGTTGAGGTTGTTTCCCTCTGTATTTTGTACTCTCATATTTATAGTGGATTGCTCATCTCCTTTTGTGGACGTAGGTCGATTGACCGAACCACGTTAAATCTTTGTGTCTTTTGGTATATTTATCGTTGTCTTCTTACTCGTGGTCTTTCGTGGTTTTCTTTGCTAGCTTCCGCATTTACACCAGCTTATTTCCGGTCCTAACAAGTGGTATCAGAGCAAGATTTAATGACGGAGTCAGGATTAGTGGTTCGATAATCGATAATTGAACCTGGTTAGAAAGAGGTGTTCATCTTGATGGGTGTAGTTCTAGCCGCAACTTTTTTGATAGTAACGAAGATTTTGTTGGAGAAATTGTTTCATAGAGGTTCTTTGTGTTGAGACATAAATTTTGCAAAGGAGATTATAGAGAGGAGAAGCAAGTTGTTGAATATTAAGTGAAGAAGGTGGACAAATTTAGTTTGTCAGAAATTCAGGCCAAGGGGGAGATTTGTTGGGTTTTATTTGCCCTAAATTTCTTACCATAAATAGGTTTTCCTTTTAGGAAAAGGTTTTGGATTGACTAATCCTTTTTCTGACAGGAAAAGGTTTAGGACTCTATTAATAAAGGCATGTTCCTTCTAACTTAATCAGCATTCACAATGTAGTCTTAAGGGCTTTGAGAGTTTTGGTTAGGGGGGAGAATTTATGGGTCACAAGCTTGATAAGTTATCACTTGTGTGAACCTCCCATGTATTCCGAGTGAATTGGTTGAGGTTGTTTCTCTCTGTATTTTGTACTCTCATATTTATAGTGGATTGCTCATCTCCTTTGTGGACGTAGGTCGATTGACCGAACCACGTTAAATTGAGTCTTTTGATATATTTCTCGTTTGTCTTCTTACTCGTGATCTTTAAAAGTTTGTTTGCTATCTTCCACATTTACACCTACTTATTTTCGGTCCTAACAAATGGTGTTTCGGAAATTTTACCTAGCATTCTAAAAATAAAATGGGCGGTTACTTAAAGTCTATTTGGGTATTTTAAGTGACTTTATCAGTCTAGAACCCCAAGTTAAGTTCATTCTTCAAATCAAAACCCCAAGGCCCCAAATAGAATTCTCTAGAACTCTGTTGGAGCTTTAAGCAAGGTGGGAGCGTGGAGCTTGATTTCTCCATCAATTCTTCACCTTTTCGTGGCTTTTCATCAATTATCGTATGGTGTTCATCCTTTAATCTTCTTTCTTCAAGGAGCCAAACTTCAAAGACTTTTCTAAGACTTTTCAAAAGATGAAATCTTCTATTTTGATATCTAGCCATGGGTTCTTGCATAAAATGATTTGATCAATGATTTATGATATAATTGATGTTAATTGAATGATTTTGGATCAAAATTCATATTATCCCACGCAAATAATGAAATCCTAATTTTGACTACATTCTGGGTGATTTGATCATGTCTCTGTTGTATTGAATTCTTATGTAGATTGTATTGGACTATTGATATATGCATGAATTATGATAGAATTTTATATAGGCTTCCCTAATTTGATGATTTCCATATTGTGTCATGTTAAACCTTTATATGGTTTGAGTATTTGTTTGGATTGGTGTGTATGGCTATTAGTAAGAGCCTTAGTGGATTTAATTGGTTGGATTGACTAAGGATTGGAGGTGTTGATGATGGAATGGTGGTATGTTGACCTAACCTCTTGTATGTTGTATAGTATAGGTATTGAATTGTCATAATTGGGATGGTCCACTTATGCTCGGCGTGCTTATGTCCTATTATTGTGAAGAATGTGGCCTTGACGAAAATACTTTATGAATTGTGAATTTATCATGTTATATCTTGTATAAGTGATCATTGTGAAGTCTTATGTGATATATGTGTATATGTAACACTTCAAAAATTTAAGACTTATTCTAGAGCCTAACATAAGTGTCAAAAGGTTTAGACACTATTTTAAGATCTATTTTAATTAATATAAGTCATTTAGGAAGTTTATAAACCAAACGTCCTAGAATGTCCATGACGTCTGAAAACTAGTTCAATGAGGTGCTAGCGTGCCTTAGCCTATTTGACTAGATTTTAGGAGTCAGAAAATGACGAAAACTGGTGGAAGGATGTCTAGCACGTATTAGAATTAGTTCATAGCCGAAAATTCCGGGAACGACTCCCAAAGGACAAACTAACGGCCCTTGAGGAAGACCCTTGCCTTTTGGCAAGAATCTACCAAAAGGTTGTGTCCACAGACGCTTGCCATCAACGAATCATGTGCCAATCGACGGGGTATCGATTGCCTCCGTTGATGGAAAAGTACGAAAATTGGCCAAGGTTGTTATTTTCATAGTCTCTGAACTTAATTACGGACCAACATGGTGGTTGGTCCTTGGCCCGTCGACTGACAAACGGGGCGTCGACGCGGTCTCATCTGTGAGACCACTAGTTTTGCTGCACGTTTTAACTTAATTCATTTAATTAGTTAGATTAGTTAGGAAGTTAATTAGGGGTTAGGGGTGGTATAATTAAGTTATTTAACCACCTATATAAAGACTCTAACTTAATTAGACTAACCTAAGCTCTCATAATTCCCAAAATCCAAAACTCTGTTCCTTCTCTCTTCTTTATCACTCCCAAAGAAACCCCATTGAAGACCCAGCTAGAGGTGGGTTCAAGGTCAAAAAAGTGTCAATTTTCTCCATCAATATTCATCAATTTGTAAGATATGAGATAACTCTCACTTTTGAGACCTATTTCCTCAAAGGGTTCCATCAAATTGATTTCCAAAGTTGAGTTTTCAAGTGGGTTTTCATCCAATACGAAATTGATGTTATGAATTACTTGTTCTATGATTTATTTTGTATATTATGTATATATTAAAATGTATTTTAACTCAATTATGTTATATATTTATGGATTGGTTTAGTTTGTAGAAGATGATCAATTCCCCTTAACCCTAGGTTATGATCTTGATATGAATTGTGTAATGCTGGTTCAATTGAATTGGTTATTGGTTTATTTACTACTAGATTATGTTATTGTATCAATTATTAATAGATTAAGATGAATTTTAATCCTATCATACTATTTCTTGAGAAATTGATCTAGATTATGAACTGTAATATGGATTTGACCTAAGCCTCTTATTTTAAGCTATGAACTAGTAATGGATTGTGATTAGTGACTCAATTGACTTTATTATCATATTGGTTGTTGATATGTGATATTATACCCTCGTTGGGTTGAATTAAGGGTTTATGGTAAGACCTTGATGATGACTTATGAAGGAGACTTGGTAAGTCTTGTGATCCCAACTCTTTACTTCAATTATGGTTACTTGTGGTTAATTGATGATGTTGTGTTGAAGTATGAATTGTATTAGGATTCATAAGGTTGGTATGATGTTGAATTCAAATGTGTTGACTATGGGATGTGAGGTGTAAGCTAAGATGTAAATGCTATAAGGATGGTGATGATTTACCAATGTGCCTTAATATGATGTGACTATGAAAATATGCTAACCTCATGTATGAATTGTAACGAAAGGATTATACTCATGCAATTATTATTGATATATGATGATAATGTTTATGAAAGGGTTAGACCTTATGACCTACATTAAGTTATGATGATTAATAAAGGTATTAAAGACATTTCAAAAAGGGACTTAGTTTAGCACCAAGTGAACTTGACAATGGGAGGTGTTGACTTTCCATAAAGGAAAATTCACCCTATAGCTCCACATGAGGTGTTGACTCCCCTATGAGGGATACTCGCTTTATGGATTCCCATTAGAGGAGGCTCCAATTTCCAAGTGGCATGTTGAGAGGTTGTACCTATCTTTAGTTCTTGAACTATTTTGCCTCATAGGAAGACTAGCTAATGGATCCACCTAGACAACTACATTTATGTTTGGCCAAATGACCACCTTCCATGGGTCTAAGGTTTTACAGCACTGGATTCCACACTTAGTCTTGTGGTCTATGTTGGTTAGGTCAAGTGTTCCCTAAACTAAAATGAAGTAATGAAGTACAAACCAACTAGGGTGACTTGACAGGTTAACTTAACTTAGGCAGAGGTATTCGACTTTACCTATGACTTGCACTAGTTTTCCTTGAGGAAAATCTTAGGAGGATGTTCTTGTGTATGTATATACTTATAAATGAATATGATGTGTATATGATGACCTTACATGTTAATGACACTATATGATGTTGATTACTCTTATGAACTGTATTTGGTCTCTATTGCTAAAATATGATATTATGTACTTTTAATGTTATGTTATGGGAAGTTGGACATTGGTTATGGTTGTTGATAGGTTTACTTGATTAAGTAAGATTATGGGGCTTTGCTTAGTCATTGCACAAGTGGACTTAAAGAGGGTCACGAGTAATAATATTTCTTTGGTTATGTTAAAATGTACTCTTATTCATCCTTGTTTCCAATATAACTTGATGATAGAGTTACTTTGATTATGTGCTCAATTATCTGATATACATGTTGACTTGACTAGACTTGATATTGTTGGTCTTGTGATGTACATGCTTATGCCTTAATGTGTATGTCTTATTGATTGGTATGGTCTTATTGAACGTGCATAAAACTTTTCAAAGTAAATTACATACCTTTATCAAATGTCCCTTTCTTAGCATGATTTTATGATATGTGTGCATATGGTCTCATACTTAGTACAAGTGGTGTACTAACACCATTTCTTTATTTTCCCCAACATTTTAGGTTTCATCCGTTAAAGGGATTTTGGAGACGAATTTTGAAGAAGACTTGGAATTTTTAATCAACCAAGTTGGGTAGGTCCTCACTTTCCGAGGGCAATGCCACTATCAAGCTTATGAAGTTGTTTTAGTAATAAGGCTCTTATGTTCTTGCCTTTTCATTTGGATACTAGACATTGTACGACCTATATGAGGTCTTTTTATATTGATGTATGGGTTAGGCCCAAATTATTACACTCTTGTTAGATGGTTATGAGATAAGACAACTATTTGAGACTATATTATATTATATTTTATATATATAATATATATATATATATATATATATATATATATATATATATATGGTGTGTGTGTGTGTATGTGTGCAAGACTAAGTAATCTTCCTATACGAAGGGTCTAAGTATATTCGATATTACTATAGTATGTATATGTAGAGGTCTTTGTAAACCTTAGTATACAAGTAGAATTTTTTTCAAATTTCCACTAATTTTGATCTATTAATGTAATGATGTAAGCTAAGAGACTAGTCTTAGACTTTAAAGAGGACGCCGACGCCGGTTACGTCTATGAGGTGCTTCTCGGATATGACAAACTTGGAATCAGAGCATGAAGTTTAATATATTTCAGTGGATGTCTCTCTCAAACATGTCTATGTAGGTTCGTATTCATTATTGTGAAGTGCGCCACACTTATGAATAGGAAACTATGTGACGCTTAGGAAACTCTCACTTTCTTAAAACTCCAAATATTGTGCCTCTAGAGTTTAGATATATGTGCTTTTGCATCTAATCCTCTTATTGTGATTATAGGCAATGAATACTCAAAGGAATGTGACAGGAAGACTCGAAGAAGAGATTGACAATGCGGGAGTTCCTCCCCATGGTGATCCAGTTCCTTCTCTTAAAGAAGATGTTAATGATGACCAAGCTCTGGTCGATCCTCCTTTGACGGATGGTGCCATCCGGGAAACTCTTTTCTAAATGGACCAAGCCATTAATACTCTAGCACAAGCCTCCACTCCTCAATCTCAATCCATGATGGCCCAAGCTTATCGGGAGGTTGTACCCCGAGAAACCATCAAGTTACTACTATGGACTCCCTTTTGAGGGATTTCACTAGGATGAATCCCCCTACTTTCTATGGGTCCAAGGTTGAGAAAGACTGCCAAGAGTTCATTGATGAAATTTATAGTATCCTCTATGCTATGGGGTTGACTTCAAGTGAGAAGGCCGAGTTAGCCACTTACCAACTCAAAGATGTGCCCCAAGCTTGGCATGTCCAATGGAGATATAATAGGCCTTTAAGGGGTGGACCGGTGACTTGGGAGGTGTTAAAGAAAATTTTTATTGATAGGTAATTTCCTAGGGAAAAGAGGGAAGACAAGGTGGTGTAGTTCATCAAAATTCGTCAAGGAGGTATGAATGTTCTTGAATACTCTTTGAGATTCACTCAATTGTCAAAGTATGCTCCTTCTTTCATTTCCGATCCTAGAGATGAAATTAACCGCTTTGTCATGGGAGTGTCGGATGACTTGCAAGAGGAATGCCATTCGTCTATGCTATATGAAAATATGAAAATTTATCATCTCATGGTTCATACTCAACAAGTGGAAGAGGCAAGGGCTAAGAGAAAGGGTAGATATACTAAGAGGCCAAAGTCATTTGATGGTGGTTCTTCAAAGGGTAGGCTTCATATCCAACACAAGCCTAGGTTTAAGAAAAGGGTTTCTAATAAAGTTCCTTCCAAGTTTCCTAAGGCTCGTGACGAGAGGGTGTCCAACCCTAAGCCTAAGAATGGAAGGAATACTAGTTCACCAACAAAGAAGCCAACTTGTGAAAAGTGTGGCAAGAAGCATTATGGTTATTGTCTTCGGGGAACGAATAATTATTTTGGTTGTGGTACAAGTGGGCAAAAGGTTTGGGATTTCCCAAATGTGAAGGGGAAATACAAGCATAGTGGGAAAGAAAGTGGTTCTAAGGATGCTTCTAAGAAGAATAGTTTTTATGCACTTCTCTCAAGGGCTGAGCAAGAGACCTCCCCTGACGTGGTGACCGGTATGTTGAAAGTATTTTCCATTGATGTATATGATTTACTTGATCGGGGCGATACATTATCTTTTGTTACTCCCTTAATAGCTAAGAAGATTGAGATTTTGCTCGACATTCTAAATGAACCCTTCATAGTAACTACCCCGGTGGGTGAGTCAGTTGTTGAAAAAAATGTATATAAAAATTGTTATATAATGTTGCCCAATAGAGTTACTTATGTTGAACTAGTATAACCTTAAACGTTTGATTTTTTGATGTCATATTGGGTATGGATTGGTTGCATGCTTGCTTTGCCTCTATAGATCGTAGAACAAGAGTGGTGAAGTTTAACTTTCCAAATGAGCCCATTTTAGAGTGGAAGGGGGAAATTCTATTCCTAGAGGTCGTATCATTTCTTGTTTGAAAGCTTTTAGGATGATATCTAAAGGATGTTTATACCATATAGTAAGAGTCCAAGATTCAGACTCCAGAATTCCTCCCATTGAGTCGGTCCTCATAGTGAAGGAATTTTTGGAGGTCTTTCTTAATGACCTTCCCGATATTCCTCCAAAACGAGAAATTGATTTTTGTATCAACTTGTTACCGGATACAAATCCCATTTCAATTCCTCCTTATTGGATGACTCCGACCGAATTGAAAGTGTTTAAGGCTCAACTCAAAGATTTACTAGAAAAAGGTTTCATTTGACCTAGTATTTCTCCATGGGGTTCTCCGATTTTTTATATGAAGAAGATGGATGGTTCCCTTAGAATGTGTATTGATTATCGCTAACTCAATAAAGTCACTATCAAGAACAAGTATCCCTCTCTTTTGGATTGACGACTTGTTTGATCAACTCCAAGGGACAAGCTACTTTTCTAAGATTGACTTGAGATCGGGGTATCACTAACTTAGGGTGAAGGTGAGGATATACCAAATATGACATTCCGAACTAGATATAGTCTCTATGAGTTCTTAGTGATGTCCTTTGGTCTCACTGATGCCCCGACGACATTTATGGATCTCATGAATAGGGTGTTTCGAAGTTATGTAGATTTATTTGTCATTGTCTTCATTGACGACATCTTGGTATATTCGAAAAGTGAGAGTGATCATATGGACCATTTGAGGTGGTGTTACAAGTTCTAAGAAGAACAAATTATTTTCCAATAGCAAATTTGAGTTTTGGTTGAGGTCGGTGGCATTTCTTGGTCATATAATATATAGTGAGAGAGTTGAGGTTGACCCAAAAAAATCGAGGAGGTGAAGAGTTTTCCTAGACCATTGACTCTAACCAATTAGGAGTTTCTTGGGTCTAGAGGGTTATTACCGGAGGTTTGTGATGGTTTTGCATTCATTGCATCTCCCTTGACTATTTTTACCCAAAAGAGTAAGAAATTTGAGTGGTCGAAAGCGTGTGAGAGAAACTTCAAAATCTTGAAGGATAGACTTACTTCCACTCTGGTGTTGACTTTAACAGAGGGTACAAAGGGTTTAATTGGGTATTGTGATGCATCCCGAGTGGGTTTGGGGTGTGTGCTTTTGCAACATGGCAAAGTAGTAGCCTATGCCTCTAGGAAACTTAAGGTGCATGAGGGGAACTATCCAACTCATGATCTTGATTTAGCGGCCATGGTATTTCCTTGAAAATATGGAGGTATTACTTGTATGGGGTTCATGTTGATGTGTATACTGACCATAAAAGTCTCCAATATATGTTTACTCAAAAGGAGTTGAATCTCTGACAAAGAAGGTGGTTAGAGTTGTTGAAATACTATGACATGAGTGTTTTCTATCACCCCGATAAAGCTAATGTGGTACGGATGCTTTAAGCCATTTGTCCATGGCAAGTGTGTCACTTGTTGAGGAAGCCAAGAGGAACCTAGTGAAGGATGTTCATAGGTTTGCTCATTTAGGGGTTTGGATTGAAGATTCTCCTATAGGTGGTCTCGTGAAACGTCATAACTCCGAGTCGTCTTTAGTGGTCGAGGTGAAGTGTACACAACACCTTGATCACACATTGATGGAGTTGAAGGAATCGGTTCTTGTAAACTTAATGAGTCATTCTCCCTATGGGGGGGATGGTGTGTTGAGGTACCACGGGAGGCTATATGTTCCCAATGTAGATGGTTTGAGGAACCTGATTCTTAAAGAAGCTCATGCGTCCTGTTACTCCATTCATATGGGTTCAAGAAAGATGTACCATGACCTTAGGGAAGTGTTTTGGTTGGAAGATTTGAAAAAGGACATAGCGGAATTTTTTGCTAAGTGTCCAAATTTCCAACAAGTGAACACTGAACATCTAAAGCCGGATGGTTTACTTCAAGAAATCCAAGTTCCTACTTGAAAGTGGAAGACATCAATATGGATTTTGTGGTAGGTTTTCCTCGTACACAAAAACAATATGACTCTATATGGGTGATTTTGGATAGGTTGACCAAATTCGCTCATTTATTTCCCGTCAAGTCTACTTATTCGGCAGAGGATTATGCAAGGATCTTCATAGATGAGATTGTGTGTCACCATGATATTCCGTTATCCATCATATCGGATAGGGGTGCACAATTCACATCTAGATTTTGGAGGTCATTCCAACAATGGTTGGGTACCAAGGTGAAGTTAAGCACCACTTTTTATCCCCAAACGGATGGTCAAGTGGGTCGTACTATTATATGCTTAGATCTTGTATCATTAATTTCAAGGGAAATGGGGATAAATATTTGCCTTTGGTGGAGTTTGCTTACAATAATAGTTACCATTCATTTATATTTATGGCTCCTTATGAAGCCTTGTATGGTAGGAGATGTTGATCTCCAATTGGATGTTTTGAAGTGGGTGAGTCTTCACTTTTGGGTTCTGATTTGATTTATAAGACTTTGGAGACAGTTCATATCATAAGGAATCGATTGTAAACAACCTATAGTCAGTAAAAGTCTTATGCTGACCATAGGAGAAGGGAATTAGAGTTTGATAAAGGTGATAAAGTGTATTTAAAAATTTCTCCTATGAAAGGGGTGGTTAGATTTGGCAAGAAAGGGAAGTTGAGTCCTCGTTATGTGGGTCCCTATGAAATGATGTAAAGGATTGGTAAGGTTTCCTAGTGAATTGGCTTTGGTTAATCTGGTTTTCCATGTCTCCATGCTTAATAAGTGTATCGGTGATCCTGAGACTGTTCTTCCTAATAAAGGTCTTGGTGTGAAGGATAAAATCTCTTATGAGGAAATTCCGGTTCAAATTCTTGATAGGCAAGTAAAATGGTTAAGGAACAAGGAGGTGGCATCCGTAAAGGTGTTATGGAAGAATCACCTAGTTGAGGGTGCGACATGGGAGGCCGAGGCCGACATTAAGTTCTGTTACCCTAATATATTTTATAACTAAGGTTAGTTGTTCTTACTAATAATAAAAAAAATGATATAATTGAAGTTGCTTTGATTCTTCATGAAATTTATCAAAAATGTGTATTTTTGATGTCATCACAGTGAAGTTACAGTGAAATTGTGCATATTGACTTGAAATTTTGCAATTTTGCTTGTTTTGAGTCATATTGTGCATTGTGATATGGTGAGTCATTATGAAATGATTTGTAGAATGTTGATAAGTTAAGATTTGGCATAATGGACTCATATATGATATGTTGAGCTCTTCTTGTTGTGAGAAGGATATTCATTGTAATGTAATGTTGAGCCTCATGTGTGGTAATTGAAGTTTTGAATTGCCTTGTATAAATGATACCATTGAGGTTGTAAATGATGTTATAATGTATTGTTGATTTGGTTGGACTTTTAATCTTGAGTCTATTCCTTCCTTCCAAAGATTTTAGTGTCATTCGGGGACGAATGTTCCTAAGGGAGGGGGAATAATATAACACTTCAAAAATCTAAGACATGTTCTTGAGACTAACATAAGTGTGAAAAAGGCTTATAAACTGTTTTAAGATCTATTTTAATGAATATAAGTCATTTAGGAGGTCTAGAAAACAAAACGTCCAAGAACATCAATGATGTACGGAAACTAGTCCAATGAGGTGCTAGCGTGCCTTAGCTTATTTGACTAGCTTTTAGGAGTCAGAAAATGATAAAAATTTGTGGAATGGTGTCTAACACATATTAGATTTATTTCATAGTTGAAATGTCCGGTCACTAATCACAAGGACCAACTAAGGGCCCTTGAGGAGGATCCTTTCATTTTGGCAAGAATCTGCCAAAAGGCAGTGTCCATAGACGGTTGCCATCAAAAAATTGTGTGTCAATCGAAGGGACGTCGATTGCATCCGTCGATAGACACTTAGAGAAATTTTCTAAGGTTGAGATTTGCATAGTCTCTGAACTTAACGATAGACCAACAAGATGGTTGGTCCTTGGCCCATCGACTTACAAACGGGGCGTCGACGTGGTCTCGTCTGTGAGACCACTGGTTTTGCTGCACGTTTTAACTTAATTCATATAATTAGTTGGATTAGTTAGGAGGTTAATTATGGGTTAGGGGAGGTCTAATTACGTTATTTAACTACCTATATAAAGCCTCTAACCTAATTAGACTAGCCTAATGTCACGGACTTTTCAATCTAGACAAGACTCCGTGCGGCACTTGACGGTTTGCTCACGAATCTTTCACGTATCTCACAAACTAAAGTAAGCCTCACAATTTTGGATCGCTAAGAGAAATCAAGAAGAAAGACAAAAGACAATTTTGGAAGAATGGACTAGTATCTTATTAGTCAATTGAATTGTTGGATGCTTTACAAAATACAATGACCCTACTATTTATAATACTCTAACCACTAAGAGTAAATAAATACAACTATACAAGTCCCTATGTTCATGCACTCAAGGCATGACTACATTCTAAGAATGTCTAAGTCTTCCAAAAAGGACTCCTAGCCTTGACTAGTCTGCCCCACGTTCTGCCCAAGCCTCTCCAAGGCTTGAAACTGCCGCCCCATTGATTGCTGCAACAGCTGTAACGGCTGTAACTGCTGTAACAGTTGAAACTGCTGAAACGGTTGCCCCTCCAACTGCTGCCCTGCTTGGGCAGTGTGCCCCTTGCGCCTGCTGCTGGCTGCCTGGACGGGTCGCGATCTGCTGGGGTATCTGGCGGGTCGTGACAAACTCCCCCACCTGATGATGTGACGACCGCGTCGCATTGCGTCTGTATCGGCGTTGAGTTCTGCCGAGCGACCATCAACTCGTGTACTCGATCAATCCCTTTGAGCAGCCTCTTCATCGATGTCCCGACCTTTCTCAAACCGATCTTACGAACTTCCTCCTCCAACGGAGGCAAGTGCTCCGGTGGCTTCTTCATCACGTCAGCGTTCCTACTCGGAACCCTCTTACTGCGCGGTGGCATGGTCTTTCCAGCACCATTGTCTTCTTTCAAACTTGCAATGGTTGCTGCCGATGTTAACCTCTTTCTCACGTCGACCCTCTCGAGCTTCATGGCTGTCAGTCTAGCCTGTCCCTCCATTGCCTGCGCCTTCACCATGGGAACTGTATATTCCCTTCCTTTCTCCATGATTGTCAATTTTTGGAGATGAGGATCGATTACTGCATGGCACTGCTGGAAGAATTTCTGCCCAAGAATAACATCAAACATATTGATGGGGGCGACGATGAACTTGGTTTTCCCTTGCCAATCGCCTACCGTGATGTACACCCCGTGCGCAACTCCAACTATGGGAGTCAGTGATGCGTTGACAGTCCTGATTTGGGCGTTGCTTGAAGTATATCACAACCCCAACCTCGTTGCTTCCGTCTTGGTCACAAGATTGAACTTCGCACCAGTGTCGACCAACGCACGAGCAGGTTTCCCATTGATCGTGATGTCGACCGTTTGAGCCCACGCCTTAGACTTTGCAAGTCCCTTGTCAGCATGCTTCGGCTCCGCTTGCCTTGGCTTATCTTGCCTTGGCCTCGTCGATGGTTGTTCAATTGCAGCTCCGCATAGGCTTACCACGCCCAACTGCTTAGTCTCCCCGACTTCCTCTTGGGCTTTCTCTTCCTTCCGCTCACAAGGACAGCACCAAGACTCTTCAGTTCAGGGCATCTTTTGTAACCATGCGGCCCTTTGCATATTAAGCAACCATCCTTGGAATCCCTTACCGTGTTGCCACGATCTCCGGGCTTCTTGCCGCTGGCCCCGTAGGTGTCACGCCTCTTGGGTTGTGGCCTTTGCTCCTCGCCTTCGCCACTGTCTTCCCCACTATCATCATGACTGCCTACCTCGTCGTCCTCATCGGCACTGAAAGACTTCTCCTGCCTGAAGTCTGTCAAGGCTTCGGCCTGCGTAATGGCGTCGTCGATAGTCCTGACCTGCCGCCGTTACAACTCCGTTCTGGCCCAATTTTGCAGCCCATCCAAGAAGTAGAACAATGCGTCGTCGTCCATGAGGTTGGGAATCTGAAATGTAAGGGTGGTAAACTCCCGCACATACGCGCGTATGCTGCCCTTCTGTCTCAACTCCCGCATCTTGCGCTTTGCCTCATAGACAACGTTGCTAGGGAAGAACGCCTTCTTGAACTCCTCACGGAACTGCTCCCATGTGATCAACGCGCATGTCCCCTTTGCGATGTCAGACTCTTTACGCTTCCACCATAGCATGGCCAACTCCGAAAGATACAACACAGCCGTGTTGATCTTGTTCACATCACTTCGAACCCGCATACACTTGAAGTAATTTTCCAAGTGCCAAAGGAAATTATCCACCGCTTGCGCGTCACGGACGCCTTTGAAGACAGGTGTCTTGGGCGCCTCAACTCTGGCTTCCCTTTCCCGGTCAAGTGATGAGGATCCAACAACCTCTCTCTCCTCCTTGAGTGCTGCCACTTCGGCCTTAAGCGACTCAACTGCGCCAAGTGCTTCCCTAAGCCTGAACTCTAAGGAAGTAATGGCCTCCTTTGTCTCGTACTCGGCTCGCTGGCGTGCCTCCAACTCCTTCCGGACGCTCTCAACTTCCTCAAGGGAGTACTCTTCAAGAGCTTTGAGATCTCTGTCCGTTCTGTTCAAGCGCTGGCCTATAATCTCAACGGCTTGCCTCGCCATTTCGACCCTTGCAATCCACTCCGATCCGACAGTAACGTCCACGGGCTCCTCGCCGGTGTCTATGTCACTTCCATCGACAGTCTGGGGAGGGAGAGATGTCTTCCCTTCGCTTGGAATAGGAACATTTGGTGGAGAAATACTTGGGGGAAGTCCAGGCAGATTGGGTTCATTACCCGTCTGCTGCTTCTTCCCTTTCATGTTCTTCTTGCCACCATCAGTGCGGACGTTGAGGGTCCTGCTAACGCCGTCTCCTTCGTTCGTCATTCTCTTACGATGAACCTGCTCTGATACCACCTGTCAAGGACTTTTCAATCTAGAAAAGACTCCGTGCGGCACTTGACGGTTTGCTCACGAATCTTTCACGTATCTCACAAACTCAAGTAAGCCTCACAATTTTAGATCGCTAAGAGAAATCAAGAAGAAAGACAAAAGACAATTTTGGAAGAATGGACTAGTATGTTATTAGTCAATTGAATTGTTGGATGCTTTACAAAATACAATGACCCTACTATTTATACTACTCTAACCACTAAGAGTAAATAAATACAACTATACAAGTCCCTATGTTCATGCACTCAAGGCATGACTACATTCTAAGAATGTCTAAGTCTTCCAAAAAGGACTCCTAGCCTTGACTAGTCTGCCCCACGTTCTGCCCAAGCCTCTCCAATGCTTGAAACTGCCGCCCCATTAATTGCTGTAACAGCTGTAACGGCTGTAACTGCTATAACAGCTAAAACTGCTGAAACGGTTGCCCCTCCAACTTCTGCCTGCCCCTTTGCCTGCTGGCCTGCTTGGGCAGTCTGCCCCTTGCGCCTGCTGCTGGCTGCCTGGACGGGTTGCGATCTGCCGGGGTATCTGGCGGGTCGTGACACTAAGCTCTCATAATTCCCAAAATCCAAAACTCTCTTCCTTCTCTCTTCTTTCTCTCCCAAAGAAATCCCATTGAAAACCAATATAGAGGTGGGTTCAAGGGCTTCAAAAGTTCAAGTTTCTCCATCAATATTCATCAATTAGTAAGGTATGAGATTCCGTTCACCTTTGAGACCTCTTTTCTCAAAGGTTCCATCAAATTGATTTCAAAAATTGAGTTTTCAAGTGGGTTTCATCCAATACGAAATTGATGTTATGAATTAATTGGTTTATGATTTCTTTTGTATATTAGGGATTTATTAACATATATTTTAACTCAATTATGTTATATCTTTATGGATTGGTCTAGTTTGTAGAAGATGACCAATTCCCCTTAACCCTAGGTTATGATATTAATATGCAATGTGTAATGTTGGTTCAATTGGATTGGTTATTGGTTGAATTACTCTAGATGATGTTATTGTATCAAATATGAATAGGTTAAAATTAATTGGAGTCCTATCACTCTTTTTATTGAGAAATTGATCTAGGTTATGAAGTATATTATGGATTTTACCTAAGCCTCTTATCTTAAGCTATGAGGAGTAGTTGAATTTCTATAGAGGAAGATTCACCCTATAGCTCCACATATGGTGTTGAATCCCCTATTAGGGATACTCATTTTATGGATTTCTATGAGAGGATGCTCGAATTGCCGAACGACATGTAGAGAGGTTGTACCTATATCTTAGTTCTTGAACTATGTTGCCTCTATAGGAATACTAGATAGTGGATCCACCTAGAAAGCTATGTTTATGTTTGGTTTTACTTTGGCCGGTCGACCACCTTCCATTGGTGTAATCTTTTACAACACTGGATTCCACACTTAGTTCTTGTGGTCTATGTTTGTTAAGTCAAGTGTTCCCTAAACTAAAATAAAGTAATAGAGTACAAACTAACTAGGGTGACTTGAGAGGTTGACTTAACATAGGTAGGGGTATGGGACTCTACCTATGCCTTGCACTAGTTTTCCTTGAGGAAAACCTTAGGAGGATATTCTTGTGTATATATATGCTTATAAATGATGATGATGATGTGTTTATGATGACCTTACCTGTTAATGACACTACATGATGTTGATTACTCTTATGAACATAAGTATGATATTATGTAATCTTCTTCTTCTATTATTTGAATGTTGGACATTGGTTATGGTCTTGCTAGGTTTACTTGATTAAGTAAGGTTATTTGGCTTTGCTTAGTAATTACACAAGTACATTTAAAGAGGGTCATGAGTAATGATGTTTCTTTGGTTATGTTGAAATTACTCTTATACATGCTTGTTGCAAGTATAACTTGATGATAGAGTTACTTTGATTATGTGTTCAATTATATGATATGAATGTTGACTTGACTAGACTTGATGTTGTTGGTCTTGTAATGTTACATGCTTATGACTTAATGAATATGTCTTATTGATTGGTATGGTAATATTGAATGTTCATAAAGGTTTTCAAAGAAAATTGAATAACTTTATCAAATGTCCTTTTGTTAGCATGATTTTATGATATGTGTGCATATGTTCTCATACTTAGTACAAGTGGTTTACTAACCCCATTTCTTCTTTCCCCCAAAATTTTAGGTTACGGTCATTGAAGGGATTTCGGAGACGACTTTGAAAAAGACTTGGAATTTTGAATTATCCAAGTTAGGTAGGTCCTCACTTTCCGAGGGCAATGCCACTATTAACCTTATGAAGTTGTTTTAGTATTAAGACTCTTATTTCTTTCCTTTTCATTTGGATACTAGACATCGTATGACCTATATGGGGTCTTGTTATATTGATATATGGGCCAGGCCCAATTATTACAATCTTATTAGATGGTTATGAGATGAGACAACTATTTGAAACTGTGTGTCTATATATATATATATATATATATTATATATATATATATGAAATGAAATTAGAAGACTAAATAATCTTCCTATATGAAGGGTCTATGTATACTCGATATAACTATACTATGTGTCTGTAGAGGTCTATGTAAACCTCATTGTAGAAGTAGAAAAAGTTTTAAATTTCTGGTAATTTTGACCTATGAATGTAATGATGTAATCTAAGAGGCTTGTTTTAGTTCTCAATGTGGATGACGACGCCGGTTACGTCTAAGGGGTATTACCCGTATGTGAAAAACTTGGTATTAGATCATGAGGTTAATTATCTTTGAGTCGATGTCTCTCTCAACCACATATATGTAGGTTCATAATCATAATTGTGAAGCGCGTTACACTTATGAATAGGAATCTATGTGATGCTTAGGAAACTCTCACTTTATTGGAAGTCCAAATATCGTGCCTCTAGAGTTAAGCTCTATGTGCTTTTGTATCTTATCCTCTTATTTTGATTATAGGCAGTGAATACTCGAAGGGATGAGTCACGAAGTCCTGAAGAAAAGATTGTCAATGCGGGAGTTCCTCCTCATGGTGATCAAGTTCCTTCTCTTGAAGAAGATGTTAATGATGACCAAGCTCCAGTCGATTCTCCTTTGATGGATGGTTCCATCTAGCCTTCTCTTTTTCAAATGGCCCAATCCATTACTACTCAAGAACAAGCCGCCACTGCTCAAGCTCAATCTATTACGACCCAAGCTAATCGGGAGGTTGTACCCTGATCAAACCAACAAGTTGCTACCATGGCCCCCCATTTGAGGAATTTCACTACGATTAATCCCCCTACATTCTATGGGTCCAAGGTTGAGGAATACCCCCAAGACTTCATTGATGAAATTTACAAGATCCTCTATGCTATGGGGTTGACTACGAGTGAGAAGGCCGAGTTAGCCACTTACAAACTCAAAGATGTTGCCCAATCTTGGTACGTCCAAAGGAAAGATAATAGGCCTTTAAGGGGTGGACCGGTGACATGGGAGGTGTTCAAGAAAGATTTTCTTGATAGGTTCTTACCTAGGGAGAAGAGTGAAGCCAAGGTGGTGGAGTTCATCGACTTTCGTCAAGGAGGTATGAGTATTCTTGAATAGTATAGAGTAAAATATCCTTTTAGCATGATTTTATTGCATTACACCATACTTAGTGCATTCTAATGTACTAATTCCATATATTTTGTGTTATCTCTAAAGGTGTAGGTGGCAATTTAGAGGAGTCATTAAAGTGAATTGAGAATACCATTTCTTGCTAGGGTATACTCTCGAGTTGTGACAACCGTGTTTGATGCCTTATATAGTAGGCGTTGTCGCTCTATGGTGGGCTAGTTTAAGTCTATAGAGCCTAGACCGCAAGGCACAAATTTGATTGAGGAGGATTTGGACCAGGTGAGATTGATTCAAGATAGACTCAGGATAGCTAATATTAGGCACCAGAGTTGTGTGGATCCGAGGAGTCAACCTTTGAGATTCTCTGTTGGTGATCAGGTATTCCTCCGTATGTCTCCCATGAAGGGCGTGATGAGGTTTGGGAGGTAGTGAAATCTTAGACCCAGGTACATTGGCCTTTTGAGATGCTTAGGACAATTGGGGAGGTCGCTTATGAATTGGCCCTACCTCCAGTATTTTCATCCATTCGACCGGTTTTCCATGTGTCGATGTTGTGTCAGTATATTCCTGATGAGTCCCATGTGATCCATTATGACATAGTTGAGTTGGATGATCATTTTACCTTTATATAGGAGTAGTTATCATTCTATCCAAAGATGATAGACATATGCGGGCGAGAGCCATTCCTGTTGTTGAGGTTTGTTGAAGGCATTGCCAAGCCGAGAGGCTACTTGGGAGACAGAGAAGATGCAAAAGCAGTTCCCCAGCTTATTTGAGCCCTCAGGTACATCCTTATCCTTTCCTTCGCGAATAAAATTTCTTTTAGTAGTAGATTTGTAATGAACCTTCAAGTCATTTTTTCCTTAATTCCTTCTTTATATCGTTTAGAGCATATCTATAGCATCCTAAGTCATTTAAGACTTGCTGGCACTGACAATTCGGTCGCCTAGTTGCTTGCTTGAATTTTGTGCAACTTTTTGTGTTTTAGAGACCTTAAAGCTTCAAAAGTGACTTTTAGTCAGCTCGTTAGGTAAATGATCTCAAAATGGAATTCTTAGAGTTCCAATAGCTCCAAAATGGACAAATTAGGCCAATAGCATGGACGTCACTAGTATCAAGGCCTTCGGTGCGAGTTTGGATCTTTAGGAATTTTAGCCTTTGAAATTTGGTCTAAGGTTAACTTTGGTCAATATTCTTGGAAAACGCACTCGGATGAAAATTTTACCAGTATGATTAGCTCCGAAATGTTGAATTTGGTCTAGAATGTACTTTTGTTCGAGTCCCGAGGCCTACAGACTCTCTCCGAGCCCCTAGGTGGATTTTAGATAAAAATGGCATTGGAAGTGGGACTCACTTTTTATCAAGATGAACTCTGATGGAAATATCGACTGCGCCGTTGAGTCAAGAATTTTGATTTTGAAGTTTTTTTGAAGGTAAATATTGTGTTTTAGCTGCTGTCATAGCTTATTTTCAAGCTCAACTTTTGGGAAATTTTAGAAGATGATTGCTTGTCCATTTAAGGTCTGAATCTGGTGATTCAATAGCCTAGATTGTGGGTTTTTTGTGATTATCTTCGTGGTGTGATTGGTTTCAGGAGTTGGACCTTTGTTTATGTTAAATTCTTGTAAATAGTTGCTGCCATTGTTGTTGTTTTATCTTAACATTGGTTTTTGTTGTATGTTCATGTTGGGACTACTTCAGGCCCTGAATTATGTTCTAATTTGGAACACAAGTTCGGAGAGCTATTTAGGACCTATATTTGGGGTTAATTCTGAAAATTTTTAGTTTAGTCTGACTTTTCCTGTTTTGACTCCGAAATTGGTATGTCTCCATTTCTTTTGATTTTAGTGTCTAAATGACCTTAATAACGTTGTGACTCTATTTTTGATAGTGTGTCATTGTTTTGAGGCCGTTTGGAAATGAAAATCTCTTGAAAAGTGATTTTTGGAGAACGAGTGATCTGGCTACAGGTAGGCTACGATTTCCTTCTGTTACATTGAAATCGTACATGTGAATGCATGTTGATTTGTTGTGATTTGGGTTGGGTAGTTATTGAATCATGCATAGGTGTAGAAATCATGTTTTCGACCTATTTCTTGAAATTATCAGGTAATTGTGTGCATGCTTTGTGTTATTAATTCACCCTATTTGCTATGTGGAGTACTTGTATGCTTGTTTAGTATTTATTTGAAGTATGTTGGACCTTAGTTTAGGTTTGACTAGGGATTTCCTTAGAAATACATGATTCAGAATCGGTAGGACATAGTTTTGCCCCGACGTCACTCGGTCGGCTTAAATCCTTGTAGAGTGGTGTAGCAGACTTGAGTCTGATAGTTTGGGCCTTAGTTAGAATTGAGCTTTATCCGGCGATATTTATCCTTATTTCTTCTATGGTATGACTTCACGAGTTACGTTGGTAACACTGATTTCTGCTCCACAATTCGAAGTCGGTTTTTTATTCGGTTCTGAGGCCTTACATTGATTGTCTAAGTGTGGATGGCGTTCCAGGGCACTTATGTTTATGGATAGATAGAGATTCTTTCAGTAGCTTTATTGACACCTTTGTCGGGTATCCGGATTCAAGGTTTGACCTCGACTTCATTGATAATTTTTGTGAAACATTCGATATAAGGTACAGCGTTGATCATCTGCATACTTATATAGAGAATCCGGTTCAAGGTACGACCTCGATTATCCATATACTTATGTAGAAAATCTGGTTCAAGGTACGGCCTCGATCATCCGCATACTTATGTAGATCATCTGGTTAGAGGTCCGACCTTAGTTACTTATACTTGTGATTGACTACGTGGATAAATTCAGGTGAGCATCCAGTTCAAGGTTCAGCCCCCGTACCATCACATTCTACTAATTGGGTTTGACGTTATGGTTCGATGTTCTCCAGTTTTAAGTTCTCATATGCAGTTCTCTTTAGTTATAGTTATTCTGTGTACTAGTCGGGCTTATGGCGGTTAGTTAAGGTTTTTATTTAAACTTGTGCAGTGTGTAACTTCTGGGCTTATGGCGGTCAATTTAGGTGTAGTTAGCTTATATATTACTTTAGTTAGTTCTTTCTACACGCATGTGCATTCCGTTGTTACTTAGACTTTTTCTTCTTTTCACATTGGTTATACTTTTCATGTTCGGTCGGCCTATGATACCTACTAGGTACCTGTTGTTTGGTACTCATGCTACGCATTACATCTGTTTTTGTGATGCAGGTTCGAGCACCAGTAGCCAGCGTTGATCGAGTTTGCAGCAGTCTAATCTGCAGACGGGGATGAGCACATGGCGTTCTGTACTATTTGAGTCTCCATATGTATATATATAGACTTGTCTTTTACCTATTGAGATAGTCTAGTGTTGCTGGTCAACTTTTGGGACTTGTACTATGTTTTGTTGATAGCTCTTTACTTGTGACTTCCAAGTTGTGGGAGGGATCTTTAATTGTGTATATATTTTGGTTTGCTTCCACTTGTTTATATGTTTATCTTACAAATTTTCCTACTCTTGTTTAGTTTCTACCCTTAGACCCATTTCTTGTTGTTCAGGGTTACGAGTTGTCTTACCTACTGGTGAGTTATAGTAGGTGCCATCACGAATAAAGAAATCGGATCGTGACAAAATCTTACCAAAAATCTTTTTAAAAAGAAAATTTGTCGTGAAGGAATATAGTATACATATCTATGAAGACACATTTAGGCTGTTTAAAACGTTACAAGGAAACCCCAATGGGACAAAATATTGTAAGGAAAAAGAGTACAACTCCTATTTACTTCCCCTAATGAGAACATCATTTCAGAGGCCTGTATCTTCACATTCCAAGCTTGTGGACCATCTTATTTAAAGTTGTAGTTGGTAGAGACTTGTTGAATAGTTTAGCCATAATGTCACTTAAACAAATCTGTTGAACATTTATATCACCTTTCTTTTGAAGTTCATGTTTATAGAAAAGCTTCGGTGAAATTTTTTTTGTTCTATCTCCTTTTATGAATGTTGTGTTATGCATGCTGCAATATCTTCATATAAAGTAGTGGGCACTTTATTACAGTCTAAACCACGATTTCTCTAATGAGATATATCATGGACCTTAACAACATATATTCTTAACTTGTTTCATGAATAATTATTATCTCAGTGTGATTAAGTTAGTGGCTATGATAGACTGCTTTGTAGATGTCAAAGATATGGCTATACCTGAACACATAAATACATAGTTTATTGGGATCAAACTTTGTGTGGATCAGATAAATATCCCACATTAGCATAGTTAACAAGATTGGGATTGCAATTGTTAGAATAAAATAAGTCTATATTAATTGTCCTTTCAAGATATCACAATATATATTTAATCCTATTTCGATGTCTCCTAGTAGAAGAAGAACTATACCTTTCTAATAAATTAACAGAAAAGGCTACATCAGGCTTTGTATTATTCACAAGATACATTAGTATAGTACGAATAACACTATTATATGGTACTTCAGAATCAAAGGTTTCCTCATTATTTTCTTGAAGTCGGAATGGATCCTTATTCACATCAAGTGAACGAAGAACCGTCAGGGTACTTAGTTGATGAATGTGTTTCATCCATACAAAATCTTTTCAACAACGTATATGTGTGGGAAGATTGATCAACAAAAAATATTATTTGTCAAATGCTCAATTTGTGAAGCAAAACATAATTTTTTCCTTACAAGATATTTCATCTGAAATTTTTTCTTTAAATAATGAATTTTCATTTGAAGTTCAATTGGAGTTCCAATAAGATTTATGTCATCAACATAAATAGCAAGTACAATAAATTTCAATCTTGTTTTCTTTGTAAAAACATACCGACAAATCTAACCATTTGTATAACCTTCCTTAAGTAAATACATATTAAGACAGTTATACCACATGCGTCCTGATAGCTTCAAAGTATAAAATGATCTTTGCAATTTCATTGAATACATTTCGGAGATTTTGAACTACAAGCTTTAGGCATCGAAAATTTTTAAGGAATTTTCATGTATATTTATTATCATGTGATCAATATTGGTAGGTTGTAACCACATCCATAAAATCCATTAAAGTCTCTCATGGGCTGTTAAACTAATGATATAACGCAATGTTATTGCAGCCATACGGGTGAGTATGTGTCTTCATAGTCATCATCGGGACTTTGTGAAGTATTGTGCCTGAAAGTCTACTTTATACCTTTGTATTTCATTTTTCTCATTTCTCTTCCGAAAAAATCTATAAACAATCAATAGGTTTAATACGATTTGGTGTTTGAACTATAGCTATAAAAATAATTCACGCTTAACAAATGATATCAACTCCGATTGAATTGCTTCTTGCCATTTTGCCCAATTATTTCTTTGATTTAGGTTCAAGATCCTCTCTATCTTGCATGATTTTTGTTGAAATATTATATTCAAAGACATAATCAACCATTATTTCTTATCAATTCAAATAATCTTCAACATCTATTAAACTTATGGATAGTTCATTATTTCCTCGAGTTTCAAACTCATTGATTTCTTCATGGATATCACAATTATTCAAATTTTTTAATTTCATATGAGATTCTTTCATAGTGTCATCTTGACATTTAATTTTTCTTTTTTTCTATAATTTTGATCCTTAGAACCCAATGGTCTACCACACTTTATGTGTGCTTTTGACTAATTAGCTATAAGACTAGTGGATGATCCTATAGGGACATCAATTTGAATTTGGATACTTTCTGTGGTAACATATTATTTAGTGATCCTTTGCAACTGTGTAAATCCGTCTAGCATTTGATTTGCAATTTTCTTCAAATAAATAATCTTTTATACTTCTTGATCATAAATAGAAGAACATGGATCAAGATGATACAATGATAAATCTTCCCATAAAATTTCTCTTTTTATTTCACTATTTTCTCTCCCTAATTTTGAAAAAAACATCTCATCAAATAGACAATCTATAAATCGAGCAGTAAACATGTCTACAGTTAATGATTCAAGATATCAAATAATGAATGGAGTTTCGAACCTAAGATATATTCCTAACAGTCTTTGAAGCTCCAGATTAGTTCGGTTTGGTGGTGCCATAGATACATGTATAAAACTTCCCAAAATTCTTAAATGAGATATATTAGTTTCTTGGCCCATAACCAATTGCAATGGAAAAAACTTATGAAAATTTATCGATCTGAGACGAATAAGTATTGCACTATGCGAAATTATGACCTCACACAGAAATGGGTGGTCTAGTTTCCATATCTTTCTATTAACTGCAAACATTTAATGAATAACTCAACGAGACCATTCTAAGTATGAACATGAGTAACAAGGTGTTCAACTTGTATCCCAATTGATAGACAATAATCATAAAATTATTGAGATGAAAAATCTGTAGCCTTATCAACGCGAATAGACATAATCTAATTATTATAAAATTTTACCCTTAATCTTATTATTTGTGCCGACAATTTTGCAAATCGCAAGTTGAGAGATGACGATAGACACACATGTGACAATCCAGAAGAAACATTTATTAGTACCATAAAGCATCTAAAAGAACCACTTGGTGGGTGACCAAGTCCACAAATCCTCATGTATACGTTCCAAAAACTCAAGGGACTCAATCTCAATTGCCGTTGGTGATGGTCTCACAATTGACTTGCCTTGATAACAAGCAGTACAAGAAAATTTTAATGATTTAAATTTTTTAGGTCCTTTAATGGATGTCCATTTGAATTTTCAAAAATTCATCTCATTATTATAGACCTAGGATGTCCCATAGGATCTTACCAAAATACAAAAGTATTGGAATCAATAAATTTCATATTTACAGTAGAACGGCTCAATTGCCTTAATTGTTGTCCAATCCAAGACAAAAGAAAAAGTAGCAAACTTTTATATAACACATGTCTGTCGAGAGACATTCTCGGAGATACCAATATATTCAAGATTTATTTCATCCATTGATTGGATATGATAACCAATTTCACATATATCTCTAAAACTCAGCAAGTTTCTCTAAGACTTGGGAGTAAGCATAGCATTATTTATAATGAGTTTAATTCCCTTAGGAAAAACTACATTGGCTCTTTTCAATCCCCTCAATCATATTAGAACTACAAAAATTATAGTAATATTTATTTTGGCCACACTTAAATGAGAAAATATATCTCATTTTTAATATCGTATGCGTAGTACCATAATCAAAATCAAGAAAATGTCTTCATAATTAGATAACATGCTTTGAGAATTATTCATATCTTTAAATAAATTAAAATAAATATCTATTAAGCCATTATAACAAAGTAAATGTAAAATAGTTTTATAAATTATTAACTATCTTCTACTGTTTAATTAATAAAGTAATGAACACATGCACATAGTATATCAATGTATTTTTTTCATGCTTATACAAATAAGTTGTGTTATGTTACTTGACATTTATGCAAGTAAGAAAAACCCATGAACTAGTGTACAATAATTAAATAGATATTCAATAACTTTTTAGTCTACTATTTTCAGATTCCTAATTAATACCCTCTAAAAATTCAACTATTATTCGTAGAGGAAAAGTAAAAATACAAAACCTGTTAGAAAACAATTTAACACTAATTGTATTATTTACTCACTAGACCAATTTAAGTTCTAGTTTAATAGAAACACATAATAGGGTTTAGTGTTCGACCCAACAAAAACCCTTCCTCCATACCTTTTCCAAATATAAAAATTAGCTCTAATATCCGGATTAAAATACAAATAAAATGTACATGTAATAAATGACATTTACAAAATGCAGCTTTCTTTTTTCTTTTCTGCAACCACATGAAATATAAAAAATACTATTAAGCAAAGAAAAAATTAAATTCAAGTTTAATTCAATAATGAATTACAAACTGTATAATTCTTACTAAAAAATAGAGAAATGATAGTACTCTTGTGAACATCTATCTTTACATATTTTATTTAATAACTACTTAAAAAAACAAACAAATCAAAAGTTCATTCGTCAATGGCCACATAACCATCACCAATCAAGTGATATATATTTTTGTCCCGCCACGAACCTACACCTCGGACATGATTGACACTTGAGAACCATTCTTGGTCCTAAGAGAACCCTTGGCATGACTTACTTACTCAACGGAATACTAGAATATTTATAATGAACAACAACAAAATACTCACTTGAATAATAAAATACCGAGAATGCTTAAAAAGTCAAACAATCAACTTGGCAAAAATGACAAGTAAAGTCTTAACATATGAAATGATAATATAAAGACTATTGAACTACTAATTGTGTATGAAGCCTCTAAAATAAATAGAGATGTCGAGACAAGACCCCCGATCATCCTAACAACTGAAAACTATAAAGCTGTGTAAAAATGAGCCCTCCGGAAGTAAGGAGCCTCACCAACTGACTCTGAATGTTGAACATGATCAACGTGGTGCTAGATACTGATCCTTGTTACCTGTGTCTGCATCATAATACGATGAAGTCCAACTGACATTAGTATATTGAATGTACTAGTATGTGAGTTGGAATGTTGAAAATGACATAGTCTTGAAAAGAATTCTAAATGACACACTTACCTTTGATCTTCTCAACTTATGACTAACTTAATTCAAATAAAGGAATGAAACACATTGAATATATGAAAAGTTGTATAAAATAGTAAAAAACAAACTTAGTTTGTCAAAGAAAATGCAATGAAAAATCAACTTTACACATACAATAAAGTAACATAGTTTCTGCGGGAGATTGTCTAATCGACGACCACCATGAGCCTAAGTGGTAATATATCATCTTGTCCACGCTACCAAAATAGTGCTATACTTTGCCTTCATATAGAACGCTTAACTTAATGGTTTTACTAGCTGATGTTAAAAACATCTTAAGGAGTCATTTAAAAAGTACGATGCTTTACTACCCATTATGGCTATATGGTTTACAGAAACTTGAGCTAATATGAACTTTCATCCCCATATTGGTGCTCAATACTACTCCTAAAATATACTTAGCTCATGTGTTTCTAAATACAAAACTCTTTATTTGGTTTGAGATATTACTCAAAGCTTAAATGAAAAGCTCTCTTGCCATCGATGTTTCCTTTCTTTCTCAAATGCGAAAACATTTTTAAAGTTCTTGGGAATACCTAGTTCCCATATACTTCTTTGAAGAAATGAACTTCAAACTTTACTCATTGCTTAATTTTAAACTTAAATCTTAAAAAAAAGTAAAAACATTTGTGAAAGACTTCTGAAAACTTTATAAAATTTCCTTGATTTGCTTCTTAAATTCTAAACTCTACTCTTCACACTTCATGAATTGAATTATGGGTTTAATGATGATGATATCTCATGATAGGAAATATCTCATGACATTTAGGAGTGTTTAAGATAGATAAACATGAGAAAAGTCCCAAAATCACTGCCTTGAAATAACTCCACGATGTTGAGATGTTTTTAAATAAATGCTCGTGAAATTAATTTTGAGGACACGGAGAAAATTTTTTGTTCAAAGAGGTAATAGGTTTGTGACATGGACCTAATACCTGTTCCTTGTCCAATTTTCTTCTTCTTTGTTTTACAGTCCCAAATCTCCTATACTCGACTATTGTTCTAAAATTCATTTTAGATTCTGATACCCTGAATATGTACTCAAGAAACTAACTCAAAACAACTCCAAAACTCAACACAAAGATCTTAGAAACTCTTCAATTCATCCCATTTCAGCTCAATTGAAGAACGACATTCAAATTCAAGAATAAATAACGAGAACATCAACTTTCAAACTCTTGTAGGACAAATTTCGTTAAACTAAATAGGTTTGACACGTGGGTGAATAAATCCAACTCTATGAAAGACTCACATACCTTGTAAGATAAATTCCTTGGAAAATCTACAACCAAAGTTGATCGGTCTTGGCAAATTCTTTCTTTTCCTCTTCTCTTTTCTCCAAACCCTAGCGTATTTTGGCAAACGTGTAACTGATATAATTTTGATTTGACCCTTAATTATTTGACTAAATCGAATTAAATTAATTGTCTAAGTAAAATACCAAACTACCTTTGCAAAATCTGGATTGGACATTGCTTATTCGAACAAACCAACTTCAAATGAGCATAACTTATTCATACAAGCTCGGAATTGCGCAGACTTAGCGGTGTTGGAAAGATTATTGTAAGTGATTTACAAATTCCAACCATATGTGGAAGTACAACTAACTCATCCCGGTCTAGGAGTTATGTTCACTTGAAGTTTACCCAAACTCAACTTTTTTTGACTTAAGAAAATTTCCAGATATTCATTCTTTTAAAAAATGACCATTTCCAATTCTTAGCTTCTTCCTAGTTATTTCGATTTGCGAAATATTACAATATCTCACCCTTTGGAACATTCATCCTTGAATTAGATTATTCTTACTAGGCTAAAGGTGGTAAATCAAGTTCAAATACCCAACAAGAAATTTCAAATAAACAACATGCTAGCTCATAATTTAAAGAGTACTAAAAAGAGAATTAGTACCTTGGTCTACACTTTCTCCAAATTCAGAGAGATGTGTCTATCGCTTCTTCGTATCCTATTAAGCTTCCTATATAGCTTCTACAACAAAATGTCTCCTCTAGAGGACTTTGACTGATGCTACCTCTTTTGTCTTTAAATTGCAAACTTGGTGATGTAGAATCTGAATAAGAATCTCCTCATAAGATAAGATATCCTTGATCTTAATATTATCAGTTGGTATTATCAATGAAGGATCACCCATGAACTTCTTCAACGTGGAGATGTGAAATACCGAATGAACCACTGTTAATTCTTGTGCTAGCTCCAAATCATAAACTACATTGCCAATCCTCTTGCATATTCAATAATGTCCAACATGGCGGGGACTAAGCATCCCTTTCTTACAAAACCTCATAACACCCTTCATGGATGAAATTTTTAGATAAACCTAATCAACTACTTCAAACTTTAGTACCGTTCTCCTAACATCAATGTAAGATTTTTGAAGACTCTATGCCATTTTCAACTTCTGTTGAATCACTTTCACCTTGTCAGAACCAGAGAGCACCCCCAAGTCGTAATAAGGCATACTCGACCCCTTGGGGGTCGTATACAATCCCTTAGCTTATCATCCTTACATAATATATTTACGATGCCGAGAACTTTAAAACTTTAACAATCAATGTCAATCTCTTTGATATATGAAAATAGAGTATCTAGACTTCTCTCATTAACCATGTAGGTTCAATATAAGAATCTCAAATTAGGAACCTTAGACCTTATAATCGAATGTATCATAATATGAAGTACAAGAATAGTCTATTACAAGCTATAAAGAAACATAGTGTCATGATGTCCCGAGAACTTGAGGACATATTAATTAGCCTTGGAGAAGACAATTCAAGCCTTTCTTTATCTTCTTCAATATGACATACTATCCCAAACCTACACTAGGTAGGAAAATATGAGAAATATGGTTTAGTACATTCCACTTGTATTAAGTATGGAAACCATGCAAGTAAAACCATTAAAACATGCACAAAGAGACATTTAGTTCAAAACATGCTATTTCAAGTTAAAAGCCATAATGCACATTCAAGGAATACACAATCAATCCATACCACAAGATAAAGAGAAATTTAAGAACATAAATAACATTTCATAGAGCCATAGTCCATATCTTACATGCTTGAGTTTATTTAACATTTCATCATAAAATATCACTCACAACCCTCTTTCAAGCTCATTCGTGCAATGTACATATGAAGTCCCATACCCCCATGTATTCTAAGCAAACCATCAATAATTTATAAACATAGTCATATACTTCATTAGTCAATATAATAAGTAAACCAATCATAACATCATTCATAAGTCATCATACATGAAGAACTCTCATAAGAACCCCTCTTAAGACCCACTTGTGCAATGCATAGGTAACGTCTCATACCATCACCTACACTAAGTAGTATCCCTCAATTTGCCTAGTTAGAATTCATGCTACATGGAATCCGGTGTCTTCCTCAAACAAGGAATAAAAGAGTGTCATACTTGCCAAGGTAGGGTATAACATTCATGATAACATCTAGGTGGATTTACTAGATAAGAGTCCGATGAAGGCGCATTGTTATGAGATGTGGAAATTGCTACTAGAAACCTTACACTTACTAACGTGTGGGTTCCATCTCATAAGAATCTATATGGGGAACCTCCCTTCCTTTGTGAAGGAACCCATCTCATTGGCATATGCCCTCGGTGCTAAGAACAATCCCCTTTTAAAAGTATTTTTAAGCCTTTTATTAGTATTTAGTTAAAAAAGAATACCTTAGGGACTTAATCCCTCATATATCATTTAGCTCAATGGTTTTTAGATTAAAATGCCCTTTCATCATAGAACCAACATCATGTGAGAATGCATCTTTCATAACATAGTCATATAATGTGCATGAGAATCACCTTCAACTCAACATAACAACATATTCATCATCATCTCACAACATTTTTATGTAAATATGATAACATGACATTCATAACCATAGCATACATACTTAATAATTCTTAGGGTTATTTGGAAAGGAAATTATAAGTAAATTCCATAATACATAAGTCAACATAACACACCTACCAAAGGTGAATCAACAATTCAATAATAACATGTTCATAACCTTAAAAGCCCTTACTCATAGCCTCCAAGATCCCTCTCAAGATTCAAACCTACTTTCATTCTAATCATCCATCAAGTATGTTAAAATCACGATACAATAGTGAATTATACATAAACATACTAGGTTCTCACTTTTCAATCATCATTGAAGACAAGTTAGAGTTTAAAATTTAGAAAGAAGGAAGATTCATGGGTCTTGAGAGAATTAGGTCAAAAACCATAACCAATACTTGAATTCATCCATAAACATCCATATTCAATGATAATTAATCAATTCATATAAAATAAATCAAGTTTAGAAAGAGACCCACAAAATTGAATAAAACCTAGCAATTTGGGGAACTTTGAGATCAATGTCGAAAGGACCTTTTGGGGAAAAGGATCCCAAGAATGAATAGCTTCCATAAATTATTAATAGTTAAGGATTGGTGGAGGAAACTTCAGTTCTTGAATCCGTAGTTGAAGCTTGATCTTCTCCTTCAATGAAGTTCTTAGATGAGAGAGAGTTTTGAGGGGGAAGTGGAGTTTTGAAAGTTTAATTTTAATGACTTAGGGTCTTATAGGTGGTTTTAGAAAGGTAATTAACAAACTAAACACCCCCTTTTACCCTTAACTAAATAACTAGTTGACCCTAAAATAAAAGTGAAAATTCATTTACATGGCAATGCCTTACGACCACAACCTACGGATAACAGGTAGTGTTACGGTCCGTACTGCAGGTCGTAGAGTGGATCAAAGAAAGGAAAAAGGGACGTATGTGTAGGGAGACTAGCTCGTTAGTGGTGTTGTCATTTGACAACTTTTGGGGTACAAGCTTGGGTCCTCCTTAAGGACCCTTAGGGTGGCCCTTGGGGGGTCGTAACAGGATGTTTGGAGCCTAAACACTTTGTTTCATATATTTAAAATATTCTTATAAATATTTAATCATATTACAAAACTTTAAATCCCCTTACAAAACCTAAGAACACACTAGTTCACTTTTACTAGTTTCCAGGTGTCATGGTCGTTTCTTGATGTTTAAGCTCTAAAACATCCAAACTAAGTTAGTTACATTAGTTAGGTCTAGAAACACCGTTTTAACGATTTTGATTCATTATTCATCTTGTAAGTCTCTAGCTTAGGTCATTAGAACTCTGAGGTATTACATTATCTCCCCGTGTAAACATTCGTCTCCGAATGTAAACCAAAACACCAAGCTAAGTTAGAAACTCTAGACCAACAACCTAACCATCATTCAAACCAAAAATGTACAGAACTTCAAGTTCACAATTCACCATAAGCATTTATTCAAAGGAGGAACTTTAACTCCATTTCAAAACATTCCAAAGCAATATGAGGAAGTAGGAACTACATCTACCAACTCAAAATGCAAGCAATGCATCATTTATCATGTTCATAGGACGAATTTACTTCTCTACATAATGAAAAGTTCAAGATCACAACATGTATTGAAAATGTCACTATATTGAACACAATTTGGAATATTCATGAATTTCACCTCATAAATCAAGTATTCAATTATCATTTCAATTAATCAATTTCAACAAGAGGAACATAAAACTCATGAAAACTCAAGTTATGAAATAGATTCTCCTCTACATGAACTTACACCATAAGGAAGATATGGAAAAACTCATGCAATACACATAACTCCCAATTCACGGCAAACTAAAGAGAAACTACTTAGCTCAAGTTTGAATAGAAGTAGGTGGGGGAAGATGAGGATAATGGAACATCATATCGACCTCGAACTCCTAAGTAGCAATATCAACTATTTGGTTCCTCTATAAAAACTTGACAAAAGCTCTTCTTTGTTCCTCAATCTCTTCTCTTACCAGTCTAATATCTCAACCGGAATCTGTTCATAAGAAAGATTCTCATTCACTCATAATCCTTCTAGAGGATGGATAGATGCCGGATCACCTATGCTTTTATTGAGCATTGCCACATAGAACACTAGATGAAATAGACCAACTCAATAGGCAATCTCAACTCATAGGCAACATTTACCACTCATTTAAAAATCTCATATGGACCCACTAACCTTGGACTAAGTTTTCCCTTTTAGCCAAACCTCATCACCCTTTTCATGGTGAGATCTTCAAGTAGATTATATCACCTACCTCAAACTGAAGGTCACTCTTTCTATTATTGGCATAAGATTTTTACGAACTCTGTGTTGTTTTCAACCTATCTCTAATAAGTCAAATTTTCTCCACAACCTTATAAATGTTTTTGGGACCTAAAAGAGAAAAATCACCTACCTTAAACTACCAAACTGGAGATCTACATCTTCTTCCTTAAAAGGCCTCAAATGGATCCATGGAAATATTTGAGTGGTAGCCATTGTTGTAGGCATACTCTATTAATGGTACATGGTCATCCCAATTACCTTTTAAGTCAATGACACATGTACTCAACATATATTCTAGGGTTTGGATGGTTCGTTCCGCTAAACCATCCATTTGGGGATGAAATGCGGTAGTAAGTTTTACCTTGGTACTAAGTCCATTTTGGAATGCCTTCCAGAAATGAGAAGTAAATTGAGTATCCTTATTATAGATGATCGACAAGGGAACCCCATGCATTTCAAAAAATATCCTTGAGATATGACTTAGAATATTCTTCCATTGAATACGTAACACTGACGGGAATAAAATGGGTTGATTTGGTAAACCTATCAATGATGACCCAAATCATGTTGCATGCGAGTACGAGGCAAACCCACAACAAAATCCATATTAGCATCCTCTCACTCCCAAGTGGGAATAACGATATCTTGAGTCAAACCTCTAGACCTTTGATGTTCGGCTTTGACTTGTTGAAAATTCGGACATTTGTCCACAAAATCCACTATATCCCATTTCAATCCATCAACCCAAAAAATCCGCTAACTTGTGTTGAATGATGATTGAAAGCCCTTACTCATGGCCTCCACGATCCATTTCAAGATTTAACACTAATTTCATGATAATCATCCATCAAATAGTTTAACATCACAATACAATAGTGAATTATACATAAACATACTAGGTTCTCAACTTTGAATCATCATTCAACACAAGTTACAATTTAGAATTAAAAAGTTCAAAGATTCATGGATCTTGAGAGAATTAGGTCAAAAACCATAACCAATACTTTAATTCATCCATAAAAATCCATATTCGATCCTAATTAATCAATTTAGATCAAAGAAGTCTATTTTAGAAGAGACACATGAAATAGAGTAAAACCTAGCAATTTTGGGGACTTTGAAATCAATTTTGAAAGGACCTCTTGGGAAAAGGATTCCTAGAGTGAATAGATTCCATACATTTTTAATACTTAAGGATTGATGGAGGAAAGTCCATTTATTGAAGCCCTAGTTGAAGCTTTATCTTCTCCATCAATAGAGTTTTTTAGATGAGAGGGAGTTTTTAGAGGAAAGTTGAGTTTTGAGTTGTGTTTGAGAGTTTAGTTGGAATGAATTAGGGTGTTTCGGTTAGGTTTTTATAGGTGGTTTTAGAAAGGCAATTAACTAAATAAACATCTCACTTAAACCTTAATTAAATAACTAATTAAAACTAAGATCCTAAACTAAAACTAAAAATTCACTTAGTTGGCAATGACTTACGACCACCACCTACGAAGAGTACGTGGTGTTACGACCCATTCTAGAAGTCATAGAGTGGGAAAAAAGGGAAATAAGGGAGGTCTTGGTGGGTATACAAAGTGTCAAACCATGAGACCCTCCTAGGGGCGTATGCTCAATGATGACCCGTCTTTACCCCTCTTACATGATTCTGTCATTTGACAACTTTTGGGGTCCAAGCTTGGTTCCTTCTCAAGGACTATTAAGGTGGTCCTTTGGGGGTCGTACCCGGATATTTGGACTGTAACCACTGAGCTTCATATATTTCAAACATTTAATCATATGACGACACTTGAAATCCCCTTAAAAAACTTAAGAACACAGTAGTTCACTTTTACTAGTTTCCAGGCGTCATGGTTGTTTCTTGATGTTTTAAGTTGTAACACTTCCAAGCTAAGTTAGTAACATTGGGTTATGCCTAGATACATTTTTAAAACCATTTTAAGTTATTATTCATCATGTGAGGCTCTAGCTTAGGTCATTAGAATTCCGGGTATTACACACCTTCTCCATAACTTAATGGACTAAGCGTTGTCTGATCAACCCAACTTTACCAACTTCAAGCCATCGAATAGAAAATCTTCACCTTCTCCCATAGAGAGATTTATATGGAGCCATTTGGATGCGATACAGTAACTATTTTTGTAAGCAAACTCAATGATAGGTTGGTGATCATCCCAATTACCTTTGAAATCAATCAATCATGCATGCCCTCCATATATCCTCTAATGTCTGAATAGTGCGATGTGCTTGCCCATCTGTCTAAGGATGAGAGGCAATACTTAAGTTCACCTTTGAACCCAAGCCTTTTTGTAAATGTTTAAATAATTATGCACCTCCACTTGAAATAATGGATACTGGGACTCCATCAAGTCTTACCACCTCCTGAATATATAACATGTAATAGTTTTCTACTGGATGGATGGTCTTTACTAGAAAAAAGTGGGTTGATTTTGTCATTCTATTGACAATCATCGAGATGGAATCATTTTGTAACGACCCGCAAATACACTCTAGAAGAAATGAGCACTCTTGATTCATCACAAGGCGTACTTGATTTTTCAGAGGTCTTGTACAAACCTTTTAGCTATAATTCATTACATAAGATATGAAAAATAGTGTTGAATTAAAAATTTTCACATTAATAAAAATAAGAAACTCTTTTATAAAATACTACGGAATAAGTCTCATAGCCACAAGCCAACTTAAAGACACAACTTAAATAACGTAGGGTCACGATTTACATTGAAAGAAATACATAATAAGTCTTATTTCTCTCTTTCCCTCTATTTCCCATCAATTCTTGCTACATACCCAACAATCCCCCACATTGATGAGGAATGGTTATAACATAGGAATGCACGGACAATTGTGTACTTTACATGCAAGGATTAATTGTATCTGGATAAGTAGGTTTCCCCTTGAACTTTCTGTAGTGAACATATGTCGAATTTACTCGGTCAATCAGTATATGTGATATCTTTGAACCATCGAACTTTGGTGTATACCTATACAACCATATGTCACACAATTAACCTTTTACTATTTTTGGTTCTTACGGTTGTGTTCGTTTCAGCCATGAACACCTCATGGTTTCATGAGTGTATAGAGAATACGCTTTTGACATAAAATTCTCTTTGAAGTGGCTTCCACTTCATTCTCACATAGGTGATATATAACTGTGTCATATCGTAGATACACTATTTGGTCAAATCTACCAAACTTAGCGAATCATTAAAAATTTAAGCTTTATAACCTCATTAACAAGACTTACAGTCTTAACCTTGTTCCTGAACATTCTCTTCATCATGAGAATGTATTGAGTCAATTGACAATGTCAAACCGTCAGACACAACTTTTTTTTTCTCCTTGAATATAGCTCTTAGGATCTCTAGTTTGCTAGATAGAGTTACCGTCATGCTGACTTGTCCTAAGCCGTAAACCTATTCCCTTAGATGATCTTTCAACTGCCTCTCTCACTAGGCCTTTCGTTAGTGGATCTGACACATCATCGCTTGACTTTACATAGTAAATTGTTATAATTCCATTAGAGAGAAGTTGTCTTACGATGTTATGCCTCCGTCTATATGATGAGACTTCCCATTGTACATAACGCTCCCTGCCCTACCTATTGCTGCTTGACTATTGCAATGTATGCAAATAGGTCCAATATGTTTGGGCCATAATGGCATATCCTCTAGGAAATTTTGAAGCCATTCAACTTCTTAACCAGACTTATCCAAAGCAAAGAATTCAAATTTCATTGTGGAGCGAGCAATATATGTCTGTTTGGACGATTTCCAATAGATTGATCCTCCACCAAGTATGAACACATAACCACTCGTGGATTTTACATCATTTGACTCGGTGATCCAATTTGCATCACTATATCCTTCAATCACAACATGATATTTATTATAATGCTAATGATAATGTTGTATATATTTTAGATAGACCAACACACGTTTCATTGTCATCCAGTGAATTTGATTCGGATTACTAGTGAACCAACTCAGTTTACTAATAGCACATGCTATATCGGATCGCGTACAATTCATTATATACGTCAAACTCCCAACACTCTAGCATATTCCAATTGACAGTCCTTTGGGAAACAAACCGGCAGGGGGGGGGAAGCACGGTTTTTTTCCTTGGGTTATAACAATCATAGAGGATGCCACCCAACCCCCATCAGAAATCCAAAAAAAAGACGTACAAAGTGAGGAGGGAAAACAGTCTCGTATCAAAAACAGGAACAAAAGGGGGCCTAGTTGTGGGGGGAGACACTAAAAGGAGCGTTCGACGAAGGCTGCGCTGCGAAAATGGGGTGGCTCGCGCACGTATAAATGCAAGGGGCCGCAGGACTCCTCCCGGCCCGTATTGTCGTTGGTCCAGCGCTTACTTTTGAGGTTATCTCGCCACCGGACGCGGCGGCTCCGGGGGGCAGGGATGCCGGAATTATGAAACAATTAAAATCAGTTTGGTTTGGGATAACAAGTTCAAAAGGGTATCTTGGAAAAGTTTAAAAGTTGTCCAATATAATTGAGATTAAGATAATGCTATTTCTGGAGAATTTTGGATATCCTGGGACCTAAGATTCAAAGCAGCAACTCCCTAAGGCAGTTATTATCAAAACGTGCTGACAGTATGCCGCTCGTAACATTTATATCATCAAATTTCGTTACTCAATTACACATGTCATTAACATACAAAAAACAATGACTTTATGGTTCATAAGATTTTTTAATCGAACACATTTATCACATTCGTTAGTCCTAAATCATTTATCAACATGTTGGTCAAAATTTAAGCATGATATGTTTGGGTGCTTGCTTGAGTCCATAAAGTGATTCGACAAGTCTGCACACTTTCTTTCGTACCAGGAAAATATCAACCCTTGAGGTTGTGTTCCATGTTAAATTTCTTCCTCCAAACTATCCATTGAGAAGGTTGTCTTACATCCAATGAGTGGATTTAAGATCATGCATTGCTGCTAGTGCTATAATTCTAATTGATGTTAGCCTGTTACGGAGAGTATGTGTTAAAGCTAGTTCAGACCTTACTTTTGTGCTCTATAACCTTTGAATCCATTCTGGCCTTAGTTTGTCATACAATCCATCAGGTTTCATTTCCTTTTAAAGATCCACTTTGGATCTAAAGGTTGATTCCTAGAAGAAAGATCAACCAATTCCCATGTGTGATTTCTTAAAATTGATTTGATCTCACTATTGACTGCTTCTTTCCAATAAGTTGACTCGATTGAAGACACAACTACTTTAAATGTTTGGAGGCTCATTTCAAGCAATAGTGACTACAAATATGGTCGAAAAGAAGCAGATTCGTTGGCGGCACTACGCGTAGGTTAGGTTCATCACTAGTAGAATATTTTCCATGATTCTTCATCGAGGTCATTCGGTCTTTCACTTGTTGACTCACTTTCAGTTTTTATACGGATAAATATTTTCAAAAAAACTCTGCAGTATCGATTCAATTATAATATTACACATGAATCTAAGATATCCATATTTGTGAACAAATATCGACAGGTTTATGTTCACAAAATACCCCATAAAGAAACAATCTACTATTTTGGTAAAATTTTATTCATCTTCGGTAAATAAATCTCTACATTGGCTAAAAAACCTCCACCAATTTGAATATTTCAAGTGGTTTCCTTCAGTTCCACAACTCATATGGGAATGATGTGGTTTTCGATGTGGTACTCGATTGAGTATTTTATTAGCAGTAAGGAATAACTCCCCCCAAAGGTTTTGAGGTGAACCAGAATGATCCATTAAGGCATATTGCATTTCCTTTAATGTTTAGTTCTTCTTTCTTGCCAACCATTGAACAGTGGTGTAAAGATAGAGTAGTTATTGAATAATACTCATATTCCAAAAATATCGCTGCAAAAGGAGATTCATATTCTTTTTATCCACCCCTATACACTCCGAATCATTTTTAATCTTTAGATTCAATTAGTCTCCACTCATTTTTGATTGCGTAAAAGGCATCATTGCTTCATCCTTACTATTAAGCACTATAATATCCCAAAAAAAAATCGAGTGCAGTCAATCAATAAAATGTATAACAATATTTTGTTTCACCACGAGATGGTGTTGAATTATGATCGCAATATCTGTAGAATTAAGTCTAAAGTTTTAGAATTTCTTTCAAAACAAACTTATAAGGATGGTTAACCAACTTACTTTTCAACAGGAGAAAGCAAATTCGTATTTTGATTTATCGATTTAAAATCGGCAATACTTCTAGAAACATATTTTTGAAGGTTTTGTAATTTACATGTCCCAAAACGGGCATGCCATAAAGTAGTAACTCCAATACGTAAACAGAAGCCAACAAGTGATTAAATAGTGTCAACAACCCAGCTACTTCAGTGAAAGACCTTGTTGAGGTAGCCCTTTCTTATGGAACATTTCATTCTTACTATTACAAACTTATCACTAACTAGGATACAGTAAAAACAGTTCTTAATGAGCTAGGTAGAAGAAAATAAATTCTTCCTCCAATAGTAGGGACATGCAGAACCTTGTTCAAAGTCAAACCTTGAGGGATGTCATTGTCAAACATTACTTTTCCCAGTTCCTGCAATCCTTGTTGGGGTGTGTTCCTATGAACAAATATTCATTCGTACTCAGCTAGGAGTATACTTCAAAGGCTTCTTTGCACAGCAACTAGTCTATGACAACGTGAGTTGAGGAAACCACTCCTGCTGGATTTCCTACTAATTACACTCTGCTATCATTGCATACAAGTCATATGGCATCTTTCCATTTTATCCCGAGTTTTCTTGAACTTTTGCATTTGCCTTGTCTTTGTCAGTTCTGGATCCACGCAATCAGAAGACCTAGACCAGCCTTTCACAATGTACAGTTGCCTTGAAGTCTCTTGGCCTGTTCGGACTTCTACTTTGGACGTCTTTGTTTTTGTTGTTGGTAGGAGCTTCTTCAACACATTAATTCCAATGATTTTGAAATCTTATCGCGAATCTTTTGCATTTTTGTTATCTCCTCAATATTGTTTCAAGTTCATTTCTTTACGCTTGTTACTTAGGATAAGTCTTGAAATCGTTCCAGAAGGAGGCAAAATCTTTACATGAAGCCACTTAATAAGCTTCATTACTACCCATATCATCAGCAATCAGATCATCGAGAATAAGTGAAGTTCGTGTGCACTTGTGATCCAACAGGTTTTTATCTACCATTGTGACAGTCTAAAAACTTTGCGATCACAAACTTTTCAAGCATGCATGTATTATATTCTTCTCAGTGCATTCCACAACTCTTTGAGTTGTATGCACTATAGACATTATATAAATCTTCTCTAAAAACACTCAAAATAGATCTTTACATAGGAAGTCTGCCCGTTTTCATGCTTCCCCTAATCATGACTTTTGCGTGTATGGCATATCGTCAGCATGAACGTAGTATCTTCACTTGTAAATTTGCTGCAGACCAATGAGTGGGTAGCCAGGAAAACTACTAGTTCCCGCATCCTTGAAATTCACACCGTGAAATTACCTAGTTTATCTGCTTGTGGTAAAACAGTGGGGGTTGGTCTCGGAAAGAAACAGAAGTGTATTACTGTAACACCATTGGTTGCCTTGTCTGATAAAAAAAATTGATACAGTCTTAGTAAGCCAATAAATTATAATTGCAGACTTAAAGGAGTATAAATTTTGAAGATTTTGTTATCTTACCATAAACACAGATTTTTTTTAAACTAATTTCCTGAAGCATTATTGTCATTTGTGCTAGGAAACCAGAAATTATGTTCTAAAAATTTTTTCGGAAGCAGAGTAATAAAAATTTATAGAAACAGTAAGAGAGTATGACACAGAAATTAATTCATAAAACTAAAAATCTGTAAAAAGTACTAGAATCTGAAAAATGTAAATAGGAACAAGATCAAGTCCACTGAAACTCAAAGTGTCCCCTTAAGGAAATTATTCAACTCTGTATCCGAGGTTGAATTTGAATAGACCTCCCAGGGATAAAAGGATCTTAATCAAGCAAGAGTGTAGATACCAAAAACTCTACTGTCAGCGAACTTAATCTGCACAGAAGTTAACCGAAGAAAAAATGTGTGCAGAAGAAGAGAAGAAGAGAGAAGATAAGGAAAAACTCGTAGGAAATATTTTGAAGAATGAGTGGTATTTAAGGCAAGATTATAGCAAGACGAATAGTTCCGGAAAGTTGTAACTCTTAAGATTCACGAAGATTCATTAATGAAAGTTTGCAACCTTTCAAAATGGTACTGAATGTTTCTGCAAGTTGCCCAACTTTTTAGAAATAGTCATGGAGGGAAATTTAAAATAATACGGGAAAGGTCAAATAAAGGGGTAGCGCACGAATCGAGTGGGTCGGGTTAGGAACTACCCCATTTGAACATTTGCGGTTAATTTAACTTTTGTTACAAACTAATTAATTGAAAAAACATTTTTGGCCTTTAATTACATAATTAAAACCAACTTTGTCCAAAAAACTAATCTTTTGATCGATCAGTGTGTTCAAAGTCAAAGCCAAGCCGCGACGAAGCTGATGACAACAGAGCGAGGGGGCTCCCTCTTTCAAATTCCTTAAAAATTAATCGGGTGTCTAGGTATTTAAACTCTCCTATTTTTCTTTTCACCACCGATGAGGGACAAGTCTTTCATTAAAACAGTCAAGAAGGACTTTCAAAAGTTCTCAAAACCTCTTCGCGTCTGAATTTTCACATTTCCTCTGCTTCTCTCTAGTTCCCATTAATTCTTGCTACATACTCAACACCTTGTCCCGTCAAGTACTAGAATGATCCATGTTCTCGAAATCTTAATCACTATTCAGAGTCTATCAATGGTGTAGTCCATATATCAAGGAGATGTTGCTATTAACATGTCTTTATTCCTAATCCATTGGTGGAAAAAATTATAACAAGTTCATTGACTTGTTGTATCTAAGGTTTTGATCCTACCATCAAGAACTTTATAGTATTGAAGGTATGTTTGGTAATTAATAATGCACTAAGTTATTGGATTTTCAGTAGGAGTAGATAGATCATGGAGGGAGGCATACATAAATATTCCCTGTTTTTTCCACAAGAGAAAGAAGAATGTTTGTATCGACGGGGTTATTTATTTTATAAATTTTTTGGACCATGAAAAAAAGTTACAGTAAATGTTCGAGATGATAGTGTAATTCGTACCATCACATATATTGCCCGATGAGATAATAAGGGGATACTCACCAAAATAAAGGAATACTTCAAATTTTGAGATAATAAATTTATATATTCTTCAAAATGAGACAATATGGGTGAAGCAATTGATTTAGTTACCATCAAATTTACTTAAAAACACAATCTCTGTCCATTTATCTAGTGAGATTTTGCCCTTGTTTATATTTGACATTTTAAGGAAAAATTGAAGAATAGTTGAAATACATGAAATTTAAGAATGAGAAAATAGAAGGGGGGATTGTGTTGCGCTAAATCTTGTGGAGACTATTTGGCCCTTGAGATGATCTAAGCGGAGCTACGGGTGCAAGGTCCTCGGAGAATTACATCATATGCATTGTTAAATTTATTTTTATGTATATGTAACAAACATTAAATTTTCTTTATTTCATCGTATGTTTAAGTTTTCCTGGCTTCTCAATTGTCCTTTGGCTTCTCTATGGTTAAGAGTGGTTTAAGTGGAATAAATTGTTATGTTGTAAACACAACATTATGCTACTACAATTTTATTTCATCTTGCTTTTTGTTTGGTTTTAGGGTTCCCCATAGAATGATTAGAAAAAATGGGAAACTTAATAAATATACTATAATAACAAAAATTTCTCATTTATAGCAATAATATCTTTTTCACTTGATTCAGTTTTAAATCATTTATAAACAAGTTTAATTCATATTACAAAGAAAAATATTTTATCACATATAATACAAATTTTAATGAAGAATAATTCATTTATCACATATTTTAATCTAACTTATAATACAATGTGTTAAACTTTACCAAACAAACATAATATATTTTAAAACAAATATAATTCTTAAATAATTAATGTCAGACATAATTCACTTAATATATATGGACAGATTTAACATAGTATTGATATAAAATAATAATAAATAAAATGTATTCCTAAAATCAGAATTATTATGAAAAATATATCAATTTATGTAATTTTTCCTAGAAAAATTAGGGCACAAATAGATATATGTAATTTATATAGAGTCTATCACATGATAATGAAAATCTTACATTAATCTTTCTTGCAATACTTATGGCTAAGTACCTAAACAATCAGTAGAATGTGAAACTCAGAAAATTCAAATCTTAGATATTTCATCTGACTTCAAGATACTTACTTATCAAGTTTCCTTTGGATCAATAAAATCATTGACGACATCTACATTGTATGATAATATAGGTGATGTCGATCAGTTCAAAATCAAATTTTGCGTCAAGTTATAAAATAGGTACAAACCACCTTCCATAATGTCCCAAGTTCACCTTTTACGTACTATATCACACCTACGTATATCTCTATAAAATTGAAAAAGTAGGGAAGTTCCATACCTAGGACCAGCAGTAATCATGTTACATACATAGAAGAGTAGGTTCTAATCTACCAGTATTGATTTCAATAGGATATCTATGAAGATTTGATTGTTTAAGACCAACTCTTGGTTCAATAATATTACCATTCGTTATACAATCAATGTATAATGTATCAATTAACTCACTAATGACATCAATATTAGAGAAATTTGATGCTGCATTAAAGGGGAATGAAAAAAGGGTTATGAGATAAACCAAAATGGAGAATTTGAATTTGAGTGAACAAGACATATATTCATGGCTTTGGTATAATGAGTTTTGTTTAGTCAAATTATTGGAGTTTGAGGGCTTTATATAGGCTATAATGTAAGACAGGCTATAATATAAGACATATGTTCGATGTGTAAAATTGAATTACCATTATATTTCTACAATAAGTTAAAATATTACAAAATATTTAATTAAAATATTCATCAAAAATTGAATGGCCATTTTTCCCTTTACTTAAAAAATATTTCTATCAAAATATCTCTGTACCAAAAAAGATCGATAAACATTCCAATAAATGATAAAATAGTGTTACAATGAATCTGGTAAACAAGAAGACACTCGGAGTTCTTGAACGGACACTATTTTTTGTTTGATTTTACTTGTGCACTATTTTAAAAATTATTTTTCATTTTTAGTGGTCATTTTTGATATTTTTTTTAAAACAATTATAGTATCAATTATTTATTTCTCAAAATTATTTTTCTAGATCTATTAATATCTACAAATAGTGTGATAATAATAATAATAATAATAATATCATTTTTAAGGGAGTATAGCTAGTACAAATATGATAAGTAAACGATAAAAGTGAATGAAAAGGAATATTAAATATCTAGAATGAAGAGTTTCTTTGGACAATTCAACATAAATTGCATTTAGTTGACCAATTAAAGACGGATCCGGTTCCTCCATTTCTATTATCTCCATTTTCCCTAAAGTTCTAATATTGATTAATGACATGTGACATAAGATAAATTTAATGGCAATAATTTAATCAATTAAAATAGTCATACTATTTCTCCTTTTGTCTCCTCATTGCATCCAAGACCGATTGTTTCTCTCCTTTCTCTCTATTCCCACCAAAATTTTGTTTTCTGTCATTTTCCCACACCTAAAATTATGGATGCACAAGATATATTTAGTATGCTTAGCAGGAAAATCAATTTGGTGAAAATCAATAGAAAGAACACAAGGAAGAAGCAAAAATTCAGAGAGCAAGTAAACAAGGCGCGGAACATTTTTTTTTTTGCCGATTTAAACTAACAACCATCGCCAAGTTCTTTTTCATCTATTTTCATATATGTAGAGATTAAACTTATTATTTGTATGTTTTCCATTGTGGTAATTGGAAGGTAGAATAACTACACACTATGTGTTTGTGAAAATTCTTCGATGAAGATTTTGGGCTAGAAAGGCTTAACTTTTATAATCTTTTTTGTTGAAAATATAAAATTTCTATTTTGATATCAATTATAGTTAAATATAGATTGCCTTGTTTAGTTGGCTAGTAACTCAAATGAGACTTGAAGTCTTATAAATCTGTCAAATAAAGTAGGAGCTAGTAGACTGTATCAATTTGTCAAACGCAATGGAATATCGTTTCTACTTTATTTTTTTCGTGGTAGATCCATGGAGAACGTGCCTCAAAATTAGAATATGAATATTTCTTATTCATTTGAGACAATAAAATTAGGAATGGAATTTGATTCAGATGAGCATGGATTTGAATATTACAATGAATATGTTGCTAAAATTGACTTTAGTGTTAGAAAAGAATACACCAACAAAAGTAAAATTCATGGATACGTGACTTAAAGAAAAATTACATGTTATAAAGAAGGTTACAGAGGAATGGCCAAGCAAGATATGTTGGTCAATAAACCTAGAAAGTAAATAAGGAAGGGTTTTTTAGCTCATATGATCATACGTCATCAACCAAATGGAATGTTTTCTATCGACTAGACAAGCAAGATATGTTGGTTAAGAAACCTAGAAAGAAAATAAAATCAGTTTTTTTTAGCTCATATGGTCATAAGTCGTCAACAAAATGGAAAGTTTTCTGTCATTTCATTTGGAGTGAAGAACAATCATCCACTATTTCATCAATCTCTAGCTCACTTATTACCATCACAAAGAGATGCTAAACTTTCTCAAGCACATGAAATTGATATATTGGATGATTTGGTAATTTGTCCTAAGTCTTCTTTTGAATATGTTACTCATCATGAGGGGGGGGGGGGGGGGGGGGGGGGGGGAGGGGTGTACAGAGAGATCACAAAAATTATCTTCGAGATAAAAGAAAAGAAACTCCAGTATGGAGTGACTCGTGTTTGGTAAATTATTTTGAAGAAGAGTAATAAAAGATCCTTATTTTTCAATGTTCTTTACATCTAGATGCTGATGGTTTGATAAGAAATATTTTATGGGTTGATGCTAAAATGATAAGGGATTGTCATATTTATGGAGAAGTTGTATCGTTTGACATAACATATATAAGAAATAAGAAGTATCGTCCATTGGTGTTGTTTGTTGGATTAAATAATCATTGGGAGATGGTGGTATTTGGTGCTGCCTTGTTATATGAAGAAACAGTTGACACATTTTAATGGCTTTTTAAGATCTATGTCAGATGGTGATCCACAAACATTCATCACAGATCAAGATCCCACAATTAGTTTGGCAATCTCATTAGTGATGCCACAAACATATCAACATATATGTATATGACACTTGCGACAAAACGCATGTAAACATCTTAACCATATCTCTAAAGTTTATAAACCATTTCCGAGTGAGTTTAGCATATTACTTTTTGATTACGAGTATGAAGCAAATTTTATTAATGCATGGGAAGAAATGCTTGAAAAATACGATCTTAAGGATAATAGTTGGTTGAATATCACCTTTTATATAAGGAAAAAATGGTCCATGACATATGGTAAATATATTTTTCAGCGAGTATGCAAAGTGCACAATTGAATGAAATTTTCAATGGATCACTTAGGGTCTACTTGAAATCTGGTTTAGATATTGTACAATTCTTTAAGAATTTTCAAAGAGTTGCTGATGATAAGCGTGCTAACAAAAGAAAGTCAAATTTTGACATGACCCAACGAATGTCCGTCTTAAAGGTTAAGATTCCTTTATTGATTCATGCAAGAGATAAATATAATGCAACCATATCTAATTTGTTCGAGAAGCAATGCTAAAAGTCATTACTTGATTCAATAAAAAACTTTCAGGATGATGGAGATTTCTATAAATAAAAGGTTAGCACACATGAAAGTGGCAGGGAACATGCGATAATTGTGAACCAGTCAACAAAGCTACTTTCTTGTACTTGCAAATTATTTGAATTTTCATGTGTGTTGTGTGGTCATGATCTAAAGATTTTGGACACTTTAGCTATCAAAGATAAGATTCCCAACCATTATATATTAGAAAGGTGAACAAAAGATGTTACTAACTTGATTGAAATAGAGATTAAAGATGTAATGGAGAGAAGTGATCCGAAAATTGAAGTTAGTACAAGGTACATGCATTTATGCAAAACTTTTGTCCGAATTGCGATTGAAACTTCTGAGTTCAAAGAAGGATACAAATTGATTGTTAAGTATGCCAATGAGATAATTGTGAAGTTAAAGGAATAAAAAAAACAGACACGAATCTCATGAAAATCCATCAGTTTCAAATGAAGTTATTCATGATGAGACAATATTTGTTGACGGTCTAAATGCCACAAAGGTGACAGGGTTAAAGAAGAAGCAACCAACTCGTCACTCCTATAGACGTCAAAAGAGTTTTTCAGAAAAGGCCAGAAAGAAGGACAAAATTCAATCGCCTCCATCACAAAAAAACAAGCATGATGTAAGTCACCTTGCAGGCCTTCACGTACCATGTCCATCATTTTTAGGTTTTACGATGACTAGGGTATATCATAACAAATATATTTTATTATGTGTGTGGTATTATGATAAATCTTACTGTTTTATATACATGATAGGTATTGGGAGAAAGAAATTTTCTACCATGGCATTCTTCAGAACTTTGTCAAGTTACATCTCATGGAAGTCTTTCTCAACTCCTAAGAGTTAGTATAATTTATAAGTAATACTTTTTATATGAATTATTTCATTTGCATTACTCATTAACTACTATTATATATGACTTTATTTATTACTTTCGAGATATTCCATTTCATGATTTAAACAATTACACTCAAGGTGGATCATCAATATCATGAATTGCCACATTTTTGTTGTTTTCTGCTAGTTCTAGCCTCGATTTCTATATAGATAAAGATAGCGACTTCTAAATATGCATATGATCTTGGATGATTTCTTATTTGAAGTACTTGAATTGTTTTCTTTATTTTTTTACCATGGCTAAACTAATGTGTTTATAATCTTGATTTAGGACAATTGGAACAAAAAATTCTTGTGTGAGGTTGATTCCCAACTTTGATGCTTTGGATGTGGCATACAAATCACAATCACCGAAATGATATTAAATAGAATGTGTTTTTCATATGAGAATTTAGAACTTTTAAATTAAAATACTCAAATATTATTCAAATTCTGATAAATACATCACAAAAAGGCGTATTCTTTCATATAATTAAGATTTTCAAGGCTATTCATCGATCAGTACAATTTGATAATTGAACTTCTCTTTTATATATTATGCATTTAGATTTTAACTCTCGAGTAATTTGAATTCGTGTAACATAAAACACTTATAATTTTTATGACTTTTTGATAATGTTCCATATCGAACCCGATGGTATACATTTTTCATTGAATATAATTTTCTCAAGATGAATGAAAGGATCTCATCACATACACATTCCTTTCCTTTCCACGACAGGGGAAATTATTATTATTATCTTTATAACTATTTAAATTAATGAAGTGCTACTGGAGGATGACGAAGAAGGAGAGAGGAGGAAGAAGAAAAGGGTTGAAATTAATAGGTGGAAAGCATAAAGAGAGAAACAATCGGTCTTGGAGGGAATGAGAAGAAAAAAAAGAGAAATAATCGGATTATTTTTAATTGATATAATAATATATTTATTATCTAATCCATGGTTAGGAATATGTTTTAATTAATTAAATCATATCCGTTAAATCTAATTTACACCACATGTCATTATTCAAGAGTAGAACTTGGGAAAAATGGAGACAATAGAAATGGAAAGAGCCGATTCCAATGTAAATTATCCAAGAATGTGATCATATGGTCCCACAACATTTCCTTTCCCTTTTTATCTCTAACTAAATTTCTCATTGTTCTCCTTTTACGTTTGAGCTTCTCAATTGGATTACGACATAGAGTCTTGGTCCAAATAGGATACTAATTGCTTTTCACGGCTCTTCAATTATCACTTCCAATTAGAAAATGAATCTCACAATTTGAGTTTGTTTTGGATATGAAAAAAATACTAACAAAAACAAAATTATGGTTGAATTAAGAATTTTTATCATACTCATTTTAAAATTCATATATTTTTTCTATTATCCTAGCCAAAAAAGAGTTGTACTTGAACTAGGAGAACGATTTTATTTTCATCACATGACACATGCATAAATCAAGATAATTTTTCTCCCTTTTTTGATTTTCGTCACTTTTTTACGGTTTGACATGTCTGTTGTAGAAAATTCATATCTCATTGTAGAAAAATCAAAATCATGCATTGTTTGATTTTCCAAAAACTATACTTCTCGATATCTAACGTATCTAAAATTCAGAATTTAATATATTTCGAATCCTTTGAGATGATTTTTTGAATTTATCTCTAGATTCTATCATGCTCAAAATTTCAGAGTTGTGCGGCTTTACTAAAACTCTTGTGTATTGATGTAGGAATGACGAAATCACAAGATGCTTGATAATTACGAATCTAGACGCAAAGGTCTTCAACATACCAAAATTCAAAATTTAATACCTTTAGAATCTTTATGGATGAGTTTTTGAAGTTAAGTTTAAATTCTGTCATGTAGCTGATTTCAGATTTTTGTAGCCTCACAAAATATTTTATATCTCAATCTCAGAATATCGTTAGCAAAAAGGGTTGTGATGGCTTAAAATTATACTTCAAAGGCTTAGTTATCACAAGAAAATATTTTTCAAGTCTAACCTAGTTAGCTTATCATGACTTTCAAGTCTCAAACGTCTCGACATGTAACAATTTCTCCTCTGCTTTTTTTTGTCTTGTCTTCCCCCATTTTTGTAGGTAGGCTTCAAAGGATGATTCATGGAGAAGGTAGTTTTATGACTCAAAGGAATGGGTACTCATTCCCGCCTCAAAAAGGTAACTTTCTGGTATTCTTGAGGAGAAAGAGGATAGATTTAAATCCTCACCTTAAAAAAGATAACTTTATGGTATTCTTAAGGCAAAAAAGGATAGATGTAAATCCCGCCTTAATAAAGGTAACTTTATGGTATTCATAAGGCGAAAATGGAAAGATGTAAATCCCTGCATTAAGAAAGGTAACTTTCTGGTAATCTTAAGGTGAAAGTGGATAAATATAAATCTCCGCTTTAAGAAAGGTAAATTTATAGTATTCTTAAGGTGAAAGTGGATAGATGTAAATCCCCGCCTTAAGAAAGGTAACTTTATAGTGTTCTAAAGGCTCAAGCTGATAGATGTAAATCTCCGCCTTAAGAAAGGTAACTTTCTGGTATTCTTAAGGCGAAAGTGGATAGATATAAATCCTTGCCTTAAGAAAGGTCACTTTAAGGCATTCTTGAGGCGAAAGCACATAGATGTAAATCCCCACCTTAAGAAAGGTAACTTTATGTCATTCTTAAGGCGAAAGCAGATAGATGTGAATCTCCACCTTATGAAAGGTAACTTGATGGTATTTTAAAGGCGAAAATGGATATATGTAAATTTCCGCCATATGAAAGGTAACTTTATGGTATTCTTAAGGCGAAAGCGGATATATATAAATTCCGGCCTTAAAAAAGGTAATCTAAATGTGTCAAAATTGAAAAAACATCAACTTCAAGACTTGAATAATTTGAAGACTTAAACTTGCAGACTTAATGTAACATCTCACAAATTGAAATAGCTAGGACAAATCTTAGAAGTTTAAGTAGTTAGTTTTAGAAAGAATTAAAATCTGGAAATTTTCTTAAGTTAGGAAAAAGTGAGGTTTTGGTCAACTTCAAACAACCATAACTCCTAGATCAGGATGAGTTAAGTGTTTCTCCAGATATATGTTTGGAAAGACCTTGGAACAATATTTCCAACGCTGCAAATGTCACAATCGGGTCCAGAACCCTAGATGAGACTGGCGTCGTTAACCTCTCATAGGTCGCAAACAAGCCTCTTCTTAGATTTCATCATAATCATACAGTTAAATTTAGCGGAAAATTTAAAACTTTTTAAATTTACTGAAGTGTACCTAGACTTCATATAATTCTTGTATAAGAGTGATATACTAACAACTCAAGATAAACAACCATCTATTAACATATTGTACAATTGAAATGAAGAATTCATAATATCATTAATAGTTGCCAACCCTGTGTTAATACGAAAGCTTGAACAATTGTTTGAAAGGAAATTCTAGGGACAACATCCACTAGCTATGTCTAATTTACTAAAGCTAGAGAATAAAACGTAGGCATCCTCGAACACAAGAGGACCTACCAAAGTCTAGAGGTACTAGTCCAAACAGCTTCAACTGATCTTCAATCTTCTAAAAAGGACCTACACCTATAAAAATAGTACACACTTGTACTAAGTATGGGTGTCTGTACATAAGAACATAAGGACTATGCATGATCAAGGTAAGTTGTTCCTATAGCAACATGCCATTTTAGGAAAGTGAAGTCACTTCACTTTCCTAATTCGTTATTTATGAATCATGCTATGAATATGACATTTTTTCATGAATTTAAAGCACACAACCCATTTTATAAATGAACTTAATACCTTGGAATCATGAACATAATTTTAGAACAACTAGAGAAAAATTTAATATTTTTGCTCCCCTTAGGCCGAGATCTCCCTCTCCCAGCCTTAGTTTATTTTTCAGTCTCTTCTTCTTTTTGTTGTGTAGTTCAATGATCTCTTGTGATCCTATGTTTTACTTACGAGTGCAATGGTTCCTTGTAGTCCCATTCCTACAATGAATCAAGTAAGTAATACAAAAGACCAAGGAAATTATTTCACTACCCTACTCACAAGTTATTCTTTCCATTTTGTTAAATTGAGCATGAAGTCTTTATCAGCCAATCTTTATTGGCTATGCCCATTATTTGATCATTTGCATAATATATAGATGCTGGGGCATATATTAATACTCTAATCGACGAGTCATTATGTTTTTTCTCCCTTTATTGGCATAAGCCAATAACTATTAAAACTTCATTCTTGTCACACACAAATGATTTGATATACTTATGCTTTTGCTTACTTAGTTCACTTTGAACTTATTTTTCTTCTTCTTTGATCTCGTGTTCACTTTGAACATGCTAGGTTGACTTAGGATATTCTTTTAAGACTCCATTAGGATCTTTCTGTGCAATCACTAAGAATGACTTACATCTTTACTTAATCTAACCTCACCCTTTGGTCAGCCTATCCGAACACCCCTTATCTTCCTAGTTATTTCTTTCTTTTTTTTCTTTTCTTTCTTTCTTACTTTCTTAAAGAAATCTTTTAGCATGTAACCTACATAGATCATGTGATCTAACATTAAATCTAGTGTCTTCCCCACACTGAAAAGAGGTGGTTCACTGTCCAAAGTGAAATCGAATACTCTCTAGATTTCATAGGTGGACCCACTAGCTAGTAACCTATGCTGTCGACATAGTTCAAATACTAAGAGAATTTGGAGACCCTTATCCACCTTGGTGGTAGTCTCATCTCATGAGGCATACATGTTCTTGCACAAGCTCATTACTACTCCATCGGTTCTTAGCTCGATTTATTTTACTTTACAACTTTTAGAGTTGACTCATACATTAAGGAAGCTTGCTTATAGTATTAGGTATGCTTAGCTAAATAGATGACTTGTCATCCCTTTCTATACTTGATGAATGTGAACTTAAATCTTATATTATCATTATGGTGTTAATGATACTTGTCTCACAATTTTCAACGCCCTCTTATATGAGTATCTTTAACATAATTGTTTAGATGCAAGTGAGACTTGTCTCAATTCCTTTAACATCCCATTCTAAGTAAATTTCATAACTCATAAGATTTTAGTTATTTCATTACTCACTTATCTTCTTCAATGTTATTTGCTAGTCTTGCACCATTCTTTATGAAAGTTATAAGAACTGATTCAACGTGCTATTAAGTTATATGTTCATTGAGTTACATCTTTTCAAACAAGAAAATCATAATTTACATTTGCCATATAAGATTGGTATGACTTAGTCATCGGCCAACTCTACATCATATTTTGGAAATAATATTGCTAGCTAATTTATTGACATAAACCAAACTTTCACTAAAAACCTGTCATGATATTATTACTAGCCAAGTCAATTAATTTCATGTATATACTATAATAATCTAATCATCTTAAGAAAGACAACTTTTAACATTTGATTAGCTCATAGGAACAATTCAATTCTTAGTTTGCCCAAGCTATAAAGTTGATTTGGCATTGAAGATTCATTAACTAGCATTGATTCTCATTCTTATTTCTTCTTGGAAACATTGCATTCAAAACACTTACAAACATATCTACTATAAACACACATAGTAATCAAAACATTCATTCCTTTCAATAGTAAACTGAATTTCATAAATGACTTATAATAATCTAATCTTCTCGAACACAATTGGGCGTTACAATAAATCTTATCTCATATAAATGATACTCTAGTCATACGGATCTAAATTATAGGTCTCATTTGACATTATCAAATCATAGAGACCTACACATAATGATCAATTAGCACAACATACCAATAACATGCTCAAGATTTGCATTATACATACTGCTTGAATCGAAAATAGGGAGAACTAGGGAGATGAACATTAAACAATTTCATTGGGAACAACCTTAGTTTATTTTTTTTAATTCAAAACATTTGAAAAGCCTCTTGGGGAAATGAATCCAAGAGAGAAAACCCATACCTTACTGTAAAATTAAAGAAAAAATAACTTAAATACACAACTATAATTTTTATATTCTCTAATTTTCCCTACTTTTTTTAAATATTACATAATTCCCTTTTTTTTTATTTTAGTGTAATTTTTTAGATACATTACACTCTCTCTCCTATAATACACATTTACCAATTTTAATGCCTATTTTTTCTCCATTAAAACACTCAACCTCTTAAATTAGTTTTTGAATTTTAAATTTTATCCATTTAAACACTCAACCTTTTAATCAGCTTTTTGATTTGGAATTATTAAATTTAATTAATTTTAAATAAAAGATCAAATTTGAAATTTTGAATTTCAAAATTCAAAAAATCAGGAAGCAGGATAACTTCCATCTTTCTACTGTTTTGTTCTTACTTCCATATCTTTTGCTTACACACCAAAAACATAAGAACCACTGCCTCTTGCCTTAGAAGAAGTTAAGGTGATAAAAACAAGTAGACAATCTTCATCTCATCCCAATACATTCTCCCAGTTACCACTTCCCCTTCCTCTAGCATCAACTTTGCATAAGGCCAAACAGGACTCAAAGAGTTAAAGTTTGTTAGGCCTACATTGTCTCGGGTTAGTATTTTGGTACTTAAAACTGTTGTTGAAATTAGTAAAAATTTTAAGGAATCTAGTGTGCTTGCCGATACATTTGAATAAGTGTGTATAGTGTTTTAGATGGTGAATTGATACATGAATTTGTTGTGTATCATAATATTTTATATGTATCATGAAATTTTGAAAATTGTTATAATGTATCATTCAATAAGTTTAGTAAATGCGTCATCAACTGTGCTTGATGATACATATAGAATCAGTGTGTACAGTGTTTAGTCAATTCACTGATACATGTAGTAGATATGTATCACATGTTTTGCATATAGTATGAATTTCTGAAAACTGATATCATGTATCAGTAAGGTATTAGTTGTTTAGTTGATGTACTGATACATGTTTTGAAAATTGTTATAATGTATCATTCACTAAGTTTAATAAATGCGTCATCAACTGTACTTGATGATACATATAGAATCAGTGTGTATATTGTTTAGTTGATGTTTCTGATACATGTATTAGATACGAAATTGAATCTCCAACAACGATTCCGTCGATTTTGTAACTTTCATTCTGCAATTCGTTCACCCAAATTCCGGAATGTCTCATCAAAATCGAAGTATTCATCTTGAAAAATCCAGTGTAACAACAATAAAATTACTGTAGTTCGAAATTTAACAGATTGTTCAAAAAAATTGTTTTCAAAATAGATGATATAATGTTTATTTTTCAAAATTTGAAATTAATATCCAATTAAGTGCTGATTTTATGTTGATTAATAATATGTTACCGTAAATTTAGCTGTTTTATTAACAACACTAACTGTAGCGTTTTTTCCCCTTTTTTTCTCAACAGTTTAAAATTACCATGTATCATTTACCATGTATCACTAGAGTCTAAAGTATCACGGCTCAACAAATTTAAGGGATTTTTTGTAAATACTAAATTTGTCGGGACAGAATGAAATTATTGAATTACATTATGGGATTCCTTAAATTTTTACAAAATTAAATATACTAAGATCACCCTGTACTTTGTATGAAAATCTTGAAGATTTTTCCTTGAAATCGTCTAAAGAGAACAGAGTGAAATTTTCTATTTTTTATACGTTTGTTCACTGTTTTTCAGTCGAGAGTTTCTTACCTAGTTAAACGTGAGTATAAGTCTTAGGAACTGAATATTGACTAATTCAACTTCATTTTCTTACCAAACATCATCACCTTTTCATGGATGATATCTTCAGGTAGACTTGATCACCTACCTCGAATTCAAGAGCCCTCTTTCTGATATAAGAATAGGATTTTTGACGATTGTAAGCAGTAGCCAATGTATCCCTGATCATTATCAACTTTTCCATAGCCTCATGTATGATCTCAAGGCCAAGGATGGAAGACTCTTCTACCTCAAACCACCCAACTGGGGACCTACATCTCCTTCCATACAGTGCTTCAAAAGGTACCATCCCAATACTAGAATGGTAGCTATTATTATAAGAGAACTCAATCAGTGGCAATCATCCCAACTCCCCTTGAAGTCAATAACACATTCTCTCATCATGTTTTCATGGGTTTGAATGGTACACTCTGCTTGTCCATCCGTCTGAGGATGAAAATTAGTACTGAGCTTCACCTGTGTACCCAAGCTCTATTGGAAATATCTCCAAAAGTGAAAAGTGAACTGGGCTCCCTTATCCTAAATGATAGATAAATGGATTCCATGACACCTGACTATCTCATCAATATACAACTTGGCATAATCTTGGGCATTTTAAGTAGACTTCATATGAATGTAGTGAGCAGACTTAGTCATCCTGTCAGCAATGACCCAAATGGAATCATGCAGTTTCCTGATCCTGGGCAGACCAACTACTAAGTCCATATTAATTTCCTCCCAATTCCATGTTGGGATCTCAATTGACTAGGTAAGACATCCAGGCTTAAGGTGTTTGGCCTTAACCTGAGTCGGGACACTCCTCCACAAACTTAGAAATATCTTGCTTCATACCTTCCTACCAATAGATCTCCTTGAGATCATGATACATCTTGGTGGAACCTCTATGAATGAAATACCTCGAGCCGTGAGCCTCTACAATAATATTAGGTCTCAGATTGTCAACATTGGGCACACACAATATGCCCTGGTATCTAAGCACCCCCCAGGGAGAATGATTCATTCAGCTTAGTCAAAATTGAGTCTTTCAACTCCATGAGAACTGGGTCGAGATGCTTCTTAGTTTTAACATCTACAACAATTGAGGATTCAGAACTGGAATGAACTGAAACACCCCCACTTGGTCTATCTATCAGCCGTATACCTAACCTAGTCAATTGGTGTAACTCTTTCACCAGCTCCTTATTCTCACCATCAATATGAGACACATTGCCCATGCTCAATCGGTTCAAAGCATCGGGCACTACATTGTCCTCACCTAGGTGATAGTGGACACTCATGTCATAATTCTTGAGCAGCTCTAACCATCTTCTCTGACGAAGATTCAATTCTCTTTGTGTAAAAATATACTGAATACTTTTATTGTCAGAAATACATCAACATGTACACTATATAAGTAATGTCTTAAAAGTTTTAACGCAAATACCACAAGAGCTAACTCAAGATCATGGGTAGGGTAATTCTTCTCGTGGATTTTCAACTGTGTTGAAGCATATGCAATCACCTTGCCATCCTTTATAAGAACACATCCCATACCTACCCGGGAAGTATCACAGTAGACCATATACCCTTCACCACTCCTCGACAATGTGAGAACTTGTTTTAAGTGAGTCGGTCTTTGAGCTCTTGGAAGCTCTTTTCACAAGTTTCAGACCACTCAAACTTTGCCTTCTTCTTTGCTAAAGCTGTCAATGGAGCAGCAATAGCGGAAAAGCCCTTAACAAACTTGCAATAGTAATTACCAAACCCAAGAAACTTTGGATGTCTGTAGGAGTGAGAGGTCTCAGCCAGTTCTTTACTGACTTAATCTTTTTCAGATCAGCCTCTACACCTTGGTCGGACACAATATGACTAAGGAAGGTCACTGATCTCAGCCAAAACTCACATTTGCTGAATTTTGCATACATCTGATGTTCCTTGAGTATTTGCAAAGTCATTCTCAAATGTTGTTCATGATTTTCTCTGGTCTTAGAGTATATAAGGATGTCATGTATGAATAGTATAACAAAAGAATCAAGGTATTGACGGAAGACCCTATTCATAAGGTCCTTAAACGCGGCTGGTGTGTTAGTGAGACCAAATGACATGACAAGAAACTCGTAATGACCAAACCTAGTATGGAAGGCAGTCTTAGGAATGTCCTTTTGTCTCACTCTAAGCTGGTGATGTCTTGACCGGGGATCTATTTTAGAAAAGAAAATTGAACTTTGGAGCTGATCAAATAGATCATCAATTATGGGAAAAGGGTATTTGTTCTTTATAGTGACTTTGTTGAGTTGCCGATAATCGATACACATTTTAAGGGTCCCATCCTTTTTCTTAATGAACAACACTGGAGCACCCCATGGGGATATGCTCGGCTGGATGAAGCGCTTATCAAGTAGATCTTTTAACTGCAACTTCAACTCTTTGAGTTCAGCTGTAGCCATTCTATATGGAGGAATGGAAATTAGTTTGGTGTTGGGATCAAAGTCAACACCAGAGTCAATTTCGCGTTCAGGAGGGATTCCTGGTAAGTCCTCCAGAAATACATCTTGAAACTCATTTACTATGGACACAAAGTCTATGGAAGGAACTTCATGTTCTAAGTCATTGACTATAACTAAGTGGTATAAACACCACTTAGATAACATCTTATTGGCTTTAAGATGGGAAACTATTTAGCCTGTTGTATTTGAGCTATGTCATTCCATTCCAGCTTTAACTCATTAGGAAACTATAACCTTACTATCATGTTTCGACAGTCTATGGTAGCATAGCGTGTATAGAGCTAATCCATACCCAAAATTATATAAAAGTCAAGCATGGTTAATTCTATTAGGTCAGCATAAGTAACTCTATCAAGAATAGTTATTGTGCAATCTCTATATACTCTTTCAGCTCTAATGCTGTCTCCTATGGGAATACTAACTAGAAAAGGTTTATGGAAAATCTCAGGAAGCAAGTCACATTTAGTAGCCAATAAAGGAGTAACAAAAGACAAGTTAGATCATGGATCTAACAATGCATACACAGTTAAAGAAAATACATGCAAGTTACCAGTGACCACATCAGCTGACTTCTCTTGCTCCTCTCTACCATTAAAAGCATAGAACCTGTTTCTCTTGGGAGGCTCGACCGCAGCAGTAGGATTAAGCCGAGGCTGAGTATCTACCTTTGCATTATTCTTCACATGTGGGCAGTCCCTGATCATGTGCCCACTCTTTCTGCACCCATAGCAAGCATTAGAACCTACAATGCACTCACATCCATACAAACGGTCACACTTACCACACAACTTTCTATCACACTGAAAATTTCTATCATTGCCCTTCTTGGGGAAAGACTTGTCCCCTTTGGCATAAGTGTTCCTTGAAGGTGTAGGATTACCTTAGTGGTGGTTCCCCTTCTTGAACTTGGGCCTGTCCTGGACACCAAACGAACTCATAACAGTGCTAGAACCACCCTGATCCCAGGGCCTAGGCTTCTTGCCTTCTCTTCCTATCTTTCTCTGATGACTCACCTCCACCTGTTGTGCATGTACCATCAACCAAGAAAGGTCCATGTTGTCATGAAACATGGCTGCCTGACATTCCTCCTCCAGATCCTCCGATACACCAGTCACAAACCTGCTCATCTCATCCCCGCTACTAGACATTAGGGAAGAAGCATATTTGGAAAGTTAAACAAACTTCAAAGAGTATTCCTTGACTGACATACCTCCCTGACGTAGGTTGATGAAATATTAAACCCTAGCCTCTTTGTGCTTTGTGGGGAAAAACCTCTCTGGGAATGCAGTCTTGAGAATATCCCAAGTGATGGGGACTTCTCCTGGTGCTCGGTCATCTACCCACATCTTGTGCCATACCTGAGCCACACCTTTGAGCTGGTATGCAGCCAACTCAACCTTCTCCTCATCATTAACACCCATAGCACAGAGAATCTTGTGGACCTCGTCAACAAACTCCTGGGGATCCTCATTGGTTCTGGACCCAAAGTAGACTGGAGGATTCATCCTGGTGAAATCTCTTAGTATGCTAGCCATGGTGCTAGAATGTGGGTTCTCCATATGAGCACCCTCTTTAGTGGCCTGGGCTGTGATAGCCTGTGCCTGAGCAGTGTTGGCTTAAGAAATATGAACCAGTGCTGCTCTCACTTCTCCATATGTCAACACAGCTGGGTTGACGGGCACTTGCACTCCAGCAGTTGGTGCTTGAGAAGGAGCTTGGTTTCCCCCGACAGTTGCTTCTGCAACTCTCCTGCATGCGTTTATTCTTGTGTTCATTTTTCTACACCCACACACAAGAAGGAATTTAGACGCTAGTATGACACTAAATGTCAAAGCTCTACAAAGCACGATAAAGAGTAGAAGAAGGGAATATTCCTAACATCACTAAGTATCTAAGTCATCATTGTGGTGCACTTTACAACCATAAGCTAGAAACTAAACAACATGGTTGTTTTGATTATTAGTTCCTAGGTAATTTAACTTCATGCTCTGATACAAAGTTTGTCACACCCAGGTCCTAGACCCTAGATGATACCGGCGTCGTTAACCTCTGAGATGTCACAGACAAGCCTCTTCTTAGGTTTCATCACAATCATACAGTTAAATTTAGCGGAAAATTTAAAAAAATTTAAATTTAGTGAAGTCTACATAGACTTCATATAATTCTTGTATAAGAGTGATATACTAACAAATCAAAATAAACAACCATCTATGAACAAATTGGACAATTGAAATGAAAAATTCATAATATCATTAATAATTGCCAAACCGGCCTTAATACGAAAGCTTGAATAATTGTTTGAAAGGAAAGGCTAGGGACACCATCCAGTAGCTATCTCTAATCTAGTAAAGCTTAGAATAAAGCGTAGACATCTTTGAAATCAAAAGGACCTACCAAAGTCTGCAGGTACTAGTCCAAATAGCTTCAACTGATCTGCTATCTTTTTAAAGGACCTGCACCTATAAAAATAGTAATTGTATATGGGTGTATGCACATAACCACATAAGGACTATGCAAGATCAAGTAAAGTTCATCATATAGCAACATGCCATTTTAGCAAAGTGAAGTCACTTCACTTGATCTCCTGTGATCCTATGTTTTACTTACGAGTGCAATGATTCATTGTAGTCCGATTTATACAATGAATAAAGTAAGTAATCCAAAAGACCAAGGAAATGATTTGACTACCCTACTCACAAGTTATTATTTCCATTCTTTTAAATTGGGAATGAAGTCTTTATAAGTCAATCTTTATTGTCTATGCCCATTATTTGACAATTTTCATAATATAAATATGTTCGAACATATATTCATACTCCAATTGATAAGCAATTATGTTTTTGCTCACTTTAGTGGCATAAGCCAATAACTATGAAAACTTCATTCTCATCAAACACTGATGATTTAATATACTTATGCTTTTACTTACTTAGTTCACTATGAACTTACTTTCTTCTTCTTTTATCTCATGGTCACTTTGAACAGGCTAGGTTGACTTAGGATATTCTTTTAAAACTTCTATTGGGATGTTTCTATGCAATGCCTAAGAATGACTTAAATCATTACTTAATCAAATCTCACCCTTTGGTCATCTTGTCCGAACAACACTTATCTTCCTAGTTCCTTCTTTCTTTCTTTCTTACTTACTTACTTTCTTAAAGAAATATTTAGCATTTAGCTGACATATATCATATGAGGTAACATGAATTCTAGTGTCTTCCCTACACTGCAGAGAGGTGGTTTACCGACCAAAGTGAAACCAAATACTTCCTAGCTTTATTAGGTGGATCAATTAGCTAGTAACCTATGCTGGTGACATAGTTCAAAGACTATGGGAATTTGGAGACCCTTATCCACCTTGGTGGTAGTCTCATCTCATGAGGAATACATGTTCTTGCACAAGCTCATTACTACTCCATCAGTGCTTAGCTCGATTTATTTTACTTTACAAGTTTTAGAGTTGACGCATACATTAAGAAAGCTTGCTTATAGTATTAGGTATGCTTAGCTAAATAGATGACTTGTCATCTCTTTATATCTTGATGAATGTGAACTTAAATCTTATATTATCATTATGGTGTGAATGAGACTTGTCTCACGTTTTCAACACCCTTTAATGTGAGTATCTTTAACATAATTTTTAGGTGCAAGTGAGACTTGTCTCAATTCCTTTAACACCCCCATTCTAGGTCAATTTCATAACTCATAGGCTTTTAGTTATTTCATTACTCACCTTATCTTGTTCAATATTATTTGGTAGTGTTATACCATTCTTTATGAAAGTTATAAGAACTTATTCAATGTGCTACTATGTTCACAATTTCATTTAGATAGGGTATGTTGGGACTTGTCCCAATCATTGGCATACCCTAAGTTGTGAGTTCATAGAGTTACATCTTGTCAAGTCAATCTTTAACATGTATTTGGCCTTACAAGAAACATCATAATCTACATTGGTCATATAAGATTGATATGACTTAATCATTTTCCAGTTGTACATCATATTTTGGAAATAATATTGCTAGCCAATTTATTGGCATAAACCGAACTTTCACTAAACAATTGTCATGATATTATCACTAGCCTATTCAATTAACTTCATGTATATAATATAGTAATCTCATTATCTAAGCAAGACAACTTTTAACATTTGATAAGCTCATAGGACAATTCAGTGCTTAGTTTTGCCAAACTGTAAAGTTAATTTGGCATTGAAGATTCATTAACTAGCTTTGATTCTCATTCTTATTTCTTCTAGGAAACATTGCATTTCAAACACTTACAAACATATGTACTATAAACACACATAGTAATCTAAACCTTCATTCCTTTCAATAGTAAACTGAATTTCATAAATGACTTATAACAATTTAATCTTCTAGAACACAATTGGGCATTACAAAAATTCTTATCTCATATAAATGATACTCTAATCATACGGATCTAACCTATAGGTCTTTTTCTAAATCACAGACACCTACACATAATTATCAGTTAGCACCACATACAAACAACATGCTCGAGATTGGCATTATACATACTACTATAATCACAAATAGGGAGAACTAGGGAAATGAATATTTGATATTTTCATTGGGAACAACCCTAGTTTCAGTTTTCTTGAATTTAAAACGTTTGAAAAGCCTGTTGAGGAAAGGAATCCAAGACATAAAACACATACCTTACTGTAGAATTGAATTTAAAAATATAGGCCGGTAGTTTGCACAAAAATCTTGAAGAATTTTCCTTGAAATTATCTAAGGAGAATAGGGAGAAATTTTCTATTTTTCTTACGTTTGTTCACTGTTTTTCAGTCGAGATTTTCTTACCTAGTTAAATGTGAGTCTAAGTCTTAGGAACTAAATATTGAATAATTCAACTTAGGCTAGTTAATTTAATTAAAATCAATTAGGTAATTACCAAAACGCCCCTCCTTATATGACTAAAAATAGCAGAGCATAGGACTTAGCCGAATTCTGAAAATTTTCTTAGGGTTCGGGTTTGGACCATGAATTTAAATTAATTAATTAATTTGCTAATTTAATTAATTAAGTGACCTAGGGTAATTACTAAAGTACCTCTAAGTAACTAGGACCATAACCAACCCATTTGGACCATTCTAGGTTAGGTACTAGGATGTTTCTTTAGTTAGTTACTCGGCTAGTGTCACCCGGTCAGGTTCGGGCACACTAGTTAGTTTATTTTAGTTAGTCCTAGGTTATTTATCTAGTTAGGTAAGTTAGTTAGAGGCTAGGATTTTTTTAGGAATCTAGGCCCTACGTGGCTTGACCCGACGCGTTTGGGCTTTGTTTTTTGGTCTCTTGGTCGGTAGCACATGTGTTGATGCACACTTCTTTTCCCAAGGATACTCACTATTTCTTTGGGCACTGCTTAATCTACATGATAATTTTAAGTGATCATGTTCTATGGTACCTAGTCTTGACAGTGGGATGCGTCGTAACTAATGTTCTAAGAATTCAAAAAATTTAGCTTAGGGTCTTTATTGTAGGTACAATTCCTAAACAAGCTTGGATTGGAGCATTTGAAAATCAAGCTGTATTTTATGTTTCTTGATAATACATAGAAATTTACTTACACCCTTAAGCCAATATCCTCTAACATGCCCAATATTATTCAATATTGAGCATTGGGATGCCTATGTACCCCAATACATATTCTTAAAACCTAATAGACTCTTCACTAGAAAAGTACATTTTCTGGAATGTTACAACAAAGTTTACGACATTTCGAGTTTAGATGAGTAAGTTATGCCCTTTGAAAGTTGGGCTGTTGGATTAAGGAAATGTCCAATCCGGAAATTGAAAGGGTAATTTGGTCTTTTTCTTACCCAATTAATTAATTTCATTTTGGGTAATCTTATAAAGTGTCTAAATGAACTTTTTTAGTTCTATACTTTTGGAGAAAGACTAGGGTACTTGATAGATAACTCAACAGAAAAAGAAAGGAAAAAGGGAGCCAAGATCGTCGAGTTTGTCAAGAATAACTTGTGGATTTCTTCGTGGGTGATCTCTTAAAGCGTATGTGAGATATTTATGTGTTGGGTTAGTCAAAATACACACCAATTTGTTTAATTCAATGAAGTATGATAGATTGAATGATGAACAATGAAGTTCTTGATAAACAATGGTGAAATTCTTGTAGAAGTTGTAGTGTGTTTTAATTGTTTGGATTCATGTTTCCGAGTTGATTTTTGGGTCGAATCATTAGGTATTGAGGTTATTAGTGATCTTAAGTTATTGGGGTGAATCCATGGAAGTTAATATGGTTTAGAGTTAAAAAAATGGAGAAGAAATGTTGAAACACGCGTCCATGGGGCCTCGAGGCGCCGCACATCATATAGCCTCTCAGGACTCTCTTTCCGTGGAGCCTTGGGGATGCGCACCAGCCAGAGCGCCGCAACTTGGACACTGATGTTTGGGGCCTCACGCCCCATACCTCTCAGAACACAAAGGATGTCAGCTCACACTATTTATTCCCCTCTTTTAATACTAGATCCGAAGTGATGTACCCACATTTCCTAGTTGATTCCAACACTTTAAGGTACGCCGGAATATCATGAAATCATCCATAATTATGTGATCATTTACCTTGAATCCATGATCAAAATGAAGGAATGTTAAGATCAAAGTCAAAAAAAGTTAAGAGTCAAGTCTACCAGTTAAGAAGCAAGTCAAAGCAAGTTTTTAAAAGTTTCCAAGAAGTCTTTAATAAAAATGTTAAGTTTGTTTTAAGGCTCAAGTTTTGAGTTAAAAAAAAGTAAAAGTTGAAGTCTTTTCTTCAAAGAAATATAAGGGAACTAAGTATTTCTCGAAGAGGTTTTTCAAAAGTCAAGTTTCAAGCTAAGTAAAGAGTAAAGAGTTAAGTTGAATTTATTTTCTTCAAAAGCACAGGAGGAATAAGTATCTCCAAAGGGATTTTGAAATGTTTTCACATTTAAACAAATAAGGAAGATAAGTTTTCCAAAGACCCTTCAGACTAGTTTTCAGAATAGAGTTACAGCTATACAAAATGAAGCAAGTAGTGAAACTATGTTTTCCAAGAGAGTTTTTAAAGCTTAGTTTTGAGCGTTAATCTTAAACCACAGAATCAGTATGTTTCAAAAACATAAGAACTAGTATATTTTTGGGACTAGTATTGAGCATCGACGAGATGTTTTATGTTTCAAATTAACTCAAATCTCCATGAAAACCATGTAACCAATATACTGATGCCAGTTGTCCTACATCGTATAATGATGTAGACACCAATAACTAGGATCGATATTCCAGTGCACCATTAATCCAGTAATCTGCTCAGACTTAATTGGTAAGCCTACCTTCATTCGGAGGACATCTTTACCTTTCAGTTATTTTCTTTTAGTTTTTAGTTGTTAGGATTATTGGCGGTCCTTTCCTAACATCCATCATTAATTTAGAGGATTTATAGCCAGAGAGAGTTAGTTTCTTTAGTCTTTTCATATCTATTATAAATTATAAGACATTTTACGACTCGAAAGTACCCTCTAGAAGATGGGGAAACCCTTAGATTAGAACAATAGCGTACTTGACCCTTCGGATATCAGGATCGAAATCTAGACCCCAAACGAGACTGGCATCATTGACCTCTCAGAGGTCGCAGACAAGCCTATATGCGTCATTCTTACTTCATCTAGGCTAATTTTAGCGAATACTTTGAAACTTTTTGTTTCCTAACATACTTACTAAACATTCTATTACATATATAATTGTTCACCATCAACCATCTAACATTTATATCATCAAATGAAAGAAGCAATTTGTTATAACAATAAAGATGTATTTGGCAAAATGGAACCAATACAATGTCTGAACAAAAATGGGGAAGAAACGCTAGTGGAACATACTCCACTAGCTCAATCCTACAACTAAGCTAGAATGCATATGGGCAAGCATGCTCGAAAGCATGAGGGCCTCCCATGTTCGGATGAATGCTCGACATCCAGATAAATGCAGCGTTGATCCTGTAGCTCTAGCGTCCACCTGTGCTTGCACCTAAAAGTGTAGAGTTGTATAGGGTTAGTACATAGTTGTACTAGGTATGGGTATATGCAAGCACACACCAAGGACATGAATGAGTAAGAATAGCTATTTCCTAGCAACATGATTATAGCAGGTCAAGTCAGTGGACTTGCCAAATGGAGATTAGGAAAGTGCGTGAACTTTCCAAATTTTGATTAGGAAAGTTTATGAGCTTTCCATTTTGGATTAGGAAAGTTATACCATGAGAGTAATATGAACCATCATACTTAACATTTTGCACACAACACACAACATCGTACACATAACATATATCATAATTCATATAACACATAACGTTGTTCACATCATTTCTTCGTATGCCATGAGACCTTGGAATCATGGACTTGACATTAAGAATTCCCAAAATGAGGGCTCAACATATGGGACCTCAACTAGGGAGTCTGCTTCGTTCATTCATACGTACTTCATTTCATTTCATTCATAGGCCAGTGTAAACACAACCGATACCTAGGATGTAGTTTAAGACTTTCATCGGGTTCGTTGTTCAATGACCAAGAATGACCTAATGTCATTAGTTGAGTCTAACTCACCTCTTGATTATCCTATCCTAACACCATTGGTATCATTCGTTTCATTATGTGTATCATTTGAGGCTGACCTCATTCATTCATTGGGAACTTTAACTTTAACTGACATAGATCATGGGAGAATTATGAAATCCAATTATTCCCCACACCGAAAAGAGGTGGAATCACCGGCCAATTTATACTCATTTAAATTCCAGATTTGTTCATCTATGTTTAGCCGAAACTAACTTGTAATTTGCTGGAAATTTTGTCACATTTTTCAGCTCACTTCCTTCAACATTTACACGTGAATTCATAAGGTAATTCGTAGATCATTTGATACGTTCTTAGGTGCATTTTTCATGGATTGGTTTAGCCAAGAGATTATCACTCAAATCAGCAACATTTCAACTCATATGAACATCACGAATTACATAATCATTTGTACATGAAGTACAACCACAACATCATATTTTTAACGCCTTAACCCGAGGCACATTGATATGGTTCACATTGCACACACACGTACACATAATTTCAGAAAAACATCAACATAACTCACATAATTGCGAACATACATATAAACACATAATCATCACAAAAACACATTTCATCCCTAAACATAACCAACCTATGATTCAATGGGAGCTAGTGATAGGGACATGCAACGGGGAACAACCCTAGTTTTCGGAATAGATTCGTCTGAACCTTAAGGGGTCTCTTGGGAAAAGGAACAAGATAGAAGAGAACCCATACATTTTTTACATTCAAACCTCGACTTTATGCCCAAAAAATTCACCCAAGAACACGTCTAAGACTCCTCCATATCAACTCCACTCGAATGACAACTTCCCTTAGCCTAGTGAACGATTAATGTTTGTTTTCTTGTGATTTCGTGTGAGTTCTTCAAGGATGAAGAAATTGGTTTATTTTTCTTCTTTTGTTTCTTATTTTGGAAGAGAAAAAACATGAGAAAGAGTAAGAGAGATTGAGCATGAGAGTGATGAGAGAGTGGGAGTTGTTGGAAGCTTAGGAGTCTAGTTTTAGGAATTAGTCAATAAGGTTTTTTTTATTTAATAAAAATCTGATTTTTAGTTTATTTTAAATCAGATAATGAATAATAATTATTAATTAACTACATCAATTCAATACCTTAAATAGAAAATCACTTTGATTCTTTGCTTTCACCTAGGTTCGATCCCGGGTGGAACAAGACTTCACTTCAAGAGCCCTATTTCGGACCCCTCTCCCCAAAATGCCCCTCCACCTTATTAATTAAATAATTAATTATATATTTAGGGTAATTATGATACTACCCTTATCCTGAAAAAGACCAATTTACCCCTATGCCTTCCAAACCTAAGATTTTTCCTTTTTTAAGCTTGGTAAAGACTCTTTCAAGTAAATGTTCGTATTCGAGAGCCCTACCTGGTTGGATCCAACCTTTCCATGCTCAACTAACTCCAAAAATTAGTTGGCTTGGCTGTAGCAAGGGTTCCGAAGTCGGCTTGGCTGTAGCAAGGGTTCCGAAGTCTGGTTCTATGCTCATCAATTTGTGTAAACCCTGGTCTATCCATAGGCATTCTTGACACATTGAACATTTCTTGTCTTATCCATTTTAATGGTTGTTACATCGGAGGTCTTGTACTAGCCTTTTAGCTATAATTCATTGCATAAGACATGAAAAGTAGTGAGGGATTAAAATTATTCACGACATTAATAAAATAAAATAAATATCTTTCATTAATAGTAATGAATAGTCTCATCGTCCCAAGCCACTCCAAACACACAACTTAATTATCTTAGGGACGCGACCCTTTACATTGAAAGAAAATACATAATATGTGTTATATAAGTCTTAAAGTAGAACTAGAGAAATAAAGACTATGTTATCGAATATAGGAGGACATACTTTGTCTTGAAAGATTTGATTCCCAAGCTTGCCTTCTAATCTTTAACTTGCTTCCAACTATACTTTTAGAGTATAGAGGAGTATGGGGTTAGTACAAACATTGTATTAAGTATAGCATTATGCAAAAACATGCAAAAGAGGACATTTTAGTATAAATAAGCTTTCATGCAATTTAAGTAAAACCTTCATGCATATAGAAGTAAAATAGCATATAAATCATCATTTAACGCATAGAATAGGACTTCCATAATTTTAGCAGCAAAGTCACATTACAGTTAACTTCAAGAAAACTTTACAGTGAACTCATTTCATATCAAATCATAGTGAACTCATTTCATTTGCAGTTTCCCTAACCAAGGTTATCCTAACACTCACTAACGTAAGACATGAAGAAATCGCCCATACAATCCCTTTGATGCACACCTAAGTGATCCTTAAGACTACCCATAATAGGCATACATCGCATTGATAATAAGTCCACACATTACACCAAGACATTAAAAAACACAAACTTACATTTAAGAACTTTGCTTAAGTGCCCTTCTCCAAGTAGACTTACAAGTCACACAAATTGCAACGCGGAAGTAGCATCCCATACTACTACTCCCACAATGTGCTCCTTGAGGATTCCATGAACTCAGGCACACAACATTCAAACTTTCATAAACTTCATAATACAAGAAATGACTTTAACATACTTTCTTGACATTAGAAATTAAATTACGTTACTGGTTTACTTCACACATAAAGACACATCAAGACTGCCCTTTTAAGTGCCTAGTCATGTAATTGAAAGATAGCGTCCCATACCACCACCATACTTAAGTAGTACACTCTTTATAAGACTTAGTTCATTACATTCTTTGTGAGGGAAATTCTTTAACCGACATAGACCACGAGAGTTAGACATGGAATCTCTATATTAATCCCTATCGGATGAGGGATTCCCACATTCCTAGATTAGGGTTATTCTCTTAGCCTTTACATGGAATCTCCATTAGCTACACCTATGAGGGCGCATAGTAAGGGATAAAGATATTGCTTCTAAGAAACTCATTCTCTACTAATGAGGAATACTCATCTGAAGAGGTACATTAGATACAATATCTCAACTCACGAAGTATAGCTACCCCTTCTTTATATCCTCTCGGTGCTGAGCATAACTCCCCCACAATGTTTGAGACATTCATTACTAAAGGTGAAGGGATAACTATTGGACACCACATCTCAACTCATGAAGAGTTTCCATCCTCTAACCTATCTTAGAAAGATCTTTGGAATGCTGATGTTTCTAGTAAACACTTCGTCTCAACTCACAAAGAGTGTTCACCCCAAAACTCCCCTTTTCATTAATTTGGTCATTTAGGAAGAGTAGGTAATGGTCTAGACACTTCATCTCTACTCACGAACAGTTTCCACCCTACAATCCCCCATTCACATTCATTCATTTCAAGTGTATATGTGTGAGTGTGTACATGTGAGAACACCTTTCACATAATCACCATTTTCATACATTGACTTCTAATCATGCTTACATCTTGATTCATCGCATTTCATATACTAGCATGCTTCAAATATACACATTCTCCTTTTAGACATATTATACACAAACTATGCAATTCGAGCTTCATAAAGCATATCAACATGAACTTCATCGTCACTTTAATTCACATATCAAGCCTTGATGGACATACTCACAATACACATATAAATACATATGCTTATGCTTGAAGTAAACACTGCCACCAAATGTGGACCATACCACTCAAAAACATTTCAATGAAAGACTATAGAAGGTAGAGAAACTTACACTTCATCCAAGATTTCACCACCTTTCATCAATATTTCATCAAGGCAACATAATATAGCATGTATAGGCAGTATCTAACCCAAAATACATCAAAGGAAACTCAACTCTAACATTATCTAGCTAAAAGCATTAAACCCACTTTATAAGTCAAAAGTTGATAATAAGCATAAACATGATCTCTTTGAAGTTTTAACATAAAAATAATCAACTAAAACTAAAAACAACTTATCTTAACCATCAAAACGTTTTGATACAAAGACCACTCAGAGTCAAAGATTATAGAAGTTTGAGTTTGCAAACCCTTTTTGAAATATCTTTGAAGTGACTCCTTGAATGAAATGAATTTTAAGGATTAACTACCATACCTCAATATGAATACCCACGAGATTTCATGAATAAAACGTCCAAAACCTTCAACCCTATCTCAACCTTGAGTTCTAGCTTTAATGGAGTTTGGGAGAGCTTTTGGGAGATAAGAACCTTTCGAGAGTTTTGAAATTTTTATTTCCAATTGAGGGTTTGGGATTTTTGGTTGAAGAATGGGTGTATAATGACTTAAAATAAACGTACAACACCACCCACTAAAAACCCAAAACACCGCTACATTAACCTTTTAGACAAGTCAAACTTCACTTAAATTGTAGAATTATCGTCGAGAAAAAATTCCATGACGCGTAGCTGCTCCCGTAAGATTTTTCAAATTAAATTTCGAGGAAAGGGAGTCAGAGACATGTCCCCGTCGCAGAACAATATTTTTGCCTATGCTTGACCAAGTCTTCTTGTTTCACTTAAATGGAAAAATATTGCTGCCTTGGGCAGCTTTCTTTGCCAAATGTTGGGTCCCATCGTGGAGACCAAGGCGATCCTTGGGGGGTCAAACTTGCACATTTCGATCCTATATATTTAATTTTACCTTTTTAAACAAGATACAAGGACACACTAACACACAAGGCTAGTTTCCAAACGTCTTTGTTGTTCCTTGATGTTTGACTTCCAAACTTAACCAACTGACATCTAATGCTAAAATACATCATTTTATGTCTTTATAAACTTATGAAACACATGTGAAGATCTATTTCAACCTTGTTTGTTCTAGGGGCGTTACAAGACATGAGTTGCCATTTTGGCGAAGTATTATTTAAAAGTAATTTCTTAAGTTAATTCTTGATTTAAGTCTTTTGCTGAGTTAATGAAGCTAGGCCAAGGGTTCTCTCAAGACCAACAATGGTCATTGGGTGACAACCATGTCCAGGGTGTAGGCTCGGGGCGTGACAAACTTTGTATGAGAGCATAGAGTTCAAGAGTCCAATGGAGGCTATGAACCTGTGTTTGTAAAGTCTTAGTCATCGGTGTGAAGCGCGCCACATCTATGATTATGAGGCTATAACATTTAGGAAATTTCATACTAATTTCGTGCCTTAGAGTTTTATCTCCAAAAAAATTCCTTCTAATTTGTGTCTGTGGATGTTTTCAGAGAATCATGCCTTCACGAAGAGCAGTCAAAGGTCGTTAAGATAGATGGATTGTTGAGAAACAAGAGTTTCCAAATGCACCTGAAGTGCAACCTGAAGGAGAAATTACCCATGTATAATTCTATGAGACTATCAAGATGTTATGTAAAGTTGCGACTCATCAAGTTAGATAGAGAGGTAATCGACAAAAAGTGGCTCATACCTCAAGGATTTGTGAGTTTTTAGCGATGAATCAACCAAGCTTCATAGATTCAAGTGTAACAGAGGATCCAGAGAACTTTGTTGAAGTACTTCAATTTTTTTTGGATATATTGCATTTTTTTGATATTGAGAGGGTAGAACAACTTGCATACCAACAAAAGGGTATCGCTAGAGTCTGGTTAGACCTATGGAAAAGGAATAGGGTTGAGGATGCACCAATAGTGAGTTGGGTTTTTTTTAGAATGCTTTCATGGGACGTTTCATTCATCATGAGTTATGAGAGGCAAAGATTACAGAGTTTCTAACCCTTACTCTGGAGTCTATGAGTGTTCATGAGTACAGTCTGAAGTTTTTAGAACTCTCCCACTATGCTTTGGAGATTGTTGTTGAGATGAAGAGCAAGATGAATTTATTTGTTGTTTGATTGTCTCGTCAGCCAAGCAAGCAAGACAAGGCAGCAATGTTGATAGGGGAAATTGACATAGCAAGGCTAATGATCCATGTGCAACAAGTTCAGGAGGATAAGCTTAAGGATAGAGAATGGTTTAAGAATAAGAGAGCTAAGACATCAAGCAATGAGTTCAAGCAGCAAAAAAGTATTATGAATTCTTCCTTCAAACAAAAACAGAAGGGACCTACTCCACTACTTTCTAGTGTCCTTACACCCATAAACAAGGGTGAGCATCATTGTCAGATTTCACAACCATACAGTGCTAGATGCGCCAAGTGTAAGGATAGTGCGACACAAGGAGTTTACTTGGCTTATGTATGTGCTAGGTGTGGTAGAACCCAAGAGGGTCTTCAGGGCCATACAGGTTGCTTCAAGTGTATACAAGAGGGTCATTTCATGAAAGAGTGTCCAAAGAACATGCAAGTAAATGATACTGGTAGAAGAACAAACCACTAAATGTTATCAAAAATTTCCAGGAGCAAGAGGATTCACCAAATGTTAGCAATGGTATGATTCAAGTTTTTGATTTTTGTATTTATGCTTTGCTAGACCCAAGATCCAGATATCTTTTATATGTCGCTATGAATTTTTATGTTATTCTTGATAAACTTAGTTAACCATTTTGTATTTCTACGCCTATTGGTGATTCTATTCTAGCCTGCAAATTCTATCGTGATTGTACCATTTAGCTTCAATCACAAGAGTACCATGGATGACTTATTTTAGTTAAACATGGTATAGTTTTATGTAATTGTAAGTATGGACCGGTTTCATCACTATTATGAATCAATAGATATCAACACTCGAGTAGTGAAGTTTCATTTTCCAATGAACCAATTATAGAGTTGAAAAGCAGTTTTGCAGTGGCGATGGGTCGTTCCATTCCATATCTTAAAGTAAAGAAGTTAATTCCAAGGGATATGTCTATCACGTAGCATGTTTTAATGACTCAAGTGTTGAGATACCTCTCATTCAGTTAGTTCCTATAATAAAAGATTTTCCAAAATCACCAGATGATCTACTCGGAGTCCCTCCTGAGAGAGAAATAGACTTTGGCATCGACATCATTCCAGATACTCGTCCGATATCTATTCCATCATATAGAATGGTAACAGTACAGTTGAAAGAGTAGTTCAAGGATTTTATATAGAAGGATTTAAATCAACCAAATTAACTATAGGAGACAACTATATTTCAATAGTTTGAAGTGTGTGAGAAAAGTTTTAAGGAATTGAAAAAGAAGTTGACTTCTACCCCGTTTTGACTTTACAAGAAAGTACTCAAGTTACTATGGTGTATTGTGATGCATCTATAGTTGGTTTGGGTTGTGGGTTAATAAATAATGGAAAAGATATAGCTTATGCCTCAAAAAAGTAGAAAGTTCATGAGAAGAATTTCCCAACCAATGACTTAGAGTTGGTTTTTGTCGTATTTTCTTTGAAAGATGACACCATTATTTTTATGGTGTTCATGTGAGAGTGTTCACCGCTCTCAAGAATTTGCAGCATGTGTTTAATTATTAAGAGCTTAATATCAGGAAAAGAAGATTATCTATGGGTAGTGCCACCAATTTTGAGAAAGATAAGGAGTCAGCAAAGGAGGTGCGTTGACTTGCACGGCTAGAAGTTTGAATAATGAATCACACATAAGGAAAAATGGTGGTGATGAATGTGTCTGAATCATCATTATTGTCAGAAGTAAAAATGCAAGCAAGACCAATACACTATCTGGGTTAAATTAAAGGCAAGTGTTTATAAGAAAAAATGGTTTTTGAAAAAGGGGGAGATGGTTATTTAAATATCAAGGTAGGTTGTGTGTACCAATGATTACATTAAGGTTTCACTCAGGAAGGGTGTTATGAGATTTCGTAAGAAGGGAAATAAGTTTTTAGAGAAGCTACTTGAGAAGCTATAGAGGATAGGAAGAAGAGATACCCACATCTATTTGAATCCAGACAAGTTCCAAATTAAGGTACTAATCCTTTTCTTTGCATCGATATTAAGTTGGAATGTTTTTTATGTTGTTGGGTGTTGGATATGAATGTAAGATGTTACACCATAAGCTAAGTAAGAAGTAATCTAATTTGAGGATAAATGTTCCCAAGTGGGAGATATTGTAACATGTCGCAATTTAAAATATCTTGGGCAAATTTTAGAAGTTAAATTAGTCAATTTTAGAAATAATTAAAATCTTGAAATTTTCTTAAGTTAGGAAAAAGTGATTTTTTGTTCAAACAACCACAACTCCTAGTTCAAGATGACTAGGTGTAGATCCATATATGTATAAAAAGCCCCTGGAACAATATTTCCAACACCGCCGAGTTTGTGAAATTTTGGTTGGGCTGTTTGATTAGATAATTTGGTCTTTTACTTACCCAATTAATTAATTACATTTTGGGTAATATTATTTAGGGTCTAAATTGTACTTGTTCAGTTTTACACTTTTTGACAAATGCTAGTGTTTTGGAGAAAGAACGCAAGAGAGGAAGAAAGGAAAAAGGGAGCCAAGATCGTTGAGTTCGTCAAGAATAACTTGTGGATTTCATCGTGGGTGATCCCAAATAAGGTATATGAGATCTTTGTGTGTAGGCTTATTTCACCCACACACAATTTTGTTTAATTCAGTGAAGTATGAATAGATTGAATGATGAAAATTGAAGTTCTTGAAGAACAGTGGTTAAATTCTTTATGGTTGAAGTTGTATTATGTTTTGGTGTATTTGGTTCGTGTTTCTAGATTGTTTTTTGGGTGTTATCTATTGGGTATTGAAGTTATTAGTGATCCTAAGTGATTGGGGGTGATATCCATTGATGTTTAGAAGGTTTAGAGACGAAAAAAAGAGAAGAAAACTCAAAACGAGCGACCATAGGGCCTTGGGGAGCCACGCCTCCCATAACCCCACAGGACAGTCTCTGTCTATAGAGCCTTGGGATGCACGCCAGCCAGAGAACCCCAAGTTGGCAACTGAAGTTTGGGGCCTGGCGCCTCACGCCTCTCAGAACACCAAGGATTCCAGTTCACCCCATTCATTCCCCTTTTTTCATACTAGATCATAAGTGGTGTAACCACATTTCCTAGTTTATTCCAACACTCTAAGGTACGTCTAAATATCATGAATTCATCCATAATAATGAGATCATGTACCTTGAATTCATGATCCAATTCAAGAAAAGTTAAGATCAAAGTCAAAGAAGTTAAGAGTCAAGTCTACCAATTAAGAAGCAAATCAAAGCTAGTTTTTAAAAGTTTCCAAGAAGTCTTTGACAAAAATGTTAACTTCGTTTTTAGGATGAAGTTTTGAGTTAAAGGAAGAGTAAAATTTGATGTCTTTCCTTCAAAGAAATATAAGGGAACTAATTATTTCTCGAAGAGGTTTTTCAAAACTCAAGTTTCAAGCTAAGTAAATAGTAAATGGTTAAGTTGAAGTTCTTTTCTTCAAAAGTAAAGGAGGACAAAGTATCCATAAAGGGATTTTGAAATGTTTTCACATTTAAACAAGTAAAGAAGCTAAGTTTTTCAAAGACCCCTCAGCCTAGTATTCAGAAAAGAGCTATAGCTTTATAAAATGAAGCAAGATAGGAAATTATGATTTCCAAGAGAGTATTTAAAGCAAATTTCTAAGCACTAATCTCAAAACACAGAATCAGTATGTTTCAAAAACATAAGAGCAAGTATATATTTTGGAGTAGTATTGAGCATCGATGTAGGGGTGAGAGTATCAAATTAACTCAAGTCTCCTTTAAAACCATGTAGTCATAATGGGTAGAAAAGGGTCTTACTTTTTGGATGAATCCTTTTCACAATTTACTAGTGGATACACTAGGCAGTTCAGGTCCTATACGCTGGTAGGTTTAGGATGGTCCTTCACGGCATGAGGTAAAATGTTCTATCATCACTATAATTATTAAGTGATGGTTGTAGGTTAGAGAAACTCCCACAGCAGTAGGTTCATGGTTCCTCAAGAGATTCTTCTTAGTATGAATGGGGGTATGGGACATCATTCATGCATTGCACGAGTAGACTTTGTGAAAAAGCATGATATATATTTTTTATTATTAAGATTATGAGTTAGATCATATTATTTCGTATTTTTACGTATATTTTAAAGTTAATGGTATCTTTGCATATACAGAGTTGAAAACCATGTTTTAAACAACTATTCTTTATATTGAACCAGTCTTTAATGCTATATAATGAAATGAGTAGTTATAATGGGTTTGTTATTCATGAATTGAGCAGAACTAATGTAAGTGTTCTTTCGTACTCCTTTTCAAGCTTATGTTGTTTTAACATTCCAACCCGCATACTTGTTCATTCAATGTAATGATGTCAATTGTCCAGTGTCATATTATGATGCAGACACAGGTAACTAGGATCGACATTCTAGCGCACTGTTGATCCAGTAAGCAACTCAGAGTTTGTTGGCGAGCCACACTTCATTCAGGAGGACATCTTTAACTTTTACTTATTTTCTTTCAGTTTTTCAGTTGTTAGAATGATTTGGGGTCCTGTACCGACATCCATCTTTAATTTAGAGGATTCATAAACATATAGAGCTAGTTTCTTTAGTCTCTTCATATCTCTTGTAAATTTTAGGACTTGACTTTCCATTTTGGTTGAATATTATATTAAATTTATTTCTTGAGTTATTTCTTGGGTTAAGTCTTCCGGTTGAGTTAACTAAGTCAGGCCAAGGATTCACTCAAGACCAACATTGGTCATTGGGTGTCGGCTACATCCAGGGTATAGGCTCAGGGCGTGACACTAAAATGATTTAACGACCTCAACTTGCTAAAGAATTTGAAGACCTCAACTTGAAGACTTGAAGAATTTGAAAACTTCAACCTGCAGAGTTGATGAATTTAAGAGTGAAACTTGCAGACTTGAAGAATTGGAAGACTTCAACTTGCAAATTTAAAGAATTTGAGGACTTGAACTTCAGACTTTAAAAGTATTTGAAGGCTTCAACTAAAAGACTTAAAGAATTTTAAAACTTCAACTTGCAGAATTAAAGGATTTGAGGACTTCAACCTGCATAATTCTACAGGATTTGAAGACTTAAACTTGTAGACTTAAAGAATTTGAAGAATCCAACTTGCAGACTTGAAGAATTTGAAGACTTCAATTTGCATACTTGAAGAATTTGAAGACTTCAACTTGGAGATTTGAAGAATATAAAAGAATCCAACTTGCAGACTTAAAGATTTCAACTCGAAGACTTGAACAATTTGAAGACTTCAACTTGCAAACTTAAAGAATATGAAGACTTCAACTTGCAAACTTAATGAATTTTAAGACATCAATTTGCAAAAAGAATTTGAAGACTTCAACTTGCAGATTTAAAGAATCTGAACACTTGAAGAATTTGAAGACTTCAACTTCGAGACTTAAAGAATTTGAAGACCTTCTGTCACATCCGGGCTTACCCCCTAGATGTAACCGTCATCGTCGTCCTTTTCAAGGACTAAGACTAGTCTCTTAGTCTCATGTCTTAACATTCATAGGTTGAAAAATGCGAAAAAAATTAAAACTTTCAACTTCACTACTTGGAGGTTTCCATAGACCTCTACATACATATAATATATATTCATACCGAGTATACATAGACCCTTCGTATAGGATGGTTACACAGCCTCATACTTTTATTGCATAACAAATATACAAAATATAGAATTAGTCTCAACGATTGTCTCATCCTATACCATCTAAATGAATATCACAATATGGGCATAACCCTTACATCATTTCAACACAACCATGTATAGGTCATACGAAAGTACATTATTCAATTAAAAAGAAAAGGAATGATAGAGTCAATAAGCTCATAAAAAACCAATTCAAGAGGATGGATTGCCCTTGAAATTTCAGGACCTACCCCACTTGGATGAAAGGAAGAATCCAAGCCTTCAACAATGTCGCCTTCCAAACTCTTCAACGACTGGAACTTAAAATGTTTCGGAAAAAGGGAAGAAAATGGGGTTACTACTCCACATATACTAAGTATGAGATCTTATCCACATACACAAGAAAAATATGCTAAAAGACACTTTTTGTCAAAACATACCATTTTTACCCCTTAAAGACTTAATGCAATGTCAAGTAAATCATATCATTCAACCAACATGCTTACTATGTCAACAAGTAATACTTATCCCAACGTACTTGAAACCATGATTTACTACAACCCTAACATCAAGAAATAATATCATAAGAATGAATAAGAGTCAAACATATTATAATAAGCAAGACAACTAATCACAAGTCCTTACCAAGTCAACAAGTGCAATGACTAAGCAAAGACCCATAACCTTACGCAATCACGTATCCTCAACGAGTAAACATGACCAACGTCAAACTTTACATATCATGGCATTTAGGTTTACATTTCATTATATATTACATCATATATTATCATAACATAAAGATATATAAGAACCTCCTCCTAAGACTCCCCTCGAGGCTAACTAGTGCAATGTTTAGGTAGAGTCTCATACCCCTACCTAGACTAAGCTAGACCCCCTTAGGTTATCCAAGTTAGAGTTCAAATCCTTTAATTAGTGTTACCTTTTTGGGAACATCTTCGCCATACCCGACATAGACCACATGAGCTAGTGTGGAATCCGGTATCATAAAACCCTATACCGAAAGAAGGCAGACTACTTGTCCAGGTAGTACCAAAACATGAAACATAGCAACTACATGGATCCACTAGATAATATTCCTATGGGGTCAACATAGTTCAAGAACTAGGAGATTTAGTTGGAACCCTCTTTATGCGTCATGCATTATAGTCTCCAATCTCGAGAGTAATGTAGTGTTCCTACCTTCCCTATGTGGGAAGGGACACTCGTCTATCGAGTTCATTCAGTGTTATGCTAGAATCCTTTTTTTAAAATGTCTTTAAGCCTTTAATTGTAAATCATAGCTTAATTAAGGCCATAGGGTCTACCCCTTGTATAATCATCATCATTAATAGCTCAATAAGAATTGTATGAGTATAAGTCCTTTCATCACAAGTCATATAAGTGAGGTTAACACATTAGCATTTCATAACATATTAAGGCACATTGATAGTTTTCACCATCCTTATATCACATACACCTTAATCAACCTCACAACATAGTCAAGACATTTCAATTCTACATCATACCACCTCATTCTCCTAGTATAAGGCATACTCCAATCTAATATCATGACTTAACAACAATTAATCACAATTGAAAGTAAAGATAGAGATTTTAAGACTTACCAAGTCTTTCTCATAGTCTATCATCAAGGTCTTACCATCAACGCATAACTCAACCCAACTTGGGGAGTTACATCATCACACAATGATAACCAATAGAATAACAAGGACAATTGCATATCTATAACACGATTCATCTTTTAGATCACAACTTGAGACAAGATACATAGGCTAATTTCACATTACAATTCATAATGTAAATCACATCTCAAGAACTAGAATGATAAGATCTATAATTCATCTAATTTAATCAAAATAACACCATATGATAGTAATCAAATCAACAACCAACTAAATTGGATGATCATAATACAATATAGGTCAAGATCACTACCTTGGGTTAGGGATAGAGGATCATATTCTTCAATTTAGACCAAACCATCAAAAATTACCACAACAAGTTGAATTACATGTTAACATAATCAATATAACCCTAAGAATTCATTAACAACTCAATCCATAACTTCAATTTCATAATTGAATGAAACCCATAAGAAAACTCACTTTTTGAAATTTATTTTGAAGGAACCCTTTGACGAAAGTGTCTCAAAAATGAATAGAACCCATACCTTAATGTTTGTCAACAATTTGATAGTGAATTCGTCCCTTTCCATCCCCAAAACCCTAGTCCTTCCTAGTCTTCAATGGTAAGTTCATGTAGAGAGAGAAATAAGAGAGAAGGAAGAGAGTTTACTTGAGAGTTGGCTTTAGGTTAATGAGGGTTGAGGGTATTTATACTGAGACTTAATCAACTTAATTATTCTCCCTTTAATACCCAACAAATCCCTAAACCACTTAATTAATTAAATGAAATCATTTAAAATTAGGCAGTGAAAGTAGACCCTCACAGATGAGACCCCGATCAGCGGGCCGTCAATGAGTCGACGGACAACCCCCGCAACGTCATGCACTCCGGTGTCTTTGTCAAATACTGTGCAGGAAAGGTCTACCTTTAAATTTTGTATGTGTGGGACGACTGTGGCTTCGACGCCCCATCGATCTATACACGAACCGTAGCCTGCGCACCTCTGCACTCCGTCGATGAATTCAGAGGATGTGCATGTGAAAGGACATTCTCCAAAAGCCTAAGTGTGGGAAGATAGTTTCATCGATGCCCCATCGATCCACACATGGTCTGTCTTCTGTCCCGTCAATGAATACTGCCAGGTAGTGTTGAATCAAACTACAGGGGTCCTCTTCAAGGGCCCTTAGTTGGTCATTGGGGAGTTCTACCCGGATGTTTCAACCATGAAACAACTCAAACACCTATAGCTACCTTTACACTAATTTTATTACATTTCTTACTCCTAAAAGTTAGTCAAATAGGCTAAGGCACACTAACATCCCTTTGAACCAACTTCCCGGACGTCTTGGACGTTTTGGTTCTTAAACTTCCTAATGACCTATATTCATTAAAATGGACTTAGAAATAGTGTTTAGACTTTATGAAACCTATGTTAGGCGTTACAACGTGTCTTGGATCTTGAAGGTGTTACACCTATACTAGAACACTTAGAGAATTTGATTCATACAAGAAGGATTTGAAGACATCATCTTGCATACTTGGAGGTTTTTGAGACTTCAGTTTTCATACATGCAGGATTTGGAGACTTCAGGTTGAATACTCAAGTATCTGAAGAATTCAGCTTGCATACTTGGAGGATTTGAAGAAACTTCAAGCATGTTGTTGAAGAAATTCATATTTTATAAGGGTTTGCCCCAATCTATTGATCAATTAATACTTCAAAAAATTCTAAAGTATGATGAGACACATTATAAAATAAAATAATTATTGTTTGAATATTCTTTATGAGATCAAGTGGGAACATGTGGTTTTTTGACACTCATGAAAGTGAAGTAAGGATATATTCTAAGCGCCTATGTACCTCAATGAAGAGGATCAAGTCACAACGTAGTTCTGGAGATTTATTGTGTTTTTTTGTTGTGTCGTACACAGTTTATACTTTTGCGGTCCAGGAGTGACATGTCGTTTAGCCAAGTATCCTAAGGAACAATATGTTACTTCAAGGGTAGTACCTCTTTAGAAATTTGGCATTAATAGAACCGATCCTTAAGCCATTAGCATCAACAAGCTTGTAAGAACCATTTTCATATGCTTCTTGTACGACATATGCTCTATCCCACTTTGAGGTAAATTTTCCCTCAAACTTGTGCAAAGTAATGATGGGTCTTTTACTGCAAGAACTTGGTGTCCAACTTGGAAGCATCTCAAGCGAACCTTCTCATTAAAAGAACGAGATAGGTGAGCTTGATAACATTCATGTTTTTTTTTGAGATTTTAGCTTATTTTCATCAAGTGCTTCTAACTCTGCAAGACGCAGTCGAGCATTTTTTTCTTTCATGAGTCCTTCTTGAATAGAAAGTATTAAAAAAGGTATTTACGCTCAAGCAGCAAGACCGCTTCAACTCTAAAATCAAGTGAATATGGTATTGCTTCAACTGGAGTACGGTACATCATTCTATATTCCCACAAGCTTCTCCGATTCTTTCATGCCAATCTTGTTTGGACTTGGAGACAACTTTATTGAGCAGGTTACATAGAGTATTATTGAATTCTTTAGTAAGACCATAGGCAACATCATGATACATGGAAGATTTACGCTGCATAAAGTCAAATAGGTCACAAATCTCGTTCATGTTGTTTTCAAATGGCTTGCCATTGTCAATTATTATGTAGAGAGGGATTCCAAAGCAATAGATAATATTCACTCGGATAAAATATGCAACATTCTCTTTCTTAATTTTCTTAAGAGAGATTGCTTCAGCCCACTTTGAGAAATAATTTGTTGCAGCCAAGATGTACAAGTGTTTACCAGAAGACTTTGGTAGTGTTACACAACATCAAATCCCTAAGCATCAAATTGCCATGATGGAATGTTTGGTGCAATACTTTGAGAGGCTGATGAATGAAATTCTTATGAAATTGACAAGCATCGCACCTCCGATCATAATATAAGCAATAATTCACCATGGTTGGACAATAATACCCCATCCTCTTTATGTGAAAGTGGAGTTTTGGCCCAGATTGATGTGATCCACATACTTTTATGTGTACTTCTTGCAGAGCTTTAAGTGCTTCCTCCTCTCCCAAATATCATAATAGCACACCCTCAAAAGAACTTCTATATAATATGTCCTTGTAGTAAAGGAAGCGAGATGCATGACGACGTAGGTCATTCTTTCTCTTGGATTTTCTAGAAGTATCCCATAACAAATGTAGTTAATAATGTATTGTCTCCAATCTTGCTTGCGGCTTCAGCAGCGGCGACAATATGATCAAGCTCATTTTAAATATATTCTTCCTCATATGGTGGTGGTACTATCCATTTTTTCGGAGAGAGTTACTTGCATTTGATCAGGAAGTGTTAGAGTTGAAGCTAGAGCAGCCAATGCATCAACTTTCTTATTCTCTGTTCTACCCATATGTTAAAAGGTTACATATCCAAGACATCCTATCAACTTTTTAGCATAATAATGATAAGGGCGCAATTCAAGCTTCTTCACCTCATAACTTCCCAAGAGCTTATTAATTATTAATTGAGAGTCACCAATGACTTGTAAATGTAACTCTTTCATATCGACGGCCATTTCAAGTACAAGTATCACTGCTTGGTATTAAGTGACACTACTGGAGCAACATTGTTTTTTAAAATTAAAGAGAATGGTATAATATCTTCTTGCAAAATGACAAACACCACGTCAGCGCCAGCTCTGCCACAATGTCTAGACCCATCAATGTACATTTTGCAAGAAGGTCAAACTTTAATTAACATCGCATCTTCATTAGGAAGCTAATCAATTAACTCCCAATCATTTGGTATAGGATGATCTGCTAAGAAATCCACTAATTCTTGTCCTTTAACAACTTTTTGAGGGATTTACACAATCTCAAACTGTTGGAATTGGAGGAACCATCTTGCTAATAGGTCACTAAGGACACATTTTGAAATAACAAACTTGATGGTATTTTCTTTGTAAATAAAAAGAACAACATGAGCTTGAAAATAATGTTTCATGTTATGAATTGAGAAGACTAGCAGGGGCTGTTAGATAAAAAGGTTCCTATGGACCTTTCTTCTGTTGCATTGTAGAGTATCAACGACTTTCAAGGTATAGGGGCTGCAAAAATTGAGGGTTTTGCTAAATACAATTTGATACTTTTTAAGGCATCGCTACATATTTTTCCTAATTAGAAAGATCACCTTTCTTCATAAGGTGACAAATGTTGGCATCCTACTGCTACATTTAAGATGAACCTCCTCAAGTAAGCTATCTTTCCTTGAACACTTTTTAACTCATGAATATTTTGACGCTCATTCATCTTTGATATTGCATCAACTTTGGCTTGACCAATTTCAATTTCTCGATGTCTCACAATGAAGACAAGGAAATTTCCAGAATTAACTTCGAAGGCACACTTCAATGGGTTCATCCTAAGTTGATATCTTCGAAAAATCTCAAATACCATAATTAAGGCTTTCAAATGATCACCTCTTCTGTCTCAACTTTACCACCAAGTCATCAGCATGGCATTTAACATTTTTATGGAGCAAGTTATCAAATATATTTTGCATAGCCCCTTCATATGTGGCTCCAAATTTTTTTTAACCAAATGGCATCACTTTGTGGCAATAAATACCTTTGGGTGTGCGAAATGCGTTGAACTATTCATCCTTTGGTGCCATGTAGATTTGATTATAGCCAGAAGAACCATCAATGAACGACATCGCCTCATAACCAGTAGTTGTATCAATCATCAACTCTGGAATTGGAATAGGAAAATCATCTTTAGGGAATCCATTATTGAGATCTCTAAAGTCAACACAAAGTTGAATTTGACCATTCTTCTTCCTCACAGGAACAATACTTGAAATCCATGTAAGATATTTGACCTCACGAATAAAGTATACCTCAATGAGTTTGTTAAATGCATTTTCTATCAACGGAACCAAGTCTTGCCTAAAACGTCTTTGAGCTTGCTTAACAAGACGAGAACAATTTTTTGATTGCCAAATGACGGACCGCTACTGTAGGATTCAATCCAGTCATTTCTCTATAACTCCAAGGGAAGAAATTTTTATATTCTTTGAGTAGATTTATATAAGTGATTTCTTCATCAACTTCTATAACTTCACTTAAGTAAGTTGACCTTGGATCTTCATCATTTTCTAGGTTAACTTCCTTCAAAGGATCTATTATGGTCTTTACTCCTTCTTCAAGTTCCGGTGGAGCATTTCCAACATCTTTCTCTTCCAAAGGATAATTGTCATTGGCTTGTATATGAAAACACAAAACAATAACTTATAACTTTTCATCAATCTTCATTTAAAGATTGTAACATGATTTGAAGAGCCTAAACTTTCTTCATCTTCCTCGCGCTCCTTGGTGTAAACCACAGTATGAGTTTTTGCCTTGAGTTTCTCTTTACACGAAACCACAAGTTCCACTAATCGCCTCATTATAGAACGAATTAAACTTCTAAAATCCTTTCGAATTAAATGTGAAGTACGCATTGTAAATTTTAAACAACTTCTCAGATTTTTATTATTCTTTTTAATTGACCTAACCTCTCAAATATAGAAGTTCTTGTAGTCTCTTATTGAAGTGACATCTTAAAAAGTTATATGATTATTGCTTGCCCTTCTTATGGAGATGCGAACTGTTAGAGTTTAGTTATAGCCTAGACCTTTACGTACCTTGTTGGTTTTATCTTTTGTTGGGAGTTTCCATAACATTAATGGCTCATTAGGGTTGTATCATGCCTTTGCATATAACTTTTAAGCATTAGGGTAAAAACATTCACTTGTGCATTTCGTAGGTAGTGCCACAATTCACATTTGACTTTGAGTGACTGTCTTTTCTAACATTTTTGAAGTCAATCTTATTGCATCAATCTGTGATAGGAAGAGCTAGTTATCTTAATGTTTTTTTCTTGAAGGGGAGATGATTTGACTTCTTGTTTCTTTACTTTTGGAACATAGTGAAGTCCAAAAGTGAATTTCTTTGTTAGAGACATGATCTTCCCTTCAGTAAGACTGGGAGAAAGTTCTTTAGTGTTAACTTTCGCCTTTCCAACGGCCGCATCATCTCTTTTTCTCTTGATCTTGTCAGACATGGTTTATTTGACATCATTAGATTTTGTCTCTTTTACAATATAACGCTTCAAATAGGATTTTGCATCAGCAAAGTGTGTCTCAACTTTGGTGAAAGGATTATCATCCACAACTATCTTCCTTTTAATCCCACCTTCAAGATACTTCAAACATTGATAAGTAGAAGAGGAGACAATCCTATTCTCATGTACCCAAGGCCCACTAAGCAATATATTGTATGAGGACGTTGAATCGATAACGTGCATCCATGCACTTTATTTTAAATCTTCCATGTAGATTTTTAATTTAATCGAGCCTATCTGCTCCCCTTAATTGAATCCTTGTATCAACAAATGACTTTCACTAAGTTCTTCAGTCGTGATGCCGAGTTCCTTCAATGTGTGATAGGCAGGATGTTGACTTCATACCATTCATCTACTAAGATTCTATTTATCTTTTTCTCTAGCACATGACCCACCATATACAAAGGAAAATTATGTAGTGTTTCCCTAAATGGAAGATCATAGTCTGTGAATGTGATTTTTTATCACATACGTGTACTTTTTGGGAATAAGGTTCAATAGGCTTTTCAGAAGAAGAAGGAGACATCATTAATGATGAGATTTCCCTTGTTTCCTTTTCTTTTGTAACTACGAGACACTTTAGGTGAGGCTTCTATTGTTGTTCCTTCTTCATTGTTAGTTTGAGACACCTTAATTATTACTTCTTTATCATTATTAAAACATGATGCCTCGATATTTTCTTAAGTATACTTTGTGCGCAACAAACTTTGTAAGAATTCCTCTAGAGTGATAGGTTGTTGGGGTTTCTGGTAGTGATGCACTTCTACCTTTGCCTTCTTTGGGTGCTTGATTTATTTTTGCTTCACCAATAAATTCACCATTTACCTTCTAATTGGTTTCTCTAATGATTCCTTTCATAAGCTTGACTCATTGCGTCTTCGCTTGATAACAAGAATCCAACCTTCATCAGCTTGAGATTTCTCTTTCTCCAATGAATCTCCTTCATGCTTTTCAGAGAATATATTTATACTGGATCAAGTGAGCTGAATGTGAGAGAGATTCGGTTAGAAATAACTTTCTCATCATCAAGGACAATCTTCATTTCTCTATCCAATTGCATCACTCTATACTTGAAGACAAAATATTTTTCAAGAGGATGACTAAGAAGTCTATGATACTTGCAATAATTTGGGTCATCAGCTTTCCCAGCTTCATCAGGTCGCTTGATCTCCGGAAACTCAATGATTTTTAACTAAAGAAACTCATCAAAAATATTATAAATGTTAGAATCCAAGAAAAGTTATTCCTTTTCTTGCATATCTGTTAGGATCGACTTTTGTTTCAAACGTTCTTGAATATTCATTCTCACGTTTTGCTTTGTGCCATCCTTCGTAGTAAACTTCGCATGCGGCACATTAACATTCGTGGATTCTTAGTTGTCATTCATGGGCATAAATTTTCTCAATCTGTTTGGCTCCTGCTTTGTACTTCCTTTGCGAGGATCGTGGACAAAATTCATATCTTTCCCAGCGAGGGAGCCTTGTCAACCCCATATTATGAACACGAGTATATAGATCTTTGAATGACTTTTCCTTTATTCCTCCTCAGATGTAAAGAAGCTCCAAATGCATTCCTTCAATACATAATTCTATCACTGATTTATGAAATATATGACTGATTCATTCTTTCATTGGTAATTATTTGTGTTTTCTACCATACTCACTCTACGACTTGTGTTGTAGAAGTGATTGAGGAACTCGTGCTCTAATTGTTCCCAACTATCGATAGAATTGGGCTCGAAATCCATATACCAATCAAAGGCATTTTCCTTTAAAGAGCGGACAAAGTGCTTGATAAGGTGGTATACATTCAGCATTATTACATGTTCCCAAAAAGTGTGAAACATGTTTCTTTAGATTTCCTTTGACCTCGAATTGTTGAAACATGGGAGGTTCAGGTTGATAACCCACAGGCATTTTGAAGCTATCAATTTTCTCAGTGTATAGCTTCGCATACATATGAGAGGACTTGGTGGAGACTTTATACTTATCTTTGATAGTCCTTTCAATGAAGTTCTTCAAGAAATCGAGTGGATCATTCCTTCCAAAGGGACTGACATCTCATTAACAAACGATTCTTTCTGTGTAGGATCTCCAATCTATTGAACTTCAACACATTTTCTGGGAGCATGACTAGCTTCTCCATCTAAATTCCTTCCATTTGATCCATCAAGTTGTCGATTCTAGACTCTTGCTTTTTTAAAGCTTTGTCAATCCTTCAACCAATATTTTCAAATTTGCGAGTTGTTCCTCAGGGGAAGAAGTAGTTTCACCATTGTTTGCATGATAATTTGAGATGTAGGAGAGTAGCATGGATTATCGAATAAGTTAATCTTCAGTGGACTAACGTCATACGATGCACGTGGAAATGATTATTGGTTGATTCATAGCTCTTCCTTGTGGTAGAGTTCTTTGAACCAGATTTCTCAAGTAGAGCTAAGGTCTTTTTTTCTTTTCAGCAACACTACTTTCCCCTTCTAAAGCATTTGTTAAGGAAGTTGATGCTTTTGGAGTTGCATACTTAAAAACTGGAGTTGTCGCAGAAGACACTTGAATTGTTTGTTTTCCAAGCATAGAAGTTTTGCTCCTTGTAACAGCTCCAAAACTTCCTAAGATAACACCCAAAATGTCTTCAACTTCAATAGAGAATTTGGAGCTAGTGACCTTAGAGGCGGATTGACAGTTGTTCTTCATGGAAGTCATCTCAGTGTTCTTTAATGCTTGAAAAGTTGAGATGAGAAGTAGAGATTGTTCCACTGCTTGCTTTAGAATATCTAGACAATAAAATTCTCGTCGAGAAAACTATAATGAAGAACGAAAGATTTAGCAACAGTTGTTTTATTATTTCAAGTGCGAGTGATACAATCTCTATTATTCCTCTGAAATCGCCTTTTCAAATATAATTCAAATTCTGTAAAGTTTGATCTTGAACTTGAAATTTATCTTGATCTTGATCTTAATCTTGAATTTCGTCTTAGACATGGATTTGATCTTGACTTGAACTTTATCTTGATCTTGAACTTAATTGTTATCTTGACTTCTAGTTAACTCAAGGGCTATGATCTTGATCTTGAATCCGACTGTCTTGATCATGATCGTTCTTCATCTTTATCATTCTTGAAACTTGAATGCTTAAATTCTTGAACTTAAAGAGATATCTATAGCTTTTGATCGATGATATTTCTCGAGCTTCTTGTTAAAATTATTGGTCCTCTTTTCTGAATTATGAGACCACTATTTATAGTTTTAGAATAGAGGAGTTCCGATTGGAATGGACTCCCTTCGACCAATCAGATTTAGGTGACATCACATATGTTCTTTATGGAGCGGGCTTTAATTAAATTCATATTTATTGAATTTAAATATTAAATAAATTATAATAATTCGTAATATTTATTTGAACTAATGTATTTATAAATTTAATATAATCTGAATCATTTAATAAATTTATATTTATATAATTTTTAAATGATTACAGAATGACTAAACGCTTAATTGTGATTTGTACACATATTTGGTACCATCTCACTTGGACTCTTATTTTAAGATATGTCATTTGACATCTATGTTTTTGTTGATATATCTTGCTCCTTCTTGGAACATTTAGTTTTGAACAATTAATTCCTTCAAACTATTTTCTATCATACGAAGATAAAAATTGTGTGTGTTTATAGTGTTGACACCCAATTTTGAACCTCCGCAATATAAATTAATCTTCGACCTTCTTAAATTCCAAACGATTTGAAATAATTGAATTTATAAAATTTTAAATGTTTTTTCAAGTAATTTTAAGTAATTTTGCATTTTTATTTAAATTAAATAATTAAAAAATAAAATATAACTTTTTTTTTATAGAATTTTGTATATATTTATTATTTGAGAATCGTCTAAAAAATATTTTAGTTTTTCTTAAATAATTTTGTTAAATAGTTTAGATAATTTCATAGTTTATTATTTTGGTTTCATTAGTTTGTATCGAAATTTTATTTTATTTTAATTAAGTCAATTACTTTATTTTGTTTAGATTAAGAAACTATATAATTAATTAATATTAATTTGTCTTATTTAGGGATTAGTTGAATTAGTCAATTTAACTCAATTCGGCTATTTCTTAAATCTCAATCTCACCTCTTTCCTTACCTCACTTTAAACCATTTATAAGAACCCATTTTTGGGTCTTTTCATTTCAAAATTCCAGCCCACTTCTCCCTTTCTTAAACAAATTTCAGCAGCCCAACATCATAACAATTCTCATCCCACTTCAACCTTATCCAAATACAACCAAATAACACAACGTAATACACATATAACCCCTAACTCTATCAAATTCCAACTCCCATCCCATACGTACCGCCAAACCGATCCTACCCCATCACTCTTCTTCTTCACCCGAGAAGCCGACCTAGTAATGTGTGAACAATAGCGCTAGCGAAACATAGAAAATACGGAAATACACAACGTACAACCGCCATACTCGACGATCCTTACCCTGTCTTCTTCGCCCCAAAATACAGCGAGAAGTAACGTCCAACAGTACTCATGTATGACCTCTTATTCTTTTCCTTAAACTCGGCCGACTCCAGCTCCAGACGTGCCAATGTAATAACCCGTCCAATCGCCGTCCCCTTTTTCCCCTTTCGCGAAAGTCACACCTTTTTCTCATCTTTCACTGATAATCTTGGAAATGAGAAAAAGAAATTCAAATTTTCTCTTGAAATTTTCCAATGGATTTCCCCCCTAAATCTCTCTTTTCTTTCCTATAAATAGTACTCTACTCTCTGCGATTGAGACAAATGGAGAAGGATTTTAAGCTTGGTTTTAAAGCAATTGCATTTCAACTCTTCAAATTTTAATATCGAGTCTTCTGATTCTATGTTCAGAGAAGATTGTCGCCTCGATTTTATTAGCTTGCATTTAGTATTCAAAGAGAGTGTTCTGTCTTGTCACTGTTAGGTTGTCTTATTAGTTGTTATTAGTCATTCAAATTCAGTTTTTAAAGTTCTAGACTATCTTCCATAGATGGTTTCATCTTTAATCTGATATATAATGTTCTTGACTTATTTATTACTTCCGTTAATATAAATAAAATGAATTGTCTTACCTTTTTCTCCATGATATTTGTTGTTTAGGGATTAATACTAGTCATTGTATCAATAGAATTTGTGTTGTAATAAATGTTTGCTGCATAGGCTATTTCATTTTGCATTTGCAAGTTGATGTATTTTGACATTCTTTCTAAATAAGGCTGAGTAAAAATGAATTAATTAATTGGTCGTTTACACTCTATGGGAACATAGTTTCTTGTATTAAATCCTCCATGTAAAGTATTTATTCATGCTAATTGTACCTATATTATGAACACCCTTAAAACATGCTAAAATGGAATTGTATTGTTTGTATCTAAGTTATCATGAATTCAATTAATGTTTAGTCGCCCTCTTCCTTTTTTCTCCATTATTGTTCGGGTTTTGTCGCTTCACTGCCTAAGAGTGAGACTTGCTCAAATCTTCGTCTTCTTTTCTAAACAATTTTGTATAAATGAATTGACATTTGTCGTTGAGTTACTGTAGATTTGAGTTTCTTTTATTATTATTTTTTTATAGATTTAGTTTGTTAGAGTTTCATCCTTGAAACTATTTGAAGCATTTTTTTCTTTGGTGATAACATCCCATCGTGACACACCCCAGAAATTCCATGACCTACACTAGAGCCTCATATGTTGAATTATTATGATTCTAGACCTAAATAAGATTAAATGAATTTTTTTAGAAGTATTAGAGCCAAACCACCAAAGAAAAACCTTGACGTGCGGAAACTAGCGAAGTTGAACTAGTAAACGTCTATGGATCTTGTGAAGGCTTAGGACTGTCATATGAAGACCAAAACTTGTAAAAATATTTTAAATAGGTAAAATACAGTATATATAGTCAAAATATCTAGGTCCGACCCCCCAAGGATCTCCTTGGGATCCACGAAAGGACCCCACTTTGGACCAAACAAGCTGTCAAGAGGCAGCAAGCTTTTGCTCTTGGAGGGACCCAGTATGCGTCGCAGAACTTGGCACACTCAAGGAAAAAAGTTGGGTCTTCCGTGCGGGAACATCGCGGAATCTAGCGTTTCAAAACTTATTTTCAAAAATCATGCGGGAATAGCTCTGCAACGCAGACTTGTTTCCGAACGAAAAATATGAAATTTGAATTAGAGTTTGACTTTATTAAAAGTAAACTTAAGTGAGTCTTATTTTGTGTATTTTAGGGGAGGGTTATATATTGACATTAAATCAGTTTTTCACCACAATTTCCCAAAAAAACATAATACCCAAATCAAAACCTAAAAGCTCTCACCTTTTTCTACTTTGTCTCTCTATTCTTCATCCATTGAAGAAGCTTTGAAGATTGAATAAGAAGACCAAATCCTCCAAGGTTCTACTAAAATTCGTGGCTATTCATCGTTAAGGTATGTTTTATTTCACTCTTGGAATTTCTTTTCCCAAGAGGTCCCTCCAAAGGATGATTTCTAATTCCCCCAAAACTATGGTTTTTTTTCTCACATTGGTCTACTTTGAAAAATGAAATTATGAATCAATTTTGATTAATTAATATTGTTTAAGTATATATTGATGGTTAATTAATGATTTCGTATGATATTTCGCTAAATCAATGAATTTCCCCCAATTTTATGAAAACCTTGAATTAATATGGTGAGTTGTAAGGATTATGAACATGTAGGTTGACTACTTTGTTGTTAATTAAATAATTGCTTATTGAATTTCCCTTGTTTATGTAATTGGTTATGTATTCTTGGTAATGGAGGTATGAAGTTTCTTGGAAGGGACAAAGAGGTATGTTTATTGGTTTCTCTCGGATTCAATTGTGAATTATGAGTTACTTAGATAGTAATGATCCTATGTCTAATGTGTGGTTGTGATGTTGATGCTAGGCATTCCTCATCCTTAACCCTAATAGATTGAGTTAGGCATGAATTATGTATGTATGTATGTATGTATGTATGTTATGATACGAATATTATAGGATTGAAAGTAGTTTCTCATGATTATAATAATGTGCTAAGTGAAAAGTTCTCTCACTTGTGAAGTTGTGTCTAAAGTGAAAGGATTGTTCTCACTTATGATGACCTATAAGTTAATATGATAAGACATTTACAAAGGGGTTTCGAACAGACTAATGTGAACTTGTATGATGAAATAAGATGATAGCTAAAGATAATAATTGCTTAGCACCAAAAGGGCATGTAAATGAGATGGAGGTCTCACGTTAAGTAAGTCCGTCCTCCCACGTGGGTTTTCCTCATGTTAATTAGTCTTAATCCCCAAAATATGTGTTGTGTCATCAGATGGAAACCTCCACATCTAGAAAGTCAAGGTTTCGAGTAACAATCTCCTTGACTCTTAACTACCTGCCCACATAGTTCTCTAGCTTAGTGGATCCACCTAGATAGCTATGTACGAATGGTTACACCTTAGGCAAGTTAACCCTCTTTTTTCTGTGTGGGAATAGAACATCGGATTCCATGTAGCTCACATAGTCTCATGTCGTTTATTACACTTCTTTCCCTAATGTAAAAGTAATGAAAAAGTATGCATATGATATTTTATTAGGGTCGTCTTAAAGTCTACTACATAGTGTAAGGGAGGGTGTGGCACTTCTCTTACACATTGCACATGTGGGATGCTAAGGGATGGTTCTAGTAATGTTCTTTTATGATTATGATTATGATTATGGGTATGTTGATAATCTCTGAGTAAGTATTGATGTATTAAGCATGTTATGAAAATGTGTTGTAAGTATGAAGTGGGTTGCTTAATGTGATACTTAGATTTTGATAGGGTTATGGGTCTTTATTCTTGGCATTGCACAAGTGTTGCTTGAGTTGCTTTTATGTTGGGTTGACTTATGATGTTCCATATTTGTTTATGTTGAGTTATTGGATGTTATGCATGGTTTTTGACTAAATTGTGTCTTTTCTAATGTATTAATGATTTTTATGCGTAGGAACCATACTTAGTACATGTGTTTTGTACTAACCCATTCTTCCCTTTTTTTCCAAACATTGTAGGTTCGGGCCATTCAGATATGTGTAGGCTAAAGAAAGAAGGCTTGGACTAGAATCTCCAAGTTTTGGTAGGTCCTCTAGCTCGAGGATGCGACTACGTAATCTACGTTAGTCGTACTTGTATTGTCTAAAGACATTCTTTTCTCTCCTATTGTTGAATTTGTTCATATAAGCCCTAAGTGGCAACTATTAACTTTGTATAAGGGCTACACCTGGATGTTTTACTTTGTTTTGATTGTTTTAATGTAAGACAAATATTTAGACTAAATTCTTATGTATTATTATGTTGTCTAAGATAAAAGCCTAATTAAGCTTCCTATATGAGAGGTCTATTTAAACCTCACTACGTGTATATACAAAGTTTTAAATTTATCTCTGATTTTTACCTCTGATAAGCTATGACGAATGCTAAAAGGCCTGTCTAAGTCATTCTTGAGGACAAGGATGCTGATTACGCCTAGGGGGTACTTTGGGTCGTAACAAACTTGGTATCGGAGCATTATGTTAAAGTAAATCTTAGGATTGATGTATCACTAACCCACGACTATGAAGGGTCGTATTCATAATTGTGAAGCGCTCCACACTTATGAATGAGAGACCAAGTAATACATAGGAACTTTCACTCTCTTATTATTCCTTAGTCGTGCCTAAGGGTCCTAGATCTATTTAGTCTTTTCTTCTAATCCTTTTATTGTGGTTATAGACAATGAATACAACGAGTAACAATGCTCGATGTGCTAAAGAGGAGAATTTTATTAGGTGATTCCCCCTCAAGCTCATCAAACCCCTCAAAGTTCCTATAGAATAAGAGGCTATGTCCAATGTGGATATAGGATCGACGATTCATAGCTTGACCAAAGTGTTGGCTACTCAAGTGGCTAGGGATGCAAGGGTGAAAGCTAACCCCAATGCTAACACTACCACTTTAAGCATTAGGAATTTCACAAGGATGATTACCCCTACATTCTTTGGTTCCAAAGTGGAGGAGGACCCACAAGGATTCATTGATGAAGTGTTCAAAGTTCTTGATTCTATGGGTGTATCTTCTCAAGAAAAGGTGGAACTATCCGCCTACCAACTCAAAGATGTGGCTCAAGTGTGGTATGAATAATGGAAAGATGAGACGCCGGTTATAGAAGGTTAGAATACTTGGGAGGCTTTCAAGACGGCTTTCCTTGATAGGTTCTTTCCCTTAGAAATAAGGGATAGGAAAATGCAAGAATTAATCAACCTTCGTCAACGAAGTATGAGAGTTAGAGAATATAGACTCAAGTTCACTCAACTATGAAAGCATGCTCCTACTATGGTTGCGGATTCTACGGCAAAGATGAACAAATTTGTCATGGGGATATTCAATCTTGTGGTTAATGAGTGTAGATCGGCTATATTAATTCCTAGCATGGACATTTCTCGTCTCATGGTCCATGTAGAACAAATTGAGGACAAAAAGCTTAAGCAAGTTGGTAAAGGGTTGAAGAAGGTGAGAACCGAAGATGGGAATTCTTCTAAGATAAGATTTGAGGTTCAAGACAAACAAAGGTTCAAGAAGCGGTTTTCCAATCAAGGCCCTTCTAAAGCTCCAAGGTCAACAGGAGTAAGGTGTCTACTCCCAATCTCCAAGACCTTTAAGGTGGAATATTTTATGTTAAGAAGCCTCTTTATGAAAAATGTGATAAGAGACATGATGGTAAGTGCCTAGTTGGCACGGGTAATTGCTATGGTTGGGGAAAGAGTGGTCACATGAAGAGAGATTTCCCTATGATGAAGGCTTAAGGAAGTTAAAATGCTCAAGCATAAGGTAGTGCCCCAAATCTGTATGCTCCTAAAAGGAATCGCTTTTATGCTCTACAATCCCGAGGTTATCAAGAGAGCTTATCGGGCGTGGTTACCAGTATGTTACAATTATTTTCCTTTGCTGTATATGATTTGTTGGATCCGGGAGCTACATTGTCATTTGTGACTCCTTTTGTAACTATGGAGTTTGATATACTACCCGACATAATAGATTAACTTTTTTGGTTTCTACCCCGGTGGGTGATTCCGTTGTGGCTAAAAAAGTCTATAAAAGTTGTCCTATTTCCTTGCCCAAAAGAGTTCTGTTAGTTGACTTAATAGAACTTGATATTCTAGTCTATGTTGTCATATTGGTAATGGAAAGGTTGCATGATTACTTTGCCTCTATTGATTGTAGGACAAGGGCTGTCAAATTTCAATTTCCAAATGAAGCCATTTTTAAGTGGAGACGAGGAAACTCAAACCCTAGGGGTAAAGAACATTTCGTGTCTAAAATATTGCAAAGTGATTGCAAAGGGTTTTATCTACCACATAGTTAGAGTTAGGGATCTTGAATCTAAGGTCCCTCCCTTACAGTATGGTACCCGTAGTGAAGGAATTTCCGTAGGTTTTTCCCAATGATCTACCGAAATTCGTTCTGAATAGTAAATTGACTTTGGCATACACTTATTGTCGGATACACAACCTATTTACACCCCTCCTTAACGGATGGCTCTGGCTGAGTTGAACGAACTACAGGATCAACTCAAGGATTTACTAGATAAGAGTTTTATCCAACCAAGCATATCTCAGTGGGGTACCCTAGTTTTATTTGTAAAGTAGTAGGATGGGTCTTTGAGAATGTGTATCAACTATCTTCAACTGAACAAAGTCACCATAAAGAATAAGTACCCGCTCCCTAGAATTGATGACTTGTTTATTCAACTATAAGGAGCGGGTTACTTTTCAAAGATTGACTTGAGATTAGGTTATCACCAACTTAGAGTGAAGGAGGCTGATATTCTGAAAACAATATTCTGAACAAGATATGGTCACTTTTAATTCCTAGTTATGTCATTTGGTCTAACAAATGCCCCGATGGCTTTCATGGACCCTATGAATCGAGTTTTTAGAAAGTATCTTGATTTGTTTGTGATTGTCTTCATTGATGCTATTTTGATATACTTGAGGAGTGAAGATGATCATATGAGTCATTTAAGGATAGTTTTACAAGTTCTCAAGGATAACCAACTTTTCGCTAACTTTAATAAATGTTAATTTTGGTTGATATCTGTTGCGTTTCTTGGCCACATTATCTGTAGTGAAGGTGTAGAGGTTGATCTGAAAAAGATGGAAGTGGTCAAAAGTTAGCCTAGATCTTTGAGTCCTACCGACATCCAAACTTTTCTAGATTTGGACGGTTACTATATGAGGTTTGTTGAGGTATTCTTGTTTATCGCATCTCTATTAACGGCATTAACCCAAAAGAAGTCCAAGTTTGAATGGTCGGAATCTTGCGAAAATAGTTTCCAATTATTGAAGGACAGACTCACCTCCGCTCCATTATTGACCTTACCATAGGGAACCGAATGGTTTGTGGTTTATTGTGATGCTTCCCGAGTGGTTCTAGGATGTGTCCTTATGCAACACGGCAAGGTAATAGCATATTCCTATAGGCAACTCAAGCCACGTGATAAGAATTACCCAACCATGTACTTCAGCTTGCGGTCGTGGTATTTGCCTTGAAAATTTGGAGGCACTATCTCTATGAGGTACATGTTGATGTGTTCCACAACAGTCTACAATGTGTATTTACTCAAAAAGACTTGAATCTACGCCAAAGAAGATGGTTAGAACTTTAAAAGGACTATGACACGAGTTTCCTTTACCATCCTGCAAAAGCTAATATTGTGGCGGATGCTTTGAGTCGAGTGTCCATGGGTAGTGTGATTCACATGGTTGATGATAAGAAAGAGTTATTGAAAGAGGTTCATAGGTTGTATCGATTGGGTGTTTGATTAGAAGACGCTCCAAAGGGTAGTTTCACGATTCTCCAGAACTCCGAATCATTTTTAGTGGTTGGGATGAAATCCAAGCAACACCGTGATCCTCTATTAATGGAGCTGAGGGAAACAGTCCTTAGTAAATCTAATGAGTCTTTCTCTCAAGGAGAATATGGGGTGCTTAGGCACCAAGGAAGTTTGTGTGTATCGGACGTCGACTGTTTGAGGAAATTAATCATGGAAGAGACTCATGGACTTCGATATACCATTCACCTTGGTTCCATAAAGATGTACCGTGACTTACTGGAAACTTGTTCTTGGAATGGTATGAAAAAGGATATAGCGGATTTCGTTGCTAGATGTCCAAATTTTCAACAAGTCAAAGTGAGAGGATATTAACATGGACTTCATAGTAAGGTTGGATTGTACACGAAGACAACATGACTCGATATGGGTCACTGTGGATAGATTGACCAAGTTTACACATTTTCTTCCCGTCAAAGTAACTTATTCGGCAGAAGATTATGCCAAATTGTACCTCAATGAAATAATGAAGCTACATGGAGCCCCTTTATCCATCATTTTGGATAGAGGCACTCAATTTACCTCCAATTTTTAGAAGGCTTTCCAAAGTGGATTGGTACGAAAGTGAAGCTTAGTACCGCCTTTCATCCCAAGATGGATTTTTGAGTGGAACGCACTATCCAAACCTTAGAACATATATTGAGGGCGTGCGTCATTGACTTCAAAGGTAATTGGGATGGCCACCTACCTTTATTAGAATTCTCCTACAACAATAGCTACCATTCGAGTATCTCCATGACACCTTTTGAGGCACTCTATGGGAGAAGGTGGAGATCCCCGATTGGTTGGTATGAGGTAGGTGAGTTTGGTCTACTTTTTCCTGATTTGGTTTATGAATCCCTTGAGAAGGTTTGAGTTATAAGGGATAGACTAAAAATGGCTCAAAGTCGGTAAAAATCTTATGCCGACAGTAGAAAGAGGGATCTTGAATTTGAAGTAAGAGGTAGGGTCTATTTGAAAATTTCTCCCATGAAAGGGGTGATGAAGTTTGGAAAATAATGGGAAACTTAGTCCCCGGTATGTGGGGCCGTATGAAATTTTAAAGAGACTCGAGAGTGTGGCATATGAGTTGAAATTGCCTAATGATTTGCTCGTGATTCACCCGATGTTCCATGTTTCTATGCTCAAGAAGTGTATAGGTGATCTGGTGTTGATTCTCCCTCTAGAAGGTTTAGGGGTAAAGCAGGATCTTTCTGATGAAGAGGTCCCGGTTAAGATCTTTGACGGACACGTTGAGAAATTGAGGAAAAAGGAGGTTGCCTCCGTAAAATTTCTTTGGAGGAACCACCTTGTTGAGGGTGCAACATGGGAGGCTGAGACCGAAATGAAGACCCGCTATCCTAATCTCCCCCCCCCCCTACTCCTAAACAAAGTTAAGGTTAGTGGCTTTCTCATAAATTAGTCCTATGAGTTATGTTGAACTTATGATGTTTTATCTATTATGTGCATATTATTAAGCGCCTAAAATGTCCAAAACGGGTTCTATGCTTTATGTATATGGATGTATACACTAGTATACACCATAAAAATATTGAAATACATGTAAAAATACAACAAATACAAAGTAAAAACGAATATACAGGTTGGAGGCGTCAAGGTGGACTGTATACAGTCAATATATGGGTCGATATGCATGAAATGGTGCTGAGATGCGAGTTGTATATACTGATATACAAATTGTCTATACAAAAAGGGTTTTGGGTTAAACCCCAAAAGTAATAGCAAATTTGGCCAAGAAAGGCCCAAATTCATCTTCTCATTTATTTCCTTAGCTTACTTAATTGTGACTATTTATTGCTTTGTGTGTTTTTTTAACGCTAATATTAAATAACTTAATTAAATTCCTGAAAGATGAAGTATATTCTCTATGTTGGTTTATTTTGATATAATTCACTTTTATCAACTGTTACATTTTCATTCAATGTATAAAACAAAAACATTTTATTTATTTTTCAAATAATTTAAATGCTCAAATTAACTAATTTAGTTTAAATTTTTATTTCACAAATGAGTCAAGTAAATTCTAATAAATTTTAGTTTTTTTAAAAAAATTCTAGTCACTTGCATTTCAATTCAAATGTTTCAACTAACTAACAATTTTCATAAAATAATAAAAAATAAATATTCTTCTAACTATTTTCTCAAGTTAATCAAATATTTTAAATTAATATTATCATTTTTATATCAAATCATTTTCATAAATATAGTCAAAAATAAAATCTAAGCCGTAGGATAACCGCATGTTAGCGGACACTTCAAATGTCTTAAAAACCTTCTTGAATCGTAAATAAGAACCCATTTTTCCTGAATTTATAAAGATTTCATATATTAAGATCTTTTTAAATTATGTTTTATTAATTTCTTTTTTTAAAAAATAAGTGGCTACTCTTTTCTAAGTATATTTCTAATCATTTTATACTTAAAACATTTCAAAAAAGTGATTTTTCTAAAGATATTAAAATCACGGAATAACATAAATGGAGACTCCGCTAGGATTTAATAGGTTCTAACCATAACAGACTTAGGTTAATTATTAATGTTTTTAGCATATATTACTTGCTTGCTTTATTTTACAGGCCTAATGCTTTATTTGTAATGCTCATGTGATATAAACTACTTATTTTTTTGACTAAATTTTCTCTTTGTTACCACTTTATATAAATTAATTATTTTATTACTTCTTTATAAACAGTCATTCCGTTCATGTTTCTCCACTTCTTCGAAATTCACACTATCACACGGACACGCGAGGTGTGCTTTGTGCACCTGTAAACTTCTTCCAAAGTTAGCAGAGTTGGCATATGCGCGGGGTGTTTGGATCTTTTTCCGTTTCACCGCGTAGCTTTCTCACTCGAGTTGTCCACTCGGGAACCTTATGTCTAGAAATCCAAATCTTAGAAAACATAGGATTGAGCTAAAACACCCATCAATTTAAGTTATGCATGCATATACCTTAGGGGTATCGATTTTGCGTATCGATTCCATATTAAAGAAGCCCACCTTTATGTAGATGGGTTTCACAACCCAACGACCAAAAAAATATTTTGTGTAACGTGACAATGATTGACGAATCCAAGCCTAATTTTTACATAGTGAATTTGATTGAATGTAAAGTTGGGGGTCTTTGTTTTCCAAACTCGAGTTGTCACAAATTAATGGCTTGGATCAACTATCATAATCATATTATGTTTGACGTTTAGACCTAACTTTGACATAAAAAGGTCACAAATCTAGGATGCGATATAAATTGTTCGTGTGTTGCTTGATATAATTGTTGTTTTGTGATGTGTCATTTTTTCTAAAATAGAATTAATCCATTCTCGTTTTTAGAGCACTCTAAGAATATATAAAATTCACAACAAAAAAGTCGGTCTAAATTATTCTTGAAGTTTCGTTCAAGTTTCTCAGAAATATATTAATCCTTTACTCCAAAGATCGCCTAAATATTGATTTCATCCGTCACAGAAAGATCGATTTACTAAAATGTTTGGAAAATATGTCAACACACCAATCCCACCTATTTCTTTGGTTATTGACGAAAAAAACTAAAGAGTCAATGTTCAAAATTTTGATCGAGACTAAAGAGAAGATATCCTCATCTAAAAAGGGACTAGCAATACAGGACCAAACTCAATGGATGCTACAACAAAGAATTATTGAAGTTGACGTGGAAACAAACTCAGTGAAAAGAAAGATTAAAAAAAATTGATGAAGAGATAATAAGTATCACTAAATCAACTAAAGAATCCCTACAATTGAAAAGTACATTAAGAAGATAAATTTTGGGAATGCTTCCTCCGTGAGAGGAAAAGGGAAAACAAAAGAAGGTTTACATGATGAGAGCACTGTATCGTCACCCTAAGGTTGAAAAGGACAAAAAGGAGTCTGGGGTAGATTTAGGTTCATGTAACGCATCTCTCATGTTCGTCATTTTGTTTTTAAGTTTATTTGTAATGATGAACTACGCAAGACTTGAGCACATAGGTGGTACATAGGAAGCACTTTTCGAGCCTAGTCTCTCTATCAATTTTTGAAAGGGTATGTTTAAGTTATCTTATGTAATTCGAACTACGTTGGGCCTGATTTTCTTGGTTGATACGTAGGCAGCCTACATAAGGCTCAGTCCCTGTATTTTCAATCTTTATTCTCCCTTATTAGTGAAAGATTATGAAAAGTTTCATCTACAAAGCATATGAGTGGAAGAATTTAACAGTGTTCTATGCAAGTCGACCTTCTTAATTCAATCGCAGATATGTCATTTTATTTGAATATCTCGTTAAAATCAAAGGCCAACATATCTATCTTTTGAGTTATTTTTCTCTACAGGTAAAAACTGATCTGTGTTGAAATCAAACTGGCTGACCATCAATACTTTACAAGATCTAAAGCAATCATACAATCCTTCCTTAATGATTCTTTGGATAAAGTCAAAAGCAAAATGACTAGTACTTCTGAAGAAACAGGAATAGTCGATGTGACCATCAGAAATGCTAAACTCACTTATCAGAGTGAGTTAATTTCTTTGTTAATGCAATGAATTGCAGACATGCAGGAAGAGATTCAACAAACCAAAGATCTGGCCATCGCATCAAAATGAACCACACCTCTAAACTAGAAGACCTCCTCCTCCTTTTCCATCATTAAGTTCTCCATTACCCAACTATTTCCCTACCCACTCTATAGGACCCTTTACTTCTACTCCTAATCCTCATATTATTGACTTAATTGTATTCAATGCTCCTTACACCAGAACTTCCTACCAAATGCCACCACCGCCACTAAATTATAACCAAATATCTAACACTAATCACTCCCAAAGGTTCAAACCAACGTACAAAATCCCACCCCCAATCTCCAAAAATCCACACGTTTTGCCTAGCTAGCCGACATTCCCTTCCTAACATTCCAAACTCCACCAGACTATATAATCCTTGAACCATGTCCCAATTTTTGCTGCTCAAGTAGAGATGGACCAGTATGAAGAGATGGAGAAGGAGTAGACGCTGAGAGAACAAAAAGGCAAACAAGAAATGAATGTCATGAAGGAGGTCAGCTCAGAAGAAGTTAAAAAGTGTTGAAACTTCACATGACTTTAGTTTGAGGAACTTTGCATGCACCCTGACTTGGAAATACCTGAATTTTATAAAATCCAAAAATTGAAAACCTTCAATGGTATTGGAAATCCCATGGCTCACCTACGAGCTTATTTTGACAAACTCGTGGGTATCAAGAAAAATAATGCATTAACTATGAGGTTGTTTAGTCGAAGCCTTAGTGGGGAGGCTTTGTAATGGTTGACATCTCAAGAACTCCATCAGTGGTCTACATGGGGGGATCTTGCTAAATATATTTTTGAAAGGTTCCAGTTTGATGTCAAAGTTTTCCCTGAAAGATATTATTTTGAAAAATTCAAGCAAAAGACGACGGAGGAATATTGTAAATACACATGTCACTGGAGGAAAAAAGTTGCAAAGGTACAACATGTGATGACTGAAAATGAAATAACCTTTACTTTTATTCGAGCTCAAGAGATCGAATATTACGAAAGGATGTGGCCTATGATGGGACAAAAGTTTTCGAAGCTGATTAGAATGGAGAATCCATAGAGGATGGAGTAAAATCTAGAAAGGCTACAGGTCTCATTACATTGCAGGCCACCAACAAATCGTCACCATCCATGGCCAGAGGATTTGCTAGGAAAAAGAAAGAGGATGTCTCTGCTGTATCATTTAGCCAGAGGCCAAGCCTACAATGGTATTTTTGTCACGACCCAAAACAGGCCGCGACTGGCACCCACACTTATCCTACTATGTGAGCGAACCAACCCATCCAATTCCTAACGTTTCAACAATAAATAACAAAATATAATGCGGAAGACTTAAAACTCATTAATGAAAATCGATTAAATAACTTATAAAAACTCAATACTATTTATTCCCAAAACATGGAAGTCATCACCACAAGAACATCTATCCTCAAATTACTAATCTAAGAGTATCTAAGAAGCTAAAATTAGTAAAAAGCTAGTCCATGCCGGAATCTCAAGGCATCAAGACATGACGAGGAAGATCCAGTCCAAGCTAGAAGCAATAGCTCACCCTGAAATCTGGCTTGATGAAGACTGGCTAGAGTTGCGCCTGAGTTGAAGACGATGTCATGTTTGCTGCACCCCACAAATGACAAAGAGAGAACATACAAGTAGGGGTCAGTACAAAACATAAGTACTGAGTAGGTATCATCGGCCAACTCAAAATAGAAAACAGTATATATCAAATAATATTATAAATCAACTACAATACTCAACATGTAGCAACAACAAGTTCTATAATCATTAATAAGCACCGCCAAGTTCACCCATGAGGACTCCATCCTCAATGCCATACCCATCTGGAAATTAGGTTCATTAGATTAAGTATATTAACATCTTTCAAGATTCATTATGTTTATTTCTCTCGTGTCGGTACGTGACACCCCGCTCCATATACTACGTGTCAGTTCGTGACACTTGTTCCCCAAATTCTACGTGTCGGTTCGTGACACTCGATCCACTAATAATACGTGTCGGTTCGTGACACCTGATCCGCTAATACTACGTGTCGGTTCGTGACACCCGTTCCCCTAATTCTATGGGTCGGTTCGTGACACCCGATCCCCTAATTCTACGTGTCAGTTCGTGACACCCGATCCACTAATACTACGTGTCGGTTCGTAACACCCGTTCCACTACTCTCATCACTTTAGTTCATCAAGCCTTCTTTTATACCAAGGCATCATCAATATCATTAACAAGGCAAATTAGGGTTTTTCAAGATTTAGGATTCAATAGCTTTATCATGCTTATTTTATCACAATTTTGTGATCACATTCATACAAGCATACAGTTAAGCATATAGAAGGGTTTACAATACTACCCAATACATATCATTCGCTATTAAGAGTTTACTACGAATAGCATAAACCATAACCTACCTCCACCGAAGAATTCGTGATCAAGCAAGCTAATCTTCAAAGTCTTTGCTTTCCTCTTCGTTCTTCTCTTTCTCTCGTTCGTTTCTCCCTCTCTCTCTCCCTGTTCTTTCTATTTTTCTTATTCAAAACCCTCTTTCTTTTACCCTAATTAGTATATAATTAAGTATAAAAGATGGATTAAATAACCCACTTTTTATTTTAAGGTTGTCTCCTTTAACCCCCAAGTAATTGAATTATTAATATTCAACCACTAACTTTATAATTATAAACAGGAATAGTCCAAAACACCCCTTAAAACATTTAACAGAAATCCGACCCAGCCTGGGATTACGCAGCCTGTGACGGCCCGTCGTGCCTGCGACGGTCCGTCCTGCTGCTCGTCATAAAGCTCAGAGACTCGATGTCAGTAAAAGGTCTGTGACGGCCCGTCATGAATGAGACGGTCCGTCATGCCACCCCGTCGTGACGTTCAGAGAGTCGATCTCAGTACCCAAATTTCTAAATTCTAAGTGTTTTGGAACGAGACCCCCACGACGGTCCGTCGTGCCCATGATGGTTCGTCGTGGGATCCGTCGACTCAGTCAGTTTTTCTAGAAATAAAATCTTCTGCTCAAAACGACTAAACAGGTCGTTACAACTTTGGGTCTAGTTCTGGCATTGGAAACGCCAACAAATTTTCCATCGCAAAAAATTACCCACCAACTGCACAAGCTCCAATCTAAATATAATATGCACAACATAACTACCAATCGTCCCCATCTATCAACCAAAATCAACCGCCATTCTACAAACATACACTACCAAATCACCAAGCCAATGCAAGAGCCTACAAAAATCCTGGAAAAAAAACCCAAATTCAAACAATCTACCCCGCCCTAATCTTGAAATAAAGCTTCAAAGATTATCACACCTTTGGCAGAAACATGTACCAAACTCTTTCAGCGACTAAGAGTGGTAGGATTAATCTGTAACACTTTGAACTTCAAGGTGTGTCATAAAGACTAACATTTGTGTAATGAGGTCTAAGTATTTTTTTAAGTACCTTTTGAATGAATTTAGGTTATTTAGGAAGTTTTATAACCAAAACGTTCAAGAACGTCCACGATGTCTGGATGTTGGTCCAAAGAGGTACTAACGTGTCATACTCTATTTGACTAGCCCTTAGGAGTCAAAAATGTATAAAAATTAGTAAAAGGGTAGTTAATAGGTGTTTGAGTTGTTTCATGGTCGAAACATTTGGGTAAGACTCCTCAAGGACCAACCAAGGTCCCTTGAGGAGGACCCTTGTCTTAAAGCAAACACTGCCTGGGCAGTGTCCATTGACGAGACGATCGACGGTCCGTGTGTGGACTAACGGGGCATCGATGCCACCATATTCCAAAAAATAGCCAAGTAGAGGTAGGCCTCCGCCTGCACAGTTTCTAAACTCATCGACGGATGTGTAGGACGGAGGGGTGAGGGCTCATCGACTCACAGACGGTCCGTCATTTAGGGTCGAGTTTTCTGCCTTATATAAGTTAAGTCCATTAATTTGTTAGGGGTTTATGCGGTTAATTAAGGGATTAAAGGGGGTCTAATTATGTTAATTAGTAACTTTATAAAGTCCCTAACTTCATTTAATCTAAACACAACTCAAAAACAAATTATTCTACCTTCTATCTTCTTTTTCTCTCTAATTGGAAGACTCCATTGAAGGGGAGGAATTTGTGTATGGGAAAGGGTGGATTCATCTTCAAATTCTCATTAAAACATTAAGGTATGGGTTCTATTCACCTTTGAGACTCTTTCCTCAAAGGGTTCCTTCAAAATAGTTTTCAAAAGTTGAGTTTTCTTATGGGTTATATTCAATTACGAAATTGAAGTTATGGATTGAGTTTTTAATGGATGATTTAGGTTATATTTAGTATATGACTTGTATTTTAACTTAATTGTGGTACTTTTTAATGGTTTGATACAAATTGAAGAACATGATCCTTAATCCCCAACCCTAGGTTGTAATCTTGACCTTTATTGTATTGTGATTGTCAAATTGAATTAGTTATTGCTTAGATCACTTTAATATGGTGTTATTATGAATGAATTAAGATTAATTGTAGGCCTATTATGCAAATTCTTGAGATGTGATTTAGGGCATGAGGAATATTGTAAAGATTGGTTTATGTATCTTGTCTTAGGCTATGATCTAGCGTTGAATTGTGTTATAGTGATGCAATTGGCCTTGTTATCTTATTGGTTATCATTGTGTGATTATGTTACTCCTCTAGTTGAGTGGAGTTATGGGTTAATAGTAAGACCTTGAGGAAGAATTTTGAGTAAGACTTGGTTAGTCATAGAATCTCTATCTTTACTTCCAATTGTGTTTAATTGTAGTTAAGTTACGATATTATGTTGAAATATGCCTTGTATTAGGATTGATAGAATAGTGTGATGTTGAATTGAAATGTCTTTGTTTTGGTTGTGAGGTTGGTAAGATGTAAAGGTTATAAGGGTGGCAAGGTATACAATTGTGCCTTATTATGAAAATGCTATGTAATGTGTTAATCTCACTTTTATTAATTGTGATTAAAGGACTTACAGTAATACGATTCTTATTGAGCTATTGATGATGATTATACAAGGGGTACACCCTATGACCTAAACTAAGCTATGATTGATAATTAATAGCTTAAAGACATTTCAAAAAGGGACTCTATCTTAGCACTGAGTGAACTAAATTGAGGAGTGTCCTATCCCACATAGGTAAGGATGGAGCACTAAATTACTCTTTGAGATTGGTGACTACAATTCATGGTGCATAAACAGGGTCCAAATTATATCTCCTACTTCTCGACCTATGTTTTCCCCATAGGAATACTAGCTAGTGGATCCACGTAATTGCTATGTTTCATGTTTTGGTACTACCTTGGCAAGTAGTCCACCTTCTTTCAGTGTAGGGTTTCATGACACCGGATTCCACATTTAGCTCATGTGGTCTATGTCGGATGAGGCAAGTGTTCCCTAAAGTAAAATGAAATAATGATGTGTAACTAACTAAAGCGACTTGAAGGGTTTAACTCAGCTTAGGTAGGGGCATGGGACTCTACCTATGCCTTGCACTAGTTTGCCTTGATAGGATCTTTTGGAATCTAATATTATATATATGGATAATGATGAATGTAAATGATTCTATATGGTAATTATGATGTTTATGAACATTCAATTGGTCTTTGTTGTTAAGGTATAAATTTGTGAGTTAAAGACTATGTTATGTGAAGTATGATGCTATTTATAGTTCTTGTTAGGTTACTTGATTGAAAAAGGTCACGGGGCTTTGCTTGGTCATTCCACTTGTTAAATTTATGAGGATTGTAATTATTGTCTTACTTTACTATTTATATGATGAACTCTTATTCATGTTACTATTAATTGGTGATCGAGTTATATGAGATTATGGTTTCAAGTATGTTGATATGAATATGGTTTATTTGACTTGTTGAGAATGTCTAAATAGGTGGGTATAGTAATTTATTATGCATAAACCTTTGGAGAGGTAAAATGGAATATTTTCACTAAATGTCCTTTTTAGCATGTTTTGTGTGGTATGTGCATATGGTCTCATACTTAGTACATGTGGAGTACTAACCCCATTTTCTTCCCTTTTTCCCCAACATTTCAGATTCAGGTCGTTGAACAGTTTGGAAGGAAACATTGTTGAAGACTTGGATATCTCAATTCATCCAAGTGGTAGGTTCTCACTTTCCAAGGATGATGCCAATATCTTGCCTGTGAAGTTTCTCTGTTATGAGTTTTAAGACTCCTTTATGTTCATTCCATTTCTATTGTGTACGACTTGTATAAGCCTATATCTGGCTCCTTTACTTTTGATGTAGCGCAATGCCCATATTATGATAATCGACTAGATGGTATGAGATGAGATAATCCTTGAGCTCTATCTTTCTTTCTTATATATATGTATCTTCAATAAAAGTAGAAGGCTATGTAACCTTCCTATACGAAGGGTCTATGTATATTTGATATGAATATATGTTATGTGTATGTAGAGGTCTATGTAAACCTCCAAGTAGATGTTAATGAAAAATTTAAATTTTCCGTAATATTCAACCTATGAATATAGTGAAATGAGACTAAGAGGCTAGTCTTAGTCCTTAAAAAGGTCGACGACGTCGGTTACGTCTAGGGAATAAGCCTTGATGTTACGAACTTGGTATCAAAGCATGAGATTGAATATCGTTAAGTTATGTCTCTCTCTCTCTACCACATCTATGTAGTTTTGTATTCATAATTGTGAAGCGCGCCACCTTTATGAATAGGAATCTGTGTGACGCCTAGGAATCACTCTCTTTCTTAGAAATCGTATATCCTTCCATTATAGTATATGTATGGCCTGATTTTTCATATAATCCCATTGTTGTAATTATAGGAAGCATGATCACTCGAAGAAATGTAGCAAGGAGGCTTGAGGAGGAAGTTGCTAATGCGGGAGCTCCTCCACATGGTAACCAAGTTCCTCCACTTGAGAAAAATGCTAATGTTGATCAAGCCCCGGCTAATCCTCCACCTATGACGGAGGCTAACATGAGGTCTATTCTTTATCAAATGGCCAAAGCCATTACTACTCAAGCACAAGCTGCAACGTTTTAAGCCCAAGCTATGACACCCCAAGCCAATCAGGAGATTGCTCCCCGAGTTCATCAACAAGTTTCTACTATGGCTTCGCGTCTAAGGGACTTCACTCGAATGAACCCTCCTATCTTATACGGGTCTAAGGTTAAGGAAGACCCCCAAGAATTCATTCATGAGGTCTACAAGATACTATATGCTATGGGTGTGTCTTCCAGTGAGAAGGTTGAGTTGGCCACATACCAACTCAAGGATGTATATCAAACTTGGTATGTGCAATGGAGGGATAATAGTCCTCTTCGGGGTAGGCCAGTGACTTGGGAGATCTTGAAAAAGGCATTTCTTGATCATTTGTTCGCTAGAGATGAGGGAGGCTAAGGTGGTGGAATTCATCAACCTCCGACAAGGGGGTATGAGTGTTCATGACTACTCCTTGAAGTTCCTTCAATTGTCCAAATATGATCCTTCATTGGTCTCCGATACTAGACATGAAATGAGTCGCTTTGTGATGGGAGTATTTGGGGACTTGCAAGAGGAGTGTCATTCGGCTATGTTGCATGGCAATAGGAACTTATCTCGTCTATTGGTGCATGCTAGGAGAGTGAAGGAGGCTAGAACAAAAAGAATGAATAATGATGCTAAGACGGCAAGATCTTTTGAGGGAGGTTCTTCAAGGAATAGACTTGAGATACGAGACAAGCCTAGGTTTAAGAAACGGGTTTCAAGTCAAGTTCCTACTAAGTTCGCGAAGGCTAGTGGTGATAGGGTGTCTAACCCTAAGTACAATAAGGGAAGGGGTACTAATTCACCAACCGAGAAGTCAACTTGTGGAAAGTGTGGCAAGAAGCACTATGGTGATTGCCTCAAAGGGACAGACAATTGCTTTGGTTGTGGTAAAAGTAGGCACAAGGCTACGGATTGCCCAAATGTGAGGGGTCAAGACAAGGGTAGTGGTCAAGCTCAAGCAAGTGGCTCTTATGATTATCCAAAGAAGAACTGTTTCTATACTGTCCTCTCTAGGGGTGAGCAAGAGACTTCTCCCGACGTGGTGACGGTATGTTGAAAGTCTTCTCTATTGATGATTATGCCTTACTTGATCCCAGTGCTACTTTATCATTTGTTACACCTCTTGTAGCTAAAAAGTTTGAAATCTTGCCTAACATTTTACATGAACCTTTATTAATGTCTACTCATGTGGGTGAGTAGGTTGTTGCAAAAAGAGTATAAAAAAATTGTCCCATAATGTGGACCAATAGAGTTTCCCATGTTGATATAGTATAGCTTGATATGTTGGATTTCGATATTATATTGGGTATGGATTGTTTGCATGCATGTTTTGCCTCTATTAATTGTAGGACAAGAGTTGTGAGGTTTAACTTCCCAAATGAACCCGTTGTTGAATTGGGGAAGGGAAATTATATTCCTAGAGGTCGCATTATTTCTTGTCTAAAAGCATGCAAAATGATTTAAAAAGGGGTGTCTATATCACATACTAAGAGTTCAAGATTTAGACGCTGAAATTCCTCCTATTGTGTCGGTACCCGTAGTGAGTGAGTTTCCAGAGGTCTTCCCTAATGACCTTCTCGATATTTCTTCCGAATGAGAAATTGACTTTGGCATTGATATGTTACCGGATACAAGGCCCATTTCAATTCCTCCTTATCGGATGGCTGTGGCCAAATTGAAGTAATTGAAGGAAAAACTCAAATATTTGCTAGACAAGGGCTTTATAAAGCCTAGCATTTCATCATGGAGTGCTCCGGTGTTATTCGTAAAGACAAAAGATGGGCCTTTAAGAATGTGTATTGAGTATCGTCAACTTAACAAGGTTACCATTAAGAATAAATACCCTCTTCCTCGGATAGATGACTTGTTTGATCAACTCCAAGAGGTGAGTTATTTTTCAAAAATAAACTTGAGGTCGGGGTATCACCAACTTAGGGTGAGAGGTGAGAATGTAACAAAGACGGCCTTTCGAACTCGGTATGGGCACTTGAGTTCTTGGTGATGTCTTTCGATCTCACTAATTATCCGACGGCGTTTATGGACCTAATGAATTGGGTGTTTCGGAATTACCTAGATGCATTTGTCATCATCTTCATCTATGACATTTTGGTATACTCAAAGAATGAGAACGATCACATTGGTCATTTGAGGGTAGTATTGCAAACCCTTAAGAAACATCAATTGTATGCTAAATATAGTAAGTGCGAATTTTTGTTAAGGTCGGTGACATTTCTTGGGAACTTCAACTCTAGTAAGAGAGTTGAGTTAGACCCAAGGAAAATGGAGGCGGTCAAAAATTGGCCTAGACCTTTGACTCCAATCGACATTAGAAGTTTCTTTGGATTAGAAGGCTACTATCGTAGGTTTGTGGATTTCTTTGCATCCATTACATCTCCTTTGACGACGTTGACTCAAAAGTATAAGAAGTTTGAGTGGTCGGAAAAGTGTGAGAAAAACTTCCAATTGTTGAAGGATAGTCTTACTTCCGCTCCAATGTTGACTTTACCGGAAGGTACAAAAGGATTCATTGTGTATTGTGATGCATCCCGTATGGGTTTGGGGTGCGTGCTTATACAATATGTGAAGGTGATTCTAGACAACTTAAGGAACATAAGAGAAACTATTCCACTCATGACCTTGAGTTAGCAGCTCTGGTGTTTGCTTTGAAAATTTGGAGGCAGTACTTGTATGGGGTTCATGTTGATGTTTTCACCGACCACAAGAGTCTCCAATATGTGTTTACCCAAAAAAATTTGAACCTCCGAAAAAAGAAGTTTAGAGTTGTTGAAAGATTATGATATGAGTGTCTTCTTTCACTCTGGAAAAGTTAATGTGGTGGAGGATACCCTAAGTTGTATGACTATAGGTAGTGTATACCATATTGAGAAAGCTAAGAAAGATCTAACAAAGGAAGTTCATAGGTTGGCTAGGTGGGGGTTGAGGTTTGAAGGTCCTCCGAATAGGGGTCGTATACACCATCATAACTCCGAGTTATCTTTAGTGGTCAAGGTGAAGTCCAAACAACACATTGACAAATCTTTGATGGAGTTCAAAGAAGCTGCCCGTGGTAAACTTAATGAAATATTCTCCTTAAGTGTGGATGGTATTTTAATATTCCAAGGGAGACTATGTGTTCTCAATGTTGATGGGTTGAAAGATCGAATCCTTGAAAAAGCCCATGGGTCACGTTACTCAATTCACCCGGGCTCGACAAAAATGTATCATGACTTTCGGGAGATTTATTGGTGGGAAGGTTTGAAAAGGGACATAGCGAAGTTTGTCGCTACTTGTCCAAATTGCCAACAAGTCAAGACCGAACACCAAAAGTCGGGTGGCTTACTAATAGAGATCAAAATTCCTACTATGAAGTGGGAAGACATTAATATGGACTTTGTAGTAGGGTTGCCTCAGAGTTAGAGGTCATATGATTCGATATGGGTGATTGTTGATAGGTTAAGTAAGTCCGCTCATTTCATTCCCGTCAAGTCCACTTATTCGGCGGAGTATTATGCAAAGATATTTATAGATGTGATTATGAGTTGCCATGGTATTCCGTTATCCATGAGATCCGATCAGGGTGCACAATTCACCTTGAGGTTTCGGAAGTCGTTCCAAAAAGGGTTGGGTACTAAGGTGAAGTTGAATACCGATTTTCATCCTCAAAAGGATGGTCAAGCGGCACGCACTATTCAAACCCTTGAGGATATTCTTAGGGCATTCATAATAGATTTTGAAGGGAATTCGATAGGTATTTGCCATTGGTGGAGTTTGGTTATAACAATAGCTTTCAGTCATCCATCTCCATGGCTCCTTACAAGACTTGTATGGTAGGAGATGTAGGTCTCCGATAGGTTGGTTTGAAGTGGGTGAACCATCGTTTCTCGGTCCCGAGTTAATTTATAAGACTTTAGAAAAGGTTCATATAATAAGGAACCGATTACAAATGGATATAGTCGGCAAAAGTCTTATGCTAATCATAGGAGAAGGGAATTGGAGTTTGAAGAATGTGATAAGGTGTATTTGAAAATTTCACCAATGAAAGGGGTGGTTAGATTTGGCAACAAAGGGAAATTGAGTCCTCGTTATGCGGATGAAATCTTGCAAAGGGTTGGTAAGGTTGCCTATGAATTGAAACTTCTTAGTGAATTGGCTTCGGTTCATCCGGTTTTCCATGTTTCTATGTTGAAAAAGTATATTGGTGATACCGAGTCCATTCTTCCTATTGAGGGCCTTGGTATCAAGGATAACCTATCTTATGAGGAAGTCCCCATTAAAATTCTTGATAGGCAAGTCAAGGAGTTAAGCAAAAAAGAGGTGATTTCCGTAAAAGTGTTATGGAAAAATCATGGGAGGCCGAGGCCGCTATGAAGTCCCGTTACCCTCATCTTTTTGAGAATTAAGGTTAGGCATTCCTTTTAATATTACGAATATGACTATAATTTAAGGTTTCTTTATTTTGGGGTGAAGTTTTGCAAATTATGCATTTTTGAATACTTTACAGTGAAGTTATTGTAATATTGCTTTAGAAAACTTGAAATTTTGATTTTATATTGTTTTGAGTTATGATGTGTATTTTTATGAAGTGAGTCTTTATTAAATAGTATATCGCATGTTAATAAGTCAAACTTTTTGCTAATTGACTCATGTAATCTATATTGAGCTCATAGGTGTTGTTAGAAATTACCTCATGATTAGATAATTGTGCCTTATGTGTGGTTATGGAAATTGCTTTGTTTAAATGATATTGTTTAAGTTAATTTGATATTAATTTTTTGGTTGAGCTTCTAGTCTTGAGTCTATTCCTTCCTTCAAAAGGAGTGTTTAATGTCGTTCGGGGATGAATATTCCTAAAGGGGGGATAATGTAACACTTTGAAATTCAAGGTGTGTTGTAAAGACTAACATTAGTGTAATGGGGTCTAAGTATTTTTTTAAGTCCTTTTTAATGAATTTAGGTCATTTAGGAAGTTTAAGAACCAAAAAGTTCAAGAACGTCAACGACGTCCGGATGTTGGTTCAAAGAGGTACTAGCGTACCTTAGTCAATTCGGCAAGCCTTTAGGAGTTGGAAATGTATAAAAAATCGTAAAAGGGTAGTTAATAGGTGTTTGAGTTATTTCATGGTCCAAACGCCCGGGTACAACTCCCCAAGGTTCAACCAAGGGCCATTGAAGAGGACATTTGTGTTAAAGCAAACACTGCCTAGGCAGTGTGCATTGATGGGACGACGATCGACGGTCTGTGTGTGGACTGACGGGGAGTAGATGCCACCGTCTTCCCACAAAGCCTGCACAGTTTATGAACTCATCGACGGATGTGTAGGACAGAGGGGTCAGGGCTTGTCGACTCACAGACGGCCCGTTGTTGGGGGTCTCGTCTGTGATGGTCGAGTTTTCTGCCTTATTAAGTTAAGTCTGTTAATTGGTTAGGGGTTTAGGCGGTTAATTAAGGTATTAAAGGGGCGCTAATTATGTTAGTTAGTGACTTTATAAATTCCCTAGCTTCATTTAATCTAAACACAACTCAAAAACAAATTACTCTACCTTCTCTCTTCTTTTTCTCTCTAATTAGAAGACTCCATTGAAGGAGAGGAATTGGGGTCTGGAAAAGGGTGGATTCATCTTCAAATTCTCATCAAAACATTAAGGTATGGTTTCTATTCACCTTTGAGACTCTTTCCTCAAAGGGTTCCTTCAAATTAGTTTCCAAAAGTTGAGTTTTCTTATGGGTTCTATTCAATTACGAAATTGAAGTTATGAATTGAGTTTTTAATGGTTTATTTAGTTTATATTGAGTAGATTGACATGTATTTTAACTTAATTGTGGTACTTGTTAATGGTTTGATACAAATTGAAGAACTTGATCCTCAGTCCCCAACCCTAGGTTGTAATATTGACCTATATTGTATTGTGATTATCAAATTGAGTTAGTTATTGATAAGATAACTTTACTATGGTGTTATTATGAATATATTAAGATGAATTGTAGGCCTATTATTCAAATTCTTGAGATGATATTTAGCCATGAAGAATATTGTAAGGATTGGTTTATGTATCTTGTCTTAGGCTATGATCTAGCGTTGAATTGTGTTATAGAGATGCTATTGGCCTTGTTATCTTATTGGTTATCATTGTGTGATGATGTTACTCCCCTAAATTGGTGGAGTTATGGGTGGATGGTAAAACTTTGAGGAAGAATTATGAGGAAGACTTGGTAAGTCTTAGAATCTATATCTTTACTTCCAATTGTGATTAAATTGTGGTTAAGTTACGATATTATGTTGAAATATGCCTTGTATTAGGATTGATAGAATGGTATGATGTTGAATTGAAATGTCTTGATTACAGTTGTGAGGTTTTTAAGATGTAAAGGTTATATTGGTGGTAATGTATACCAATATACCTTATTATGAAAATGTTATGTAATGTGTTAACCTCACTTTTATGAATTGCGATGAAAGGACTTACACTCATAAGATTCTTATTGAGCTATTGATGATGATTATACAAGGGGTACACCCAATGACCTAAACTAAGTTATGATTTTATAATTAAAGGCTTAAAGAATTTCAAAAAGGGACTCTATCTTAGCACCGAGTGAACTAGATTGAGAAGTGTCCTTTCCCACATAGGGAAGGTAGGAGAACTAAATTTCTCTTGAGATTGGATACTACAAAGCATGGTGCGTAAAGAGGGTCCGAATTATATGTCCTAGTTCTCGAACTATGTTGCCCCCATAGGAATACTAGATAGTGGATCCACGTAATTGCTATGTTTCATGTTTTGGTACTACCTTGGCAAGTAGTCCACCTTCTTTCGGTGTAGGGTTTCATGACACCGGATTCCACATTTAGCTTATGTGGTCTATGTCGGATGAGGCAAGTGTTCCCTGAAGTAAAATGAAATAATGATGTGTAAATACTAAAGTGACTTGAAGGGTTTAACTCAGCTTAGGTAGGGGCATGGGACTCTACCTATACCTTGCACTAGTTTGCCTTGATAGGATCTTTAGGAATCTAATATTATATATATGGATAATGATGAAGGTAAATGATTCTGTATGGTAATTATGATGTTTATGAACATGCAATTGGTCTTTGTTGTTAAGGTATAAACTTGTGAGTTAAAGACTATGTTAGGTGAAATATGATGCTATTTATAGTTCTTGTTGGGTTACTTGATTGAGCAAGGTTATGGGGCTTTCCTTGGTCATTGCACTTGTTAACTTTATGAGGATTGTAATTATTGTTTTACTTTTCAATTTATGTTATGAACTCTTATTCATATTACTATTAATTGGTGATAGAGTTAGATGAGATTATGGGTTCAAGTATGTTAACATGAATATGTTTTTTTTTGACTTGTTGAGGATGTCTAAATAGGTGGGTATAGTTACTTAATTGTGCATAAACCTTTGGAGAGGTAAATGGCATATTTTCACTAAATGTCCTTTTTAGCATGTTTTGGTGTGGTATGTGATATGGTTTCATACTTAGTAAATGTGGAGTACTAACCCATTTTCTTCTTTGTTTCCCTAACATTTTAGGTTCTGGTCGTTGAAGGGTTTGGAAGGCGACATTGTTGAAGACTTGGATATATTTATTCATCCAAGTGGTAGGTCCTCACTTTCCAAGGATGATGCCAATATCTTGCCTCTGACGTTTCTCTGTTATGAGTTTTAGGACTCCTTTTATGTTCATTCCATTTTTATTGTGTACGACTTGTATAAGCCTATATGTGGATCCTTACTTTTGATGTAGGGTATGCCCATATTGTGATTATCGACTAGGTGGAATCAGATGAGACATTCCTTGAGAATATCTTTCTATCTTATATACATGTATGTGCAATAAAAGTAGAATGTTATGCAACCTTTCTATACGAAGGGTCTATGTATACTCGAAATGAATATATATTATGTGTATGTAGAGGTCTATGTAAACCTCTAAGTACATGTTAATGAAAATTTTAATTTTTCCTTAATCTTCAACCTATGAATGTAATAAATTGAGACTAAGAGGCTCGTCTTAGTCCTTAAAAAGGGCGGTGATGCCGGTTATGTATTGGTGGTAAACCTGGATGTGACATAATCCAACCTATGGACGTAAGGACAATTAATCCTACAAAAAAGTTCTTCCGAGCAGATCAACGATGTGCTTACTATTTTGGAGGAGCAGGATATGAAACAGAAGGATGTATCAATCTAAAACATAAGATTCAAGATTTGATCGATAACAGAGTCACCACTCTTCAAGATTTGGCTCGCTATTGGGACTATCGGTGAAGAAAATGTCAACTCACTTATACCAACAGTGTCCTCATTGACCATAAAGGGATGTCCAGAGTTTGTTGTAATAATTGCACCTCATCAAGCATTCGCTTGAACAAAGGAAAGAAACATCGAACAACCCATAGAAAAGTTTGTTGTCCAGGTGTCTTTAGCTCAAGTGATGACACGTTCTGGAAGATGCTATGTTCCAAAATAGTTAGCTCATGAAACACGAAGAAAAGATAACCATAAAAATCCGATCACAGAGGGTGAGGCTGAAGAGTTTTGGCAAAGAATGCAACCTGAGTAGTATTCCTTTGACAAGCATTTGGAGACAAGCCTTGCTCAAATTTCTATTGAAGATTTATTAATGAGTTCTGAGTACCATCGAAAAACATTATTGAAGGTACTTGATTAAGGCTATGTACCGACGGGAACAAGTGGTGAGAATCTGGCCAATATGGTAAGTCATGTCATTGGTAGTCACCAAATCCCTTTTAGAGAAGAGGAATTACGAATTGAAGGAGTGATGAACAATTGTACCTTGTATATCACCGTCAAAAGCACAGGCAAGTTTGTAGCTCGAGTATTGATTGATAATGGTTCAGGACTCAATATTTTCCCGTTATCAACCCTCACTAAGCTAAAATATGCTGTTGGAAAAATCCATTAGAGTCGCATGAAGGTAAGGGTGTTTAATGGTTCGCAAAGGGAGACCATGGGGGAGGTAGAATTATGTATCCAAATGGGGCATGCAGAATTTGTCACTGAGTTCCAAGTGATGGGTATATCCACAATCTACAATATGTTGCTAGGAATACCATGGATCTATATGGTCGGAGCAGTCCCATCCATATTGAATCAACTTTTGAAGTTCATCTTGGAGGATCATGAAATCGTCATCCATGGTGAAGGGAGTAATCTTAGTTACCCTGGGTTCTCCATTCCAGTTATTAAAGTTTCTTCTCAAACTACTGACTTTCACATGGTGAATATAATGAATGTTACTTTTGAAGATATGACACCACAAGTAGCAATGCTGCTAGTGTATGTAATGTTTGCCACGACAATGCTAAGAAGAGGTTTTGAAACTGGTTGTGGATTAGGCAAGAATTTGGATGGCATATATGCAGCTCTTCCCATCCCACTTCAAAATTTCCACTATTTCATTAGTTATACCCCAACAGAGGAGGAATTATTAGAAGCAGAAGCAAGGAAGAAGCATCATCGTGATATACCAAAGCCTATTCTAGAATTGTACCCGTCATTTGTTACTAAAGCTTTAGAGCATTAGATTGATGTTCAAGTGGAAGGAATGGGAAGATGTTTGATAAAGAAGATTGTGTTCTGATATTGGAAGAATGCACCACAAAACCCACCACCAAAGATGTCAAACCTGAAGAGATGCTACAGAATTGGGTGGTCACTCTACTTATGATTCACTGAATGGCTTGGTAGACAAAGACAAGATTTGAAATTTTACTTTTGAAAATTGGTGATGTTCGGACGAGGCCCGAAACTACCCTTTATGTCACTTTATTTTCATCGTAATGTTTAAAAAGAAAATTACTCACGTTGACATGAGTCATGACCAAAGTTTGTATGCCTTTTTATAATTCAAATGAAAGCCTCATTTATTTTAAAATGATTATTTTATCTTTGTGATTTACTCTCCAATATATAAATTTTGAACTCTTTCTATCAAACATGGTTTATTTATTGTTCTTTTTAGTAAAAATGAATCTAAACTTGTCAATGTCATGACATGTCACAAACATAGTGAACCAAGTAAGTTCAATGAAGATGAATGTGAAGAATATGATGAGGAAACTATGATGCACGAACACCTTACCGAGCACTTGATGAACCTTGAAGATGATAAAAAGCCCAACCTTGATGAGAGAGAGATAGTAAACTTGGGAGATAACGTGTCGGACAGAGAAACCTGAGTTAGTGTTAATTTGGAAAAAATAGAATAGAAGAATTGGTCAAACTACTCGCACAATAAATTGATGTGTTTGCCTGGTCTTATGATGATATTAGGGTTAAGCACTGATATTGTTTATCATAAGCTGCCTATAAATTTAGAGTATTGTCCGATAAAGCAGAAAATCATAAAATTCTAGACCGATTAATGTTTAAGGATAAAAGAAGAGGTCATGACGCATATCGAATCAAAGGTCGTCGAAGTGACCAAGTATCCCACTTGGATGGATAACATTGTTTTAGTGGCAAAGAGAGATGGAAAAATGAGGATATGCGGTGGATTATCGAGATCTTAACGAAGTGATTCCAAAAGATAATTTCCCCTTGCCCAATATCCACATACTCATCGACAATTGTTCTAAACATGAGCTGCAATCTTTTTTGGATTGCTTTAGGGGAATACCACCAAATTCTAATGGATAAAGAAGATGCAGAAAAAACAGCATTCATCACACCTTGGGGAGTCTATCATTATCAAGTGATGTCATTCCGCCTCAAGAATGCTGGAGCCACTTACATAAGAGTTATGACCACCATTTTCCATGATATGATCCACGAATAAATTGAGGTATATGTGGACGATGTAATCATAAAATCCAGCGAGAATTTGGATCATCTGACGCACCTGGAAAAGTTCTTTGACAGGTTAAGTTGGTTTGATTTGAAGTTGAACCCAACCAAATGTACATTTGGAGTACTTGCAGGGAAGTCACTAAGATTCACAAATATCTAAAGAGGTATCGATCTTGATCCTTCCAAGGTCAAGGCTATTCAAAATTTGCCTCCTCCAAAGACTAATAAGGAAGTAATGAGTTTTCTAGGGAGACAGAATTACACTAGTCGATTCATAGCTCAATCAACAGTGATATGTGAGACCCTCCTTCAAGGTTATACAAAAAGATGCGCCAAACAAATGGACCGAAGAATATCAGAAATCTTTTTACACCATCTAGAGTTACGTTTCAAATCCACCAGTACTGGTGCCACCACATACAGGAAGTCCTTTGCTATTGTACTTATTTGTCTCTTATAACGCCTTTGGTGTGTGTTGAGACAACATGATGAGACCACAAGAAAGGAGAGATCTATATACTATTTGAGCAAGAAGTTCACATCTTATGAGTCTCGTTACACCCTCTTAGAGAGAGTTTGTTGTGCTTTGACTTGGGTGTCTTAGAAATTGTGGCATTATCTTTCTGCTAATACAGCACATCTCATTTCAAGAATGGACCCGCTCAAATACATATTGCATAGAGTAATGCCCACAAGAAAGCTAGCAAAGTGGCAGATGTTGTTGAGTGAGTTTGACATTATGTACATGACTTAGAAAGCAATAAAGGGTCAAGACTTGGCCGATCACCTTGCTGAAAACCCAATAGATGAAGCATATGAGCCACTAAGAACATATTTTCCTAATGAAGAAGTATTGTTTGTAGGGGAAGATATATCAGAATCATATCCTAGGTGGAGAATGTTCTTTGATGGAGCAGTGAACTCCAAATGATTAGGAATTGGAGCAATGTTGATATCTGATTCGGGGCAACATTTTCCAGCAATAGCAAAGTTCAGATTTCGATGCACTATTAACATAACTGAGTACGAAGCTTGTATTATTGGCATCGGAATGTCTCTTGACAGGAATGTTTAAGAATTACTAATAATTGGTGATTCAAACTTGCTGATTCATCAAGTTCATGAAGAATGGGACGTGAAGAATCCTAAAATCTTACCTTGCATACAACTGTATGGAAGTTATGTAAAAGATTTAGGAAGGCTGAGTTCAGACATACCCCGAGAATACAGAATGAGTTTTTGGATGCCCTCGCAACCATAACATCCATGATAAAACACCCATAAAAGAGTTACATTGACCCACTTCAGTTATTCTTAAAAGACCAACCAGCACATTGTTTACATGTGGAAATGGAATCAGATGGAAATCCATAGTATATTGATTTAAAAAGGTACTTAGAAGCTGGAAAATACCCTCGAAAAAGCAAGAAGTAGCCAAATTAAAACAATCCGAAGAATGCAAAACTTCTTTTTGAATGGAGAGTTTCTTTATAGGAGGAGTCCTGATCTGGGATTACTGCAATGTGTGGATGTTGCAGAAGCCACAAAATTACTTGAAGAAGTGCATGCTGGAGTGTATGGGATGCACATGAATGGGTTTACATTATCAAAGAAAATATTAAATGTGGGATTCTTATGAATGACCATGAAAAATGATTGTGGCCGATTTGTCCAAAGATGTTATAAATTCCAGGTACGTGGAGATCTGATCAAAGTACCACCCCACGAGCTCAATGCGATGAGTACCCTTTGGACATTTTCAGCCTTGGGCATAGATATTATTGGACCAATTGAGCCTTCTGCCTCTAATTTTCATAAGTTAATTTTGGTCGCCATTGATTACTTCACAAAGTGGGTCGAAGTTGGTTCGTACAAAGTTGTGATGAAGAAAGTTGTAGCCAAATTTTTTTTTGCAATATTTGATTGTCATTTTGGAGTTCCTATGCAGAAAATCTCAACAGTCACTTCATCAAAGAGATATGTGAAAATTCAAAATTATCCACCATAATTCAACTGCACATCGTCCTCAAATGAATGGAGCTGCACAAGTTGCCAATAAGAACACCAAGAGAATATTGAGAAAGGTGATTGATAACTACAAATGTTGGCATGAAAATTTGCCTTATGCCTTTCTAGGTTATCGCACCACAATTCAAACCTCAACTGGAGCAACTCTGTATCTATTAGTATACTGGTAGAGGCAGTGATACTAGCTGAAGCTGACATACCATCTTTAAGGATTATTCAAGGAGCTAGATTAAGCAATGTCGAATGGGTTTCGGATTGATACGAGAGGTTAAAATTTATTAATGAGAAAAGAATGAGTGTTTTTTGTCATGGCTAGTTGTATCAACAAAGAATGACTCACGCTTTCAAAAAAAAAAGTAAGAGTTCGAACATTTGAGGTAGGCCAATTGGTGTTGAAACGCACTTTCCGTCATCAAGACGAATACAAAGGAAATTCGCACCTAACAGCCAAGGAGGGTATGTTGTCCAGAAAGTACTACCAAGAGGAGCTTTGGTCCTAGCAGAGATGGATGTTCAGGTGTGGTGCAAAGATATCAATTCAGATGCCGTCAAAAGATACTACAATTGAAGGATGATACTTGTTTCCTTTATTTCCTTGTAATTGTTGTTTGCTTGTAATCATTGTCACCTTATGTTTTAAAACATTCTACTTGTATTTGAACTAAGTTCAACTTGAATTCTCTAGAATGAGATACATAGGCAGCCTACGTCAGTTTCAGCCTTTTTTTGTTAAAATTTTCTATTTCTGTCAATCCTCAAGAGATGACCTGATTCCTGCCTAGATGGGATGCGTAGGCGCCACAAGGGTTCGGTCATATTCCCAAACAGATTTTCATTTCCCTTCCTAATGGAAACTGGGATAAAATTTTTGAAAGGATCTAAAAAATTCTACAAGAAGAGTTCTGTCGTACAGACAAAGGTCAATGATGTGCAACTAGGATATTATTTTTATCAAATCTAAGAAATTTGTAACATATCATGACTCTCGTGATTACCATCAGATTTGTGTTAAGACATCTAAGTGGGATAGAATTTCTTAGGAGGACCTCAAAAATTTCAATCAAGGGTACTCAAAACATCAAAGTCAACTTCAAGTGCCTCGATGTTACATACTCTTAAGGAGTTCTAAAGTTTGAATCAAGGTACCTATATTAATAAAATATGAGACAACGGGTTTTGTTTGTGTCGTGCATGTCGTGATAGTTAATGGGCACAGATTTTCTTTAAAAGTATTTTCCTAAAAACATCATGCATGACAAGTGTTTTAATTTAAATATGATCTTGTCTTTTGTCTATTGCGATTTGTAGGGTCAACAAAACTTCCAAAGATAGCGAAACAAGAAGAAAGGTGACTAGAAGAATCAACACAAATAAGAAATCCAAAACTAATATTTTTTTGGATGCAAGAAAAAATAAGATCATCAAATATAATATATTTATCAACCAACTATTTCAGGAGAACCTGTCAGCAAATATCTGATACTGAGTGAAACATCTCTACTTGACCAAAGAGTATGACATTCATAGTCAAATCCATCATATTCAAAATGCCAAGAGTGTCATTCATATTAAATTGCCAAGAGGGTCATTATATTCAAAAGCCAAGAGGGTCATTCATATAAAAATTCCAAGAGGACCATCATATTCAAATTGTCGAGAGGGTCATTTCATATTCAAACAACCAAGAGGGACATTCTTATTTAAATTTCCAAGAGGGACATTACATATCAAATGCCAAAAGGGCCATTGCATATTTAAATTGCCAAGAGGGCCATTACATGTTCAAACCTCCAAGAGGGCGATCACATTCAAAGCGCCGAGAGGGTCATTCATATTTGAATTCCAAGAGGGACGTTTTAGTCAAATTGCAAAAAGGGTCATCATATTCAAATTGCCGAGAGGGCTATTTCACATTTAGACAACCAAGAGGGACATTCATATTTAAATTGTTGAGAGGGTCATTCATATTCAAATGTCAAGAGAGACATTATATTCAAATTGCTAAGAGGGCCATCATATTTAAAAGCCAAGAGGGTAATTCATATTAAAAGCCATTGCATATCAAACTACTGAGAGGTCCATTCATGTTTAAATGCGGAGAGTGCCATTGCATAATCAAACAGCCAAGAGGGTCAATATATTCAAGCCTCCAAAAGGGCCATTCATATTCGAACTACCAAGAGGATCATTCATATTTAAATTTTCAAAAAAGGGCCATTGAATATGAAAATGCCTAGAGGGATATTTATATTCCAAATCTCCGAAAGGGCCATTGCATATTTAAATTTCAGAGAGGGCCATTCATATTCAAAACCGTCGAAAAGGACATTAAGATTCAAACCGCTGACAAGGTCATTCATATTCAAATTGCCGAGAGGGCCATTCATATTCAAATTGTTGAGAGGTCCCTTCATATTCAAACTATCGAGAGGGCCATTCATATTCAAATTCCAAGAGGGTCATTGCATATTTAAATTGACGATAGGGTCGTTCCTATTCAAACCTCCAAGAAGTCCATCATGTTCAAAACGCCAAGAGGCCCATTTATCTTCAAATTGCCGAAAGTGTCATTCATATTCAAAATTCGAAGATGAACATCAAATTCAAACCATCAAGAGAACCATCAACATATTGCATTAGTCTATTTTACTACTTCGATATTAAAATAAAAGTACAATGAAGAATAATGTTGCAAATATGAGATATATGCTTTATTTTCTTTACGCCAAGTTGAAAGAAGTTGATGTAAAATATTCAACAAGAACTATTAAGTTCCAACATGGTAAATGATACTATGTATCCATTTAAATTATATTTACACTATGATTTTTATCTCATTATTTGTCAACAACATCCGAGAGGATGAATACTCAAATCAAACTACAGGTGCGGATGACATCAAAAAGGATCCAGCACAATGTGGAAATTTTTCTTTGCAGTGAACTGTGATATAGTCCGAAGAGGACTATTAGACTCTCAGGACGTGAGCTGAGGAGCGACTTCCACCACAATCAAACCACACCCCTATCAGAAGGCATGTGGGATATTCTTTGTGTTTATCAGTTTTAATTCACATCTGAGAAATTTTTCACTATCACTGGAGGAAACTTTCTAATCTGAATGATAATGCACCAAGAGATTTGAAAATTATGTTTGTGTAAGTTCTTAATTATGGGTTTTAAGGGGTCCACATTAATGGCTAAGAGGTTGCACGCCTCTTTTTCATACTTATTTTATTTGTCACTCCTCAAAAACCAAGGTTATCTCGCATAATAGATTCCCTTTTCAACTGATCTAGTCAAACTACAAAAACCTTAATTCCTTAAGTCTAAAGATATGTAGGCAGGCTCAATATTGAAAACTCGGTTGTATTCCAACATCCACTCTCAAATATTATTCTCGAGCATTCCGGTATCTTCATAATTTGGTATTGGGATAGCTTTTGAATTATTTAATAATTGTGCGTCAAATCAAGTGTATCCAACTACAAGCAGCCTGAATTATCATATATCCTGAGATATGTAGCAAAACCTGATACCTAGGCTCGGTCATAATTCATAAAAGTTCGTACAAAAATCTCTTTCTAAGAGATGAAGTTGTGGTCATTCAAACTTGGACTCGTGAATTTCATTTGCCTCGAATTTCTTTCATTAATCTATGTCAAACGAGGGATAGTTGTTCACACTCAATTTTGACCCTCCACAATTTAAATTAATCATCGAGCTTCTTCAATTCCAAACGATTTGAAATAATTGACTTTATAAAATTGTAAATGTTTTTTCAAGTCATTTTATCAATTGTATTTTTTAAAAAAAATAATTTAAAAAAATAAAATAGAATCTTTTTTGTATATATATATATATATATATATATATATATATATATATATATATATATAGATATATATATTAAATCTCAGGTTAGGCCAGGCCTGCCCAACGGACCTAGCCCATATTAACGGCTCTAATTGTAACTATTTATTGCTTTGTGTTTTTTTGTTAACTCTAACTTTAAATAACTTAATTAAATTCCTGAAAGATTGAACTATACTCTTTATGTTAACTTAATTTGATATAATTCACTTTTATCAACTGTTACATTTTTATTCAATATATTTAACAAAAACCTTTTCTTTATTTTTCAAATAATTAATATGATCTTCATGCTCAAATTAGCTAATTTACTTTAAATTGTTATTTCATAATTGAGTCAAGTAAATTCTAACAAATTTTAGTTTTTGTTAAAATTCTAGTCACTTGTATATCAATTCAAATGTTTCAACTAAGTATCAATTTTCATAAAATAATAAAAAATTATTCTTTTAACTATTTTCTCAAGTTAATCAAATATTTTGAATTAATATTATTATGTTTATATCAAATCATTTTTCTAAAACATAGTCAAAAAAATCTTAACCTAAGTCATAGGATAACTTCATGTTAGCGGATGTTTCAAATGACTTAAAAACCTTCTTGAAGCGTAAATAAGAATATCTTACCTATTTTCTCTAAATTTATAAAAATTTAATCTGTTAAGATCTTTTTAAATTAAATTTTCTTAATTTATTTAAAAAAAATTAAGTGGCGACTTTTTCTAAGTATAGTTCAAATTAATTTGTACTTAGAATATTTTAAAAAAGTAATTTTTTTAAAGATAATAAAAATTACGGCATAACAGATAGTTTAGCAAAATTCATTATATCAACAAAAGAATATCACTACATACTTTATTTGATTGTTCTATTTATTCTTCTGACTTCATCTTTCAATTTTTTTGGTTTAAGGTAATTGAAAAGTTGTTTCAGAAAGACTAAAAGTTTAACGTAATTTTACACACACAATTGGTACGATCATATACTTGAATAAGTTTGTGTTAAAGTAAAAAATTGAAAAGTTTGTATTCTTACGAAGTATTTTTAACTTTATTAGAATTTGGATATGCAATGAAGCTATCAGTATCGATTTCAGATGCATTTGATTTTATAAATTATTATAATATCCAATTGATAGTTTAATTATGTGTATCTATGTTTTTTGACACTTTTATAATTGAATTTGCAAAAATAATTTACATTCTGAAAATGAATTAACAAAAGTAGAAAAAAAGGACAAAGTAAATAATTCCAACAAAATAACATGGAAATGAGACTATTTGAATTTAAAACTAAAAACATTTTAAATTTTGTTAAAGCAAAAAATTATAATGTATACCCATATAATTGAAGGCTTGAATCATATTTAAAATATTCACCCAGTAAAAACAAAAATATAAGTAAAATTGTTATAAACAATTTGTGTTATAGTGAATGTCTAATTATGTGGAGTCCTTGTAGGATATGGTTAGGAATCCTACTTGGGGACCAAGTAAGGTTTTCCCTAAAAATAAAGGGTTTTCCTTCATTGTAAATAAGATTTGTGAAAGATATATGAATCCTAAATATACTTCAAGAGAAATAAGAAGTCTTTTCTCTTCTCTCTACTTTCTTTTTTCTTCTAATTTCATATAGTTTCATAACACGTTATCAGCACGATCATTCTATTCTTAAAGAATGATGAAGAAGACAGGAAAAGTGCAAAAGAGATCTTGCATAAGTTATGCATAAGGTTCTTATATCTTCAAGGTATGATTTATCTTTATGTTATAATTATTTATGTAACAGATCTGGAGGTACCATCTAAAGTAAGTATTTAAGAGACTTGTCGACTTTCTATACGTTTAATTTTAACCAACTGAGAAGAGAATTCCTTAATTTATTTCAATAATTAAATAAGAACAATTCAGTAAAAGATATGTTTTCAATCTCTACATGAGATACGTGATCTATTAAACTATATCTACTAACTGCTAGAGTTGATTATAAGAAATCATTAGTCTCAGTTTTGTGTAATTATAATATATAATCATATTAATGATCATCAAAAGTGATAAAATTGTAATTATTTTCAAAAGCTTGAGGTTAAGCCTCATTGTGAGTAAGACAATGAATTTAAGTTATATCGCACCAAAAGAAAAAAGATGATGGATTTACGTCCAATCGCACCAAGAGGGTAAGACATCAGAAGTCTTGATGCTTTGTGATGAAAGATGTTGGATTCAAGTCCCTCATTGATTTATGGCATAAGACATTGGGTTTAAGTCTCAATGCACCATATTGATGATATTATGATGACTAAGGGAAATAATGAGTTTTTGATAAAATTAGTCATGAAATATATCTCGTTAAAGCAGATTCATTCCCCAAAGTGAATGTAGCAGTGCATAAATATCTTAAAGAAGACAATTGATTGAATGATGCACATGAATATGGAATGAGGTACTAAGTTATCAAAATTTGATGTACTTAGATGATTGTGTTTAATTTATGAAGAATGAGAGCCTTTGATAAATGGTAAAAATACAGATCCATTCTTTAGAGTGAATAAGGTGATAAGCCACCATGCTAGACGTAAATTTTCTTGTACTGCTTGCTAACAAGGCAAGTTAATTGTGAGACCATCATAAATGAAAGTTATTCTCTGCGTTCTAGGATTGTATAGAGATATTTGTGAATCTAGTCATCTAACTAGTGGATTGTTTAGATATTTAATGGTCCTAATAAATGTTTTTTCTATATGGTATCATGTGTGTCTATTATTATCTCGCAACTTGATGTTTGCAAAAATATTGGCACAAATAATATGTTACATGCACAATTTTCTTCAGTTAGTTCATTCAATGATGGAATCACGACTCACCTAAAGGGTAAAGTAATTGAGAAGAAATAAATCTAAAAATTACTCTTTGAGTAATAAAATTGAAATTTACTCATATAATAGTAAATCAGAAATTTACTAAAGCAAAAGGCACATGACGTAGTAAACTTGGAGTTTACGAGTACTACTAATTTTCTTAGTTGTCATGAATAATTGGTCATCCCAAAGATGTGCATACTAAGTAATGGACATACATTGAAAAACTAGAAGATTCTTTCAGAATTCTCTACGCTGCTTGTTCTCGTGATAAAGTTGATTGGATCAACTAAAGTTGGGACTAAATCCCTAAATTCTGAAAGGTATTAAAGGTGAATATGGGCCCGTTCACCTATCATGTGATATGATAAAAAGATGCATCTATAAGATAATCACATGTATTTTTGTTGTCAACATGTAGTTTTACATTCACAAAATTGTTTGTGCAAAAATAATTGAGTCAAGAACACAATTTCAGAATATGTAATCAAGATAATTTATCTTGATAATATTGATAAATACTCAAGATGATGTGACACTAAATGTCTCAAATAGTAAAATCATTGTTTATGAAAATAAAGTTTCATATGTTGATATGAAATACGATATTGCATACAAAAGTAATTGTACGCATCAGACCGATAAATTATGATCAAATTTTCTTTCAATTGATTTATGATTGGGGACCAAATATTTTTCATCTGATTATTTTGATATATGGTATACAATCAATGAATATACAATGATGCACAAAGATAGATTCTCCAAAAGATTGAGATATATGTTAGTTTGTCTAACATAAGGGGGAGACTAAAAGCAACACAAGAGTTCTAAATACATCTATTGAATGTCCTTTAAGGATAAAGTCTATGACATGCATGAAGCATGATATACTAATCAATTCTAAATAAAATAATCCTTGAAAAAGGGGGAGGATCAAAGAATCAAAATGATCTTAATAAGGAGACAATGTGCTCTTGGAGAGCCTACGACACAACACTTTATGAAACCTCATGAGAGGGGTAGCTACCTAAAAATAATGAAGTGATGAGATCTCAATAAGTTTTGTCGTATTGTGAATCAATGCAAAATGGTATATCGTTGACGATATCTTTGATACAATAGCGCGCAATATTGTAAAGGAGTATGAGGATATAAATTCTACATCTATTAAAGCATGCTTGTGTAGAAATAATTATCAAGTGAAAAGTGGAATGATGCATCTTGGTAAGCGTAAAGCTTATTTGAATTGCAATCTAGGCACTAGAAGATGTCATACATCTAATATTGAATGTTGTTACTTGACAAAATTGATATGAAAATATCCGATGGGTTCAAAATATAAAGCATATACAAGATTTTGGAAAACTTGTTTATCATCCTCATAATGATTAAATAAATTCAAAATGCATAGAGCATATACAAGTATTATTATGCAAGTTGATGACTAGAATTGAAACTCTTGACAATTATTTGCTTAAAGAAGTTGAAGTAAGGAACTTGCTGAAATCTTTGACCCTGAAGGGAAGATTCATAAAAGCAGATAGAAGAAATCATATTTCGTCAAGGTTTTTCTACACTAAGCAGATAGAAGAAATCATATTTCGTCAAGGTTTTTCTACAATCCTGAGCTCCCAAGAATGGTGATATTAACATGCAAGAGGTATGTTCAAGTAACATTATTGTTGATATATTCACCAAGTCTCTATCAACTACAACTTTCAAGAAGATGATGCACAAGCTTGAAAAACGAAGATTCTAGTCTCTGAATTGATATTGTCATTAGGGGGAGTTAATACGCGATGTACTTTTTTTCCTCACAAGGTTTTGTCCCACTGGATTTTCCTTGTAAGGTTTTTAATGCGTATTGTTAGATATGTGTACTCTTTTTCCTTCACTAGATTTTTTTCCCACTGGATTTTATCTAATAAGGTTTTAACGAGGCACATAATCTACCGACATTCAAGGGGGAGTGTTATAAACAATTTGTGTTATAGTGAATGTCTAATTATGTGGAGTCCTTGTACGATATGGTTAGGAATCCTACTTGGGGACCAAGTAAGGTTTTCCCTATAAATAAAGGGTTTTCCTTCATTGTAAATAAGATTTGTGAAAGATCTATGAATCCTAAATATACTTCAAGAGAAATAAGAAGTTTTTTCACTTCTCTCTACTTTCTTTTTCTTCTAATTTCATATAGTTTCATCACAAAAATTATTTTTTAAGCACAATTAGAATTATACAAATATTTTTAAAACTTTTGATTACATTCCAGTTTGCACAAACCCTCAAAATTTAGGAGAGGTGATAGGTTAACGTGTCAGCACAAAAAAAAACGGTAATTCTTATTAATTAAAAATATTAATTTGAAAATTTAAATTTTATTGAATGATTTAAAATATTACTTTAATAAAATTGAATGTTTTATAATATTTAAATTCTAAATTATTTATTTAAATAAAACGAGAAGCAACATATTTAAAATAATTATTAATTTTTTAAAATAATAATTTAAAATAAGAAGCACAACATTTAAATTATTTATTTAAAACTTTTTAATTCCTTTATATATAGTGTCACATGTCTTCATACAAAAAATTCTTGAATTTTCATTTCAATAAACGAAATGACTAAATGTTACGAATCTCTATTTTGAAGGGGAGAAAAAAAGTCATATGTCATTTGATATTTATCTTCAAATAGATAACCTCACGTAGAATTTAATTTTTAAATTTTATGTTAAAGATAATTCTTTCCAATTGTCATCGCTAGCTGGGTTATCCATATATTACTTTACTTTTCCTAGAAATTTGCTAAGCACACACTAATGCATGACTAAGAAACAAAAAATTACAACTCATTGTTTTACTATCTCAAATAATTATAAAAACAAAGATAAATTTTTGTAATCATACAATGTGCCATACATAAGTAGAACTACTTGATATTGAACAACACACATTTTTTAAATAAATATATTTATACTAATTATGTCTTTAGTATATGAATTTACATAAATAAAAAAGTGAATAATAAATAAATAAATAATCTTTCTTTCTATACGAATAATGAACCCATATTAAAAGTGCAGTTATAACTTGATGTAACTATTTATAAATTTTAAAACGTATTGGATTACATATACTTACACATCATACTCTTTATTGGTTACTCAAACAACTTTTTAAAAAATAATTTTTTTTCAACACTATTCATTGATATGTGCATTAATTTTTTGAGTTTTAACAAACACAACACAAGGAGCATGAGTTAATTTCACAAAATCTTACAAAATTATTCCGCGACAAAAATACTCATTAATTTAATTATATCCGTAATTATACTATATACAAGTTATGATTTGCATGCAAGGTGCATTTCATGGAATAGCTTGAGATAGGATTCTCATGGTAATGTAGGGTTGAGGGTTTATGCTCCCCTATGAATAGCTTGTCTCTACATGATTGGTTGCATGGTGGCTAGGTTGATATTGATATATCCTTCCTTTGTTAGCTTTGATTGTATGTTAAGATGCTTTACATGGTAGTAGATAGGGGTGGACCCACATGCATCCGTAAGGGTGCACGTATCCCCGATAATTCTTTTAAGAAATTCGAATATATATGTATAAATAGTTTAAAAAAATGATAATATATTTAAGTGTGCACCCTAATAATCCAAAGGTGTTGTGGGTGCACTGGTCGAAGGTGTTTCCTTGAAACGAAAGCACGCTGGTTCAAAGGGTGTAAGTGTTATTTATTTTACTTTAATTAAGCTTTTCCAGTTTTTCTCTTTTTTAAAAAGAAAAATTAAAAAAACAATTGTTTTCTTAATTAAATTTAAAAATAAATAAAAGTATCAAAACAATTTTAAACAAAATATAATAACACAATTCTAAACAAAATATAAGAACTCTCAACAAAATATAGAACTTTTGTATTCTTCAGTGCCTAATTAAGTTCCTATCTCATTGTCGCGCTCCATTTTCGCAGAAAATGGGTTTTGTGCACGACCTAACAACTCTTTTGGGATTTCGAGTTTGGAGTCGCCACCTAACGAATTAAGGCGCGTTAGGGCACCTATCTAACCTAACTAAGTCTAACTAAGGTCAACGAGCCAGAGATTAGGGTAAGGGTTCAAATTACCTCGAGGGGAAGGTGTTAGGCATCCCTCGAGGTCCACAAGTGTGGGTCCCGACCGTATCTCATGCAATCTATGTGGGGGTTACAAGTAGCAATCAAGGTCATTTAATTTATTAATTTATTTAATCTTGCTAAGTGATAACAATTAATACTATTTTATTTTCTTTTATTATTTTGAACATGTAAGGCTAGGTGATAGCAATAAATAAACAATCAAGTTTTATTTTGTATTTAGCACATGAGACTAAGTTATAAACAAAATTGGCAAAAAATTAAGCAATTAGTATGTGCGAAAGTAAAGTTTGAAAATTGAGCAAGTTTTGAATATGAATTTTTTTAAAAAATGTTTGTTTGTTTATAGGGATGATGCCACGATATTGTTGATCGCGCTCCTCTACCACAGAAACAATTTTGATTTGAGGTCGGTCTTAAAAAGACTTATGTTTTTGAAAATGATTTAAAATATTTAGTTTACATGTAGGCACATAAATATTTACACATAAATGCACATAATTCTTTTTGAAATTCATGGGTAGGCGGTACTTCCGAGGATGCGTCGGTTTAAAATTTGGAACTAGACCTCATAGTTCCTTTGACTTTCCCACTAACGATAGGTTAGGAGATAGTACTTGTAATTTATTTCAAAAATACTGTCATAATCAATCCAAAATTTCAAAGGAAGATTGAATAATGACTTTTAAGAAAATTAGGTTGTAAAACTTTGTAAGTAAAAAAAAAAATAGTAAAACATTAAGGTGGTAAGTTTATTAAATGCAAAGGTTTTATGATGAAATATATTTAAAGCCAAATAAATTGTTAAATGCATGAAAGGATTCTGGTATCATTATTATTTTAAGAAAAAGACATATTGCAAGGAATGCGAAAATCTTCAAAAAGACAAATAGGATTATTAATAATATTAACTAAATTTAGGGGGAGGGCACAAATATGCACAAACAAGTTCTATTTTTTATGGATATGTTAAGAGTTTATTTACAAGCCTATAGACATGATTTCTAGGTGTTCAAAAAAAAAAATAACACATATATGCATAATTTTGTAAATTGAAATGTTATGAACAATTTTAATCCTTAGGCATGGTTTCTACATGACAAGACAATGCTAAAAGTTAGCACCTAATCAACCTACTAAATTATTATGATTTGATTTTAACATTAAAAATTAATGGAATCTAGTTATTATTTCTTTAAGACTTATTAACAAGGTGTCAAGCAAATTGAAAATTGATATAACACCTACAAACAATAAATCTAGGTGGTTAAAGATAAACCTATAGGCATGATTTCTAAAAATTTAATGAACAAGTAAGCATATAAATCCCCCTCCCCTAGACGACCCCCCAAATAAATTATATATATATGATATTTAGGGTTACAATTGTTACAACATAAAAATAGCGAAAAAATAAAAATATATAGATATATATATACATTCAAACAAATAAATAAATCCTTCTTCAGTTAATCTTCAACTTGAACTTCAAATATGAAACCTGTCAAAGTAATTAAATAACTACACAAGTAATCACACTTGTTAGTTAAGGTGAGACAATATGCAATCGTTTAATGACGAATTCTACATACAAAACAATAGCTTACACAAATTGTGAATGTAAAGATAGTGTGAATGTTAAGAATACTAACCCGTTAAGCAAAACGAATTGATTCAACCTTTACTCGAACAAAGTAATAAGATAGCAAAGAAGAACCCTTGAATAATTACCGGAATATTAATGTTTTGTTAAGTAGCAAGAGAGCAAATGAGAGAAGGGAGAATGATGAGAGAGTTTTGTGATTGAGAGTGAATGAATGTGTCTTAATGAATAAAAGGAGTCTCTTTATATAGTAGAGGAGGGGGGAACAAATAAGGGAAATAAATATTTCAAGGAATCAATCATAATATATTATTTTCCTTATTATAAAAGAGGACCAAATCAGAAAAATTTTAAAAAATTTCATTACCAAATATATACAAGTAAGAATAAATTAATATGGAGTAATATTTATTCACAAAGAAAAAATTTAAAATAAGAAAATATTTTAAATTATTTTCAGTTCAATCAAATATAGCTTTTCCTAAAATAAAACAAATAAGAACCAATTCAACTTGAATTAAGCCAATTATCATCAATTAACAATAACCAACAAATAATGAGGAAAACTTGTCTTACAAAGAGACACAAAATCGTTCCAAATTAGCACAAAACCATAAAATCTCCTTAGTATTGATTAACCAATATTATACAAATCAGACAAGCAAGAAACTTTAATTTTGCTACCATAGATAAAGAGAATTTAAAAGTAACGGGATCACCAACCCATTTATGCTTTTCTTGCCAAACCAATGTCGGTACAATGTATGCAAACGAGTCATAATTATTCAGAACTATTACGACAAACTAGAATCATATCAAAATATCATAGCATATGCCTTCTTAACACAAAAACATCAAGGAATAATTCACTAAATCAGCAGAATAAACCAGCAATTCAGTTATAATTTTAAACATTTTATCAACAAAATTATGATAAGTATAACGAACAAAGTTAAAATATTGACAAGAATCATAAGATAAACAAATCGAATAGTAGTAGAATGAAGAATATACCGCGACGGATCTGTTGAGATCCGTCTAAAAATGACCTCCAAAACTTTGAACTATGCCGGAGTTTATTGTCGCAGTCGTTGGAGCTCGCCGGTTGCTGCTGGTTGTTGCGGCTCACGATGGTCTTCGTGTGTTGCTCCTCCGCCGGAGCTGCTGGCGGCTCGTCACTGCTGCACGCACGACTGTTCGTCGTGGCTGCCGGCTGGAGAGGGCGCTGGTGCCTGCATAAAAATAGAAGAAGAAGGGAAGAGAAGAGAAGGGAGGGGGAGAGAGAGTAGCGCTGGAGAAGGGAGAGAGAAGAGAGGGGCGCCAGTTGCTGCTGTTGGTCGCAGCTGCTGGCCGGAGTGGCCTGACTGCTGTCGTGCACCGCTCCAGGTGTTGCTGCTGTGCAGGCTGCTGTTCGCTGTGGCCTCGCGTTGCTGGCTGCTGCTGGCGGGGCTCGCAGGCTGCTGGTCAGATGAGGAGAAAAGGAGAAGAAGAGGGGAGGAGAGGAGAGGGAAGAAGGGAGGAAAGAAAAGCGAAGAAGGAGCGAGAGGGAGAGCTCACCGGCGATGATGGCTTTCGCCGGAAAAAATGGAGGAGAGGAAGAGAGAAGGGAGAGGGGAGGCGGATGGAGAGGAAGAGGAGGGAGGAGAATGAATGATTTTTAGGGGTTGGGTTCTACTTAGGTTAGAATAGGTTGATTAATTATGGACCATTGATTTAATACGAGATGAAGGGTTAGGATTTTCTTGATAAAATAAATGGATGAGATTAAAATATGAGATGTATTAAAATCAGATTGGATTGAATATGGAATGACTACAATTGCAATAAAATTTTGCTAGAATTGGAATGAAAGAGTGACTATGATTGAAATAAACTCTAATTCAAGTGGCTAGAATTGAGAGAAATTATGATATAATAGGCTAGAATTCAAAATTTAAAGAAAGTGTAGGAATTAGTATTTAATTAAAATACTACATACATTAAAATATTTTTGTATAATTGAAAATCACCTAAATTTTAAAACATTTGAAATAAATTTATAAAGTAAACGATACTAAAATATATGATTTTTGAGAAAAGTCGACTAAAACTTTAAAACTTTAAGTAAATTTAAAAATACGTATTTAGTCGAATAAAATCCTCAAATGGTTAAAGGTCGGTCAAAATTGGGTGTCAACAGCTGCCCCTTGGTTGATTGAGAATGAAGAATGAATTGTCAGGCAACCAACGTTGACTTAGTAGCCGATTTTGTCTGACCGATGAGATATGTCAGTTGGATCAATTGAAACGATATAGAGTTGAAAAAGGGTACGACCGAGACTTTGGTTTTAAGTCACCTACATATCTCTGGTTATACGAGAATCAGGTCGTGTGTAGTTCTAGATTCAAGAGCAAATGAAACTCTTAAAAGTTGAAAGAGCGCTAAGGTATTCAGAAGGCACGATATCGGCTTGAATGGATAAGATTAGAGTGGCGAGGAAAAAAAGATTGAGAGGTTAAAAGAGCATGACAGAGAAGCAGGAAGAGCATGAAAGATTGAGGTATCAGCCTTTGAGCAAGGTTCGGAGTATGAGTAGCAAAGAATTGATAGTGTGTTTGTTGGGATAGATGATAGCATGATAATTGTAATCAGGGGAGATCGATCATATCTGCAAATTCTAGATAAAACGTTAGCTTATAAATAGATAAAATATGACTAATAATAATAAAACATGAGTTCTAAATAAATGACAAGAGGTGATAAGGAGCGTATCTGCTTTGAGACGTAGTGCAAGCCTTGACGGTCTTTAACTTCTTTAAGGATTGAAACCCATCTCTGAAGAATAACGTCAAACTCCAAAATATTTGATAGTATAAACATATAATATAAGCAAAATGTCTGGTTGTAAGGAGAGTCTAAACGTCTTTTAAAGGCGGACGAGCCTAAACATCATATTTTAAGGCGGAAAAGTCTAAACATCCTATTGTAAGGCGGAAGAGCCTAAATGTCGTATTGTAAGACATACGAACCTAAACATCCTATTGTAAGGCGGAAGAGCATAAATGTCGTATTGTAAGGCAGACGAACCTAAACATCCTATTGTAAGGCGGAAGAGCCTAAACATCCTATTGTAAGGCAGAAGAGCCTGAATATCCTATTGTAAGGCGGAAGAGCCTAAATGTCGTATTGTAAGGCAGACGAGCCTAAACATCCTATTGTAAGGCGGAAGAGCCTAAATGTCGTATTGTAAGGCAGACGAGCCTAAATGTCGTATTGTAAGGCAGATGAGCCTAAATATCCTATTATAAGGCGGAAGAGCCTAAACATCCTATTGTAAGGCGGAAGAGCCTAAATGTCGTATTGTAAGGCAGACGAGCCTAAATGTCGTATTGTAAGGCAGATGAGCCTAAATATCCTATTGTAAGGCGGAAGAGCCTAAACATCCTATTGTAAGGCGGAAGAGCCTAAATGTCATATTATAATAAGGCGGGAGAGATTAAATATATATTCAGTCAATCGTAGAAGAAAGTTGATAATAGCCTCTTCAAAAATAATCTGAGGATAGTATGACTTACATAGTAGCTCCTAAATATGACAGTACGCTCATATATAATTTATTCCTGCATCCAGAGAAAAATCGTAAATTCAAAAGGCGAGAGAGGGTCATACCTGTGCTTGTTTTGCCTTTAGAGTTGCATTCCGTTGTGATGAAATTTTTGAGGATTTCTCAAAAATTTCTGCCCCAGTTTAGAGTATAAGATATATACTCACTTTTAAAACATCTCTATGAAAATTTTTGAGGTTTCCTCAAAAATTCTGCCCCAGTTTATTAGTAGGGAAATTTTTTATCCTGCTTCACTCAAAGAAAAATTGTAAGTTCCAAAGAAAGTGATTGTCTTGTATTTGGAAATTAAGGCTCGATTTCGAATTCAAGTGCCAAGTATGTTCATGGATTGTCAATTAGCCTAGATTTGAATTTGTAAAGAAGTGTTTTGAATGACCATGGGAAAGAAAGAAAAAAAAAATTTATTTGATAGAGAGACCGGACCCATCAAGGGTTGCCTACGTATCCAAAAGGAAATCAGGTCAAACGTAGTTCAGAATTACAAGGAAAAATGAAAGGAATGAGGAAGGCTTTGGGCATAAGGTCTGAGAACAATAAAGCCAACTTTGTTCATAAGAGTCTTGTCCTTATCAATTTCTCTGATGTGATTTACGCTTCCTTGTCAAGTGCCTAACGTACACCTTTGTAGGATCTCCTTGAACGATGAATGTATTCGCCATAGAAGGATTGCGATTGTTGTTTTGTGGTCCTTGTTGCACTATAATTTTTCCTTTTTCAATCATATTCTGAATCTTATTTCTCAATGCTGCACATTCTTCGGTGTCATGACCTTGAATGTTTGAATGGTAGGCACAATTTTTGGATAGATCAAAGTTTGAAGTAGAGTGCTTGGGAATCCATCCATTTATTGGTCTTAGATGTCCTTTAGCCCATAATCTCTGGAAAATGTCAGTCAAAGTTTCCCTTAAGGGAGTGAAGACACGAGGTTTCCTCACCTTATGTTGAGATACCTGCGGGTTGGAAGGCTCAAGAATAGCATAAATTTGCTCAATATTTTGATTTCTTTGTTTCGGAGTTATATAGGTTGATGCATCTTCGTTCCTTTCATCTAATGATTCTTTCAGGACTTGAAAAGGAATTTGTGTATCAGCAATTCTTCCAGATTGAATGCCATATTCTAACTCTTTTCCAATTCGAATTAGACTGTCGAAACTTTGAATACCAGCGAAGAACAAGGTTTTGTAGTATATACCCTCAAGTGATCTGATGAGAGTTTGTACCAACTCCTCTTCATGCGGTAAGTGACGTATCTTGGAGGCTTCCATTCTCCATCGTATGACATATTCCTCAAAAGATTCATGACTTAATTTCTTCAATTTGAGCAAATTTAACATTGTAGGATCAACCTTCTTATTAAACTTGTATTGTTCCACAAAGTCTCGAGCCATGTCTTCCCATGTGAGCCATTTGTCAAAGTCTTGTTTGACGTACCAAGTGAAGGCTATTCCTGATAAGCTTTGAATAAATAACCTCATTAGGAGAGGTTCATTGTTTTCTAAGCCAACTAGCCTGCTGCAAAAATCTTTGAGATGTGCCATTGGATCCCCATGTTCGTCGAACATGTTGAATTTTGGAATTTTAAATCCCGACGATAATTCCACTCCTGGGTGTAGACATAAATTTTTATACTTCAGGTCATGAGCAGGTATTGAGTATAGTCCTCCATTCACCTTTTTCTCCAAGTCATGCATTTTTCGTTGTAGTGCATCTAGCTTAGATTTCTCTATTTTGTCATCTATTCCCTCATATCCTGAAGCATCAAAGTTGAGGCGTAGTGGAGACCTTTGTTGAGAGAGGGTGTGAGTAGGAATAGGATGAGGAGAGATGGTCCAAAAGGTACTTTGTGTTGGACGAGAAGGGGAGTGATTTTTTCGAAGGTTGAACATATTTGTCATATTGCAGAATCTTAGTCGAGCCAAATATCAAATTACTAGACAACCTTTAGTCAAAGAAATAAATCAAACACAAAACTGAGTTATTATATAGTGAGCCAAAATTATAATTTCAAATGAATGACACAATAACTCAAAGTGGTACAATTATGACAGTTAATAGAATAAGGTCACATAATTGGTTCAAGTCATATTTGTCAATTTAAAGCTTAGAGTCAAAGAAAGTCTTTAATTACATTTTGACATAATGACTTGATTTAAAATATGATGATCAAATTGACACATAAATATGCAATTTGTCTAAAGGGTGTTGGGGCCCTTTAGGCAATAGGGTGGCTGCTAATTATATGGATTGACGCCAAGGGTCAAACCACCTAGGGTTTATGCAGCATGTATGACCTAACAAGAACTTCTAAGAGTTGTCTTGACGCGGACCTGAAAGGAATTCTATGCGAGAGGCTCGTGGCTTCGCGGTAGTAAAACTAACCACTACGTCCACACATATGCCGACTCTCTATAATGGGTATAAGATTGGAGTAGTTGTGAGAGGTGCAAAGGCACAACATCACGAGAACAAAATAAAAAAAAGGAAGAGGGTCCCAACTGGGAGAAGTATGAGCAAGATGCCAATTATCAAAGCAATAAACATTTAGCATTTAAATTGGAAAGCGGTAACATATAGGCAGCTTATAAACAATAAATAAATAAATAAGCATGAATAAAGGAAATTAAACATATAAAGATATAAAAACTACACAAATGAAGCAGGAGGATACGAGACTAAACATGTAAGCAAATAAGGGAAAGGAAGAGGTGAAACATGATAATAAACAATTAAGGAAAAAGGGAAAGGGTGGAACATGGAGAGAAGACAATAAATAAGGAAACAAAATAAGCTAAACATGGTAAGCAGCTAACAAATAGTGAAATGACAAAAATAAAGTAAACCCCACATAAATAAGCAAGTAACACGTAATGGTAAGAACCTTCTATCCCCAGCGGAGTCGCCATTCTGTCGCGCCCCATTTTCGCAGAAAATGGGTTTTGTGCACGACCTAACAACTCTTTTGGGATTTCGAGTTTGGAGTCGCCACCTAACGAATTAAGGCGCGTTAGGGCACCTATCTAACCTAACTAAATCTAACTAAGGTCAACGAGCCAGAGATTAGGGTAAGGGTTCAAATTACCTCGAGGGGAAGGTGTTAGGCATCCCTCGAGGTCCACAAGTGTGGGTCCCGGCCGTATCTCATGCAATCTATGTGGGGGTTACAAGTAGCAATCAAGGTCATTTAATTTATTAATTTATTTAATCTTGCTAAGTGATAACAATTAATACTATTTTATTTTCTTTTATAATTTTGAACATGTAAGGCTAGGTGATAGCAATAAATAAACAATCAAGTTTTATTTTGTATTTAGCACATGAGACTAAGTTATAAACAAAATTGGCAAAAATTAAGCAATTAGTATGTGCGAAAGTAAAGTTTGAAAATTGAGCAAGTTTTGAATATGAATTTTTTTTAAAAATGTTTGTTTCTTTATAGGGATGATGCCACGATATTGTTGATCGCGCTCCTCTACCACAGAAACAATTTTGATTTGAGGTCGGTCTTAAAAAGACTTATGTTTTTGAAAATGATTTAAAATATTTAGTTTACATGTAGGCACATAAATATTTACACATAAATGCACATAATTCTTTTTGAAATTCATGGGTAGGCGGTACTTCCGAGGATGCGTCGGTTTAAAATTTGAAACTAGACCTCATAGTTCCTTTGACTTTCCCACTAACGATAGGTTAGGAGATAGTACTTGTAATTTATTTCAAAAATAATGTCATAATCAATCCAAAATTTCAAAGGAAGATTGAATAATGACTTTTAAGAAAATTAGGTTGTAAAACTTTGTAAGTAAAAAAAAAACTAGTAAAACATTAAGGTGGTAAGTTTATTAAATGCAAAGGTTTTATGATGAAATATATTTAAAGCCAAATAAATTGTTCAATGCATTAAATGATTCTAGTATCATTATTATTTTATGAAAAAGACATATTGCAAGGAATGCGAAAATCTTCAAAAAGACAAATAGGATTATTAATAATATTAACTAAATTTAGGGGGAGGGCACAAATATGCACAAACAAGTTCTATTTTTTATGGATATGTTAAGAGTTTATTTACAAGCCTATAGACATGATTTGTAGGTGTTAAAAAAAAAATAACACATATATGCATAATTTTGTAAATTGAAATGTTATGAACAATTTTAATCCTTAGGCATGGTTTCTACATGACAAGACAATGCTAAAAGTTAGCACCTAATCAACCTACTAAATTATTATGATTTGATTTTAACATTAAAAATTAATGGAATCTAGTTATTATTTCTTTAAGACTTATTAACAAGGTGTCAAGCAAATTGAAAATTGATATAACACCTACAAACAATAAATCTAGGTGGTTAGATAAACCTATAGGCATGATTTCTAAAAATTTAATGAACAAGTAAGCATATAAATCCCCCTCCCCTAGACGACCCCCCAAATAAATTATATATATATGATCTTTAGGGTTACAATTGTTACAACATAAAAATAGCGAAAAAATAAAAATATATAGATATATATATACATTCAAACAAATAAATAAATCCTTCTTCAGTTAATCTTCAACTTGAACTTCAAATATGAAACCTGTCAAAGTAATTAAATAACTACACAAGTAATCACACTTGTTAGTTAAGGTGAGACAATATGCAATCGTTTTAATGACGAATTCTACATACAAAACAATAGCTTACACAAATTGTGAATGTAAAGATAGTGTGAATGTTAAGAATACTAACCCGTTAAGCAAAACGAATTGATTCAACCTTTACTCGAACAAAGTAATAAGATAGCAAAGAAGAACCCTTGAATAATTACCGGAATATTAATGTTTTGTTAAGTAGCAAGAGAGCAAATGAGAGAAGGGAGAATGATGAGAGAGTTTTGTGATTGAGAGTGAATGAATGTGTCTTAATGAATAAAAGGAGTCTCTTTATATAGTAGAGGAGGGGGGAACAAATAAGGGAAATAAATATTTCAAGGAATCAATCATAATATATTATTTTCCTTATTATAAAAGAGGACCAAATCAGAAAAATTTTAAAAAATTTCATTACCAAATATATACAAGTAAGAATAAAATAATATGGAGTAATATTTATTCACAAAGAAAAATTTTAAAATAAGAAAATATTTTAAATTATTTTCAGTTCAATCAAATATAGCTTTTCCTAAAATAAAACAAATAAGAACCAATTCAACTTGAATTAAGCCAATTATCATCAATTAACAATAACCAACAAATAATGAGGAAAACTTGTCTTACAAAGAGACACAAAATCGTTCCAAATTAGCACAAAACCATAAAATCTCCTTAGTATTGATTAACCAATATTATACAAATCAGACAAGCAAGAAACTTTAATTTTGCTACCATAGATAAAGAGAATTTAAAAGTAACGGGATCACCAACCCATTTATGCTTTTCTTGCCAAACCAATGTCGGTACAATGTATGCAAACGAGTCATAATTATTCAGAACTATTACGACAAACTAGAATCAGATCAAAATATCATAGCATATGCCTTCTTAACACAAAAACATCAAGGAATAATTCACTAAATCAGCAGAATAAACCAGCAATTCAGTTATAATTTTAAACATTTTATCAACAAAATTATGACAAGTATAACGAACAAAGTTAAAATATTGACAAGAATCATAAGATAAACAAATCGAATAGTAATAGAATGAAGAATATACCGCGACGGATCTGTTGAGATCCGTCTAAAAATGACCTCCGAAACTTTGAACTATGCCGGAGTTTATTGTCACAGTCGTTGGAGCTCGCCGGTTGCTGCTGGTTGTTGCGGCTCACGATGGTCTTCGTGTGTTGCTCCTCTTCCGGAGCTGCTGGCGGCTCGTCACTGCTGCACGCACGACTGTTCGTCGTGGCTGCCGGCTGGAGAGGGCGCTGGTGCCTGCATAAAAATAGAAGAAGAAGGGAAGAGAAGAGAAGGGAGGGGGAGAGAGAGTAGCGCTGGAGAAGGGAGAGAGAAGAGAGGGGCGCCAGTTGCTGCTGTTGGTCGCAGCTGCTGGCCGGAGTGGCCTGACTGCTGTCGTGCACCGTTCCAGGTGCTGCTGCTGTTCGCTGTGGCCTCGCGTTGCCGGCTGCTGCTGGCGGGGCTCGCAGGCTGCTGGTCAGATGAGGAGAAAAGGAGAAGAAGAGGGGAGGAGAGGAGAGGGAAGAAGGGAGGAAAGAAAAGCGAAGAAGGAGCGAGAGGGAGAGCTCACCGGCGATGATGGCTTTCGCCGGAAAAAATGGAGGAGAGGAAGAGAGAAGGGAGAGGGGAGGCGGATGGAGAGGAAGAGGAGGGAGGAGAATGAATGATTTTTAGGGGTTGGGTTCTACTTAGGTTAGAATAGGTGGATTAATTATGGACCATTGATTTAATACGAGATGAAGGGTTAGGATTTGCTTGATAAAATAAATGGATGAGATTAAAAGATGAGATGTATTGAAATCAGATTGGATTGAATATGGAATGGCTACAATTGCAATAAAATTTGGCTAGAATTGGAATGAAAGAGTGACTATGATTGAAATAAACTCTAATTCAAGTGGCTAGAATTGAGAGAAATTATGATAGAATAGGCTAGAATTTAAAATTTAAAGAAAGTGTAGGAATTAGTATTTAATTAAAATACTACATACATTAAAATATTTTTGTATAATTGAAAATCACCTAAATTTTAAAACATTTGAAATAAATTTATAAAGTAAACGATACTAAAATATATGATTTTTGAGAAAAGTCGACTAAAACTTTAAAACTTTAAGTAAATTTAAAAATACGTATTTAGTCGAATAAAATCCTCAAATGGTTAAAGGTCGGTCAAAATTGGGTGTCAACACTCATTATCTTGCATAAATTGGTAAGTTCTTTTTTATAAGCGTATTTTTTTTGCGATTTGTTGTCGATTCTGGTATCTCGTATAAATTGGTAAGAAGAATAAGTTTTATATAAGCATATTTTTTGTGATATTTATTGTTGATTCTTGTGAATTTAAATGGATAGATTTTTGACAAAACATATTCATCTCAAGCAAGTTCTAGTTTTAAAGACAATACTTTGCATTTATAGATGAATTTGATTTGCAATCACTTAAATCAGATCCTGGATGAATATCAATTGATAATTATAGCCCTAGAATACGAGATGAAGTGAGAAGACAATTATATTCAAAAAGGGTCTTGTCAACCGTATATTAATGAATATTTCAAACTAGATTCGTAACGTGAATGCGTCGATTTTGTAAGGCATGGTTTAATGGTTCATATTCTAGATGGCTGGAGTATAGTATGAAGAAAGATTTTGTATTTTGCTTATTTGTTACTTATTTAGAAATGACTATGTAAAGGGAAATGCAGGTGATTTTTTCACGAAATCTGCTTTTAAGAATTGGAGTAATAGTTTGAAACGATTCAATTTATATGTTGGTGAAGTAAATAGCATCCACAATAGGTGTTTCAACAAGATGCTAGATTTTGAGAATCAATATCAATCCATTCAAGTTGCTTTTAACAAGCAGACTCGGAAAATAAGAGGTGAGCATCGAATTCGTTTAGAGGCTTCTACTAAAGTGGCAAAGCTCCTTTTGAATTTGGATTGTCTTTTTCGAGGTCATGACGAAACTGAGTCATCAAAAAATAAAAGTATTTTCATAGGTCTTTTGGAATGACTTACTCTTAAGTCACTCCTAGTCTTACCCTTGAGCCACTCTTAATGGTGTACCCCCTATCTTCAAATCGTGGTTTCGCCTTTGGTAGTAGATCTATTATTTTAGTTTGTTAAGCTTAATAGACAAGAATGAAAGATAAGTTAGCTTGAATTAGGATAACCTAGAGAAGTACTTAGTATGGATGGTTGAATGGGATGTCATTCATATTTGGACAAGTATGACTTGAAGTTGCCTATGAAATGATCTCTATATGATGTATGCTTAGCTTTGAGGTAGTAGCTATAGTTGTTTTCATGATATGTTTGACTCAAGATTATAGTTCCTTGTCAATATGAAATAGGTCTACTAGTGACACCTTAGTTGATGAAAGGGAATAGGGTAATTTCAAGATATGCTTAGAGTGTGAGGTAGAATGAGATGCCTTACATGCATTACACATGTGTGTCTTGAGGTGATCTAGGGGTATAGTACTCTTATGTCACGAAGAACATAGATCTTAATTATGATAGTGGATTATGATCAAGAATGACCAAAGAGACGGACTTAACTTAGATAGTAGTATGGGATACTATCTTGGCCTTGCACAAGTATACTTGGAGATGGCTTGTGAAGTGGTTCACTTTAGTAAGAAGGACAAATGATTTAAGTATGAACTACATATGTATTATGATGATTTATTATGCTTATGATATTCATTTTATGTTCATCCTATTATCTCTTATGATTATGTCTATTATTGACTAACCCTTTGAGATATCTTATGTTTGGTATGTTAGTTTCATACTTGGTATATTTTGTACTAATACATATTTTGCCTACGTTCTAATCCAATGTAGGGTGTTGAGAAGATTGAGTTGCTTTGAAGGTTAGAGTTTCCAAGTCTATCAAGGAGTGAAGATTGGTGAGTCCTCATAGCATTCGAGGACACCATCCCTATGTTCCTGTTATGTCATTTACTATGTTTTAGACTTTTGTGGGCTGCGTCCCAAGACATTATTACTCATGCTGTCATAGATGGTTTTGACATATATGTTACAAAGACTTTCGTTTTATGAAATGATTTCCGCATTTGGTTTAAAGAAATTTTTTTAATTCCCTCCATTTTTACATGATGTTATGTAATGAAGCTAAGAGGCTTGTACAAGACCTCCGAGAGGTCAAGTACGCCGTGTAACTTCTAGAGGGTGCTCCCCGGTCGTTACAATTATGTATGATCATTGATGATGTGCTTGTAATTGTAATTGTGGTGTGTAATTAGAGATCAGGTTGCCACGTTCCGACAGAAAATGGGATCGGATTGCCTCTTGTCGGTAAGCTAATAGGTTGACTTTGGGTTCCATGAGAGGACCAACTATGTGAAAGCATGTAAATTGTGTTGTTGTTTGTAATTTATATATATATATATATATATATATATATATATATATATATATATACCCATACATGTTTATATTGCACTAGTGGGATAGCCGCGTGATTCTACCAGTATACTGTGGTTGTGTATTGATTATGAACTTAATCTTATTTTTGTTTAGTACAGGGTATCTTCACATGATTGTTGACAGACCTCGCATAGTAGATCAATGATCGCTCCGAGTTCAAGGGTGAGATACATCGTTCGGGCTGCCAAGGAAGTTTATGTTCACCATTTCGGACTTCGATATTGTTTTAATTACTATTTATTTCATTAGAGATTCTTTTAGTTGGATATCGTTATAGTTTTGGTACATTGACTTTCAGATTCTAGGTTTATTCTTCCGCATTGTTAGTTAGTTAGTTGATCCTTATTTAATTAGTAATGGAACTTAGCCTAGTTATTTAACTTGTTGCAGTAACTTAAATACCTTAGTTTTAAATTATTTTCTTTAGTTGATTGATAGTAGTAATTCTCCCACCAGATGGTTAAGGCCGGTGCCAATCACGACGTGTTGGATCGTAACAACATGCCTTCTGGCAAAATATGTTTACTCAACATAAACTCTTTAATGATAAACAATGGATTTTTAAAATTGAAGTTATATAATGATGGAACTTACGACATCGCAAGTATTTACACATTTTACTTTTTATTTAATTGATTCTCAAGATAAGAAGGTAGCAAATAATTTTTAAAATTATTCTTTCATCTATTATTTTTTGAAGTTCTTTATTGGATTATATTATGGCTGATTTGCTTTTTCTTTAAAATTTATTTTGTCAACACTTTTTGTAGTGATAAATTTAAATCTGCAGTAACCATCTTTATTGTGCAATTGATAAATAGAAATAATCTCAAATATAAGGATATGGGTCTCCACGTAAATTTACATGTTTTTTTATAGGTAAAATATGTATACTATGGATATAAGTAATATGTTTGATGTTGTGATTTCTTACTTTCTTAGTCTATCCTCTTTTTTATTTTGAATAATATACAAATAAGGTCGTCCGTTGCTCTCAATTATAAGTATGAGGATCAAATTTAGTTTACCCTAAATAACAAATTGATTGACATCAAAATGATGTGTATTATCTTAATATAATACATAGAACAAAACTTCAAATCAAATTAATGTGTTTTTTATATATGTTTTGTCATATAAATCATTGTTTTGACTCTTAACCTAATTTTTAAGAGACTTATTGAATTAAATAAAGGAGCCTCATGCTCCATTATTGACCAAAAAAATAAAATATAAAAAATATTACGTAACATAGATTTGGATAATGTTAAAGTTACGGCTATCAAAAATGTATTTTGAAATTAATGATCTATCTATCTATCTATATATATATATATATATATATATTCCACGTTTGCAATTTTTTAAAATAAATAATCTACTCTTTTAAAAAAAAGATATGTTAAATGTATGAATTAATAAAATTAATTTAAAATCTAAAAAAATTAAATATTATTAACACTAAATTTTTTATTTAAAAACGGTTACAAAAGATGAAAAGAACAATGCAAAAATAAAATAAAATAAAAATAATGTAACTCCATATTAGGTTTACCCTGTTTGACTTTATTTTTGAAAATGAAAGTTATCCAAATCGATATCCAGACGGTAGTTTTTGAAATTTCAATAATTAATATAAAATTTAAAATTCAAAAGATAAATAATTAATTTTATCCCTTTAATACACCTAATCATATAATACATATAATTCAATAAACAAAATTCATTCTTTTAACTCCATTGCTTACATTTTCTTAAAACCCTACTAATTTAGAATTGTTAACCTACACAATTTGAATAAACACTTTTAAAACCTCTAATTATCTTTCCATTTCTAAACAAATTGTTAAGAGGATACACAAATTTCAATATAATTTTATGAGGAATATATATTAAAGTTTTGAATTTAGGTTTGGCAATATTTATCTTTAAATAGGAAGTGTTAAATTTATCCTAAACAATATTACAACTATAAGTCATTTAGCAAATTTAAGAATATTCACTATATTATATAACAACATTAATTTAAGTTTAAAATTACAATTTAAAATATATGATACAATGTTTAATTTGAAATTTGAAATATTTGAATTCACGATAACAGTAGTTACACATAATGTGTTTAATCGGATAGAGTACAAATCAACATAACACCAATTCACATTCCTATCTTTTCTAATTCAATTCAAATCAAAATTTTATACCCCTTCCGTCCATTTTTATTTGTTATGTTGTCCTTTTCTAAAATCAATTTGACTAATATTAAAGTTAAATTAGATTACAATAATTCAATATTTTAAACAAAATATTTAGGTATTCAAAAAAATTAGATTACAATAATTCAATGTTTTAAACAAAATATTTAGATATTCAAAAACTATATAAAAGTACTATAAATTGCAATTTTTTCCATATCAATATGATGTTAAAATTACATCTTAAAATGTTAGTCAAAATTTTTATAGTTTGACTCTAAAATAGAAATCATGACAATTAAAAATGGATGGAGAGAGTAATATCTAATAAATACTTAAATAATTTGAATAATTTTCAATCATAACTTACATAAATTAAGAATAGTAAATTGTTAAATATATCAATATGTAATTTAATATGTTGATTTTGAATAAAACATTAGTTAAATATGTCAACATGTAATTTAATCATATTAGACATTTCATGTGGAATGTTAGAACTAATAAATTATTGACAAAAAAAAAGATTTTTTTAATTCCAACTATATAAAAATAATAATGGATAAACACAAAAAATATTTAAAGTATTTGATGTTAGGTCAAGCTAAAATAATCTTAGAATTATTAGTTGATATAGCTATATAGAAATAATATTTAAATATTTGATATTTTTAAACATTGTTCTAATAGCCTAATTTTGCCTATTTTCTCATGCACGTAGTAGCCTATCCATCGATTTCTCTTCCTTTCATCTCATCCTTAATTAACAATTAAATTTATAGATGTTTTAAATCTTTTATGCTTAATTAATTAAAAAATATTCTAATTGCATTTATTTTTAGGCATACGCTGATATGCAACTATTTATTAATCTAACCACTCTTTTTTAGGCATAAGTCATTTGTAACTATCCGTCTGAATCTCAATATTAATTTTTTTTTCTTTAAAATGGTACATAGAGATAATTCGAAATTATCAAATATATTCAACTAAACATAACATTGTGAAAGCATTCTAATAATTTTAAAATAATTGATTTTACGCATTTTTATATAATTTTTAAAATATAATTCAAAATAGAAAATAATAATAAATATTATATACACACTCAATTATAATTTATAATTCTCATTTTTAAATTAAAAATATTCTTTTTAAATATTCACGCAACGCGCGAGTACATATACTAGAAGTACTTTAACTAGGGGTGTGCATCGGTCGGTTCGGTTTTCGGTTTTACATATAATCGGTTCGGTTTATCGGTTTTAAAATATCCTAACCCAATAACAAACCAATAAGAAATTTTTTATCGGTTTATCAGTTTTTGATGTTATCGGTTCGGTTTCGGTTAACCCAATAAGAAAATGTCGATCAAATAATATATAATAGTACGTATGTTATAATTACATGTTACCAACTTACCACCAAAACATAATATAAAACTTTGAATGTTGATCAAATTACTAACATTCACAAACTTGCAAAAGCTATCTCCTACAATTACGAACTAGAATTAAAACAAAAATAAAATATTTCAATGAGACAATCTTGAACAGTTGTTTGATCCATCAGATAATTAACAAAGTTCTCACCAATTTCCTAACAAAAAAATCACATAGCCTGAAAAGCTAATATTGAATCTATTCATGTATTAAATTATGTATATTTAATATTGAGGAAGGGTAATGTAGTAAATAACTATCGTCTTATTGGGTTATCGGTTTACCCAATAACCCAATAGGAAAAACCGAAATCGACCCAATAACCCAATAATTATTTTTTCTAAACCCATTAAAAATCCAATAACCCAATAACAATAACCCAATAACATTTTATCGGTTCGCTTTATTGGTCGGTTCGGTTTTTGCACATCCCTAACTTTAACTACATCATCCACACCTTTTGAAGCCAATTCATCAAAATACGAATTTAAAAATGTGTATAAAAATCACATTCGAACAGAAATTCGAATCCTTGTGATTTTTTGGGAGCGGGATGATCATGTCAACTTCTGCATTTTAGGCCATTACAATGAAGCTTTTGTTCAACCTAATCTTCAAATATAAACTTCCATTTTACTTATTGCCAAGCGAAGAGTGTAACATTGACAACACTGACCACTTTTTAAAGTATTTATTGCGGTTTTTGTTTTCTTTTTTTTCTCAATCCATTTTATTTGGGTTTGTTTTTACATTTTTAAATAACAATAATATTTTATTTGAATTAGTATTGATTGTTTTTTTTTAAAATCAATATATAACGAAACAGTATCGATAAGTTATAAACATATTTCTTTTTTATAAATATGTAACATAATATATAATCATAAGGAATAATTCTATATATCTTATGTATGTTTTTATAACAAAATGCAAAATTTTATAGCTTTTTAAATTTTTTAATAAAAGCAAAAGAAAAACAATTCAAAATAAAAAAAAATTCAAACATGTATGTATTCCCTGTTTCTTTCACTAATCTTCCTTGCTTGTGTAGTGCAGATTCCATCATCACGTAGAAGACTTGGAAGCAATTGAAATGCTCGTCTGTAATTTATGTTCAAGCAAATGGAGATATCGTCTTAGGTAAGTAATTATTGCTATTAATTTTTATTTTTACATACTTATCTTTTACTCTAATAGCGATGAACAATATTTAAGCAACAAATAAAAAATTTAATAAAGATGTTGAAAAATATTTAATTTATGAGTCACAACAACTTCAATCAAACAAGATTCAAAAAGCCATGTTAAAAATTATTAAATTTTAATAATGAAAGATAATTTTATACATCCTCATTCTAACTTGGATGGTGTTATATTTCATATAATGATTAAAGCTACATTTGGTCAATTTAAATAATGAAATGATTTTGATTAATTAAATAAAAGTACAATAAGAAATAAATAGAGTTGTGAAAGCAAGAAATTTAAAATTTATCTATATTAAAAGATGAGTAATAGAAGGGCATAAGTGAACAAATATATTATTTTAAACCACACATGATAAAATGTTAGCGGAATAACGCTAGATATGAACAAAAATAATTAAAAAGTAGTAAATAAAAATTTCAATGTAAACCTATAAATAATCAAATTTGATATAAGAAATAATTTAGAAATATCGAAAATAGATCATACTTATTATATATAATACTATATATTATGGCAAGAAAAAAAAATTAATTCATGAGAAGTTCTCAAGCAAATTTTAATATAAAAATAGAATACAAAATTTTCATGTGGATATTTTAGCTTAAAGGTAAAACTCAAATTATTATATCTAAGAGAATAGATTCAAAATCACAATTTAGTAATGATATTATTTGAGTAACAAATGAAATACAAAATGACCAAAAATTCGTAATATTATCATTGAAAAAAAGAATTGAAAAAGAGAGGATGATAGTGATAAAGTTAAGAATATTGTATAATGACAATTTCTAGCAACACAATAAAAAATTTAAAATTAACTAAATTTATTTAAATATAATTTCAAATTCTATATTGAAAATAAATGAAAAATATTTATTGCAACTCATCACATATAATATAAAAAAACAATTCTTAAAAGAATCTGTATATTTTAATGAACAAAAACAATGAAAAGAAAAAGAAGAAGAATATATCTTCTTATATTTTGGATACGAAATCTCAATATAATACCGTTAGTATAATCTTTTTCGATTATATGTAAAATCTTACTGAAGGAAATAAACATTAATTGAAATATATGATAAAAAATATTTAGAAAAAGAGTAATAGAGATAATATGAAAATATTGTAATGTGGATTTATTTAGAAACTAAAATAACATAATGAAATAATACAAAAAAATGTTATTTAGAAATTTGACAACGAGGAATTGCAAAACATATAGTTTTGGTTGCATTAAGAACACTTTGTGTAAAACATATAATTTCTTGTCCTTAACTTTAAATGAGTAACCTTTTTAATGATTTAATTTTGAAATAAAATGACCGTGCATTGCGCAAGTACATATACTAGTTTAATAATTAGATAAATAAAATGATACTTTCTCCGTTTCTTTTTACTTGCCTTGTTAAACTTTTCGAAAGTTAATTTGACTAATTTTAAGATAAATTAATTCAAATCAATTATATTAAAAACTAAAAATTAAGATATTAAAAAAGACTATACGAAAAGTATTATAAATTACGGTTTTTTGCATATCAATGTGATGAAAAACTACATTGTAAAATATTAGAAAATTCTTATTGATTGTTTGACTTCTAAAAAAAATTAAATTTAACTTTCAACCAAGAAAATTGAATAATTGAGATCTTATTGTCACTACCCAAACCGTCGTGATAGACACCCACACTAACCAGATGGTGGGAGAACAACTACTAAAACCCAAACTAAGCAAGTAAATAAAAAATAAGGTAACAAAGTTAGGGAAATAAGTTTAATTAATTAAAAAAATGCGGAATTAAATACCAAGAACCTGAAAGTCAATGTACCAACACTCTACTAAAGACAAATCTAAGAATAAGGGGTACAACCCCAAAAACTAACAACAACTTAACCAATAGTTTGAGTCCGAAAAGAGTGGACTTAAATAAAGAGAATTCAAGGCAGCTCGGAAGAACTAGCTCACCCTTGAATTCGAACGGTCACTGATTTTCTAAACGAGGTTGTCAATAGCCGCCGGAAGATGCCATGTACTCAACAAAAATAAAAACAAGTGCAGTATCAATACACAACCACAATGCACTTATAGGATGACGCGGATATACCACTAAGTGAAACATATATAAGTAAACACAACATTATAAAACAAGGACATACCAAACATATATAATATCATCATCATTCACATCAACGAACAAGTTCACAATTCTCAATAATGTACAATTGAAGTATTTTAGAGCTACAAATAGTCCTTCCAAATCCATCATCATTAGGTATGAACGTAATCATCATAAGTAGATACACAACACAATTCAATGGTTCTCTCATTGAACCCACAACTAAACTGTTAGCTTACTGAAACGTGGCAATCCAATCCTATTTTTATACGGAACGTGGCAACTGATCCCATAGTTGTACCGGAACGTGACAACTCAATAAAATATTTATGTCAGAATGTGGCAATACGATCCAATGTAGCTTGTAGAAATGTGGCAAACCGATCCACATTCACACACCACAATCACAATCACAAGTACATCATCAAGATCATACAACAAGAGGTGATTCATGACATACATGTAACACCTCTAGAACGAACTAGGTGAAGCTAAATCCTAACACATTTGTCATGAGGTTATAAAGTCCTAAAATTGTCTAAAATAGTGTTGAGAGGTAGTATGTAAAGTTTGAAAGTGTTTGTAGGTCAAACGTCCAAAAATGTCCAAGACGTTAGAAAGTTAGCCTTGAAACGTGATTTTGTGTTCTAGTGTGCCTTGGTGTGTTTTATGTGTTGTTTGGAGTTAAAATTGATAAAAGAGGTTCCTAACATTTGGACGAGCGTGTTTACGCTTGAAACTTTCATGTACAACTCCCCAAGGACCGCCTTAGGGGTCCTTGAGGAGCACCCAACCTTGGGCAGTAGGCAACAACAAAATGCACATAGAGGGAACAAGTCCGCGTCGCAGACATGTTTCAACTAGGACCATAATTTTTGTCCATGTCGCTGATGCAACACAGACTCTACTGTCTCAAAATTTATTTTAAAAAATCATGTGGAAACAACTTTGTGTCGTGAACTTGTTTCCCCACGAAAATTCAAAAAAATTATGTTAAGTTTGACATTGTTAAAAGGTCCTATAAGTGGAGGGGTCTTTTTTGTATTTTGGGGACTAGTTATTGACGGTTATTGACCCTTTTTAAACCCCAATTAACCATTCAAATCAAAACCCTCAAGTTCAAAAGAAAACGTCTTCATTCCTTCTCTCCAAAACCTCCATTGATGAAGCTTTGAAGCTCCAAGGAAGAAGACTGATTTTCCAAGTTTTTCTCCATTAATTTTGTGGGATTTTCTTCACAATCAGGGTATGATGTTTCATCCTTCAATTCTCTTCCATTTAGGGAGTCAATTCCAATAGCTTTCAAAGATGTTCAAAAACATGATATCTTCAATTTTGAATTTTCTATCCATGGGTTCTTGCATAAAATGATTTTAATTAATTATTTCTGATATAATTGATGTTAATTTAATAATTTTGATCAATTTTCTTACAACCCATGCAAATCATGAAATCCTAATTTTGACTATATTATGAGTGATTTGATCATATCTATATTGTATTGAATTCATATATAGATTGTATTGGCTATTGATATATGTATGAATTATGTTAGAATTGTTTATAGGATTTCCTAATTAGATGAATTTCATATTGAATTATGTTGGGTCATTGTATGATTTGATTATTGGTTTGGATTGGTGTATATGGCAATTAGTAAGAGCCTTTGTAAATTGAAATGGTTGAATTGACTAATGATTGGATGTGTTGATGATGGAATAGTCGTATCTTGACCTAACCTCTCCTTATATTGTGTAGTATAGGCATTGAATTGTGTTGATTGATATGGTCCACTTATGGTGCAGTGCTATGTGTTATAATTGTGAAGAATGTGGCCTTGTCGGCATTACTTTATGAATTATGATGTTATCATGTAATGACTTGTATATGTGATCATTGTGAAAGTCTAAATGACTTATGTGTATATGTGAAGTGAAAGCATGAGTTCTTATAGTGGATGATATGTGTCTATAGTAGAATATGGAGATGTCTTAATTTGTTTTTCTTGATGTTGAAGTGTGATTCTTCCAAATTGACTATACGAATATTATGATTGTTTATATTGATGTTTCAATAGGAGTGACTAGGGTGCCTTGTAGCATACTTGGTTATCCGTATGTGCTAATTGAATGTGATTGTACATGTGATAAGATAATGATGAAGTGTGTCTTATCTTGGTAGACCTATGTCCCTCTACTTGATACATGAAGAATGTGAGTGTGACTCTTGACTTAGTAGGCTAATGCACCTTTGTCATGTATGTATATGTGTGATAGAAATATGAAATTGAACTTGGTTAAGAGGGTCATTAACTTGGAACCTTCTAGAAAGGAGGTTATGATATCCTTGAAGTCGAAAGTCGTAATAGCATACTTCTTGTGTGAATGATGGAATTAGAAGTAGGTTGGCTGGAACGACATGAAACCATCCTTAAGAAAGTCATTGAGCTATTCGAGTAACCATTGTATGGCCTCCCTAGTGGACTCATCCTTAGTAAGATGTATTATGATTTGGTTATGACTTCTATATGGTACCTCTTCATATGCCCTTGTGATTGAATTACTCTATGAGAACTAAGGCTAGCACCAAGTGAATATGCTTGAGGAGTGACTCTATTTAAAATGAAATTACAGTACAAAAAACCCTTGATATTCCTTAACCATGTGCCTACATGGGATGTGTCCTAGTTCTATCCTTGGCAAGTAGAATACCCTCCATCGAAGTAGGCTAGACATCAGATTCCATGCCTAGCTAGTATGGTCTATATTAGTTATTGCCTATTCTCATCATGTGAGATACATTATAGTATTTGATAAGTTCTACAACGTTAAGGTAGTAGAATGAGACGCTATCTAGACATTACACGAGTAGGATTTTGAAGATGTTAATATGTAGGTTCCCTAGGTCTTCTCTAAGACCATTTTGTGAAAGCCTTAATTGTTGAATGTCTCATAAATGGCTTAATGAACATAGTGACTTAAGTTAAATGGATGTTAACAAAATTATACTTATCTAGAGTAGCTTTAAGGATTGCTTAAGTAGGCTAGAAGAGGGTGTATGAGAGGTATCTTCATGTCTTATTTCGGAGAGTCTTACAGTAATTCTAGGCAGGAAGTTAATTGATGAAATGGGAATAATCTTTCTTTATGTAGTCTTAAGGATCACTTACGTGTGTGTGAAGGGGTTGTATGGGCGTGGTTCATATCTCACTCAAGTGAGTCTTAGGATAACCTTTGGTAGGAGAGTCTTATGCTTATGTATTTTGAAGTGATGTTTATGCTATAGTATGGAATGTGGGTTATATGTGAAGTTGGAGTTGAATGTGATTTCTTATACTTGTGTTATGAAGTTTCTCCAAAAAGAGCATGTTTTATACAAATATCCAATTAGCATGATTTTATTGCATGTAACCATAGTTAGTGCATTCTAATGTACTAATTCCATATATTTTGTTTTATCTAGAAAGGTGTAGGTGACAATTGAGAGGAGTCATTGAAGTGAAGCTTTGATGTTAGCATTCATTCAAGAAAAGTTGGGGTATGTCCTCAATTGATTCGAGGACATAATTATGTTTTGTTTTCTTTGTTAAAGACATTATAATAGACATATATTTCTATTTGTTGTTGTATGGACCGTTACACAAGATATTCGTATGTCTAAGATGACGACTTTCAGTCTTACTCTTTCCTATGATTTACTATCAAAGGGATTTTGGAGTATGATTCGTTTGTGTGAAAAGTTTTAAATTCCGCACTACTTTTCATATATGTATGCAATGAATGATGTCAAAGGGATTGTTCAAGACCTCTGAGAGGTCAAGTATGTCGTGTCCCGACTTGAAGGACGCCTTATCTTCTAGGGTGTACTTCAGGGTCGTGACAATATAATTATTTAATTATTCTCATTTACGATTAGGTGACCAATAATGCAAAATTCACATATATAAATATATGCATTATAATGAAGCAATTACAAACATATTTCACACCACTATGAAATCAAAACCATCACCTACCTCAAATCCAAGCTTGAATTCCCTAAGACACTTAAATCTTTCCTTTCTGGATTCGTTCCAATAGTTCTAGGTTTATAATAATTAATATACTCAAGGATCAATCATCAAAGGTCTAATTATTCAAATTATAACAAACCCAATAACCCTAGATCTACCGAAGATCCTAATAACCAAATTAGGGATTTTACATCATAATTCTTAGATCAAAACCCTTCCCCATCGATGATAACCCAAGCAAGTAGATTCTATGGATCAAAAAATGGATCCGGTTTTAAAACATTAACTTTAACCTCAAGAATGGTGAAAAACAGTCAACAATTAGTCTAGGGTCACCACCTTAGACCTATGTATCAACCCAAAGTACACCCTAGAAGTTAGGGCGCCCTTCAAGAAGGAACATGAAGTACTTGATCTCTTGGAATCATTTCATAAAACTTCTAATATATGTCTCAAAACTATCTATGACATCACAAGTACAATAGTTTTGGGCCTCATCCCATAAAAGTCTAAACATAGAAAAGAACATAAAAGACATCATAGTGGTGGTGTCTTAGGATGCTATGAGGACTCACCAATCTTCACTTAGTGAAAGCCTTGGAAACTCTACCATTTAAAGCAACTCAATATCCTCAAGTCCCTACATTGGATTAGAATGTAGACAAAATGTGCGTTATTACAAAATGTACTAAGTATGGAAACTATCATACCAAACATAAGATATCTCAAAGGGTTAGTCAATAATAGACATAATCATAAGAGATAAAAGCATAAAAATAATATTAATTTCATAAGAATAATAAAACATCATACAACATGAAATAGTTCATACTTAACTCATTGTCCTTCTTACTCAAATGAACTACTTCACAAGCCACCTCCAAGTATACTTGTGCAAGGCTAAGGTAACAAACCTTACTATTACCAATGCCAAGTACATCTCATTGGTCATTCTTGATCATAATCCACTTTCATAGTTAAGACCTTAAGTTCATTATAACATATGAGCACTATTCCCCTAATCCACCACCAAGCACACTTGTGAAATACATGTGAAACATCCCATTATACCTCACACACTAAGCATGTCGTGAAGTAACCTTATTCTCTTTCATTTTAGTTTAGGAGTCTGTAGTAGACCTACTTCGTATTGACAAGGAACCATCATCTTAAGTCAATCATTTAATAGAAAGCAACCATAGCCACTACCCAAGATAAACTTACATATCATAAGGGTCATGTCAAAAGTAGATTCTAGTCATACTTATTCCATATATAGGTAGCATCCCATACTACTATCCATACTAAGTACTTCTCTAGACTAACCTAATCCAAGCAAAATAATGAAGGAAACACCCACCCTAACAATCATTCAACCAATCATGTAGATTCAAGCTAATAATAAGGTATGTCCTCAATTGATTAGAGGACATAACTATGATTTGTTTTCTTTGTTAAAGATATTATAATAGACATATATATTTCTATTTGTTATTGTATGGACCGTGACACAAGATATTCATATGTCTAAGATGACGACTTTCAGACTTACTCTTTCCTATAATTTTCTATAAAGGGATTTTGAAGTATGATTCTTTTGTGTGAAAAGTTTTAAATTCCGCACTACTTTTCATATATGTATGCAATGAATGATGTCAAAGGGATTGTACAAGAACATTGAGAGGTCAAGTACGTTGTGTCCCGAGTTGAAGGACGCCTTATCTTCTAGGGTGTATTTTGGGGCCGTGACAATACAATTATTCAATAATCCTCATTTACAATTAGAGTGATCAATAATGCAACATTCACATACATACTTGCATTATAACGAAGCAATTACAACCATATATCACACCACCATGAAATCACAACCATCACCTACCTCAAATCCAAGCGTTAATTCACTAAGACACTTGAATCTTTCCTTTCTGGATTCGTTCCAATTGTTCTAGGTCTATAATAATTAATATACTCAAGGATCAATAATCAAAGGTCTAATTATTCAGATTATAACAAACCCAATAACCCTAGATCAATCAAAGATCCTAATACCCAAATTAGGGATTTTACATCTTTATTCTTAGATCAAAACCCTTCCCCATCGATGATCACACAAGAAAATAGATTCTATGGATCAAAAATGGATCCGATTTTAAAACCTTATCTTTTACCTCAAGAATGGTGAAAAACTATCAACAACTCGTCTAGGGTCGCCTACTTAGAAATATGTCACAACCCAAAGTATACCTTAGAAGTTGGGGCGTCCTTCAAGTAGGAACACGGCGTACATGACCTCTCGGAGGTCTTGTGCAAGCCCTTAGACATCATTCATTGCATATATATGAAAAATAGTGTGAAATTAAAACTTTTCATTCAAAACATAACACAAAATAGTTTCATAAAACTTCTAACATATGTCTCAAAACCATCTATGACATCACGAGTACAATAGTCTTAGGTCACAACCTATAAATGTCTAAACATAGAAAAGAAAAAAAAAGACATCAAAGTAATGGTGTCTTCGGATGCTATGAGAACCCACCAATCTTAACTTATTGAAAGCCTTGGAAACTCTACCATTTAAAGCAACTAGATATCGTCAAGACCCTACATTGGATTAGAATGTAGACAAAATATGCGTTATTACAAAATGTGCCAAGTATGGATACTATCATACCAAACATAAGATATCTCAAAGAGTTAGTCAATAATAGACATAATCATAAGAGATAAAAGCATAAGCATAATATTAATATCATAAGCATAATAAACATTATAAAGCATAAAAAAGTTCATAATCAACTCATTGTCGTTCTTACTCAAATGAACTACTTCACAAGCCACCTCCAAGTATACTTGTGCAAGGCTAAGGCAACATACTGTACTATTACCAAAGCCAAACAAATCTCATTGGTAATTCTTGATCATAATCCACTTTCATAATTAAGACCTTAAGTTCATCATAACATATGAGCACTATTCCCCTAGTCCACCATCAAGCACACTTGTGAAATACATGTGAAACATCCCATTCTACCTCACACACTAAGCATGTCGTGAAGTAACCTTATTCTCCTTCATTTTAGTTTAGGAGTCTCTAGTAGACCTAGTTCGTATTGACAAGGAACTGTCATCTTAAGTCAATCATGTCATAGAAAGAAACCATAGACACTACCCAAGATAAACATACATATCATAGGGGTCATGTCAAATGTAGATTCAAGTCATACTTATTCCATATTTTGGAAGCATCCATACTACCATCCATACTAAGTACTTATCTAGACTAACCTAATCCAAGATAACTTATGAAGGAAACACCCACCCTAACAATCATTCAACCAATCATGTAGATTCAAGCTAATAATGGGGTATGTCCTCAATTGATTAGAGGACATAACAATGTTTTGTTTTCTTTGTTAAAGATATTATAATAGACATATATATTTCTATTTGTTATTGTATGGACCGTGACACAAGATATTCGTATGTCTAAGATAACGACTTTCAGACTTACTCTTTCCTATAATTTTCTATAAAGGGATTTTGAAGTATGATTCGTTTGTGTGAAAAGTTTTAAATTCCGCACTACTTTTCATATATGTATGCAATGAATGATGTCAAAGGGATTGTACAAGACCTCTGAGAGGTCAAGTACGTTGTGTCCCGACTTGAAGGACGCCTTATCTTCTAGGGTGTACTTTGGGGCCGTGACAATACAATTATTCAATAATCCTCATTTACAATTAGGGTGATCAATAATGCAATATTCACATACATACTTGCATTATAACGAAGCAATTACAACCATATATCACACCACCATGAAATCACAACCATCACCTACCTCAAATCCAAGCGTTATTTCCCTAAGACACTTGAATCTTTCCTTTCTGGATTCGTTCCAATTGTTCTAGGTCTATAATAATTAATATACTCAAGGATCAATAATCAAAGGTCTAATTACTGGAATTATAACAAACCCAATAACCCTAGATCAATCAAAGATCCTAATACCCAAATTAGGGATTTTACATCATTATTATTATATCAAAACCCTTCCCCATCGATTATCACACAAGAAAATAGATTCTATGGATCAAAAAATGGATCCGATTTTTTAAATCCTTATATTTTACCTCAAGAATGGTTAAAAACTATCAACAACTCATCTAGGGTCGCCTACTTAGACCTATGTCACAACCCAAAGTACACCCTAGAAGTTTGGGCGTCCTTCAAGTAGGAACACGACGTACATGACCTCTCGGAGGTCTTGTGCAAGCCCTTAGACATCATTCATTGCATAAATATGAAAAATAGTGCGAAATTAAAACTTTTATTTCAAAACATAACGCAGAATCATTTCATAAAACTTCTAACATATGTCTCAAAACCATCTATGACATCACGATTACAATAGTCTTAGGTCACAACCTTTAAAAGTCTAAACATAAAAAAATAACATTAAAGACATCATAGTGGTGGTGTCTTCGGATGCTATGAGGACCCACCAATCTTAACTTATTGAAAGCCTTGGAAACACTACCATTTAAAGCAACTAGATATCGTCAAGACCCTACATTGGATTAGAATGTAGACAAAATATGGGTTATTAGAAAATGTTCCAAGTATGGAAACTATCATACCAAACATAAGATATCTCAAAGGGTTAGTCAATAATAGACATAATCATAAGTGATAAAAGCGTAAGCAAAATATTAATATCATAAGCTTAATAAAACATTATAAAGCATAAAAGAGTTCATACTCAACTCATTGTCCTTCTTACTCAAATGAACTAGTTCACAAGCCACCTCCAACTATTCTTGTGCAAGGCTAAGGCAGCATACCGTACTATTACCAAAGCCAAACACATCTCGTTGGTCATTCTTGATCATAATCCACTTTCATAATTAAGACCTTAAGTTTATCATAACATATGAGCACTATTCCCCTAGTCCAATACAAAGCACACTTGTGAAATGCATGTGAAACATCCCATTCTACCTCACACACTAAGCATGTCGTGAAGTAACCTTATTTTCTTTCATTTTAGTTTAGGAGTCTCTAGTTGACTACTTCGTATTGACAAGGAACTATCATCTTAAGTCAATCATGTCATGAGAAGAAACCATAGCCACTACCCAAGATAAACATACATATCATAGGGGTCATGTTAAAGGTAGCTTAAAGTCATACTTGTTCCATATATGGGTAGCATCCCATACTACCATCCACACTAAGTACTTCTCTAGACTAACCTAATCCAAGCTAACTAAGGGAGGAAACACCCATCCTAACAATAATGCAACCAATCATGTAGATGCAAGCTAATCATAGGGTAGCATGAATCCTCACCCTAAGCTATCATGAGAAACTAATCCCAAGTTAATTCATGTAATGCACCTTGCATGCAAGACAAGCTATAATGAAATGCACCTAGCATGCAAGTCAAGCTAACATTAGGAGAGTATAAGCCTTTCCCCTAAAGCTTTAATGAAATGGGTTAGGCCTAACCAAGTCAAGCTATCATGAAGGCATTCTAGTCATTCTACTTCAAGCTAATGGGAACCACCATTCTGAAGCTATCATGATCAAACATCCTAGCAACATATGAACAAGATAAACATGAGAGAGCTTACTTTCTCCATCCCAAGCTATCATGAGATTCATCACCTCAAGCTATCATGAGACCTACCATCTCAAGCTAACAAACCTTGGTCTTATCTTACCAAGTCAACTGAACAAGAAAATACTATTCAATACAACTTTAAGCTATTATAGTTCATTATGTCTTGATTCATTTTAGGTTATTAGGTCAAGCTAGCATCCATTTATGTGAGAGAACTTGCTTCACCTATCATTTTAATGTCTAAGTGTAGAAGACAAAAAAAACCAATCCCTTCATATTGACTTCACCCCTAAATCCCTAGCATCAATGACAAGCCCATAATCAACTATTACCCTTAATTCATCATGATCTATGTTCAATTACATAATTCATTCAATTTGCTCATTACAAGGTATGTCTAGGCATACATGACCACATAGGTTCAATTCCATCTTTATAAGTCGAGACCAACCTAGATCAATTAGGCTTAGTTAAATTCATAAGTAAGTGATTCAATCATGATATAATAATATACATACAATTGAATTAAGAAGATCAACTTAGGACCTTCATCTAGCGTCTAGTGGCCTAAAACCTCTATGATCACCTTCAACATCAATTGCTACAATTCACCATGAAAAATTCATGAAAATATCACATAATCATCATATGAACATACTTGAATGGTACCTACTAGATTGGAATCACAATCAAGCTTTACCCACAATGAAATCACAACCCTCTCTAGATTGAAGTTCTTTAGATTCACAATTAAGGAATAACTAGGGGGAATCCATGGATGAATAAGCTTAACAAACCTTAGATTAGAGACTTACACCCAAATTTATTCCTTGGTAAATTCGTCCTAAGAGCAACCCCCAATTTCTCTTCTTCTTCTTCAGTGGTGTTCTTGAGAGAGTTTTGGAGAGGGAGAAGTTTTGATTTGGAGTCTAGAGTGTAAATGGATTTTGTTATGCGTAAATATACTTACTACCCCTAAAATAACTGCTAGTTATTATCCCTAAAGTTTCCAAAAGACCCCTGCAACCATTGGACCATTAAGCCATTTCTAATTTTACTTAATATCGACGCGACCAAATCTGGGATTTCATTATGCATTGTGGGGTCACCTCCACATCTTGGTCTTGGAAATAAATTTGGGACATAATTTTTTGCTATTTTCCCGTGTCCCAGGGAAAAAATTGCCCCCTGAGTGCTGGCTTCGCGTCGTGCAGCAGCCTCCATATCTAGGCTGCTTTGCAGCTTGCTTGCCCTACGTTTGGGTCCTCTTTGGGGACCCTTAGCTTAGTCCCCGGGGAGTCGTACTCGGACATTTTGACCCTATATATGTCAGTATATATGTAGGAACCCTATACACTCAATTTTAACCTCATACAATACCCCAAAACTTCACTACTAAACACAACGACACACTAGTTCAACTTAGACTAGCTTTCGGACGTCTTGGACGTTTGACCTTCAAACTCTTCCAAACTCCATATACTGACCCGAAACATTAAAATTAGTCATTTTAAGACTATTAAATCATGACACTCACGTTAGGATCTAGATTCACCTGTTCATTTTGTGGTCCTTACAATATCCCCCACTTGGGAAACATTTGTCCTCGAATGACACTTTCTTATACACATCTTAAAGGACAAATTCTGGACTAGAAGACCATCGTACATGCATTATACCTAAATGTACATATCCAAATCAAAGAAAGAATTCAATTCCAAGTTAAACATAGCTACACATAATCATATAAAAACCTTATGAAAATGACTCCTTATCCCCCACTTGGAAATAAGCTACACATGTCTTTATAATATCAATTCATCATCATTAAGAGCAGCAAAATAAGCAAAGAAAATCATAATCATGGAAATTTTGGAAATTTTCATAAATCAATAAAGAAAACTCGTAACGGAGAGGGACATAAAGAGATCATTCTTGATCACCCTTAGATTGGAGAGCATAGAACCTATTCCTCTTTGGAGGACCATCTTCTATTTGATTAGTAGCAACTTTCTTGCGTTCTCTCACATTGGACTTTGGCTTAGGGCAATATTTCATCATATGACCACTCTCACCACACCCATAACAACCATATCTTCCGGCCAAGAACCTACCCTCATGTTTTTACCACACCAAGGGCAAGTAGGTCGGGAATACTCATTATTCTTCTCATACATAGAAGTACTAGAGTACCTATGTCCGGAAGACTTTTCTCAATTCTTAGAACGACCATGTCCATCAAACTTTTCACATTCCATTGTAATTCTCTTTTTCTCCATCTTAAGCTTGGATTTCTCTAATTGTTGAGCAAATACTATTATTCGGGAGATATTCATATCATCTACAAGCATTGCTATATGACACTCTTCTTCCACTAGTTTGGACACCCCCGTCATGAACCTATCCATCAAGTATCTAGGGTTTGCTACCACACTTGGGCCTATTTAGACAATTGGGTTAAATTCAATGCACACTCCTTAACACTTAACTTTCCTTGCTTGAGGTTTATGAATTTCCCCAACTTAGCCTTCATCAATTCCCTAGGAAAGAATTTATCAAGGAAATCCGACTTAAAAGTCTCCCACTCTATGGGACCCGCCCTTACCGGCCTAGAATCCTTCCATTGTTCATGCCAAACTTGAGCTGCATCTTTCAATTGGTAAGTGGTGTAGCTCCACTTTCTCCTTAGAAGTCAATCCCATAATAGAAAGAGTCTTATAAACCTCATCTACCATTTGGATTTTCCTCCAGCTTGGAGCCTCTAAATTCGGAAGGTTCATCCTCAAGAACTCCCTAATTCTATAAGAACGCGTTCCCCCTATAGGGTTAGCCACCAATCCCTATTTGCTTGGGCCGTCAAGTCTTGGGCCAACAAATTCATAAAAATCCTAAATTCCTCTAGAGTCACATTCTCCACTTGAGGAGCATTAGGAACTTGAGGAGGGACTTGATTCCCTTGGGGAGGAACCTCTTTATTCTCAATGCCATCTCCTTCCCTTCTAGCATTAGCTCTAGTGCTAGCCATATAACCTGGAAAAAATAATAGGCAAACATTAGAAGATGGGCTTACTCAAGTCGAACTACCTGGCACGATTTGAAGAATGAAGAAAACAAACTTTTCCTAAGCACACCGATGAATAAGAATCTACTAGACGTGGTTTTGATACATCCTAGGACCATTTCATAACCTGGCTTTGATACTAAGTTTGTCATACACCCTAGAAATTAGGGCATCCTTCAAGTCTGAACATGGAGTACTTGACCTCTCAGATGTCTTGTACAAGCCGTTAGACATCATTAATTACACATATATGAAAATTAGTGAGGAGTTAAATCTTTTTTTTTCAAAACATAACGCGGAAATTTTTTATAAAATATCTAACATATGTCTCAAAAATCATCTATGACATCATGAGTTGGGTCATAGTTCATAAAAGTCTAAACATAGAAAAGAACATAAAAGACATCATAGTGGTGGTGTCCTCGGATGCTATGAAGATTCACCAATATTCACTTCTTGAAAGACTTGGAAACTCTACCATTGAAAGCAACTCAATCTCCTCAAGACCCTACATTGGATTAGAATGTACCCAAAATATGTGTTATTACAAAATGTACCAAATATGGAAACTATCATACCAAACATAAGATATCTCAAAGGGTTAATCAATAATAGTCATAATCATAAGAGATAAAAGCATAAACATAACATGTATATCATAAGCATAATAAAACATCATAAAGCATATAAGAGTTCATACTTAACTCATTCTCCTTCTTACTCAAATGAACTACTTCACAAGCCACCTCCTATTATACTTGTGCAAATCTAAGTTAGCATTCCATACTACTACCGAAGCTAAGTACATCTCTTTGGTCATTATTAATCATAATCCACTTTAATAATTAAGAACTTAAGTTCATAATAACATATGAGCACTATGACCCTAGGCCACAACCAAGCACACTTGTGCAATGCATGTGAAGCATCCCATTCAACCTCACACACAAAACATGTCTTGAAGTCCTCCTTTTCTCTTTTATAATAGTTTAGGAGTCTCTAGTAGACCTACTTCATATTGACAGTCAATCATGTCATGTAAAGCAACCATATCCACTACCAAAGATAAACATACATATCATACGGGTCATGTCTAGGTAGTTTCAAGTCAAACGTGTGCCATGTATGGATAGCATCCCATACTACCATCCACACTAAGTACTTCTCACTACTAGAAATTCGTTGATTTCCGATTACAAAATTAGTCGGAATGTAGTTGGAAAATGGGATTTGTTGATGACCTTCCAACTACTTTATAGTAGTCGATATCTTGAGCATCGGAAATTCGTTACCGACTATTGTAGTCGGTGTTTTTCGACTATGGTAGTCAAAAAATATAAAACAACAACTGATCATTAAGTACCTAAATGGCCGACTACTGTAGTCGGAAACTATTAAAATATTAATTTAATGATTAAAACATGCCGACTAGTGTAGTCGATAATAATAAAAATAATAATTTAATAAATAAACAATGCCGACTACTGTAGTTGGTAAAAATTACAATAATAATTTAATAAATAAACAATGTCGTCTACTGTGGTCGGTAATAATTAAAATAATAATTTAACTAATAAATAATCCCGAGTACTATAGTTGGTAAATAATAATATAATAATATAATAATAAAAATAATGCCGACTACAGTAGTCGTAATAGTTAAACAATTAAATAATTAATTAATATATATATTTTTTGGTAGACCACCTGCTAAATTAATACTATCATCCATCCACAAAAGCTCAAAAATAATATCAAACATCGAATACATTCCAAAACATTCATATTGGATTCTATTCAATTCAATCGAGTCTAAAATCCCAAACATCACCAAAATCATGTCTAATAAGTATTAAGTTGTTATGCAAAAAAAGGAAGTAAAATGTTCAAAACATGCCTAAAACTCATAGAAAATATCTAAACAACTATAAAATAATCTACTCTTCATCAAAGTCGGTCCCTTCACTTTCATCAGATTCAACCAATGTTTATTCATGAATTTTTGCACTTTAGCAAAGTTAGCTTCAGATCATTGAAGTCATACTGTAAGCTCTAAATTTTGTCTTCGCATTGCTTCCATTTCTTCCGAAGATTGAGAAGTAGAAGCACCAAACAACAATGATTATGGATGAAACGAGGAAGGTTGTGATCCCATTCCGTAAACTCTACCTTTCTTCACACCTCCTGCCACATTTATCCATATAGATGTAATACCACTAGATGATGAGGAATCAACCTCTGAAGTAGGATGTGTCTGAGGCCATTCATCCAAGTCTCTCTGAAATTGAACGTGAAATAAATGTATATATAAATCAATAATCTTATATCTTTCAGACATAATACACAATTAATTAAAAAGATAACTTTCTAGCTTGTCATCTCTCTGTACTTTTCATCTCAATCATGCTATTCATTCTTAAACTAATTCTATCTTTCTTACATTAACCACTTCATGTTCTTATACTAATTTAAGCTAATAGTACTATGTTATTTGTTACTTAAGCTCATTTTGTATTTTGCTTGTAAAAGGTGTGTTATATAATATAATAACTCTATCGACTCATTAGCCATCTATACTGAACAGTAAATACTAGTCCAAATTGCAGTAAATATTTCTCATTTGGAGTGGCAGTTAACAAACATACTGATAGCAACTAGAATGGCATGTGAGCTTTACTAATATCTCTTCAAAGGTATGTTTCTCAATAGTCTTCTCTCATGCTTTTTGGTTTCCTTCTGCTTAAAACTAACATGAGCAGTGTCATCCCATCTCCCAGCAATAGTATACAAATTAGATAAAAGAACAACATGTCTAAAGTGTACAACACAACTTCTCAGGGCAACAAATTAATTAGTTATATCACCTCCACATGGAGCATTTCTTTGGTATTTTCTATGGATCAATAACACCTGTTCTGCATGTTGTTTTTCTTAAATCATCAAAGGAAAACTCATGTTCTGCAGTCTTATGGAAAGGGAAGGAGATATAAGGGGATTTTGATATAGCAGATACTGGGTAAGATTTGTTGATGAAACAAACACAGTAAGTCATAAATATAAAACAAGCACTAACTCTTTAACTGCAACACAAGTAGGGTTGAAAGGGAAAAGGGTACATCTGTTGCTTCAGGAGAATTTCCACAATAGGACTTCAAATTGCTGATTAGTAGCAAGGGTGAATCCAAATTATATTGGATTTGACCATAAATCAAAATTTGCTCTTCATAGTATAGTTAATAAAGTAAAAACGCAATGAAGTTCACACCTGAAAAGCTGAGAGTATACATATAGCACGCACAACCTAACTAAGGAGTGATGGAGCTAAATACACATAATCAATTTAACTCATACTCTGTATATCTTACTTCTACTCTGCCAAAACATGTCACTACAGTAATCCTCCAGTAATTTACGGTTACTATAACACTCTTATAACAACCTATTTACTTACTTAGTTACAAATACATAACAATAGCAAAGCAGAACATGCCATGTAGATGATAGAGCAAGTAATTCAGTGAGGAAAATTGAAGCATATATCCTCTTAACAATATGAGAATCCTGTCTCTAATATTCATGGGACCATTTTCCAGAAAAAACAGAAAAGGCTTACACATGTCACACACTTAAAACTCAACGAGCAGACAATAAAGAAAAGCAAATTCATACATTTTAAAAGAGCAATCTATCTTGGATGCTAGTGGAAGTTCAAACTAATAAACTGTTCTCACATGAAGGTTGAATCTAACTTAAAATGGTCAATCTATTACATGATTTCATCATCTTAAATTACACAAACTTCTGGCCTAGGGGTTAACATTCAAATACAAATGCAAACACATCCAATAATTGTACTTAAACATTAAAATCTTGCATGCACTAGATACAAGACTAAACAAGTGTTTGGAGTCTTTTAACCACTTTTTGAAATTCACTAACCACCGAATTAATGACTTGCCCTAAAATCAAAAATAGGTTATAGAAATTTAGCTACAGTTTTTAAAGCTGTAAAAAATATATGAATCAAAAGGGATTATACTCTTCCTAGTCTACACCAATTTCAAATTTGTGCCAAAGAAACTAGGTAATGAGAAATCTTTGGCCCATCTTCTTGAATGCCTTCTTTATAAAACTATCAAAGTTCATTCGTCTAAACCTTAATCACTCACCATCGATAAGAAAACACATATAGCTTGGAATTCAGAGTTTTTTGGCAAAAAACTTCCCTTATCTATACTCAAAACTTAATGTACATCCTTCAACTATCATATTGAACAAAAATTATCCTTAATGTATTCAAAACTTAGCAACTTTAATCCTTATGTGAAACTTCTGTATAAAACATTGCGGACCCAGTCTCATGTGCAAGTCACACGACTACAAGCATCCTAAAATGAGTTCACTAGGTGTATTATGTCCTGCTTGTCAAAATTAAAGCTTTTCTGAGTTAATTTTTGGCCAACAAGTTTGTAGGAATGAATTTAGAATTCTCCATCTTAATAAAAATTGTAATATAAGTTGCTTTGTACAATGAGACTCAATATTGGTTGTAACCAACTAAATGTGTTGGGCAAGATCCTCTCGCCTTAGAATCAAGAAGCAATAGATAAAGGTTATACACCAAATTCTACCTTACATTTCAATTTTATCTGCTCTATTCTTGGTATAAAAAATGCTTTTGTACAACAAGTAACCAACTAAATGTGTTGGGCAAGATCCTCTCATCTTAGAATCAAGAAGCAATAGATAAAGGTTATCCACCAAATTATACCTTACATTTCAATTTTATTGGCTCTATTCTTGGTATACAAAATGCTTCTGTAGCACGACTAGTTTTTTCCATGAAGAGATTAGTCTTCTATAGGGAAAGAGCTACTGATATGTATTTAGCTTTTCGGATATTCTTTTGGTCAGATAACAAAACATTTAATGTAGGTGTAACTATTTGTGACTTACGTCCTCAAGTCTGTAATTTCTCTCATCCAAATTTCATACACTGTTTGGATTGTAGTTAATGTACCCATAAGAACCCAACAACCTTTAAATCTTTCACACATCCCAAATTTCATCAAACTTCACCAAGTAAGAAAGCCTCCTATAGCAGTACTCTTTTACTTTCATATGACCCCAACACTAAAATTAGAATTTAGGTAGGAAAATCCTTCTATAGCAGTACTATTTTAATCGTCCTAAATTTCATCAAAATACATGAGTTAATGCATCTGTTAAAATCTTAAGTAACACTGAGGCAACATAGAAACCGAGAAACACTGAGGCAATACCAACGTGGGGGGTGGAAGCGATAACAGAGAGATATAGTAGAGAGGAAAGAGGATTTTTTTATTATGGGGGAATAAGAGAGAGAGTTGAGAGTAAGTAGCCTATTCAGCTTGTTTATTACTGAGGGAGAATCACTCTATTTATACAACATTTTTACACATTAGGTCAACAGAAATGGCCGACACTAACTTTACACTTGGCCTATATTAATTCGGCCGACACAAAACGACAATTTACTAGTGGCCCTTTACTTTATTACTGGCCGACATAACTTTACATATGGCCATCTTATCTTCTGGCCGACACTTCACGACAAACTACTTTAATAAAGACATAAAGATAAAATTACAAAAATATTTTTTTTTTACTCTAACTGTACGTTTGGAACGTAATTATCTTCTCCTTCACATTTTGAGCATAGATGATCAGGATATTTCTGTCCTATTAGCTTGCAATATCTCGTCATTAAATTAGAAGAAATGAAATTCTTCCGTAATGCTCTTGTCGTAGGTGTTTGTTCTGATCTTAGCAGACTTAATATCCACTGTCTTAAATCTTCCACATCTACTGCTCGGATATCTCTACAGTTTGAGTAGATGATTGTCTGATCTCTATTATAGTATTTCCATATTACATTTTTGTTTAAATAATTGTTTGTTATCTCATTTAATATGGTAGCTATTCCAATAGTTATCTTATTTGCGTAGAACTCTGGAATATCTACTTTCTGTATTTCCTCTTGAGTATCTATCTTTTCAGGGATTGTCATTTCCCTAGTTAGTCCAATTTTTATAGTTTGTATTGTTGGCTTGACTTCATCATATAATATTTCTGCTGTAGCTGAGTAGAACTTTATTAAAAATAGAGTTCCTTTAGTTACTCTTTTGTACTGTAAAAAGGCCTTATATAGTTCTGGTATCTTAGATATCTCTTCTCCTGTTATTGTATATACGGTACTCAATAGTCCATAGTTGTAGCAAGTTGCTACTTGATTTGGATTTGTTCCGGGTTGTGCAATTAACTTATTATAACCTTGTAGATATTGGGTTATATAATCCTCATTGGGGTTTTTTGTATCTTTAGCTTTGGAATTTTGGTTTAGGAAGGTTTGTACTTTCTATATATTTTCTATATATGTTCTGGTGATGTAGTTGTATGTCTATTTCTGAGAGTCTAGGCTTGCTTTATAGGTATTTGTTTGTGGAGGGACGAATGTATCTTTTTGAGTATTCTGAGGAGTATATGGTTTTGAAAATAATTTATTCATGTTTATATTTGTGTATTTTACCTTAGTTTCTTCCTTTTTTGTAGGTTGTCCTGCTGTAGATGTGTTGGCTGTAGCTGTACTTAAACAAACATTGTTATGGGTTTTATGGAGTTTTCGAACGTCTCCTTGTAGCTCTGGAATTTTTCTGTCTTCCGATCGACATAGCTCCGCATTTTTATAGTCATGCTGTTGACTTATATTTTTCATCTTTTGTAACTCTTTATCCATACTGTCCACTTTCGTGAAAGTGTAGTAATGACTTTGAGTATTTCTTTCATTGTATCTTTTTCCGGTTTTGTTTGGGTTACTTTTTCTTGATAGGTAGTCTGCAACAAGATTCTTGTCAGTCTTAATTACTTCAATTGTAAATGTAAAATTTAATATATTTAATACTAATCTCCTTATTTCTTTTGTTGTAACTGAATCCTCTACCTTTTTTGTTATCCACCATTTTACCTGTGTATTATATGTTCTTACAATAAATTTATTGCAAACAATATATGGTTCAAATGCTAATAAACATTTATATAATGCAAATAATTCTTTTCTGTTTATTTACCATTTTATTTGTGCTTCTGCATAAGATCCTTAATAATATCTACAATAGTGTTCTATTTTTTCTTTTTCATATTTGTATTTTAAAACTCCTCCATAACTATGATCACTTGAATCTGTTTCAACAATATAAGTAAATGTTTTATTTTCATCAGGAAAGTAAAGTTTTGGTAATTTTTTACATAAATTCTTAATATTTCTTATATATTCTTTATCTTTATTGTCAAAATAGTATTCTACATTTTTTTTAAGTTTTTTGTGTAATGGTTTTAAATGCTCTGCTAATTTTGGTATATATTCTCTTAGTTTATTTACTAATCCTAGAAAGGATTGTAATTTCTTTTTTTGTATCTATATTTTCATCAAGGGTGATTATTTTTTGTACTATATGGTTTTGCATTTTTAATTCATTCCTATCTATTTGTATTCCTAGAAATTCTATCTGTGGTTTCATAATTTCTACTTTCTTTTTACTTAAGCTTATACCTGAATGTTTGATTATATGTATAAATTTTTCTAATAATCTTATATGTTCATCTTGTGTTTTAGAATATAATAATATATCATCTATATATACAATACAATTTTCTAACTGGTTAAAATAGTTGTCTATAAAATGTTGATATCTACCTGGTTCATTTTTATATTCAAACGGTAAAACATTCCATTCATAGAAACCTTGCGGTACTGTGAATGCTGTTAGCTGTTTAGATTCTTCTTCTAGTTTTAGATGATAAAATCCTGATTTACAGTCAAATTTACTAAAATAGTTATATCCTTGTATTTGTCTTATTTTTAGTATTTTATTTGGTATTGGGTAATTGTATGTTTTAGTTTTAGCATTTAGATTACGATAATCTATGACCATTCTACTTTTACCTCTTTTTTGTTCACTATGTTTTATAACTATAAATGCTGGGCTTGTATGTTTACGATTACTTTCTTGTATGTAATTATTTTCTAATAGTTCATCTGTATGTATTTTGAATTCTTTTAAATCATCAAAGTTATATTTTAATGGTTTCTGTGTTATTATACTATTTTCATCTATTATTTCAATCTTTACTTTTGTCTTATGTTTTTCCCATCCTTGTAATGGATCTTCGTTATATAGTTGTTCTAGTTGTTCATTTATTATTTTAACTTTGTCTATTGTAAATAGGATAATTTCTAATTGTGATATTTGTTTCTTATTTATATTTTCTATTTGTTGATTTATTTTTTCACTTCCTTTTATCCATTCTATAGATTTTCGTTGTTCATTATTTACTCTTTTTGCTCCTATTTTATTTCCGCATGGTGTAGTAAACCACCAATGTGTTTTTGTTATTACATGTGGGTAAAATCTATCTAAAAATGGCATTCCTAATAACATGTCTTTTGTCGTAAATTCAAAATTGTACATTTCTTCTATTGTTAATATTTTATCCCATATTTGTATTTTTATATTTTTTGCTTTGTATTTAATCATACTTCCTTCATTATTAAATCCTGTTACTACCATAGGTGTTTTTAATTTTTTCCATTTATCTTCTGGTAGACAATTATATTTACATATATTCGCTTTTGCTCCTGTATCTATCATAGGGGTATAATATCTGTTGTGATATCCTTCTACAATAATTTTTGCAAGTATAAATATTTTCATTATTCATTTTGTTCTTTTTATAATTATTTTCTTATTTTGACAAGTTATTGTTAATTGTTCATTTTCTATATTGTACGGTTTAACTTTTTCTAACCATTTTATACCTAATGTAATATTATGATTTCCTTGGTATATTTTAAATGGTATTATTAAGGGTATTCCTCCTATAATTATTTCTTTTTCCGTTGTTTCTTCATTTATGTTTACTACCACACTAGGTAATCTAGGGCATATGTGTCCTGTTTTTATAATTTCTTCTTCTAATACTAACTCTCTTGTTATGTAATTTTCTTCTTGTCCTGTATTTATCAAAATTTTATATCTTCTTTGGTCTATTACTCCTGTTAAGAAATAATGATATGGTGTTATTTCTTCCTTATCTAATAAGTTTTGTGGGATTTCATAGTTTCTTTTAGATGTACTCATTCTTGATGAGGTAGCTCTTGTTAACGTATTTGGTACACTTGAAGTACTTAATCTTTCTTTTACAATTTCTAAATATTCTTCTATGTCAATTTCTTTATAGCTATAGTCATTATTGTCTATTAAAGTAATTATTTTTTTGAAAGGATTTTCTATCTTTATTTTATCAATTTTATTTTTTGCTATTATTTTATGTTTTGTTGTTAATATATATAAGTTTTTACATCTTGCTGTAAATATTTTACTGTCTGGTGCTGACTCTATTCCAGACATTTTCCAATATAATACTAATGATTTATCTATATTTCTATCTGTTAATGCTACTGTATAATTGACACTTATTATAATTTTAAATTTTTAGTATATTAAGTTTCCTTTTACTGCACTAATTACACTTTTTTCTATAAGGTGTATAATTCTATCATCTGATAAGTATATTTCAATAGGCGTATCTATTCCTTCTCTAAAACAAGCTTTTATTAATATTTCTGTTCCTCCTAAATGTACATATTTTATAGGTGTTTTAGCTTTTATATCTTGTATTTCTTTATTTATTATTCGTTTACTTAGTATAGGTATATATGCTTTTCCTCTTGTATATTTGCAATCTATGATATGTTCTTTCTGACTAACTACATAGTATTCTTCTTTTTGTCTTTTAAACCAATTTCTCAAAGTAGGTATTTCAAGTACTTTTTCAACACTTAAGTCTAATTCTTTTCCTTTTATTTGTTAAAAAATTGTATTATCAAATATAATTTTTTGGTCTGATAATTCTTCATTTTGATAATCTTCTTTAGATATTATCTTTATCTCATCTTCAGACATTATATTTCTTCGTCTGTTTCATTATTATCTAGATTAATATTTTCTTCTTCATTTTCAATTTCTATATATGATACTTCATAAATACTATCGTTTTCACTTAATTCATAGTCTATGTATTCTATTTGCATATATTTGTCATTATCTATAATTACTTATGCAATTTGCTTCCTTTTCGGATCTTTGGGTAGGTTACAATCTCTAGCTAAATGTCCTATCTTTCCGCAATTATAACAAGTACATTGGAATATTTTTTTTGGTCTATATGGTCTTTTTATTTTATAATTTTTTATATAATATCTTCGTCTTGATTTCTTATATTTATACTTGGTTTTAGTTTTTCTATAATTTTTACACCTTTTAGGCTTTTGCTTTTTATTTGTACATCCAAACTGTGGTGCTATATTATTTTTACAACAGGCTAAATTCTTGTTTAGTACTTTTTCCATTTTTAATTTTTCTTTTTGGTTTTCACATAGTTGTATGAACCATTGATGTAAAAATTTTATTCTAGCTCCTAAAGTATCTACTAATCCTTCATCATTCCAATCTTTAATTATTTTTGTGCTAAATGGTTCTAGTAATTTTGTGAAATATTGTTGTCTTATTTCTTTTGCTTCATTTAAATTGTATTTTTCTTTGTAATAGTATTCCTTAAATGCACAAGTGTATTCTTCTATATAACACATTTTACATACAACTAATTTTGTCATAAGTTGCCTATTTATTATTTTTTCTCTGTTTTGTTCTCTTATATCTGTGGTCATACCTCCAAATTCATTTCTTATTGCTGATTCATATTTATCTAGTATATCTATATTTGTTGCTGATAGAGATCTATCCATTTTCTTATCACTCCTAAGTACTTCTAAACTTTCTATGGGTAGATTTTCTATCCATAATCTTGTTGTTCCTACAAATGTTCAATCTATATACCTTGGTGTTTCTGTTGTTTTTATTTTGTTATCTATTAGTTGCTTAGATATATTTCCTATCCATGGTAATATTGCTTTATTTATATCTGTAACACAATCTAGATCTAAGAAATTATATTGTTCGTTTATTGGTTTTGGTGTCCAATTTTTATTTAATCTACTATTCCATATTGCGTTAGTTCTATATGATTGCTGATAACTTTCTGTATAATAAGTTGGTGGTGTCAATCTAGGACTCATTCTAGGACTATTTCTGGGACTATTGTCTGGAGTTTTAACTCTTGACGTACTAGGTCGATTCATATCTCCTGTGTTTATTTCTAATTTTTTCGGTTTATTTACCTGTTTTAGAATTTCTGTGTAGGTCTCACTTATATCACTTATATCTGATTTTTGGTCATTTATTGTATCTGATTCATTTTCGTCTATTTTATTTACTTCAAGGTCTTTATTTAGTTTTTGTTCCATCTCTTTTATTTCATTAGTTAATTCTAGCTCTTTTTGTCTTTCTATCTGTTTCTCTTTTCTTTTAGTTTCATATAATAATTTTAACCTAGCTAATTCTTTTTCTAATTCACTTTGTATTTTTTATTTCTTCTAAATGTTGTACTTCTTGTTTTGCTTGTATTTTTAGTTTTTCAATTTCTTTTGATTTGTCTATTTCTTCATTTTCTTTTGTTATTCTTATCATAGCTGTTAGACTATCTTCTAATTTTGCTGTTTCTTTTTCTAACATTAAATATAAATTATTTCCTATTTTTTTATATCGTCTTCCTAGGTTTGAAAATATTATTTTTATCATTAATCCATTTTGATTTTCATATGTCTTTTCATCTACTGCAAACTCTTCTTTATTCATAATTTATAAATTATGTTATGTTGTAATTTATATTCAAGGTGATCTATTTGTATTTTTAACATAAATATAACTTTTCTTTGTGCTAATATTGATTTATTACATACTCCTGCTAACATGTTTTCTATTAATCTTTCTTTCCTATGTTGTAGTTCTTGTCTCTTTTCATCTATTTTTTCTATCAATTGTTACCTATATATTTCTTTGTTCATATTGTTTTTTTAGATAACAAATATATTTATATTCCATTTTTTGAATTATATTTATCAAATGATTTGTCTTGTCATTACTTGTTTTAGTTAGTTGTGATAATTCATATTCTATGTATAAAGGTTTTAACTTTTTCCATATCTTTCGTACTTTTCTATCTATCCTGGTTTTTGTTATTTTAGTTTCTTTACTTGTTGTATTATTCATTTATATTTTTCTGTACAAAATTTTAAAAAGTTTACTTAATTTGTTTGGGTCTTTAATAAATTTTATCTTATAATTATTATTACTCCGTTTTTGCCAAACTTCAAACCTTTTTGGTTCAATCATTATAATTCTAATTCTATTTTATCATATTGATCTATATTTTCTTTAGCTTTTACCCAATATATATATTTTATCATTGATCTTTTAATATCTCTAGATCATCATATAAATCATTTATGTCAAAATAAAATTCATCATAAAAATTATCTTGTATATCTAATTTAGTCCAACCTTGGGTTGTTACTTCTATTACCTCATATGTTACTAATATATCATAAATTCTTCTTTTATACCTGTATTAAGACCTTTTAGTATATAGAGTATTAATATCTTGTAATTAACATCATCATCTAATAAATAGGAGTTCATTTTATTAATTTTTTTGCTAAAAATTTTATTCCTTCCAACCTCTCAATGGATTTGAAATGACCTGTTTAGTCGTTTTGAGCAGCAGAATTTATTTCTGGAAAAACTGGCTGAGTCGACGGACCCCACGACGAACCGTCATGGGTACGACGGACCGTGTGGGGGTCTCGTTCCAAAACACTTAGAATTTAAAAATTTGGGTACTGAGAGCGACTCTCTGAACGTCACGACGAAATGGCAGGACGGCCCGTCGCAGTCACGATGGCCCGTCACAGTACTTTTACAAAGATCAAGTCTCTGAACTCTATGACGGAGCAGCAGGACGGACCATCTGAGGATGCCTACGATTTTCTGGTTGACTGTCATGAGCTACTACACAAGATGGGTATAGTAGAACGGTTTGGTGTTGAGTTTGTGACTTACCAGTTTCAAGGGAAAGCCAAAATGTGATGGCGGTCACATGTTGAGTGTCAACCAACAGAGGCACCACCTATGAATTGGGCATCATTCTCTAGCTTGTTTATGGAGAAGTATATTCCTCGGACTTTGAGGGATAGGAAAAGAGATGAGTTCTTGAGCCTAGAGAAAGGTAGGATGTCGGTTACTGCATATGAGGCTAAGTTTCGCGCATTATCCAGGTATGCCACCCAACTATGTTTCAGTCCACAAGAGCGGGTTCGCCGTTTTGTGAAGGGATTGAGGTCAGAATTGCGGATTTCAGCCTTACAGGTAGCGGCTACGGCAAAATCCTTCCAAGAAGTGGTAGACTTCGTGATAGAGGTGGAAGGGGTGAAGCCAGATGACTTCACCATGGCATCGACATCAAAAAGGTTTCGAAAGGGAGGTGAGTTTAATGGTTCTTACTCTAGAGGACAGGGTTCAGGAGGTTACTCGGTCCGACCAATTCAGTCTTCACTACAGACTATAGTTGGGAGGTTGGAAGCGATAATAGAGAGATGTAGTAGAGAGGAAAGAGGATTTTTTTATTATGGGGGAAAAAGAGAGAGAGAGTTGAGAGTAAGTAGCCTATTCAGCTTGTTTATTACTGAGGGAGAAGCCCTCTATTTATACAACATTTTTTACACATTAGGCCAACAGAAATGACCGACACTAACTTTACACTTGGCCTATATTAATTTGGCCGACATAAAACGACTATGTTACCCAATAAAAGAGAAACCCTAAAGAGGAGGATAGTTTACATTACCTCAAAAAATTGAAACCTAAAGATTTCATTCATTACATTACAAAATTTCACCAAAATACATGAGTTAATACATCTGTTAATAACCTTAAGTAACACTGAGGCAACATAGAAAAAGAGAAGCACTTACACAACAACAATATACCAATTTGAACGACATTAGAGTTCATTCATTACGTTACCTCAAAAAAGTTGAAATCTAAAGAGGAGAGTTTACAATAACTCAAAAAATTGAAATCCTAAGGAGGAGGAGAGTTTACATTACCTTAAATTTGAAACCTTAAAGTGAAAAATCTGATTCTCTTTCAAACGATGGGAGCTCTGTTAAGATGGAAGCTCTGTCAAACGATGGGAGAACTATAACGATGGGAGTGAAACATTTTGGAAACAGTGAACGAACTGAGAGAGTTAGGTTAAGTAAATATTGTAATTAATATAATATTACTTTACCCAATTACAGTAGTCGAAAAGTTTAATTAATTTATAAATAAAAAATATTGCAACAAAGTCGACTACAGTTGTCGCTATTTAAAAAAATATATAAATTATTTAAACAAGTTACCGACTACCGTAATCGGAAAGCCGATCAATTATTTTGTTAGTATTTTTCACAAAACTTACTACTTTCGTAGTCGAAATTATAATAGGGTTAAGTTAATTTTTTTTATAATAACATAAATTTTAATATACCGATCATTATAGTTGGAAAATTATCTAGACTTGCGATCACACATTTGTAATCGGCAATTGTAGTCGGAAAACACCTTATTTCTAGTAGTGGATCTCTAGACTAACCTAATCCAAGCTAAATAAGGAAGTAAACACCCATCCTAACCATCATGCAACCAATCATGTAGATGCAAGCTAATTATAGGGGAGCAGGAATCCTCAACACTAATCTATCATGGGAAATTAATCCCAAGCTAATTCATGTAATGCACATGCATACATGAAAAACTATCATGAAATGCACCTACCATGCATGTCAAGCTAACATTGGGAGTGTATAAGTCTTTCTCCTAAATCAGTCATGAAATTGTTTAGGCACAATCAATTCAAGCTATCATGAAGGCATTCTAGTTATGCTACTTCAATCTAATATTAGGAGAGCTTCAATACTTAATCCCAAGCTATCATGAAAACCACCATTCCCAAGCTATCATGATCAAACATTCTAGCAACACATGACCAAGCTAAACATGAGGGAGATTACTTCCTCCATCCCAAGCTATCATGAGATTGATCACCTCAAGCTATCATGAGGCCTACCATCTCAAGCTAACAAACCTAGGTCTTATCTTACCAAGTCAACTAAACAAGAAGAGGATATTCAATACAACTTCAAGCTATTCTAGTTCCTCATGTCTTGATTCATTTTAGGTTATTAGGTCAACCTAGCATCCATCTATGTGAGAGAACTTGCTTCTCCTATCATGTTCATGTCCAAGTATATATGAGAAAGAAAACCAATCCCTTAATTAATTCATTCAATTTGATAATTAGAAGGTAAGTCTAGGCATACATGATAAACATAGGTTCAATTCAATCTTTAAAATTCAAGACCAACCAAAATAAATTAGGCCTTGTTCAATTCATAAGTAGGTGATTCAATCACGATCTAATGGTATTCAATATAATTTAATTAAGAAAATCAACTTAGAACTTTCATCTAGCCTCTAATGGTCTAAAACCTCCATGATCACCTTCACTGTCAATTACTATAATTAACCATGAAAACTTCATGAAAATATCACATAATCATCAAATGAACATAATTGAATGCTACCCACTATATTAGGATCACAATCAAGCCTTATCCACAATGCAATCACAACCTTCTCTAGCTTGGGGTTCCTTAAATTCACAATTGAGGAAATACTAGGGGAACACCATGGATGGAAGAATCCATGGATGAATAAGCTTCACATACCTTAGATTATATCCTTAACCCAAGCTTGATTCCTTGGTTAATTCATCCTAAGAGCATCCCCCAATTTCTCTTCTTCTTCTTCAATGGTGTTCTAGAGAGAGTTTTGGAGAGGGAGATGTTTTGATTTGGAGTATGGAGTCTATATGGATTTTGTTCTGCTTAAATAAACTTCAAACCACTAAAATAACCATAGATAATTTATCCCTAAAGTTCCCAAAAATATCCATGCAACTATTGGACCATTTAACCAATTCTAATTTGATTTTAAATCAACGCGACCAAATCTAGGAGTTCACTGCGCATCGCAAGGTCACCTCCACATCTTGGTTATGCAAAATTAATTTGGGACAAAAGTGTTCGCGATTTCCCCGTGTCCTAGGGAAAAAATTGCCCGTTGAGTGCTTGCTCCGCGTTGCGCAACAACCTTCTTAGCCTACGTTAGCGTCCTCTTTTGAAACCCTTAGTGTGGTCCTTGGGGTGTTGTAATCAAACTTTTTGACCTTATATATGTCATTATTTGTGTAGAAGCGCTCTATACTCAATTTTCACCTTCATACAATACCCCAAAACTCCACTACAAAAATAGAACGACACACTAGTTCAACTTACACTAGCTTCCGGACGTCTTGGACGTTTGACCTCCAAACTCTTCCAAACTTCAATACTGCCTCGAAACATTAAAATTAGTCATTTAAGACCCTATTAACTCACAAAAATCATGTTAGTGTCTAGATTCACCTAGTTATTGTATAACCTAAAAGTCACAAAATACAAAATATGGTCATTTTGGGGTTTATTAGTGACTTTAAGTCGCATATGGCATACTACAACGGAACCATCCACTACAGAGACGCCTCTCCTTCGCCCAAAATCCTGATCAAGCGGCCTCGACGGAGACATAATGTATCTATTCACGGAAAGATCATTTCCAAGAGTTCTACTCGCCCGAATTTGATTCAGTAAAGTTGTCACAACCCGAATTCTGGAATCCAAATCGCAACCGACATCGTTGACCTCTCAAAGGTCGCAGACAAGCCTCATCTTGCATTCATCACATTCATATGGTTAATTATAGCGGAAAATTTAAGACTTTTAAATATATGAAGTATTCATAGACTTCTTATTTCATGAATTAATGGTATACTAAGCCCAACATAAATGTAACAACCATCTATCATAAGAATCATTCGAAATAGAATAAGAATATATCATAAATACGTTTGCCAAACATGACCTTATTACAAAAGCTTCAAAATGAAAGTACAACAAAAATGCTAGGGACAACATCCACTAGCTTTGTCTAAAACTAAGTCTAGACTAAAACTGTAGCATCCTCGAAATCAAGAGGACCTACCAAATGGTCTGGAGAAACGCTGATGTCTAAACCGTTGCAAGAGTCATCAATCTTTCCCTTAACCTTCATCTATAAAATAGTAAATACAAGGGGTTAGTACACCACTTGTACTAAGTATGGGTTTATGCACACATACACATAAGGCTATGCATGATCAAAGAAAGCTCTTCCTAAACAGCATGCTATTTTTGGAAAGCCTAGTGACTAGACTTCCCTAAATCGTTAGATGTGAATTGTGGTATTAATATGGTGTATTTTAATGCATTCAAATCACACAACTCATTTTTTATAAGATTACAAAGCATTAGTATCATCCAAAAAATTTTAGAACAACTCGAAAGATTTGGAAATTTGATGGTCCAAACCCGAGAGCCCTATTTTTGACAGTTAGATTAATTTTCAGTCTTTTTCTCCTTCTTGTTATGTAGTTCAATGATCTCATTTAATCATATGTTTCACTTACAAGTGCAATGGTTCATTGTAGTCCCATACCTACAATGAACCGAGTAAGCAATTCACAAGATGAAGGAAATGATTTGGCTACTCTACTTTAGATGCTTCATTCTTATTTCCTTTGGGTATGATTATATATATATATATTACAATATTTATTGGCTATGACATTCTTTAGTATATTCATAATCCATGCTTCATTATTGGATACCTTACTTACAAGATACATATTTCATTCTTAAATTGGGTATGAATGTATTTATAAACCAATCTTTATTGGGTATGCCCATCAATTGGTTATTAACCCTGTTCATATACCTTGAGGCATCTATTCATACTCCAATATTGGCATAAGCCTTAGTTTATTTTTTAGTCTTTTTCTTCTTGTTGTTGTGTAGTTCAATAATTCATTTGATCCTATGTTTTACTTACAAGTGCAATGATTCATTGTAGTCCTATACCCACAATGAATCAAGTAAGTAATCAAAGGACTAAATGATTTCCCTACCTTGTAGTGAGTCATTCTTTACACTATATATTCATTACCTTTCAAAAGAAATTCTCTATTGATCATGCCATTGATTTCATTAACTTTTATGTTGTATATATTATACATTTCATATACACGTACCTTGGAATCGTTGATGTAGCATTAAGACATCTCAAGTGAGGGCCTAACATATGGAACCTCAACCCGAGGGCCTTTTTTATAAAACACAGAGTCTACTTCATTCGTTCATTCATACTTCACATTATTCATTTCATTCATTCGTAGGCTTATGTAAACACCAGCTATACCTAGGATGAAGTTTAAGACTCTCATCGGGATCATGAAGTGCAATAAACAAGAATGACCTAAAGTCATTACTTGAATCTAATTTCACCTCCTGATTGTCTTGCACAAACACTTTCGATATCATTTATTTCATTATCTTTCATACTTAAAGTCTGACCTCATTCTTTCTTTGGGAACTTTAAATTTAACCGACATAAATCATGTGAGCATCATGAAAGACAGTGTCTCCCCCACACAAAAAAGAGGTGGAATCACTATCCAAAGTGACCCAAAACATGCTAGCGTACATGGGAATTGAACCCCGCCAGATTCCTATATTGGTAGTATAGGTTTGAATACTAGGAGATATAAGGAGATCCATACGCGGCATGCCGGACAGTCTCATATCATGAGAGTTACGTGAACCTCCGCCCTTCCCGAAAGAAGGCATCACTGCTCATAGCTAGCCTATCGGTGCTCAGTATAAAGTTCCATTACATTCAACTCATACGTCATGGAAGATGGCTTCGAGTATGAGGACATCATGGATCAATAGATGATAATTATACATTAATCTCAATACTTTCGTTAGAGTGTTCATAGAGACCGGTCTCTTCTTTAGCTTTACACTCTCATAGGTGAGTACGTTTTGGTAGCATTTACTTAGGCTCATTTGAGATTTCTCTCATCTTTTACATTAGCCTCTTATCATGTTGTCACCACATTCATTAACATTAGCACATTTGCTTTTCATAATTACTCCCCCTTTACGTGAATGTTCATTTCCTCTTTATCTTCTAGTGTTGACTCAAGCGTTATGGAGGCTTGCTTCTAGATTGAGATTTATTTACTCTATTGATGACTAGTTATCCTTACTTTACATTGATGAAATGTGAAATTTCCTTACATATCATCTTTTGGTGTTAATGATATTGGCTCACACCTTCTAACACCTTCACACGTGAGTATTATTTTAACATAGCAGCTTAGGTGTAAGTGAGATTTGTCTCACTTCCTTTAACAACCCATTCTGGTCACTTACTTACTTTAGACCCCTTTAATTATTGTATAAGTGACTCTAGTTACTTACTTTAGTGTAGTAGATTCATATCATCGTTTATGGACGATGATCACTTCATTTAATGAGATTCATGAGTTAATATGTCATTTTTTAGAGCATGTTGGGAGTTTTCCCAATGAGTGTCATGCCCTTGTCATTTTTTAGAGCATGTTGGGAGTTTTCCCAATGAGTGTCATGCCCTTGGTTATGGATTCATTGATATTACTTTAGAAGTGCTTATATTATCATTTGATACTGTAATTACACAAGATTTAGCATATTATTAGTATTGACTCAAGATTTGGGATGTTAGACTAGCAAATTCATTCTTATTGGCATAAGTCAATTTTACGTATGTTCATATTTAATTTTCAATATGTATGAACCCTTATCCAATCTTTTAATCATTTACATAAGTTTCTAGCAATTATCATATATTCATTTTGACAAATAGAGTTGGCCAATTTTTATTGGAACTAGATAGCTAATTCTTTCAAGATATGATTTCATAGTGGCCTTGTTAAGTCAATTTTAGTTCATGACTTTAGAGTACCTTTTTTAATTCGTAATGGACAACATCATATTAACATTAGATTAATTTAACATCTTCATAATGTCATAATAACATCAATTATGCACAACAGACCATAACATCTTCATACATAACATTTTCGGACATATTTTTAACATTGTATCATTCTTTTAATTTACATAATAACACTTACAATCAAACGAGTCCAATTAATAGGTTCATTCAATCATTATTTAATAAAAAATCATACACATTAAGTTTATCCAGCACCACATACCAACAACATGATTTCTAATCTATTCAACATTGAAATCGTAACAAGGATACTAGGGAAAGGAGATCGATTAAAATGATGGGAAACAACCCTAGTTTTAAATATCTTTGAATCATTCGAAAGAAAGTTATCTTGGAGAAACAATTCCAGTATATAAACGCATACCTTATGTAGATCTTAATCTACGAAGACCACCTTGAACGAAACCTTGAAATCGCCCTAGAAAAATCGTTAAATGTTTTTGCCTTTTTCTTGCGTTAGTTGCTTACTATTTTTGCGTCCTTTTTGTCTATGCGTTTGAACGTGATTTTTAGGTTTAATAACTGATCTTGAATCATTAAACTTAGGTTTTAATTAACTAATTACTAAAAAGCCCCTCCTAGATTGACTAGAACTAGGAAAACACAATACTTGGTCAAATCTAAAATTTTCCTAAGAATTTCATTTTGGACGTTTATATTAATTAATTAAATTGCTAATTTAATTAATTAAGTTACCTAGGGTAACTATTTAAGTGCCCCAAAATTATTGGAACAAAAATTAACCCTTTTGGACCATCCTAGGTTAAGTACTAGGATGTTTCTTGAGTTGTACTAGGTTAGTGTAAGAATTTTTGTTTGACCCCTTTAATTTAAGTAATTAAATGACTAATTTAATTAATTAAGTGAATTAGAATAATTAATAAAGTACCCTTAAGTCGTTATAAGCATAACTAATCCTTTGAACCATCCAAGGTTAGGTACTAGGTTGTCTTTTTCATGTTTTAACCGAAATCTGGATATTGCTCTGTGATTTCAGTTTTGCCACTTAAAATTAATTAACTAAGTTGCTAAATTAATTAATTAAGTATCCTAGTGTAATTAATAAAGTACCTTTAAGTTGTTAGGATCTTAACTAATTTTTTGGACCATCCTTGGTTACGTACTAGGTTGTCCATTTCTTGTCTTAACCAAAATCTAAAAATTTCTTTTTTATTTTCGATTTTAGACCTTTAAAAATAATTAATTAATATGATAAATTAATTAATTAGGTAACTAAAAAAATTACTAAAGTACCCCAAAGTTGTTAGGACCATAACTAACCTTTTAGACCATCCTAGGTTAGGTACTAGGTTGTCTCTTTTTTGTCCTAAACGAAATCTGAAAATTTGCTTTGTAGTTTTGGTTTAGCGCTTTTAAATTAATTAATTAAGTTTCCAAATTAATTAATTAAGTAACCTATTGGAATAAATAAAGTACCCCAAAGTTTTTAGGACCATAACTAACCTTTTGGACCATCCTAGGTTAGGTACTAGGTCGCCTCTTTAACTAGTACTAGGCTAGTGTCAACCCGATTTTGGTCCTCGGTTGTCGGGTGGAATAATGGGTCCAATTCGGTCAGTCCTAGCTTATTTAGTTATTTAGATCAGCATATGAGAGTCTAAAATTTGTATGGAGGTTAGGCCCCACATGGAGTGGTTCATTTTGCACGTTTTCCCCCTAACTACCCTAACCGAATTCGGTTAGGGTGGTCCCCTCCTTTGGCAGCTTCTTCACATGTCTTGTACATGTGCTTGCACATGAGTTGGTTGTACTTCCCTAACTAACTATTATTTACAATTCATTTAGGAATGTTTACTTATTGTCCCAAGGACCCTCACTATGTCCTTGGGTACTTCTTAATTTGCATGATCATTTTAAATGATCATGTGCTATGGTACTAGGCTTGACACTTGGATGCCTAGTACTTTGTGTGAAACTATTATCAACGGATTTTTCTTTTAGCTTAGATCTTCATTGCAGGTGCATTTATTGAACATCAATCTTGGATTGGGGTGTGACAACCCAAAAAGTATATTTTCTTATTTGTAGATGGAAAATTGGCTAATATCCCTTAGCTATTTTTTCTATACTATGCGCAATATTTCTCAATATTGGGCATTGGGGTGCCAATGTACCCCTAATAGGTTATCTTAAGGGAATTACCGGGCTCTTCATTAGACATATAATTTTCTGGAATGTTACAAAAGTGGTACGAGTTCCTTAGCATCTTACCTATCAACTCATATACTAAAATTCACAATTAGATCTCTTATTCATTTCTTGATTTCCCTTCACCTTAATGCCTCCGATTTCATCCAAATCTAGACTAGGTTGGAAAATTTCAAGTTAGTACCAAATATTTTTCTAGCCCCAATTTTTTCTTCATTGACTTTTCCATAATGACAAAATCAAGTCTTTAGAATAGATACCAATTTACCCATCACTCGTCCCCGAGTGATCAACTAGGAAAGACTTGGGTAAAATAAAGGTAGTAGGGATACTTGTCTCGCATTCCTTCTTATCAAATCTCATCACCCCCTAAGGGTTTCACCTCTCCAACCTCAAACCAACAATTTAGTATCAACGCATCGTCCCTTACCATACATCAATGAAGTTCTCTCAACACTCAAGCGATAAAATTTTTGTATATAACTTAACTTAACTAATCAACAAAAAAATCTCAATAACCACCACAGTTGATCGTACAAAATTCTACAACATGTTATCAATAAATTGACACAATCATCAGGACTAATCCTTTCTTACACAACCATGATAAAATCCAAAATCAAAACTTTTCACAATTAGAGGTGAACCTAAACCCACCAAAACACGCTCATAATACCCTAATAATCTTTGTTCTTATCAACATGCCAATCTCACAACATAAATTTCCATAAGCTTAAGTTACACAAATTTCAATCTTTAGACATCAAATACCCCTCGAGGGATATGTTAAACCATACAAACCATCCAACAACACTATCGAAGTGCTAGATTTAATAATTGTAGATTACCTCTTAACAACAGCAGAACTTGATTCAAATACCCATATTAAACCACTCATAATCGATACAAGACCTTGACGACAAGCTAAATGAAAATTGTCGGACAACCATCAATACACAAAGTAGATATTCAATAATTTCTCCTAAGCAATGTGGTACAAGTATAACCATCAAAATACTTTAACAACTCCAAAACCAAATGACATAAGTCATCTGACCTGACCACGTCTTCTCAAATCATCCCACTCAACAAAGAGGCCATCGCTGGATCAATACAATTTATCCGCCACTAGGGACACATCCCCAAAAGGGAAAACACGCGTGAGCCTAGCTAGTTCATCACATTCAAAAGCATGTACAAAACGAAATAGATGATTAAATAAGAATTTATCGAATAACACAAAAGGTTTTCCTTTGAAAAGTTGATGCCAGTTATTTACTTGACTCCACATACTCTTCACATCTTTCCATTAAAGCTCACATCTCAATACTAACCACAATCATGGACACTCCGACCATTTACCTTACTCTAAACCAACACTATCAAAATTAAAACCTTTCTTAGGCACTTTAACCATTCAACAAAATCAAATTTAAGACTCAACCCAGGTGTAAGTCCTTTTAGAACGCTAAACTCCTGATACAATTAATCATTCCTCACCTTGAAAATTCATACCTTGATAAAATATATCACCTCAAATGTAGAATTCAAATGACAAATATGAATTATAAATTCAACCATCTAACACAATCCCTTATCTATCAACATTCTTCTGGCCCGCCACAAGGTACCTATCTCGCTGTAGCGACGGTGCCACAACGACTCTAATCCCGTTACAATGACACATAGTTGACAAGTGATCTCCCCTCTTGAATTGACAATTTTAGTCTCATGTCATCCGCCACAACGGTCACTACCCCGCTACAACGGCTTTGCTACAATAGCCTAACTTCCGCTACAACAACATAAATTGAGACAGAAACCTCTAAGAAGAATTTCAATTCTATTTTTCTAAAACTCACTCTTAACGCACTACACTAATAAAATACCTTTCATAGTAAGGTCGATTTTCGTAGATCAACATACCCAAATTCAAAAAAATAAATAAATCTCTTTTCATCACCTTTGAGTTAATGTCTGTATATTCTTTTCTCAAGTCTTCTTGATGGTTTATAAACAATTTGATTGACTTGTGACACTATTATCATAGTAACAAATAAATGAAGAAAATTATGCCTCTGTGCACCCAATTATCTACCCTATAAAGATATTTCTTAAGCCTTTGCAGTCAATACAATATTCTTGCTCTTTACTCACTCTAAAGGTTGCAGTCATCCCACTATTTTTCTTTATTTTGACTCTAGATCTTTTAAATTCTATTAGAGTGATGTTCCCCATCTCTTGAAACTTTCATGATGACCAGGTTATTCACCAAATATTTAAAAACTACAGCCTTAGATACTCATAAGTCATAAATTACAACACCAAATTCGTTTAGCCACATATTATATAGTTGCATGAATGCCTTGATACTAAGTTCTGGTTCACCGCGAAACCTTGGGGGGAAGCCATCCTTATAACTAATAAGATACTCAATAAGGTACTCCCAATCAAAACACAATCAATTCCATGTGATTTGTTGAAAATAAGAAAACTCAACTTCAAATATTTCATTGTGTGGGGGTGTCTAGCGAAGGTAGAGGTTCCTTTACCCAAGAGGGTTAAAATTGGACCCAAAATGGTGGATAATGTATTTATTGGATATGTTGCAAACAGTAAGGTATGTCGGTTTTTGGTTCACAAATATGATAGTCTTGATATTCATGTTAATACGATAATTGAGTCAGACAACGCAGAGTCTTTTGAAAACATTTATCCGTATGGAACTAAATATGAGTCAACAAGTGAAAGACCTAAACGAACATGGGAAGAATTGACAGAAAATACACTACCTAGTAAGGATCCTAGGCGTAGTACTCGCCAACAGAAACCAATTTCTTTTGAACCAGGTTTTGGGGCAATGTTTCTTGAAAATGAGCCTCAAACATTTAAAGCATCTATTTCTCTGTCTGAGTCAACTTATTATAAAGAAGTACTCAATAGTGAGATCGAATCAATTTTAAGTAATCATACTTGAGAATTGGTTTATCTTCCTATAGAAAATAATTCTTTACGTTCAAAGTGAATCATGAATGTTAATGGTACTATTGACAAATACAAGACTAGATTTTTCGTCAAAGGATACAGACAAAAGAAGGTCTATACTACTTTGACACAATCTCTCCAGTAACAAGGATAACGTTAATTAGGATATTAATAGCCCTAGAGGCAGTGTATGATCTTAAAATTCACCAAATGGATGTAAAGACAACTTTCTTAAATGGAGAGTTGGAGGAAGAAGTTTACATGGAACTAAAGGGATTATAGTTCCTGGTAAAGAAGAGAAAGTGTGCAGACTTGTGAAGTCGCTTTATGGGCTCAAGAAGGCATCAAAAAAATGACAAGCTAAATTTGACCAAATAATGTTGGCAAATTTATTCAAGATTTATGAATGTGATAAGTGTATTAACATTAAAAACATTCAAAATCATAACGTCATTGTTTGTCTACATGTTGATGACAAGTCAATAATGAGTAAAGATATTGACGATATAAATGTTACTAAGCAACTGTTGTCTAGCTAGTTCGATATGAAAGACTTAAAAGTTGTTGCTTTGATCTTAGGGATTAGGATTCTCAAAACTCCTCAGGGACTAGCATTATCTCAATCTCGTTATATTGAAAGAATATTGGATAATTTGAAGTACTTGAATTTCAATATTGGCAAAACTCAAATTGATTTAAGCTTTGTATTTCAAAAAAATGTCCGTAAAAGTAACTCTCAATTGAAATATTCCATAGTATTGGGTATTTTAATGTATGTTATGAATTGTATGTGACCAGATATAGCATGTGATATTAGAAAACTGAGTCGGTTCACTAATAATCAAAATCAATTTCTTTGGATCGCAACGAAACGTGTGTTGGTGTATGTAAAACATACACAACACTATTCTTTACATTATCGTTAATATCCTGCAGCGATTGAAGGATATATTGACGCAAATTGGATCACCAACTCATATGAACTAAAATCGAAATATTTTCAATTATTTAATTGATTTAATGAAACATTTTAACTTTAGTTTATTAACCGCAATGTTACAACCGAACTCAGATCCGCGCTGAATCATGTTATTTAAAATATTTTCTCTTTTTATTTAAATTTTCCTCCGTAGTAAATGACTATTCTGAAAAGTTGCAACTATTATTACAGTCATGACCATTTGGACGACTGCTAACTTTCAAGAATGGTAGTTAAATAACCGAAGCCTTTCAACTTTAGTTTATTAATTGCATTGTTCAGACCCGACTCGGATTCCTGCATGACCTGTGTTATTTAAAATACTTTCCCTTTTTATTTAAATTTCTCTCCATTGGAAATGGATGTTCTGAAATGTTGCGATATTCAGAAACAGTCATGACTTTTTTGAATGTTGAAAACTTTCAAGAATGGTCCTGTGGAATTGAAAGGATTGCAACCATTTGAAATCAGTTCCTCTTTGCTATAAATACCATTGATTCTTCAGACTTTTTCCATATGAATTTTTCTGAGTTCTTCTTTTTGTGCACAAAGTTTCTTCATGTACTTTACTGTCGTTGAGTAGCTTTCTGACAATAGCATTTTTGGTATCAATAAACTGGTGATTTAGATTATTCTATCCTCGAGGGACATATTCCAAATCAAACCTATAGTATTCCTAAGGGGACACTGTGCATTCTGTGACCTTGATCTCATTCACTTTTGTTTTTCCAAATTTTTCTATGTTTTACGGATGTTATTTCTCTGTGAATTAAGTTTTTCTATTATGTTCTTCATCGGTTATTGAAAACTTAGGTTACATCGTGTTTCTACAATATTTCTAGTAATCAGTATTATAGGTTTTCATACACAAATTTAAGTTACTTAATTTTTTATGTTTCAATACTCATTGATTAGAAAATACTTTATCTTCTAAATGAAAGTCGTGCTCTTCATATTTTTTGAATTATAATTTGTAATTTTTTTTTCTAATTTTGTCCTCACTCACACTTTATGCATTGCTCTATAATTATGACTTTTCTTTACTATAAAAGAAATGAAATTATACACTCAATACATGTTCCCCTTTTGACATATACAATTTTTAAATTCATCAAAAAAATTTACATGAATTAACTGTTTCATCCCAAAATTTATGTATTCAAATATTTGCATATTGAACTAAACAACAATTTGAAAAAATAGAAGAAAAAGCATTGTTTTTTTTTTTAAAAAAGAGGTTTAATAGTCTTTTTTGTCAAGTGGTTTCCTCATCTTTGTATGAAGTTTCAGAAGGAAGTTTTGTTTAAGAATGCTTGAATATTTTTTCATTTGATGAATACGACTATCCCTTGATTCTAATTTAATTTTCTCTAATACACACACACACACACACACACACACACATACACACACACACACACACACACACACTCTCAATTATTCCTAAATCTGAATACCAATTGAGTTCAATATATGCTAAAATCACATACAATGAAACATTTAATTATTTGCTTTAAAAATTAATAGAATGGTACTAAATTATGAAAAAGAAAATAGGAGATGGAGAAAATAAATATCAAAGTAGGAATTCATGTAATTAATATATAAAAAGATAGCGTAAATAATACACACTCATAAAATATTTCAAAATACCTTCATTTCTCTATCATTAGTTTATTCTTCTTCATTGTCGTATTGGAGAAATTAGTGATTGTTCGGGTTTTGCCCTATGTTCTTATCATATTTGAGTTTCAATTTCACCTTGAAAGAAAATTAAAGCATTACGATAAATGCTTTTATATAATTTTCTTTATATTTTGTTTATTCTTTCCTTTTAGGAGAAGGTGTAACGATCGGGTTCCATCTTTATAGAAATGACAACGAGGGAAAAATCAGGGTCAGAAAAACTTTTCATAGTATTGGGATTTCTCCAACCTTGTTTAGATTTGGAGGAAATAGGAGTTATCAAGGCATAGGGAAATCTAGTCTCAATCGGGTGCAGTAAATATGAATTTAACTACATAATCGGTTATATGAATCGTTATCCGTACAACTTTACGGAATTGAATTTGGATAAATAGAACGGAAATTGATCTTAGCGTTAAAGGTATTTTTTTGAGTGCAATGGGTAAGACTTTTTTTCTAAAAAGGGAGGAAATGAATTTCTCTAAAAAAGGTTCTACCTCACTTTTAGCCACTGTAGTGGAATTGTTTCCGCCAAAGCTATAAAACCTTGAAAATCCAAGACCATAGTAAACCCTAACATAGATGTCATAAAGTCTAATCACTATTTTTAATTGAATTTTTAATGAATATAGGTTATTTAGGAGGTTTAAGAACCAAAACGTACGGGTAGTTTGCTCAAAGGGATGTTATGTGCCTTAACCTATTTCACTAACTTTTAGGAGTCGGAAATGTACGAAAATTGGTGGAAAGGTAGCTAATAGGTGTTTTTTTTGTTCCATAGTTGAAACATCTGGGTACGACTCCACAAGGACCAACCAAGGGCTCTTGAGGATGACCCCTGTAGTTTGATGCAGCACTGCCTGGTAGTGTGAATCAACGGGACAGAAGACGGACCGTGTGTGGATTGACGGAGTGTTGATGCCAACATTGTCCCATACATAGGCTGGTGTAGAAAGTCTCTTGACCTGCACAGTCTCTGGACTCATCAATGGAGTGAAGAGGTGCAGGCTACATTCCATGTGTGGATCGACGGGGAGTCGATGCCACCGTCGACCCACACTTAGACAAATTGGAGGAAGCCCTCTCCTACAAATTCTTTAACCGAGACGATGGAGTGAATGACGAAAGGGGGTTGTCCGTCGACTCACAGACGGACTGTCGATCAGGGTCTCGTCTGTGGGGCTCGAGTTTCACTGTTAAATTTTAATGATTTCAATTAATTAATTAAGTGGTTTAGGGATTAGTTGGGTATCAAAGGGAGACTAATTAAGTTTATTAAGTTCCACTATAAATACCCTCAACTATCATTAACCTAAAGACAACTCTCAAAATTAAACTCTCTTCCTTCTCTCTTATTTCTCTCACTACATGAACTCACCATTGAAGGCTAGCATTAGGTTATGGGTTCTATTCACCTTTGATATTAAGTTATGGGTTCTATTCACCTTTGAGATTCTTTTCTCAAAGGGTTCCTTCAAAATAGATTTCAAAAAGTTGAGTTTTTTTATGAGTTTCATTCAATTACGAAATTAAAGTTATGGATTGAGTTGTTAATGAATTACATGGGTTATATGGATTACATTAACATATAATTCATCTTTTTGTGGTAATTGTTGATAGTTTGGTCTAAATTGAAGAATATGATCCTCTATCCCTAACCCTAGGTAGAGATCTTGACCTATATTGTATTGTAATCACTCAATTGAGTTGGTTATTGATTTGATTACTATCCTATGGTGTTATTATGATTAAATTAAGATGAATTATAGTCTTATCATGCTATTTCTTGAGATGTGATTTAGGTTATGAATTATAATGTGAAATTAGCCTATGTACCTTGTCTAAAGTTGTGATCTAAAGATGAATTTTGTTTTGAGATGCAATTGGCCTTGTTATTCTATTGGTTATAATTGTGTGAAGATGTTACTCCCCAAGTTAGGTTGAGTTATGGGTTGATGGTAAAACCTTGATGATAGACTATAAGGAAAACTTGGTAAGTCATATAATCTCTATCTTTACTTCCAATTGTGATTAATTGTTGTTAATTCATGTTATTATTTGGAGTATGCCTTATAGTAGGATTATAGGGTGGTATGATGTTTAATTGAAATGTCTTGACTATGTTTTGAGGTTGATTAAGGTGTGTGTGATATAAGGATGGTGAAAACTATCAATTTGCCTTAATATGCTATGAAATGTGAATGGTTAACCTCACTTATGAAATCTGATGAAAGGACTAATACTCATACAATTCTTATTGAGCTATTGAAGATGATAATTATACAAGGGGTATACCCTATGACCCAAATTAAGTCTTGATTGATAATTAAAGTCTTAAAGACATTTCAAAAAGGGACTCTTGCTTAGAACCGAGTGAACTAGATAGAGGAGTGTCCTTTCCCACATAGGGAAGGTAGGAACTCTATGTTACTCTTGAGATTGGAGACTATAATGCATGGCGCATAAAGAGGGTCCCAACTAAATCTCCTAGTTCTTGAACTATGTTGCCCCCATGAGAATACTAGCTAGTGGATCCACGTAGTTTCTATGTTTCATGTTTTTGTATTACCTTGGAAAGTAGTCTGCCTTCTTTCAATGTAGGGTTTTATACAACTTGATTCCACACTAGCTCATGTGGTGTATGTCGGTTAGTGCAAGATGTTCCCAAAAGGTACAATGACTTAAAGGATTTGAACTCTAACTTGGACAACCTAAGGAGTCTAGCTTAGTATATGTGGGGGTAAGAGACTCTACCTAGACATTGCACTAGTTAGCCTTGAGGGGAGTCTTAGGAAGAGGTTCTTATATATGGTTATGTTATGATAATATATGATGTATATATAATGACCATGGTACATTGTTGATACTATATGTTGATTAGTTAATTTATGAATATGCCTTGGGTTATAATGATAAGATATGATAAAATGAAAGCCTAAATGCCATGATATGGGAAGTTGGACATTGGTCGTGTTTTCTTGTTGGGGATACTTAATTGAGTAAAGTTATGGGGTTTTTCTAGGTCATTGCACCTCTTGACTTGAGAAGAATTTGTGACTAGTTGTCTTGCTTATTATGATATGTTCAACTCTTGTTTATTCTTATGATATTATCCCTTGATCTTAGGATTGTAGTAAATCATAGTTTCATGTATGTTGGGATAATTATTACTTGTATGATAGTAAGCACGTTGGTTGATTGATATAAGTTACATGACTTTTTATTAAGTCCCTAAAGGGGTAAAATGACATGTTTTGACTAAAAAGTGACTTTTAGCATATTTTGCTTGTGTATTTGCATAAGCTTTCATACTTAGTACATGTGGAGTAGTAACCCCCATTTTCTTCCCTTTTCCCAAACATTTTAGGTTCCGGTCGTTAAAGAGTTTTGAAGACGACATTGTTGAAGGCTTGGATTCTTCCTTACATCCTAGTAGGGTAGGTCCTCAACTGCCATCCTCTAGCTTTGGATTTTGGTATGAGCTTATTGAATCCATCATTCCTTTTCTTTTTAATTAAATATTGTACTTTCGTATGACCTATACATGGTCTTGTTGAATTGATGTAAGGGATATGCCCATATTATGATATTCATTTAGATGGTATGGGATGAGACAATCGTTGAGACTACTTCCATATTTTTATATAGGTATGTGCAATAAAATCAGAAGGCTATGTAACCTTCCTATATGAAGGGTCTATGTATAGTAGATATGAATATATATTATGAGTATGTAGAGGTATATGTAAACCTTCAAGTTGTAATATTGAAAGTTTTTTTTTTTTTTGCATTTTTCAACCTATGAATGTAATGACATGAGCCTAAGAGGTTAGTCTTAGTCCTTGAAAAGAACGGTGACGCCGGTTACGTCTTGGGGGGGGGGGGGGGGGGGGAGGGGATAAAGACGGATGTGACAAGCTTGGTATTAGAGCATCAGGTTGAATATCATTGAGTTATGTCTCTCTCTCTGTACCACATCTATGTAGGTTTATATTCATAATTATGAAGCGTGCCACACTTATGAGTAGGAACCTATATGATTCTTAGGAACCACTTTCTTTCTTGGAAATCAAATATCATGTCAATAGAGTAAACATATGGTGTGCTTTTACATCTAATCCTATTACTGTGCTTATATGAAGCATGAACACTCAAAGGAATGCGACTCGAATACTTGAGTAGGAAGTCGCTAATGCAGGAGCTCCTCCCTGTGATGAGCAAGTTCTTCCACTTGAGGAAAATGCTAATGTTGGTCAAGCCCCGACTAACCCTCCACCTATGATGGAGGCGGAGATGAGGGATACTCTTGCTCAAATGGCCCAAGCAATGACTACTCAAGCACAAGTCGCGATGGTTCAAGCCAAAGCTATGACGACCCAAGCTAATAGGGATATTGCTCCCCGTTCTCATCAACAAGTCAATATTATGGCGTTTAAGGGACTTCTCTAGCATGAACCCTCCTACTTTCTATGGGTCTAAGGTTGATGAATACCCCCAAGAATTCATTAACGAGGTCTACAAGATACTATATGCTATGGGGGTTTCTTCAAGAGAGAACGCTGAGTTGTCCACATACCAACTCAAGGATGTGGCTTCAACTTGGTATGTACAATGGAGGGATAATAAGTTTTTGAGGGATGGTCCGGTGACTTGGGACATCTTTAAGGCGGCTTTTCTAAACTCAGTTCTTCCCTAGAGAGAGGAGGGAGGAGAAAGTGACGGAGTTCATTAATCTTCTCCAAGGAGGGAAGAGTGTCCATGAGTACTCTTTGGAATTCATTAAGTTGTCCAAATATGCTCCTTCTTTGGTCTCCGATCCTAGAGACAAAATGATCAATTTTGTGATGGGGGTGTCGGAGGACTTACAAAAGGGGATCCAATCGGCCATGATACATGACAACATGAACATTTACCATCTTATGGTTTATGAAAGAAGGGTCGAGGAGGCAAGGGATAAGATAAAAACTAGAGATGCTAAGAGAGAAAGGTAATTTGATGGAGGTTCTTCATAGAATAGGCTTGAAATACAACAATAGACTAAATTTAAGAAGCGGGTTTCTAATCAAGACCTTTACAAATTCCCAAGAGCTAGTGGTGATAGGGTGTCTAACCCTAAATTTAAGAAGGGAAAATGTTCTAATACACCAAATGAGAAGCCAACTTGTGGAAAGTGTGGTAAAAAATACTATAGTGATTGCCTTAAGGGGACGCATAATCGCTTTAGTTGTGACAAGAGTGGTCACAAGATGAGAGATTGTCCAAACATGAAGAGTCAAGACAAGGGTAGTGTCCAAGCTCAAGCAAGTGGTTCTAGTGATGCTCCATATAAAAACCATTTCTATGCTCTATGCTCTAGGGGTGAGTAAGAGACCTCTCCCGATGTGGTGACTGGTATGTAGAAAGTTTTCTCTTTTGATGTATATGCATTACTTTATCCCGGCACTACTTTATCATTTGTTACACCTATAATAGCTAAATATTTTGAAATTTTACCTGATAATTTGCATGAAACTTTTTTAGTGTCTACTCCGATGGGTGAGTCGGTTGTTGCAAAAAGGGTATATAGAAGTTGTACTATAATGTTGCCCAATAGAGTTTCTTATGTTGATCTAGTAGAACTCGATATGCTTGATTTTGATGTTATATTTGGTATGGATTGGCTTCATGAATGTTTTGCATTCATTGATTGTAGGATAAGAGTGGTAAAGTTTAACTTCCCAAATGTACCCATTCTTGAGTGGAAATGGGGAAATTCTATTCCTAGAGGACGTATTATTTCTTGTCTAAAAGCATGCAAAATGATCTCAAAAGGGTGTGTTTATCATATAGTACGAGTCCAATATTTGGACTCCGAAGTTCCTCCCATTGAGTCGGTACCCGTAGTGAGTGAGTTTCAGGAGGTCTTCCCTAATGACCTTCCCGGTATTCCTTCGAACGGGAAATTGACTTTGGAATTGATTTGCTACCGATTACAAATCCAATATCAATTGCTCCTTATCAGATGGCTCCGGCAGTGTTGAAAGAGTTGAAGGATCAACTCAAGGATTTACTAGATAAGGGTTTTTATAAGTCCTAGTATTTCTCCATGGGTTGCTTCGGTTTTGTTTGTGAAGAATAAAGATGGATCCTTGAGAATGTGTATTGATTACCGCCAACTCAACAAGGACACGACTAATAGTAAGTACCCTATCCCTCGGATTGATGACTTACTTGAGGTAGGGGTATCATCAGCTTAGGGTGAGAGGGGAGGATATACCAAAGATTGACTTTTGGACTAGGTGTGGACATTATGAGTTCTTGGTAATGTCTTTAGGTCTCACTAATGCTCCGGTGGCATTTATGGACCTAATGAATAGAGTATTTCGAAATTACCAAGATTTATTTGTCATTTTCTTCATTTCACGATATCTTGGTATATTCTAAGAATGAGGATGATCATATGGGTCATTTGAGGGTAGTATTGCAAACCCTTAAAGAACATCAATTGTATGTAGAATATAGTAAGTGTGTATTTTGGTTGAGGTCTGTGACTTTTTTTTGGCACATCATCTGTAGTGAGGGAGTTGAGGTGGACGCAAGGAAAACGGAAGCGGTGAAAAATCGGCCTAGACCATTGAATCCGACTGACATTAGGAGTTTCTTGGGTTTAGTGGGTTACTATCAGAGGTTTGTGGATGGTTTTGCGTCCATTGCGTCTCCTTTAACTACATTGACCAAAAAGAGTAAAAAGTTTGAATGGTCGGAGGCATGTGAGAAGAGCTTCCAATTGTTGAAAGATAGGCTTACTTCCATTCCGGTGTTGAGCTTATCGGAGGGTACAAAGGGTTTTGTGGTGTATTGTGATGCATCCCAAGTGATTTTGGGGTGTGTGCTTATGTAAAACGAGAAGGTGATAGCTAATGCCTATAGGCAACTAAAGGTACATGAGAGAAACTACCCTACCCATGACCTTGAATTAGCGGCCGTGGTGTTTGCTTTGAAAATTTTGAGGCATTACTTGTATGGGGTTCATGTTGATGTTTTTACCGTTCATAAGAGTCTCTAATATGTTTTTACCCAAAAGGAGTTGAATCTCCGCCAAAGAAGGTGGCTAGAGTTGTCAAAAGATTATGATATGAGTGTCCTTTATCACCCCGGCAAGGCTAATGTAGTTGCGGATGCCCTAAGTCCGATGACTATGGGTAGTGTATCCCATCTTAACGAAGCCAAAAAGGACCTAGCAAGGGAAGTACATAGGTTGGCTAGGTTTGGGGTGAGGTTTGCGATTTCTCCGGATGGGGGTGCCATAGTTAATCATAACTTTGAGTCATCTTTAGTGGTTGAGGTGAGTCCAAATAACACCTTTATTTAGACTTAATGAAGTAGAAAGAATCGATTCTCGGCAAGTTAAATGAATAATTCTCCTTAGGGGGGATGTTGTGTCAAGGTATCAAGGGAGATTATGTGTTCCCGCTGTAGATGGGTTGAGGGATCGGATCCTAGAAGAAACACACGGGTCCCACTACTCAATTCATCCAGGGTCGACAAAAATATATCATGCCCTAAGGGAGATATATTGGGGGGAAGGGATAAAACGGGACATAGCGGAGTGTGTTGCTAAGTGTCCAAATTACCAATAAGTAAAGGTCAAAAACCTAAATGCGAGTGGCTTAATACAAGATATCCAAATTCCTACTTGGAAGTGGGAAGACATCAATATGGACTTTGTAGTGGGTTTACCTTGGACCCAAAAGTCCTATGATTCCATGTGGGTGGTTGTGGATCGATTCCGCTCGCTTTATTCCTGTCAAGTCTTCATATTCTGCAGAAGATTATGAAAGAATCTTCGTAGATGAGATTGTGTGCCGCCATGGTATTCCGTTATCCATCATATTTGATCGGCGTGCACAATTCACATCTAGATTTTGGAGGTCTTTCCAAAATGGGTTAGGTACTAAAGTGAAGTTGAGCACCACTTTTCATCCCCAAATGGATGGTCAGGTGGAGTGTACGATACAAACCTTTGAACATATGCTTAGAGCGTGCATTATTGATTTTAAATGGAGTTGAGATAGGCACTTACCTTTTGTGGAATTTACCTACAACAATAGTTTTCATTCATCCATTTCCATGGCTCCCTATGAAGCCTTGTATGGTAGGAGGTGTAGGTATCCTATTGGATGGTTTGAAGTCGGCGAGCAATCATTTCTTGGTCCCGAGTAGATATATAAGATGCTGAAGTGCCTAAAAAGGTAAATCCTATGCCTAGGCCATCACCCCCATTTCCTCAAAGATTATTGAAAAAGACCGATGATGGAAAATATCGGCGTTTTATAAAAATGTTGAAGCAACTTTCTATCAATGTCCCTTTGGTAGAAGCTTTAGAACAAATGCCCGGTTACGCCAAATTTATGAAAGATCTGGTCACAAAGAAAAGATCGGTCACTTTTGAGGATGATGATAGAATGCAGCATTGTAGTGCTATTGCTACAAGATCTCTCGTCCAAAAGAAAGAAGATCCGGGTGCGTTCACTATTCCTTGTACAATCGGGCTATTACATTTTGCGAAAGCATTATGTGATCTGGGGGCAAGCATAAATCTCATGTCCCTCTCGATTTACAAGAAGTTGGGTTTGGGTGACCCAAAGCCCACTGCGATGCGGCTACTGATGGATGATCGAACATTAAAATGACCTATAGGGATACTCCTCGATGTGCTAGTAAAAGTGGAGTCATTCATATTTCCAGCAGATTTTGTTATTCTTGATTGCGAGGTCGATTTTGAAGTGCCCATTATTCTTGGGAGGCCATTCCTTGCTACGGGAAGAGCCTTAGTAGACATGGAAAAGGGGCAGATGAAATTTCGGTTGAAAAATGAGGAAGTGACCTTTAATGTTTGTAGGTCCATGAGGCAGAGTGGTGAGCTCCAATCGGCATATGCTATATCCTACAACATGGGTGAGACATCTAAGACACAAATAGAAGAACGTATAGGTGTAGAAGCATTAGCGGCAGTAATAATGTGAACTTTGATAGTGATTGCATTGAAGAGTATGAGTCATTAGTCACGGCTCTTGACCGAGGTGATGTTCGGTTTAAACCGAAGAAATTTGAGCTTGATATGAAAAATTGCAAGTCCCCACCCGCGAAACCATCGATAGAGGAGGCTCCAAAAGTTGAATTAAAAGCTCTCCCACCTCATCTTAGGTATGAATTCTTAGGAAATGGTGACACTTTGGCGATAATCATTGCATCAGACCTGGATGAACAACAGGTTTAGACTTTAGTGAAGGTACTAAAAAGGTTCAAAAGAGCTATTGGGTGGACCATTGCGGATATTATTGGGATCCCTCCTGGTATTTTCTCTCATAAAATCCAACTCATGCCTGATCACAAGACGAGTATTGAGCACCAGAGACGCTTGAATCCTCCTATGCAAGAGGTTGTGAAGAAGGAAATCATCAAGTGGTTGGATGCCGTGGTAATCTATCCAATCGCTGATAGCAGTTGGGTATGCCCGATTCAGTGTGTACCTAAGAAAGGGGGAATGACTGTGGTCCCCAACTAAAAGAATGAACTTGTTCCAATGAGACCGGTTACTAGATGGAGGGTGTGTATGGATTATCGTAAACTGAACTCATGGACTGAGAAAGATCATTTTCCTATGCCCTTCATGGATCAGATGTTGGATAGACTTGCTGGAAAAGGGTGGTATTGTGTTGGGTCATCGCATTTCAGAAAAGGGCATAGAGGTTGATCGAGCTAAAGTCGAGGTAATAGAGAGACTGCCTCCACCAATCTCTGTGAAAGGTGTGAGAAGCTTTCTTGGGCATGCAGGTTTTTACCGAAGATTCATCAAAGACTTTTCAAAGATTGCACACCCATTGTGCAAACTGCTGGAGAAAGATTGTAAATTTTGTTTCGATGAATCTTGTCTTAAGGCATTCGGTGAACTAAAAGAAAAATTGGTATCTGCGCCTATCATTATTTCCCCAGATTGGAACAGTCCATTTGAGGTAATGTGCGATGCTAGTGGGGTAGCTCTTGGTGTAGTACTGGGACAGAGGAAAAACAAAATCCTTCACCCCATCTACTATGCTAGTAAAACCCTAAATGAAGCTCAGAAGAACTACACAGTGACTGAGCAAGAACTCCTAGCAGTAGTGTTTGCTTTTGAGAAATTTCTCTCCTATTTGCTAGGTACTAGAGTTATAGTGCATACTGACCACTCAGCATTGAGATATTTGATAGCAAAGAAGGATGCAAAACCTAGGCTGATTCATTGGGTGTTACTGCTACAAGAATTTGACTTTGAAATGATGGATAGAAAAGGAACTGAAAACCAAGTTGCTGATCACTTATCTCGTCTAGAGGATGAAGCTATGAGAGAGTTAGGGGATAAGACTGACATTGATGATACTTTCCCCAATGAACATGTATTAGCCGCTTCACAAGACTTGATCCCATGGTTCGCAGATTTTGCGAAATATCTGGCAAGTGATATTGTTCCACCAGATTTATCCTTTCATAAAAGAAACAAGTCCATGTACGATGTGAAGAAGTACTTTTGGGATGAACCATATTTGTATAGGAATTGTGCCGACGGCATTATTCGGCGTTGTGTGACAGAATGTGAGATGTTGAGTGTGTTGGAGGCATGCCATTCCTCACCCGTTGGTGGACATCACAGTGGTATCCAAACCGCTCATAAGATATTACAATGTTGTTACTATTGGCCAACTCTTCATCAAGATGCTCATGGGTTTTCTAAAGCATGTGACAGATGCAAACGAGATGGCGGTATTTCAAGAAAGCAAGAGCTCCCTCTAAACCCCATTCTTGTGATTGAGTTGTTTGATGTCTCGGGTATTGACTTTATGGGACCTTTCTTGAGTTCTCATGGGATGAAGTACATTCTAGTAGTAGTTGATTATGTATCTAAATGGGTCGAAGCCATAGCCCTCGCAAACAATGAAGGGAAGAGTGTCACTGCATTTTTGAAAAAGAATATATTCTCTCGTTTTGGCACCCCAAGGACCATTATTAGTGATGGGGGCTCCCACATCTGCAACAGATTATTCAAAGGGTTATTGGAGAAATATGGGGTTCGCCATAATGTGGCCACTCCTTACCACCCTCAAACTAGTGGGCAAGTTGAAGTGTCGAATCGAGAGATCAAACAAATATTGTCCAAAACAGTGAACACTAGTAGAACGGATTGGTCAAGGAGGCTTGATGATGCTCTTTGGGCCTACCGGAGAGCATATAAGACTCCCATTGGTATGTCTCCACACCAACTTGTATATGGGAAAGCTTGTCATCTTCCGGTTGAGTTAGAGCATAAAGCCATGTGGGCTATGAAGAAGTTAAAAATCAGAGCAACGGTTAAATGGGTTGAATGAACTTGATGAATTTCGCCTAAAAGCCTATGAAAGCTCAGCCCTATACAAAGAAAAGATGAAGAAGTACCATGAGAACAAAATTGAAAAACGAGAGTTTATGGTCGGGGATTTTGTGCTTTTATTCAATTCCAGATTGCGCTTTTTTCCAGGCAAACTCAAGTCCAAATGGACTGGTCCTTACACGGTTACCCAAGTATTCCCTCATGGAGCAGTTGAGTTGGAAGGAGGGTGTGCGGTTCAAGGTGAATGGACAGCGCATAAAAATCTATCTCGGGCATGCTGAATCGGCGAATGAAGTGATCGAGGCGTACCATCTTGATGAAGTCTGAGTAATCAAGTGGCCCCAGTCGTACCGCAACATTAAATAAGGCGCTTGTTGGGAGGCAACCCAATACTTGTCATTTTTTTAGTAAGGATAGAATTTTTATACTAATGGGTTTTTAAATTTGCAGGCACATCACCAGGAAATTTTGCAGAAAACTACTCCGCAACAGCCACTGACGGATACATCGACGGACCATTGCGCATGCGACAGATCGTCGTATGTATCCGTCATCCAGGTACTTTTTTCTGCTATTTTGAAATTAGTTCACACACGACGGAACCTACGACGGGTCGTCACAACTGCGACGAACCGTCGTCGGGGAACCGTGACGTGATTAATGAATTCTACCCGACCCGACCCGGTTGGACCCTTTTCAAAATCTGACCGTTTATACTCCCCACCCCTCCATATTTCACCCCATTACTTCCAAATTCCTCTCATCTCCCCTATCTTTTCAACTTCCACATTCCCCCCACTGATCATTGCCCCCAAAATCCTCCTAAACCTTATAATTATTATATACTAGTGGGTGCTGCTGCTGTTGGTATCTACCTTGCCAACTGAATCATTCTCCACTTGTGTTTTCTCCATTTCCAAGGTATGTGTCTCTCAATTTATACTCATTTATCTTGAATTTTGGTTTAGTAGTTAGTATTAGCTTAGTTCTTAGTCATATATTGTTTCCTTGATATGATTATGTCTAAACCGAGACTCAAAATGTTCGAATTTTCCATGTTGATAACCCTAGGCATAGGTGATTTTGCATTGGTAGTTTCCTAGGTAGTTGGGATAGACAAATATAGGTCCACAACACTACAAGACCATGTGGGTTCATCGGGGTTGCTAAGGGTACCTGTAGTTCTGCCACTGTCACTCAGAACGAGACCCCGATGAAGGACCGTCGCACACACGACGGACCGTCGTAGGGTCCGTTCTAGAAGCCCTAGCACCCTGCCCCAAACGACACATGTGACGAACCGTCGTATTCACGACGGTCCGTCCTGCACAACCGTTCTGGTTGTCAGAGACCCTGTTCTAAGGGTCTCTCAATATTTTCTTAAGTGTCATACGACGGACCGTCATACCCACGACGGTCCGTCCTGCACGACCGTCATGATGGTCAGAGACCCCTCTGATAAGGGTCTCCCAACATTTTCTAAGTGTCCTACGACGGACTCTTACGACGGACCGTCGTACTAATGACGGTCCGTCCTGCTTGACCGTCGTACTAACGACGGTCCGTCCTGCTTGACCGTCATGATGGTCAGAGAGCCCTCTGATAAAGGTCTCCCAACATTTTCTAAGTGTCCTACGACGGACTCTTACGACGGACCGTCGTACCAACGACGGTCCGTCCTGCTCGACCGTCATGATGATCAGAGACCCCCCCTTCAGGGTTCTTTATATACATAGAACAAGTACAACACGACGGACCTCATGACGGTCCGTCATAGCCACGACGAGCCGTCATCTGTCCCGTCGTGTGATACAGTGTCAATATCACTAACACACTATTTTCAATGTTTTATGTCGTATGGGCTTTCCTGTCTTGTTTACCACTACTCATACTAATATTTCTGCTTTACAGGTACTATGGACTATGGCACCCAAGCAAGACCGCACCTATGCACGCGGGCGATCTAAGTCTGTCGCCCCGTCTGCCCGCATGGTCGTCGGCTCTGATGATGAGCGGGACCCTGAGTACATGCCCCCAGGCACCTCCGCCCCTTCCCGTGCTGTACGGGCACCTAGAGCTACACCCAAGACGGTGGCATCCGGCGTAGTCACTGCCTCCTAGTCTGATGAGGAGCGCACACTGACCGGTACACCCTCTAGGTCGGCCACAAATGAGGAAGGAGCGTCTGGCTCCTTAGGAGTATCATGGTCCGAGGATGCTTCTGGCTCTGCAGAGGTTCCCGCACCCGCCACTGTTGCAGCATCGGCCTCGTCTGATGAGGCTGACAGTTTAGATTCTACATCTGGCGCACCAGCTCAGGTCCCCACCCCAGCCGCTGACCAGCCAAACCCGTGGTGTGTCGACGGCCAGTTTCAAGTTTACTCCGACGCGAAGTTCTTGACCGATAAAGGAGTAATGACTCGAACACTCACCCTGGAGCGGCGGGTACTTACAGGGAGCCTTCCCACAATGCCGGAGATTCATAACCTCTTCACCAGGCATCGCTTAGAGTGGACAGCACGTCCGTTGGAACGATACAGTGAGGAGATAGTTCGAGAGTTCTACGCGTCCTATGTAGCGACTCTCCGATCACAGATCGACAGGCGGGCTACTCCCGCTAAACAAGTCCCATAGGAGCAGGTTCGAGTCCGGGGCGTGCGGGTTGACATTTCCCTGCCAGCCATTCGCCGGTTCCTATACGGCGAGAGTGCAGATGCTACTCGGATCCCCATCACTGCCGAGTTTGACTACCGCTGGCAGATAGTGAAGGATGGATAGTTCCTGCGAGAGCCAGCACTGAGGGAGACCACCAAGAGGTGGATGGCCCAGCACCTATCAGTCGACGGAGAGGGTGCCGATTGGGTCACCAAGACGAAGGGGGCCATCAAGAAGGCCAACCTCACGTTCGTCACAAATTTCTTGTGGCTGCTCGTTCGTCACTGCCTTTCCCCCACAGCTGCTGATAACATAGTCACCTGGGATCGAGCAGTGCTGATGGAGGCGATGATAGCCGGCTTCGAGGTGGACTACGCATGGATTCTCCAGGCAGTCATGCACGAGAGGGCATTCAAGGTCACTACCACCTACCCCTTTCCGTGCATGATCTTTGCCCTGTGCAGGTCTGCAGGTGTGCCCATATGGAACATAGATCAGTTGAGGACCCCGCAGGGTACCATTGACGTCGGCCTCATCAGAGATGAGGCCAATGAGTTGGCCCCTCGTAGAGGGCCCCGTCCAGAGCTGCCACCACTTGTTGATGATCTGGCAGACACGGTAGCTCAGGCCCGCACAGCTACACAGGTGTCCACTGACACTACCCCGGTCGAGTCTATCCTGGGTAGTAGCACAGCCCCGAGCTCCTCTCGCACAGCCCCTCTACCATTACTGGTCCCGCTTGCTAGTGTCCAGAAACTAGAGGCACAAATGGCCACCCTTCTGCACCATATTCAGCCGTGGATGCAGAAGTCGATTACAGAGTCTGAAGCACGTTTAGAGAGGAAGATGCAGCAGTTTACAGAGCGGAAGATTGCTGAGGTCAACCAGCGTCTGGACTCATTTGAGTTGAGAGTGTTAGCCCGACCAGCCCCTCTGGTGGATGTGTCGACTCTTCAGGCTGCAGTCGATAATCTTCGTGCAGACATCGACACGATCCTAGCGGCAAGGGTGCCGGAGTCTGAGGTCCCTTCTGTCGAGCCTGCTGAGGATACCGTGCTAGCGGCCCTGTTTACCACTCCAGACATTCCACCACTTCCCCCTCGAGAGAGTGCCAAGAAGCGTAGGGGTCGAGCAGAGGATGAGGCGCGAGCAAAGAAGAAGGAGCACCGAGAAATAGAGGCTGCGCGGAGAGCCTCACTTGCTGACGAGGCGGCGCACCGGATGAGAGCGTCAGAGTTAGCGGCTGGGGCGTCTAGCTCCCGCACTGTAGATATCGCTGGCGGCACTACTGATGGTGCGATTGTTGCTGAGGACACCACTGAGGGTGTTTAGATTGCAGAGGACGTGGGTTCTGGGGATCCGGACCCACCATCTTGTTGATAGACGGCGCTTTGCGCCACATGTTTGCTTCACCTACCACTCTAGTATTTACATTTTTATGCATTGGGGACAATTGCATGATTTTTTGTTGGGGGTGGGGTAAATGGATAGTGAGTGTTAGGGTGAAGTCTGAGTAGCCCAATTCACTATCCTCTTTTGGGGTTTTCTTGCCTGAGTTCTTTTTCCCCAAAAGACTGATTACTTTTTCTGTTGAACCAACATATTTTTATATTTTGTACATAATTTAATTCTAGAGCATGATGGCTAAAATGATATCCTGATAAACTGAAAATAATGCATGACTAGGCATAGTAACTGACAATTGTGTGGCTCTAAGCATGAAATAGAATTACACCATTGCATTACCCTAAGTCTTTATTCGAACTAGGTGTCTAATAATCTGGTATAGTGATGACATGTCAAGTGAGTGTGAGGAAATTTGAATAGTCCACTATTGGTACTGAGCTAGAACTTGCCTGGTTAGTCCTCCTAAAAGTAAGCTGTAACAAACAATTAGGAAAGGATCATAGGCCCTTATTCAAGAAATCCCATTTCTAACAAAAATAAAAGAAACGGAATGAAATTTATTCTTCTTTGATCCAAATAATCTGAGCTTAAATTAGACCTTTCTTTTTCACCCTAACTGATCTTTTCGGGGAACAATGTGTTGGCCCTGGTCCCTCCTTGGACATGTGCACCTCAGCTAATGCCAAAAGCATAAGTTGAGGATGGCTAATACAGTAAACAACCTTCGTTTTGGCCCTGACCCAACTTTGGGTATTGTGTACCTTGACTCATGGCAAAGCCATGAGTTGAGGGTGGCTATTATGAGGAATGCTCTGGAAAGTGGGGTTGAAAGAACAAAAGAGAGAGAAAGAACAAAAGTGAAGTGACTCAAAATTAGTTGAAAGAAAAGTAAAGAAAAAGAAAAATATACAAGAATTAAAAACAAGAAAAGAAGAGAGTCACTTACACAAATGAAGAAAGAAGAGAAAATTGAGCAAAGGGAAAGAGTATGAGAAACTGGGCGAGATAAAATGATAAAAAAAGGGAAGGTTTAGCCGATATGTCAAGGAGGGCAAAAAGTCACTAACGTATACCTAAAAATGTACCCTACCTGACCCTGAGCCTATGTTACAAGCTAAAAAAGTCCTATCGTGATCCTAAAGGTTGTATAGCGAACTTAAGGCAGTGAAAATAAGGGCAAGCTTATGGCAATAGGTATGAATGAGTGTGACTTTGTTCTGAGAGCGAGTGTTGAATGTAATCCTTATACTCAAACTGAAATCATTGTGTGAAAAATGAGGATTTTGTTCTAAAGTGAGGACATTAGTTGCAACACCAGAAAGTTAGCACCTCGGTGAGAGATTGAAGAGGATAGGTGTTAATGCATGGTGAGTCTGTGGCATGTTCTGATCCCACAAAAATTCAAGCCTAATAGTGATAGCATGCATAGATTTAATGAGATTAATCGGGATTGATAGCCAAATGATTGCAAAGGATATAACGTGGATACTATTGTACAAGGATTGTGTAGTGAGTCATAGTGCGTCGCTTGAGGACAAACAACGAATTTAAGTTGAGGGTGTTGATATACCGTGGTTTCACGGTATAATTAATACTTTTTCCTTAAGTTTAGTGCGTCCAAAAGCCTTTTTGTGCAAATTTTTATATAAGTTTCTCTTTGTTTTGCAGAAAATCTGTCCAAAGCCAAATGCGGAGATTTTGAAAGAAGAAATGCAGAAAAGACCACCTACGGAGCTGATGACGGTCCGTCGTGCTTGTGACGGTCCGTAGGTGGCAGTGTAGAGAAGCTGCTGAAGGAAGATGGGGAAGTCTGACCAAGTGTGGGATTACGGAGCTTGCGACGGTCCGTCATGTATATGACGGTCCATTCTGCAGGTTCGTCGTGGAGTTCAGAGAAGTGATCCCAGTACCCAGATTTCGAGAGTTGAAGTATTTTGAAACGAAGACCCTCGACGGACCGTTGTGTCTATGACGGTCCGTCATACTTGCCGTCGAGGGGAACGGAGAAAGCAGTAGAAGAAAGTGTACAAGTATGGGACGACGGAGTCCATGACGGTCCGTCATGACCACGACGGTCCGTCGCATGGTCCGTCGACCTAGTCGAGTTTTGGCAGATTTCCAGCAATTAGAATTCTTGTGTAATTAGGTTTTTATTTTTATACAAATAGTTCAAAAAACCTCGTTTTTGAGGTTAGACACCAGATAGTTAGACATCATATTATTAGACTCTTTGTATTAGTGTTAGATTTTCGGATTATCATTGATTGCAAGTGATTTTTGGTGATTAATCAAGCAACCTTTTGGATTTTATTCTGTCTCATTGAAGTAAGTACATGAATTCTTATTTGATATATTTGAATATTGTGTTTATGGCGATGAGTAACTAAACTCCATAACTAGGGTTGTGGGAACCATAGGCAAATAATGAGATAAACCCTAGCTAAAATAACAATTCTAGAATAGTGTCTTGCATGTATTAATAATTCTTTCGCTTAGAAGTCTTTTTAACGGATGATCAACGTTAGAACTCGCCTTAATGCTACTTGCCGGACCAAGGAGGTAGATAATAGGAAAAGAATTATTAACATAGATTTAGTGTATACTATCTAATAGGCTAGTATTGATTGGTACGAGATAATAAATTAGTCAAATATCGAATATGATGCTTAATATGAGGTAAAGATAAGGGTTAGGAAAGCAACACACTAGCCGGACAAAGGTGCGGAGTGAGATTTTCTAGATGCCGGACCAAGGATTTAGAAATACATAACTTATCACTTTGCATGCAAGATAATAGGAAAGAATTGTTATAGTTAGAATTATCAAGTTATGAACCTGTGGGGAACACGTAAACCCTAGTTACTTTGATTAGTTGATTAAAACCCAACTTTCAAAACTGTTAAGTGTCTCTTTCAATTTCATTAGTTATTTTTACTCATTAGGAAATACAAACCCCCCATTTTTATGTGTTTACTTTCTAAGGAAGTCATCAACCGAACAATAGTAATAACAAGTTGAAGTTAAGTCTAGACTATTTTCCTCGTGGGAACGATCCCAACCTCACTAGTTGGGTTATTTACTTGACATGAATGCTTTTCTTCTTATTTGAGAAGTAAGTTTGAGCGTATCAACGGGACAGAAGACGGCCCGTGTGTGAATCTACGAGGAGCCGATGCCACCATATTCCAAACACTTAGGCTCGTGGAGAAGGTCCCTTCACCTTCATAGTCTCTAGACTCATCGACGGAGTGCATAGGTGTAGGATATGATGCGTGTGTGGATCGATGGGACGTCGATGCCACCGTCGTCCCACACTTAGACAAAATGGAGGAAGCCCTCACTTGTGAAGTTTCTGACTGAGACGACGGAGTGTTGGACGGAGGGGGCTTGTCCGTCGACTCACAGATAGACCGTCGATGAGAGTCTCGTCTGTGAGGGTCGAGTTTCTCTGTTAAATTTTAATGATTTCATTTAATTAATTAAGTGGTTTAGAGGTTAGTTGGGGATTAAAGGGAGACTAGTTAAGTTTATTAAGTCCGACTATAAATACCCTCAACCCTCATTAACCTAAAGACAATTCTAAAACATAAACTCTCTTCCTTCTCTCTTATTTCTCTCTCTACATGAACTCACCATTGAATGCTAGCAAGAACTAGGGTTTGGGGGCTGGAAAGGGACGAATTCCTCATCAAATTATTGACAAACATTAAGTTATGTGTTCTATTCACCTTTGAGATTTTTTCCTCAAAGGGTTCCTACAAAATAGATTTCAAAAAGTTGAGTTTTCTTATAGGTTTCATTCAATTACGAAATTAATGTTATGGATTGAGTTGTTACTGAATTCTTAGGGTTATATTGATTATATTAACATGTAATTCAACTTGTTTATTGTAATTGTTGATGGTTTGGTCTAAATTGAAGAATATGATCCTCTATCCCTAACCCTAGGTAGTGATCTTGACCTATACTGTATTGTGATCATTCAATTGAGTTTGTTATTGATTTGATTACTATCCTATGATGTTATTATGATTAAATTAAGATGCATTATAGGACTATCATTCTAGTTCTTGAGAAGTGATTTAGGTGATGAATTATAATGTAAAATTAGCCTATGTACCTTGTCTAAAGTTGTGATCTAAAGATGTTTTATTTTATAGAGATGCAATTGGCCTTGTTATTGTATTGGTTATCAATGTGTGATGATGTTACTCACCAAGTTGGGTTGAGCTATAGGTTGATGGTAAGACCTTGATGGAAGACTTGGTAAGTCTTAGAATCTCTATCTTTACTTCCAATTGTGATTAATTGTTGTTAAGTCATGATATTATTTGGAGTATGCCTGATACTAGGATTATAGGGTGGTATGATGTTGAATTGAAATGTCTTGTCTATGTTGAAAGGTTGATTAAGGTGTATGTGATATAAGGATGGTGAAAACTGTCAATGTGCCTTAATATGCAATGAAATGCTAATGTGTTAGCCTCACTTATATGAATTGTGATGAAAGGACTTATACTCATACAATTATTATTGAGCTATTGATGATGATAATTATACAAGGAGTAGACCCTATGGCCTAAATCAGGATATGATTGATAATTAAAGGCTTAATGACATTTAAAAAAGGGAGTCTAGCTTAGCACCGAGTGAACTAGATAGAAAAGTGTTCTTTCCCACATAGGGAAGGCAAGAACACTATGTTACTCTTGAGATTGGAGACTATAATGCGTGACGCATAAAGAGGGTCCCAACTAAATCACCTAGTTCTTGAACTATGTTTCCCCCATGGGAATACTAGCTAGTGGATCCACGTAGGTTCTATTTTTTATCTTTTGGTATTACCTTTGCTAGTAATCTACCTTCTTTCGGTGTATGGCTTTATGACACTGGATTCCACACTAGCTTATGTGGTCTATGTCGGTTATGGAAATATGTTCCAAAAAGGTAAAATGAATTAAAGGATTTGAAATCTAACTTGGATAACGTAAGGGGTCTAGATTAGTCTAGGTAGGGGTATGGGACTCTACCTAGACATTGCACTAGTTAGCCTTGAGGGTAGTCTTAGGGGGATGTTCTTATAAATGTTTATGTTATGATAATATATGATGTATATATAATGACCATGGCATATTGTTGATACTATATGTTGATTAGTTAATTTATGAATATGCCTTGGGTTATAATGATAATATATGATGAAATGCAAGCCTAAATGCCATGATATGTAAAGTTGGACACTGGTCGTGTTTTCTTGTTGAGGATACTTGATTGAGTAAGGTTATGGGGTTTTGCTAGGTCATTGCACATGTTGACTTGAGAAGGACTTGTGAGTAGTTGTCTTGCTTATTATGATATGTTTAACTCTTATTCATTCTTTTGATAATATTTCTTGATGTTCGGGTTATAGTAAATCATGGTTTCAAGTATGTTGGGATATGTATTACTTGTATGATAGTAAGCATGTTGGTTGATTGATAGAACTTACCTGGCGTAGTATTAAGTCCTTAAAGGGGTAAAATGACATGTTTTGACTAAAAAGTCCATTTTAACATGTTCTCCTTGTGTATGTGCATAAGATCTCATACTTAGTACATGTGGAGTACTAACCCATTTTTTTCCCTTTTCCCAAACATTTTAGGTTCCGGTCGTTGAAGAGTTTAAAAGGCGATATTGTTGAACGCTTGGATTCTTCCTTTCATCCAAGTAGGGTTGGTCCTCAACATTCGAGGGAAATTCCATCCTCTAGCTTTGGATGAGCTTATTGACTCTATAATTCCTTTCCATTTTAATTGAATATTGCACTTTGTATGACCAATACATGGTCTTGTTGATTGATGTAGGGGCTATGCCCATATTGTGATATTCGTTTTGATGGTATGAGATGAGACAATCGTTGAGACTATTTCTATATTTTTATATATATATATGTGCAATAAAAGTAGAAGGCTATGTAACCTTCCCATATGAAGGGTCTATACATACTCGATATATATATATATATATATATATATATATATATATATATATATATATTATGTGTATTTAGAGGTCTATGTAAACCTCCAAGTAGTGATAATGAAAGTTTTAAATTTTTCTGCATTTTCAACCTATTAATGTAATGACATGAGACTAAGAGTCTAGTCTTAGTCCTCAAAAAGGTCGACGACGCTGGTTACGTCTGGGGTAAACCCGGATGTGACAAACGCGACGTAACTACATTGGGATAGGTTCCACTATAGCAGACGAGATGCGAATTCAATTATAGGATTTTGGAGTTTGAAAGACAAAGCTCAGTGGTTCAAAAGGTATTGCTGCAGTGGGATCTGTGAGGCTGTAGTGACACCGCTATAGCGGGATGGGTGCCGTTATAGCGAGATAAACACGTAACTAATCGTAAATTCACTCCCTAAACGACCTTATTTGGAACTTTTCGACCTTTTGAGCTAAAGAACGACCCCTAGCTATTCCAACTCATTTTCGATCTTTTTTGAAGATAAAGGTAAGATTATCTCTCTATGAATTCGCTTTTCGATCCGTAGAACATTTTATTATGGGTCATAGTTGATGGGGAATTGTTTCTTTATAGAATTTCATATTGTAATTAACCCTATGTTGACTAGTCGGGGTCATGGGTTTGATCTAGAGTTCATATAAATGTTAGTTTTCATGGTAATTAGCAATTTTTTGTTGATTCCCATGTTATTGTGATTATTTGTAGATCAAGAACAGGAGAAACAAATCTAAAAAGGGAAGGCCAAGTTTGTTAGGGTTTCAAGTTTGTTTCGAGGTAGCAGATGGTTGTGATTTCATGTGTACATATTCTTGCTTCAATATGATACTTGTATGCATATGCATGTTGCAATATTGATCATGTTGTTGTAACTGCGGTAGATGATTGATGTAGCCATGAAATCATGATGTAAATGTATGATCTTGATGATGTAATTGTGATTGTGATTATGGTGTGTGATTGGGGATAAGATTGCCAAGTTCTGGCAAGCTAACTTGGATGGGTTGCGACGTTCCAGCATGAATATTGGATTGGGTTGCCACGTTCCGGCACAACTATGAGATCAGATTTCCATGTTCTAGCAAGCTAACTGGGATCGGGTACCATGCCGTTGACTAACGGTTTGAGTTTGAGTTCTGTGAGAGGACCAATGATTTGTTAAGCATGTAGAATGTGTTGTCTAATTATCATGTTGATAATTTTGTTTATGTTTATATAAACACATGTGATTATAATGTTGTTCGACTTGTTTATATTTCACTAGTGGGATAACTGTGTGATCCTACCAGTACACGGTAATTGTGTACTGAATCTGCACTGATCCTACCAGTACACGGTAATTTTGTACTGATTCTGCACTTACTCTTATTTTTGTTGAGTACAGGGCATCTTCAAGCAACTATTGATAGTCATCTCTTAGGAGATTAGACATTTTCACATCGACTTCAACAGTGAGCTACATCTTCCGGGCTTCCGTGGAGTTCTATTAGTCTATGACCACCATTTTTTGACTTAAACCATTGTTTTAGTTAGTTGAATAGTTCATTAGTACTTTCTTGTTTAAACTTGGTTATTCATTAGTAGTTTTGGTATATTGACTTTCACGTTCTAGATTTATCTTCCACAAAATGTTATTTGTCATATCTTTTGTTTATTGACGAAACTAAGCTTTTATTCATTTAGCTTGATTTTGTAGTTTAAATCCTTCCTTTTAGAATAATTTCTTTAGTTGGTTAGTGGTAGTGGTTCTCCCACCAACTTGTGAGTATGCGTGCCAATCATGATGGATTTGGGTTGTGATAAAAGGTTTTTGAGTAGGAAAAGTCTTTGGAGTAGCTAATCCTTTTCTAGTAAAAAAGGTTTTAAAGAACCCTATAAATATAAGTTTGTTTCTTCTAACACAACATAACAACAAAATCAACAATTAAGTCGTTTAGAGACTTATTTTATGGGGAGATTTATATCTCTACAGTTTTAATGTTTTTCTTTATATTAGTTTTTCGTATAATAATATTATGTTTTTAGTATATGTTTTTGTCTCAACCATATGATTCACAATTTGTAAGCTTAATAACGACGCCCTAATCACCATTCATAAACTAATAAGTGGTATCGGAACACATTTTTTAACAATCATATAACACAACAAGTGGTGTCAAAGCACATGGTTCAAAGATTCAATGGTTCAATGACCTAGGTTCATCAAGGTTGAAGACAGTCTCACCGCGGTTTCAAATAAATTTGCAATTCATTTGATGTTAATGAAGATTTTTATCAGGTTACTTGTGGAGAAGAGATTTAAACCATATTTTAAACATTCATGTTGCTACGTCTTTGAAAATAAAAATAAAATATTCTAAAACCATTATTAACTCATATATTTTTAACTTTATTTTTAACCATGGCAAGGAGCAGTGAAGAAGACTATGTGAAGAACAATGATTATTATACAATTGAATTAGAAGAATCAAGTTTAGTCAAGAAAATCTAGCCAAAGGGAAGATTTGTTGGGATTTATCCTGATTTTCTTATCATATTTGAGTTTTAGTTTTATTTTGAAGGAAAATTAAAGCATTACAATAATTGCTCTTATTTTCTCAAAGGAAAATATAATTATCTTTATATTAAATTCATTCTTTCTTTTTAGGAAAAAGTTTTGGAGTAGGAAAGACTTTGGAGTAGCTATCCCTTTCTAGTAAGAAAAGGTATTAGGACTCTATAAATATAGGCTTGTTTCTTCTAACACAACATAACAATAGAATCCACAATGTAGTCGTTTAGAGACCTTTTTATGGGGAAATTTAATCTCTATTCAGTTGCAATATTTTTCTTTATATTAGTCTTTTCATATAATAATATTATGTATTTAGTATAATTTTTTCCGACTGTATGATTTGTAATTTTTAAGATTCCGTATGATTCCCTAATCGCCCTTCATAACCCAATAATGATTACTTCACTCATACAAAAATAATGTCAGAAAAAAATATTAAAATATAGGGGATATAAACATACAATACATTCATATACTATACATTGTTGATATACTAACTCTTAGTTTTCTTTAATGATATTTGCAAATGCAATTCATTATTTTGTTGAGATGTTACTTTGCCATGTTTGAATTGTATATTGAATATGTGGTTTTAAGAAGGTGCGGGTGATGAAGATAAAAATAACATTTTTAAAAACATGTGGATTATATGATTTAAATAATTTTTAAGTATAAGGTTAGTTATTTATTGAATTTAAATTTTTAAATTAATTATTTAGGTATTAATAATGAATAATTTTTGTGTTTTTTGCCAAAGGACGTGAGTTCTTCCAATTTTTACTGTCTTTCTTTTAGGATTAAAATTCTTTTTTCTTTCTATTTTTTTTATTATAATGCATGTTATATTGAGATTATTTTTATTAATAAGTATATATTACAACAAATTGATACAACTTGAGTGAAAGAGTCGTTTAAATTTTTTTTTAAAAAAGTCTCAAGTAAATTTTGTTTTATTTCAATTAAAAAATACTTTCTTCTATGTTATGGCTTGAAATAAATTTTTCCTAAATGATATGATAAATCAATTCTTTTCCATTATTTCGCGATAAAATATTCAAGAACAAAATTAAAAAAAAAAATAATTTAGTTCGCATTATACATCTTATTTTAATTTGTATCAAAATTTGTTTTTGAAAAAATTATTGATATTTGTCACTATTTATGTGAGTTGATGATATGCATCATTTTATTTAGTATTGTATATTTAAAAAGATGTATAATATCTAATTATTTATTATTTAAAATTTTGAAAATTTGTGCCATTGACTTGTGGAATTTTTTCTTCTCCTATTAAGTATAGATAAATTGTCAGCACAATGCCCTAATATCATTTGGATTTTTCCAAGTTAAGCTTCTCATATGCATTCATACACTTAATTCTCATTATAAGCATTTTTGCTAGAAGTTATTTAAGTTATATGTTAGGCAGAATGTTCATTTGAATTGATCAAAAGTATGATTCTAACACATTAATTTATTAGTTGTTACTTTATACAATAACATGTGCCACATTATTATCATTGATAACGAAATTTGTTAATTAATTATTTAGTGACTATTTGTTTTAATCTTGTTAGAGCTGCCTTAAATTCTTTTTCCCCATGAGTTTGCCTACTCATGTCAGCATATTTCAGCTTGTCTTGCGACTTCCTCAATTAAAGGAAAGCTGAACAAATCGTGGGATTATTGTGCTGTAAATGTGACCAGTTTTCACTGGAAGTGGAGCCTATTTTTCTGGGGATTTTCTACTTTTTTGTACCAGATAGTGGAGCCTATTTTCTGTGCATTTTTTTATATTTTTTGTTGCATAAATAGAAAAGAATAGAGTTATCTTTTTCTTATTTTCTTCATTCTTAAGTTCTGGAGAACTTGAAATCTTACTCTACCTTCAACATAGTGAAAATTTGCTAGTCGTTTCCCATGGTTTTTCCCAACTTGGGTTTCCATGTTACATTGTGTGAATTTCTAGATTCCTCTCTCGATTATTCATATCAGTCTTGTTTTCGATACATCTTATATCCTAACAAGTGGTATTCGAGCAAGTTTGATATCCAGAAATTTGATGGAAAAATTAGCTTTAGTATCTAGAAGATCGAGATGAAGATTGTTCTTACACACAATGGTTTGAAGAAGGCTTTAGCAGGAAAGTCAAAGAGGCCCGATTCTATGAACGACGAACAATGTGAGGAATTAGATGAAAAGACACTTTCTTTAATTCAACTTAGTCTTTCCTAAATGGTTTTGAGGGAGGTTAGTCCTGAGACTAGTGCTTCAAGTATTTGGTTGAAACTTCAATCTCTCTATATGACCAAAAGTCTTTCCAATAAATTCCGTCTCAAGGAGCATTTATACATGCTTGGTCTGAAGGTCGTCCATTCTATCTCATCTTGATGAATACAATTAAATTAAATTGAGGACAAGCACAACGATGTGTCATTAATTGTCTCTTTTCCATCTACCTATAAGTACTTCAAGGAGATTATTTTATATGGAGAGAATGAAAATTTGTGCTGTGAAGATGTTAAATAAAATTTGTTGTCCAAAGAAAAATTTGATCTTGACATTAATTCTCAAGATAAAGGTGAGGGCTTGTTCGTTAGAGGTAGATCACAAGACAAATGGAGTACATCTAAAAAGATTTTCAGGACTACATCCAAAGGGCGTAATTTCAGCAATATATGTCGCTACAAGGCATGATATTTCTAATTTCTTTAAGCAAAAAAATAAAAAGGAAAGGGAAGAAAATAATAAAAAGATGCAGAAAGTTTCTGAAGCCGGAGTTGTCTAAAGTGATTTTGAAGGTGACGTTTTGCTGGATGTCCCTAATGATAAAGAAATTCGTCTCAATTGGTTTTTGATATTGGATGTACACATCATATGTGCCCTCATAAAGAATGGTTTATAACATATGTTAATGTTGAATGTGGTGTTGTCCTACTGTGAAATGATTCCCTAATGCAAAGTTGTTGGAATTGGTATTGTAAAAATTAAAACTCATGATGGTGTTATCAGGACCTTAATCAACATTCGTCATATTCCTGACGTGAAACACAACTTCATTTCTCTAGGTACTCTTGAATCTCTTGGATGTAAATATTCTGCTGAAGGTGAAGTTCTCAAGGTTTAAAAAGTTTCTCTTGTCATGATGAAAGGAATAAGATGTTGGACTCTCTATTACTTGCACACTTCAATTGTAAATGGGTCTGTAGAAGTTTCCGCTTCATTTTCTGATGACGATCTTACTCGTTTATGGCATATGCGTCTCGGTCCTATGAGTGATAAAGGTATGACTATTCTTAGAAGAAGAGATATTTTCAGTAATCAAGGTATAGGAAAATTGGGTTTTTGTGAACATTGTGTATTTGAAAAAATAAAAGAGAGTGAGTTTTTCAGCAGCTACACATCGTACACTTGTTATTCTTGATTATATTCATTCAGAGTAGTGGGGGCCTCCAAAGGTTCATCTCTTGGTGGAAAACACTACATGATGACCATTGCTGATGATTTTTCTCGCAAAGTTTGGGTTTATTTCTTGAGAAATAAGAATGAAGCTTTTCTTAAGTTCAAGAACTTCAAGGCTCATCTTGAGAACCAAATTGGAAGGAAGATAAAAAAAAAATTCGTACTTATAATGGTTTGGAGTTTTGCGAGTCAAATTCAATGAGTTCTGCACAAGTCATGGTATTGATAAACATAAGTCTCTTGATAGGAAGCCCCAACAAAATGGAGTTGCAGAAAGTATTAACAGGACTTCTTGGGAGGACTCGTTGTATTCACTCAAGTATTGTGACATCGTCGTGATTTTTTGGCTGAGGCTATTTCTAAGCTTGTTATCTTGTCAACCGATCTCCACTGTCATCCATTAACTTCAAAATTTCAGAAGAAGTTTGGTCAGTGAATCCTATAAATTTCTCAAATTTAAAAGTATTTTGATTCCCTTCTTTTTCCCAAGTAAATGATGGAAAGTTAGTACCCGGGGATGTTAAATGCTTATCTCTTGGCTATGCTTCTGAGTCAAAACGGTATCATTTATGGTGCTCGAATTTGATAAAAATCATTTTTAGTAGACATTACTTGTAGTGAAAATGCATTGTTGTGTTATGAAAAAAGAGCATTATGTATTATCTTCTGATCAACAAGGTATCGGTGAGAAGGTGGAGTTAGAAATGAGAACTGAATCTCATAATATTGATCCTATCTCTTCTACTATTCCATAGCCAGACAACGATGCTCGTGTTGATGAACAATTTTCCAGTACCACCTGCCCCGTTGAGCCAAAGTCTATTGATTATTCTTCTATTGCTCATAATATACAAAGGAGAGTTATTTGGAAACCTATCAGATATGGTGATAATGATGGTCTCATTTCCTATGTACTAACACTTGCACAAGATATTTCTAAAGGAGTTGAACCTTCTTCATATTAAGAGGCAATCACTAGTTCTAATTCATATCAATTGCTGATAGCAATGCAAGAAGAAATTGGAAGTCTGCATAAGAATAGGACATGGGATTTATGTGATCTTCCTAAAGGTCATCGTGATTTAGGCTGCAAATGGATCTACAAATGAAAAGATGAAATTCCTGGGGTTGAAGATTCAAGATGGAAAGATCGTTTAGTTGTCCAAGGGTTTGCTCAAAAGGAAGATATTGATTTTAATGAAATTTTCTCTCCAGTGGTTTGTCATTCTTCCATCAGATTACTTCTTGCCTTTGTTGCACAATTTAATTGGGAATTTGAGCAATTAGATTCTAAAACTGCTTCCCTACATGGAAGCAATCTGAGGGTTTTGTCGTTCATGGCAATGAACAATGTATTTTTCGTTTGAAAAGGTCCATTTATTGACTTAAACAAGTACCTAAACAGTGGTACAAATGATTTTATACTTTTATTGTCAGTCAAGGCTTCAGCAGAACTCAATATGATAATTTTATGTACTTTAAAAAGTCTTCAAATGGTTTATTTATTTATTTGTTATTATATGTGGATGATATATTGATTGGTTCAAAGAACATGTTTTTGATCAACAAGTTAAAGTCTCAACTTAGTAATGAGTTTGAGCCGAAGAACCTTGGTGCAACAAAGAAGATTTTGGGAATGGAGATTCATTGAGAACGACAAGCTGGAAAGTTATAAATGTCTCAGAAAAAATACACTAAGAATATCCTTGAAAAGTTCAACATGAGTAAGAGAAAGCTTGTATCAACTCCTCTAGCAACTCATTTCAAGATATCTTTTGAATTTTGTCCAAACACAGATGAAGAACATGAAAAGATATCTACCATTCCCTACACTCGTTCAGTTGGTAGTCTTATGTATGCCATGGTTTGCACTAGACCGATCTTGCATATGCAACGAGTATGGTGATTCGGTATATGCATAATCCTTACTAGTATTATTGGGATGTGGTTAAATGGATTTTTCGATACTTGAAAGGTATAATTAATCATGGATTAGTTTTTGAAAGGAACAAGGTGATATCTAATGATGTGGTGATCTTGAAAGACACAGATCTCTGTCCGAATATATCTTCACTTTATGTTCGAGTTATATCACTTGGAAAGCATCTTTGCAATCCATTGCTGCTCTATATACTAGAAAAGAAAAATATGTTGCAGCTACTAAAGGTTTGAAGGAGTATTCATGGTTGCGTGGTCTTATTCTTGAGATTGGTGTTCCACAAGATACAAATGTTGTGTTTTCAGAAAGTCAGAGTGCAATACATCTAATGAAAAATTATGCATATCATTCCAATACTAAGAATTTTAGTGTGAAATATCATTATTATAGAGACACAATGACTAAGGGAAAGATTATAGTAAAAAAAGTTCACACTATAGAAAATCCTGCAGATATTCTTACTAAGCCACTTCCCATTGTTAAGTTCACTTTTTTTTGAACTTAGATGGTGTTTGCAGCACTTGATTTCCCTTTGGGGATTTTAAGGTAATGACGAATATCTACTAAATTTGAGCCAAGGTGGAGATTGTTAGAGCTGCCTCAAATTCTTTTCCACGATGCGTTTTCCTACTCATGTCAACATGTTTCAGCTTTTCTTGAGACTTTCTCAATTTCAGGGAAGCTAAATAGATAATGGGATAATAGTGTTGTAAATGGGTACCCATTTTCAGTAGAAATGGAGCCTATTTTTATAGGCGTTTTCTACTTCTTTTGTACCAGATAGTGGATCCTATTTTATAGGAAATTTTCTATATTTTTGTGGCAAAAAAACAAAAGAATTGAGTTGTCTTTTTCTTCTTTTTTTCATTATTAAATTCTGGAGAACTAGAAATTGTACTCTACCTTCAACATAGTGAATTTTCTCGTTTTTGCCCGTGATTTTTTCTGACTTGGTTTTCCACGTTATATTATGTGTCATTAATTGTGTTTGTAGATTCTTTTCTCGATCACTCATATTAGTCTTTTTTTCTATACATCTTATTTCCTAACAAATCTATTTTTTAATAATTTTCTATGCTAATCTTATCATGTTGAATTTATCAAATCTTGAGTACGGGTGTCAAGACCCAAAACGAGCCGCGAGTGGCACCCACACTTATCCTACTATGTTAGCGAACCAACAAATCTAAACCCCAACATTTACCAACATTTTGACCATAATAAACAAAATATAATGCGGAAGACTCAAATCTTATTAAAATAACCAATAATAAAACTTCTAAAGTTTATCAACTATCATCCCCAAAATCTGCAAGTCATCACATCAAGAACATCTATCCTCAAATTACTAAGTCTAAAAGTATTTAAGAACTAAAATAAATAAGTATAAAAAGCGATGGTCCATGTCCGAACTTCAAGACATCAAGACGTGAAGGAGAGAGTCCAGTCCGAGCTAGAAACAGTAGCTCACCCTGAATTCTGATATACTGAAGACTGGCAAGAGTTGCGGATGAGTCGAAGTTGTTGGTGCGTTTGCTGCACCCCACAAAATCACAAGAAGAAAACAAAAGTAGGGGTCAGTACAAGGAACACGTACTGAGTAGGTATCATCGGCCAACTCAAAATAGAAAGCAATATATATCAAGTAATATTATAAAACCAACTACAATACTCAACAGGTGGCAACAAAAAGTACAATAACCGTGGGCAACAACATCAAGTGCACCTATGAGGACTCAAGCTTCCACACCATACTCATTTGGGACATAGGTTCTTCAAACTTGAGTATATTGACATGATTCAAGGCTACTTCTGTTTATTCTTATCGTGTCGGAACGTGACACTCCGATCCCCTAATTCTACGTGTCGGAACGTGACACCCGATCCTCTAATACTACGTGTCGGAACATGACACCCAATCCCCTAATACTATGTGTCGGAACATGACACCCGATCCCCTAATACTACGTGTCGGAACGTGACACCCGATCCCCTAATACTACGTGTCAGAACGTGACACCCGATCCACTAATCTCATTAAGTCTATTTCATCAAGTTTGTTATGCCAAGGTGTCATCTTAACAGAAAGAATTCAAGATTAAATGTTCATCAATCTCATCATTCTAACCACCTCAATTATACGATCACAACATACAAACACACAATCAAGCATATAGAAGACTTTACAATACCACCCAATACATATCAATTGCTATTAAGAGTTTACTACGAATAACCTACCTCCACCGAAGAATTGCGATCAACAAGTTACTTCTCAATGCATTTGCTTTCCTCTTCGCTTCTCCCTTTTCTCGCTCGTTCTCCCTCTCTTCCAGTTCTTTTTATTTTTCCTCTCCCAATTTTTTTGTTTTACCCTAATTATCATATAATAAATTATAAAAGATGACAAAAGAAACCCACTATCTATTTCAAGGTTACCTATTTTAACCCCCAAGTAAATGACTTATTAAACTTACCCCACTAATTTCATAAAGTTTGTCATGAATAGTCCAAAATGCCCCTTAAAAATTTTAGCAGAATTCCGACCCAGTCGAAGTTACGCGACCTGTGACGGCCCGTCGTGTCTGTGACGGTCCGTCCTGCAGGTCCGTCACCAAGTTTAGAGAATTAAATTCAGTCAAGGGTTTTGTGACGGTCCGTTCAGAGAGTCGCTCCTAGTACCCAGATTTCACAGTTGAAGTGTTTTGGCACGAAGACGCTCGACGGACCGTTGTGCCTATGAAGATCCCTCCTACTTGTCGTTGAGGGCAATGAGAAGAGCAACAAGGAAATTACACATGTGTGGGACGACGGGGTCCATGACGGTCCGTCGCATGATCCGTCGACCCTGTCAGTTTTTTATCACAAATGATTCTACTGCCCAAAACGACTAAACAGGTCATTACAATCGATACCAATTTACCCATCGTTCGTCCTCAAACGATCACAAGAAGAAAAACAAGGGTGAGAAAGAGTACCTGAATTTGCAAAAAGGTGTGGGTATCTTGCTTGTATATAAGCCTCCTTCTCCCAAGTGGACTCTTCAACTGACCGATTCTTCCATTGAACCTTGATGGACGCAATCTCCTTTGATCTCAACATGCGTACTTCTCTATCTAGAATAGCAGCAGGCTCTTCCTCATAAGACAAATTCTCATCAAGAAGAACTGAATCCCAACAAATAATGTAGTTTCCATCCCCATGGTATCTTTTCAGCATAGACACATGAAATACCGGGTGCACTCCTGACAGTCCTGGAGGCAAGGCTAATTCATAAGCTACCTCCCCCACTCGCTTCAGAACTTCAAATGGCCCAATATACCTCGGACTAAGTTTACCTCGCTTACCAAACCGCATCACCCCTTTCATGGGTGAAACCTTCAGCAAGACTTGTTCGCCCTCCATAAAATGCAAGTCCGTAACCTTTCGATCTGCATATTCCTTTTGCCTGCTCTGAGCTGCTAGAAGCTTATCCTGGATGAATTTTACCTTATCTAACGATTCCCTCAAAAGATCGGTACTCCAAGGTCTTACCTCAAATGCATCAAACCAACCGATGGGAGATCTACATCTCCTCCCACACAGTGCCTCAAATGGGGCCATATCAATACTTGAGTGATAGCTATTGTTGTATGAAAACTCTGTTAAGGGTAAGAATTTGTCCCAATGACCACCAAATTCTATCACACATGCACGAAGCATATCCTCCAATACCTGAATCATTCGCTCAGAGTGACATCGGTCTGAGGGTGAAATGCAGTACTAAGATCAAGTCTAGTACCTAATTAAGCATGTAATGTTCTACAAAACATGGAAGTAAACTGCGTACCTCTATCTGATATGATGGAGAGTGGAACTCCTTGCAATCGAACAATTTCTGAGATATAAAGTTTGGCTAACTTCTCTGCATTGTAAGTCATCTTAACCAGAATGAAGTGAGCAGACTTAGTTAACCTATCAACAATTACCCAAATGGAGTCATACTTTCCCAATGTCTTTGGAAGACCAACTACAAAATCCATTGCAATTCTTTCCCATTTCCATTCAGAAAAGGGCATTTTCTGAAGTGTTCCTCTGGGCCTCTGGTGCTCATACTTCACCTCTGACAATTCGGGCATTGAGTAACAAAATCAACAATGTCACGCTTCATCCTACTCCACCAAAAATGTTGCTTTAGGTCACGATACATCTTGGTTGCACCAGTATGTATGGAATACCCTGAATTGTGAGCCTCCGTAAGAATAGTGTGAATCAAATCATCTACACGGGGCACACATACTCTTCCCTTAATCTGTAAGACGCCTTCTTCATCAATTATTGCCTCTTTAGCCTTTCCTCGTAATACCATATCTCGAATTCGGCTCAGTTTCTCATCAGTAAACTGTTTTCCCTTAATCTTGTCAAGAAAAGAAGATCTTGCCTCCACACAAGCCAAAAATCCTCCCTTCTCCAGTACTTCCAACCTCATAAAATCATTAGCCACAGTCTGAACCTCTCTAGCCAATGGGCGTCTAGAACCCTGCAAGTGATCTAGACTTCCCATGCTCCCTGCCTTTCTACTTAAAGCATCTGCCACAACATTAGCTTTTCCTGGGTGATACAAGATAGTAATATCGTAGTCCTTCAGTAGTTCCATCCACCTCCTCTGTCTCAAATTCAAATATTTCTGAGTAAAGACGTACTGTAAACTACGATGATCTGTATAGACTTCACACTTAACCCCATATAGATAATGTCTCCGTTGCTTTAATGCAAACGCTACTGCAGCCTACTCCAAATCATGGGTCGGATAGTTGCGTTCATGCACCTTTAGTTGCCTCGAAGCATAAACAATTACATTCTTCTCCTGCATTAGCACTGCACCCAAACCAGAGTAAGATGCATCACAATACACAATGAAATTCTTACCTTCCACTGGCAAGGTCAGAATTGGTGCAGTAGTCAACAAGGTCTTGAGGTTCTGGAAGCTTTCTTCACATTCGTCCGACCAGACAAATGGAACATTCTGCTTTATCAAATTTGTCAGTTGGGAAGCAACAGAAGAAAATCCCTTGACAAATCGACGGTAGTAGCTAGCTAAGCCAACAAAGCTCCTTACCTCTGTAACATAAGTAGGTCTTACCCAACTCTTCACTGCTTCAACCTTGGAAGGATCCACCATCACTCCATCCTTAGAAACTACGTGCCCCAAGAAGGACACTGAATCTAGCCAAAACTCACACTTGGAGAATTTGGCATAAAGATTTTTCTCTGTCAACACTTCCAATACCATTCTCAAATGCTCCTCATGTTCTTTCCTGCTCTTTGAGTATACAAGTATATCATCAATAAATACGATAACAAAAAGATCCAGATATGGCTTAAAAATCTCGTTCATCAGGCTCATGAAAGCAGCAGGGGCATTCGTAAACCCAAAAGACATTACTAAGAATTCATAATGCCCATACCTGGTTCGAAAAGCAGTCTTTGGCACATCTGCTGCCGTATTTTCAATTGATGATAACCAGATCTCAAATCGATCTTTGAGAAGGTACAAGCACCTTGTAACTGATCGAACAAATCATCAATGTGAGGAAGAGGATACTTATTCTTAATAGTCACCTTATTCAGTTGTCTGTAGTCTATGCACATTCGAAAAGTCCCATCCTTCTTTTTCACAACTAAGACAGGAGCACCCCAAGGGGATGCACTTGGTCTAATAAAGCCTTTACCTAAAAACTCCTGAAGTTGGGCCTTTAACTCCCTTAACTCAGCTGGATCCGTTCTATAAGGGGGTAAAGAAATAGGGCTAGTACCCAGCTCCAGATCAATGCAAAAATCAATATCCCTATCCGGTGGCATACCAGGAAGGTCTGCAGGAAACACATCCAGAATCTCGCGGACTATCGAAACAGACTCAATCGAAGTTACTTTGGAAGTATCATCCCTGATATGTGTCAAGAAGGCTAAAAAACCTTTACTAATCATCCTCTTAGCGCGAAGAAAAGAGATAATACGGACTGGGGTGGAAATGTAGTCACCCTCCCACACTAGCGGATCTGTCCCAGGCTTGGCCAATGTCACAGTTTTAGCACTACAATCTAAGATTGCAAAATTTGGGGAAAGCCAAGTCATACCCAGAATTACATCAAAATCACCCATTTCTAGGATAATCAAATCCACATGAGTATTGCTCCCCACAAAAGTCACAAGAAAAGACCTATACACCCTCTCAACTATCACAGACTCACCCACAGGAGTAGAGACACCAATAGGCATGTCAAGCAAATCACAATGTAAATCAAGACAAGTAGCAAATAAGGAAGATACATATGAAAATGTGGATCCAGGATCAAATAATACAGAAGCCATGCAATCACATACCAAAAGATTACCTGTGATAACCGCGTCAGATGTCTCTGCTTCAGATCTTCCAGGGAAAGCATAACAATGGGCCCTATCACCTGTCTGCCCGTTTCCCCTACCATGTTGTGCCGCAGTAGCTCCCGCTTTCCTGCCACCCCGGCTGATTTGGTGACCACCATTACCTTGGCCACCACGTCCTCCAGAATGGCGGCCTCTCCCATGACCACCTCTACCTCTAACTATTGGGGGTCTGTAACTCTGTTTTGGACAAAACCTCCTAATATGTCCAGTCTCTCCACATCCATAACACTCTCTGGAGTCAAGCATAGGCCTCTGTGAGAACGACAAAGTCGGGGGATAACCTCCAAACTCAGAGAAATGTTGACCAGTCTGCGGTGGACCCCCAACTATAGCCTGTCATGAAGACTAAATAGGTTGGGCTGGGTACCCTCCTGAACTCAGTCCTCTGGAGTAAGAACCACTAAATTCGCCTCCCGTACGGAAATTCTTAGATGTTGACGCGATGGTGAAGTTGTTTGGCTTCACCCTCTCCACTTCTATCACAAAATCAACCAATTCCTGAAAAGATTTTTCTGCAGCAGCTACTTGTAAGGCTGGGATCTGCAACTCTGACCTCAATCCTTTCACAAAACGGCGAATCCGTTCTTGGGAACTGAAGCTAAGCTAGGTGGCATACCTGGATAGTGCACAAAATTTAGCCTCATAAGCAGTAACATGCATCCTGCCTTGATCGAGACTCAGGAACTCATCTCTCCTCCTATCCCTTAAAGTCCGGGGTTTATATTTCTCCATAAATAGGCTACAGAATGATGCCCAAGTCAGAGGTGGTGCCTGTGCGGGTTGACACTCAACATACGACCGCCACCACATTTTGGCATTTCCCTGAAACTAATAGGTCACAAACTCAACACCGAATCATTCAACTATGTCCATCTTATGTAGCAGTTCGTGACAATCAACCAGAAAATCATAGGAATCCTCAGATTCAGCACCCTTGAAGACTGGAGGTTTCAACTTCAAGAACTTAGTGAAAAGTTCATGCTGATAACTCGTCATTATAGGCCCTGCAGTCAATCGAGGAAACATGCCTACTCCCAATGAGGAATCCATACGGGGAGCCATAGCAGCTGCATGTTGTACCCCCGAAACCTGAGGTGCTGGTGCAGAAAACACTGGAGGTGTCTGGACTTAATCAGATAACCCGCTAAGATAAGCAAGAACCTGGTTAATCATCTCTTGGGTAGGTTGGGGTGGTAATTCCTCATCTTTCACTTGCTCATTTTCCCCTTCTTCACCCTCTCTCACTACCTCATCAGTCGGTGGAGGAGTCACCACCCTATCACTAGTTGTACCAGGTGTTCGTCCTCTACCTCTAGAGGACGTCCTCCCGCGACCTCTACCACGACGTATTGCCACTGCTCCTCTTCGAGCTACAGCCCCAGTGGCTGGCTCCGACGCACACTGTCTTGCCGGTGCTGGTGTTGGCACAGTCGTTGCTCTAGTTCTAACCATCTGCGAAATAGAGTGAGAATGTCAGATACCAATTTGTATCACCTAGATACCAATTGGATCCATGTAATAGCATGAAAGGAAGAAAGAAGTGAATTTTCCTAAAGTCCTATAGCCTCTCAAAGAAAAGTAAGGGCGTCCCCCTACCATTCCTCAAGACTCTACTAGACTCGTTCTTGTGTGATGAGACCAACGAACCTAAAGCTCTGATACCAAGTTTGTCACGACCCAAAACGAGCCGCGAGTGGCACCCACACTTATCCTACTATGTGAGCGAACCAACAAATCTAAACCCCAACATTTACCAACATTTTGACCATAATAAACAAAATATAATGCGGAAGACTCAAATCTTATTAAAATAACCAATAATCAAACTTCTAAAGTTTATCAACTATCATTCCCAAAATCTGGAAGTCATCACATCAAGAACGTCTATTCTCAAATTACTAAGTCTAAGAGTATTTAAGAACTAAAAGAAATAAGTAGAAAAAGCGATGGTCCATGTACGAACTTCAAGACATCAAGACGTGAAGAAGAGAGTCCAATCAGAGCTAGAAACAGTAGCTCACCCTGAATTCTGATATACTAAAGACTGGCTAGAGTTGCGGACGAGTCGAAGTTGTTGGCGCGTTTGCTGCACCCCACAAAATCACAAGAAGAAAACAAAAGTAGGGGTCAGTACAAGGAACACGTACTGAGTAGGTATCATCGGCCAACTCAAAATAGAAAGCAATATATATCAAGTAATATTATAAAATCAACTACAATACTCAACAGGTGGTAAAAACAAGTACAATAACCGTGGGCAACAACATCAAGTGCACCTATGAGGACTCAAGCTTCCACACCATACTCATTTGGGACATAGGTTCTTCAAAGTTGAGTATATTAACATGATTCAAGGCTACTTCTCTTTATTCTTATCGTGTCGGAACGTGACACTCCGATCCCCTAATTCTACGTGTCGGAACGTGACACCCGATCCCCTAATACTATGTGTCGGAACGTGACACCCGATCCCCTAATACTACGTGTCGGAACGTGACACCCGATCCCCTAATACTACGTGTCGGAACGTGACACCCGATCCACTAATCTCATTAAGTCTATTTCATCAAGTCTGTTATGCCAAGGCGTCATCTTAACAGAAAGAATTCAAGATTAAAGGTTCAACAATCTCATCATTCTAACCACCTCAATTATACGATCACAACATACAAACACACAATCAAGCATATAGAAGACTTTACAATACCACCCAATACATATCAATTGCTATTAAGAGTTTACTACGAATAGAATAAACCATAACGTACCTCCACCGAAGAATTGTGATCAACAAGTTAATTCCCAATTCTTTTCCTGTTCTCCCTCTCTTCCTGTTCTTTTTATTTTTCCTCTCCCAATTCTTTTTCTTTTACCCTAATTATCATATAATCAATTATAAAAGATGACAAAATCAATCCACTATCTACTTCAAGGTTACCTCTTTTAAGCACCAAGTAAATGACTTATTAAACTTACCCCACTAATTTTGATAAAGTTTGTCATGAATAGTCCAAAACGCCCCTTAAAACTTTTAGTAGAATTCCGACCCAGTCGAGGTTACGCGACCTGTGATGGCCCGTCGTGTCTGTGACGGTCCGTCCTGCAGGTCCGTCACCAAGTTTAGAGAATTAAATTCAGTCAAGGGTTTTGTGACGGTCCGTCGTATCTACGACGGTCTGTGCTGCAGATCTGTCGTGGAGTTCAGAGAGTCGCTCCCAGTACCCAGATTTTAGAGTTGAAGTGTTTTGGCACGAAGACGCTCGACGGACCGTTGTTCCTATGACTATCCGTCCTACTTGTCGTCGAGGGCAATGAGGAGAGAAACATGGAAATTACACATGTGTGGGACGACGGGGTCCATGACGGTCCGTCACGTGATCTGTCGACCCTGTCAGTTTTTTGTCACAAATGATTCTACATCCCGAAACGACTAAACAGGTCGTTACAACGGGACACTTGACATTTATGAAAATAATTACTTGTCATGGGTACTCGATGTTGAAATTCACCTTGATCTAAAGGTGTTGGTGCTACTATTACCAATGGTAATACAACGTCGAGTCAAGACAAAGCAAAGACAATGATTTTCTTGGGTCATGATCTGGATGAAGGATTGAAGGTTGATTACCTTACGATGAAAGACCCACTTAAGTTGTAGACAGGTTTCAAGGAACTGTATGACAACCTTAAGGCAATGGTATTTACAAGAGCTCATTACTAATGAATTCAATTACGGTTACAAGATTTTAAAACAATATGTACATATAATTTTGTTGTATATATATTACTTCCCAAGTGAAACTACATGGGGAAGATATAAAAGATGACGACATGTTAGAAAAGATTCTCACAAGTTTTATGCCTCAAATTTGGTATTAAAGCAGTAATATCTTGACAGGGGATTCAAAATGTATCCTAATTTGATCTCATGCCTTCTTGTGGCTGAGCAATATAATACTCTTTTATTGAAAACCCATTAGGCCCATCCTACATGAACTGCTTCATTGCCGGAAGCAAATAAGTTTGAAACACATGACTAGTCTGAAAGAAGACAAAATAAAAATTAGCGTCAAAATAATGTGTGTGGACATGGCAATGGCAGGAACGATATAATAATCGGTGTGGTGGTAGTCTCTACAAAAGGGAGAAAAATATGAGTTCTCAAAGAAATTATTCAAGAGGTAATTGCCATCTTTGTGGCATAAAAGGGCATTGGAAGAATAAATGCTGCGAAACTGAGTATTTTGTTAGTTTTATCACGATTTCTTGAAAAGAAAAGGAAATAAAAATGGTGCATATTTTTCTAATTATCGGGTGCAGTCATATTTGACTGATAAAAACGATGTCGAGATGGGGCCTTCACAAATATATGATGACAATATTGAGCGATTTGGACTTTAAAAGATGATGATTTTGATGACCTTGATGATATTACTCATTTGGAAGTGGAAGACTTCATTGGAGATCAAAGCTAATGTTTGATCATTTCATTGGGGAAAATGATATATATATTTATATATATATATATATATGCTTTTAAATGTTATATTTTTCCTTATGTTTTGTTTTTATATATAGAAAAAAAGTAATTTTATTTTCTTGCAAAGTTGTCTATTTTTCACATTTCTTATGATGTACTTTTATTTTATGGAGATATAATAAAATTTCCAATCTAAGATTGGTTCAAGATGAGTAATGGAAATATGTCTCACTCACACTATTTTAAGAGAAAGGTAATATTTCTCTAATTTGATTATAAAAAAGGCTTATGTCAATACAATATTTGGTAGAGCAAAATTAATTGAGGACTCTGGAAGAGAGGTCTTAATACTACTTGGGGGAATGATATTAAATGTTAAAAATGCATTATACTGTAGTATGTCTCAAAGAAACTTATTAAAGTTTAAGGTTATATACTTTTATATTACAACATTATAATTGGAGAAAAATATGCACATAAAAAATTACCCGCATCTTCTGATTGTACCATAAAAATATTAGTATGATTGAATTTCATGTCGTAGTAAACAAAGAGTTTACTTATCCTAATTATTTTATTATTTGGCATGAACGGTTGGGTCATCCCAATTATAATATGATGCATAAAATTATTGAGAATTCACATGGTCATACTATGAAGAATCAAAAAAAAATCTTCAATCAAATAAATTATTTTGTGTTGCTTGTTCTCAAGGAAAGTTTTGTTATTAAACCATCACAAAGTAAGACTGGGATTTAATGACGTATACAGGGTGATATATGTTGGTCAATTCATCCTCCGTGTGGGTGTAACGACCTGTTTAGTCGTTTTGAGCAGCAGATTTTATTTCTGGAAAAATAGGCTGAGGCAACGGACCCCATGACGGACCGTCATGTGCGCGACGGACCGTCGCAGGCTCTCGTTTCAAAATACTTGGAAAAATCTAAAATTTGGTACTGAAAATCGACTCTCTGACCGTCACGACGAAATGGCAGGACGGACCGTCACAGGCGTGATGGACCGTCACAGACTCTATGGTGGAAATCGAGTCTCTGATGGTTGCGACGACCTGCAGGACGGACCGTCGCAGGCACGACGGGCCGTCGCAGGTTGCGCAATCCCAGTCTGGGTCGGATTTCTTTACACGTTTTAAGGGACGTTTTTGACTATTCCTGCTTTAATTATAAAGTTAGAGGGTTAATGTTAATAAGTCTAATTACTTGGGGGTTAAAAGAGGTAACCTTAAGTTAATTAGTGGGTTATTATTGCCATCGTTCATTCTTAATTATATACTAATTAGAGTAAAAGAAAGAGGGTTTGAATAAGAGAAATAGAAAGAACAAAGAGAGACAGAAAAAGAAGAAGAGAACGAGTAGAGAGAGAGAGAAACGAAGAGGATAGCAAGGATTTTGAGAAGATAGCTTGTTGATCGCAATTCTTCGGTGGAGGTAGTTTATGGTTTTTACACTATTCGTAGTAAACTCTTAATAGCGAATGATATGTGTTGGGTAGTATTATTAAGTCTTCTATATGCTTAATTGTGTGCATGCATGATTGATTTTAAATATATATATGATTGTGATAAAATAAGCATAATGAAGCTATTGAATCTTAAATCTTGAAGAAACCCTAATCTACTTTGTTAATGATGATGCCTTGGTATAAAAGAAGGCTTGATGAACGAAAGTAGTGAGATTAGGGGATCGGGTGCCACGTTCCGGTACCAGGATAGTATATGAGGATCGGAGTGTCACGTTCCGACACCAGGATAGTATATGGATCGGGTGCCACGTTCCGTACCAGGATAGTATATGAGGATCGGAGTGTCACGTTCCAACACCAGGATAGTATATGGATCGGGTGCCACGTTCCGGTACCAGGATAGAATGAGGAGTGGAGTGTCACGTACCGACACGAGAGTAAATAATAGACTGAATCTTGAAAGATACTAATATACTCAATCTAAAGGACACGTTCCCAAAAGAGTATGGTGTGAAGGCTTGAGTCCTCATAGATATGATCGGTAATATTATACATGATGTTTATACTTGTTGCTATCACCTGTTAAGAATATTAGTTGATTTTATGATGTTATCTGAGATATATTGTTTTCTATTTTGAGTTGACCGATGATACCTACTCAGTACTTGTGGGTGTACTGACCCCCTACTTTTATGTTTTCTTTTTGTATATCGTGGTATGCAGCAAACGTGCCGTCATCTTCGACTCAACAGTAGTTCAAGCCAGTCTTCGTCACACCGGATCTTCAGGGTGAGCTAATGCTTCTAGCTTGGACTGGATCTCCTTCCTCATGTCTTGATGCCTTGAAGTTTCGGCATAGACTAGCTTTTATTTGTTTTAGCTTCTTAGAATACTCTTAGTTTAGTAAATTGATCATAGATGTTGTTGTGGTGATGACTTCCAGATTTTGGGGAATTAATAGATGTTGAATTTTAGAAGTTATTGAATTGTCCTTTATTTATGAGTTTAAGTCTTCCGCATTGCTTTATGTTGATATTAAATTGAAATGGTAAGGTTTAGATTGGTTGGTTCGCTCACATAGGAGGGTAAATGTGGGTGCCAGTCGCGGCTCGGTTTTGGGTCGTGACAAACTTGGTATCAGAGCATTAGGTTCGTTGGTCTCATCACACAAGAACAGGTCTAGTAGGGTCTTAAAGAACGGTAGGGGGACGCCTTTACTTTTCTTTGAGAGGCTATAAGACTTTAGGAAAATTCCATTCTTTCTTTCTTTCTTTTGTGCTATTACTTGGATCCAATTGGTATCTAGGTGATATAAATTGGTATCTGACCATCTTCACTCTATTTCACAGATGGTTAGAACTAGAGCAACGACTACGCCAACATCAACATCAGCAAGACAAGATGCATCTGAGCCAGCCACTGGGGCTGTAGCTCGAAGTGGAACAGTGGCAAGAGGCCGCGGTAGAGGTCGTGGGAGGACGTCCTCTAGAGGGAGAGGACGAGCACCTAGCCCATCTGGTGCTAGGGTGGTGACTCCTCCACCGACTGAGGAAGTAGTAAGAGAAGGGGAGAATGGGGAGAATGAACAAGTACAGAATGAGGAAATGCCACCCCAACCTACCCCAGAGATGATCAATCAGGTTCTCGCTTATCTTAGTGGGTTGTCTGATCAGGGTCAGGCACCACCAGTGTTTTCTGCACCAACACCTCCGGTGTCAGAGGTACGACATGCAGCCACTATGGCCCCTCGTATGGATGCCTCATTGGACATAGGCACGTTTCCACGCCTGACTACTGGGCCTATAATGACAAATGATCAGCATGAACTTTTCAGTAAGTTCTTGAAATTAAAACCTCCAATCTTCAAGGGTGCAGAATCTGAGGATGCTTACGATTTTCTGGTTGACTGTCATGAGATACTACACAAGATGGGTATAGTAGAACGGTTTGGTGTTGAGTTCGTGAGTTACCAGTTTCAAGGGAACGCCAAAATATGGTGGCGGTCACATGTTGAGTGTCAACCAACAGAGGCACCACCTATGACTTGGGCCTCATTCTCTAGCTTGTTTATGGAGAAGTATATCCCCCGTACTTTGAGGGATAGGAAAAGGGATGAGTTTTTGAGCCTAGAGCAAGGTAGGATGTCGGTCAATGCATATGAGGCTAAGTTTCGTGCACTATCCAGATATGCCACCCAACTATGTTTCAGTCCACAAGAGCGGATTCGCCGTTTTGTGAAGGGGTTGAGATCAGAGTTGCGAATTTCAGCCTTACAGGTAGCGGCTACAGCAAAATCCTTCCAAGAAGTGGTAGATTTCGTGGTAGAGGTGGAAGGAGTGAAGCCAGATGAATTCACCATGGCATCGACATCAAAGAGGTTTCGAAAGGGAGGTGAGTTTAATGGTTCTTACTCTAGAGGACAGGGTTCCGGAGGTTACTCAGTTCGACCCATTCAGTCTTCACTACAGACTGTAGTTGGGGGTCCACCTCAGACCGGTCAACATTTCTCTGAGAGACCTATGCGTGAATCTAGAGAGTGTTATGGGTGTGGGGAGACTGGGCATATCAAGAGGTATTGTCCAAAACAGAGTTATAGACCCCCAACAGCTAGAGGTAGAGGTGGTCATGGCAGAGGCCGTTATTCTGGAGGGCGTGGTGGCCGAGGTAATGGTGGTCACCAAAACGGCCGGGGTGATGGGCAAACGGGAGCCACTACATCACAACATGGTAGGGACAACGGAAAAACAAACGAAAGGGCCCATTGTTATGCTTTCCCTGGGAGATCGGAGGCGGAGACATCTGATGCTGTCATCACAGGTAATCTTCTGGTTTGTGATTGCATGGCTTCTGTATTGTTTGATCCTTGATCCACATTTTCTTATGTATCTTCCTCATTTGCTAATGGTCTAAATTTACATTGTGAATTACTTGATACGCCTATTCGTGTTTCTACTCCGATGGGTGAGTCTGTGGTAGTTGAAAAGGTATATAGGTCTTGTTTGGTGAACTTTGTGGGGAGCAACACTTATGTAGATTTGGTTATCTTAGAAATGGTTGATTTTGATGTAATTCTGGGTATGACTTGGCTTTCTCCGCAATTTGCGATCTTGGATTGTAATGCTAAAACGGTGACGTTAGCCAAGCCTGGGACAGATCCGTTAGTGTGGGAGGGTGACTACACTTCCAATCCGGTGCGTATAATCTCCTTTTTTCGTGCTAAGAAAATGGTTAGTAAAGGGTGTTTAGCTTTCTTGGCACATCTCAAGGATGACACTACCCAAGTACCTTCGATTGAGTCGGTTTCGGTGGTCCGTGAGTTTCTTGATGTGTTCCCTGCAGATCTTCCGGGTATGCCACCAGATAGGGATATTGACTTCTGTATTGATCTTGAACCGGGTACTCGCCCCATTTCTATACCCCCTTATAGAATGGCCCCCGCGGAGTTAAGAGAATTAAAAGCCCAACTTCAAGAGTTGTTGAGCAAAGGCTTCACTAGACCAAGTGCATCTCCTTGGGGTGCTCCGGTTTTGTTTGTGAAGAAGAAGGATGGGAGTTTTCGGATGTGCATAGACTACCGGCAGTTGAACAAGGTGACTATAAAGAACAAGTATCCTCTTCCTCGCATTGATGACTTGTTCGATCAGTTACAAGGTGCTTGTGTCTTCTCTAAGATTGACTTGAGATCCGGTTATCATCAATTGAAAATACGGGCAACGGATGTGCCAAAGACTGCTTTTAGAACAAGGTATGGGCATTACGAATTTGTAGTTATGTCTTTTGGTCTTACGAATGCCCCTGCTGCGTTCATGAGTTTGATGAACGGGATTTTTAAGCCATATTTAGATCTCTTTGTGATCGTATTTATTGATGATATACTGATATACTCCAAGAGTAAGAAGGAACATGAGGAGCATTTGAGAATGGTATTGGAAATGTTGAGGGAGAAAAAGCTTTATGCCAAGTTCTCTAAGTATGAGTTTTGGCTAGATGCAGTGTCCTTCTTGGGGCACGTGGTTTCTAAGGATGGAGTGATGGTGGATCCTTCTATGATCGAAGTAGTGAAGAATTGGGTAAGACCTACTAATGTGTCAGAAATAAGGAGCTTTGTTGGTTAGCTAGCTACTATCGCCGATTTGTCAAGGGATTATCTTCTATTGCTTCCTAACTGATGAACTTGACTAAGCAAAATGTTCCATTTGTATGGTCGGATGAGTGTGAGGAAAGCTTTCAGAAGCTCAAGACTCTGTTGACTACTGCACCAATTCTCACCTTGCCAGTGGAAGGCAAGAATTTCATTGTGTATTGTGATGCATCTTATTCGGGTTTGGGTGCAGTGCTAATGCAAGAGAAGAATGTGATTGCTTATGCTTCAAGACAATTAAAAATGCATGAACGTAACTATCCAACTCATGATTTGGAATTGGCCGCGGTAGTGTTTGCACTAAAGCAATGGAGACACTATTTATATGGGGTTAAGTGTGAGGTCTATACGGATCATAGTAGTCTACAATATGTCTTCACTCAGAGAGATTTGAATTTGAGACAGAGGAGATTGATGGAACTACTGAAGGACTACGACATAACTATTTTGTATCATCCGGGGAAGGCGAATGTTGTAGCGGATGCTTTAAGTAGAAAGGCGAGAAGCATGGGAAGTCTAGCTCACTTGCAAGCTTCTAGACGCCCATTAGTTAGGGAGGTTCAGATTCTGGCTAACGACCTTATGAGATTAGAAGTAAATGAGAAGGGAGGATTTTTAGCTTGTGTGGAGGCAAGATCTTCCTTCCTTGACAAGATTAAGGGAAAGCAGTTTAATGATGAAAAATTGATCCGGATCCGAGATAAAGTGTTGCAAGGAGAGGCTAAAGAAGCGAAAATCGATGAGGAAGGTGTTTTGAGGATTAAGGGAAGGGTATGTGTACCCCGCGTCGATGATTTGATCAACACTATTCTGACAGAGGCTCATAGTTCAAGGTATTCGATACATCCGGGTGTAACCAAGATGTACCGTGACCTAAAGCAACACTTTTGGTGGAGAAGAATGAAGCGTGATATTGTGGATTTTATTGCCAAATGTCCAAATTGTCAACAAGTAAAGTATGAACACCAAAGGCCCGGAGGAACACTTCAGAGAATGCCCATTCCGGAATGGATATGGGAGAGAATTGCAATGGACTTCGTGGTTGGTCTTCCAAAGACATTGGGCAAGTTCGACTCCATTTGGGTGATTGTGGACAGATTAACTAAGTCTGCTCATTTCATTCTGGTTAAGGTGACTTACAATGCAGAGAAGTTAGCCAAACTTTACATCTCAGAAGTTGTTCGATTGCATGGAGTTCCACTATCCATCATATCAGATAGAGGTACGCAGTTTACTTCTAAGTTTTGGAAAACATTGCATGCGGAATTGGGTACTAGGTTGGATCTTAGTACTGCGTTCCATCCTCAGACCGACGGTCAGTCTGAGCGAACGATTCAAGTGTTGGAGGATATGCTTCGTGCATGTGTGATAGAATTCGGTGGCCATTGGGATAGCTTCTTACCCTTAGCGGAGTTTTCATACAATAATAGCTATCACTCAAGCATTGATATGGCTCCCTTTGAAGCATTGTATGGTAGGAGATGTAGGTCCCCCATTGATTGGTTTGATGCATTCGAGGTTAGACCTTGGGGTACTGATCTTTTGAGGGATTCGATAGAAAAAGTGAAATCTATTCAAGAGAAGCTTCTAGCGGCGCAAAGTAGACAAAAAGAATATGCAGATCGAAAGGTTAGAGACTTAGAGTTCATGGAGGGTGAACAAGTCTTGTTGAAAGTTTCGCCCATGAAAGGGGTGATGCGGTTTGGTAAAAGAGGAAAGCTTAGTCCAAGGTATATTGGCCCATTTGAAGTACTTAAGCGAGAAGGGGAGGTGGCTTATGAGTTAGCCTTGCCTCCAGGGCTGTCCGGAGTGCATCCGGTATTCCATGTGTCCATGTTGAAAAGGTACCATGGGGATGGAAACTACATTATCCGTTGGGATTCAGTCTTGCTTGATGAGAATTTGTCTTATGAGGAGGAGCCTGTTGCCATTCTAGATAGGGAAATTCGCAAGTTGAGATCAAGGGAGATTGCATCCATCAAAGTTCAATGGAAGAATCGACCCGTTGAAGAAGCCACTTGGGAGAAGGAGGCAGATATGCGAGAAAGATACCCACATCTGTTTACAGATTCAGGTATTCATTTTCGCCCTTGTTTTCCTTCTTGTGATCGTTCGGGGAAGAACGATGGGTAAATTGGTATCTATTGTAACGACCTGTTTAGTCGTTTTGAGCAGCAGATTTTATTTCTGGAAAAATAGGCTGAGGCGACGAACCCCACGACGGACCGTCATGGGCGCGAAGGACCTTCGCAGGCTCTCGTTTCAAAATACTTGGAAAAATCTGAAATTTGGTACTGAAAATTGACTCTTTGACCGTCACGATGAAATGGCAGGACGGACCGTCACAGGCGTGACGGACCGTCACAGACTCTATGGTGGAAATCGAGTCTCTGATGGTTGCGACGACCTGCAGGACGGACCGTCGCAGGCACGACGGGCCGTCGCAGGTTGCGCAATCCCAGTCTGGGTCAGATTTCTTTACACGTTTTAAGGGATGTTTTTGACTATTCCTGCTTTAATTATAAAGTTAGAGGGTTAATGTTAATAAGTCTAATTACTTGGGGGTTAAAAGAGGTAACCTTAAGTTAATTAGTGGGTTATTATTGCCATCTTTCATTCTTAATTATATACTAATTAGGGTAAAAGAAAGAGGGTTTGAATAAGAGAAATAGAAAGAACAAAGAGAGACAGAAAAAGAAGAAGAGAACGAGTAGAGAGAGAGAGAAACGAAGAGGATAGCAAGGATTTTGAGAAGATAGTTTGTTGATCGCAATTCTTCGGTGGAGGTAGGTTATGGTTTTTACACTATTCGTAGTAAACTCTTAATAGCGAATGATATGTGTTGGGTAGTATTATTAAGTCTTGTATATGCTTAATTGTGTGCATGCATGATTGATTTTATATATATATATGATTGTGATAAAATAAGCATGATGAAGCTATTGAATCTTAAATCTTGAAGAAACCCTAATCTACTTTGTTAATGATGATGCCTTTGTATAAAAGAAGGCTTGATGAACGAAAGTAGTGAGATTAGGGGATCGGGTGCCACGTTCCGGTACCAGGATAGTATATGAGGATCGGAGTGTCACGTTCCGACACCAGGATAGTATATGGATCGGGTGCCACGTTCCGGTACCAGGATAGTATATGAGGATCGGAGTGTCACGTTCCAACACCAGGATAGTATATGGATCGGGTGCCACGTTCCGGTACCAGGATAGAATGAGGAGTGGAGTGTCACGTACCGACACGAGAGTAAATAATAGACTGAATCTTGAAAGATACTAATATACTCAATCTAAAGGACACGTTCCCAAAAGAGTATGGTGTGAAGGCTTGAGTCCTCATAGATATGATCGGTAATATTATACATGATGTTTATACTTGTTGCTATCACCTGTTAAGAATATTAGTTGATTTTATGATGTTATCTGAGATATATTGTTTTCTATTTTGAGTTGACCGATGATACCTACTCAGTACTTGTGGTTGTACTGACCCCCTACTTTTATGTTTTCTTTTTGTATATCGTGGTATGCAGCAAACGTGCCGTCATCTTCGACTCAACAGTAGTTCAAGCCAGTCTTCGTCACACCGGATCTTCAGGGTGAGCTAATGCTTCTAGCTTGGACTGGATCTCCTTCCTCATGTCTTGATGCCTTGAAGTTTCGGCATAGACTAGCTTTTATTTGTTTTAGCTTCTTAGAATACTCTTAGTTTAGTAAATTGATCATAGATGTTTTTGTGGTGATGACTTCCAGATTTTAGGGAATTAATAGATGTTGAATTTTAGAAGTTATTGAATTGTCCTTTATTTATGAGTTTAAGTCTTCCGCATTGCTTTATGTTGATATTAAATTGAAATGGTAATGTTTAGATTGGTTGGTTCGCTCACATAGGAGGGTAAATGTGGGTGCCAGTCGCGGCTCGGTTTTGGGTCGTGACAGTGGGCCATTTAAATATTATATGATCTTGATAGAAGTATCTATAAGATGGTCACGTGTATGCTTATTATCAAGTCACAATATGACTTTTGCGAGGTTATTGACTTAAATAGTAAGAGTAAGAGAACAATTTCCATTTTATGAAATAAAGACAATTCGTCTTGATAATGATACTGAGTTTACATTGTAGTATTTTAATGATTATTGTTTGTCCAGTGAGATAAATATTGAACATCCAGTTTCTTATGTTTACACGAAAAAATGGTCTAGCAAAATATTTTATCAAGCGTGTCCAATTGATAGCGAGAACATTGTTAATGGGAAAAAAGTTACATGTTTCAATATGGGGGATGCTATGTTGCCTGCAACAACATTGGAACGCGTAAGACCAAGTAGTTATCACGAATTTTCTCAATTATAGTTTGTTTCCTGTCATGAGCCATATATTTCCTATGTTAGATTTTTTGGGTGTGTGATATACGTTCGTATTACTCCACCACTACACACAAAGATGGGCCCCCAAAGAAGGATGAGGTGTGAATTGGGTATGAATCTACTTCTATTATCGAATATTCGAAACTATGACATGAGAAATATTGACAACAAGATTTGTTGATTATCGTTTTAATTAATTAGTATATCCAACATTAGGGAGAGAACATAAGAAGTCGAAAAAAGGAGATAGATTGGAATTCATTATCTTTAACTCATTTAGATCCACAAACAAATTAATGTGAACAAGAGGTTAAAAAGATGATTTATTAGCAGAATGTTGCAATTAAACGGCTAGATGCATTTACTAACCTTCCAAGGGTTACTAAATCTTATATTCTAGCATCAAATTCTTTAGTTCAATTTGATGTCCATTGATAAAGCAAATCAGTCTATACCACATTTAAAATGTGGTAGGTGAATTTATTAGAAAGATAAAAATCCTCAAAAAAGAGAAAAAAATAACCATGAAGATCATATCATCGAGGAAATTGATCAAGAAGAGCTCTGAGAAATAAAAAATGATAAGACCAAATGGAAGGTCTAAATAGCTTAAAATAATGAGAATAATGAAATCTGAATAGGTTATGTCCCGACGAGAAAACAGAAGAATAATATAATATTATGGTGGACAATAGTTTTGCTTATAATGTTGTTGAAATAATGCAACAATGTGATAATTTTGAACCAAAATGTGCCAATGAATGTAGATAGAGAAATGATTGGCCAAAATGGAAGGATGCAATTCAAGATGAATTGACTTCACTTATAAAACATTAAATTTTGGACCAATAGTTTCAACACCTTAAGCTATCAATCTATTGAGGTACAAAGGGATTTTTATTTGAAAATGAAATGAAAAGGGTGAAGTCGTAAGATATAAAGTACGACTTCTTGCATAGGGTTTTTTGCAAAGTTCTGTCATTGATTATGTGGATACATATTCTCCTGTGGTGGATGCAATTACCTTTCGATATCTAATAAACCCGACAGTTTATGAAAAACTTGAAATACGTCTAGTAAATGTTGTCACAATTTATTTATATTGCTCATTGGACCATGATATTTTCATGAAAGTTCCTAAAGCATTCAATATGATGAAGAATGTAAAAATTCACAAAAAATTTCTCAATAAAACTTCAGGAATACTTATATGGATTAAAAATTAAGGAAGGATGTGGTACAATCATTTTAGCCAATTTTTGCTAAAGGAAGGGTACAAAATGACCCTATTTGTCCTTCTGATTTTACAAAAAGGTCTGGATATGTTTTTTTTATAATATTTTTGTATTGACGATTTTAATATCATTGGCACTACTAAAGAGCTTTCAAAAGTTGTTGATTGTCCAATGAAAGAATTTTAGATTAAAGATCTTGGCAAGACAATTTTATCTTTGCCTATAGATTGAGCATTTGAAAAATGAAATATTTGTCCATCAATCAAGATACATGGAAAAGGTTTTAAAATAATTTTACGTGGATAAATAATATCCATTGAGTATCCTGATGTTTGTGAGATCGCTTGACATACATAAAGATCCACTTCGACCTCAAGAAAGTGATGAAGAGCTTCTTAGTGATGAAACTACATATCTTAGTGTTATTGGGACGCTAATGTATCTTTCATATAATAATTGATTAGATATTCGTTTTGTGTTTCTTGGTAAGAGTCAGCTCGTCCACACAAAGAGACGTTGGAGTGGAGTCAACAATATATTTGGATATCTTGAGGTAACCATTGATATTATATTATTTTATTCTAATAAATCATAATCACAACTGATTAGTTCTTGAAATGGTAGATGTAGGTCTGAACCATATAAAGATCGATCTGAGACATGCTATTTATTTACATAAGGAGGTAATACTATATCTTAGCGTTTAATGAAACAAACATTAGTTGCTACTTCCTCAAATCATGCATAAATAATAGCCACCCACGAGGAAAGTAGAGACTGTGTTTGGCTGAGATCAATGACTCAACAAATTCAAGAAATGTGTGGTTCTAATATGAAAAAGGATATTCCACCTACGTTGTACGAAGATAATGCTGCATGTATAATTCAGCTCAAGGAGGATAGATTAAAGGATACATAAGAAAACACATTATGACAGAAAACAAATATACTAGTGATCTTGAGAAGAAAAGTGTAATAAATGTTCAACAAATTAGCTCAGTTGATAATTTAACTTATCTATTCACTAAAGCATCACCAACCTATATATTTGAAAATTTGGTATCCATGTTTGGAATGCCTCGTGTCCAAGAAATTAAATGATATTTGCAAAGGTGGGAGTAAACTACGTGCTGCACTCTTTTTCCCTTAGTCTAGGTTTAATCTCAATGAGTTTTCCTAGCAAGGTTTTTAATGAGGCAGGAAACAAAGTGTATTACAAAACATGTGTAGTCTTCTTTCCTTCACAAAGATTTTATCCCACAGGGTTTTTTAAAAAGGTTTTAACGAGGCATATAATCTATCAATGTCCATCCAAGGGAGAGTGTTGTATATCCTAATGGTTGTTAAATGGATGACCATAAGTCCTTGGTTAATTCCCTTATTTATGAGTAATAATGTTATTGATAATTTGGTCAAATGTTAGGTTAATTTCATCCTTTATTTGTAGTAATTTTGTTGATAATATGATTAAATAGATGACAATAACTCCTACATTTATTTCCTCCTCAATAGTGAGTAACTCTCAAAGTTTAATGTGATGTTTCTGATATCCTTTGGTATTTCTCCGTGTAATCCTATAAATGATAGTGTCACAAATGGTGTTGAACACATTTCAGATAAAGAATATTATCTTACGTTGTTCCTCTTCTCTTCCTCTTTGTATTGTTCTTTTGTTCTTATGTTTTATAACATAAATTATTTGTTGACAAGTAGTTACAAAATTTTTTTACATTGTCACATACATTTTAATTTTCTAAATTTTGATATTAAATATTTTACAATGAAAAATAAGGAATCAACCATTTAATATTAACTATCATTATATTCTATTTATATTAAAATATTTAATATTATTTTTAATTACAAAACAGTCTCCATTAAAAAAAAGATATAGAATATAAAGAGAAAAAATACATTATGCTAAGAGGCTCATTAATAGACTCAGAACTGCTCAATGCATCAAGGATGTTCTAGAAGCTAATCGTAGTTACTTGAGTATACATTATAAGACGATACAAGCAAACCTACCTTAGTACATTAAATGAACGAGTATGCGAGCTTGATATCTAAACACAACATAGATTTGAAAAGAATCTGAAAGAAACACTTGCCTCGACTTTACTTAACTCAACTGATTTCAATATAAAATAGCGTAAATAAATGCTGTATAAAGAAAAGATTAAAACATGATCACCTTGTGTATTTAAAAATACAATAGTAACTGTGTATGTATATGAAAATACAAATATTTCTGATATATATAAAAATACAAGATACTGTTGTGGGAGTTTTGCTAACTAACAACCATCACTTAAGAGATAATGCTGATACAACGATTTTCCTCCCGCTGCCAGAGCATCCTATACCTTTCCAAGGGTACATGACGTGACTGCTAAGTGAATCCACTAGTCTATGCTAAAAAGCACTAAAGGAATCATCAAAAAATTATTACCCTTTTCTACCCATGATGACTACATGATTTATGATTTATGGGAGTTGTGAGTTGTCTGAAGTCTCGCCCATATCACTGCTCAATACTACTCCCAAAATATGATAGTATCTTGATGTTTAAAAACATACTTCTTTTCTTTTGTTTGAGATAATTGCTCAAAATTTAGCTCAAAGATTATCTTGGAAATTTCAATTTTCTTTCTTGCTCGATTGTGAAAGCATTTGTTGTGTATTGAAAAACTAGCTCAAAGGTTTTTTAGTAAAAAACTAGTTCAAAGGCTCTTTAAGGATAAACTAGCTCAAAGGATCTTTACTGAAAACTAGCTAAAAGGCTCGTTATTGAAAAATAACTCAAAGGATATTTTGGAAATCAAAGTTTCCATACTTGTTTAAATATAAAAATATTTTAAACTATTTATGAGTACATATCCCCATATACTTTTGAAGAAATGCACTTCAACTCTTCAAACAAAGTTAAAATATTTGTAAAAGACTTCTGAAAACTTTATGAATTGCTCATGACTTGACTTTGAAGTTATGTTGACTTGATCCTTAAATTATCTTGCCTTAACTCTTATTTTACCTTGAATTAAATTTATAGATTCAATGATCGTTATTTGTGATAGGAAAGATCTCATGATATTTAGGAATGAATTTAAATAGTTAATCACGAGAAAGATAAAAATATCAATATATCTAAGGGTGGGTTCGCGATGCAGAGAGGAATTTAAATTTTGGTTAGGGAACAACTTTTGAGTAAAAATGGTCCGTGCCTACTCCGCAACATGAAAATACAATTTTTCAAAAGTACGAAGTGGGTCTACGACGCGGGCAAAATTTCTTCTTCATTTTTCAGCTCTAAAACCGCTAAACTCCATGGGTTCTTTCCTCAAACACTTAGAATCTATTAAGTGTTCAAAATAAATCAGATTATACTAAAAATAAAACCTTAAATCATGTATTCTAATTAAACAACTCCTAAGCAATTTCAACGAATCAAGAATTTAATATAACTTCAACAAACCCAAAAAGAATTCAATTTCTAAGCTTTCAAGAACTTAAATTTGCTAAAATAAATCATGATTGGAGCTTGGTTGAACTAACACAATGTTATGTGATATCACATACCTTTATAGGGATCAGCCCCGACGAAATCCACAAGTTAAACTCGATGATCTTGACGAATCTTGAACATTCTTCTCCTTTCTCCTCTTCTTTTCAGTTATCTAAAAACCCTAAATCATTTTCCAAAAGTATAAACTGACTAATTTAATTTTATACTCCTAATAATTTTAAAAATGAATTTAAATAAAAGGGTAAGAAAAAGACGAAATTGCAAAGGGAATAACTCACCTATATATGAGTTCGGAATCGCGCAAACTCAGCAGCGTTGGAATGATTATTCCAAGATCTTACTACCATATTTGGAACTGATCCTAACTCACCTTGATCTAGAAGTTATATCCATTTGAAGTTGACCAAAAATTCGCTTTTTCCTAACTTAAGTAAATTTCTAGGTTTTTAATTACTTCAAAAAGGGACTATTTTCAGGTCTTAACTTATTCGTAGTTATTTCAAATTGTGAAATGTTGTATATCATGTCTTTTCCAACTTCTGATATGTTAATACATAGTCTTTTATGTCATATAATATAATCATTGAGTTCAATATATAATTTTCAAGTTAATCTTACTAATTCAACTCCTGTGTATATAGTTGCATATCATGTCAATATCTTGTGTACATAGTTTAATTCTGGAGCATGATGGCTAAAATGATATCCTGATAAAATGGAAAATCATGCATGACTAGGCATAGTAATTGATAAATGTGTGGCTCTAAGCATGAAATAGAGGTACTCCACTACATGACCCTATGTTTAAAATTCGAACTAGGTGTCTGATAATCTGGTAGAGTTATGAGATGTCAAGTGAGTGTGAGGAAGATTTGAATAGTCCACTATTTGTACTGAGCTAGAACATGCATGGTTAGTCTTGTTGATATACCGTGGTTTCACGGTATTATTAATACTTTTTCCTTAAGTTTAGTGTGTCCAAAAGCCTTTTTGTGCTAATTTTTATATAAGTTTCTCCTTATTTGCAGAAAATCTATCCAAAGATGAATGTGGAGATTTTTGAGCGAAGAAATGCAGAAGAGACGAGCGTAGTGCAGCTGCTGAAGGAAGATGGAGAAGTCTGACCAAGTGTGGGGTTACGGAAAGCGTGACGGACCGTCGTAGCCATGACGGTCCATCCTGCAGGTTCGTCATGAAGATCAGAGAAGTAGCCCAGGTACCCATATTCCAAGAGTTCAAGTGTTTTGGAACGGAGACCCTCGACAGACCGTTGTGCTCGTAACGATCCATCATACCTACCGTCGAGGGTAATGAAGAGAGCAAAAGAAGAAAATTGTAAGTATGGGACGACGGAGTCCACAACGGCCCGTCATGACCACGACGTCCCGTCGCGAGGTCCGTTGACCCTGCCGCGTTTTGACAGATTTCCAACAAATAGAGTCCTTGTTTAATTAGGTTTTTATTTTTTATAAATAGTTCAAAAAACCTCGTTTTTGAGGTTAGACTCTGGGTTATTAGTTAGGCTTCTGAATATTGTGAGACTCTTGATTATTTTGTAGACTCTTTGAGAGATTATTGATTATCTTGAGACTTTTATCATTGATTGTTGGTCACTTTTGCTGATTAATCAAGTGAATTTTCGGATTTTACTCTTTCTCATTAAAGTAAGTGAATGAATTCTTATATCACATATTTGAATATTGTAATTATGACTATGGGTAACTAAACTCCATAACTAGGGTTGTGGGAACCATAGGCTAACTAAAATAACAATTCTAGAATAGTGTCTTGCATGTATTGATAATTCTTTCATTTAGAAGTCCTTTTAATGGATGTACAACGTTAGAACTTGCCTGAATGCTACTTGACGGACCAAGGAGGTAGATAATAGGAAAAGAATTATCAACATAGATTTAGTGTATATTATCTAATAGGCTAGTATTGATTGGTAAGATACCAACTTAGTCAAATATCGAAACGATGCTTAATATGAGGTAAAGATAAGGATTAGGATAGCAACACACGTAGCCGGACCAAGGTGCGGAGTGACATTTTCTAGATGCCGGACCAAGGATTTAGAAATACATAACTTATCAGTTTGCATGAAAGATACTAGGAAAGAATTGTTATAGTTAGACTTATCAAGTTATGAACCTTTGGGGAACACGTAAACCCTAGTTACTTTGATTAATTGATTAAACTCCAACATTTGAAGCTGTTAGTTGTCTCCTTGTATTTCGCTAGTTATTTTCATTAATTTAGGAATAGAAACCCCCATTTTTATCATTTTATGCTTTCCAAGGAAGTAATTGACTGAACAATAGTAGTAATAGATTAAAGTTAAGTCTAAACTATTTTCCTCATGGTAACGATCCCAACCTCACTGTTTAGGTTATTTACTTGACACGACCGCTTTACTTCTCATCTGAGAAGTAAGTTTGAGCGTATCAAATTTTTATACCGCTGCCGGGGAAAGTAGCTTTTAGATTAACTTACACTTATTACTATAGTTTAGTTGATATTTTCATGATTTTACTTTGTTTTATTGTTTTTGATTCGTGTAGAACAACCCTCCTTGTATGCCAAATACACGGAGAGGAAGAGAACCCTTGTTACCTTATGATCACGAATTAGAGTGTACACTACGCAACATGAATAGAAACTTGGGAATTAATGATGATGATCCAAACAAGAACATCCCAGCTCCGGTTGATGTTCATGGTCAGTTGTTACCCGATGCTCCGGGTGAACACCAACAGAGGGGACACAATCCCTCTCCACGGCCCCAAGCATACTGCAGAGTCTATGACAACATAGCAGACTCCGATGGGCCACTTGTCTTGCCTCCTCTTCCACCAGGCCACACCTTCGTGGTAACTAGTATCCTGATGCAAATGATCACTGCCAGAGGTTTGTTTTCAGGGATACCTTCTTATGATCCACATGCCCATATAGCTAAGGTAAGGGCAGTGTGTAAAAGCTGGTAGGGAGGCCTGTCTTGTACTTGGATGTAATAGGGCTTAGAGTGTTTCCTCTCTCACTGACGGGAGAGAATTCTATATGGTTCACTGAGCTCCCTTACAACTTAATTTTCACTTGGAACCAACTAAGGGATGTTTTCTTAGCACGCTACTATCCTGTCTCCAAGAAACTAAACTACAAAGACAGAGTGAACAACTTTGTGGCACTACCAGGAGAGTCAGTTAGTAGTTCTTGGGATAGGTTCACCTCGTTCTTGAGAAGCGTCCCAAATCACCGTATAGATGATGAGTCACTGAAGGAATACTTCTATCGGGGACAGAATGATAATAATAAAGCGGTGTTGGACACTATAGCAGGTGGATCTTATGGGGAGTGTCCTTATGCTGAGATTGCTGAAAAATTAGAGAAAATCTCCCGGAATAATAAAGCTTGGAGTACTAGGAAGTCAGATACCGGGAGAAATACCTTCGCAGTACAGTCCACTCACAACCCAGCCACATATGAGATTCGTGAAGAAATGGCACAGATGAGAACTGAGCTTGGGTTGGTACTAAAACATGTCATTGGGGGTGCAGAAAAGATAAATACAGTCAACTACTTGTCGAAACCACCACCTCCTAATGATGAATGCTATTATGCGAAGGACTCCTATGTAGTAAATGAGCAGACGGGGTTTTCCGACCGAGCACCCAAGGCTCAAATAAGGATAATTGGCGCCAAGGTCAAGGGAACCAAGGTCGGATCTATGGTAACTATAACCGTGAGGGTCATTATGTCTGAGATGGAAACTACAACCGCCACACCAACTTCAACAAGGGTAACTACGGTAACAGAAATGATAGGAATGGGCCCTATGTCCCTCCTCAAAATTGTGAAGTCACTCCTAGGGATAATAGCGATAGTATGGCGTGAGTTGAGGATATGTTTCACAAAATGATGAGGAGGTTCGATGCTAGTGATGAGCACATTAAAGAGTAAACGTGTGATTTAACAGGTATTGGGCAAGAAGTCGATACACATACAATATCGATTAAGCAGTTCGAGTTGCAAATAGCCCAATTATCTACGACAGTGAACACACGGTAATCGGGCACTCTTCCTAGCAACACTGTCCAAAATCAAAAAAATGATGCGCACAGTATGGAAATCACTACTCGGGGTGGTAAACAAACCACTGACCCACCCATGTCGTCTAATGAGAAAAAGGTGAGAAAGGATGATGATAAGGTGGTAAAGGGTAGTGGTGAAGCAGAAGAGAGCACTGGAAAAGATGCAGAAGTCCCTATGAAGGTGATTCCCATGCCTATACCACCACCACCCTTCCCTTAGAGATTAGTGAAAAAGACAGAGGATGGAAAAAATATCGGCGTTTTATAACAATGCTAAAGCAGCTTTTTATTGATGTCCCTTTGGTAGAAGCTCTTGAACAAATGCCCAGTTCTGCCAAGTTTATGAAAGATCTGGTTACAAAGAAAAGATCGGTCACTTTCGAGGATTATGATAGATTGCAGCATTGTAGTGCTATTGCTACAAGATCTCTCGTACAAAAGAAACAAGATCCGGGTGCGTTCACTATTCCTTGTACAGTCGGGTCATTACATTTTGCGAAAGCATTATGTGATCTGGGGGAAGCATAAATCTCATGCCCCTCTCGATTTACAAGAAGTTGGGTTTGGGTGACCCAAAACCCATTGCGATGCGGCTACTGATGGCTGATCGAACAGTGAAAAGGCCTATAGGGATATTCCATGATGTTGTAGTAAAAGTGGAATCATTCATATTTCTGGAATATTTTGTTATTCTTGATTGTGAAGTCGATTTTGAAGTGCCTATTATTCATGGGAGGCTATTCCTTGCTCCAGGTAGAGCCTTAGTTGATATGGAAAAGGGGCAGATGAAATTTCGATTGAACAATGAAGAAGCGACCTTCAACGTTTATAGGACCATGATATAGAGTTGTGAGCTCCAATCGGTATCCGCCATATCCCACAAAGAAAAGATGAAGAAGGAGAATGAACATAAAAGTGCACACAAAGAGTTTATGGTTGGGGATTTGGTGCTTTTAGACAGTTATGGGTTGCCTTGTCTTACGGGCAAGCTCAAATCCAAATGGACTGGCCCTTACTTTATCACCGAAGTATTCCCTCATGGAGTAGTTGAGTTAAAAACCAAGGAGGGAGTGCGGTTTAAGGTGAATAGAGAACGAATAGAACTCTATTTTGGGCATAGAGCATCAGTGAATGAAGTGATAGAAGCATACCATCTTGATGAAGGCTGAGTAATCAAGTGTCCTCAGTCGTGCCATGACGTTAAATAAGGCGCTTGTTGGGAGACAACCCAACACTTATAGTTTTTCTTTCTAGTAATGGTAGCATTTTCTACTAATGGGTTTTTAAATTGCAGGCACATCACAAGGAAATTCTCCAGGAAATTACTCTGCAGCAGTCACTGACGGATACAGCGACGGACCGTTTAGACTGTGATGGACCGTCACATGAATCCGTCGTGCCAGGTACATCTTCTGTTATTTCCAAACTAGGGCACACTCAACGGAACCAACGATGGATCGTCACATATGAGACGGACCATCGTTGAGGAATCATCACATCATTAATGAGGCGTACCCGACCCGACCCGACTGGGGGTTATTAAAAAAATTCAACATTTAAAACCCCCAACCCTTCATTTCACCCCATTCCTTCACTCTTCCTCCTATTTCCCTCCCTTTTCAGCTTCCAAAATCATCTCCCTCTTCGATCATTTTCCCCAAATTCTCCGATGTCCTAAAAGTCCTCATCTACTAGTCTCGGAGCTGCTCCTGTGGGTGTTTTTCTCAAATTTCCTCTTGTTTTTCTCAAATTCTCAGGTATGTGTCTCTAATTTCTACTCATTTATACTGCATTTTTGTTTATCAATTAAAATCTACTAGAGCCTTAGCATTGCTAGTTTACTAGGTATTTGGGTTAGAAAAATGTAGGTCAAAACACTACCAATTCAATTTGGGTCATAGGGGATGAATGGGGCATCTCCAGTTCTGTCACATAGTTACAGAACGAGACCCCGATGACGGACCATCGTATTCACGACAGTCCGTCACTGGGTCCGTTCCAACCGCCCTAACACTCCACTCTCCAATTTTTCCCCAAGTGTCCACCAAAGGTCACACGTGATGGACCGTTGTTCCCTAGACGGTCCGTACTGCACATCCGTTCTGGTTGTCAGAGACCCTTTTCCTAAGGGACTCTCTCTATTTTTCTAAGCGTCCTCAAATGGACAACTACGACGGATCGTCGTACCCTCGACAATCCGTACTGCATGACCATCATGACGGTCAGCAACCCCTCTCCTAGGGTCTCTATATTTCTTTTAAGTGTCCTCTTACTGACCCCTATGACGGATCGTCGTACCTGTGACGGTCCGTCCTGCATGACCGTTTTGATGGTCAGAGACCCCTCTCCTAAGGGTCTCCAAATTTTTTTCAAGTGTCCTATGACGGACACCTACGACGGACCGGCATACCTGTGATGGTCCGTCCTGCACATACCGTCATACTTGTCAGAGACTATCCTTCAGGGTTCTCCATATACACATAGTCTAAGTAAGACACAACGGACCCCATGACGGTCCGTCGTACTCACGACGAACCATCACCTGGTCCGTTGTGTTTCACTGTTACTATAGCAATGTAATTTTATTTTAATTTTCACTAAACCATTTTAGGCCTACGACCACACTTATTCTGGACTACACTTGTAAAGTGTTGCCTAAAGTAGTTTTGGGAACGCTTTTAAATCGTAGCCAAAAATTTTAACTTTTAGCTACAATAATTTTGGCAACACTTCAAAAGTGTACTCTTTAATAATATAAGATACACTTTATAAGTGTTGTTAAAATATGATATAATTGGCAACACCTATTTACATATATGACCACACTTCTAAAATGTCCTATTTTTATAATTGAAAAAACAACACTTTATAAGTGTTGACTTAAAATTTTTCACTAAAATATTATATTCCCTCCAATATTTTTAAAAATCCCTCCCATTTTTATTGGCCAAAAAAATAAACATTAATTAATAATAAAACATTAAGACAAAAACATATGACTTTCTCTTTCCTTGAAGTCACGCTTTCTCTTTCACTGAAGAACTCACAATTTCTCTTTCAGTGTCGAGCTGAAGATCGAATTGAAGATCGAGCCGAAGAACTAACCGAGCTGACCGAGCTTTCTCTTCTCCGAGCTGAAGATTTCGTCAAGGTAAGTACAATCCTCTTCTACCACAATGATTTCATCAAGCAAAGTACTAAAAACAATCTTCTTGGTATTGAATGATTTTTTTTTTGTTTAGAAGGAATTGATTGGGGTTGTTGGCAAGATGAACTGAAGTTAAGTCTTCCCGTCACACTTTTTTATTAGATTTCTCATTGAAGAACTTGATTTCGGACAGATTTATGGCTGAAGAGCTGAAGTTACTCTTTTTGAAGAATAGGATTTACATAATAGTTCTTGCTGAATAACACGATTTTGTGTGAATTGGGTTTATCGGGTAAGAATTCTATCTTTGAAAGTCAAAATTTTTTCTTTAGGGTTTCGATATTCTTGTGATTTTAGACAGTTTTTGGGAGTCTAACTTGTATTTTAGCGGTATAAGTTGAATTTTGGGTGCCCTGAGCCGAATTCTTTTCTCTTTGAACATAAATATGTGATATTTCAAAAAATTGATACTGAATTCTTCATAGTTTTTTTTTATTTCTTTAATTTCCTTTTGTTCTTGATAGAACTTGATGGTGCACTTGAGAGAAAATAATGTTACATATATACCAGTTTCATTGCCACATGTTGTTTCCCCTCTTGAACATTATGCTATGTCACTTTATATAACTTCGTATATTTGTTCTTATCCCAATATATCATCAGTCAAATAATGCATGTTGATCAAGTAAGATAAAGTATTGTCCAGAAACATAAGGGGTGGGGAGGGATCAGTAATTTCTAAGCATGTTATGCAAGAGATCTAGACATTACAATTATGAACAAATAGGCAATTTCTTCCTATAAGAAATTTATTAACAAACTAATAGTAATAGAGTTTAACTTCTATGAATAGACAATGCATATTTTCTTATGATTTACAATAATAAGTAACTGTGTATGTCAAAGTTTGATTGGTGACCTCACAAATACAATATATTAGTGATAATGTAACATGCTTTAATTTTTGTGTATATAACTTAAATCCTTAGTAAAACAATCGTTTCTATGTTTTTAATTGCTTTATTGCATTTTCTAATTTCAACTTGATGATTATGTTTTCTCCCTTTTCTGTTAACTGTTGCTAGTGATAATAGAATAGAAATAGAAGGTTTGTTTACATCAGATGGAAAACCTATTGAGTTTTTGATATTGTTGAAAGTGAAGCTTGCTTCATTTAAGATTTGGATGAATTAGGAGAAGCCGGTGCAAACTAAATGGAGAGAAAGCTTTGGATGATGCAAAAGTCTGTTCCTATTTGATGAACTAGATCCCAAAGATGAGAAAATAGATAGTAACTTTCAAATTTCATTACACGTCATGTTCTTGTTGTAGTTATACCGATTGCCATGCATATGGTACTGTTCTCCCCAAATGACTCTCCCCTCTTTGATCATGGTGTGTCCATTTTGGTACCCGTATACAGTAGATTCAACTAATAGCTTTCTTGTTGTATGCGAGTAGTAAAATCCTCAATAGACCTATTAGAATAGGACTGCGCAAAGGCATATTTCTCTTTCTATTTCTCTTGAGATTCAACTACTGGCCGATTTCTCTTGCTGTTTGGATCTCCAGCATGTTCATGTTCTACTAATCTCTATCGCCTTCTTTTAGCAAGAGTGACATTTTTTGTCTCTGGATTTGTCATACTTGAGTTCTGTAAATATGTTAGCACTAAATATTTGTCTAGTAGAGTGTATTGTTGTGTAGTATTGATGAATAACATTCAGACGGTGATTCCATTTGGAGAGGTATTCAACTATTTTGTTTTCGCTTCTTTTTTCCTACTTATTTGTTGATGATTATGTATTTTCTGAAAAGTTTGGTTCTTGGTATCCTCGTGCTTCTTTTTTTTAGAGCTTATATTTTCATAAATGATGTGTTTTTGCTTTCCTTGAGCGGAGAGCCTATTGGAGACTGTCTATGGGTATGTTGTTATTGGTATATCAATATGATTGAAGTATGATCACTTCTATTAACAATCTAGATGCCAAAAATTATATGAAGGGATTTAATAGTACAATAGGACTGTTTCAGTGTATGAGAATTTTCTTGTTCCTACATTCATTGTTATTGTTACTGTCAAATTTGTAGGCACTCATTGGTTTGTATGCCATTTTGGGCGCCGCTTTCTTGAGAATTTGTATTGCATTTGCAGGTTTCTGGAATTGTTGGGAAAATGCCTAACTTGTTAAACTTGTAAACTTGTAAAGGCTTTTTGGTTTGTACTAAAACTTGTTTGTGTACTGCATTTGCAGGTTTCTAAAATCATATTTGCCTTGTTCCCCTTTGTTTTTGTTCTTCCTATCAGCCTCCATGTCTTTGCTCAATATCAAATTTTGAATGTCAGCTCCCAGTTACTACTTCGGCAGGAACAGGGAGAGCTAATCTCTTGAGGTCTTTTCTCTATATACCAAATTGGAAAATTTCATTCAACATGCAGATTTTTTATGTACATGCTTAGCTAATTCAACATGATTAACAATACAAACAACAGTTTGAACTTCTTCAATCTCTTCTTCTTTCTGTCTTCGACAGCTGCAGTATTATTATTTGTTAGCTTCTTTTTGTCCTGTGCATTATGTTCTGCATGAGATTTCTCGGCTATGCGAGTTTTTTATGCTGCTGGACTTTTCTCAGCTCTCAGCTTTTCGTGCAATCGTGGGAAGAGAAAGGGAAATTTTACAGATGCTCTGAATGGAATTTGAGATGATGTGTGTCTGTTATATCTTTATATTTACAATACATGCAGTAATCCATAATTCACGTGATTATAAATGTTCTATATGATTTGCATATATATATTGATTTGGATTTGTTGGCTTACAATAAATACTCTCCAATTATGCACTTTCACATTTATTTCACTTACTTATAAATTTATTTTCAATGTGTAGGAAAATGTCGGTAATTGAATTTGAATTGTGGCAGAAGTAAACTCGATCTATTTTTATAGTGAACGATGAAGAGTTTTTGTACTATTGTCATATACGTTAGTATGCATTTGGTATTTTGGAATTTATTGATATTAGAGATCTTTAAGCAATTACTTTCTACGTTTTGGAGTTTTTGAACATGTTTCTTGAAGTTTTTTTTGAAATATATAGCTTCGATTTAATTTTGTGATCATATATTGAATATATTAAATTCAATAGTGTTGCTCTAGATGAGATATAAAGTTACACTTTCTAAGTGTTTCTCTATATGAGATATAAAATTATACTTTATAAGTGTTGCTATATATGAGATATAAAAGGCAACACTTTTGAAGTGTTGCGCTAGATGACCTATAAAAGGCAACACGTTTAAAGTGTGACCAATAAAACCGCAAAGGCAACACTTTTAAGTGTAGTATAATAAAATATTGGTGTTTCTAATGCATCACAACAAAGCGTGGCCTTACACTTCTTTGGCTACGCTTTATAAGTGTAGCCAAAAGTGGTGACATTTAATAAGTGTTGCCTAATGTCAAAGGTTACGCTTCTTTTGGCCACCCCCTAAAAAGTGTTGCCTAAAGTCCAAAAGTGTGGCCTTTTATCAAAGGCCACACTCTTTGCTAGTTTAGGGTACACTTTAGTGGGGTGGCTGTAGGCCTAAAATGGTGTAGTGTTTTTTTGTGATTTTGCCTGTCGTGTTTGCTCCTTCTAGTACTAATATTGATCCTTTACAAGTACTATCTACTGTGGCACAAAAACAAGATCGAGTCTATGTAAGCGGGCGATCGACGTCTGTCGCCCCGTCTTCCCGTCTAGTCATTGGCTCTAATGATGAGCGTGACCGCGAGTACGTGCCACCAGGCTCTTCCATCCCATCACGTGTTACCAGAGTAACACCCAAAAAGGTGGCGTCCGGCGTAGTCACTTCCTCCTAGTCTTATGAGGAGCGCACACTGACCGGCATACCTTCTAGGTCAGCCACCAACGAAGAAGGAGCGTCTGGCTCCTTAGGAGTTTCATGGTCGGAGGAAACCTCCGGATCTGCTGAGGTTCCCGCACCTGCCACTGATGCAGCATCGACCTCGTCTGATGAGGCTGACAGTTCAGAATCCACACCCGGTTCACCAGCTCGTTCTCTCACCCCGGTCAACAACCAGCCCAACCGGTGGTGTGTCGACGGGCAGTTTCAAGTCTACTCCGATGCAAAGTTCCTGAATGACAAAGGATTTATGACTCGGACACTTACAGGGGAGCGGCGGGTCCTCACGGGAAGTCTCCCGATGATGCCTGAGATCCACAATCTCTTCACCAGACATCGACTGGAGTGGACAGCACGTCCATTGGGACGTTATAGTGAAGAGGTAGTCCGAGTGTTCTACGCATCCTATGTAGAGACTCTCCGAACGCAGATTGATAGGTGGGTTGCCCCCGCCAAACAGGCCCCACTAGAGAAGGTCCGAGTACGTGGCATTCCGGTCGATATCTCCTTGCCTGCTATCCGCCGGTTTTGTATACGACGAGAATGTTGATGCTAATCGGACCCCTCTCACTGCCGAGTTTGACTACCGATGGCAGATTATCAAAGATGGCCAATTTCTGCGTGAGCCATTGCTGAGAGAGACCACCAAGTGGTGGATGGCCCTGCACTTGTCTGTCGATGGAGAGGGTGCATACTGGGTGACTGAGCCGAAGGGTTCCATCAAGAAGGCCAACCTGAATTTCACGGCGAAATTTTTTTTGTTGATTGTCTGCCACTGCCTTTCCCCCACAACCACCGATAATATCATCGCATAGGATCGAGCAGTACTGATGGAGGCGATGATAGCCGGGTTCGAGGTGGATTTTGCGTGGCTTCTACAAGCTGTCATGCATGAGAGGGCTTTTAAAGTCACAACTACATACCCTTTCCCGTGCATGATATTTTCCCTATGCAGGTTTGCCGGTGTGCCTATATGGAACGTTGATCAACTGAATACCCCGCTGGGCACAGTTGATATTGGCCTTATTAGAGATGAGGCCAATGAGTTGGCTCCACGCAAAGGGCCCTGTCAAGAGTTGCCTCCACTTGGTGACAATCTGGGTGATTCGGTAGCACAGGCCCACACGGCTACGCAGGCGGCTTCCACTGACACTACCCCGGTCGAGTCTATCCCGGGTAGTATCACCGCCCCGAGCTCCTCCCGCTCATCCCTTTTACCCGCTCTGGTCCCGCTTGCTAGGGTCCAAAAATTAGAGGCACAGATGGCCAAACTTCTTCATCACATCAAGCCTTGGATGCAGAAGTCTATCGCTGAGACAAAAGAGCGCTTGGAGCGGAGAATGGTCCAGCACACAGAGGGGAAGATCGTTGAGGTTCATCAGCGCTTGGACGCTTTTGAGTTGCGCGTGCTAGCGCGTCCATTCCCTCTGGTGGATGTGTGACATGATCTTAGAGGCTAGGGTGCATGAGTCTGAGGCCCCTTCTGTAGACCCTGCTGAAGACACAGTGATGGCGGCGCTATTCACCACTTCAGAGATTCCACTACCTCCCCCTCGAGAGCATGCCAAGAGGCGTTGAGGTCGAGAGAAGGATGAGGCACGACCATGGAAGAAGGAGCACTGCGAGATGAAGGCTGCGAGGAGAGCCTCGTTTGCTGAGGAGGAGGCGCTTCAGAAGAGAGTAGGAGAGTTACCTGCTGGGGCGTCTAGCTCTAGAACTGTGGAGATGGAGGGTGGCACTGCTGATAGTGCTGTTGATGCTGAGGAAACCACTAAGGGTGTATTGATTACAGAGGTAGTGGGTTCCGGGGAACCGGAATCACCAGCTTGCTGATCGTTGGCTCTTTGGGCCCCAGGTTTGCTTCACCAACCACCCCTGTATTTAATTTTTTTATGCATTGGGGACATGTCTTCTTGTTGGGGATGGGGTAGGGTGAAGACTGAGTAGCCCAATTTACTATCCTCTTTTGGGGTTTTCTTGCCTGTGTTCTTTTTCCCCAAAAGACTGATTATTTTTTCTGTTGAACCGGCATGTCTATATCTTGTGTACATAGTTTAGTTCTGGAGCATGATGGCTAAAATGATATCCTGATAAAATGGAAAATCATGCATGACTAGGCATAGTAATTGATATATGTGTGGCTCTAAGCATGACATAGAGGTAAACCACTGCATGACCTTATATATATATATATACACACATACATATGGAGTTTACTCAATTTCCTCGCATCAAAAGCTTACATAGACTTCTCGTTTAATTAACATAACAAACATACAAGGAATTAGTGTAATAATATCGTGTCACATAAAACCATCTAAATGTACTACATTTATTACCTTACAAAAGAACATACGTCCACACAGGTTTTACAACAAATGTTTTGAAGAATAAGGAATGAATGAATGTCTTTTATACTATATCAAGACTACTAGGGTAGATCAAAGGCACCATCGTCGAATTCAGAGGACTCATCAACTACCTGGAGGAAAAAGTCAACGTATCCTTTCAAATTGACTTAGAAGCTATTAAGTGGCCGAAACCTATAATGTTGGGGAAAAAATAATAAATATGGGTTAGTAAAAACCACGTGTACTAAGTATGGTTCCTATGCAAAAAATCACCAATGCATCAGAAAAGACAAAATTTAGTCAAAACTATGATTTGTTTTCAATAACTCGATCATACATATTGATGGAAAATTATAAGTCAACACAACATGATATTCATTCGATACATAAGCAACCAAAAATAATAGTTGTGCAATGCCAAGAGTAAAACCCCATAACCTTATCCAAAGCTAAGTATCACATTAAGTCACTTGAAACACGCACACAACATAACCTCACTTTTTATCATAATATGCCTGATTCAAAAATTCATATAATGCTTAACATACATAACATGTGACCAACTTTTTCATATATCCCAATACTAGAACCATCGCTTAAGTTCCATCATGTGCAATGAGTAAGAGAAGTCCCATACCGTACCTCAACCTATGTAGTAACCTTTATGACTAGCCCTAATAATAGTTCACATACTTGACCCATTCACTTACCATATTACATTAGGGAAAATAGTGCAATAACCGACATGAGAGCATGTGATCTAGATGGAATTAGGTGTTCACGACCCACATCTATAAGAGAGGGTAAATACTAGGTTTATCTGGTAAGATATAGTCCTATGTAGGCACAAACTTAGGGGTCAAGGAGATTGTTACTAGAAAACTTTAATTACTAACATCAAGTTTTCTAACTCATGAGAAAACAGATATCTTGGGAATTCATACTTACTAAACGTGACGAAATTCATATGGGAGGCCGGACTTATAAAGATGAGACCTCCATCTGATTTAAATGCCCTTTCGGTACTAAACATCTATTCCCTTTGGTAGTCGTCATACTCCTCATAAAATATTACATTAATCTGTTCTAGACCCTTATGTTAACATTTAATCATAATAGCTCATTCATAAGTGAGAACTATCCTTCAACTTTAGAAAACCACATACAAGCGAGTAAACCTTTCACACAATACTTTATCATAATCATGAGAGTTAGTTTCAATCATGTAATGATCATATCTTAACATACTTCTTAGACAATGCAATCATGTAAGGTTAAGGATGAGAAATATTTCCTACCAACATCATAACCATACATTAAACGCATAAGCATTACAATCTAAGTAATAATACTTCATAACTGAATTCAAGTAGAATCAATAATCATACCTTATTGCCCTTGCATTGACTTCATACTTCAATTACCAAGACTTAAATATGCAATGCATGAAAAAGTTATATTCAAGAAGTCATACATAATAATTACTATTCCATAGATTCATACAATCATCCCCTTTCACAATTTTTATAGAATTACAAGACATACTGAGTGTAAAGGAAAATAATGGTTCAAAGGGGCAATCTAAATTTAATAGCAATAACTTACCGTGAATACATACTTAAACAATGATAAAATACTACAATCCATTACAATTTATCAACAATTTCGTTTTGAAAATAGAACCCATGTCTATATTGAAACCCTAGTTTTGAGGAAGTTGAAAATCTTCTTGAAAGGGCCTGTTGGGGAAAAGAATTTGAATAGTAAATGAAATCATACCTTAGTGATGATATTTACCATAATTTATGATTAAAACCTTGGTGAATTATTCCTTTAATAGGATATCTATTGTTCTTAAATGGAAGTTAAATTTTGGGGAATAGAGATACTAGAGAGAAGTTAGAGATATGTGTGTTTTGGGAATTCTGGGGTAGTGGGTTTGTTTAATGGGCGTTAGGACTTTAATACTCACTTAAATAACATAATTTAACTTACCTTAACCCCCAATAAAGCCCCTAACTTACTAGCTTATTAGTTTAATTAACCAAAATTTGGGCAGCTTACGCAGACTCAATCGATGAAACCAAGACCCACGGACAGTCGTTCTATCGACGACCCGTGTTGGTCATCCGTCGAAGAGTTCAAAGACCTGATTTTTGGGGTTTCATCATATTGTATAAGGCATCACCTACGGATCAATCGACGCCTCGTAGACCAGACAAAAGCTCGTCGTTTTGTCTCATAGGTGGCCACTATCATTCGACAACTTTTGGTCACTTTTGGAAGGGTCCTACTTAAGGACCCTTAGGGTGGTCTTTGATGAGTCGTACATGGACGATTAGATCCTTATCATATTCTAATAAAATTTTAAAACCTTCCTACAAAATGTCATTGAATCCCGACTCTTCAAACCCCATGAAACATGCGAAGGAGTAATAACATCTATTTCTTAATTCGCCAGACTTCATAGATGTTCCTTAATGTTTTGACTCTAAAACTTTCTAAATGATGTATATACATTATTTTACGTCTTAAAAACAGTGTTACTAGTCCTAGTTTAATCTGTGAGGATCTATATAAGGTCATAGACTTCCTATGTGTTACATTGTCCCCCCCCCCCCTTAGGAACATTTGTCCTGAAATGACTCAAAAATCTTTTTATTAGGAGAGGATGACTCAAGACTAGCAGCCCCACCAACAAAAACATAAAAAACATAAGCCCATTATTAGTAAAAAGGAATATGAGTAATTTACAACTTAACTCTACACAGAACCATGACATTTCTCATAGAAACTTAGAACTCGACTTACCACATATAAGAGCACATTCAACAATAAGAGGAACTTCCTTCTTAAAGTCAACATGAACTCAACATAACATCAAGAATCACTTATTAAAAACCTTCATTCAAGGCATATTAAACATGATCAATACCCTTTCCATGAAAACAACAATACACAAAATCACAACTAAGTGCAAGTTAAGCAAATGAGCATATTTACATTAAACCCATTCTAGCATAAACCTTTATCATAATTATGTTCATATAAGCAAATCAAGCAAAATTCAACATTATTAATGAGTTCATTTTAAGAGTATTACTACCCTCAACATTGGCTATAATTTTGAGAAAAGAGGTGAGGGTAGCGGGACTTCATGTTGGCCTCGGCCTATTATGCAACTTTAATGGATACCACCTCCTTGTTCCTCAACTTCTTGACTTGGAGATCTTGAATTTCCAGTGGAAATTCTTCATAGGTAAGGTTCTACTATACACCTAACCCTTCAAAGGGGAGAATTTATAAGGTATCACCAATACACTTCTTTAGAATGGAGACATGAAATACAAGGTGAATCGGGGCTAATCCACTTGGGAACTTCAATTTATAAGCAACCTTCCAGACCCATTTAACTATCTTAAGGTCCTCACATACCTGGACTAAGTTCGTATTTTTTTGCCAAATCTCATCAACCCTTTTATGAGTGAAATTTTTAAGTAGACCTTTTCTCCTACTTCAATTTCAAGATCTAACTTTCTATTATCGACATACAACTTTTGACGACTATAGGCCATTTTTGACCTATCATTTATCAACTGAACCTTCTCTGCGGTTTCATAGATCATCTCGTGATAAATAAGTGAAAAATCCCCTACCTCAAACCACCCAATAGGAGACCGACACCTACTACCATAGATTTCTTCAAAAAAAAACCATGGAAATAATAGAATCATGGCAATTATTATAGGAGAACTCAATGAACAATAAGTGATGATGCCAATTTAATTTGAAATCTATCACACAAGATCGTAATAGATCCTCTAGTGTTGGATGGTACGTGCCGCTTGACCATCCATTTGAGGATGAAAAGCGGTGCTAATCTTCACTTGAGAACCCAACCTTTTCTGGAAAGAACTCCAAAAACAAGAAGTGATTTAGGCACCTCTATCCTAAATGATGGACAACGAGATGCCATGCAAAATCACAATCTCGTCAAGATACAACTTTGCATATTCTTCAGGCGAATAAGTAGAGTTTATGGGAATAAAGTGAACGGATTTCGTCAATCTATCCACAATAGACCATATTGAGTAATTTTGCCTATGTGTACGAGGCAAACCCACTATGAAGTCCATATTAATGTCTTCCCACATCTAAGTAGGAACATGCATTACTTGGGAAAAAACACTTGTATTTTGAAGCTCAACCTTTACTTGTTGGGAATATGCAAATCTAACTACAAATTCTTGTATGTCCCTTTAAAAACATTCCTACCAATAGACTTCTTGAAGATCACAATAAATTTTGGTTGCACCTGGATGAATAGAATATCAGGACCCATGAGCTTCTCCTAAAATTGTCAAAAATTGTTAGACACAACCTACCTTGGTACCTAAATAAACCATCCCCCTTGAGAGAATGACTTATTAAACTTGCTAAAAACTGACTCCTTCAACTCCATCAATAGAGGATCAAGATGTTGTTTCGACTTCACCTCAACCACTAAAGATAATTCAGATTTTTGATGAACCACAAAACCACCACTTGTAGAATCTTCCAAACGAACACCCAACCGATCAAAACTTTGAACATCTTTCACTAGGTCTTTCTTACCCTTTTCCACATGAGAAATACTTCCCATTGTCATATGACTTAAATTATCTCCAACCACATTTTCCTTGCTGGGGTGGTACAAAAAACTCATGTTGTAATCCTTCAAAAGTTCCAACCATCTTCTTTGTTGGAGATTCAACTCCTTTTGGGTGAACACATATTGAAGGATTCTATAATCGGTAAATACATCCATGTGGACACCACAAAAGTAATGTCTCTATATTTTCAAGGAAAACACTACAACCGCTAATTCAAGTTCATGAGTTAGGTAATTCTTCTCATGAACCTTGAGTTTTATAAGGCAAAGGCTACTACCTTCCAATTTTTCATAAGAACACACCCAAACCCACTCGGGATGCATCACAGTATACCACAAATCCGTTGGTACCCTTTGGTAAAGTCAACAACGGAGAGGAGCTAAGCCTATATTTAATTATTTCTAAACTTCTTTAACATGCCTATGACCACTCAAAGTTAACACTCTTTAGGTCAAGGTAGTCAAAGGAGAAGCAATGTACACAGATCCATCCAAAAACCTCCTATAGTACTCGGCTAAACCCAAGAAACTTCTATTGTCGGTCTGAGTCAATGGTTTAGCTCAATTCTTAACTGCCTTGGTTTTTTGGATCAACCTTTATATCCTCCGTTGAGGTAATATTACCAACAAACGACACTGATCTCAACAAAATATGCACTTGTTATTCTTGACAAATAGTTGGTGTTCCTGAAGAACTTTCAACAATATTCCCAAATGATTCATATGTTCACCTTCAATCTTGGAATGCAGTAACCTATTATCAAAAAGTTCATCACAAAGGAGTCAAGGTCATCTCGGAAAACCCAGCTCATTATGTCTATGAAAGCCGTTGTGGCATTTTTTAGTCCAAAGGACATGATTAGAAATTCAAAGTGACCATACCTCATTCAAAAACCATTTTAGGTATGTCATCTCCTCTAAGTCTAAGTTAATGATAACTCGACCTCAATTCAATCTTGGAAAAGTAGCTTTCCCCTTGTAATTAGTCAAACAAATCATCAATTCTACGGAGATGATACTTGTTCTTAATGGTTACCTTATTGAATTGGTGATAGTCGATGCACATTCTTAAGGACCCATACTTCTTGTTCACAAATAAAACTGGAGCACCCCAAGGAGAAATTCTTGGCCATCTGAAACCTTTGTCATGTAACTCTTTGAGTTGAAACATAATTTCTTGCAGCTCGGCCGAAGCCATCCGATAAAGAGGGACTGATATGGGTTTTTTTTATCCAGAAACAATTCTTTGCCAAAATCTATTTCCCAATCGAGAGAAACTCTAAGCAAGTCATTAGGGAAGACTTTCGGAAAATCCCTCACTACGGGCATCGAATCTAATGGAGGGACCTTAAATTCAAGGTCCTTAACCCTCACAACATGGTAGAGACTCCTTTTTCAAGACAATTTTGTAAGCTATTAAACATTAAATAATTCAACCTCTAGGGATTAAGTTATCCCGCCTTCCATTCTAACACGGGTTCATTTTCGAATTGGAACTTGACTACCCTTGTCCTATAATATATAGAAGCAAAATAAGCACGCAACCAATCCATCCCCTAGATTACATCAAAATCAACCATATCAAGTTCTACCAAGTCTACTAAAGTGACTCTATTGGGAAATGATATAGGACAACTCTCAAAGACTCTTCTAGCAATAACAGAGTCACCCACTGGGGTTGTAACCGAAATAGTTTCCATTTGAACATTGGGTAACATATTACATTTTCTATATAATAAAGGAGTTACAAATGATAAAGTTTAACCCGGATGTTGTGAAGCACATACATTAATAGATAACACTTCTGACACACCGGTGCCGACATTGGGAGACTCTTCTTGTTCACCTCTACTGCGGAAAGGATAGAAGAAATTATTCATAGGAGAATTGGGAATGGGAGCACTTGCTTGTTCTTGATAATTTTCTCTCATTTTAGTCATCATCATAGGAAAATCCCTCTTCAAGTCGCTACTCCTGCCACAACCATAGCAGTTTCTCGTACCAACTAGAAATTGGCCTTCATGTTTTCTACCACACTTTGCCCAAGTAGACCTCTCAATATTAGGACCACTAACTTTATCCACCATAGGCTTGGGAGTAGACCCTTTACCGTTGTTGAGTCTTGGAATGGTAGAAGAACTTTGACTAGGAAACCTTTTCTTGAACCTTGGCTTATATTGCACCCCGAATCTATTCTTAGAAGAATTTCCATCTTTGGCTCTTGTCCTCTTTAATTCTCTACAAACATGCTTATGTTTTTGTTCCACAATTTGTTCGGAATGAACCATAAGATGAGATATGTCCATGATTGGAATGAACATAGCCAACCTACAATAATTCACCACAATGTCGGATACCCACATAAAAAAATTGTTCATCTTGTCTCTAGAATCAGCCACAATAGTAGGGGAACCTATGGATAGTTGAGGGAATTTGAGACTATAATCCTTCACACTCATACCCCCTTTGCGTATGTTGATGAATTTTTGCATTTTCCTCTCTATTAGTTCCAAGGGAAGGAACCTATCAACGAAAGACGTCTTGAAATCTCCCCAAGTAATCTGGTCTTCTGTAACCCGCCTCTTTTCTATCAATTGCTCATACCAAACATGAGCCACATCTTTGAGTTGTTAGGCGGATAGGTCTAGCTTTCTTGAGAAGACTCCCCCATAGTATCTAGTACCTTGACACCTTATCAATGAACCCTTGCGGGTCCTTCTCCGCCCTGGAGCAAAAGACAGTAGAGGGATTTAGCCTTGTAAAATCCTCTATCCTTAATACGGTGGTTCTAGCATTGGGAGACCCTTTCACCCTAGTATCACTATCCACTTGAGTGGCCAACACTTGGGTCAAACTTTGAATAACCTCCCAAATCTCCACATTAGTCATAGCTCCTTATTTGATAAGAATTTAAGGGTTTTGAGGAGCAGGATGGGGGAACCGCCTCATTCAAATTCTCCTCTCGACCCCTCTAGAGTTGTTCCTGCTTGTGTTCATTGCCTATAAGCATAAGAAAAATATTAAAATTGAAGGACATGGAGAGTTAAACACTTTGGAGGCACGACTTCAAGAATACTAATAAAGAGAAACTATCTTAAGAAGCATATAACATCACATTCATAATTGTGGAGAATTTTACAATAATGAAAATGACTCTACTTGACGTTGTTTAATGATCCATCAATCCTAAGACTATTTAAAATCATGCTCTGATACCAAGTTTGTCACGATTGAGGATCACCTCTAAGACGTAATTGGCGTTGTCGTCCTCGAAGAGAACTAAGACTAGCCTCTTAGAAATCATCATTATAGTTCATAGGTCACAAATGCGGAAAATATACATTTGGAGTTTACTTAGACTCATCATATAAGAAACTTACAAAGTCTTCTCATTTTATTAACATAGACAACATACAAGGAAATAATCTAATAATACTGTCTCACATTAAACCATCTAAATGAAGTACAATATTTGGGAATAGACCTTACACAGGTACATATGGCCACATAAGGCTTACAATAAATGTTTTGAATAAAAATTAAGGAAGGAATTTTTTTTACACTATATCAATTATATAAGGGTAGATCAAAAGAACCATACTCGAACTCGAAGGACTCACCAACTACTTGGAGGAAGAAGTCCAAGTATCCTTTCAATGTGGTCTAGAAACTTTTAAAGTCCAGAACATACTATGTTAGGGAAATGGGAAGAAATACGGGTTAGTACAAACCACATCTACTAACTATGATTCCTACACGTAAAATCATCAATGCATGAGAAAAGGCACAATTTAGTTCAAGCTATTCTTTATGTTCAATAACTCATTCATACACATATACAGATCATTATAAATCAACTTACATGATCTTAACCCAATACATAAGAAGCCAAAAGCAATACTTGTGCATTGCCAAGAATAGAACCTCATAACCCTATCCAAAGCTAAGCATCACATTAAATCACTAGTAGCATGCATACAACATAACCTCACAATTTATCATAATATGCTTGAGTAAATAAACTCATATAGAACTTAACATACATAACATGTAACTAACTTGATCATATAATTAATTACTAGAACTATCCATTAAGTTCCCACATGTGCAATGATTAAGAGAAGTCATATATCCTCACTCACCCTATATAGTAACCTTTAAGACAAGAACTAACAATCGTTCACACACTTGACCCATTCACTTACCAATTTTGATTAAGGAAAATAGATCAATAACCTACATGATACCATGTGAGCTACATGGAATCTGGAGTTCTCCTCCCACACCAAAAAGATCGGGTTAAAACTTGTCTAAGGTGTAACCAAGCTTACATAACAATCTAGGTGGGTCTACTAAGCTATAGTCCAACGTGGGGACATATTTAATGGTAAAGGTGATTGTTACTATAAACCGTGACTTAAAAACGTGGAGGTTTCCATCTCATGAGACTCACAGATCTTGGGAATCCAGACTTACAAAATGTGAAGAAACCCATGAGGGAGGTCGTACTTACTATATGTGAGCCACCATCTCATTTACATGCCCTTTTGGTACTAATATTCCCTTTGGTAGTCATAATACGACTCACAAAAGATCAAATTAGTCGCTTCTAGAACTCTATGTGAACAATTCATCATAATAACTTATAGGTATTCATTAGTGAAAACTACCATTTCACTTTAGAAAACCACATACAAGTGAGTAAACCTTTCACACAACACTTTATCATAATCATGAGGAGTTACTTTTAATCAAGTAATGATCACATATTAACATATTTACATACTTCATGGAAAATGAAATATTCAAGGATTATGGATGATACATACTTGGAATCAACATCACAACCATTCATTAGGCACAGAAGCATTACAATCTAAGTAAATCATACTTCATAACAGAATTCAAGAAGAATCAATCTTTATACCTTATTTCCCTTTAATTGCCTTCATATTTCAATTACCAAAAATTACATAGACAATGGTTAAACAAAGAAAATTCAAGAAGTAATACAACGCAATTACTATTCTGCACAATCATTTAATCATTCCCTTTCACAAATTCTATAGAATTACAAGATATAAAAAGTGTAGGGAAAAAACAAGGGTTCAAAGGGTCAATCCTTATTGATTAACAATAACTGACCATTAATACTTAGTGAAATATTGATAAAAGACTATAATCCATCACAATTGACCAATAATTTTATTTTTAAAAGAGAACCCAAACTAGATTAAAACCCTAGTGTTGGGGAAGTTGAAAATAAGAAAGTGCTTATTATGGAAAGGAATCCCGAGAGTGAATCAAACCATACTTTAGTGATGACATTTCAAATAAATTGTGATGAAAAACTTTGTGAATTCATCCTTGTATTGGATATCTAGTGTTCTTCAATGGAGGTTGAAGCTTCGGGAAGAGATAAAATAAAAAGATGTTAGAGCGATGTGTGTTTTGAGAATTGTGGGGTGGTGGGTTTGTTTAGTACGGGTTAGGACTTGTATATTCACTTAACTAATGTAATTAAACATCCCTTACACCTCTATTAAACCCATAACTAAATAACTAATTATATGAATTAACTAATATTTGGATGGCTTACACATGCTCAATCAACGAGACCCCGACCACGGACCGTCGTTCCATCGATGACCCATGCTACTGATCTGTTGATAGTTCAGAGACCTTATTTTTGGGGCTTTTTTGAAATTTTCTAAGGTATCACCTATGGATCCATCCACACTAGGCTTTTCGATTATTCCCGTAGGCGGTCACTGTCATTTGATAGTTTTTGGTCAATTTTTGAAGGATGGTCCATGGGGAGTCGTACCTGGACATTTCAATCCTAAACATATTCTAAGACATTTTTAAAACCTTCACACAAAATTTCATTGAATTCCGACTCTTAAAACCCCATGAAATATGCAAAGGCACATTAACTCTGTTTCTAAATTCGTCGGACATCATGGACGTTCCATAACGTTTTGACTCTAAAACATCCTAAATGATTTATCTACATTATTTTAGGTATTAAAATAGTGTAACTAGTCATAGATCAACAAGTCAGTATCAAGATTAGGTCTTAGAATTTCGAAGTGTTATATTCGCTGTTTGGGTTAGAGACTCCACAAAGAGGGGTCTAAGATGCCACACTAAGTATGGGGCTATGCCCCAAATATTTGAGGCGTCGATGGACCTACTCTCCTTTTGATTGGCTTCGTTGGTTTGGATTGTATTGGCAATCTTTACCCACAAGTTGGGTACTCATCAAGGACCCTTAGGGTGGTCCTTGCGAGTCGTGCCAGAACGTTTCATACCTAAATACACTTGTGTAGATGTTACGCACCTCCCAAATCAATTTGAACCAAAACGAACATGTAAAACATGAAAATGCACACTATATCACAAAAGCACATCTCAAGGAAAAACCTTCGAATATCTTGGACGTTGTTGGACGTTTAACCCAAAAACATTTCTAAACTTTAAACACTACCTCAAAACAGTATAATTAACCATTTTAGGACTTCAAAATCTCATGAAACACATGTTAGGCTCTATTTTCACCTAGTTCATTTTAGGGGCATTACATTCTCCCCCACTTGGACAACATTCGTCCATGAATGACATTAAAAAATTTCTAAAACCATCAAGAGATAAAAAGTCAATACTATAACAACATAACCATACCACACCATATACAATAATACAAATAAAGATGAGGAACATCAACTCCACATAATCAAGAGACTCAAAACCCAACAAGAAAGTAGGCACAACCTCTATAACTCATTATGCATTAAGACTCAACCGTTACATAAAATATAATCGGAACTTCCTTATCTACACATTGTAATGCTCATATACAATTATTACATACACATTATAATCAACCATTTTTCGTGAAAGAACAATTTAGTCAAATTTTCAAATTGTGAAGCGTCAAATTCTTTACAGTGAAGAATGATATCTAACACACTAGTGCAACATTTATGCAATTCATGATGGAAGTATGACAATATTAGAGACAAAACCAAATAAACTCATTTTACATCATAAACATTACTTCACAAAATTTACAATGCACGGAGATCAATAAAATTAATTTTTAACTAGATTCCTTAAAAACATGCCACATTATACATGCTACTATGACATTCTAACTCTCAAGATTGAATTGAATAGAAGAGAAAAAACAACAATCTACAACCCAACTACTCACCATACTCCTCCAGTTAGAAGGAACCCATTACAACACAAGAGCGAAAACTATAAATTACTAAAAACTTCAACCTGAGCATTAGGACGAACTTACGCGGACTTTCTTCCTTTCTCCACATTAGTATGACAATCCCTCGCCTTATGACCATCATTACTACAACCAAAGAAACTACTGGTACCGGCTATACATTTCACAAAGTGCTTCTTCCCACATCTATCCCAAGTAGGCTTAACAACTTGAGAACAACTACCACCCTCAAGCTTGTCCTTAGGATCACTATGTACAACTTGATTTGGATCCCTCTTATTAAACCTAGGATGGTTTTGCTCATTGAGTCTACCACTCTTTAAGTTCCTTGAAATCCTAATAAGTTTAGATTCCTCAATGGATTGTCCATACAGTATAAGTCTTCCACTCATCTTAGCCCTAGTTTGGACACCAAGGATGGAGCATACTTATTCAATAAGATAAACTTCAAAGAATACTCTTCCACACTCATACTACCTTGCGTAAGTTTAATGAAATCCTCAACCTTGACCTCCCTCCTCTAATAAGGAAAATACACTTCTAAGAAGGATTCCGTAAAATCTTCCCACTGTATAAGATCTGACTCAGCCGTCCCGTTGTCTTTCCATTAAGTGTACCATACATTAGAAACTTCCCTCAATTGGTATGAAACCAACTCCTCCTTTTAACTAGAAGTTACCCTCATAATACTAAACACCTTGTACACACCATCAAAAAACTATTGGGGATATTTTCCCATCTTAGAGCCAAGGGGGATTGAAGGATTCATCCTCACAAAGTCCCCCAATTTATAGGTCATGGTACTTTGTAAAATATTCACCCTAGGCTCAATACCCCTATTCACCTAAGTTGTCATGGCTCGGGCTAAAGCAAGTAGAGCCTCTCTACTCTCCCTATTAGTCATGTCTAGAGGAACCACCGGGACTTCATTACTTTCACCCACAATAGGGACTTAATCACTTTGCGTAATTTGAACTCCTCATTCACCCCTTCCTCTTCAAACCTTGTTGCGGTAATCCTTTGACATATCCTATAATCACAGGAGAAGATATTAGGAATAGATACTTATAACCTCAACCCTATGGACTGACTCAAAAATGATGAAGAAAGTTAAACTCTATCGTCTTATAGTCTCTCACTCATAGACGTGTCACAACTCATACCAATGAACAATAATCTACTAGACGTGGCTCTAATGAGACTTTCGATTCGTAAATATAATTTTATAACCTTACGCTCTGATACCAAGCTTGTGCCACAACGTTCTCCACCACTAGGAGGTCTTGTAAAAGCCCTTTTACATCATTAATTGCATATATGTATGAAAAGTAGTGAGGAATTAAGACATTTCAGAACAATAGAATAATACTGTAAAATCTCTTTTATAGAAAATAATAGAAGTAAGGTTAAGTCTCTAGTAGCGATGTTAGACACATGAATCTAATGGGTCACGACCTATAAATCAACATCATAGAAATAGCAAAGTATAATACAATGTATTTAACAAGAAAAGCTAAACATAGTTATGTCCTTGAATCGATTGAGGACATACCACAACTTTCTTGAATGAATCCGAATATCGAAGCTTCACTTCAACGACTCCTCTCTATTTCTATCTACACCTTTAGACATAATACAAATATATGAAACTAGTAGATTAGAAATGCACTAAGTATGGTGTAATGCAATAAAATCATGCTAAAAAGATATGTGTATAAATCATTCTCTTTTTGAAGAAAACTTCAACGATAAGTATAAGAAACAAGTCCAAGTCAACATGAACACATATAAGACAAATTCCAAGTAACCCACAATATAGCATACATATCACTTCAAAACAATATAATCATATTACCCTCCAACTAAAGGTTATCCTAAGACCCACATCGGTAAGATATGAAGCGGCCTCCCATAAAACCCCTTCACACACAACTAAGTGATCCTCAAGACTACCTAAAGCAAGATTATTACCACTTCATATATTAAACTTCCTAGCTATAATTTCTCTATGACTCACCTAAGTAAGAAATTAAGAGACCGCTCATACATTCTCTTCAAGCTTACCTAAGTAATCCTTAAAGCTATTCTAGATAAGTACCTTATCATTTACATGCATTTGACTTAAGTCACTACGTTCATTAATGCATTTAAGAGACATTACAAAAATAAGGACTTTCACATAATCGACTTGAAGAAGACGTAGGGAACCTACATACTAGCATCTTAAAAACCTACTTGTGTCATGTTTAGATAGTGTCTTATTCCATTACTAAATGTTGTAGAACTTCTCCAACTCTAGAATGTATCCCAGATGATGAATATAGGCATTAAATGATATAGAGCATACTATCTAGGCATGGAATCCAGATTCAACCCTACTTCAATAGAAGGTGTTCTACTTGCGAAGGGTAGAACTAGGACACATCCCATGTAGGCACATGGTTAAGGAATATCAAGGGTTTCTTTGTTCTCTAGTCTCATCTTATGTAGAGTCACTCCCCAAGCATACTCACTCTATAATAGCTTTTGTTCTCATAGACTAATTCAATCACAAGGGTATATGAAGAAGTACCATATAGTAGTCATAACTAATTCATAATACACCTTATAAAAGATGGGTCCAATAGGGATGAAACATAATGGTTACTTGGATAACTTCATCACATTCTTAAGGATGGTTTCATGTCGTTCCAGCCAACCTACCCCTAAGTCCATTATTCACAGAAAAAAGGATATCTGTCACGACCCAAATCAGGGACGCGACTGGCACCCACATTTACCCTCCTATGTGAGCGAACCAACCCATCTAAACCTTAACATTTCAAGATATATCAACAGAAAATAATGCGGAAGATTTAAACTCATTAATAAAAACAATTCAATACTATTATTATTATCCCCAAAATCTGGAAGTCATCATCACAAGAACATCTATCTCAAATTACTTAACTAGGAATGTCTAAGAACAAAATAACTAAAAAGCTAGTCCATGCCGGAAGTTCAAGGCATCAAGACTTGAAGAAGAAGACCCAGTCCGAGCTAGACGCATTAGCTCACCCTGAATTTCTGATGAAGTGAAGACTGGCTAGATCTGCTGTTGAGTTGAAGTTGACGGAACGTTTGCTGCATTACACAAATAACAAAGAGGAAAACATGAAAGTAGGGGGTCAGTACAACCACACGTACTGAGTAGATATCATCGGCCAACTCAAAATAGGGAACAGTATATATCAATAATAATGTAAATCAACTACAATACTCAACATGTAGCAATAACAACATGAATTCATCAATAACTACAACCGAGTTCACATATGAGGACTCAAGCCTCAATACCATACTTATTTGGGAATTAATGTTCATTAGATTGAGTATATTCATTATCTTTCAAGATTCATTATCTTTCTTCCTCTTGTGTCGGTACGTGACACTCCGATCCTCTATTTCTATCCTGGTGCCAGAACGTGGCACTCCGATCCTCATTCTATCCTGGTACCGGAACGTGGCACCCGATCCATTATCTATCCTGGTGTCGGAACGTGACACTCCGATCCTCATATTCATTCTACCCTGGTACCGGAACGTGGCACCCGATCCATATTCTATCCTGGTGTCGGAACGTGACACTCCGATCCTCATATTCATTCTATCCTGGTACCGGAACGTGGCACCCGATCCATATTCTATCCTGGTGTCGGAACGTGACACTCCGATCCTCATATTCATTCTATCCTGGTACCGGAACGTGGCACCCGATCCCCTAATTCATCAAGCCTTCTTTTACACTAAGGCATCATCATTCTCATTATATAATTTATCAAGCCTTCTTTCATACTAAGGCATCATCATTCTCATTATATAATATATCAAGCGAATTAGGGTTCTTTCAAGATTTGGGATTCAATAGCTTCATCATGCTTTGTTAATTCATCACAATTTCATAATCATAATCATGCAAGCATACAATTTAAGCACATAGCAGGGTTTACAATACTATCAACACATAATATTCACTATTAAGAGTTCACTACGAATATCGTAACATAAACCATAACCTACCTCCACCGAAGATTAGTGATCAAGCAAGCAATTTCCCAAGCTTTGTTTCTCCTCGTTTCTCCTCTTTCTCGTTCGACTTTCTCTCCCCTTTTCTTCTGTTTCTTTATTCAAACCCTCTTTCTTTTACCCTAATTATTATATAATTATGTTTTAAAAGATGGCACTAATAATCCACTAATTTAACTTAAGTTACCTCTTTAACCCCAAGTAATTAGACTTATTAACATTAAACCCTCTAACTTTATAATTAAATCAGGAATAGTCAAAAACGTCCCTTAAAACGTGTAAAGAAATCCGACCCGAACTGGGATTGCGTAGCCCGTGACGGGCCGTCGCGCCTGCGACGGTCCGTCCTGCTGTCCGTCACAAGGTCCAGAGACTTATTTTTAAGTGGATGGCCTGTGACGGGCCGTCGAGCTTGCGACGGTCCGTCCTGCCATTCCGTCATGACGTTCAGAGAGTCGATTTTCAGTACCCAATTTCAGATTTTCTAAGTGTTTTGAAACGACACCCTCCACGACAGTCCGTCGTGCCCTTGACGGTCCGTCGTGGCCTCCGTCACATCTGCCAGTTTTTCCAGAATAAAATCTGTTGCTCAAAACGACTAAACAGGTCGTTACAATAGATACCAATTTACCCATCGTTCGTCCCCGAACGATCACAAGAAGGAAAACTAGTGCGAAAAGGATTACCTGAATCCGTAAACAGATGTGGGTATCTTTCCCGCATATCTGCCTCCTTCTCCCAAGTGGCTTCTTCAACTGGTCGATTCTTCCATTGCACCTTGATGGATGCAATCTCTCTTGACCTCAACTTGCGAACTTCTCTATCTAAAATAGCAACAGGTTCCTCCTCATAAGACAAATTCTCATCCAACAACACCGAGTCCCAACGGATAATGTAGTTTCCATCTCCATGGTATCTTTTCAACATGGACACATGAAATACCGGATGCACTCCGGACAGCCCTGGGGGCAAGGCTAATTCATAAGCCACCTCCCCTATTCGCTTTAGTACCTCAAATGGTCCAATATACCTTGGACTTAGCTTACCTCTTTTGCCAAACCGCATCACCCCTTTCATGGGTGAAACCTTCAACAAGACTTGTTCACCTTCATGAACTCCAAGTCTCTAACCTTCCGGTCTGCATACTCCTTTTGTCTACTTTGCGCCGCTAGAAGCTTTTCTTGAATGCCCTTCACCTTTTCTAACGAATCCCTTAAGAGATCGGTACCCCAAGGTCTAACCTCGAATGCATCAAACCAACCAATGGGAGATCTACACCTCCTCCCATACAATGCTTCAAATGGAGACATATCAATACTGGAGTGATAGCTATTATTGTACGAAAACTCTGCCAAAGGTAAGAAGCTATCCCAATGGTTACCAAACTCTATCACGCATGCGCGAAGCATATCCTCCAACACTTGAATCGTTCGCTCAGACTGACCATCGGTCTGAGGATGGAACGCGGTACTAAGGTCCAACCTAGTACCCAATTCTGCATGCAATGTTTTCCAAAACTTAGAAGTAAACTGCGTACCTCTATCTGATATAATGGATAGTGGAACCCCATGCAATCGAACGATTTCTGAGATGTAGATTTTTGCTAACTTCACTGCATTGTGAGTCACCTTGACCGGAATGAAATGAGCAGACTTAGTCAATCTGTCCACAATTACCCAAATTGAATCAAACTTCCCCAGTGTCTTTGGAAGACCAACCACAAAGTCCATTGCAATTCTCTCCCACTTCCATTCAGGAATGGGCATTCTTTGAAGTGTTCCTCTGGGCCTTTGGTGTTCATATTTCACTTGTTGACAGTTTGGACACTTGGCAATAAAGTCAACAATATTGCGCTTCATTCTACTCCACCAAAAGTGTTGTTTTAGGTCGCGATACATCTTGGTTGCACCCGGATGTATAGAATACCTTGAACTATGAGCTTCTGCCAGAACAGGTTGATCAAATCATCAATGCGGGTACAATACCCTTCCCTTAATCCTCAACACACCTTCCTCGTCGATTGTTGCTTCTTTAGCCTCTCCTCGCAACACTTTATCTCGGATTCGCCTTAGTTTCTCATCATCAAACTGTTTTCCCTTAATCTTGTCAAGAAAAGAAGATCTTGACTCCACACTAGCCAACAATCCTCCCTTCTCATTTATTTCCAACCTCATCAAGTCGTTAGCCAGAGTCTGAACCTCTCTAGCCAATGGGCGTCTAGAGGCTTGCAAATGAGCTAGACTTCCCATGCTTCCCGCTTTTCTACTCAAGGCATCTGCCACAACATTCGCCTTCCCCGGATGATACAAAATAGTGAGGTCGTAGTCCTTCAGTAGTTCCATCCATCTCCTTTGCCTCAAGTTCAAATCTTTCTGCGTAAAGACATACTGAAGGCTACGATGATCCGTGTAGACCATACACTTAACCCCATATAAATAGTGTCTCCATTGCTTCAATGCAAACACTACCGCGGCCAATTCCAAGTCATGAGTTGGATAGTTACGTTCATGCACTTTTAATTGTCTTGAGGCATAAGCAATCACGTTCTTCTCTTGCATTAGCACTGCACCCAAACCCGAATAGGATGCATCACAATAGACAATGAAATTCTTACCTTCCACTGGCAAGGTGAGAATTGTGCAGTAGTCAACAGAGTCTTGAGCTTCTGAAAGCTTTCCTCGCACTCATCCGACCATACAAATGGAACATTTTGCTTAGTCAAGTTCGTCAGTTGGGAAGCAATAGAAGAGAAATTCCTTGACAAAGCGGCGGTAGTAGCTAGCTAACCCAACGAAGCTCCTTATTTCTGACACATTAGTAGGTCTTACCCAATTCTTCACTACTTCGATCTTAGAAGGATCCACCATTACTCCATCCTTAGAAACCACGTGCCCCAAGAAGGACACTGCATCTAGCCAAAACTCACACTTAGAGAACTTGGCATAAAGCTTTTTCTCCCTCAACGTTTCCAATACCATTCTCAAATGCTCCTCATGTTCCTTCTTACTCTTGGAGTATATCAGTATATCATCAATAAATACGATCACAAAGAGATCTAAATATGGCTTAAAAATCCCGTTCATCAAACTCATGAACGCAGCAGGGGCATTCGTAAGACCAAAAGACATCACCACAAATTCGTAATGTCCATACCTCGTTCGAAAAGCAGTCTTTGGCACATCCGTTGCCCGTATTTTCAATTGATGATAACCGGATCTCAAGTCAATCTTAGAGAAGACACAAGCACCTTGTAATTGATCGAATAAGTCATCAATGCGGGGAAGAGGATACTTGTTCTTAATAGTTACCTTGTTCAACTGTCGGTAGTCTATGCACATCCGAAAACTCCCATCTTTCTTCTTTACAAACAAAACCGGAGCACCCCAAGGAGATGCACTTGGTCTAATGAAGCCCTTGCTCAACAACTCTTGAAGTTGAGCCTTTAATTCTCTTAACTCCGCGGGGGCCATTCTGTAAGGGGGTATAGAAATGGGGCGTGTACCCGGTTCGAGATCAATACAGAAGTCAATATCCCTATCTGGGGGCATACCCGGAAGATCTGCAGGGAATACATCAAGGAACTCACGGACCACCAAAACCGACTCAATCGAAGGTACTTGGGTAGTGTCATCCTTGAGATGTGCCAAGAAAGCTAAACACCCTTTACTAACCATTTTCTTAGCACGAAGAAAGGAGATGATACGCACCGGATTGGAAGTGTAGTCACCCTCCCACACTAACGGATCTGTCCCCGGTTTGGCCAATGTCACAATTTTAGCATTACAATCCAAGATCGCAAAATTTGGAGAAAGCCAAGTCATACCCAGAATTACATCAAAGTCACCCATTTCTAAAATAACCAAATCTACATAAGTGTTGCTCCCCACAAAGTTCACCAAACAAGACCTATGTACCTTTTCAACTACCACAGACTCACCCACCGGTGTAGAAACACGAATAGGCATGTCAAGTAATTCACAATGCAATTTTAGACCATTAGCAAATGATGAAGATACATATGAAAACGTGGAGCCAGGGTCAAATAATACAGATGCCATGCAATCACAAACTAAAAGATTACCTGTGATAACAGCATCAGACGCCTCCGCTTCAGATCTCCCAGGGAAAAGCGTAACAATGGGCCTATCGTTTGTCTGTCCATTGCCCCTACCATGTTGCGTAGTAGTGGCTCCATTTTGCCCATCACCTCTGCCGTTGTGATGACCACCATTACCTCGACCGTCACGTCCTCCAGAAAAGCGGCCTCTACCATGACCACCTCTACCTCTAGCTAGTGGGGTTCTGTAACTCTGGTTTGGACAATACCTCTTGATGTGTCCAACCTCCCCACATCCATAACACTCTCGGGGTTCATGCATAGGTCTCTCGGAGTAGTGTCGACCGTTCTGAGGTGGACCCCCAACTACAGTCTGTAGTGAAGACTGAATTGGTCGACTTGAGTAACCTCCGGAGCTCTGTCCTCTAGAGTGAGAACCATTAAACTCGCCTCCCCTTCGAAACCTTTTCGATGTCGATGTCGTGGTGAAGTCGTCTGGCTTCACTCCTTCCACCTCTATCACAAAGTCTACCACCTCTTGGAAGGATGTTGCCGTAGCCGCTACCTGTAAGGCTGAAATCCGCAACTCTGACCTCAACCCCTTCACAAAATGGCGAATCCGTTCTTGTGTACTGAAACAAAGTTGGGTGGCGTATCTGGATAGTGCGCGAAATTTAGCCTCATACGCGTTAACTGTCATCCTCCCTTGCTCTAGACTCAAGAACTCGTCCCTTTTTCTATCTCTCAAAGTCCTTGGGATATACTTCTCCATAAACAGGGTAGAGAATGATTCCCAAGTCATAGGTGGTGCCTCTGTTGGTTGACACTCAACATGTGACCGCCACCACGTTTTGGCGTTCCCTTGAAACTGATAGCTCACGAACTCAACGCCAAACCGTTCTACTATACCCATCTTGTGTAGTAGCTCATGACAATCAACCAGAAAATCGTAGGCATCCTCTGATTCTGCGCCTTTAAAGACTGGAGGTTTCAATTTCAAGAACTTACTGAAAAGTTCATGCTGATCATTTGTCATAATAGGCCCAGTAGTCAGACGTGGAAATGTGCCTATTCCCAATGATGCATCCATGCGGGGAGCCATAGTAGCCGCATGTCGTACCTCTGAAACCGGAGGTGTTGGTGCAGAAACCACTGGAGGTGCCTGACCCTGATCGGATAACCCACTAAGATAAGCAAGTACCTGGTTGATCATCTCTGGGTAGGTTGGGGTGGCATTTCCTCATTCTGCCTTGTTCATTCTCCCTTCCTCCCCCTCTCTTATCACCTCCTCAGTCGGTGGAGGAGTCACCGCCCTAGTATCAGATGGGCTAGGTGCTTGTCCTCTTCCTCTAGAGGACGTCCTCCCACGACCTCTCCCACGGCCTCTTGCCGTTGCTCTTCCTCGAGCTACAGCCCCAGTGGCTGGCTCAGTCGTTTCTTGTCTTTCCGTTGTTGCTGCTGGTGCGGTCGTTGCTCTAGTTCTAACCATCTGCGAAATAGAGTGAAGATGGTCAGATACCAATTCGTATCGCCCAGATACCAATTGGACTCAAGTAGTAGCACGAAAGAAGAATGAAAGAGTGAAATTTTCCTAAAGTCTTATAGCCTCTCAAGGAAAAGTAAAGGCGTCCCCCTACCGTTCCTTAAGACTCTACTAGACCTGTTCTTGTGTGATGAGACCAACGAACCTAATGCTCTGATACCAAGTTTGTAACGACCCAAATCAGGGACGCGACTGGCACCCACATTTACCCTCCTATGTGAGCGAACCAACCCATCTAAACCTTAACATTTCAAGATATATCAACAGAAAATAATGCGGAAGACTTAAACTCATTAATAAAACAATTCAATACTATTATTATTATCCCCAAAATCTGGAAGTCATCATCACAAGAACATCTATCTCAAATTACTTAACTAGGAATGTCTAAGAACAAAATAACTAAAAAGCTAGTCCATGCCGGAAGTTCAAGGCATCAAGACTTGAAGAAGAAGACCCAGTCCAAGCTAGACGCATTAGCTCACCCTGAATTTTCCGATGAAGTGAAGACTGGCTAGATCTACTGTTGAGTTGAAGTTGACTGAACGCTTGCTGCATTACACAAATAACAAAGAGGAAAACATGAAAGTAGGTGGGGTCAGTACAACCACACGTACTGAGTAGATATCATCGGCCAACTCAAAATAGGGAACAGTATATATCAATAATAATGTAAATCAACTACAATACTCAACATGTAACAATAACAACATGAATTCATCAATAACTACAACCGAGTTAACACATGAGGACTCAAGCCTCAATACCATACTTATTTGGGAGTTAAGTTCATTAGATTGAGTATATTCATTATCTTTCAAGATTCATTATCTTTCTTCCTCTTGTGTCGGTACGCGACACTCCGATCCTCTATTTCTATCCTGGTGCCGGAACGTGGCACTCCGATCCTCATTCTATCCTGGTACCGGAACGTGGCACCCGATCCATATTCTATCCTGATGTCGGAACGTGACACTCCGATCCTCATATTCATTCTATCCTGGTACCGGAACGTGGCACCCGATCCATATTCTATCCTGGTGTCGGAACGTGACACTCCGATCCTCATATTCATTCTATCCTGGTACCGGAACGTGGAACCCGATCCATATTCTATCCTGGTGTCGGAACGTGACACTCCGATCCTCATATTCATTCTATCCTGGTACCGGAACGTGGCACCCGATCCCCTAATTCATCAAGCCTTCTTTTACACTAAGGCATCATCATTCTCATTATATAATTTATCAAGCCTTCTTTCATACTAAGGCATCATCATTCTCATTATATAATATATCAAGCGAATTAGGGTTCTTTCAAGATTTGGGATTCAATAGCTTCATCATGCTTTGTTAATTCATCACAATTTCATAATCATAATCATGCAAGCATACAATTTAAGCACATAGCAGGGTTTACAATACTATCAACACATAATATTCACTATTAAGAGTTCACTACGAATATCGTAACATAAACCATAACCTACCTCCACTGAAGAATTGAATCAACAAGCTATCTTCTCAAAATCCTTGCTATCCTCTTCGTTTCTCTCTCTCTACTCGTTCGACTTTCTCTCCCCTTTTTCTTTCTGTTTTCTTTATTCAAACCCTCTTTCTTTTACCCTAATTATTATATAATTAAGTTTTAAAAGATGGCACTAATAATCCACTAATTAACTTAAGGTTACCTCTTTTAACCCCCAAGTAATTAGACTTATTAACATTAACCCTCTAACTTTATAATTAAAGCAGGAATAGTCAAAAAGTCCCTTAAAACGTGTAAAGAAATCCGACCCGAACTGGGATTGCGTAGCCCGTGACGGGCCGTCGCGCCTGCGACGGTCCGTCCTGCTGTCCGTCGCAACCGTCAGAGACAATTTCCATCAAAAGACTCTATGACGGTCCGTCACGCCTGTGACGGTCAGAGAGTCGATTTCAGTACCCAATTTCAGATTTTCTAAGTGTTTTGAAACGACACCCTCCACGACGGTCCGTCGTGCCCTTGACGGTCCGTCGTGGCCTCCGTCACCTCTGCCAGTTTTCCAGAATAAAATCTGTTGCTCAAAACGACTAAACAGGTCGTTACATATTCCTTCCACTTACACTCGAGCAACTTTCTCTTATTCTTTTACTCATTTATTATTTGCTTTTGGGATAATGCACAAGCACCCCCTCCACCTATGTTCAAAATCTCAGAGACACACTTATGCTATACTAAGGTCCTATACCCCCTCTGAACTTATTTTATAAATAATTTTCTATCCATTTTTGGCCAACGTTGCACTATCTTGTGGGTCACCGCTGATTGACTTTTTTCAAGCTAGTGTCACGTAAGCCAAAAAGTGATAGAAAATTACTTATAAAATAAGCTTAGGGGGATAATAGGACCTTATTATACTATAAGTGTGTCTCTGAAATTTCGAGCATAGGTTGAGGGGGTACTTGTGCATTTTTCCATTGCTTTTTTGTCTACTACGCAAATGTAATGACCTTGTTCGTCATTATAGTTGAGCTTTTAGTGAAAGAACACAAATGAGAAAGCTTTCGATTTGAAGAGAGGAAAAATTCAAGTTAGGCTAGACTTGGACAAATCTGAGGAATGTGAGGTCCACGAAAATTTGGGGAAAGGATTAAGTAGGATGTCCAGAGTTTATTTTCCTTGTTGCTAAGATGTTAAGGAGTCCGTGGGACTTTTCAGAAAAGAATTCGGGTGACTAGAACTCACGATGTCGAACTTGGTGTAAAAGGATTGGTTTGAAACGTTTAGGATTAAAGGTGTTTTGAAAAATACATTAATTTGGGAGGATTTTTGAGGTTATGTCTCGTGCAAGCCGCCATAGCAGGTGACACACCACTATTCTCGTAAGAATTAATTCATGTTATAGTTGGAGGTCTCACTACAGTCACGCCGCTATAACCGAATTGGGCCGCTATACTAGGGTTAGTTTCTATAATGCAGAAAATTCCTGAAAATCGTCCATTATCATCCAAGAAAAATTTGAGGAAATTTAGAGGCGACCTAAGACGGTATTCAACTACTTTTCATGAAAATCATCTATAAAAGGTAAGCAGACGACTACCCTAACTTAGTACTTTTGATTCTTGGGCATCAGAATGCATGATAACGACTTTAGGGGAGGGTTTAGTTTGATTTAATGACGAAAAAACTCATGTTTAGACGGATTATAATGAAATTATCCTAGGGTTTGGAATTAGGTTATAATCCTAGTGTATTTAGGCCACTTGGGTTTGATTTCGTGCTATACTAATTGTTTTGGAAAAGACTTAGGTTCAGTAGAGCATTGTGGACTGGTTTGAGGTAGGTGATGGTTGAATTGTTTCTGATTATGGCATATGTGCATGATTAATTGTTTCACTAGTAATACTTGTACATTATGTGGTTAGAGAATTAGAAAGGTAGATTTAAATGATAATTGTTGTTACACGTACATAATGAACTTGTCTTATTCACAAGTGATTACACAAGTGATTGTATTAATTATGAATGTAATTGTGTGTTTTATTTTATCGGTTGGCCCTGGTACTATACATAGTACATACAAATAGTTGACTCATGTATCCCACATGATACATAATATCTCCTAGTTGGATGGGGTACTATACCTGAATTGCTTCAAATACCACGCCTGGTATGAAATATCTTATTAATTGGCATGAGTATCATTTTAGATACATATTTCATATCGGTTGTCTTGGGTATCACATCCGGTACATGTAATTATTTATGTGTGGGTTCGAATTCGATTTTGTGTATTGTAATGTTATTGCATATTTACTGTATTTGTATATTGTCTTGTTTTACTAAGTTTTGGTTTTCTGTTTATATTTGGGAGCTAACCAATGATCTCACTAGTACACTGTGAATTTTGTGTACTGATACTACACTTGTTTTTTTTATTGAGTTCATGACGTATTTCGACGATTATTATACGACCTCAGTTATGAATTCAACTTTCTCGAATCCAAGGTGGTAAACTACTTTTTCCGAACTGTTATGAGTTCCTCTTTTCTCTGATTCTCTCTAGTCCATTTTTTGTAGTTAGACTTATTTGTTTGGGATTGCATTCACATATTTTAGATCACGTAGATATTTTGATGCACAACTTTCATATTCTAACAAGATTATATTCCAATGTTTGATGGATTTTGTTTTGGGATGTGACTTCGTGGTTTAATTTATGAAAACTTTCCTTTTGTTGTTTAATGAATTGTCTGTTAGCAGATAATTGGTTCTTCACAGAGGATTTAGTGTGGGTGTCTCTTACGACAGGTTGGATCATGACATCAAATGACCATCTCTCTTTATAGGTGTGATGAAAGAATCTAGTGGAGGGTATTTAATACTCTACTCTAAAATGAACCTCCGACTACTTTTTAAAAAATACGGAAAAGGGTCTAAAATACCCTTGAAGTATTGAAAATGGTATAAAATTACTCTTCATCCACCTATTGCCTCCAAAATGCCCTTTTCATCCACCTATTGGCTCCAAAATACCCTTGTCATCTACCTTTGGGTTCAAAATTGACCACTTATTTAACTGTTTTAAAATTAAACTGTTAAAAATATTTTTTTAAAATACTTGACGCTCAGCTATTGGTTATAATTTAATTCATTAATATAATTTATAAATAAAGCACTATCCACTCATTACTAACTAAACCCCACCCAATTAATAATCCAATTATAATATCAAAATCTCCATAAACACTACTAAACACGATGAAATTATAGATTCTTGAAAATGACATCCAAAATTATTCGAGTCCGAATCGAAACCCCAATTAAATTTAGGTTGAGCCGCTTATTTAGGACGACACTTTCAATAGGATTCTCTTTCAAGATTGAATTAGAAATTTATGATTAAAGGTAAAGAAGTAATACATCCCGAATTAATTCATGCACCTTTTTTAAATATAATTTTATAAATATTTATGATTTGTTTTAAAACATTTAATATATTATTTTGAAAAAAATTTACCTATGAAGTAACATCACATAATTGAGACGTAAGGATAGTTAAGAAGAACATAGTCAGACTTTTAAGTTTATCGGTAATTTTTTTTTTAGAAACTTGAATGTATGATAATTTACTTCTATCGATATTTTCACCTCAAATTTTTAAAAACACTCAATTGGTAATAGCTTTTCTGTTGTTGCATTAATAATGTGACGGGTTTATTAATTTGGAGGAGTTTAATTAATAATGTGTGGGTAGTGAATTAATTTATAAATTATACTAATAAGTTAATGTATAACAAATAGTTTAGCGCCACGTATTTAAAAAAATATTTAAATAGTTTAAATTTAAAACCGTTAAATAAGTGGTCAATTTCGAAACAAAAGGTGGATGACAAGGGTATTTTGGAGTCAATAGGTGGGTGAGAAGGGTATTTTGGAGCCAATAGGTGGATGAAGGGTAATTTTGTACCATTTTCAATACTTAGAGGGTATTTTAGGCCCTAATAAACTCTTCAAAACATTCATTCAAGAGGTCCTGCTTTATTTTCTACAACTTTTGGATATTCTAGATACTTCTTAAGCATATTTTAGATAGGGAAAATTTCATATATGGCAAACAGATTTTATGAAATTACATTCCATGGGTATAGTTTACATAATTATATTTCATAGGTATATTTTAATTTATTAGATGACTTTAAATTTGTATAAAACATTTTTCAAAATTAAATTGATACAAAAAAATATTTTTTCAATAAATGGTAAGAGTAGCACAAAAGATCGTAACAATAAATTGACATAATCCCATGATTTAAGCAAAACATTCAAAATCAAATATTTTCCCAAAAAAAGAATTCTAAAGCTATAGAAAGACAATACTAGTTCAAAATCAAATATATATATATATATATATATATATATATATATATATATATATATATATATATATATATATATATATATATATATATATATATATATATTTTGACTATATTGTATATATTTGAGAAATTGTATATAATTTTTATACAATTTTTGTGTGTAATTGATATTGTGTTTTAACTATATATGACCATCATAATATGTATTTTTTAAATTTTTTTAGGTAATTTATTTGCATACAATGTTGTATTATGTTCTTATTTTCTCTTTTGTATATATTAAGGAATTTGTATAATGTACAGTAATTTTGGTATATATATTACAGTTATATATGTGCAATCTGCAATTTCATTGTTTTTTTTTTAAATATTAATGATTAAACTGATTTTATAATATTCATTTATTAATTGTATATATAGTAAGCTTGAAATCAGTTTGCATATTTGAGTGTGTAACGTTTATATATACAATATTTTATTATGTTCGTAAATTTTTGTATATATCGATAAATTTGTATAATGTATTATAATTTTGTATATGTATAATAGAGTGATTTTAACAAAATTTATTTTATGCAAAATTAAATAATTGTATACAAATAGTTATTGCCTCGTAAGACTTTGTATATGTAACCTTAATATACAACTCACTATATACTTAACTTTAGAAATTGATATACAACTAGTAGAATATACAATTAAGAACTATCTCATAATACTTTGTAGATATTACCTTAATATACAACCCACTATATATATATAACCTTTTAATTTGTATATAAATTACACTACCTGATGTTTTCGATATTCTTCAGATTTGTTCAGTTCTGATGAGGCAGGTGCAATCTCCTCTGAATCAATGTTTATGACCTTTCTCTTACTTCCACCTTCAACATCTTAATGCCGCTAGATTTCGCGTTGTTGATGACTTTATGAATTGCCATTTGGTCATTTTTTTCATGATCTCAATTCTTCAATAGATTGTTCAACTTGACTTGTTTATGTTTTGCGATAAGCCCCATATTGACCCCAAATTCCTGAGTTAACCCAATCGAAACGAAGGTGGATTATCAACAATATTGATATGCAATGACATACCTCTCATAATCCTTATAGATGGAGAGGAATCATCCATTCTGATTTTGAAAAATTTGTAATCTGATAAATAATAAAGATTTTTTTTAAAAAAAAAAAACTAACAATCGTACTACATATACAATTGTTGAAGAAGGAATCAAGAAAAAAAATATTGAAAGCCATGAATTTGACGGTTACCTGCGAAAAGTGGAAGAACATCGGAGGAAAAAGGTTAAAATTTTCCCAACCGAAATTCAAATTAAAAGGAAAGAGTAATTTTAGGAGAAAGATATGGAATGAGAATAGGAGAGATAAATTTAATTTTGAATAAAATTATATAAAAATCTTGAATGATTATTTTTATAATGTATACAAATAGATAGTGGGTGCCATTAATTATGACAAAAAAATTAAAACTATATTTACCAAAAGTAACTAAATTAAATTATACCCTTATTAACTAATTATATAGCGATGGTTGCCATCCCATTTGTTCTTTGTCGTTACTTCGAGTTCTGATGTTCAGACACTTTTGTGATTCTCTTCCTCTGTCAACTTTCTCCACTCACTACTCTTTGAAGTTTCTTCAAGAATAGTAGTCTATTGACCACTTTTGTCATTGTTGTATTTATATATTTAATGTATGATTTAGTTTATAAATTTAAAAATTTGATATAAATAATTTGATTTGATATTTATAAAATTTGAATTAATCCAATGCATTCCTGGCTCTACATAAGCCATAGATACTTCTAAAATTTTTGGGAGAACTTGACAAATATAGTTTGATGATACAAATTATTATTATTTGATAAATTTGCAAACTATTAAAAATTTCAGATACTACAAAATACTAGTATTTGAGCCAAATTCTATAATCTGATAAATTTTTAAAATGAAAAATTATCCTGTCACACCCCTTTTTCGCGAAGCGGCGTAAGAGTTTTTCCAATTTAAGTGACGTTATTTATTAGGGAATTATTTTATTTCTTTCAGAGTCGCCACTTGGAATTGAGTTACGGTGTTCCAAGTCACCTTTTATTTAATCCCTAACCAAAAGAAAATGACTCTTTGTTTGGTCTACGAACCAGTTCGGGTAAGGAATTCTATTGACCGAGGGGGAGGTATTAGGCATCCCTCGAGTCCCGTGGTTCTAGCACGGTCACTTTATGGACTTCTATGACTTAACTATTTTTTGAATATTATATTATTAAAACAAATGTATTTACCCCCAATCTTTGATTTATCCGATATAATTAAAACCATCCAATTTTATAAGCACGTCAAGTTTTTATACATTATTATTATTTTTTAATCCTTCAACATTTTGCTTGTTTCTTAATTTCTCTTCATTCTATTTTTAAATTTATTTTTCTTTATTGTATTTTTTGGCTTTGCTGATTTTCTTTTATTTTTATTTTATTTTTTTGGCAGATTTTCTTTTTTACGTTTTTGGTTGCTTTTTTTTATTCTCTTTGCACATCCTCTTTTTGTTTTTACTTTTTAATAATTTTGTTACCCTTTTTTTTTTACATTCTTTATAATAATATTTATTTCTTTCATCTTCATTTTATTAATTATATTTTTTGCTCGCATTCCACCCCCCCCCCCCCCCCCCCCCCCGTTTCTTTTTATCTCAAACTTCTTACACGTTTTTTAAAACCTTTTGCCTTTAAAAAAAAACAAATCTTTTATTTTATATTTCCTATTTATATTTCTTATTTTGTTCTTCTTTCATTTTTTTTTTCACACTTTGTTTCCTTTTTTTTTTGTGGTGTTGTTTTTTTTATTTGTATATGCATTTTTAACCATTTTTCCTTACGTTTTGTTGATCTCTTTTCTTATTTCTATTTTTTCTCTTTCAAGTATATTTTCTGACACTTTCTGTTTGTTTATTTATTATTCTTTATTTTATTATTTTTTTCTTAAACTCAATAATAAAACAAATTAGATGAAATTACTAATTATGCAAAATACACATAAGATTCATGAATAGGAATTGCCAGCAGATAACTCGTTTTATATATTTTAAAGTTATGCAAAGAGATTAATCACTTTCACTTGTCAATCGAATCAGTTATCAACAAATGTATTAAAGTAAAACTTAAACAAAATAAAGTTCATGACTATCTACGTATTGCATACATAAAAATGTAAATAAATAAAATCGAACCTTTGTACATGTGAAATATAATCATATAGTCCACTGTTGTTACATTATAGTTAATGAGAATAAAACTCGTGATTAATATAGTTATTATGTAAAAAACAATATTGATAAGTTTTAATGAACAACTTTAATATACGAAATTCAATTCTTACTCAATGATAACATACATTATACAACATAAGATATAAATAAATGTTATCTCAGACGAAAACTGGTTCACGAGAAAAAAGAAAACAAAACCTGCAATTAGGAGTCACGAACTTGGAACCGCAAGAATCGACCTCAAGATTTCTATCACAATAAATAAAAATATGATGTATATTTTTTTTTCTTTCTTCAAAAATTCCTCTCTCTATTGTGATTTTTTTTCCCTTCTTCCTTTTTTTCCTCTTTCCCGTTCTCTTTTTTTTTCTGCCTTTCTGATATTGGCTTCTGTCCTTTGTCAATTGGGAAAAAAAGAGGTATATAGTAGTAGTAGTGTGTGTGTCGTGTGGTGTGGGTCGTGGGGGAAGTCGGGAAAATGGGAGTGAGTTTCTTATATAGATATATATATATATATATAGATATATATATAGATATATAATATATATAGATATATATATATATATAGTATATATATAATATATCTATATATATATATATATATATATCTTTTTTAAAACAATCAAAATAAACTTTTCTAATAAAAATTATATTATGTTGTTATTTTTATAATATTTAAATAAACTTAATGAAAATAATAAAAAAGTCAAAATATATTTAATTTAGATTGATAAAATTATTTATGCTCTAAAAATTGGTGTTAAACTTTAAATTCGATAAAAAATTACGTGTCTACGGTTTGCCCCTCTTTGACTGGAAATATCAAGTGTTTTACAAAGAAGTAGACAAAGTGACAAGTTTTGACCGAACTCTTATTTGAAACACCAAAATTTGTGCGACCGAGTCCTTGTTTTGGACATCCTACATATCCCGGGTGATAAGGGAATCAGGTCACGTGTAGTTCAAGGAGATGAGGTGATGAGTTGGAGTTAAGTGAGGTTCCATCGAGGCTCCAGATCGCGGCTCTTATCCTTATATAAAAATTGAAAACTATTAGTCAAAAGAAAAATAAATGTACAAACTTCTATCCACGCAACTTTTCTTGAATCTTCACATGAATTTTGACTTTAAGATATCACCTTGATTTTTGAGTGAATATCTTAACTTAGAATTGGAATGGAGGCTGAACTTGCCACTTAGACGGAACTTTTGACATTCTTCAAAATGACAACTTGAAAAATGCTCTTGAATGAATGCGTGTTTTCTTGATCAAAAGTTGACTAGTAAAAGATGTGTGAAAGTCAGGCTGCTACATGCATTGGAGAAGCTAATTCTAACCATCGTGGAATTGATTATTCTAAAAGATTTGAAACTTTGTTCTTGAATTTCAAATCCATGTCTTGCTTGATGAAACCTGAAAACAACCACAAACAAAAAATAAACAAAAATTTTGCCCCAGTTTTCACTAGGAAAATTTTGTGAGTTATTAGCAGATATAAATATAAAACATAAACTATGACTAGGAAGTGTTTATTTTAGGAGAAAATAAAACTAAAAATCTAGACTAGGAAGTGTTTATCCTATGAGAAAGTAATCTAATCCCATTATTCAGGAGGGTCCTGCTAGTCCCATTATCCAGGAGGGTCCTGCTAGTCCCATTATCCAGGAGGGTCCTGCTAGTCCAATTATCCAGGAGGGTCCTGCTAGTCCCATTATCCAGGAGGGTCCTGCTAAGTCCCACTATCCAGGAGGGTCCTGCTAATCCCATTATCCAGGAGGGTCCTGCTAGTCCCATTATCCAGGAGGGTCCTGCTACTCCCATTATCCAGGAGGGTCCTGCTAGTCCCATTATCTAGGAGGGTCCTGCTAGTCCCATTATCCAGGAAGGTCCTGCTAATCCCATTATCCAGGAGGGTCCTGCTTATCCCATTATCCAGGAGGGTCCTGCTTATCCCATTATCCAGGACGCTCCAGCTAGTCCCATTATCCAGGAGGGTCCTGCTAATCCCATTATCCAGGAGGGTCTTGCTAGTCCCATTATCCAGGAGGGTCCTGCTAGTCCCATTATCCAGGAGGGTTCTGCTAATTCCATTATCTTGGAGGGTCCTGCTAGTCCCATTATCCAGGAGGGTCCTACTAGTCTCATTATCCAGGAGGGTCCTGCTAATAAATTTTCAACAAACTAATAATACCAACAAACATTGTGAATGCTATCTTCATTATTTGGAAGTTCCTTCAAGGAGAATAATAATAATAATAATAATAATAATAATAATAATAATAATAATAATAATAATAATAATAATATAATAAATAAAATAAATATTCCAACATTCAAGTAATTGTTATTTTGATATATATTAGCCAACTTTCATATAATATTCCACAAGTCTTTATTGTATGGTTTTCATTTCGCTCGCTGCAGACTAGGTTGAACATCTAGGTTCCTCGAATCCTCAATCTTGAAACAACTTGTGTCCCTGCTTCAACAAAGAAAATTTGTGAGTTTGAAAAGGTGGTTGTTGGTTTGTGGTTCCATCTTTTGACAAGGGCGACTCAAACACTTATGACGCATTGGTTGTTTTCCAACGGTCAATACTTCTTATTGATTGATAGTACCTTCATCCAAATTTACTTATTTTGGGACCTAAATCCAATGTCTTTATCTCACAACACTCATTGTTTAGCCTTCATATGATCAGAGAATTTTCGAATTCAACACTTGAAGACAGATTAACTCAGTATCCTGATGCTTTGCCTAGTACCGTTTAGAGACTTGGTAGTGAGTCTTGAAATTCCTTCATAGTTTTTTGACAAAGACTCGACCCAAATCCATACAAAAAAAAAAGTGACGAAAAAGTATAAGAAAATTACAAACTATACGAGAATAAAAGAAAAGATTCGATGAAGACTCCCTTTTTTTTAGTAAGAAGAAGAAAGAAAAACTTATCTGAGTGTGGGAGCCGAGTCTACTGATCATGCTATGCAATTTGAATTGATTTCCAGACTTGTCTATCCAATCTATTCATCAACCACTATTGATCATTCAATCTTGATGTGGAATCCCAACACTTATTGAAGCCATAAATAATTTGAACCCTTATAGACTTTGTGATATTCCCGAAGGTCTTTGCCTCTAAAACTCTATCATGTTAATTGCTCCAGCTCACGTCCGACTTATGGTGCATGTCCGAATTTTCACCAATAAGACTCTTTGATATTCAACTCCTTTTCGCCTTACGGTGCCCACTTAGGATTTTCACCAATAAGACTCTCATTTTTATTTGTTTTTACTCACATTTGTCTTATGGTGCCCATTCAGGATTTTTACCTACCCTTAACCAACTTACTCTCGACATATCAAGGGTTGATGGAATTTTTTTTTTTTATGATGGGGTTGATTTTGAGCTTTGAGATGAGAGACCAAATGAGTAAACAAACAACTTTTGCCCCAGTATACTACAATATGGATTTTTGGATTTGTATTTGGTTGAACCGAACCCAATATTAGGGCTGCCTACGTATCTTGCCGAAATAAGAATCAGGTCAAACGTAGTTCAGACGATTTTTTTTTTTGAAAAGTCAAGGAAATAGCATAACCAAGAGATCCCATTGAATCAATCCTTGAAATGTCGAGCTCAAACATAAGGGTTTCTAATGTCGAAACTCAATCATATGTAATATCTTTTCACAGCATCAGCATTGACGACCGTTTCTGTCACTTTGCCTTCTATATCTACTATGTAAAGAGCACCATTGGGTAATACCCTTTTAACAACGAATGGTCCTCTCCAATTTGGATAAAATTTGCCTTTGGTTTCGGCATGATGTGGCAAAATACGTCTCAACACTAATTGAGCCTCTTCAAAATGTTTGGGACGCACCTTTTTTTTGTATGGCCGTGCCATTCTTTTCTGATATAATTGTCCATGACATACTGATGTCAGACGCTTCTCATCAATCAAACTTAATTGCTCTAACCGAGTTTTGATCCACTCATCATCATCAATTTCAGCCTCCACAATAATTCGTAAAGATGGGATCTCAATCTCTGCAGGTATAACTGCCTCAGTCCCGTATACCAGTGAATATGGAGTAGCGCCTACTGACGTACGGACTGTAGTGCGATAACCCAACAAAGCAAAAGGCAACTTTTCATGCCATTGTCGAGAACTTTGCACCATCTTACGAAGTATCTTTTTTATATTTTTGTTAGCAGCTTCTACAGCCCCGTTTGCCTTTGGGCGATACGGAGTCAAATTTCGATGCTCAATCTTAAATTGGTAGCATACCTCTTGCATTAAGTGGCTGTTGAGATTCGCGGCGTTATCAGTTATAATCACCTTTGGAATACCAAATCGACAGATGATGTTGAAATAGATGAAATCCACCACGACCTTCTTCGTCACTGACTTGAAGGTTACTGCTTCCACCCACTTTGTAAAATAATCAACAGCCACCAAGATGAACCTGTGACCATTCGATGCTTTTGGTTCTATCGGTCCAATCACATCCATTCCCCATGCCACGAAAGGCCATGGAGCAGACATTGCATGCAACTCAGAAGGGAGAGAATGTATCAAATCACCATGTATTTGACATTCATGACATTTACGAACAAATCGTATGGAATCCCGCTCCATGGTGAGCCAATAATATCTTGCTCGAAGTATCTTCTTAGCTAGAACATATCCATTCATATGAGGTCCACAAACTCCTGAGTGTACTTCAATCATGATTGTAGAAGCCTCTTGAGCATTTACACACCTTAGAAGACCTAAATCGGGTGTCTTCTTGTACAGTATGCCTCCGCTTAAGAAAAAACTCTTGCTAGTCGTCGAATAGTCCTTTTTTGATTAGTAGTTACATCCGACGGACATTCTCCAGACTGAAGATATGTTTTGATATCATGAAACCAAGGCTTACCATCAAATTCCTCCTCAATCATGTTGCAATAAGCATGTTGATCACGAATTTGTATGTATAAAGGGTCGATATGAGCTTCATCAGGGTGTTGGAGCATCGAATATAGAGTTGCCAATGCATCTGCAATCTCGTTGTGCATTCTGGGAATGTGTCTAAACTTTATCGACACGAATCGTTGACAAAGACCTTGTAAACAATGTTGATATGGTATGAGCTTTGGGTCTCGAGTTTCCCATTCTCCTTGAATTTGATGAACTAGTAAGTCTGAGTCTCATAACACTAACAATTCTTGGATGCCCATGTCAACAGCTAACCTCAGACCCAAAATGCACGCTTCATACTCAGACATATTATTAGTACAATAGAATCTAAGTTGGGCTGATATAGGGTAATATTCCCCTGATTCAGACATAAGAACAACTCCTATTCCAACTCCTTTCTCTGTTAAATGCACCATCAAAGAATAACTTCCAACCTTGATCGTTATCGTGAATAACTTCATCGATACAAGATATCTCTTCATCTGGAAAATAGGTTTTAAGTGGTTCATATTCTTCATCAATAGGGTTCTCTGCCAAATGATCTGCCAATGCTTGAGCTTTCATTGCGGTCCGCGTTATATAGATAATGTCAAACTCTGTGAGCAATATTTGCCATTTCGCAAGCCTGCTTGTGGGCATGGGCTTTTGAAAAATATATTTCAACGGATCCATACGAGAGATGAGATAAGTAGTGTAAGATGAAAGATAATGTTTCAACTTCTGTGCTACCCAAGTTAGGGCACAACACGTTCTTTCAAGAAGCGTGTACTTCGCTTCGTAAACGGTAAACTTCTTGCTGAGGTAATAAATGGCCCGCTCTTTCTTCCCAGTGTCATCATGTTGACCCAGTACACAACCAAAAGAATTATCCAGTACTGACATATACAATATCAAAGGTCTTCCCGGCTCAGGAGGAACCAACACAGGGGGATTCGATAGGTAATTCTTAATTCTTTCGAAAGCTTCTCGATTGTGGCATTCTTTTTCAACAACTTAAAGATAGGCTCACAAGTTGTTGTGAGTTGAGCAATGAATCTGCTGATGTAGTTTAACCTTCCTAGAAGGCTCATAACCTCAGTTTTGTTCTTTGGAGGTGGCAATTCTTGAATTGCTTTTTTTATGAAGGATCCAACTTGATACCTTTTCGACTGACTATAAACCCCAAAAGATTCCCCGATGGTACTCCAAATACACATTTTGCAGGATTAAGCTTGAGATTATACCTGCGGAGCCTTTCGAAGAATCAAGTCTTTCACATGATCTGACTGTTTTTTAGATTTAATGATAACATCATCCACATAAACTTCTATTTCTCTATGCATCATATCGTGAAACATGGTTTTCATTGCTCTCATATAAGTTGCCCCCGCATTTATTAATCCAAAAGGCATAACACTATAACAATATGTACCCCATGGAGTGATAAAAGATGTTTTTTCTGCATCTTCATCATCCATAATAATATGATGGTAGCCCGCATAACAGTCCACAAAAGATGCAACCTTATGTTTAGCACAATTATCCAATAAAATATGGATGTTAGGAAAAGGAAAATCATCTTTTGGACTTGCCTTATTCAAATAACGATAATCAACACACATTTGAACTTTGCCGTCTTTCTTAGGGACGGGTACGATATTGGCTAACCAAGAAGGATATTGAGAGACTTGAATGACTTTGGCCCCAAATTTATCTCGTCTCAGTTTCACTCATGTTTGGATTTGACTTATTTTCAAAATGATTGAAATCCTTCCTTACTTCTTAAAATACTCTCTCTTCATCATATTCGATTTCTTGACTTATTATTTCAATATTAGGTCGAAGATTAGATTGGATATGAAGATCTGGCAAAAAATTCTGCATGCATGTCATATCACTAGAATCGGCATAGAAAGAACTGTATAAAAGAAAACGAACAAATATATTAGACTGAAACAAATATGCAAATACATCCTATTGAAAAAGGGAAATAGAATGTTTGAAATAAAACGACAAGATAAAATCCGAATTACAATCCTTGAATGGATCGGACGACAAAAGAAAAAACAAGACAAACTACAAAGACTCGTCTTTAACGGGGAGAGGGGTGGCCTCCCAATTGTTTAGATTGACATCAGGACCAATGAATTACACATCTCTATCGCTAGTGCTTTCTCCGAGTTCCACCATATCAACCTCGACAAATAAATCTTGAAAATAGTTGATCATTTCTTCGCTAACTTTTATCACTGGCTCTGTAAAAGATGATTGATAAGATTCTGTTGCGCGGGCTTTGATGAAAGATTTATAGATTGGTTGTATAGGCTTGGTAAGTGACCATACATCTCTCTTTTGCTTCTTTGCCTTCATTTTTTCCTCGACTCTAAGTTGGTAACCTAAGCCAAATGTACCGATGCTCTTTCTTAGACTCACAGGATAAGCTCTTCCTTGCAAGCAGATTCCTAAGCCTTTACCCGGCTCAAACCCATGTTTCAGCAATTCATTTACTACCATTACAGACGCGATGGGCATATTTGGTTTTGAAATGACACTCCCCTCGGGGACATTCTCAATAACCACTACCTCAGAAGCTTGATTAACTAGTGCCTCATTCTCATTATCCGCCTTGATAAAAGGGAAGGAAGAGTCTTTGTAGATTGACAAATCCCCCTCACCATGAACAATTACCTCTTGTCGGTTGTATTCAAACTTAATCATTTGATGCAACGTTGAGGGGACTGCTCCAGCCCTATGCACCCATGGCCTCCCCAACAATAGATTGTAGGAAGCGTTGATATCCAACACTTGAAAATTCACAGCGAAATCCACAGGCCCTATGGTTAGTACGAGCTCTATCTCACTAATAACATCTTTTTTGACCCATCAAAATCTCTAACACATACATTGTTGGGTCAAACCCTTTCAGCACTAACATTCAATTTCTATAGAGTTGATAAAGGACAAATATTTGCCCCAGATCCTCCATCAATTAGAACTCGAGTGACATATGAAAGCTCACACTTCACAGTGATATGTAGGCCTTGGTTATGTCCTGTACCTTCTTTGGGTAGTTCATCATCTGAAAAGGTGATGCGGTTTACCTCAAATATTCTCCCAGCAATCTTCTCTAACTGACTCACTGTAATTTTACTAGGAACATGTGCTTCATTCAAAATTTTCATTACAGTCTTATGATGGGCATCAGAATGTATTAGCAAAGACAACAAAGATATTTGGGCTGGAGTTTTTCTTAATTGTTCCACCACGGAGTAGTCTAATAGTTTCATCTTCCTTAGGAATTCCTCTGCCTCTTCAGTGACCGGACTCTTTATTTGTATTTGGTCATTTTTAGTTTTCCTTAATTCCATCAGGACATAACATCTTCCTGAACGGGTTATTCCTCCCACTTCATCTATTTCTTCATCAATTTCTTTTCCCTTGTATGTCATGATAGTAGGCTCATAATTCCAAGGAACGACTTTGGGGTTAGTCATTGGGAGCTGGGATACTGGCTTGATAATCACAGGAGGAATATGGGCCCCTTGTACGATCAAGATAGGCTTGTTTGGCCTTTTTGGAACAAACAACTTTGCCTTACTCGGACTTGCCCAAACATCTTCAAGGACTCCTTTCACAGTTAAGATGGGTGTGTTGGATGGACTCAACTTTTCTAACACACTTTCCGCCCCTAGAGGCATCATTTTTGTTAAATCAACAACATTTGCTGACTTCTCAATGCCAGTTCCAACCCTAAGGATTGGCTTATACGGAGATGCAAACTCTTCTTACCACTGCTATGGTGCCGATAGATTCACTACTTCAGCGCCGTTATCGGACATTGCAGGCTGAGCATCTCTGATCTGACCTTTTCTTTCCTGGGTGTGGACGAGACAAAGAAAAGTCTTCTTAGTCTTCAACTTTTTCGATGAAATCTATAAGAAGGAATACTGACCCTTCATCATTTCTAGCATGTTTGTTTCAGTATGCCTCGGCAATGGATTTTGATTGATGTTGGGTCCACTCGAACTTTCAACTATAATTCGATTAGAATCAATCAAATCCTGAATGGCCTTTTCAAATACCAACATCTCTCTATGTTGTGCCCTGGGGCATTAGAACAATATGCGCAATGTTGAGAATAATCTAAATTTCTCGGGAGAGGATTCGACATCTTTCACTCAATAGGACTCAAAACATTCAACGTCCTTAATTTTTGGAACAATCTAGCATATGACTCCCCAATAGGAGTAAACTCATCTTTAACGCCATTTCCCTTTTTGTATTGTTGTCTAGTACGGAAAGGAATTCTAGCAGTATTTTGATGAACTTGTGGGGGTGGTGGATGATTTTGTGGAGTTGGTGCACGCCATTGTGGATAAGAAGGGGGTGCAATTGGTTGTGCATTAAAAACATGATATGGAGTGTATGTGACAGAATATTGTGGAGCTTGGAAAGAAAATAGTGTTGTGGGGAATTACCTTGGACATGAGTCCTAGGTGCTAATACAATAGTGGCCACATCCTCCCTTCTCTTCTTCCCTCCAATATTTCCAAAACAATTTTGAAGCACTTGTGTTGTGGCTTTTAAGGCAGCTTGACTTACAATCTTTCCAGACTTGATGCCATTTTCCACCATTTCCCCTACCTTAATAACTTCAGCAAATGTCTTCCCTACGGCAGAAAGCAGATAGTGAAAGTAATCAGGTTCTTGCGCCTGGAGAAAAACGTCAATCATCTCTGACTCCTTCATCGGTGGTTTAACCCTAGCAGCTTGTTCCCTCCATCTGATAGCATATTCACGAAAATTTTCCGTGGTCTTTTTCCTCATGTTGGCTAACGAGGAGCGATCTGGCACAATGTCAATATTATATTGGAAAACATCAAGCCAAATCATCCCATGTGTGCCAGTTGGTGATATCCTAATCTATGAACCATTCAGATGCAATCCCTAATAAGCTTTCCCCAAAGTAGGCCATAAGTAACTCTTCTTGTCCTCTGCACCCCTCAATGGTTGCAATATCTCTTTAGATGAGCTATGGGGTCTCCGTGACCATCATATTTTTCAAACTTTGGAGTTTTAAAACCAGCAGGCAAATGGACGTGAGGAAACATACACAAGTCACTGAACGAGATGCCTTTGTGGCCTCCTAGTCCTTGCATATCTCTTATACTCTGTTCCAAACTCTTCATTTTCTTAGTCATTTCTTCATGTTCCTCATTCTTGACCATCCTCTCAATTTCGACAGGGGAACTATATTGATGAATGTGGGGATGAGAGCTTGGAATTTTAATGGCCTCTTCAAGAGTGTAACTCTGATCACGCCGAACTTTGGGCGGAGGATCGCTGTTGGATTTGTGCACCATCATTGGCTGCGGGATGCTGTTAGTCGGGGTAGTTGACACAAAGAGTGGATTACTTATCACAGGCGTATTCGAAGGGCGCACCATAGAAGTTCCAGCGACATTGAATGTGTTAGTATAGGGGCTGAATCCAGGGGGATATATCGGATCATCTTGTCGACACCTGGATAGGGTGAGACATATTTGTATTAAAATAGTCTCGGATTGAAGACGGTGGAGGTTGTCCACTCATCCAAGCCTCGTACATCTCTGCCATTTGTTGTTTTAAAGCCCTTATCTCTTTTGTTGTCCCTGTTTCTTGTGAAGTCATCTGGTTTTGGATTTCCTCATCATTGTCCGATTCATCTCCGTCTTTGGGGGCCATATTATGTTTCCCTTTCGATCTTGTGTTGTAAGGATGTGATGCCAGTTTAACCACAAACCAACTACCTTTAAGCTAGTATGCCTCTCTCTCTTTCTCTCTTTATTTTTGTCTCTCTCTGAATGGAGTAACAAACCAATTAGTGTTTAAGAAATTATGCACATTGTATCCACATACATACTTCTAATATGGAGGACCTTATGTTTCATCCCGGCTGTATATATGCCAAGATATTGATTTCAATCTTTAGAGGCAACATTCATTAAATATCTACTTACGAATGACTTATGTGTCAATATGGAATTGGGCAAGGGAACCCGATTTCCAATCTTTTGGACAACACTTCATCTTATTTTAAACATGATTATTTAATTTCTCAAATTTGGGGAACCCTAGTTTTATCCCCATAAACCCCATATTATTTCCTTTCGTTTTCTCCTCTCTTTTTTCGTTTAAGTCAAGGAGGTTTTGGGTTCAATCCCCCACAAGCTCATTATTTTTCATTTAATTTATCTCTTAACTTTCTCACCCATCAAAGAGGTTGTGGGTTCAATCCCCACTCTCCACATTTATTTTCTCCTTTATTTTTCTCCTAACTCTCTCATCCATTTAAGAGGTTAGGGGTTCAATCCCCACTCTTCACATTTATTTTCTCCATTATTTATTTCATTACTCTATTGTTTAACCGAGAGGTAGTGGGTTCGAATCCCACCCCTCTCATTTCTTTAGTTCTATTTTAGGATTAGGATAGTCGACTAAGGGAACTAGGGTTTGAATCACGTGCTCCTCATTCCTTTTTTTGTTAATTAATTAAATTTTTCCTTAGTGAAATTTTATCATTTTCAGTCAAAGTCACCCAAGTTCGATTCCCCTTAATCCTATTTACTCATTTATTTGTTTAATGATTATTTTTTTGTGAGGTCTCGGGTTCAATCCCTAGCGACCTCACATATTTCATATTCATTTAAAATTTTGAATTTGTTCATCCTTGTTTGGCCGAAACTAAGCTTATAAAATGCTGGAAATTTTCACATGTCTTTCAACTCCTTTTTATCAAAATTTATACATTAGTTCTTATGGTAATTCATGGATCATTTAGTATGTTTTTAGATGTAGTTTTGTAGTTACATTTACGTAAGAGTTTTTCCATTCCAATCAGCCATATTGCACCTCTTTTGAACATGATTTATACAAGTTTGTTCACGTCAAATACAACCATAAAACATGTCATTTTCGAACTTCAAACCAACAGTATATGTCACGACTTACATATTACACACACATAATTTTGGAAGACATAAATTATAAGTCAAAAAATTCCGAGCGCAGTTTCATGAATATATTCATCACAAACATCACATAACACACCTAATCTACCAGCAGACATACAAACCTAAGATCATTTGGAGCTAGTGACAGGGAACATGTAATAGGGAAAAACCCTAGTTTTCAGAGTAGATTCATTTGAGAATTAAGAGTCTCTTGGGAAAGGGACCAAGAGTAAGAAAACCCATACCTTATTTCATTATGTTCAACCCTTGAACCTGCTTCCCAAATACTTTCTCCAAAATCACATCTACGTCTCGAAACGTCAACACAAAACTCAACAGAAAAACCCTCCCTTTTGCCTTATGTTCTTGGTTAACGTTTTGTCTATGTTTTTAATATAAAAGTTCTTTTAGTGTGAACAACTTTTGGCTGCTTTTTAGTTTTTTGTGTTTTGGTTAGGTAGAGAGAACGTGAAAAGAAAGAGAGAGATATTGAAGTGAGAGATATTTAAACGTGACAGATAATAGAAAGAGGTGAATTAGTTTAGACTTAATCAACTAGGACTCTTAGGCAAGACTTAGTCAAATAAAATATCTTAATTAATAAATAATAATTAATATTAAAAATATGATTTTCCTTTTTCATAAATCATGTATTAAATATTAATTAATTAAATTAATTTACCAATTTAAATAAAAAAAATTAAATCATTGCTCCCATCTAGGTATAAACCCGGGTGGAGCATGATTTTTCTAAAAGGGCGATTTCGGCCCTCTCTATCAAAAATACCCCTCCACCTTAATAATTTAATAATTAATTACATATTTAGGGTAATCACGATACTACCCTTAGCCGGGAAAAAAACCATTTTACCCCTAGAACCTCCAACCATAAGATTTCTTCTTTTTAAGTCCAGTGAAGACTCATCCGAGTAAATCTTCATATTTGGGAGCCCTACATGGATGGAACCAACCTTTCCTATCTCAAATAACTCCCCAAGTTAGTAGGCTTGGATGTCGCAAGGGTTTTGAGGTTTGGTTCTACGCGCATTAATCCGTGTGAACCGGGTCTAATCGTAGGCATTATAGACACATTAATCATTACTTAGCATATCCATTTTTAGGTTGTTACATTATCCTCTCCTTAGGAACATTCGTCCCCCAATGACACGAATAACTATCTAGTGTAATGACAGTCATATCATAAGATAGTTACTATACACAATCAAGCAATAGAAATAAAGAATGGAGAGATAAGGAAACTTAGACTTATGAGTACAAAGTCTAACCTCATGAGCTGAAAAGATCAGGGTAGTGGGATCTCATACCGGCATCGGCCTCCCATGTAGCACCCTCAACAAGATGATTCCTCCAATACACCTTCACTATGGCAATCTCCTTGTTCCTCAGCCGCTTGATATGTATGTCTAAAATATAAACAGGTACCTCCTTATAGGACAAGTCTTCATCGACCTCCAAACCATCAATAGGTAGAATCGATGTTGGATAACCTAGGCACTTCTTCAAAATAGAAATATGAAAGACTAGATGAACAAAACCTAGCTCCACAGGCAATTCCAACTCATAGGTTACCTTACCAACACGCTGTAGGATCTCATATGGCCAAACATACCTCAGACTCAACTTTATTTTCCTACCAAACCTCATCACCCCATTCATATGTGTTCAAATAGACATGGTCACCAACATCAAACTTTAAGGGTCATTTTCTATTGTCTGCATAAGACTTCTGCTGATTGTAAGAAGTAGCCAATTGTTCCCTAATCACCCTGACCTTCTCTAAGGCCTCATGAATGATCTCTGGATTTAAAATGGATGACTCTCAAACCTCGAACCACCCAACTGGAGACCTACACCTTCTACCATACAGCTCCTCAAATGGTGCCATCCCAATGCTGGAGTGATAGCTATTATTATAGGAGAACTCAATTAATGGCAGATGGTCATCCCAACTACCCCTTAACTCAATCACATACTCCCTTAACATATCCTCCACTGTCTGAGTGGTGCGCTCTGCCTTCCAATCAGTCTAAGGATGAAAGGTAGTACTAAGCTTCACCAGTGTGCATAAGCTCTTATGGAAGGATCTCCAAAAATGTGAAGTGAACTGAGCTCCTCTATCTTAAATGATAGACAAAGGAATCCCATGCCATCTCCAAATCTCATCAGTGTAGAGTCTCGCATAATCCTGTCTCTCTAAGTAGTTTTTACAGGGATAAAGTGGGCAGAATTATTCATCATGTCTATAATAACTCATATGGAGTCATGTTGTCTCCTAGTCTTCGGAAGACCAACCACGAAGTCCATATTAAGGGCCTCCCACTTCCAAATCGGAACCTCGATCATCCGAGTAAGACCACCAGGCTTAAGATGTTCTGCCTTAACCTATTGACAATTAGGACACTTGGCCACTATTCAGCATTGACTTCTTCATGCCATGACACCAATAGATCTGCTTAAGGTCATGATAAATCTTTGTGGAACCTGGATGTATCGAATATTTGGAAGCATGGTCCTCTGCAATAATTTTGGTCCGCAAATCATCAACATCTTGTACACATAACCTATCTTGGTACCAAACTATGTTGTCACCTCCAAAAACAAAAGACTGATTTATCTTTACCAACACTGAGTCCTTCAACTCCATCAAGAACGGATCAAGATATTGACCCTTCTTGACTTCAACTACCAAGGATGATTCAGAACTAGGATGAACTTAAATACCCCTACTAGTAGAGTCAACCAACCGCACACCCAGTGTTGCCAGTTTGTGTACATTTTTCACTAACTCCTTGTTCCGATTCTCAATGTGGGGCTGTAATTCCAATGCTCAACCTACTCAAAGCATCAGCTACAACATTAGCCTTACCCGGATGGTAGTGAACATTCAGGTCATAGTCCTTCAACAGCTCCAACCACCCCCGCTGACGTAGGTTTAACTCCTTCTGTGTGAACACGTACTGGAGACTTTTGTGGATTATGAACACATCCACATGCACTCCATACAAGTAGTACCTCCACAGTTTCAGTCAAACACCACAGCTGCCAACTCCAGGTCATGAGTGGGTTAATTCTTTTCATGAACCTTGATTTATCTAGAGGTATAAGCTATCACCTTACAACCCTGCATAAAAACAAAACCCAAACCAACCCTAGATTCATCACAATAAACCGTAATTCTCTCTACACTTTAGGCAAAGTAAGCACCGGGAATGAACTGAGTTTTTCCTTGAGCTCTTGCAAGCTTTCTCACAAGTCTTCGCCCATTCAAACTTGACTTTCCTTTTCATCAAAGCTGTGAGTAGGGCAGCAATGGAAGAAAAACCCTCCAGAACCTGCGATAAGAACTAGCCAATCCCAAGAAGCTAGGAATATCTTTGGGAGTAAGAGGTTTTGGCAAGTTCTTAATAACCTTAGTCTTCCTAGGGTCTACCTCCACACATTTGTCTGACACAACATGACCCAGGAAGGTAACTTATCTAAGCAAAATTCACACTTGCTGAATTTGGTCTACAACCGATGTTGTCTAAGTAACTGCAAGGTTATTCTCAAAGGTTTTTCATGATCTTCCTTAGTCTTAGAGTAGATGATAATGTCATCAATGAATACTACGACGAAAGAGTCAAGGTATTCACAGAAGACTCTATTCATGAGATCCATAAATGCAGTAGGTGCATTAGTGAGACCAAATGACATAACTAGATACTTGTACTGACCATAATGGGTATGAAAGGACGTCTTTGGAAAATATTCATTCCTAACCCTAAGCTGATTGTACCATAAATGAAGATCAATCTTCGAGAAGAAACTAGACCCTTGGAGTTGGTCGAACAAGTCATCTATTCTAGGAAGTGGATACTTATTCTTTATAATGACTTTGTTGACCTATCGATAATCGATACACATTCTATGGGTTCCATCTTTCTATTTCATAAACAACATTATAGCGCCCTAAGGGGATATGCTCGGCTGAATGAAACCCTTTTTAGTCAGATCTTTTAACTGTGCTTCAACTCTTTGAATTCAGTTGGAGCCATTCTATAAGGAGGAATCGAAATTGTTTTTGTATCGGTTTCTAAATCGATACCAATGTCAATATCTCGAGGGGGAGAATCTCCAAGCAAATCATCAAGAAACACATTTGGGAACTCATTCACTACAGACACTTATTATATGGAAGGAATGTCATGATCTAAATCATTAACGCTCACAAGATGACACAATAATCGTTTAGACATCATTTTATTGCCCTTAAGGTTCAAAATCAAGGGATTAGGAAGACTCGAATTGTACCCCTCCAGGACCAGATCTACTTCATTAGGGAAACGAAATCTTAAAACCCTACTACTTCAATCAATACAAGCATAAAAACTATGAACACATTCCATGCAAAGAATAACATCAAAATCATTCATTGGTAACTCAACCAAGTATGCACACATAGTCTTACCACATACAACTATTGGGAAATCCTTTTATACTCTATCAGTCTACTCTTCCTTGTAAAATTCTCCTCAGATTGCCTTGACCTATTCCCTGCCCTGGTGTGCTTACCTTCTTACTTTTTTCCACTTGTTAGACATGTACCACAAGCTTGGAATGGTTCATGCTATCATGCAACATAGCTTCTCTACACTCTTCCTCTAGATCCTCAACAATATTATATCCAATGTAAAGGGGAGGATTCATCCTCGTGAAGTCCCTTGACCTATTATCCATGGTGTTGGAAGGTGGGTTCTCCCTAGGAACACATTGTTGCTCCGCTTAGGCTGTCATAGACTAAGCTTGTAAAGTGATGGATTAGGCCATCTGTACCAAGGATATCCTCACTTCTCCATCTGTCAACCCAGTTGGGTTAACATGCATATCTGTTCCTGCAGCTGGAGCCTGGGGAGGAACTTTATTTACCCCAGCAATTGCTCGTCCAATCTATTCGTCTGTGTTTCTCCTCGTATTAACTTTCTTAATTTCAAGAGTTGATGTTAGATATGCTCTTAACACCAAGAAATCAGACATTAGAGAAGGAACGATAAGATTAGAAGAAGGGAACTTTCCCACACATCATGAAGTCTCTAACTCAGGATAATGGTGCACTCCACTACTGTGACTTAGAAACTACTCAATGTGGTTGATGTGAACTTATTATCATCACAATTTAACCTAAGGCTCTGATACCAACTTTGTCACGAGCGGAATCTAGACCCCAAACTATACAGGCGTTGTTGACATCTCAGAAATCATAGACAAGCCTACATAAATCATTGTTACTTCATCTACTTTAATTTTAGCGGAAAATTTAAACTTTTTGTTTTCTTATTATGTAAAACACATTATACTTAACATCATAGGCATTCACAAATCAACCATCTAATATAGAACTAATCCAATGAAAGAAGCAGTTCATAATTTCATTAAATGTATCCTTGCAAAAACGGCACCAATACAAAGTCTGGAATGAAAAGGGAAATGAAACACAAGTGGAACATACTTCACTAAATCTAACCTATCACTAAAAGCTTCTAATATAAGTGGCGCAGCGTCCTCAAAACCTTCTGAGAGACTCCAAGTAAGCGTATGAATTCTCCAACGTCCGAGATAACTACAACGGTCGTAAAAATCGTAAGTCTCTAAGCGTTCGCCTGTCTACAACTAAAGTATAGAGCTGTATGGGTATACACATTTGTACTAAGTATGGTATAAATGCAACACACATCAAGGACTGCTAGATTAGAAGATCTCTCCCTAATGATATAATAAGGAGATTCAGTCAAGTGGAATTGGCAACTATTTGAATTACAAATGTCCTAGTGACCTGGCAAATTTGGATTAGGAAAGTCAGCGATTTGAAAGTAATGCATCATCATACGTCTGATTTTGCAGCATCACATAAGACTATATTCTTTCATATGACATGAGACCTTGGAACTCATGGACTTGATATTAGACTTCCCAAATGAGTACTCAACAGATAGGACCTCACTAGGGCACCTTTTTGAACAAAACATAGAGGTTGCTACATTCATCTCATACATACTTATTCATTTCATTCTTCATATATTAGTCAACCAACCACCATCATACCTATGATGTAGTTTAAGACTCCATCGGTTCGCTATGCAATGACCAGAAACTAGTATTATTAACTTGAGTCCTTAGGCTCACCCGTCTTGATATCCATATCCTAAACACCTGTGGTATCGTTCATTTATTATTGCATTCGTTGAGGCTGCCTCGTTCCTTCTTGGACATTTACATAATCGACTGAGGATCATGTGCAATCAGCAAGATCCATTTTGTAAATCCCGCACATTGAAAGATTGATCACCGCCAAAGTGATAACCAAAACAGCTAGCGTATATAGGGGAATTGACTCTGGCTACTCAATCGCTATATTGCAGTACTACGGTTTCCAAAACTAGGAAATATAACGGGATGACCCCCAAACCGCCCCATACCGGAAAATCTCATCTCACGAGATTACTGAACCTTCGCCTTTCCGAAGCGAAGGCATCACCTCTCTACTAAGCCTATCGGTGCCTAGTAAAAAAGTTCCATTAAATTCAACTTAACTACATATTGAAGCTGGCTTCTAGAATGAGGACATCATAGCTCAGTATGATTTCTCATCTCAGCATTAGTAATTAAGTATCATTAACTTCAATAATTTCATTAGTGTTTCATAGAGAGGGTCTCTACATAACTTACACTCTCATAGGTGAGTACGTTTTGTTGAACATTTTACTTGGATCATTTGAGATTTCTCTCACCTTTCAATTCGCCTCTTTATATTGTCCCTCATTCATAACTTAGCATATTTTTCTTTCATAATCACTCACCTCTCACGTGAATGTTCATGTCATCATATTCAAATGCACTGGACATTGAGTCTATTTCAACCTCTTTCTTGACCCTTCTAGGGTTACATAATTTTATATCAAATACAAATAGGATCACTTACTTTAAAAGTATTCTAGACTTATGAGTCACACATAAATCCATGAGGAGTCATTCATAGTTTGTCAAGTTATCATGTTTACCCAAGATATGGTGTACAAGACGTTGCATCTTGTAAGATTATTCCAAATATTCCTTTCGATCTTTTAAGAAAGCATTCATTAAATATCTACTTACGTATGACTTATTTGTCTATAATAGAATGGCAAGAGAACTAGATTTCTATCCCTTGGGCAACACTTAATCTATATTAAACTTCATAATTGTAATTTTTCAGATTTGGGGAACTAGTTCGATCCCCATACACCCCATATTATTCCTTCTTTTTCTTCTCTCTTTTTTGTTTAAGTAGCAGGTGTGGGTTAATCCCCACAAGCTCATTATTTTTATTTTAATTATCTCTTAAATTTCGTACCTTTCCAAGAGGTTGTTGGTTGTTCAAATCCCCACTCCTCCCACATTTTTCTCCCTTTCTTTTGTTTTTCCCTACTCTCTCATCCATTCCAGAGGTTGGTGGGTTACATCCCCACCGCTCCACTTTAGTTGTCTCCATATATTCTCTCTTACTCTCTTATTTTACCGAGAGGTTGGGGGTTCAAATCCCCACCCTGCTCATTCTTTCTTTATTTCTATTTTAGGCTTGCGAGTGGTTGAATAAGGGCACTCGGTTCGCATCTCCTATGCCACAATACCTATTTTTTATCTTACATTAATTAAATATGCCTTAGTAAAGATATTATCATTTCTTATCAAGGTCACCCAAGTTTGTATCTCCCTTACCCCTATTTATAGCATTTTTTTAATTTGTTTCTCAAATTGTTTTGTGGTAGGGTATCTTTAAAGTCTCTAGCGACCTCACTTATTTCATACGCATTAAAAATTTTAGATTTTTCCTTCTTGTTTGGTCCAAAATCCAAGCGTATGATCAATGCTGGAATTTTGAGTCATGTATTTCAACTAATTTTTATCCAAGTATATTACATTTTTCTGTACAGTAATTCTGCGATCATTTAGAGTATGTTTTTATGTTTATAGTTTCGTAGTTAAGTTTAGGCTAAGATGTTTTTCCACGGTCAGGATCAGCATATATACAACCTCATATGGAACACTGATTATACAAGTGGTTTTTGCATGTCAATACAACCATTAACACAGTTCGATTTGTCGATTTCAACCAACATATATGGCATCAGGGCTTACATATGCATCACACATAGATATTATTTACAGAATTCGGAGACATCATAAACTATCAGTCATTACAATTTCGAGGCACAGTTCACATGACATATTCCTTCACAAGACAGTATTACACACACGCCTAATCACCCAGTAGAAATACAACTCATATAATCATTGGGATCTAGTGACAGGGAACATGTAATCGGAAAAAACCCCTAGTTTCCGAAGTAGATTCATCTTGAGAATAAAAGTTCTTCTTGGGAACAAGGGACCCACCCAGATGTAAGAATCCCATAACTTATGTCTCATGCTCTGTCAAACCATTTAACTTATCTGCTCATGAGACTCTTCTCAATGTCACATCAAACGTCTGAACTCATCAACACAATACTCCAGCACGGAAAATTAATTACACCCTTCTTCTTTTGCCCCTTTCTCCTACGTTTTGTTAACGTTTTTTTATTTTTTTAATGTGAAATTTCTTCAAAGTGTGTTAAGAAATTTTAGCTGCTTGTTTACTTTTTGTTGAGACGATGCTGTGAGTTTTTTTGGTTTTCTGTTAGAGTAGACGCGGAAAAGAAGAAATACTTATTGACGTGAGAGAGAAGTTGAAACGTTTGAGAAAGTATAGTTGAAAAGAGCTCGACATTGTGAGTTTTACAACGTAGTCAATAGGGACTCTTAGGCAAAGACTACGTCAAATTAAAAATCTATAATGACGGAAAAAACAAATGATAATAATTAATAGATTAATCTCATAATTGTCGTGACTTTGTTCCCGTAATACATATCTTATATCAAATTATTAATAATTAAATTAATTTTACTCATTCTATATAAAACAAAGTCAATCATTTTTCCCACCTAGGGCCTCGACCACAGGTAGAGCAAGATTTGCTACAAAGGGGACCTTTCCAATTGGGCCCTCTCCCACCTAACAAACCCTCTTCCCCCCTTATTTAATTGTACATAATTAATTAATATTGGTAGCGGTAAGTAAGAGACTACCCCTTATCCGATCAAAGAGTTACCCATTTACCCCTATGACCCCCATCACTTACGATTTTCCCCTTTTTAAGTTCTCGGTAACAGAACTCATTCGTTATGTAAATGTTCATATATTCCTGCGGAGCCACCCTACTGCTGATACCAAACCGTTCTCGTAGCTCAAATAACTGCCCAGTTGAGTTTCCATGAGTCGTCAAGGCGTGGTAGTTGGTTTCTCGTTCTGCATATCTATTGCTGTCACCCGATCTAATTGTTAGCATACAGACAGATTAATGCATTTTGACTTGATATATTCCAGTTTGTTAGCCGTTTGTACAATAATAATTCACTTCACCATATGATTTGATATAAACAATAAGACCATTAACAATAATACCATTTTGCCATAAGTAATCACATGTTCATCCCGTCGATTCCAAACATCATATTGAAAAAACTGCATTACATAGCCAAATTTAGAATTTGAGAGGATTTGGATATATCATTGGACTTTTGCATCTCTAAGCATCGAAAATACATAAATTATAAATGCTATAGATTTGTTTTGAAATTGTTTTCAATGCCAAGGAACACCATGAGTGTTGCAGGGAGACAAACCAACCTCTTTCATAACTTTATCTAAATCTCTTTTTGAAATTAATTTGTTATGGTGAAGCAGAATCTATCATAAAGACTCCCTATCTACTATATGCAAATACCATAAGAATTATAAAAAACGAATCCGTTTGTTTTTCCATAACCCATAGCTGATCTTGCATCTCATGAATCTTTTCAATTTGTTTTTCTCTAGGAGTAGGTCGTTCTGGTGGGCCAAACAAAATTTTCAGCAACAATGAAATGTAATTGACGGTTTTGTTAATTAGGTTTTTAAAACCAAAAACTATAAATTATCTATTAAAAATGAATTAAAATACACGTACCTCACTTGACTAATCCATAGACTCCGAAGGTTTTATTGTGGTTTGCTTAATCACTAATTCACCGCTCTATCCATGACTGACTCCTTGATAGCATGCCAGGACGTGATTCAACTACCTACCTACAGCGTAACCGTAGATCGATGTGATCGGTTAGCGTGTCTGTGTGTCCTCGTCAAATGGTTCAGAGAGGGTTAGTGGGGAGGATTTGGTGAGTATAATTAGGGTTGTTTTCTTCTCAACGTAATTAATACCATATCCCGCCAGCGTCGTCGTATAAACCACTGTGACGGCCATGTTGATGGGGACGGCTCGCTGGTAAGTTGTTGTTTCGATTAGTTCATATGAACTAGCATGTTGGGTCCCTCCTAAGGACCCTTAGGGTTATCCTCGGGGAGTCTAACCCGAACTTTTTACCCCTTAAAATTTATATATAGGTACTAGGTTCAATTCCACTAGTTTGAGAAACAAAACAACCCTTTAATTTCAACAACACAAATTATAACACACTAGCACACAAAAGACTTGTCTCTGAACGTCTTGATCGTTCTTTGACGTTTGACCTAAACACAACAAAATTTACTTATAAAATCATTTTCTCATTAAATAAAAAAGTTAAAAACTCATAAAAATCATGGTAAGCTATAGTTTACCTAACTCATTTTTGGGTTGTTACATTATCTCCCACTTTGAAACATTCGTCCTTGATTGATACTTCAAATAGAAAGAGTAACAACCATAGTAAACAGCCTACATTAATACATAAAATATCACATACAATTCTCATAGGTAGGAGGAACATCAACAACTCATAATTAATAGTCTCATAAACTATCCAACGCAACTCAAGAAAGAAAGAACACACCCACCAAATCCTTATGCATCATCTTTCCCATTTCTCATTTCTTTGGAGGAACTTACTTCTCCACGTTGGGCCCATAAAATTCTTCATTTTACCCCTTAATTATAAGGTTTAATCTAGTTTAATCCTTTAAACATAACTAGAACTTACCTAAGTCATATTCGTTTCAACATAGAAAATAGATATAGAGAAGGAAAAAAAATTCCCCACACACGAATTCCACCGATTACAGTTTAAAATTGAAAAGATTTTCTCCTATTGAATTCGTCACTTAGCATGTAGGATTTCACTTGTGGGTTACTTTCTCTCATTAGGTCCCTAGAATTTAGTTAGATTCTTGATTCCCTTATTATAACTAGAGATAGGGTTACTAGAAGTTCATCAAATTTTCATGAATTAGTTATTCAAATATCCAAATCATATTATCATGTTACGACTTTGTTTTTGCATTAATGTTAGATATCTTAATATTAGTTCTAGACATACACATGGCTAGCAGACTGTAATTATTTCTAACTCTAACAGATTCGTTTTGAATATGTCATTATAAATATTATAATATTGCATTCTTAGTTTGCATGTCAATTTTGAGTTACTCAGTATACTAAGAAAACACAGTCTTAATGTGTGAATCATTTAAACTATTACAAGTACAATAAGATTGAGTTTTACTATGATCAGTAACCCAAATAGTCCTAGAAATATGAGCCACGTAGGGTTTATGTCCCCTACGTGGGCATCAATTAACTGATCACAAAATCATTCTTCTACACCTTTTTTCTGGTGTATTGGGTCCTCTCGATAAGGATTATATATCAAACTATAAATTTAGTTCATGTGGTTTTACGTCAGTTAATTGTAGCTCCTATAGCTCAGTAAGACTCTATTGTATTGACAAACATTTAGAATTCAATATCGGCATGGCATTACATAGTAATTGCATTGAGTTCAGTTATGTTAAATATTTTGATACACTTATCACGTTCATATTTTATGATTGCTTTATTGCTTTATTCATCTATATGTTATTTTTGCTTTACACTATCCCTCAAACTCAGTACCTGCAAAGATACTAAAGATACTATGCGCTACATCTTCTCCTGATGTAGGTCCAGGTCCTTCGGACNAGATGCATACTCCTTTGTACCACATATTCTTTGGTAAACATGATTCACTTAGACAAACTATGATTGAAGCCACATAGCTCGTATGTGTCGTCTCACAAGTCTAGCATACGTTTAAAAGTAAGTGATCCTAAGATGTATTTGATAAAATGATGTAACCCTAGAAGGGTAAAGAAAGAGTGTGAAATAGACTCAATGTCCAAGTGAATTGGCATATGATGAAATGAACATTCACGTGAAGAGGTGAGTAATTATGAAAACAAAATGTGATAAAGTTAATGAATGAAGTGACAATATAATAAGAGGCTAATGTGAAAGGTGAGAGCAATCACAAATAATCCTTAAATTTTAACAAAACGTACTCACCTATGAGAGTGTAAAGCTTATGTAGAGACCAGTCTCTATGAAAACTCTAATGAAAGTATTGAAGTTAATCCATACTTAATACTAATGATGAGATGAGAAATCATCTATTGAGATAAGATTTCGTCATTCTAAAAGCCAGCTTCAATGATGTATGAGTTGAATTTAATGGAACTTTATACTAGGCACCGATAGGCTAGCTATGAGAGGTGATGCCTTCCTTCGGAAAGGAAGGAGGTTTACGTAAGTCTTATGAGATGAGACTTTCCAGCATGTCGGTCACGGGTCTCCTTATATCCCCTAGTTTTTCAACCTATATTGCCAATATAGGGATCTAGCAGGGTTCAATTCTCTATATACGCTAGCATGTTTCAGTTCACTTTGGCCGGTGATTCAACCTCGTTTTGGTGTAAGGATTACACTCTGTATTTCATGATACTCACATGATCTATGTCGCTTAAGGTTAAATTTCCCCAAGAAATAATGAGGCCAGCCTCAACGAATGCACATAATGAAATGAACGATAGAAAAGGTGTTAGGATAGGATAATAAAAGGGTGAGATAGACTCAAGTAATAACACTAGGTTATTCTTGGTCATTGCCCAACAAACCCGATGAAAGTCTTACACTAACATCCTAGGTATGACTTGTGGCTTGCACTAGTATATGTAAAGTAATGTGATGAAGTACATATGAATGATTTAACAAATTTTTCTTTGGTTTCTTAAAAAGTCTCCCTAGTTAGGTCCCATATGTGAGCCGCATTTGGTGAAGTTGCTATATCGAATCTATGATTTAAAGGTCTCTGTGTATGAACAGAATTATATTAACTACGTGATTATAACTAGGTGGGCAATAGGTGTTACCATGCTGCTTGTAAAATGATAAGTATGATGATGAATGTTACTCTCATGGAAGGACTTCCCTAATCCAAATTTGGCAAGTTCACTGACTTTCCTAATCCATATTTGTCAAGTCCACTGACTTGACCTTCCATAATTCATATAATTAGTAGAAAGTTCTTCTTAATCATGCATGTCCTTGGTTTTTGATTGCATATACCCATACATTACTCAAGTGTGTACTAATCCCATTCAACTCTATACTTTTAGGTGCTGGCACAGGTGTACGCTAGAGCTTACGGTACGACGTTGCAGCTAACAGACGTGGAGCATTCATCCGTACTTGGTAGGCCCTCATACTTTTGAGGAAACTTTCCCCCTATATTCTAGCTTAGATATTAGTTTGAGTTAGTGGAGTATGTTCCACTAGTATTTCATTTTCCATTTCATTTATGACTTTGTATTGGTGCCGTTTTTGCAAGGATACGTTTAATGCAATTATGAATTGCTTATTTAATTTTAATATTTCTATATTAGATGGTTGATTTATGAACACCTATGATATTAAGTATAATGTGTTTCACATGAAATAAGAAAACAAAAATTTAAAATTTTCTACTAAAATTAACCTAGATGAAGTAACGATGACGTGTGTAGGCTTCTTTGGGAACTCTAAGAGGTCAACGACGTCATCCTTATATGGGCTCTAGATTCAGATTGTAAAAGTTATTATATGGATGAGTTGAAAATTATGACATAAGTCTTCTTGTGATGATTTAATTGTTGGGAATTGAATATTGGCGATTATGGATTTAGAAAATAGTAAGTTGATTTAAAGATTGTTAAGTGTTGAATTGATATAGAATATTTTTATTTTATGGTTTGATCACCTTATGGTGGAGTTTTTTACTTCTTTTATTTTAGTATGAAAGTGGCCTTGAAGGCACCATGTGGTGAATTGAAGGGTTGTAATGTTATTGTATAGATGGTTGTTTAAAGTGAAGATGATCATATGAACGATGTGAATATAATATGAAGGTGATCTTGTAGAATTTGAATGCATTGTTATGAAAAACAATAGCTCTCGAAATGTTATATGTGTATATGATAGATTATGATTGTCTTTATATGGTATTGTTGTGTCTTGAGTTTGTACACATAGGGTCCTCTTCTTGACGCATGAAATTTTTCGAACTATGAACTCTTGGACATTGTAGACTTAGGTGCATTCTCCTTGATGCATGAAATTTATGATGAATGTGATCGCTTTACCTTGAAGGATAATGTATCCTTTTCTTGAGTGCATGAATGAAAGAACGAATTGAATCGGCTAGACCTAGCATGGTGACATTTCTATAAATGAGTAATTGTAATGAACCTTTATTCGTAGATCCTTGTGGTTCCCTTCATGGTTTTGGTATTATGAGTCGGTAGGCTTAGCGATGTTACCCTCTCTAATACAATTATTTGAGTGAAATTACTCTATGGGAACTAAGAAAAAGCACCAAGTGAATATGCTTAAGATAGTAGGTCTACTTGAGTATTAGACTATAGTATAAAGAAGTTTTTTGATATCCCTTAAACCATGTACCTACATGGGAAGTGTCCTAGTTCTACCCTTTAAAAGTAGAATACCCTCCATGGAGTAGGGTAAATTCTGGATGCCATACCTAGATAGTGTGGTCTATGTTAGTTAATGTGCATTTCCATCATGTGAGATGTGCACTTTAACTACTGGATTGGTTCTACAATGTGTAGGTAGTAGTATGGGATTACCTACACATGACACGAGTAGGCTTTGAAATTAGTAGAGTGAGTTTCCTAGGTCCTCCAAGACCATTATGTAAAGTATCTTAAATGCATGAATTTCTCCCTTCGTATTTCTAGTAATAAATGTTTACTTGTTGAGTTGTGTTGAAAAGGAAATATCCTTACCTTGGGTAGTCTTGAGAAATACATTGGTGTGTATGCAAGGGTTATATTTGTGTCCGCTTCATGTCTTACTTAAGTGGTTCTTAGGAGAGACTTAGGTAGAGGGTCTAAATGATAAAATGGGTTCTTTAATGAATATGTTCATATCTTTGATTATTGTATCATCATCTTATCTGTGAATATTGACTAAAAATATGTTTTTTTACTTGTCTTTGATGTTTTACCAAAATAGCGTGAAAAGTTTATAGCTTAACTAAATGTCCCTTTTTGCATGATTTCCTTGAATTCAATACTTAGTGCTTCATTTTACAAACACCATTTCTACCCCTTTTACTAAAGTGTAGGAATAAGAGATTTGGTATTTTATGAATGATGGATAGGTTTCTGTGGTGCTTGAAGATGAAGACTTGGTGAGTCCTCATAGATTCGATATCAATACCCATTACGTTTCCTTTATGTGTTTTTGTTTTGTTTATGTGTTGTATGGTCTTTGTCCCAAATTTATACTCTAAAGTATTAGATGGTTTATAGACATAATTTAATAGAGTTAGAATTCTTCCACGTGTTATTAATGAAAGTATCTTCGTGTGTGAAGAATGTTTTTAAGTCTTCTTTGTTTTTTAAGTATCGTATGCAATAAATGTTCCATGAGGCTTTTATATGACCTCTTCGAGGTGGAATACACCGTTTTACAACTAAGGGGTGCTCTCGGCTCGTGATAGTTTCTCATGCATTACAGAAGTGTTGTTTGAGGTTACCTAGAAATATGGTGTCCGCATGGTAAAAAATATTAAAGACATAGACCATGTATATGGACTATGATAAAGATGACCAAAAAGGGATACTTGTCTTGAGTTGTATTATAGGATGTTATCCATGTTTTGCACTTGTATGCTTTTGAATTTACTTGAGAATTATGCTATTATGGTATACATGACTAAGAGTCAATTAGGTCTATATGATGCCCATATTGAAGAATTAAATTAGCTTATTATGATTATTACTTATCTCCTGTTCTCATTAAGTATGTCTTATGCTTAGTTATGATTATATGATGTTTATGTTTGAGATTATTATATGATTGTGATGTTTATGCTATGACTATGTTGTTATCTCTTATGCTTATGTCTTATGTCGACTAACCATTATAAGATGTCCTGATGAGGTTGTGATAGCTTTTATAATTGGTACATTTTATACTAACGCGTATTGCCTATATTCAAATCAAAGGTAGGGTTTTAGAGATTGAGTTGGTTTGGAGGCTAGGTTTCTAAGGTGCAAAATCATTTGAAGAATTGGAGAGTCCTCATAGCTTCGAGGATGGACCCACGATTTTCGTTATGTCATTTCGTTATATTTTGATACTATTGTATATGCTCTATCCCAAGAGTTTATTCTAAAAGTTGTATAAGATGGTTTGAGACAAAGTATAGACAGACTTCCGCCAGCAATTTTATGAAAATGACGTCGATTGAAAAAGTTTTAAATTTTGCCTACTTTTCAATTATCTTATATTATGATTATGTTAAAGGTTTGTACGAGACCCCTTCGGGATAAAATACGCCACGTAAATTTCATGTGGTACCCCTAGGTCTTTACATTTTTATCGGATTTTAAAAAGAAAATATTTTCAAAGATATGTTTTTTCACAAATTTTAAATCAGATTTGAAAATTTGTTCCTTAGAATGTTTTTGAGTTCCAAAAAGATTTCGAATAGTTTGCTAAGAAGGGATTAATAATGGTTAAATGTAATATTTTCCCATTCATTTGGATAATTTATGATTTTATTAAATATACATTTTACCATAAATTTTGTAGAATTTTTTTTCATAAGCATATGTTTGACCATATATTTAGAAAATTTATTACTATATGGGAAAAGATAAAAACACTCCGAACTTGGTCCAAAAACTCACTTTAACACTTAAAATATACGGGTGTTTAAATAACACCTTAACATCTTTGAAATGAATAAAAAACCACCCTGAGATTATTATCCCACTCTCACTTGCCACATCATAACCATGTAAGTGCCACAACGACGCAATATCAGCACCACATAATTAGGTATTTTCACCATTTTTCTTTAACACTTTATAAAATTAATTTACACTAATTAATTAATTTAAAGTGCATTTTCTAAAAGTTAAATTTAAAATGTTGACCCATTTTTATTTTACCCTATACCCAGCCCCCACCCACCCCCTTGCTTCCTTCTTCTTGCTTCTTCTTCACCATTTCTAATTCTTCAATGTTTATTTTTCCCCTCTCCATATTTTCCAACTACATCCACCATCCAAACATCTTTCATCTTAACTCTCAAATCACCATCGAAGCTCCATTACTAAATTCTCCAAACCACCAAAAAACAACTTAATCACCATTTCTCCCTCACTTTCTTCCTTAAAACACCATTAATAGTGAGCTTCAAAGCTCTTAGATAGAGCAACAAAACAACAACAATCAGCCCATTACTCTTCCTTTCACTTCTTTTTTGGTAAACCTCCTACACCAGAGAGATAAAGGATCTACCTTAACAACCTTCGTATCACATCCGGGTTTACCCCCTAGACGTAACCGGCGTCGTCGTCCTTTTTAAGGTCTAAGACTAGCCTCTTTGTTTACGTCATCATACATAAGTTGAGTCTAGCGGAAAATTTAAAACATTAATTACTTCTATTTGGAGGTTTACATAGACCTCTACATATATATATAAATATATATATATATATATATATACGGTATACATAGACCCTTCGTTTAGGAAGGTTACATAGCCTTCTACTTTTATTGCACATATATAGATTAGTAAGATAGAACATAGTCTTAAGGATTGCCTCATTTCATACCATCTTAACACTCTTAGCAATTTTGGAATAGCCCTACATCAATGTAAAGAACCACATATAGGCTTATACAAATCGTATTCAAATGAAAATAGAATGAACATAAGAGTCTTACGAAAACAAAGCAACTCCATAAGCAAGATATTGGCATCGCTCTCAGAAAGTAAGGACCTACCCACTTGGCTGGTAGAGATTATCAAAGTCTTCTTCAAGTTTTCTTGAATGATCCTTCAACAACCGGAACCTAAAATGTTTGGAAAAAGGGATAAAATTGTGTTAGTACGCCACTTGTACTAAGTATAAGACCACAAGCACATATATTATCAAAACATGCTAAAAAGGGACATTTACTTAAATCATGCTATTTTACCCTATATAAGTATTATGCATCATCAAGTAAGTCATACCAACTAACAAAACATGCTTACTAACTCAATCAAGTAATATGCATATCATCATACTTTGAACCCATAATCTACTACAACCCTATCATCAAGGAATGACATCACAAGAATAAATAAGAGTTAACCATATAATAATAAGAAAGACAATTACTTATGAATAATCATCCAGTAAACAGGTTGAATGACCAAGTAAGTCCCCATAACCTTACTTAATCAAGTAGACCCCACAAGAAACAATAACCAATGTCCAACTTTAATAACATAATGCAAATACATGTTCATAAGGATAATCATCAGCGTATAATACCATTTGTAGTGTAGCATGAACATATTATAATCATATACATCACTATCATAGACATACAAAATATCAACTCCCTAAATCATCCAGCAAGGCCAACTTAGTGCAATGCATAAGTAGAGTCCCATACCTCTACCTAAGCTAATTCAAACCTCTCAAGTCAACTTAGTTAGTTTATACTTCATTAATTCATTGTAGTTTAGGGAACACTTGCATTACCTAACATAGACCACAAGAGCTAAGTGTGAAATTCGGTGTTGTAAAATCTTACACTGATGGTAGGTGTTCTACCGGTCAAAGTAAAGCCAAACATAAACGTAGCTTTCTAGGTTGATCCACTAGCTGGTCTTCCTATGGGGGTAACATAGTTCAAGAACTAAGACATAGGTGCATTCCCTCTTCATAGCACATGAAAATTGGGGCCTCCTTTCATGGGAATCTACTGAATGAGTATTCCTCTTTTGGAAGTCAACACCACATATAAAAATATAGGGTTAACCTTCCTCTTTGGGAAGTCATCACCTCCTATTCTCAAGTTTACTCGGTGCTAAGCTAAGTTCCTTTATAGAAATGTCTTTAAGTCTTTATTAATAATAATAAATTATCTTAGGTTATAGGGTGTAGACCTTGTATAATAATCATCATCACAGCTCGATAAGAATTGCATGAGTATAGTCCTTTCATCACAATTCATATAAGTGAGGTTAGTACATTAGCATTTAACATCATAATAATGTACATTGATAGTCATCACCATCCTTACAATACATACACCTTAATCAACCTCACAACATAGTCAACACATTTCAATTCAACATCATACCACCCTATCAATCCTAACCCAAGGCGTACTCCAATGTAACATCATGAGTTAACCACAACTAATCACAATCGGAATTAAAGATAGAGATCATAAGAATTGCGAAGTGTCCTTCATAATTCATCATTTAGGTCTTACCATAAACCCTAAATTCAATCCAATTTATATGGTCCGCAAAAAAATTCAGTAATCAACACGGTAAAAAGGCTAGAAGAGTCACTACACCATAATTCAATACTAAATCAAAGCTTAAGAAGAGATACTTAGGTAAATTCTTATAACCTATATCACTTCTCAAGAACTATTATGAAAGACTATAAATAATTTTAATTTGATTATGATTAGTGTAACAACATCATATAATAGTTATTTTACCAATAATATAGTAAATAGAATCGATCACAACTCAATTCACATCAAGATCAAACCTAGGGTTAAGGGTTAAGGATCATGTTCTTTTATTTCGATCAAACCATCAAAAACTATCATAATAAAGTTATTTCATGTTAATATATTCATTATATACTTAAGAAACCATAAACAACTCAGTTCGTAACATCAAATTCGTAATTGAGTGAAACCTACTTGAAAACCCAATTTTAGAAATACTTTGAAGGAGCCCTTTGAGGAAAGAAGTCTCAAAGGTGAATTACATCTCATCACTCAACGTTTGATGAACATTGAATGGTGAAATCTTCCCTTTTAATCCGCCAAAACCTCCCCCTTGCTTGTCTTCAATGGTGTCTTCCAAATAGAGAGAGAAAGAAGAGAGAAGGAAGAGAGTTTATTTTGTGAGGTGTGTTTAGACTAATGAGGGTTGGGGTCTTTATATAGGGGGTTAATTAACCTAATTAGACTCCCTTAAACCCCTAATTAACCATACAACCCCCTAACTAATTAAAGAAACTAACTTAAAAACGTGCAGGAAAACTTGACCCTCAAAGATTGAACCCTGTCGAAGGACCATATGTGAGTCGACGACTTAGGCCCTTTCCGTCCTGCATAGTCATCGTTTTTGTCAGAGACTTGTGTAGGTGAGGGATTTCCCATTTTTATTGAATTCTGGGACAACGGTTTGCATCGACACCCCGTCGATCCACACGCGAGCCGTCATTTCCCTTCCATGGTTGCACACTGCCCAGGCAGTGTTGCCTTCTAAGTGGTAGGCTCCTCTTTAACGGCCCTTGGTTTGTCCTTGTGGAGTCGTACCCGGACGTTTCAACCACAAATTACCTTAAACACATGTCATACACCCTTCCACCTAATATCATGAATTTCTGACTCCTAAAAGATAGTCAAATAGGCTATGGCACACTAGTACCTCCTAGAACTATTTTCCACACGTCATGGACGATCTTGGACGTTTTGGTTCCTAAACTTCCTAAATGACCTATATTCATAGGAATAGGTCTTAAAATAGTTTTTTTACCCCCACGACACCTTTGTTACGCTTTAAGACTCGTCTTGGATTTCTGAAATATTATATTATCCCCCCCTCTCCCCTTAGGAACATTCGTCCCCAAATGACACAAAATTATTTGGAAAGAATAGATTCAAGACTAGCAGCCCAAACAATAAAAGAACATAACAACATAATTCATATCATTTCAACAAGGCAATTTCAATACTTCAATTACCACACGTAAAGCTCTAATACTTCAGCATGAGGCATTTCCTTCTCACAACACACATGAGCTCAACAAACTTTACATGAGTCAATTAGTACAATGTTCAATTATCAGCATGACACAAAACTTTTCACTAAGACTCACCTTGTCAAAATACACAATATAACTCAAACAAACCAAAAGACCAAACTTCAAGTTTTATGCGCGTTATTCACTGTAACTTACTGTTATGTGACTCAAAATGCACATTTTTGGAAGAATTTTCTTAAAATCAAGAAACTTCAATTTCTCGTCATGTATATATTATTAAAAGGAATGACTTACCTTAATTGTCAAAAATATGAGGGTAACGGGCCTTCATATCGGCCTCGGACTCCCATGTTGCACCCTAAACTAGATGGTTTTTTATAACACTTTTATTAAAACCGCCTCTTCATTCCTTAACTTTTTGACTTGACTATCAAGAATTTGAACCGGAACTTCCTCATAAGAGAAGTTATCTTGACATCAAGACCCTCGATAAGAAAAATAGAATTGGGATCACCAATAAACTTTTTAATCATAGAAACATGGAAAACCGGATGAACCGAAGTCAATTCACTAGGAAGTTTCAATTTGTAGGCAACCTTACCAACCCTTTGCAAGATTTCATGAGGACCCACATAACGATGACTCAAATTTCCTTTCTTTCCAAATCTAACCACCCCCTTCATAGGTGAAATTTTCATATACACCTTATCACCTTTCTCAAACTCAAAATCCCTTCTTCTATGATCGGCATAAGACTTTTGCTGACTATAGGCCGTTTGTAACCGGTTCCTTATGATATGAACTTTCTCCAAATTCTTATAAACCAAATAGAGACCAACAAGTAAAGTCAAACCCACTTCAAACCATCCAATAGGAGACCTGGACCTCCTACCATACAAGTCTTCATAGGGATCTATGGAAATAGATTAAAGAAAGCTATTATTACAGGCAAACTCCACCAAAGGAAAATTCTTATCCGAATTACCTTTTAAATCAATAATGCAAGCCCAAATCATATCTTCAAGGTTTTTAATAGTACGTTCTGCTTGACAATACGTTTGAGGATGAAAAGCGAAACTCAACTTCACCTTAGTACCCTATCCTTTTTGGAATGACCTCGAAAACCTTGATGTGAATTGTGCACCACAATTCGATATGATTGATAACAGAATATCATGGTGACAGACAATCTGATCTTTGAAGATCCTAGCATAATCATCCGCCTAATAAGTACACTTGATGGGAATAAAATGAGCAGACTTGGTCAACCTATCTACAACCACCAATGTAAAATCATATTTATTTTTAGTCCAAGGTAAACCCACTACAAAATCAATATTGATGTCTTCCTACTTTTAAGTAGGAACTTTGATTCCTTGTAGTAAGTCACCCGACTTTTGATGTTCACCTTTTACTTGTTGGAAATTCGGACACCTAGCGACAAACTCCTCTATGTATTTCTTCATACCTTCCCATCAATAAACTTCCCTAAGGTCATGGTACATTTTTGTGGAACCCGAATGAGTCGAGTAGCAGAACCCACGGGCTTCCTCAAAGATTTGGTCCCCCAACCCATCTATATTGGAAGCACATAGTCTTCCTTGGCACCTAAAATACCATCCCTAAGGGAGAATGTCTCGTTAAGCTTGCTAAGGACCGTTCCTTGAACTCCATCAATTATTTGTCAAGGTGTTGTTTTGACTTCACCTCAACTACTATTGATGACTCGGAGTTGTTACAAACCATGAACCACCATACAAAGAATCTTCCTACCTCACCCCCAACCTAGCCAACCTATATACATCCTTCACTAGGTCATTCTTGGCTTCATGTGGGATACACTAACCTTAATCATACTACTTAGGGAATCCGAAACAACATTAACCTTATCGGGGTTTTAGAGGAAATTCATGTCATAATCTTTCAACAATTCTAACCATCTTATTTGTCGGAGTTTCAACTCCTTTTGGGTAAACACACATTGGAGACACTTATGGTCGTTAAAAAACATCAACAGGAACCCCATACAAGTAATGCCTCAATATTTTCAAGCCAAACACCACGGCCGCTAACTCAAGGTCATGAGTTGGATAGTTACGTTCATGTACCTTAAGTTTCCTAGAAGCATAGGCTATTACTTTCCCTTGTTGAAGAAGCACACACACTAAACTCACACAGGATGCATCAAAATACACAACAAACTCTTTTGTACCCTCCGATAAAGTCAATATCAGAGCGAAAGTAAGCCTATCTTTCAACATTTGGAAGCTTCTCTCACATTCCTCGGCCACTCAAATTTCTTACTTTTTGGGTAAAAGAATTCAAAAGAGATGCAATGGATGAAAAACCATCTAAAAACTTCCTATAAAAAACCACTAAACCCAAAAAACTTATAATATTAGTTGGAGTCAAAGGTCTAGGACAATTTTTTACTGCCTCTTTTTTCCTTCGATCAACCTCAACTCCCTCACTAGAGATAATATGACCACAGAATGTCACCGACCTTAACCAAAACTTACATTCGCTATATTTTTCCAACAATTTATGTTCTTTATGTAACAACCCTAAAAAAATGAATATGCTAAGTAATGCTTCATGTGTCTAAATTCCTACGATTAACTGGTTCACCGGATTGATGCGCGTAGACCCATGACTCTGAACCCTTGCTAGCAGTCAAGCGAACTAACTTGTGGATTTAGTTTGAGATAGAAAAGGTTGGGTCCACCGATGTAGGGCTCTCTAATACGAAGTTTACTTGAAGGTGGGTCGCAACCATTATGGCTCTCGAAACGAAGATTACTTGAACATCTTGGTTTTTGGTAGGGTCTGGATAAAATGGCTTTTCAGACTAGGGTACTACCATAATAACTCTAAATATATATTAGTTTATTTTTATTAATAATGTGGAGGGGCCTTGGAGGAGAGAGGATCAGAAAATGAGCTCTTGAAGTGAAGTCTTGCTCCTTCCGGGTTCGAACCTAGGTGGAAGCAATGAATTAAATTATTTTTAATTTAAGCTTGTAAATTAATATGATTAATTTATATTTATTATTTATTATCTTGTTTAAAATAAAAGGAAATCATATTTTTAATAATTAAATAAAAACCTTATTTGACTAAATCGTAAACTAGACTCCTAATCCTAAGAAAACTCTTCTCTCCCATGCTCAACTCTCTCTCTAAGGTCTCTATCACTCTCACTCACGATTCTCTCTGAAAAATAACTTAAAAAACAGTAGGTAAACCAAATTTCTTCACACTTGAAGAACTCACAACGAATATATTAGAAAAAATAACGAAATCAATCACGTAGGCAAAAAGAAGTTTGTCCGTCATGTTTTTGTTGACTTTTAGGGGATTTGGACGTAATTTTTTGGTGAAGATTTTAGGAAGCAAGTCAAGGTTTGAACGTCATAAAAGGTACGGGTTTTCATACTCTGGTCCCTTTTCCAAGAGACCCTTAAGGATCAGATGAATCTACTCGAAAACTAGGGTTGTTCCCATTCTTGTCGAACTCCTTGTCTGTAATATCCCTTTGATCTCAATGTGAAATAGGTTAGAGATCATGTTGTTGGTATGTTTGATTGTAGTCTAAGTATTAAGTTTGATTTTCGTGATAATGTGTTCTTAATTATGTGATTGGAATCGTAAGCATGTTAAGTTATGTCAACAGAAAGTATGTAAAAATGTTTTTATGGTTGAATTTTAGATGTGAATGTTTGTGTAAATCATTAGGTGTAAAAGTGTTGTAATTTTGCTGGATGAAATGGTAATTCTTAATTGAATATAATCATAAAAATATTACACTAAAAGATGCACCAAATGATCCACGAAATGCCTTAAGAATTGACGTATGAATGATGATAAAAAGAAGATAAAAATAGTGAAAAAATTTCCAGCATGTTGGTTGTGTTCGGCCAAACAAAATGGTTCAAAGTGCGATGAAAAATGAATGTAAAATAAGAGAGATGATTAAGGATTGAACCGAATACATCATTACATGAAAGATACATAAATTATCAACTAAAGATTAAGAAAAAAATGGATTGGAAGAGACTAAATTTCCAGACTGCTGAAAATTGTAGTCTCGGCCAACTTTTAAAAAAATGATCTTCATTTAAAAAAAATTAAAATGTGAGGTCACTGGGAATTAAAACCATGACCTCACTAAATAAAATGTTCATTAAAAACTTCGTAAGCAAATGCAAGGAAAAATACATGTGTGAGTGGGTAATTGAAACCACAACCTCTTGAATGGATGAGAGAGTAGCAGAAAAAAAAGAGAAACTACATGTGTAGAGTGTGATTGAACCACAACCTCTGGATAGGTAGAATTGAAGATATAAAATAAAAGAAAAATAATGAGCTTGTGTGATATACGCCCACAACCTCCTTGACTCAAACGAAAAAAGAGAGGAGAAAAAAATGGATATTTATGGGGTTGATGAGATAGAAACTAGGGTCCCCCAACTCTGAAAAGGCCTTTATCAAATTAAATACATTAAGGTGCTGTCCCCAAAGGTATTCAAAATCGGGTTTCTTGCCCAATTTCGTATTGACAATAAGTCATACACAGTAAATATTTAATGAATGCTGCCTCTAAAATCGATCAACTATCTTGGCATATATACAAGGACTGCCTAAGTCTGTACACATGAATAGGGTAAATTATGAATCACTTAGACTAACTTTTGATGAATCCCCATGTCTTGTATGTATAGACCCCAAGTCCTAGCATACGTGTAAAAGTAAGTTAACCTAAGATGTATGTAATGAAATGAATGCAACCTATAAGGGTTAAATAAGAGGTGTGAAACACACCAAATGCTCATTGCATTGGCATATGATGAAATGAACTTTCACGTAAAAAGGGGGGTGATTACTATGAAGAAAAATCTGCTAATGATTAATGACTGTGGTGACAACATGATATGATGCTATGTCAAAAGATGAGAGCAATCTCAAATGATCCTAAGTAAATGTTTTTCCAACGCGTCTCACCTGTGAGAGTGTAATGTTTCTGAACCAGACCATCTCTTTGAACACTCTAATGAAAGTATTTGAGTTTACACACTTAATCTAATTTGAGATGGCAAACCATCTATTAAGCTATGATGTCCTCATACTAAGCCGCTTCCATGATGTATCAGTTGAAAGGTAGTGGAACTTTATATTTGAGGCCCTAATACTAGCTAGCGTGTTGATGCCTTTCTTTGGATGGCAGAGCAAATTTACATAACTCTCATTAGATGAGACTGTCCGGCATGCCGGGTATGGGTCTACTTATGTCATCCTAGCCTTCGACACTATAATTGCCAAATAGGGATCTAGCCTGGTTTCAATTCCCATGTACGCTACTGTTTTTTTCCCTTTGGCAGGTATTTCACCTCCTTTTTTTTTTTTCGGTGTGGGGTTTGCATGACATTGGTTTCATGATCCATACATGATCTATGTCATTTAAGGTACAGTTCCCAAGAATGAATGAGGCCATCCTAAAATAATGCACATATGAACAAGGCTCCAAAGTTTAAGGAATAGGATCCATCAAGAGGTGAATTAGATTCAAGTAATGACATTAGGTCATTCTTGGTCTTTGTCCAATAACCCGATGATAGTCTTAAAGCTATCTTAGGTAAGGTGGTATTTACATTAGACCCATGAATGAATAAAAATGAAGTACGTATGAATTATAAAGCAGACTCTGTGTTTGCTAAAAGAAGACTCCCTAGTTGAGGTAACATATGTTTGACCCTCATTTTGAAGTCTTAATGTAAAATCCATGATGCCAAGGTTCACTGCTTATAAGGAATGATATGAACAACGTTATGAGTATCTGCATTATGAATGTGTTTATGTGTGTACGGTGTTTTGTTGTGTGTGTCAAATGTTAAATATGATGATGTATGTTACTCGCATTGCATAAATTTCGTAATCCCAAATTTTGGAAAAGCTCTCATCCTTCCTAATCCAAATTTAGAAAGCTCATAAACTTTCCTAATCCAAATTTTTAAAGTTCAGTCACTTTTCTAATCTCAATTTGGCAAGTCGATTGACTTGACCTGCTATAATCATGTTGCTAGGAAAGAGTTATTCTTACTCATACATGTCCTTGTTGTGTGTGTGCATATACCCATACCTAGTACAAGTGTGTACTAACCCTACATAACTCTAAACTTTTAGTCGCAGGCACAGGTGGACGCTAAAACTACAGGATCAACGTTGTAGCTATCCTAACGTCGAGAATTCATTTCTACATGGTAGACCCCTATGCTTCCGAGGATGCTTGACCATTTATATTCTAGCTTAGTTGTAGGATTGAGCTAGTGGAGTATGTTCCACTTGTGTTTATTTCTTGTTTTTGTTCAGACATTGTATTGGTGCCATTTTGGCAAGTACATCTTTATCGTTATAATACACTACTTCTTTCATTTGAAGATCTTCATGGTAGATGGTTGATGGTTAACAATTATATATGTAATAGAATGTATAGTAAACATGTTAGGAACCAAAAAGTTTCATATTTTCCGCTTAAATTAACCTAGATGAAGTAAGAATGATGTATGTAGGCTTGTCTGCGACATCTAAGAGGTCAACGACGCTAATCTCGTCTGGGGTATAGATTCCGATCGTGTCAATGTTTGTAATAGAGAGCTAGGTTAAATTTTGAGGATAATAAGTTCACATCAACCAGATCGAGTAGTTTCTAAGTTATGGTAGTGAAGTGCACCACTATTCTTGATTAGAGACTGCATGATGCATAGGAAAATTTCCCTTGTTCTAATCTTATCCTGCCTTCTATAATGTCGGATTTCTTGGTGTTAAGAGCGTATCTGAAATCAACTCTTGAAGTTTCCAAAAGATGAATAGAAGGAGAAAAGTAAGAGGGGATATTGGAGGAACGACTACTTGGGTAATTCAAGTTTCTCCCCAGGCTCCAGCTGCAAGAATAGAGATGTCTGTTAACTCAGCTGGGTTGACAGATGGAGAAGTAAGGATAACTTTTGTACAGATGACCTAAGCTAGCACTTTACAAGCTCAGGCTGTTCGGTTTAATTGATGTGGAGAAGTCTGAGTTAGCATCCTACCAGCTAAAAGATGTAGCTCAATCAAGGTATAAGGTGTCACAGGATAGCAGAGGGGGATAAGGATGAGGAATTCATCAACCTTAAGCAGTGATCTATGTGAGTCAGGGATTAATCCTTGAGGTTCGTAAGACTTTACAGCCCAGGAGAGGCCACCTTGTAGGAAATGTAACATACTGCATGGGGGAGAATGTATGATAGACTCTAACGCTTGTTATAGTTGTGGCAAACTGGGTCACATGATGAAGGATTGTCTGAATAAGTGAAGTCAAGAACAAGGGACAGAGAGAGTTCAACCTAATGGTCCAATTGAATAGGCTCCAAGGAGGCAACAATTCTTCGCACTAAAGTCTAGGGGTGCAGGGGAACGTACCTCTGGTGAAGTCTCGAGTGCGTAGCCTTAATTAATCTTTCATGTATTTGACTGTGTATTGTGTTTATGCACTAATATGAGGATAATATGTTTGAGTCATCAAGTTGGTTGTAGATTTCTATCACTTACATGTTTACTTATGTTGTATGATTTGATTAGACTAGTTTAGGAAAGAGTTCCTTAGTCCATTAATGTGAAGCTACTAGTAGGTTTTGAGGATGTGCACCATCATATTAATATGTGAAACAGATACTCACCCATGGGAAGTGTTGAATTACCTATGTAGGCATACATACTATAGATGAATTACTTATTGTTAGTAAAGAGTAGTGTCGTTCGGGGACGAATGTTCCTAATGGGGGGATTTTTTAACAACCCTAGAAAATGAATATGCTAAGTAATGCTTAATGTGTCTAGAATTCCTACGATTAGACTGGGTTCATACGGATTGATGCGCGTAGAATCAGACCTCTGAACCCTTTATAAGGCCAAGCCAACTAACTTGGGATTTAGTTGAGCTAGAAAAGGTTGGGTCCAACCATGTAGGGTACTCGAATACAAAGATTAACTTGACAGAGTCTTTATCCGACTTAAAAAGGGAAAATCATAGGTTTTGAGGGTCTAGGGGTAAAATAGTCTTTTTTCAGACTAAGGGTAGTATCATAATTACACTAAATATATAATTAACTATTTAATTAATAAGTTTGGGGGCATTTTGGGGAGAGAGGACCGAAAACTGACTCTTGAAGTGAAGTCTTTCTCCACCTAGGTTCGAACGTAGGTGGAAACAATTAATTAAATTATTTTTAATTTAAGATAGTAAATTAATGTAATTAATTTATACTTAATATTTAATAACTGATTTAAAATAAAAGGATATCGGATTTTAATAAAAAAATAAGAACCTTATTTGACTAAATCTTAAACTAGACTCCTAATCTAAGAAAACTCTTTTCTCCCATGCTCATCTCTGTCTCTCAGGTATCTATCACTCTCACTCACAATTCTCTCTACCAAATAACTTCAAAAAACAGTAGGTAAACAAAATTTCTTAACACTTGAAGAACTCACAACGAAAATATAAGAAAAAAATAAAATCAATCACGTAGGCAAAGAGAAGTTTGTCCGTCGAGTTGGTGTTGAGTTTGAAGGGATTTGGACGTGATTATGGAGAAGATTTTAGGCAGAAAGTCGAGGTTTGAATGTCATAAAAGGTAAAGGTTTCTTACTCTTGCTCCATTTCCCAAGAGACCCTTAAGGCTTAGATGAATCTACTCAATAACTAGGGTTGTTCCCGTTCTTGTCAAACTCCTTGTCGCTAGTATCGCTTTAATCTTAATGTTTAATAGATTAGATATCATGTTGTTGGTATGTTTTCTGGTAGTTTAAGTATGAAGTTTGATTTTCGTGATAATGTGTTCTTGATTATGGGTTTGGAATTGTAAGCATTTCAAGCTATGTCAACCGAAAGTATGTGAACATGTTTTTATGGTTGAATTTTATGTGCGAATGTTTGTGTAAAGCCTGAGGTGTGAAAGTGTTGTAATGTTGCTGGATGAAATTGTAATTCTTGGCTGAATATAATCATAAAAATATTACACTGAAATATGCACCAAATGATTCACGAAATCCCTTAAGAATTAACATATGAATGATGATAAAAAGAAGCGGAAAATAGTGAACAAATTTCCAGCATTTGGTAGGTTGGGTTCGGCAAAACAAATTTGTACAAAATGCAATGAAAAATGAATGTAAAATAAGTGATTTAACTAAGGATTGAACCTAAGACATCATTACATTAAAGCTACAAAAAAAATCACTAAAAGATTAAGACAAAAACGGATTGGAAGAGACTAAATTTCCAACATGCTGGAAATTTTAGTCTCGGCCAACTTTTAAAAAATGAGCTTCATTTAAAACAAATTTAAAATGTGAGGTCATTGGTGATTTAAACCATGACCTCACTAAATGAAAATTTCATAAAATTTTCGTGAGAAATATTCAAAGAAAAAAAAATGTGGTGAGTAAGGATTGAACCAACAACCTCTTGTATGGATGAGAGGTTTAGGAGAAAAATAAAGGAGAAAAATAAATGTGGAGAGTGGAGATTAAACCCATAACCTCTTGAATAGGTGATAAAGTTAAGAGATAAACTAAAAGAAAAATAATGACCTTGTAGGGAATTGAACCCACAACCTACTTGACTTAAACAAAAAAGGAGAAAAAAATAGAAAGGAAATATTATGGGTTTGATGGGGATCGAACTAGGGTCCCCCAAATATGAAAATGCAAATATTAAGTTTAAAATAAGCTTAAGTGTTGTCAAATGAATTCGAAATTGGGTTCCCTTGCACAATTGCTTATTAATACATAAGTGATACGTAAGCAAATATTTGATGAATGCTTCCTCGAAAGATCGAAATTAATATATTGGCATATCTAAAAGGTTCGTAAGTCTTGTACCATATAATCTTGGGTAAATATGAATCACTTAGACAAACTATGAATAAACACCCATGGCTTGTATGTATAGACCAATAAGTCTAGCATACGTTTAAAAGTAAGTGAACCAAAAATGTATGTAATGAAATGGTGAAACTCTACAATGGTTAAGTAATAGTGTAAAATACACTAAATGGCCAAGTGCATTGTCATATGATGAAATGATCAATGAAATAATGAAACCCTAGAAGGGTTAAGTAAGAGTGTGAAACACACTAAATGGGCAAGTGCATTGGCATATGATCGAATGAACATTCACGTGAAGGGGTGAGTAATAATGAAAAGCAAATGTGTTAAAGTTAATGAATGAGGTGCCAATATGAAAAGAGGATAATGTGAAATATGAGAGAAATCTCAAATAAGCCGAAGTAAATGTTACCAAAATGTACTCACCTATGCGAGTGTAAAGTTAATGAATAGACCAGTCTCTTTGAACACTCTAATGAAAGTATTGAGATTAACACACTTAATACTAATGATGAGATGAGAAATCATCTATTGAGCTATGATGTTCTCATACTAGAAGTCAGCTTACATGTTGAATGAGTAGAATGTAATGGAACTTTATACTGAGCACCGATAGACTAGCTATGAGTGGTGATGCCTTCTTTCGGGGAGGTCGGAGGTTCACGTAACTCTCATGAGATGAGACTGTCCGGCATGCCGGGTATGGGTCCCCTTACATCTCCTAGTCTTTGAACCTATACTGCCAATATAGGGATCTAGCGGGGTTCAGTTCCCATGTACGCTAGCATGTTTTTGTTCACTTTGGCCGTTGATTCCACCTCTTTTCGGTGTGGGGTTTCATGATGCTCACATGATCTATGTCGTTTAAAGTTAAAGTTCCCAATGAATGAATGAGGTCATCCCCAAATGATGCACATAATGAAATCAATGATACCAAAGGTGTTAGGATAGGATAATCAAGAGATGAGTTAGCTTCAACTAATGAAATTAGGTCATTCTTTGTCATTGCACAACGGACCCGTTGAAAGTCTTAAACTACATCCTAGGTATAACTAGTTTTTACACTAGCTCATGAATGATATAAAATGAAGTACGTATGAATAAATATAGCCGACTCTGTGTTTGGTAAAGTAGACTCCCTACTTGAGGTCCCAAATGTTGAGCCCTCTTTTTTGGAAAGTCTTAATGTCAAGTACATGATTCCAAGGTCTAATGGCATACTAATGAATGATATGAACAACGTTATGTGTTATATTAATAATAATATGTGTTATGTGTATGTTGTTGTGTGCTGTGTGCAAAATGTTATGTATGATGATGCGTGTTACTCTAATGGCATAAATTTCCTAATCCAAAATTGTAAAGCTCATAAACTTTCCTAATCCAAATTTGGGAAGTTCACTCACTTTCGTAATCTCAGTTTGGCAAGTCCACTGACTTGACCTTCTATAATCATGTTGCTAGAAAAGAGCTATTCTTACTCATGAATGTCCTATGTGTGTGCGTGCATATATCCATACTTAGTACAAGTTTGTACTAACCCTATTCAACTATAAACTTTAGGCGCAGGCGCAGGTGGACGCTAGAGCTAAAGGATCAACGCTGCAGCTATCCGGACATCGATCATTCATCCTTACATGGTAGACTCCCATTCTTTAGAGGATGCTTTCCCATTTACATTCTAGCTTAGTTTTAGGATTGGGCTAGTGGAGTATGTTCCACTAGCGTTTCTTTTCGGTTTTTGTTCAGACATTGTATGTGTGCCATTTTGGCAAGTACATCTTTATCGTTATATTATACTGCTTCTTTCATTTAAAGATCTTAATGTTAGATGGTTGATGGTGAACAATGATATATGTAATAGAATGTATAGTAATCAAGTTAGGAACCAAAAAAGTTTCAAATTTTTCGCTAAAATTAACCTAGATGAAGTAAGAATGACGTATGTAGGCTTGTGTGCGACCTCTGAGAAGTCAAGGATGCTGGTCTCGTCTGTGGTCTAGATTTCGGTCGTGACATTTTATATACTTGCAACACTACCCTCAAATGGTTCATGTGATCCCCCTCATTTTTCGAATATACCAAGATATCGTCAATGAAGACAATGACAAATAAATCTTGGTAATTTCGAAACAACCTATTTATTAGGTCCATAAAATCCACCGGAGAATTAGTGAGACCAAAGTACATTAATAAGAACTCATAATGACCATATCTAGTCCGGAATATCGTCTATGGTATGTCCACCTCTCACCCTAAGTTGATGATACCCATATCTCAAGTTAATCTTATAGAAATAACTTGTTCCTTGGAGTTGATCAAACAATTCATCAATCCGAGGGAGAGAATACTTGTTCTTGATTGTTACCTTATTGCGTTGGCAGTAATCAATATACATTTTTAACGACCCATCTTTCTTCTTCACAAACAATACCGGATCACCCCATAGAGAAATAATAGTCTTATGAAGCCTTTCTCTAGTAAATCCTAGAGTTAATCCTTCAACTCTTTCATTTTTTTCCGGAGCCATATGTTAAGGAGGAATTAAAATAGGTTTTGTATCCGTAGCAAATCAATAACAAAATCAATTTCCCGTTCGGGATGATTACAAGGAAGGTGATTGGGAAAAACCTTTGGAAATTCACTCACTACGGGGACCGACACAATTGGAGGAATTTTGGGGACTAGATGTTGGATTCTTACAATATGGAATAGACAACCTTTAGAGATCATTTTTCATTCTTTTAGACAAGAGATGATACGACCTCTAGTAATAGAGTTTGCCTCCTTCTACTCAAAAACGAATTCATTTGGAAAGTTAAACTTCACCACCCTTGTCCTACAATAAGTAGAAGCAAAGAAAGCATGCAACTAATCCATACCCAGTATAACATCAAAATCAAGCATATCGAGTTCTGTTAGTTCAACATAAGAAACTCTATTGGGAAATATTATACGAAAATTTCTATACATCCTTTTTGCAACAACCGACTCACCAACCGAAGTAGACACTATAAAAGGTTCATGCAAAATATCGGGTAAAATATCAAAAATTTTGTCTACTAGTTGAGTAACAAAGGATAAGTAGCACCAGGATCAAATAAGACATATAGATCAATAGAAAAAAGTTTCAACATGCCGGTCACCACGTCGGGGGAAGTTTCTTTCTCACCCCTAGAGTGGAGAGCATAGAAGCGGTTCTTATTTGGAGCCTCATTTGAACCACTTGCTTGAGCTTGACCACCCTTTTATTTCCCCTTTATATTAGGGCAATACCTAACCTTGTGTCCGATTAGAAACTTAGCGAACAATTCAGTCTTTCCACACCTATTGGTAAATTTATTCTAGTAGAATGATTCCATCGTGATTGTCCTATTTTCGTCAGTCACAAAACTACCATGGCTTAGTTAATAGAGTTAAACAGGGTAGATTTTGATGTCATTCTAGGTATTGATTGCCTTCATTCCTGTTGTGCGTCAATAGATTGCAAAACTCGAGTTGTCAAGTTTCAGATTCAAAATAAGCTAGTCATACAGTGGAGTTGTCGTTCAGCAACGCCTAAGGGTCGTTTCATTTCATACCTTAAGATGAGGAAATCAGTTTCGAAGGGATATATCTATCACTTAGTCTGATTTAATGACTCAATTGTTGAGGTACCTTACCTTTAGTTTCATATAGTAAAATAATCTCCGAAAGTCTTTCTTAATGATCTACTAGGAGTCCCTTCTGAGAGATAAATAGCTTCGACGGACATCATTACGGATACTCGTCCTATCTCTATTTCACCATATAGAATTGCACCAGTAGAGTTAAAGGAGCTTAAAGAACAATTGAAAGATCTGTTAGAAAAAGGCATTATTTGACCAAGTGTCTCACCTTGGGGCGCTCTGGTTTTATTTATGAGAAAGAAAGATTGTTCCCTTAGGATGTGTGTACACTACCGTCAATTGAACAAGGTGACTATCAAGAACAAATATTCTCTCGCAAGAACATATGATCTTTTCGACTAGCTTCAGGGAACTTCCTGTTTCTTCAAAATTGATCTCATATAAGGCAACCATCAGTTGAAAGTTAGAAAATGTGATACTCCAAACACAACTTTTAGAACCAAATATGGGCATTATAAGATTTTAGTTTTGTCCTTTGGGTTGACAAATGCACCTGCAACATTCATTGATCTTATATATATAGTCTTCAAACCTTATTTGGATATGGTTTTCATCATCTTCATTGATGACATACTAATTTACTCAAAGAATGAAGAAGATCATGTTAGTCAACTCAAAATATAGTCCTGTAGAATTTTAAAGATAAGGAATTATATGTCAAGTTCTCCATGTGTGATTTTTGGCTTATGTCTATGGCATTCTTGGGCCACATTATTTTGGGTTATAGGAATACACTTGATACCCAAAAGATAGTAGTTCAGAGTTGGCCTAGATCTATAAATCTGGTAGATATAAGGAGTTTCTTAGGTTTGTCTTGATATTATAGAAGATTTTTTAAGGGTGTTCATCTATCTCGTCTTCTTTAACAAAGATAACTCAGAAGATAGTCATGTTTTAGTGGTCTGCATCTTGTGAGAAAAGCTTTCAAGAGCTGAAAATGAGATTGACTACAACTCTGGCTTGACCTTACCAAAAGGTATCAAGGTTTTGTGGTGTAGTGTGATGCATCGAGAGTTGGTTTAGGGTGTGTGTTGATGCAAAATTGTGAGGTTATATCCTATGTTTACAGACAGTTGAAGGTTCATGGAAATTATTATCCAACTAATAAGTTAGAATTGGTTGCAGAAGTTTTATATTTCAGGATATGGCTCCACTACTTGTATAGTGTTCATTATTACATATTCACTGATTACAAAAGCCTCTAATATATGTTCACTCCCAAAGAGCTAAATCTTAGACACAGGAGGTTGTTAGAATTATTCAAGGATTACGACAGAGTATTCTTTATCATCCAGGTAAGGATAATTTTGTTTGTTATTCTCTAAGCATGTTATCCATAAGAATATAACCCATGTTGAAGAAGAAAAGTGGGAGTTAGAAAAATATGTGCAATGACTTGCACGCCTGGGAGTCAGAATTATGGATTCCACAACAGGAGTGATAGTGGTGAATAACAGGTCTGAGTCACTATTAGTTTAAGAGGTGAAAGATAAGCAAGACAAAGATCCCACTTTTCTTGACTTGAAAGAAAATGTTCATAAGCAAAGAGTATTAGCTTTTGAACAAGTGGGATACGGTGTGTTGAAGTATCAAGGTAAGTTGTTTGTACCTAGGGTTCATGGACTCCAAGAGAGGATCAAGGAGGAAGCTCATAGCTCCAGATATTCCATTAACTCGGGGTCAACAAAGATGTACCGTGATTTGAGAGAGGTTTATTGGTGGGAAGGTATGAAGAAAGGCATTGTTGAGTTTGTTGCCAAGTTACCAAAAATGCCAGCAAGGGAAAGTCTAACACCAAATGCCTGAGGGTTTGTCTAAGACTATAGAACTTCCAGAATGGAAGTTGGAGATAATTAATATGGACTTCATCACACGATTTCTGAGATCTCGCAGACAACATTCTTCTATTTGGGTAATTGTCGATAAAATGACAAAATCAGCCCACCTTTTGCTGGTAAAGACTTCCTATTCGGCCGAGGATTATGCTAAGTTGTACATTTAAGAAGTGGTAAGACTTTATGGAGTCCCGGTCTCCGTTATTTCATATAGGGATGCACAATTTACTGCTCAGTTTTGCAAGTCTCTCTAGAAAGGTTTAGGTTCGAAGGTGAACTTATCCACTGTTTTTCATCAGGACAAGCAGATATACTATCCAGACCTTAGAGATATATTGAGTCCTTTTGTGATTTATTTCAAAGAATATTGGAATGATAACATACCTCTCACTGAGTTATCTTACAATAATATCATCCAAATGGCTCCATATTAAGCCCTTTGTGGGAGAAGATTCATATCTCCTATTAGGTTGTTTGAAGTTGGTGAATCAGGGTTGATAGGACCAGACCTAGTTCACCGACCTATGTAGAAGGTGAATGTGAATTTAGGAGAGACTTAAAACGACATAGAGTCATTAAAAGTCATACTAGATGTTAGGAGAAGACCGTTACAGTTTGAGGTGGATGATAGGGTCTATCAGAAAGTTTCGCCCATAAAAGTGGATGACTGAATCCAACACTCTAAGATACATCTAAACATCCTGAAATTATCCATAAATATGAGATCATGACCCATTAATTCTTAATCCAATTCAAGAAAAGTTATGATCAAAGTAACTAGATTTAAGAGTAAATTATAAAAGTTAAGAAGTAAGTCAAAGTGAGTTCCTAAAATTTCCAAGAGTCTTTAATAAACATTTTTAACTTTTTTTTAAGGCTCAAGTTACAAGTTAAGTAAGAATAAAGAGTTGAGTTCATTCTCAAAAGTTATAAGGGGACTAAGTAATCCCTAATAGTTACAAATGTTATCACATTTAAATAAGTAAATACTCTTCCCCTATTATTCAAAAAAAAGTAATAGCTTCATAAAATAAAGCAAGCAGCGAAACTATGGTTTCCAAAAGATCTTTTAAATCAAGGTTTTTTGCACTAATCTCAAACCACAGAATCAGTATGTTTAAAAAAAAAGAGGCAGTATATTTTGGGAGTAGAATTGAGCACCGATCTGGGGATGTGAGTTCACATTAATTCAAGTCTCCATGAAAATCGTGGAGTTATCATGGGTGGAAGAGAGTCATACTTTTTAGATGAACCCTTTTTCACAGTATACTAGTGGATCTATTAGAAAGTTCATGTCCTATACTCTGGCAAGGTTAGGATGGTCGAGTAGTGTGGACCGAGTAATGTTGTATCATATTTATAGCTCCTAATTTATGGTTGTCGGTTAGAGAAGCTGTCACAAAAGTTATTGAATATTCATATGCATCAGATATTTGTATTTTTACATACATCTCAGAGATTATTTGTATCATTGTGTGCATTCAGAGTTTTTAACGTGTTTCAGTTAGTTTTATTTATATGGAACATTGCTTTTAAATTGCATTACATTGAAATGAGTAGTTATTCATGAGTTGAACAGAGCAAAGGTATGTGTTCCTTCTTACTTTTTTTCCAGCTTAAATGTTGGTTTATCATCCCAACTCACATACTCTTACATTGAATGTATTGATGAGAGTTGGCCATCATCATATCATGATGTAGAAGCAAGTAACTAGGATCAACATTTGGTGTGTCGTTGATCAATTGAACAACTCTGAGTCATTGGTGAGCCTCCTTGAATCCGGAGGACCCTTTAATTGTTTTAAGTCATTCATAATAAAATGTTGTGGGGTTTGTCGCGACATTCATCTTAGTACTTTTACATGCTTCATAGACAAATAATGTTAGTTTTGTGTCTTTTCATTTCAATTTTAAACAATGAGACTTAAATGTTAATTTTGCCAGTCCTATTGCAGTCAAAGTATTTACCTCGAAAATGTTTATTTACTGTCTATATTGAGTTAAGTTAAGTCTTCTGATGAATTGGGTATGCTAGGAAAAGGGTCCGCTCAAGGCCAACAATGGTCATTGGATGTCAGCCACGACAAGGGTGTAGGCTTGGGGTGTGACACCTATATCTTGTCGGGGGTATAAAACCTCTAAACTAAGTTCATCCACTAGTCTGTACTAAAAAGAATTAAGGAATCATTATAAAAAGTATGGAATTTCATACCCACGTTGGTTACATGGTTTACGGAGACATGATTTATCTGAACTCTTTCCCATATATACTCAAGTCAAATGTTTAAAACATAACTCTTTTTGTGGTTTCTGATTTTTACTCAAAATCATTCTCTTAAAATAGATATTACTCAAACTCCTAAAATTTTAGTTGGAAATATCATTTTCCTCCACTTTTAAATGTGAGAACATTTACTCTAGGAATATCTACTTACAATGTATCATTTTAAAAAAGTGAATTCAACTCTACTCTTTCTAAAATACACTTCCAAATCATATTAGAATATGATCATCGATGACTCGGGAAGTCATACTATATAAATATATGAAATAACTAGATTCCATATTTCTCATACATTTATAGAATACTCGATATCCATACTAATAATATTTTAGAGGTCTTTTAAAAAAACTCGTGTTTACTTTCTCAAAACTCGGTTTAATAACTCAAGGGTTAACTTTAAAAATCTCTTAAAAATTTGGAACTCAAATTGCAGAGCTCATGTGGAATTATGAACACGAACAACTAAAACTGGAGCAATAAATAATCTTAGCATTAAAACTGAAGACTTAATGATACTACACATCTCTAGATTGCTAGACTCATAGGGTGTATGCGAAATTATGGTCATGAACAACTAAACTTAAGTGATTCATGGGTAACATGTAGTAGTCCCAAGATTTAATGTAACACGGATTGTGCATCAAGAGGTAATCAAGGTAAGAGTGGTGTTGTTGTGGTGTTTAGAGATGTTGCAACCCGTTCAAACTAATTTGTATTCAGAGATAATGTCTATTCAGTTAGTTGCTGAAATCTGTGTGATTAGAAACTTAATACTCATGACTTAGAGCTTGAATATATTACTCATCTCAAAGGTGCTCAATTTATGAATACATAATTATGTCCATGGACGAGTTGACTCGATGGTCTAAATAATAATATGGAACTTAGGTATATAAATCTTCTTATTCTCATACTTACTCCTCAAAATGTAGTTCAAATCGATAGTTGATCGCAAACGATTCACAATTGGACTCAAAGACTTTCTTGAAATCTACTCTTAACTCTCTCTTGAACTTGAATTGTGAATTAGAGAGTTACGATTCATGATATGAAGGATATCATGATGATAATGTAGTCTCATAAATACACTCTCCTCATTCTCATAGTCACTTTCTCGAGTCTTAAAATAAGTTATTAAATATTGTAGAAAATCCTCAAAGAGACTCACAGAGACTTTATCAAAAATGTTAGAAAGAACTCTCAGGACTTGACTTTTAGCTCTACTAAAATTTGAATTATGATTTAAATATTATAATTTGTGATAGGGAAGACATCGTGATGATTAAAAGTGTTTGGGATGTTTAATCATGAGAAACGGTTGTAAATGTTGTCAAGTGGGCAAGTGCACGACGCTCATATGAATCATAATGTGTGGCCGAAATAATTTTTGAAATAGGGGGTTCCAAGTTCTCTCCACGATGCGGAGATAAAAAAAAAATCATTTCTGAGGAATGGGTCCGCGGCTCGAACCTAGTACCTATTTTTTGTGCGACTTTTTCTTCTTTGTTTTCTACCCCTGATTCATTTAAATTTGATTATTTTTTTCTCAATTTCTCTTCAGACTCGGATGCAACATATGTACATGAGAATCTACTCTAGATGACTCTAAAATAAACATGATTTCCTTAAGAACTCAATAATTCCATCTTAATTGAAGAACCAAAACCAATTCCAAGAACACAATTCAAGATCATCAAACTTTAAACATTCTAAAACGAATTTCACTGAAATTAAAATGATTGGCATTTGGGTGGAAAAAAACAATACTATGGAAGCCTACATAACTTAAAGAACCATGTTCTTGAAGAACTTTAAGAGAAAATTATGAAGAAGAACCCTAGACTTAGTGTTTCTCGAATTCGTTGAGCCTAGAAATATTGGAGTAGATGAGAGGGTTTGATTTATGAAAATTAAATTTTGACATGTTTAGAAAAATTTAGATGAAGAAATAAATTTAACGATATGGGAGTCTGAACGGCTCTATAATGAATAGCCATCACGGAGATGATGCCAGGTTCATACGTTCGTTAGTGAATTAGTCATAACATTTTACTAGGAGATTGAAATTTAGCAATCATGGTAGAGTTTGAAAGACAATTCAAACAACTTTCATTAGCAATCTTGTAGCACATCTAACTCATCATGTACTATGAGTTATGGTTGTTTTACGTTAACCCAAAACTCATAACTTAAGTATAACTTAAAAAAATTAGATTTCGATAATTCCAACTCATTTTTTTGGAACTCAAAGGTCTACATCTAGTGACCTTAAAACTAAAAAAATTTTAAAATTCTAGGTAAAATTCTATTCACAACGAAATATGGTTAGAGGCTTAGCTCAAAAAATTTCAAGGTTTTACAATATCTTCCCCTTGATATAATTTGTCCTCGAATGAAGGATGGTATAGGTATGAAATACGGTAATCTTTCTAATGTGTTCTTCTAAGGTCATTCTCTTAATATATTTAAGCTTAAGCCAAATATTTAGGTTAAGGGTATATACCTCTCCATAAATAATCTCATCCCAAGAATTTTACTTTTTACCTTCACATTGGGCTCATATAAAAAATCACCTAAGTTTAAACGACACCACATTAAACCTTCGTACTCAAACGACTCCATCTACTCCTACTTAGTAATTTCTTAGGAATCAACTAAAGGATCTCACTTAACTGTTTCTGATATTAAAACCTCAATACATTCTTCCTTCTCATTTATATATTTTGAAAAAATTATTATACTATCATTCTTACAGTAGGATAATTAACCTTCTCTTTATAACATTAATCCGTTCCTAAAAGAACTCTGAAAAGATATCTCCCATACTTTTTGGAACTCGTTACTAACTTATTCTCAACACTTGACTTGATTTCCAATCTTATCGTCTCCCCCTTAGGTCTAAAGTTGACACTTGAAGGCTATGAATTATTCCAACATCTATAAATGATATACACCCTCTTTTACTCCAACAAACCGGAGAAGCTTATCTCATTACTACCGAACTCTCCATAAACAAGTACTAAGGCTAGTTTATTGGGTGTTTTTGTTATCCTCTTCAGATCACATACCCTTTTTGTACACCACTTGATGCTCTTGTTACTGCTGTGAGTTTTACACTCGTCACAACCATTAACTAAATGTTAGGGTCTCTCAGTTATATCAGTCATATCTATTGAACCCAATAAACTCAATTCCCCACCTACTCTATGTTAAGTCTTCTAGATAAAATCTAAAGACTAACATCATCAACCTTATGTTGTCATCCTTTTGATCAAGATACTCATCTCAATTTCAAGCTTAATATTTATTCATCAACCAAAATATCAATATGATTGCTCGCTAACTATACTAACTTACAAATAGTGGATAAGATTCAGAAACAGTCATCCACTAGGACCTTATGACAAGTAGTCAATCCTTACCTCTTATCCTCTACGATCACAATTTATCATCACTTTCAACTTCACAACTTAAATACTATTTATCCACTTACTGCACATTATCTTTCAAACGGTTGAATCATCCTCTGAATACTATGGGGTCCCCCTCCCCCCTTCAAGTTCATCAACCTAGCTTCGATCTATTACCTCAGGAATACTCTACTTTGTGATTCCACATATACATTTCCTGTTCTCTAACACGATGACACAGACACAGAGATATATATATATATCTATAAATGTATTACCTTAAAATAATGAACTCCTAACTTGAATGTTAAATTACTATAATATCCCTAACATAGGTTTTGATTTTATAAAACTTTAAAGTAATAACTTTTAAGATAAGAAAAAAAAATGCATGTTCAAACTACCCTTAGTTTACTATAAATACATGGGCTTTTTCTCATGTTTTTGCATCCCTTCTTGTTACTTGGTTATTTTCCTCTTCAATCATCATCATTGGCATATTTTCTACGTTTGAATTGTCACATTGAAGTTTCTTCAAGTGCTTATATAGATAATTTTCTTTCTTTCCAGTTTGCATGACTTTAAATTTAAAGTTTCACGATTTGATAAAATATTCGGCTTGCCTTTTGTGTTTTGAATAATCAAATCGGAATGTTGTACCCATGTTGTAGTTTTATATGTTTGTATGTTCACCCAATTAAGTAATCTGTGGAAGATGCTTTGGGTGATGTGACAACATGCAAAAAGTTTATCTCTGAAATTCAAATCTCTTTAATAAAGTTTACACTTCTGGTAATTCTCTATGTCCCATGATGTTAATTTACCCATATTCACGTGTCTATTTTTAAATTGCAACAAAAGACTGAATTTGGTTTAAAGTCTAGATGCATTTGCAAACATTATACATTTTTAACGAATTTTATTCCTCTCCCCAAAAAGTTATTAGAGCTATGGATAGTACGAAACATAATAAGGAATATACTAGTAGAATGTTGAGAAAAATAAGCAGAAAATTAAATAGACTATACCTGAAATAAAAATAACTCAATATCACAAAAACTGATTGCATAAAATTAGATCAATTAATATAAAATATATCTAAAAAAGATTATAAATATATTCAATTTTAAAGATACAATGAATAACGAGAATAACAAATACAAAGAAAAACTTATTGAAATGCATATAGCGAAAATACAAGAATTAGACATAGGCAAAATAGACTTATAATAACATATTCTCAAGAATTTGTAAAAAATCTATAATAGCACAGAAAAAAAATTATTTTTATCTAGAAATACAAACAAAAAGTTTAGAATATAAAGTTCAATACATTCTATAAATGAATAAGGAAGAACACGCGATAGATGAAAAAACATATGTAAACTATGATGGATTAAAAACTAAAATAATATTTTCTAATCTCGGAAGAAGATATAAGAAAAAAGGTGACAATCAAAATTTAATGTTAGAAAAAGAAATGGTAAGACTAAAAGATAGTTTAACTGATATGATAAGAATATCAAAAGAAAATAAAGAAATAGATAGAATAATGAAAATCGAAAAAATAAAACAACAAGTAAAAAGGGAAGTACAACAATTAGAAGAAGTAAAAAATACCCAAATAATAGAGCTACAAAAAGAGCTAAAAATATTAAAAGAAATGTATGAAATTAAACAAAGAGAAAAAGAACAAAAAATAAAATTAGCCAATGAGATAATGAAATTCAAAGAAAAATTGCAATTAGAATACGAATTACAAGAAAAAAACCAAGATAATCTACCCGAAATAAGAATTGATGAATAACAACGATGATCTAAAATAACATTCGGAAACAAGCGAAACATGTACGGAAATATTAGGAAATATAGATAATGCAAGAAATTTAGAAATAAATACAGGAAGTGTGGACATGGATGAAAAACCTAGCACATCAGGAGTAAAAAATCCAAAAAATTCAAATTCGAAATATTATAATGAAAACTTTGGACACTATGATAAAGAAAAAACTATATGGGATAAAAGATTGAATAAAAAATAGACACCTAAACCAAAAACTGAACAACAATATTTTCTAGATTTAGACAGTGTGGAAGATATAAATAAAACAATCCAATTATGGATAGGATATATTTCAAAACAATTAATAGCTAACAAAATAATAATAACAGAGACACAAGGATATATAGAAAGAAAATTTATCCGAACAATAAAATTATGGTTACAAAATTTATCAGATGAAAGGATAAAAACTTTAAGAAGTAATAAAAAAATCTATTGGCGAATGAATTTGCTACTACAACTATGGAAATATTATATAAATATGAAGTAGCGATAAGAAATGAATTTAGCAGTATGACAAAAGAGGTAGAAGAACAGAATAAAGAAAAATGCATAAATCGAAATCTAATGATAAAATTAGCAATATGTAATATTTATTACATAGAAGAATATATATGTGCATTTACGGAATACTATTATAAAAGAACATATAGCACAGAAGAAAGTAAAGAAATAAGAAAATTATGTTTTACAAAATTACCAGAACCTTTTAATTAAAAAGTCATAAAAAATTGGAACGAAGAAGAATTAACAGATACCTTAGGAGTTAGAATAAAATTCTTGCAATGATGGTTTATGGAACTATGTGAAAAACATAAAGACGAAATAAAAATGAAAAAAAATTAGTAGAAAATTTGGCATGTTGGAAAAATAAAACAACACCTCAATTTGGTTATACGGATATGTATTATAAAAATAGAAACAATAAAAATACAGATCAAATTGCAAATTTAAAATATCAAGAAGAAGATAATATGTAAAAAACTACAAAATCAAAAGAACATATAGACCAAAAAGAAAACTAACAGAATATACTTTTTATAATTGTGAAAAATTAGGACATATAGCCAGAGACTTTAAATTACCTAAATCAAATTAGAAAATAAATATCAGAAATAATAATAAACGATGAAAAATATACGCAGGTAGAGTATATAGATTATGAATTAGAAAGTGAAGATAGCATATATGAAATAACACAAAATGAAATGGATAAAACGATATAGAGATGGAATGAGATAATGAATTCTATAATACAACAAATGACTGAAACAGATATACAAATAATAAATAATGAAGAACATCAAGACGATGAATCCTTAGAACAATAAATAATATTTGATAATAATATATTTGAACAAATAAAAGGAAAAGAACTAGATCTAAACATTGCAAAAATATTCGAAATACCAACAATAGGAAACTGGTTCAAATGACAAAAAGAAGAATATTATGTAGTAAGTCAAAGAGAACATATGATCGATTGCAAATACACTGAAGGAAAGATCAAAATACCAATAACAATCAAACGAATAATAAATAAAGATATACAAGACATTAAGGATAAATATCCAATTAAATATGTACATTTAGGAGGACGAGAAATACTAATAAAAGCATGCTTTCGAGAAGGAATAAATACACCCATAGAAATATACTTAGCGGATGATAGAATCATACAACCTATAGAAAAAAAGTATATTAAGTGCAGTAAAAGATAACCTCATATATAAAAATATTAAATTTATAATAAGCGCTAGCTACTCAGTAGCAATAAATGATAAGAACATAAATAAATCACTAGTATTATATTGAAAAATGTCGGGAGTAGAATTAGCTCCGAAAAGTAAAACATAAAATAATAGCAAAAAATTAAATAAAAATAGAAGATCCTTTTGAGAGGATAGTCACAGCCATAGATAAAAATGATTATAGTTATAATGAGATTGACAAAGAAGAAGACTTAGAAATAATAAAAGAAAGATTAAGCACATCAAAAAGAATAAACTGTGAAATACCACAAATTTCATCAAAAATGAGTACCTCAAGAAGAATAGATAAAACTCCACAAAAATTAATGGATGATTAAATAAAATCACATCATTATTACATAATGGAATAATGGAACAATGTAAACATTTAACATTAATAGATACGGGACGAGAAGAAAACTATATTACAAAAGAATTAGTAACGAAAGATGTAATAATAACTACTGAGCAATCATGTCCCGAACTATCAAAAGCATTAATGTATGCCGAAGAATCTACATAAAAGGAAATAATCATTGGAGGAGTACCAATAGTAATAAAATTTAAATTATATCAAGTAGATGAAATATTATTTTAGAAATAAAATGGTTAGAACAAGTAAAATCATATAATCTAGAAGACAAACATTTGACAATAAATTATAAAAATAAAAGAGTAAAGTAAACAATAACTTGGTAGGATAAAAATATGAAAATACATATACTTGCAAAGATAATAATAGAGGGATATTACAACAGATATTATACAACGATGATAGATACAGGAGCGGAAGCTAATATATGTAAATACAATTGTTTACCGGAAGATAAATGGGAAAAATAAAAACACCGATAGTAGCGACATGATTTAATAGGGAAGGAAGCATGATCACATATAAGACAAAAAATATCAAAAAACAAATATGGGATAAGATATTAAATATAGAAGAAATATATAATTTTGAATTGACTAGAAAAGATATACTATTAGGAATGACTTTTTTAGAAAAATTATACCCACATATAATAACAAAAACACACTGGTGGTTCACAACAACATGTAAACAAAATATAGGAGCAAAAAGAGTAAATAACAAAAAATGAAAAACAATAGAATGGATAAAAGGAAGTGAGAAAATTACGCAAAAGTTAGAAAATATAAAATAAGAAGACCCTAAGATAGAATTAATTATATTCTCCATAAATAAAGTAATAGTAATCCAACATAAGTTAGAAATATTATATAGTGAAGATCCTTTACAAGGATGGGAAAATCATAAAATAAAAGTTTAATTTGAGTTAATTCATAATAATAGTATAATAACCCAAAATCTATTAAAATATAGTTTTAATGATTTAACCAAATTTAAGATACATATAAATGAATTATTACAAAAAGGATATATACAAGAAATCAGTAGTAAGCACACAAGCCCGACATTTATAGTAAATAAACATAGTGAATAAAAAGAGGAAAAAACAGAATGATTATTGATTATAGAAATTCAAATACAAAATCTAAAACATATAATTATCCGATATAAAATAAAATACTAAAGATAAGACAAATACAATGATATAATTATTTTAGCGAATTTGATTGGAAATCAGGATATTATCACTTAAAACTAGAAGAAGAGTCTAAAAAACTATTAACATTCACTATACCACAAGGAATTTATGAATTGAATATATTACAATTTGGATATAAAAACGCACTAGGTAGATATCAACACTTAATGGACAATTACTTTAAATAAATAGAAAATTGTATAGTATACATTGATGATATACTATTATATTCAAAAACAAAAGATTAACATGTCAGATTATTAGAAAAAATTATACATATAATAAAATTTAGGATATAAGTCTAAGTAAAAAGAAAGCAGAATATAATGAAAAATCAAATAGAATCCTAGAAATACAAATAGATAAAAATGGAATAAAAATGCAAACACATATAGTACAAAAATTAATTAACTCACATGAAAAACAAGACACCAAAAGAAAATCACAATCATTCTTAGGCCTAGTAAATCAAGTAAGAGAATACATACCAAAATTAGCAGAAAATTTAAAAATATTACAACAAAAATTAAAGAATGATATGGAGTATCAGTTTGATAAAAAAAGCTAAAATACAGATAAAAAAGGTAAAATTATTATGTAAAAACTACATAAACTACACATTCGATATGAAAGAAAAACATTTACTTATATAATAGAATCAGATGTGAGTGAAAAAAGTTATGGAGGAATATTTAAATACAAGTATGATGTCAATACAATAGAATATCATTGCAGGTATTATTTAGGGACATTTAATAATACAGAAATGAAATGTGAAATAAATAGAAAAGAATTATATTGAGTATACAAGTGTTTTTTATCATTTGAACCATATATTGTATATAACAAATATATTATAAGAACACATAATACAAAAGCATAACGGTGGATAACAAGAAAAATACCAGATTTGATAACAACAAAAAAAAAGAAAAAGGAGATTGGTATTAAATATATTAAATTTCACATTTACAATTGAAGTAATAAAAACTAATAAGAATTTTATTGCAGATTACTTATTATGACAAACCTACTCAGACTCGGACTAAGGAAGAAGATACAATTTAAAAGATACTCAAAGTTATTACTACACTTTGTACCAAAGTCTATAGTATGGACAATGAGATACAAAAGCTAAAGACTAATAAAGATAATGTGAAGTCTAAAGCTAGCATAAGTCAGCAACATGACTATAAAATTGCGGTACTATGTCAATCGGAAGACTGAAAGAATCCAGAGCTAAACGGTGACCTTGGGAAACATCTAAAAACCCATAACAATTGTTTTAATATAGCTGCAGGTACTAGCCAACGAGTTAGTGAAAAGCATAAGAATTCAAACTTAAACCAATTATTCGAAAAACCAATTATTTAGAGGCTAACACAAAAAAAAAACATATTAACTACAGAACCACAAACTTCTACAAACGCAGATAGTCTACACCATGACAAAAGAACATATAACCATATTACGAGAATCTATATAGAAAATATATGAAAAATCCAAAAGTTTTTAAACCTTAAACCCAGATCTTCTACAACCGAAGAACCCAACAAAGATTATTTAACCCCAAAAGTACAAGGTTATAATAAATTGATTGCACAATCGAAAACTAACGCCAACTTAGTGAGGACATGTTACAACTATGGATTATTAAATACAGTATATACATATGACGGAGAGGAAATAAGTAGAATGCCGGAGATACATAAAGCATTTATACTTATAAGAGAGTTATTAATGGAAATTTATTCTATGTAAAAATTTTAAACGGCAACAACAGAGATATTATACGAGGAGATAAAACCTCCGTTACAAGTAGTAAATATGGGATTAACAAAAGATATGATAATACCGGAAGATATTGAACAACAACCATACATACAAATAAGTGAGATACCAAGTTTCTATTCTAATAAGAGAATAATTGGTATATCAACAATTATACAAGAACTAGCAAATAATTATTTAAACGGAAATGCTATATGGAGCTACTATGCAAGAGATCAGTTAATAATTTATTCCAATTAAATGGAGCGAAGGAAAGAAGATATGGATGAAATCTAGTGATGAATTTTATCATTACTTAAGCCACAAGAACGACCTACAACACGAGCACTTAACCTTGGATTTATTTCGGTAGAATTATAACCAAGGTATTGCAAGCTAATTGGTCACAAATACCCTGATCACATATGTTCAAAATGCAACGAACAAGATAATGTAATACCAGACGTCCAGTTGGAATAAGATTTAAAGACGGAAGATGAAAAGAAGATAATGATGAAGATAAAAGATAAAGACGGAATATGACAAAAGGATAAAGATGAAGATAAAAGGAAACAGAAAAACGTGCTTGGCCACATAAAGGCAAAAGTAGATATGTAAAAGTCTTGAAATAAATAGTAGTAGTCACATAATTTAGTCAACATATGCCTGTGCATTATTAAAGATATGTTGACAAGTATAAAGTATGGTAGGTAGGGTGTATTATTAAAAAGACAAGTGTAAAAGTAGTACAGTAGGGATAGTTGTAAAGTAAGAGTAGAGTACAGTAAGTGCAATAAAATGCACTAATTCCTTTGTATTTAAAGGAAGGAATATGTAACATATAGGATGGACAATGCCTTAAATATAAATATTTCTTTTAAAAAAACTCTCACAACTAAAAAATTATTATTTAGATAAATGAAGCAACAATCTGAAATCCAATCAGATATTTCAGATAGCATGAATACGCAAGAAACAAAGGTATATTTTTCAACAAATATGCAGAACTAATTTCATATATTCCTGAATATCATATATATGATTGAATAATTTTATGTTAGTTATTATGTATTAGAATTATTTGAATCATGATATCTAATTTATTAGTACACTGAAAACAGGGAGAAAACTTCTATGCTATGCCATTCTTATGTTAAAACTAGTAGGCGAGGAAAGCCGTTTAGGGGAGCAAACAAAGTTGAGGCACTGATAAAAAGCAAGTATCCGCTAAAGTATGATGCTAGTAGTGATAGAAAAACACGATTAAAATATAATCTAGTTCATAATAATCTAATATAAATTTAATCAATTATGAACATGATAGGACGGAATAATTAAAAAACCCCGCATAACAACAAACCTGACCACATACATACATGAAAAAATGATAAAAAAGCAATGAAACTTTAATCTTAAATATACTTCGAGGTATAGAAATAATTGAATTAAGAAGAATAATATGGGAAAAATATTTAATTATAGACCTACAAGATTTTGACTATGAAAAAAAGAATGGTATGATTTAAGAATAAGTTCAGATTAAAATGAACTATGAATATTCACAATATTGGATAGAATCTACGGAAAATATAAAATTATTAGAACAATTAATGGAGGAAAATTTATATATGTACCAAAGAACCCAAGATATGTTATTTTATAGAATATATCATAAACAATATTAATGAAATATTTAGATTAAAACAACAGATGAATTTGTTAACTCCCAATTCTTCTTCGATCAGACAAAATAGAATATTTAGATTAAAACAACAGATGAATTTCATGACTACGAATTCTGCTACGAGCATACAAAAATAGTATCATAGTAATTGAGATGGTAACATTAGTATGTCCGAGCAATTGAGACTGTTAAAGTAAACTTCTAGCTGCTATAATCTTATTAACTATCCAAGTACATTGTTGTGGTAGTGAATCTGATATGATATGATTGTTTTTTTATGTAGAAATTCTTAGTCCATTTGATCCAAGGCTTATCAGATTTATGAGCTAGATCCCAACATTTCTTTTCTATTGCGTTGTTTATCCATATTTTTAGTTTAATGGTAGTTACTCCACTTGCCAATTTGGGAAGCCACATATTAATCCATGCTATTATGTCCTTTTTTATAATAATGCGGGTTCTTGAAAAGATTTTTCACGCCGCGAGCTACCCAGAGACGTGGACACAGGACCTAGGACCACAAGTGATCCCAAGCTAACCTTGCTGGTATGATCATGATCATACCAAAGAGATTAAAGTGTGCGGATGTTAATTAATAATTTATAATGAATTGATAGGGAATACCAATATGCTAAAACTAATATATATGAAAACTGATAACTTAAATATAAAGAAGTTATTAACTGAATACAAGATTAAAATAACATCTAAACAAACTAGAAATGTTGGGACAGACCTTAACTAAGTTTAGCAAAAACTAAAATTGAAAGACTAAATACTGAAAATATACTCATGACTATTGTACTCGGATAATGAGGACTCACCAGTTAATCTACTTAAATAGAGACCGGAATTTGATCTAAGCTCAATCTGAATGCTGGTAACCTGAACATACATCACAAAAATATGAAGCGTACATATGTGTCAGAACTTGAAAGGTACTATGCATGTAGGAATACTAATATGCTAAAATTAAGATATTCTGAAAACTTATTAGTTTAATACAAAGAAGTTATTAACTAAAAATTAAGATGAAAATTTCATCTAAATAGACTAGAAATGGTCGGACATGCCCTAACTAAGTCTATCAAAAACAAAAACTGAAGGACTAAATACTGCATAGAAACTCATGAGTATTGTCCTGGAGAATGAGGACTCACAACTGAATCTACTGAACTGCAGAGCGGAAGTCGATCTAAGATCGATCTGAATGTTGGTAACCTGAACATACATCACGAGAATATGTAGTGTATGTATGTGTCAGTACTTGAAAGGTACATAGCATGTAGGATAGAGTAAGGATGAAATATAATATAACTGAACAAGCACAAAAGCAAGTAAAATGTTTTGAGCAAAATATACTGAATTCTAAGCTAACTGGATGCAATGACAAAATTTATAACATGCGGAGACTGAATACAAACTGAACTTTAAATATGGTCAATGCAACACAGTCTGTCTGAACTTTTGAAGCTATTAATTACCGATAATAAAAACACATGATATAAATGTGGAGTCCAATGTATACACCCCATCAAGAGGACCCAATATACCCTGCCAGAGGTATAAAGGCATGTTGGCATAATCACTAAAATGATACCCACAGAGGGGACTTACAACCTACTTGACTAGTAGCTATGGGACTATGGTGTACCCTAAACCGTAGTCCAACTCACTATTATTCTACTCCCAATGAATTAAATCATTAAGATATTATGCCTACATTTCTTTAAATATTACATAGATCAAAACTTAAAAAATAAACTTAGAATGCAACAATTAATCTGATAATGATGCATTAATAATTAAGGCATGTATATTTGAAGTAACTAAAATATGTAACCTAGCTTGTGTAATTGAAGAAATAAAGAAATACATAGCTAGGGTTCTGGAATTCATGTGATAAACTTAATAACAACTTTACAATCTTATTTGAAACATATATTTAACTAATGTGCGATGATCTGCTGTAAATTTAGAAACCTTATGTTGAATCATGATAATAAAATCAAGAAATGAATGAAAAATAGGGATCTAATGGGTGAAATGAACCCACTAGTGAAATACCACATACCTGGTGATGAAATATAGAGAGAAATATTTAGATTTTGGGGCAGTAATTGAGGGAACCTTGCTGCGTTCTTGAACTAGCGTTCTTGACCTTTGTCACCTTTCTTGCTTTTATTTTTCTAAGTTTTGATTTATGATTTTGACTTAGGTAAGTTTAAGTTATGTATCTAGGCTTAAACGGACTAAAATATGATGATTTAGTATCCAAATGATATATCTTAGGGTTTAAACAATGTGGGAAAAGATCAAAAGAGCTCTGACTTAAAAGTTATCGAAGTCATAAACAGAGTCGACTAACGGTCCGTACTGGTGGACCGTTGTTGGTGACTGAGAGTTGAAAGCTTGTTGGCGAATAAACAGAGTTTACTGATGGGCTTTGAGTGAATTGACTACCCATACTGGTCTACCATCAATGTGACTGACAGTTGAATATCAGCAGTGAATCGACGGAGTCAACTAACGGACAATAAGTCGGCTGACGGTCCATTATGGTCGATCATCGTTTAGTACTGAGAATTGGATGTAAGTTGAATAATCAACATAGTAGACTGACAGACCATAAGTAGACTGACGGTTTGTACTATTCGACCGTCGTATGTGAATTGGAGCTGAGATTAAGCTAGCCCATTGACGGTGTCGACTGACAGACCATAAATTGACAGACGGTCCTTAGTTGGCTCCATCCCTGGCACCTGCAACTTCTGAAAATCTATGTTTTTTCTTTTTTATGGATATAAAGTGTTACATTAGTTTAGCTGGGACCATTTTTCCTCGAATGATAACTAAACTAGCTTAAATAATGGGAGAGAGCTGCAATCCCTACAACTAAACACTAAGGACTGAGTTTCTGGCTTAATTGAGTTCCAAGAACACGCAAATACACTAAAAAATGCAAGTACATATTGAGGAAAAATTATTCTAAGGCTGAAGTCATGCATGGATGACTGAAATACTAAATAGGACCTATTTCCTCAAGTTGTAGTGGAATTGGAAGGAAAGAGGTGAAGATACTTGGCTTTTATGGCTGCTTCTACTTCCCAAGTAGCTCCCTCTACGGACTGACTCCCGCACGAAACCTTGATTGAAACGCCTTCTTTTTTTCTCAACCTTCTTGACGTACAAAACTCTCAACTGGTACATGTCCATAATAAAGACTATCTTTCAACGCCACACTCTCTAATGGCACTATAGAGGTTGGACCTCCCAAACACTTCTTCAAGAGCGAGATGCGGAAGATTGGATGCACTGCTGCTAGTTCTGTTGGCAACTCTAACTCATATGCCACAATTCCAACCTTTTTCAAGATCTTGAAAGGGAATACATATCGAATATTGAGCTTCCCTTTCTTGCCAAATCTCATCACTCTCTTACATCTGCATAAGATTACTGATGACTATAGGCTATCTTACGTCTATCTCTAATCGAGTTGCACTTTCTCCATAGCATGAAGGACTTAATATGGATCTATCAAAGCTGATTCACCTACTTTAAACCAACCAACACGAGATCTACATCTACGCCCATCCAGTGCCTCATAAGGGGTCATCTGAATGCTAAAATGGTAGCTATTGTTGTAGGGGAACTCAATAAGAGGAATGTGATCATCCTCAATGCCCTTAGAAATCGATCACCCAAGATCTCTACATATCCTCTAGGGTCTAAATGGTATGCTCTATCTGTCAATCCTTTTGCTATGAAATGCTTTGCTAAGGTTAAGTTGAATACCAAGACCCTTCTGAAATGACTTCTACAAATGAGAGGTAAATTGAGGACCTCTATATGATATGATAGACAAAGGAATCCCATGCAACCTCAAAATTTCATTAATGTAAAGCTTTACATAGTCCTTTGTCGAATTGTAGTCTTTACCTCAAAAAAGAGAGAAGACTTAGTCCTCCTATTAAGTATCACCCAAATAGAGTCATGATGTCTGCGAATACGAGGTAACCGGGTGGAGAAAACCATATTGATAAATTCCCACTTCCAAGTAGGAATGTCAATCTCTTGAGTCATACCCCCGGGTTACGTATGTTCTACCTTGACTTGATGGCAATTGGGGCACTTACTTACAAAATCTACTATATCCCTTTTCATTCCATTCCACTTGTAGACTTCTCAGTGATCGCAAGAGATCTTAGTGCCACCTGGATGAATAAAATATTTGAAGTTATGGGCTTCTGCAAGAATATGTTTTCTCAACTTGCCCACATCAGGAACACACAATCTAGCCTGGTAGCAAAGTACACCATCTCCTCTTTGGGAGAAAACCTCCACTCTCTGCTTATGGACTGCACCCTAAATTCAAGCAAGATTGAATCACGGTCTTGCTTTTCCTTAAACTCCACTACAAGGGAAGATTCTACCCTATGTTGAACAGTTACACCACTCTCTGATATGCTCATAATGAAAACTCTAAAGAGAGCGCGCCTTTCCACATTCTTTACTAGCTCCTTTATTTCTTCCTCAACACGAGATACACTTCCCATATATAATCTGCAAAGAGCATCTTCTACTATTTTTTCCTTACAAGAATGTTAATGCACACTCATATCATAATCCTTAAGGAACTCAAGCCATCTCCTCTGGCGAAGGTTCAACTCTTTCTGGGTATACACATACTGAAGGATCTTATGACTAGTGAACACATTTACATGAACACTATACAAGTAGTGTCTCCATATCTTAAGTGTAAACACAACTGTTGGAAGCTCAAGGTCATGGGTTGGATAGTTCTTCTCAAGAATCTTAAGTTGTCTAGAGGCATAAGCTATAGCCTTAACTTGTTGCATCAATACACAACCTAGTCCAACTCTGGATCCATCACAAAAGATCACATAACCATCTGAACCCTCTAGTAGAGTCAAGCAAGGAGTTGTAGTCAATCAAGTTTCAAATTCTATGAAACTTTTCTCACAGTCATCTGACCATGGAAACTTGACCATCTTCTGAGTTAACATAGTCAATGGTGAGGCTATGGATGAGAAACCTTCCACGAACCTTCGGTAATAACTCGCTAGACCTAAGAAAATTCTGATATATGTAGCAGACGTAGGTTTGGTCCATTATTTCATTGCTTCTATCTTATGTGAATCCACTTTGATCCTTACTCTAGATACAATGTGATAAAGGAAAGCAATGGATTGCAACCAGAACTCATATTCGCTAAACTTAGTGAATAACAGGAGATCTTTGAGAATGCGTAGAACAATTCTCAAACAACTCGCATGTTCTTCCTCATTCCTAGAGTAAATGAGAATATCATTAATAAAGACGATAACAAACATGTCGAAGTACTGCTTGGACACTCTATTCATCAAATCCATGAAAACTGCAGGAGCATTGGTTAGTCCAACAAACATACCTACAAATTCATTATGACCATAACGAGTTCTCAAGGTTGTTTTAGGAATTTCACTATATATTTGACTCTAAGTGGATGATAGCCCGATTTGAGGTCTATCTTTTAGAAGTGACTAGCTAAGCACCCCGATGTTGGCCAAACAAAGTCAAGACCTGGGGTTTCGGGGATGGGATACTTCTTGGTTGTGCCTTCTTTTCAACTGTTCTAAGGCAATTGCAACATACTGAGAGAACCATATTTCTTCCTTATGAACAATATTGGTGCACCCCATGGTGAAATACTAGGTCTAATGAAGTCCTTATCAAGAAAGTCTTTCAAATGTTGTTTCAATTCCTTAAGCTCTGATGGACCCATTTTCTAAGGAGGAATAGAAATAGGCCGGGTATACAGAAAAAGATCAATTTTAAAGTCGATTTCCCTTTCGGGAGGGACTCGAGGAAGATCTTCTGGAAACATTTATGGAAACTCATAGACTACTATAAAAAAACTTAAGAGTTGGGGTTTCAGAGTTAGAATCTTTAACCTGAACTAAATGATGGAGATAACCCTTAGAAATCACCTTTGGCCTTAAGGTAAGAAATTGTCATGACCCAAAACCGAGCCGCGACTGGCACCCACATTTACCCTCCTATGTGAGCGAACCAACCAATCTAAACCTTATCATTTCAATTTAATCTCAACATAAAGCAATGCGGAAGACGTCTTAAACTCATAAATTAAAAGACAATTCATATAACTTCTAAAATTCAAAGCTATATCCCAAAAATCTGGAAGTCATCAACACAAGAACATTCTATGATCAAAATTACTAAACAAGGGTATTCTAAGAAGCAAAACAAAATAAAAAGGCTAGGTCTATGCCGAAAACTTCAAAGCACAAGCAAATGAGGAAAGGAGATCCGGTCCAAGCTAGAAGCATTAAGCTCACCCTGAAGATCGGTGTGACGAAAAGATGGGCTAGGAAGACTTATGAGTCGAAGATGACGGCACGTTTGCTGATTCCAAAATCTATAGGAAGAAAACATAAACGTATGGGGGTCATACAAACACAAAGTACTGAGTAGGAATCATCGGCCAACCTTCAAAAACGACGAAAGCAATATATCTCAGATAAAACATCATAAAATCAACTATATTCTTAAAATTGATAGCAACAAGTACAACATCATTTATAGCATCACCGAAAAATCTGGAGACTCAAGCCTCCATACCATATTTAGTTTGGGATTACATGTTCTTTAGATTGAGTAATTATCATATTTCAAGATCTTATCTTTATTCCTCTGTGTCGTAAGTGACACATACATCCAGTTCTACTACTATGTGTCGGAACGTGACACTCCGATCCCCTAATTCAATGTGTCGGTACTGGACACTCCGTTCCCTCATCTACGGCGGTTCGTGGACACCAGTCCCACTAATTCATGTTAGGTACGTGACACTCCGATCACTAATCTCATTCTATAAATTCATCAGCCTTCTTTCTACCAAGGCGTCATCATTCATCACTTTAGTTCAATCAAGCCTTCTTGTATACCAAGGCATCATAGTCACGAGAGATTAGGTTTTTATCAAGATTTGGGATTCAATAGCTTCATCTGCTTGTTTCCTCACCAATCTAGATATGTAAAATCACCATCATGATACACAAAATTAAGAATAAAGAAGACTCTATAATACTAACCAAACAAATATCATTCGCTAATTAAGGTTTACGACGAATAGTGTGTAAAACCATAAACCTACCTCCACCGAAGACTAGTGATCAAGCAAGATTTCCCAAGCCTTCTGTGTTTCCTCTTATCGTGCATGTCGCCCTCTTTATCTCGTTCGATCCTATCGCTCTCTTGCTGGTATTTTTCATTTTCTGATCAAACACGCTTGCTTTTACCCTTAATATCCATAATTAAGTTGTAAAAGATGGCACTAATATCCACTAATTAAACTTAAGGGTACCCTCTTTTATCCCTCAAGCTGAAATTAGACTATTATACATTAACCATACTGTAGAATTAAAGCAGCGAATAGTCCCCCCCAAAAAAAAAAAACCCCTTCTTAAATTCATTAATCAGAAATCCGGACCCCGCCTGGGATTACGCAAGCCGTGACGCGGTAGTCTGCCTGCGACGGTCCGTCCTGATGTCCGTCGCAAGGCTATCAGAGACTTGATTTTAGTAAAAGTCCCGTGTGTGACGGGCCGTAGTGCCTGAGACGTCGTCCTGACCATTCGTCGGGCAGTTCAGAGAGTCGAATTTCAGTACCCAATTTCAGAATTTCTAACGTGTTCATGGGACGAGACCTCCACGCCGGGCAGTCGTGACCATGACGGTCAGCGTGGCACGTTGCCTATGAAATTTTCAGACATAAAATCTGCTGCTCAAAACGATCCTAAACAGTCGTACAATAGTAGCAAGTTACCCATCGTTCGGTACTCAACGATCTCGAGAAGAAAAAAACAAGAGGGAAAGGGGAAGACCTAGTCTGTAAAACAGATGTGGTATCTTTCTTGCAATCGTCTCCTTCTCCCAAGTAGCTTTCTTCAACAGGTCGATTCTTCCATTGCCACCTGATGGATGCAATTCCCTGACCTCAAATTGCGAACTTCTCTATCTAAAATAGGCAAAGGATCTTCTCATAAGGAAAATCTCATCAAGAGAAAAATGCATCCCAACGGATATAAGTTCGTTCCATCCCCATGGTATCTTTTCAACATCGGACATGTGGAATACCGGATGCACTCTGGGGACAGCCCTGGGGCAAGGCTAATCATAAGGCACCCTCCCCTACTCGCTTAAGTACTTCAAAGGGACCCCCAATGTACCTGGGTTTAGCTTGCCCTCTTTTACCAAAACAGAATCACCCCTGTCATGGCGAAAATTTCAACAAGACTTGTTCACCCTCCATGAAAAACTCTAAGGCTCTAACCTTTCGATCTGAATATTCTTTTTGGCTACTTTGCCCGCTAGAAGCTTTTCTTGAAGGGACTCACCTTTTATAACGAGGCCCTCAAAGTTCAGTACCCCAAGGATCTAACCCGAAGGCATTCAAACCAACCAATGGGAGCTAATCTCCTACCATACACTGCCTTCAAATGGGGCCATTGTCAATACTTGGTGATAGCTATTTATTGTATGAAAACTCCGTAAGGAAGAAGCTTTATCAATGGCCACCAAATTCTTCACGATGCACGGAGCATATCCTCCAACACGTGAAGGTCTCGCTCAGGACTGACCATCGGATCTGAGGGTGAATGCAGTATAAGGTCACCTAGTACCTTAATTGTTCCGCATTTTGCAATATCTCCAAAACTTAGAGGTAAACGCTACCTTCTATCTGATTATGAGGGACAGTGGAACTCCATGCCAAATTCGAACAACTTCTGAGTGTTAAAGTTTGGCTAACTTCTCGGCATGATAAGTCACCTTGACCGGAATGAATTGAGCAGACTTAGTTAACCTATCCACAAATCACCCAAATGGAATCAAATTACCAAGTCTTTGGAAAAGGACCACCACGAAGTCATTGCAATTTCTCCCCTTCCATCAGAATGGGCATTCTGAAAGTGAGTGTTCTCCGGGGCCTCTGTGTTCATACTTTACGTGTTGACAAATTTGGACATTTGGCCAATAAAAATCCCACAATATCACGCTTCATTCTACTCCACCAAAGTGTTGTTGCTTTAGGTCCGTACATCTTGGTTGCCACCCGGATGTATCGGTACCTTGAACATGAGCCTCTGTCAGGGAATAGTGTTGATCAATTCATCGACGCGGGGTACAATACCTTCCTTAATCCTTCAAACACCTTCCTCATCGATTGTCGCTTCTTTAGCCTCTTCGTTGGAACACTTTATCTCGGATCCGGATCAATTTATTTCAGCATTAAACTGCTTTCCCTGATCTGTTCAAGGAAGGAAGATCTCGTCTCCACACAAGCTAAAAAATCCTCCATTCTCATTTACTTCTAATATCATAAGGTCGTTAGCCAGATCTGAACTTCTTAGCCAATGGGCGTCAGAAGCTTGGCAAGTGAGCTAGACTTCCCTGCTTCCCGCCATCTACTTAAAGCATCGCTACAACATTCGGCATCTCCCCGGACGATACAAGATAGTGAGTCGTAGTCCTTCAGTAGTTCCATCCATCTCTCTGTCGCAATTCAAATCTCTCTGAGTGTAAAACATACTGTAAACTACGTGTCTGATAGACTTTCACACTAACCCCCATATAGATAGGGGTCTTCATGCTTTATGCAAACCACTTACCGCGGCCAATCCAAATCATGGTTGGCTAGTACGTTTCATGCACTTTTAATTTCTTGAAAGCATAAGCAATCACATTCTTCTCTTGCATTAGACTGCACCCAAACCGAAAAATAAAGATGCATCACAGACACAATGAAGTTCTGCCTTCCACTGGCAAGGTGAAATGGTGCAGTAGTCACAGAGTCTTGAGTTCTGAAGCTTTCCTCCACAATTCATCTACCATACAAATGGAACATTTTGCTTAGTCAAGTTCGTTCAGTGGTAAGCAATAGAGAAGAGAATCCCTTGACAAATCGACGGTAATAACTGTCTAAACAACAAAGCTTCTTATTTTCTGACACATTAGTAGGTATTACCCAATTTTCACTATTCGATCTTAGAAGAGCCACCATCACTCCCATCCTTAGAAACACGTGCCCCAAGAAGGACACTGCATCTAGCAAACTCAACATTAGAGAAATTGGCATAAAAATTTTCTCCCTCAACATTCCAATACCATCTCCAAATGCTCCTCATGTTCCTCCTTACTTTTTAGAGATATCAGTATATCATCAATAAGACGATCACAAAAAATCCACATATGCTGTAAAAATCCCGTATCAAAATTTTGAACGAGCAGGGGCATTCGTAAGACCCAAATGACATCACTACCAATTCGTTAATGCCCATACCTGGTTTCTAAGGCAAGTCTTTGGCACATCCGTTCCCAGTATTTTCAATGATGATAACTGGATTCAAGTCAATCTTAGAGAAGAACAAGCACCTTGTAACTGAATTCGAACAAGTCATCTAATGCGACGGAGAGGATACTGTCTACGGTCACCTGTTCAAACTGCCGGTAGTCTAGTGGCACATCCGAAAAACTCCATCCTTCTTCTCACAACAAAAACCGGCGCCCACCCCAAGGAGATGCACTTGAGTCTAATGAAGCCTGCTTTGCTCAACACTCTTGAGTTGGGCTTATTCTTTACCCGCGGGAAGCCATTATTATAAGGGGGGTAGATAGATGGGGCGAGTACCGGTTCAAGATCAATACAGAAGCAATATCCCGATCTGGTGGCAATACCAGGAAGATCTGCAGGGAGGGAAACACATCAAGAAACTCACGGACCACCAAATCCGACTCAATCGACGGTACTTGGAGTAGTGTCCCCTGAGATGTGCCAAGAAGCTAAAACACCCTTTACTAAACCATTTTCTTAGCACGAAGAAAGGAGATATACGCACCGTATTGGAAGTTTAGTCACCCTCCACACTAAAGGATCTGTCCGGCTTGGGCTAACGCACCGTTTTAGCATTACAATCCAAGATCGCAATGCGGGAAAGCCAGGAATACCCAGAATTACATCAAAAGCAACCATTTCTAATGATAACCAAATATACATAAGTGTTGCTCCCCCAACAAAGTCACCAAACAAGGACCTATATACCTTTTCAACACCACAGACTCACCCACCGGATTAGAACACGAATAGGCATATCAAGTAATTCACAATGTAATTTGACCATGAGCAACTGAGGAGGAATTACATAAGAAAAGTTGATCCGGAGATAAACATATACAGAAGCCATGCAATCACAACCAGAAAGAAGTTACCTGTGAGGACAACATCAATGTCTTCCGCCTCCGATCTCCAGGGAAGCATACAATGGGCCCCCTTTAGTTTTGTTTGTACGTTGTCTCCTACCATGTGTGATGTAGTGGCTTCCCGGTTTGCCCCATCACCCCGGGTGTTTTGTGACCACCATTACTCGGCCACCACGCCTCCAGAATAACGGCTCGCCATTGGAACACCTTACCTCTAGCTATTGGGGGGTCTATTACTCGTTTGGACAATTCCTCCTAATATGTCAGTCTCCCCACATCCATAACAATCTTAGATTCAAGCATGGGTCTCTCAGAGAAATGGTGGACCGGTCTGAGGTGGACCCCCAAACTACTAGTTTGTAGTGAAGAATGAATGGGTCGAACTGAAGGTAACCGCCGGAAACCGTGCTCTAGAGTAGCAACCATTAAATCACCCCCCTTAGGAAAACCGCGTTGATTCGAGGCCATGGGTGAATTCATCTGCTTACTCCTTCCACCTCTACTATGAAGTCTACTACCTCTTTGAAAAGATTTCGCTTGTGGCCGGCTACCTGAAAGCCTGAAAATTCGCAACTCTGAGTCTCAAACCCCCTTTCACAAAAAAGGTCGAATCCGCGCTTGTGGACTGAACAAGTGGGTGGCATATCTGGATAGTGCACGAAACTTAAGCCCCCTATGCCATGGACCGACATACTACCTTGCTCTAGCTTAAGAACTCATCCTTTTCCACCGGCAAAGTCCGGGGGATATTACTTCTCCATTAAACAAGCTAGAGGGATGGGCCCAATTCTAGGTGGATGCCTGTGTGGTTGACACTCAACATGTGACCGCCACCAATTTTGGCGTTTCCCTTGAACTGGTAACTCACGAACTCAAACCACCAAAACCGTTCTTACTATACCATTGGGGTAGTAGCTCATGACAGTTCAACAGAAACGTAAAGCATTTCCTCGGATTCTGCACCCTTGAAAGATGAGAGGTTTCCAATTTCAAGAACTGACTGTGAAAAGTCATGCTGATTCATTGTCATTATAGGCCCAGTAGTCAGGCGTGAGGAAACGTGCCTAGGTCCAATTGAGGCACCCATACGGGAGCCATAGTGGCTGCATGTTTGTTAACTCTGAACCCGAGGTGTGGTTGCAGGAAACATTGGGGGGGGTTGCCTGGACCCTGATTCAGGAAACCCACTAAGATTAAGCGAAGAACCGGATTTGTCATCTCTGGGTAGGTTGGAGGTGCCATTTCCTCATCTGTACGTGTTCATTCTCCCATCTCCCATTCTTTACTACGCCCATCAGGGAGGCCTCTCACTGTATTTTAGGGTCACGCCTAGCACCAGAGGGGACTAGGGGTCATCCTCCCCCTCTAGGGGACGTCCTCCCACGACCTCATACCGCGGCCTTTGCCACTGTTCCCACTGCGAGCTACAGCCCCATGGCTTGGCTCAGATGATCTTGTCTGCTGATTGTGAATTTGGCGTAGTCGTGCTCTAGTTCTAACCTCTGGAAATAGATGAAGATGGTCAGATACCAATTTGTATCACCTAGATACAATTGGACCAGTAATCGCACGAAAAGGAAAGAAAGAAAGAATGTGGAAATTTCCTAAAAGTCTTAGCCTCTCTCAAGAAAAGTAAAGGCGTCCCCCTGACCGTTTTTAAGACTCTACTAGACTGTTCTTGTTGTGATGAGACAACGAACCAAGCTCTGATACAAGTTGGTCACGCCAAAACCGAGCCGCGACTGGCACCCAGAGGTACCCTCCTATGTGAGCGAACCAAACAATCTAAACCCTTATAATTTCAATTTAATATCAACATAAAGCATGCGGAAGACTTAACCTCATTAAAATAAAGACAATTCAATAACTTCTAAAATTCAAACATATATGATTTCCCCAAAATCTTGGAAGTACATTCACCAAAGAAATCTATGATCAAATTATAAACAAGAGTATTTCCAGAAGCTAAACACAAATAAAAGATAGTCTATCCGAAACTTTCAAGGCATCAAGACATGAGGGAAGGAGACCAGTCCAGCTAGAAGCATTAGCTCACCCTGAAAGATACGGGGTGTGACGGAAGCGGGCTTTAGACTATTACTGTTGAGTCGGAAGATGACGGCACGTTTGCTGCATTCCAAAATATTATAGGGAAAGAAAGGAAAACATAAGTAGGGGGTCACTACAACCAACCAAGTACTGAGTGGTATCATCGGCCACTCAAAATAGAAAGCAACATCTAAGATAAACATATAAATCAACTATATTCTTAACATGTGATAGCAAACAAGTACAAAACATCATTTATAGCATACACCGAACATATTGTGAGACTCCAAGCCTCAATACCATACTCGGTGGGATACATGTTATTAGATTGAGTATATATCATCTTTCAGATTCATATCTTATTACTCTTGTGTCGGTAAGTGACACTCGAGCCTCTACTACTATGGTCGGAAGTGACACTTCTGATCCCCTACATCTAGTTGTCGGTTCGGGACACCCGTCCTCCCACAATTCTAGGTGTCGGTACGTGGACACTCGATTTTCCCCTACTCTACGTGTCGGTTTTCGTGACACCCGCCCACTAATCTATGTGTCGGTACGTGACACATCCGAATCACCTACATCTACGTGTGGGTTCGTGACAACCCGTCACACTAATTCTATGTGTCGGTACGGTGACACTCCGTCACTGATTCTCATTCTATAAATTCATCAAGCCTTCTTTTATACCAAGGCGTCAGCATCTCAGCACTTTAGGTCATTGAAGCGTATTTATACCAAGATCATCATGAACAAGAGATTAGGTTTATCCAGATTGGGATTAAAAGCTTCATCATGCTTTTTCATTAATCATCATATATGTAAAAAATCACATCATGAATACACACAATTACGCATTAAAGAGACTCTATATACTTACCCAACACAATCATCGATATTAAGAGTTTACTACGATAGTGTAAAAAACATAAACCTACTCCACGAAAGACTAGTCGATCAAGCAAGAATTTCCCAAGCCTTGTGTTTTCCTCTTCTCGTTCGATTCTTCCTCTTCTCTCGTTCGATTCCTCTCTCTCTCTTGCTGTCTGTTTATTTTCATTCATACCCTCTTTCTTTACCCTAATTATCATATAATTAAGTTTAAAAGGGCACAATAATCCACTAATTACTTAAGGTTTACTCTTACCCTCAAAATTAGACTTCATTACATTAAACCCCAGTACTTAGAATTAAAGAAGGAAAGGAAATAGCCAAAACACCCCTTAAATCATTAATCAGAAATCCGACCCGCCCGGGAGTACGCAGCCCGTGACGGGCCCGTCTGCATGGACGGTCCCATCCTGCTATCCGTCGCAAGGGCAGAGGACTGATTTTAGTAAAAAAGTCCGTGACGGGCCGTCGGCCTCCGAGACGGTCCGTCCTGCCATTTCGTCATGAGTTCAGAGAGAGAGGCGATTTTCAGTACCCAATGTTAGAATTTTCTAAGTGTTATGGGACGAGACCTCCACGACGGGCCGTCGTGACCATGACGGTCCGTCGTGGCATCCGTTGCCTCTGGCAGTTTTCCATAAATAAAATCTGCTGCTCAAAACGACTAAACAGGTCGTTACAGAAATGAATCTACCCATAGGCGCCAAACTACTACCCTTCCACTCTAAGATTTGCTCATTTGGAAATTAAAAATGAAAAACCCTAATTCTACAATCGATTGAGGCATAATAGGAATGTAACAAATCTATGACTAGAATGTTGTTGAAGTCTACCATTTCTAACTCTACAAGATTTTTTGAGGTGACTTTCTGATGGACTATGACAAGGCAATTTCTATATACTCGTCTAGTTATAATTGGGTCACTTATTGGAGTAGAAAATGAGAAAGGTTCTGAGAGAGTTTCTGGACTGACACTAAATTGGAGTACCACGTAAAGAGTTACAAAGGAAAGAGTAACCCCTAGATCTAACAATGTATAAATCTCAAGGTCAAAAACTCGTAATGTACCAATGAATACATTTGTAGAACCTTCCTGATCCTTGCGATCCTTGCGAACCTGTACCAGATGAGTTACCCTGTTGAGTCGGGCAACTTGCTGGTGCTGCTGAAGTTATAGACTGAGCTCCACTATTACCATTTGCTTGACCCTATCTAGAAGGACAATACCTCAACCTGTGACCAAACACACTTCACCCAAATCATCCTTCCTTTTCTGTGAGGGACTCGCCTTGATGGTTCTTACAACACTTAGGGTAAGTGGGGTAAGTCTTGGTACCTAAAGACTTCCCCAAGACTTCGAGCCTAGTGAACTAACCTTCTGGTCTACATTTTCTTGGAGGATGGAACAATATTTGATGAAGGCGCTAGGTCTGAAAAATTTTTCTCACTCTGCGAGGGATTTCTACCAGCCGATTTCTACAAAGAATAGTCATATTTCCCAGTCCTATCCTTATTATTCTTCTTGGTATGTTCCCTAAGCTTATCAGCCTCAACCTGCTGAGGTTGAGTCATATGCCTAGATGTATTCATGTCTCCCAATAACATAACATTTATATACTCAGTTTTCACCAAATCATACACTCCATACAGGAACTTATTTATTTGAGCCCTGGAGTCAGCAACCATGTGAGGAGAATACCTTGAGCGTTGGTTAAACTTGAGTCCATAATCTTTGACAATAATGTTACCTTGCCTTAGCATCATGAATTCCTGAGAGTTTGGTTCTCTCAACTCTATTGGGAAAGAACTGTCTACAAAGGTCTCGCTAAAGCACTCCCAAATAATAGGAGCTACATCTGTACCTCTATTTTTCTTCCACTTAGTATACTAGATATGAGACACATCTTTCAAATAAAATGATGCCAACTTAACTCAATCATTCCCAGTGGCCTGCATCACTCAAAGATATTCGTGATATAATCAAAGAAATTCTGGTGATCCTCTCTAGTATTTGATTCTAAAGAACCCAGGAGGATTTATCCTAAAAAAGGCACGGACCCTGGCTGCTGCTTATCCCCCATTTATATTCATAGGAACTTGAACCCGCGGATTTGTCTGGTTTACAACACTCTTAGACAACATCTGAATTGCATTGCTGAATTGAACATTAAAAACTTCCTGATCTGGGACTGCAAAAGTTGTGTTTGCATTCCTAGCATTAGATCTACAATGGGCATGATCTAAAAGGTAGAATGTCGAGTTAGAATGGAATTAGATCATACCTTATTTATGATAAGAGTAACAAGAAAGTGAAATTTTTCCTTGAACACTTCATAGCTTCCCTCTCATTAGATGTGGTGCACTTCACACCCATGAAAAGAGCTCTACTTAATGCGGATTTTTAGACATCCTAGGAGACTTCAACCTACAAAGTTTGTCACGCTATTAGCTAACCCTGAGACATGAATATGGGACCTAGGACCATAAGTGTTCCCAAGCTAACCTTGTCGGCATAATCATGAGCATACTAAAGATAATAAACTGATGTGGAAGCTAAATCATAATTTAAAATGAAAAGATGGGGAACACCCATATGCTAAAACAAATATATGTTAAAGCTCAACCCTAGTCCAACTCAAGAGGACCTAATATACCTTGCCAGAGGTATAAACCCATGTTGGAGTGATAAATAAACTGATGCCCACACAGGGTACTTACAACCTACTTGGCTAGTAGTTCTCGGACTATTGGCTACGCTAAACCCTAGTCCAACTCAATATTATGCTATTCCTAATGAATAAAGTTATTACGACATTATGAATAAATTTCTATAAATATTGAATTATTATAACTAAACATTCAAATTGAGAACTAAACAATTAATTTGATAATGATGCATTAATAACTGAGGCATGTATATCAAAAGTGATTAAAATATGGACCTAGCATGTGTAATTCAAGAACTAAAGAAATACATAGCTAGTGTTATGGAATTCATGCAATAAATTGAACAATAACTTTACAATCTGGCTTGGAACATATATTAATTTAATTTGTAATGATATGATGTAAATTTAGAAACCCTAAGTTGTATAATTATAAGAGAATCAAGAACTTACTGAAAACTATCGATCTAATGGGTGAAAGCAACCCACTAGTGAAATCCCTGATACCGGGTGATGGAATACACAATGAAAGATTTAGATTTTGGGACTAGAGCTATGGGAACCTTATTGCATTTTTGAACCAAGGTTCTTAATCTTTTTCGCCTATCTTTCTTCTAATTTTCTATGATTTGATTTATGATTTTGAATTAGTTAAGTTTTAGTTATGTTTCTAGGCTTAAACATACAAAAATATAGTGATTTAGGGTCTAAATGACGTATTATAGGGCTTAAACAAAGAGGGAAAAGACCAAAAAACATCTAACTTAAAAGTTGTCGGAGTCACTCACGGTGTCGACTAACGGACCGTAAGTCAACTGGCGATATGTACTGGTCGACCGTCATTTGTTATTGAGAGTTTAAAGTTAGCTGGCGAATCAACGGATTTGACTGACGGTCCATGAATCGAGTGACAATCTGTACTGGTCAACCGTCGTTTGTGACTGAGAGTTGAATGTCAGATGGCGAATTGACGGAGTCTACTGATGGTCCGTAGTTGTCGACTGTTGTTTGCGGCTGAGAACTGGAAGTAAGGTGATCAATTGAAGAAGTTGAATGATGGACCGTATGTTTACTAACAGTCAATACTAGTCAACTGTCATTTGTGACTTGGAATAGAGAGTCAGCTGGCCCATCGACGAAGTTGACTTACAGACCGTAAGTCTACTGACGATCCATAGTTTGCTCCATCGCTGGCACCTGCAACTTCTGAAAATTGACATTTTTTGTACCTTTTTTCTTTACGGGGTGTTACAAGATTATTCTATAATAAGGTTCAATAGACTTATGATCTTAGAGATAATTAAAAACAATTGAGCCAATAAGACTTGATTCAAAACATGAATAATTGAACTACTTGTGTTCTACCTGCATAAGAAAGCTCTTTGGTAGTCGAATAATACTTTCTTCCTACAACTATATCAAAAAAAGGAGGCCATTGGGTTAGAGACATCTTGTTGGTGGATAGTGGAATACCTAGATATTTAAATTGTAATTCCTTAAGGGTAAAACAAAACTGCAGTAATAAGTTCTTTTGTATTTGTTCATTGATACCACAAAAGTGTTGTCATGATGGAAATATAAATAATTATATATATTAATGTAACTAGATAGTGATAAAAAATAGCATGATCACATAGATTTGTCGTAGAATCATAGGAACAAATATTGTGATAGAATAGGGGATTTGGAAGGATTGAATAAAAAATTGTAGAGATAGAATAGGTGATCTTTAGGGATAGAAATCATATTTGTAGAGATAGAATAGCTGATCTATAGGGATATAAATAACAGATCTTTAGAGATGTGTAATCTTTATTATCTCTATATAATGAAAAGACTCCCACTTTGAGAGACATTTAGAATAAAATTGACATGGTATTAGATCCTTCTCTTGTTTCGTAGAGTCTCTGTGGTTCGTTCTATTTTTTTAACATCTTGTTTTTTTGTTAACTGTTTGTCAACAATCATTCCTACCACCTAGGAGTTTTGCTCTTGGTCATTCTAGTTGCTTTAATGAGTCTTTGTAGTTTTCATAACTACTTAGAATTATGAATTTATATCACTTAGAATCCTTCAATATTCATTTTACTAGAAAAAATTATTCTTCTTGGGAGTTTTAGTTTCAGTTATTTGTCACCAACGAAGTACTGTGGGGCCATATATAGAAGCAATCCTGATCCTACTGATACAACAAAACAACGTGAATGAAAGCAACCCTGTTATTGTTCTTAATCTTAGGCCGTATAAGACACCTAAAGCTATGTGGGATTACTTACAAAAGGCTTATAACAAATATAATAGCACAAGACAAATTCAGTTAGAGTATGAAATTGTTAATTACTCTCAAGAAGGTCTTTCTGCTAAAAATTATTTTCTAGATTTCAGAATTTATGGTCAGAATTTATGGATATTGTCTTTGCCAAAATACCTATTGAATCTCTATCAGTGATTCAGTGAGTTCATGAGCAAAGCAGTTGAGACAAATTTTTGATGAAATTACGCTCTGACTTTGAGAGTGTTCGCTCTAACTTGATGAATCGTGACCTATCACCCTCTTTGGATTTTTACTTTAGGGAATTACTTCGTGAAGAGAAACGTCTTGTCACACAAAATGCTTTGCAGAACGAAAATGATGTCACTGTTGCATTTGCTGCTAAAGGTAAAGGAAATGGCAGGGATATGAGTTAAACTCAATTCTACAATTGTAAGGAATATGATTATATTGCTAGCAATTTTGTAGCCAAGAGTTCTTGTAATATTGTTTAAAGCACAGGAACATTATAAAGAGTTTCCCACGTGCCCTTAAATCATCATGGTCAACGCTTTCAAGATTTTAAAAAGGGTTTATTAGGGATAAATTATCTTCAACAGTTTTACCTCCCTGATAAGTTCAAGAACTGATCGTCTCAGCCTTTTCAACATTAGGATTACAAGGGTAATGATGTACATCAAGTGTGAGATTGTTGATTCTGGTGCTTCTAAATCATATGACAAACCTCAACGAACGGCTCCATGAAGAAGAAAGATCAAGGTCCTTCAAATACAGATTGATAATGGTAGTTAATTTACCCATACGGAAGGTGGGGGATTACTACTAAACTTGTTCAGAATGATTTATTCACAAAAATCTCAACAGTCTTTTGTGAGGACAAATGGTAGATTAACAATTTGATGTCAATTTTCTTGTAATGGTTGGTCTTTGTTGCCGATCAGATTTTGGGGACGATAATAGTGACGGGGACCTAAAGTGAAGGATATTTGTATTACACTTTTAGATTCCTATTTCTAGTTTTGTTTTACGTCTACTGCTAATATGACTGAGATTTGGCAGAAGCGTTCTAAAATATCCAAATTTCTGGTTGTGTTTTCTCATTTATCAAATTTTCGATTTTTATTGCGGAAATAAAAAAAACATTTTTATTGCGTCCATTATTGTCTACTTGTAAATTAGGAAAAAAAATAAAAACTCGTCCTTTTCCTAATTTTTGTAGTCGTGCTGCGACAATGATTTTAGATGTTATTCATAGGTGGGGGAATCTCACAATTATTATTGCATGCTATTTCAAATACATTGTGATTGATCATAAGGATTTAAGTTTGTTTAAGGGGAGTATTTCTCGATCCAAATCTGATGGTATTTTCATGTTAAGAAAACTTTTTTGCTTACATTGGTCCTCTCTGCCTACTCGGCGCTCTCAAGAGTATCGGTACTCCCAAATTGCATGGATTTTCCTCCACTTTATCTAAACATTTTGTTTCCAACTTCGTTACTCCCAAGATTTAAAAGCTGAATAGGGGAAACGCAATGGAGGAGAACTTTGGTATTAAGAAAATGACCATGGAACATTTCAATTCTTCAAATGTACGCCCTATTGGATTTAAATGGGTTTATTAATCAAACGTCGTAACTCTTGATCGATCCAAAGATCGATTGGTTGTTCTTGGTAACAAACAAGAGTATGGCGTGGACAATGAGGAGACTTTTGCACCCGTAGCAAAAATGACTACAATGCGAACTATTATTGCCAATGCTGCTTCACAAAACTAGTCTCTTTATCAAATGGATGTAAAAAATACATTTATCTATGGTTATCTCAAAGAAGATATTTATATGAAACCTCCACCTATTTTATTCTTAACACTGCATCAGATGTATGCTAGTTGAAGTAGACTTTGTATTGATTAAAATAAATTCCAAGAGCTTACTTTGATAAGTTCCGATCTACTTTTCTACAGTTTTCTTTTATGCAGAACAAATATGACTCATCTTTTTTTCTTCGAAAAACATTTGTAGGTTGTGTTCTTATTTTGGTGTATGTAAATGAGATTATTATCACATAAACCGATTCTTCACTAATCACTAGCATATAACAACATCTTAAATATACTTTTCATATGAAAGAACTTGGTACTCTTACATAGTTTTTTGGGTTTGGAAGTTCATAATGTTGCTTCAGGTGTGTTTCTAAACAAACAATAGATTGCTCAGGATTCGGATTTCTGGCGGACGTCAAAAATGTCCTCTCCATAGATAATACATTGGAAATTAATGTGAAGATCATCGTGGGAAGCAGTAGTTTCTTCTCGATCCAACTAATGTTCTTAAAAATTGAGTTTGGAGTCTAATTTCCTGAATATTACTCGTCATGATATCTATTTTGAAGTTCAAAAGTTGTTAGTTTATTGCCAGCTCCCGTCATCTCCACTTGGTGGCTATTCGGCATAATTTAGTATCTGTAGAAACATCTACTCGTGGATATTCTTTCCAAGTCTGTTCTACTATACGTCTTAAAGGCTTTTAGTGATTTAACTGGGCAGGATGCCCGATAAATAATAGTTCATTCACTGGGTTGGTGCAATTCTGGGAGTCACTGATATCTTGGAAGAGTAAAAATCAAGATCGTGTGTCAAAATCTTCAATAGAGGTTGAATATCATTCCATCTCTATTACTTGCTCTGAGGTTGTATGGCTTCGAGGATTACTTTGCTGAGAATGGACTTGCTCAATCTCATCCTACTTCTCTCCATGATAATATTACAAGTGCTATTAAGATTGCTACTAATCCAGTTTTTCATGAGAGTACCAAACACATCGAAGTAGATTGTCATTATATACGAGAATCTATATATAAAGGAGTCATTACTCTTCCACATATATCCAGTGATTTTCAAATAGCTGATGCATTTACAAAATCTATGGCACGACAACGCCATCAATTTCTAGTAGCATATTGATGCTTCTTTATCCACCGGCATCAATTTGAGGGGAGATGTTAGCATGATGGAAATCTAAATAATTGTATATATTAATGTAATTATATAGTGATATAAATTAGCATGATCATATCGATTTATTGTAAAATCAAAGGAATAAATATTTTGATAGATTAGCGGATTTGGAGCAATTGAATAGTAGATTTGTAGAGATAGAATAGCAGATCTTTATGGATCGAACTCTGATTTGTATATATAGAATAACTCAATTTAGGGATAGAATCATTAGGATGTGTAATCTGTATTCTCTCTATATAATGGAGAGACTCTCAGTTTGAGAGAAATTCAGTAGAAAATTGACAAAAAGTAGATCTTTCTAATGTTTTCTTAGAGACCAGCGGCTTGACAAAATTGGAAGCATTTGTATAGGAGAACAATAGAAGTGTGATCACCTCTTAAAGAAAACAAAATTTCACATGCATAGCATAGGTGAATATTATAAAGTTCGGAGCATTTTGGATTGTAGTTGTAACAAGAAACCATCGAGATATAGGATCTCCTTGTCTAAGTATCTTAGTTTCATAAATAGGTTAATTGGGCTAACCATTGAGTATGATTTAATATTTAAAAAATTTCACACACTTTAAAATCCATACAATGAATAAAGTAGGAAAGCAAAAGTTAATCACAAATAAAAAATGTCTTCTATAATAGTTCCACATAATCTTTTAAAGAAATATATATAGTATCATTCTACTCAAGGAGATTTACAATTTCCTATAGCTTTCAACGCTTTATATACCTTCTATTTAAGTTAATTTTTTGGGTAACTTCACTCTATGAGAATGAGAAATAGTTGGACCCTTTTGCATTACCGGTATGTTGATACCATGAAGAATTTGTTTGGTTGTTCCCATAATTCGTTTATAGGAGTGCATACCATATTTTTTTATGTTGTACGTATTAGTCATTTTAACCTTTGTGATAGATAAGATCATACATACGTCTTACTTTTATTCATCCCCTTCATCGTTAAAGAAAAGTATTTATTGTTGATATCTACTTTCTTTATCCACTGAACTCTTCATTTCTTTCTCCGGGAACTTTCTTCAATAGTACTCCAACTTTCAATATCATGCAGAGGTTGTTTTTATTTAAGGAGTTGATCAGTTGCACATTGTGAGACTATCTGGCAATATCCATTCCAGCATGGGTGATCTTTTAAGTAGTATTCTAGAATTGTTCATTATTTAATCCCTTAAACACAGGCTTGAGAGGTTTGAGTTTTGCCCACACTTTAACTATCCTCTCTTTTGGACACTTCTGATTCTTGATAGTGCTACAATATAATTGAATGATCATCTCAAATATTAAAGAGTTTAAATGAATGTTTGGACCTCCGTATAACCCTTTCCACTTTGAGTGGAATTCAAAATTATCCGTGGTTTTAGGAAGATCATACATACTAACTACATGTTCCCATTGCATCATCATTCTGAGTTCCCAAATATTCTATGGATTTTGCTATGGTTTCTATTTCTTCCTAGTTGTTTATTGATTCATGTATAATAGTATCCCTTCCATAGTAGTTCATGACTCGATATATCTTGTATGCACTTAGTAAAGTAGCTGTTTTATCTATAGTTGTGACGTGAGCCCCATATATTCTATCACTCTGGAGGACAAAATTAGAATGATTAGCTATTATCTCTTGATCTGGGACACCTTTGTTAATATGTATTTTACTTATCCCGAAGGTATTTTTTTGCTCTACCTAGTTGAGTCCATAAACTAAAGTAAGGAGACACTTAAGATTACTAGTGGTGGTAGTAATGCGACAGTGAATAAATTTTGAAGTAGAGTATATTTGAGAATCATCTAATAATTTGAATCCTAGAATATCCATCCACTAAATTGTGATAGTTATGTAGGGTGTTCTACTTATGATTCATATGATTAGCCACGTTGATTGAATTAAATTCGTCAACTCTCGTTTCAACCATTCGTCCAAGCTTATTATGATTTTTCTTCCGATACTGATTGAGCTACATATTCATGAGCCGTTTATTAATACCTCGCACATTCTAGATAATCCATGCATTGAGGTAATTAAGAAATGTCATCTTTATAAGGAGGGTGTTTGTTGTTGGAAAATGTATCTCTCTTATCAAATCATACACCAGACATGTTTTTAGAGTTTCCTAAGTTTTCTTTAAGGAGGTATGTTAGTACCAGTATGAGTTAAAGTTCCGTAAGGATCATGAAAGCTAGGAACTTCAATATCTATGCTTCCACATGATCTTTGAGGGTATTGAGCATATATTCTAGTAACTTAATTTTGACCTTTTGTGATGATTTTAGAGGAAACAACATCATTATCCATCCATATTTGTTAAATCTTCCTTAACTCAGGTCTCTTCCATTGTTTTGGTACTAGATCTTTTATATTTTGTAGATGGAAGGAGAGTCAAAATACCGAACATACATTACAGAAGTTAGAGCGAAAGTCATACACTAATTTCTTCTAATACAGATTATTATTGGGATCACAAACAATTATATAATAGATCAAGGTTTTATAGATATTCACTTCTATTAACATCCTTGTGAATGTGATTCTATTTTTTTTAATGTGCACTCATTACCATAAATAGGAATCCCCAAAACACTTGCTATTCTAAAAAATAATTTTGTCCCATCACACGACATTGGAAAATTTGGAATTTTAATCCAGAAGTGAATCAATGTAGAAATCACTGAAATCAAAATACTTAGTCCATGGTTTTTGAATAACGTGCTTATAGTTCATTGTGTATTTACTAGAATAGAGTAGATCATCCAAATCTATAGTGAAATGGAATATTACGTACTCTCCTTCTTCATCGTAGAAAATCTTTGGTTCCGCATCACATGCCCAGAATTGCACAATGTATCTATTAATAGCATTATTCCCTAGTGTTATACGCAAGTAAAAATGAGTTCCACTTGGTTACTTCAATATAAATTGCCTCTTGTATTAGTTGTACCAGTTGTTTTGCGTTCATAGTTTCTTAATGGATATATATTATAGGCAAACCATTTTTTGATGCCCAATTATTAGTGAATAAGGAGGTCCACATAAAATCTTGTTGTGTGTGGTACCGTTAAACCCAACAACTACAATGTTGTGAGCAAGTGGAGATTGAGATCCTCTTGTGGCAGATCTGGGAACTGTTGTTTCATTTATCCTTGGATATTCAAAACTAGAAGTCAATCACTATTCTTCAATTCATCTAGGGTGATGAATATTAGTTGTACCCTCCTCGACAATTTATCGGCATAGAGGAGGTGCTAGACTCATGGGTGGTTTTAAACCTAGTGGGTAGTGTTGTGGTAATTTATTTCCCTTGGTCGCCATGGTTCATTAGTGGTATAGAATTGTGTATCATAGGATTAAAATTTGTTTGATTTCTTCCTCTACATCTTTCACGACCTCTAGCCATGGCATCCACTAGTAGCGAATGTTAAACTAACGTGATCTACAGTAAGAATTATTCTATTTCATCTCTTCATTTCTAAATAATGCAAATTCAACACAACATTGTAATTCCCATTTGATTTTAAAATTTTGAACTATTTACTAAATTAAATTTGGTTAATTTTTCAAAGGAGTAAGTTTATATTGTGTTATTGGAGCTTTTCCATCTTGTATAACCGCTTCAGCTTGTTTGAAAAAATTGGGCATAAAAATGTTCTGTTAGAAAAAGAATATTTTTTTGGCTGTTTGTGGAAATAAAGACAATGATAGACATCATTTTCATTAACTATAGATATTTTTTCATTATCTTTCATGACACATGCAACTTAATCACAAAAAAATTTGCCACAACAATGAATTATGTCGATACTTTGGTGGGTAATTCATTTTTATGGAAAAAACTTTTGTGATTAATTTCCATGTTTTATAAATGGAAATGAACAGTAGTTATTAGATAAATGCAAGTGCAGTCTATTGTAACTCATTATTTCAAAAAATAGCCACAAAAGTCATCATTTTCTAAAATGACATTCTTATGCCCAATTCATTGAAACAAGCTGAAGCATGTATACCTGCTAGCCCACCTCTTACGACAACCACTTCTACTTCTTTTTTTGCAAAATTAACCATTGAAATATAAATATCCAACAACCAATGCATTCTAAAAGTTACCAGAGTTGTTAGAGTGGTTTCATCGGAAGCCTTGAAAGGATAAGATCTAATCGTAGAATGATGGATCAAAATTATTAATATTGAACCCTAGAAGAAGTATTTCTAGTGTGTGTCCCTTGAGATTTGTATTTATTGCAGAATTCGATTCCATTTATGTTAAAGAAAATCTTAACACTCTTAGAGGACTTATGCTTTCAATGTTCTATTGAGCTGATGTCTAGATATATGTTATGAAATTATTTTCTATTAATTGTCCTTTTATTTGTGTAATAGGTAAAAATCCAATACCTTAATGATCACTTAATAAGATTTTGTTCTTTAAATTCACAAAAAATGAGCACTTTAAAACACATCCTGGTAATGTGAATTAAAGATGTTGCGTCAATTTAACGCTCAAAAGACTCATGATTTTAACCTTCTAAAATATCAGTCAAAGAAATATAGTTTTTTATTAGAAGATTATTAGTCAAATGTGGTCAAAAGTTTCTAAAATTTCACCTCCTCAAATCTTTCCTTTTCTTTAAATAGACTAGAACTATAACATCCCAAAAAATATCACAATCAAGACTCAAACCGTTCTTCATTTTTCAATACGATAGTAGGGACTGATTCTAATTTTTTATGGTGTTATGGTCAGTAGACGTAGCACCTAGAATTCAAAAAAGATATAAAGGAAAATTCATTCAAGTCAAACACATGCCTTTTATTTTGTGTAAACTTAAATAGACCATATCTTTTAGCACACAAATATTTAAGTGAACCATAACTTAGAAAAAAAATTGAAAGATCACTGAGTCATTTTCCATAGGAAGTCCAAGTTGATAATTTTTTAAAGAGTTAAGTAAGAATTATGGACTAGTCAATGACCCATTTTGCACATTTAAGGAATTCCACTCATTCTAGGGTGATGTATATTGTTTTGATCTTTACCTTTTTCGACGTTAGAATAAGAAGTTCTTCCTTACTCAATTAATGGTGCAGACACAGACCAAATTCTAAATCCCTAGTTCTCACGGTTATATGTTTTTATGACACCCAAGGGTACCCCACCTAAATGAAACATGGCGTTATGGAACACTGAAAAACTACAGCGAGACACTTAGTTGTCATAACATAAGAAATAGAAATAAGTATGGACTAAAATAATAGTTTCTGTTACATTTGTAGAGAAAACCTAGAGGGAAATGGTCTACTTTGAGCTCGAGGAGGTCTTATACAATTCCAATATTTATTATTCAGTGCATGTAACATAGTAAAATTTACAGGAAAATTTAGAACTTTATTAGCACATCAGATGTAGGAACTTAACTCATAAAATATAAAAATATAAGTCACTAAGACATATTTAGGACAATGTTTTGGTTGATACTCTTCTAGCAAGATAAGTGTCCGTTGATGACTTTTCACCAACGGGCCGTTGGTTGACCAATTGGCCGTTGTTTCGTTTGTCGATTGACAGTGCCAAGGCAGTGTCTAGACTAGAATTGGGTCCTTCTTATGGGACCTTCTGGTGGGTGCTTTAGAATTCATACCGAGAAATTTTAAACGTAAATACAACCCTTAACAAGTTTTATACCTCCCATATGAATTTCAACCAAAAAAATACTTACAACTCATCCAAACAGGCTAGGCCCCATCAAAACACACTTGAGTGTCTTAAGGTCCATCTTTCGAACGCCTTTGATGTTCTTGGTCGTTTACCTCCAATCTTCTGTAAACTCCATATTCAATATTTAAGAATCATTATAATTCATTTTAAGACTCCATAAGGTCATTAACAACAAGATATAAACACATATAGACACAATGAAGTACACAGGTGACTAGTCGTCGAACATTTTAGTCGTCCCTTGACGTTGAACTTCCAAATAAACTCAAACTTTACACATTTCCTCAACCATATTTATGTCTTTTTATGACCTTATAAACTTTATGCAAACATGTTAGGCTCTAGAAACCCTAACTCATTTTGGGGTCTTAAAATATTCCCCATATAGGAACATTCATCCTCGAGTGACATTTAGAATACTTTAATCACCACAAGGACTTCAATGCATCATAGAGTAGTTCATAACATTTATAACATCATCAAATCATTTAAGCACTCAATGCACACAAGCTAGCAAAACTATTACTCACTTACTCTTTAATGCATCAAACATAAAGGCTCTTATCATGTTCATAGGTGGAACATCCTTCTCCTAAACATAACATTGTTATTACACTTCAATTTATTTATAACTCATCGTGCAAAAATTCTTTCAGTCACACTTAAGCAGATTTCAACAACACTCAAGAAGCAATTAGGCATTCATACTTCAATGCATATATACTTGATTTAATTTAATCAACAAAGATTTTTATGATACCTAGTGCTATGAAGGTCATAACCATACCATGCTTTGTGGTGTCCATGGAAGAATGTCCTACTCCTCAACACACTTAAATGTATTATGAGTTCATACCTAAGCAAAGTACATGGTTAATTTCTTCTATAAATGAGAAATTTTCAACTTTTAAACAAGGCATGCTGATGTTTCCTTCCTAATGAACTCTAAATGGTAAGTCACACCAAGTACATCACAACAAATAGGAATTCATTTCACAAAATTTCAATTTTACATAGACTCACCTTCGCTAAGGTAAGCAGACTTTTTTGGAATGAATACATCGCAATCCATAGGCACACACATGAGCACGTAGATAAGCATGATTTATTTTTCAAGAGTGAGCCTACAATAAGCATTCCAAATCATAAAAACTCACATAGTTTCAAGTAACTCAACAGAGATTTTAAAGAGACTAAGACTTTTTCAGATAAGCGAACGATTTCACCTCACAAGTGACTATTACAATGTTTCTTATTTATCAAATGCAAGCAAAGGCACAATATGTAACAACCCTAAAAATGAATACGCTAAGCAATGTTTAATATGTCTAGAATGTCTACGATTAGACAAGGCTCACACGGATTGATGCGCGTCGAACTAGACCGCTGAACCTTTTCGAAAATCAAACCAACTAACTTAGGGAGTTAGTTGGGCTAGTAAAGGTATGGTCCATCCATGTGACGCTCCCAAATATGAAGATATATCTTGATGAGTTTTTATAAGACATAAAAAGGGGAAATCTTAAGTTTGGAGGTTTTAGGGGTAAAATGGTCTTTTTCTAGGCTAAGGTTAATATCGTAATTACCATAAATATGTAATTATTTATTCAATTAATATGGTGGAGGGGCAGTTTTGATAGAAAGGGCAAAAATTTCCCATTGAGCAAAATCTTGCTCCACCCGGATTCAAACTTAGGTGGGAGAAATGATTTAATTTAATTATTTATATTCGAGAATTAATTTAATTAAGTAATATTTAAATGCTGATTTAAGAAAAAGAAAAATGATATAATTATTATTTAATTAATTAATTAATTAATGGGGCGGTTTGGGTCGGGTCGACCCGCAGGAACCCGTTGTCGCGATGGGGACGTCACAGGTTCGATCCTCGACGGAAGCGACGCCCAAGTGAATTAAAATGGTGTCTAAAATCTGATTTTCTAAGGCCAATAGGTCCTTTCAGGTGTGATTAAAAAAATTAGATTTCTACAATTTAACAATACCTTATTTTGACTAAGTCTAAAACTACAATCCTAATCCTAATGAACCACTCACTTCGGACGTTTATCTCTCTCTCCTTCACGCATATCTCTCTCTTCTTCGCACTTTTTTTGTGGCTGCCAAACGTAACAAAAAATCAGAAAACAAAAGTCCTTCACACTTGAAGAACTTGCACGCAAAACACAAATCTGAAATAAGAGAAAACGTTTAAGCAAAAAGTAAGCTGCTAGCGTGTAGGTTGTGAGTTTCAAGATTGGATCGTGAATTTTGAGAGTTTTGGGAGAAAGAAAGTGAGTGTGGAAAACAATGGTTAAAATCAGTAGGGTTTGCGTAATTCGTGGTCTTTTCCCAAAGACACCATTAAGGACTCATAGAAGTATATTCCGAAAACTAGGATATGTTCCCCATTACAGTGTTACACTGACTGATTCACTAGCTCCTAACACTGAGTCTTTAGGTGTATGGTTTTTCTGGTAGCTTAGGTATGAAGTTTTATTTTGAAATATAATGTTGTTCGGGATCGTATGAACGATGAAGCATGTATACCGAAATTCATGGAAAAATGTATGGTATGTCGTGACCATAATTTCCATTTTTAAGAACTTAAAAATAATATTCTGTTATTTTAATGGTGACTTTTAAGTGCGGAATGTTTGTGTAAATCATTGAGGTGTAGTTAATATGAAGGGGTAATATTGTGGATTTAATGGTAAGTCACTTGGCTGGTATAAGTCATAAAAAATTATTACACTTAATTAAAATATGCACTATATGATCCAGTGAAAGCCTTAGAATTAACGTATGAATGATGATCAAAAAGAACATGAATATAGTAACAAATTCAAAATAACATTTGGTTTTAGGTTGGCGTTTTCGGCCAAATCAAAGGGTACAAAATGCAATGAAAAATGAATGTAAAATAAGTGAGATCACTAAGGATTGAACCCAAGACATCATTACATGAAAGCTATAAAACAAATCAACAAAAGATTTATAGGAAAATGGATTGGAAGAGACCAACTTTCCAGCTTGCTGGAAATTTGGATGAGGAAAATTAGCTATTTTGTAAAGATTTTTTTAAATGTGAGGTCACTAAGGATTGAACCCATGACCTCACCAAATGAAAATTACATAAAAAATTCATGAGAAAAACGAAAGGAAAAGTATATGTGGTGAGTGGGGATTGAACCCACAACCTCTTCAATGGATGAGAGAGCTAGGAGAAAAATAAAGGAGAAAATACAATGCGGAGAGTGGGGATTGAACCCACAACCTATTTAATGGACGAGAGTGTTAGGAGGAAAAAATGAAGGTAGAACATACAAAAATGTGAGAGTGGGATGAAACGCGACAAACCTTTTGAAGGGACGAAGAGAGGTTAGGAGAAAAATGAAGGAGAAAATAAATGTTTTGATAGTGCGGATTGAACCTAAAGGGGTTAGGAGAAAAAGAAGGAGAAAATAAAATGTGGAGAGTGGGGATGGAACCAGACAACCTTTGAATGAACGAAGGAGAGTTAGGAGAAAATTGAAGGAAGAAAATAAATGTTGAGAGTGCGGATTGAACCTACAAACTCTTGGATAGGGAGAAGTTAAAATATAATTAAAAGAAAAATAATGGCTTGGGGGGATTGAAACCACAACCCTCCTTGCCTAAAACGAAAAGGGGTGGATAACAAGAAAAAAAATATTAGGGTGTGATAGGGGAAGTGAACTAGGGCTCCCCAAATCTAAAAGTTGTCATATTATTACGTTTTTTTAAACTAAGGAGTAATGTTGTTCAAGGGGATTTTAAAATCGGGTTTCCTTTCCCAATTCCCGTATGACACATAAGTCAAATGGTTAAACAAAGAATAAATGTTGCATAGTCTTGTACCACATAATCTTGGATAAATAACCACTTAGACAAACTATGAATCAAGCTCATTGGCTTGTATGTAGACTCATAAGTCTAGCATACGTAAGGAAAGTTAGTAATTGAGCCTAAGAGGTATTGTGATTAAAATTATTTTAACCACTTAGAATGGATAACTACTAGTGTGATGAAACACATAAATGGGGCAAAGTGCACTTGGCAATGATGAATATGAAGCATCACATGAAGGGGTGTGTAATTAGAAAAGCAAATGTGTTGAAGTTAATGAATTGAGCAGGTGAACAATATGAAAATCGCTATGTTAAATATGAGAGAAATCTCAATTAGCGAGAGTAAATTGTTCCCAAAAACGACCTCACCTCAATGAAGAGTGTAAAAGTTAATAATAGACCAGTCTCTAATGACCAGACTCTAGAAAAGTATTAAAGTTAATGCATATTATATTTAATGATGAGATGAGAAAATCATCTAATGAGCTATGATGTTCCCATGCAACAAAGCCAGCATCCCATGAGTATAGTTAAGTAGATGAAACCTTAGACTTAGCACTGTAAGGCTAGCTATGAGCCACTTATGTTTCCTTCTGATCAATGGGCGGATGGTTCACGAAACTCTCATGCAGATTTACTATTACGGCATGACGGGTATTGGGCTCTCCTTTATATGTCCTGATCTTGTTGTGAACTCGTATACTTCCAATACAGAAATTAGCTAGGGTTCGACCTCCCATATACACTAGCATGTTCGGTCACTTGTTGGGGATTTCAACCTCTATTTCGATGTGGGGAAAGGCACTACTGGATTCATGAGCTCGCATGTATCTATGTCTGAGTATAAGGTTAATGTTAGCAAAGAAATAATGAGGCAATCTGCAACAAATGCACATAATGAAATGAACGATACGAAAGGTGTTTGTAGGATAGGAGGATCAAAGAGGATGGAGGCTAGGGACTTAACTAAGAACAATAGCGTTATTCTTGGTATGAATATCGAATCCGAGTGATAGGTTCTTAAAACTATACTTAGGCTTTACGGTGACTTGCACTTGAATATGAAAGAATAAAAATTAAGTACAGTATGAATGAATGAAAGCAGATCTGTGTTTGATAAAGAAAGGAACTCCTAGTTGATAGGACCATTGTGAGCCACTATCATTTGGGAGAAAGCAAACCATGTGATTCTAGGACTCATGACATATGAAAGAATGTGATAATGAACTATGTGATATTGATATGTTGTAATATGTTAGTGCTGCATTGCAAAAATAATAGTATGCTTGCTGTTACTCTCATGCACTGACTTTTCTAATACGAAATTGGCAAGTCCACTTACTTACCATTCAAATAATATGATAGGAAGAGAATTTGTTAATAATGGAATGTCCTGGGTGGGTCTGGATATCCCATACGGTAGAGTACAAGTCGTTGTTGGCAATAATTTTCAAATCAACTTACAGTTTATGTGCCACGCACTAGTCGGACGTTAGAGCTTGCAGGGGCGGCGTTCAACCTATGTCGGACGTGAGGCATTGGTTCAGGAGTGGAGGGAACACATGCTTTGGAAAGGATGCTTGACCATCATATTATAAGCTTGATAACAGGTTTTGAGTTAGATGGAGTATGTTCCCACTAGCGGTTTTTTTCATCTTATTCACACAATGTTCATTAGGCGCAATTTAGCAAGTATACACTTACTGAAGTATGGAAACTATTGTTTTATTAGATATCTTAAATTATTTCATAATGTGATATTTTTTAACGGTTATGAGTTAAGAGGGTGTCTTAAGTATGTTAGCATAAAAAGTTCAAATTTTCCTCTAAAACAAACCTAGATGAAGTAACGATAACGTATGTAGGGTTGCCTGCATCCTCTGATAGGTCAACCACACCATTCTTATCTGGGGTCTAGACTCTAGTGGAGACAAAGTTGGTATCAGAGCAATAGGTTAACTTCTGAGGATAATAAGTTCACATCAACAACATTAAATAGTTTCTAGGTCATGGTAGTGAAGTGCACAACTATCCTGAAATAGAGAATGCATGATGCATAGGAAAAATTCCCTTCTTATAATTTTATCATGCCTTTTCCTAATGTCTAAAAATTCTTTGTGTTATGAGCGTGTCTAACATAAATCCTTAATGTTTTCAGAAAATGAATACTATGAGGAATGCTAGCCAGAGGAGAGGAGCAGCAGCTGCTGGGGGTAACCAAGTTCAACCCTAGGCTTCAGCTGAAGGAGTGTCCATGCCAGTTAACCCTGCTTGGTTGACTGATGCGGATGTGCAGACCGCTCTGGCTCAGATGGCTCAGGACATCACCATGTGTGCCCAGGATATGACGGCCCAGGCTAAAAGGTAGAATGTTCAGAGGGAGGAATCACCAGTACGTAGCATGTCAAAAAGGCTACGAGATTAAACGAGGATGAATCCTCCGGTTTTCACAGGGTCCAAGAAATCAGAGGATCCCCATGAGTTTGTGGACAAGATGCATAAGATTTTTGTAGGCATTGGGGACACATATACGAAGAAGGCTAAGCTTTCTTCCTATTCAACTATAAACGATTATGCAGAGGACTTGTAGCAAGAGTGGTTAGTATAGAGAGATTTTGTGTGGACTCCGGTCACTGTGGAGTGTTTAAGACTAAAACTTCGGAGAGAAAGAAGAAAGAAGAAGATTATTTCCTCGGGGAGAAGATGTAGGAGGGCCTAAGGTTGCGTAAGTTATCAACTGTTAAGATGGGATGTGACAGTCCGGGAGTAGTAGTATGTTTGTGAAGTTTGTTAAATTGTCTAGGTATGACACTATCCCTTATGTCTAACAGCAGGGATGAGTATGCAGTTTCCTTACGCGGAATCACCGCAGGAGAGATGGTGGAGGAGGGAGTGACGAGCGGGAGATGGAGAGGAGGTCTGGTTGAACTCCAGTCCGCAAGCATGGAACCCTCAGCTGATGGTTCATGTCCAACATGTAGAGGACTGTCGGCAGAAGAGGGGCGTTTATGATTCTAGGAAGCCTAAGCCTTCTGATCATGAAGGTCCTAGCAATGATGGAAAGTGGATCAACATCGACATTCGTGAGCAGCCCAGATTCAAAAAGGGCCATCAGAGTTCTGCGAAATCTAACTTTAACAGAAGTGGCAGACCAGAGCCCAAAAAGTGCAATGGAGGAGATGTGCAGCGTCCCAGAAAGGAGTGTACCAAGTTGGACGTGATCACAGTGGAGAGTGCAAACAAGGCACTAATGCCTGCTTTGATTGCGGAAAGAATGGGCACATGGTCAAGGACTGCCCACAGAACAGGGGTCAGGCTTGAGATAATGCTCAACCTATGACTAATAAACAGGGTGACTAGAGACAGCAGCCGAGGAATCCTAATAGGGCAAGGTGTCAGTACAACCTGAAGGGCAACAACAGTGAGAGTTTACGACGAAGTCTTGGCTGATATAGTCCAGGTGTATGTGCACGTATTCTCCACTTCTGTTTATTCCATACTTAATCCAGGGTCTACGCTTTCCTTTGTAACTCATTTGCTCGCTCTCACTTTTGGAATATTGCCTGAAGTTTTGCATGATCTTATAGTGGTTAGTACACCTTCAGGAAAACTGTAAGAACTGATAGAGTATACAAGGATTAGCAATAGTTGTATGAGGTTAGACTTCCTACTCTTAAGTCAAAGTTTCCTTATCTCTCCATTCTTTGTTACTACTACTTTATTGTGCATAGTAGTTATGTTATAATATGATTGACGTTGTTCTACATTATAAGCAGTGTAATTCGGGAATGAATGTTCCTAAGGGGGGATAATGTAGCAACCCTTAAAATGAATATGCTAAGTAATGTTTAGTATGTTTAGAATGCCAACGATTAGACCGGGTTCACACGGATTGATGCGCATAAAACCCTACATCTGAAGCCTTGCAAAATCCAAGCCAACTAACTTTGGGAGTTAGTTGAGCTAGGTTAGGTTGGGTCCATCCATGTAGGGCTCTCGAATATGAAGATTTACCTTGATGAGTCTTTATAGGACTTAAAAAGGGGAAATCTTAAGTTTGGAGGGTCTAGAGGTAAAATTGTATTTTTCTAGGCTAAGGGTAGTATCGTTATTATCCTAAATATGTTATTAATTATTCAATTAATTTGTTGGAGCGATATTTTGTGTAGAAAGGGCCGAAATTGCCCAATCAGCGAAATCTTTCTCCACCCGGATTCGATCCTAGGTGGTAGCAATGATTTAACTTTATTAGTTATATTGGAGAATTAATTTAATTAATTAATATTTAAATGATTATTTAAGAAAAATGAAAATCAGATTATTATTATTATTATTATTAATTAACTAATTAATGGGGCGGTTTGGGTCGGGTCGGCCCGAAGGGCCCCGTTTTCACAATGGGAACGTCACGGGTTCGATCCTCGATTGGAGTGATGCCCAAGTGAATTAAAATGGGGTTTAAAATCTAAGATTTTTTTAAGGGCAATAGGTCCTTTCACGTGTGATTTAAATAAATCAGATTTTTAGAATTTAACAAAACCTTATTTTGATTAAGTCTAAAACTACAATCCTAATCCTAAGGAACCAATCACTTCTCACGTTTATCTCTCGTCCTTCACGTATACCTTTAACTCATTTCACACTTTCATTGTTGCTACCAAACGTGATAATTAAATCAGAAAACAAAAGTTCTTCACACCTGAAGAACTTGCACGCAAAACAGAAACGAGAAAGCAATCCAAAAACGTTAAGCAAAACGTAATACGCTAGTCGGGAAAGGTGTGAGTTTCGGGATTGGTTGTGAATTAGGAGAAGTTTTGGGCAGAAAGTTAAAGTGTTGAACAACGTTAATGTTAGGTATGGCTTTTCTTACACTTGGTACCTTTCCCAAGACACCCTTAAGACTCAGATAATTCTATTCCGAAATTAGGATTGTTCCCCCTTACATGTTCCCTGTCTCTAGATCCTATCACTGATCTAGGTTGGTATTATTGCTTGTAGATTAGGAATGAAGTGTGATTTTTTTTTATAATGTGTTCATGATTATGTGCTCGGAATTGAATGAAATATGAAGGATGTCTACCAAAATTTCGTGAAAAATGTAGTTGTATGCCGTGACATGATTTTCGGGGTTAAGACTTAAAAATTTTATGTTTTTATGGTTGAATTTTATGTGCGAATGTTTGTCTAAGTCATGAGGTGTAAAAGTAGTGTAATGTTGCTGGATTTAATGGTAATTCTTCGCTGAATATAATCATAAAAGATTAAACTTAAAGATGCACTAAATGATCCACAAAATGCCTTAACAATTAACGTATGAATGATGATAAAAAGAAGGTGAAAATAGTGAATAAATTTCCAGCATTTGGTAGGTTGGATTTGGCCAAACAAAGTCGTGCAAAATGAAACGAAAATGAATGTAAAATAGATGAGATCAATATGGATTGAACCCAATATATCATTACATGAAAGCTACAAAAAAAATCAACAAAAGATTGATAGAAAAATGGTTTGGAAATTTAGAGTCTCGGCCAAAGATTAGGAAAATTAGATATGTTTTAAAAAAAATTGAATGTGAGCTCATTGGGGATTGAACCCATGACCTCACCAAATGAAATTACATATAAATTACATGAGAAAAATGAAAAGAAAAATAGATGTGGTGAGTGAGGATTGAATCCACAATCTCTTGAATGGATGAGAGAGTTAGGAGAAAAATAAAGGAGAAAATAAAATTTGGAGAGTGGGGATTGAACCCACAACCTCTTGAATGGATTAGAGAGTTAGGAGAAAAATACAGAAGAAAATAAAATGTAAAGAGTGGGGATTGAACCCACAACCTCTTGAATGGATGAGAGGGTTAGGAGAAAAATAAATGAGAAAATAAATTTAACCTACAACATCTTGGATAGGTGAGAAATTTAAGAGATAAATTAAAAGAAAAACAATAAGCTTGTGGGGGATTGAACCCACAACCTTCTTGCCTTAAAACAAAAAAGGAGAGGAGATCAAGAAAGAAATATTATGGGCTTTATGGGAATCAAACTAGGGCCTCCCAAATCTGAAAATTGCAATTAACAAGTTTAAAATAAGATTAAGTGTTATTCAAGCGATTCGAAATCGGGTTTCCTTTCCCAATTACATATTGACACATAAGTCATACGTAAACAAATATTTAATGAATTATACCTCTAAAGATCGAAATCAATATCTTGGCATATCTACAAGATGCATAAGTATTGTACCATATAATCTTGGATAAACATGAATCACTTGGACAAACTATTAATTATGCCCCATAACTTGTATGTGTGGACTCATAAGTATAGCATACGTTTAAAAGCAAGTGAGCCTAAGATGTATGTGATAAAATGATATAAACCTCCAAGGGTTAAGTAAGAGTGTAAAACACAATAAATGGCCAAGTGCTTTGGCATATGATGAAATGAAAATTGACGTAATTGGGTGAGTAATTATGAAAAGCAAATGTGTTAAAGTTAATGAATGAGGTGACCATATGATAATAGCCTAATGTGAAAGATGAGAACAATCTAAAATAAGCCTAAGTAAATGTTACGAAAACAAACTCACCTATGAGAGTGTAAACTTAATGAAGAGACCAGTCTCTATGAACACTCTAATAAAAGTATTGAAGTTAATGCATACTTAATACTAATGATGAGATGAGACAACACTACTCCATCACCATCCCCCACTTAAGGTAAACAAATTAGGAGCAACTTAACCCAACCTTAAGTGGATCTTAACTTAACAACCTTTATTTTTCATCACTTACAAGTGATTACTTCTTCAGAAGGATTTATAGTAAATTAACATAGGAACATTATGGTATTCTACATCTTATCATCTAGGAAATTTTTATCCAATTATCAAGTTTTGTCATCTCATTAGACGACATAAGGTTTTCGTACAATAAAAGTAGGCACAAAGGTCATACATCATTAGGGGAAGCAATATAGGAGATTTAGTCTTAAGGACTTCTTCTTTTTTCTCAACATTAATGTAACGTAACTTCTAGGTCAATCAAACCAACATCATCACCCTACAAAGATAAGAGTACTGTCCTCACTTCTAGGGAAACATCAATTCCACAACTTAAAGGGACAAACAACACAATAGAAGTTAGAAATAATTGTAGAACTCATCATGCCATAAGTCTCTCATTCTTTATTGATTATAGCAATTTTGCTTTTTGCATTCATTATCATGCCATAAGTCTCTCATTCTTTATTGATTATAGCAATTTTCCTTTTTGCATTCATTATAATGTTCATATGCATCAATTCTATACACATTTCATCAACATCAAAAAATGCAACATTTAGGCAATTGATGGGGAAAGCATGACAATATAAAATACAAAACTTTACCAAGGCAAGCATACTATCATAACGCCTAGAATCGAGTCTATACAAAAGACTCCAATCCATGCTAGGCAACTTATCAAGGACCACACGTATACAAAGGGAAACATTGAGCACTAGGGTAGCATGCTTCCATAAGTAGTCACTAAGAATTTCATGTTCAAATAGTATTATAAGTCTACCATCATGCAAAACCATATAGTAACACTTTATTCCAAAAGAAACTCATGTCAACTGTAATAACTTGTAGTATACTTTAACTATATTACGACGTACATTTCTAAAATAACATTCTATTTCACAAAAATATCATATATATATATATATATATATAGCCATAATTGTCATCACATCATCAAAATATGCCAAAATTCACCTTCACACATAATCATTCAACCATAAAACCTAGATAAGCATTTAAACTCACATTTTCTCCCTCAAGCATGTAGAACAATCTCATCCAAGCAATCACATCTAGAAGACAATCGGACAACAAGAGAGATCTTATAGACTTGAGTTATATGACACAATATGAGAATGATAAAGAAGGGAAACTATATCGTCCTGTAGACTCTCATACCATTTGATGTGTCGTGAGTCACACTCAGTGATACAAGACTCTACTAGACGTGGCAATATGAGACTTCTTGGACCCTAAACCACTTTTAAAACCTCATGCTGTGATACCACATTTGTCACATCTGGGGAGCATTCCCTAGGAGTAATGTAGCGTAGTTGACCTCTGGGAGGTCTTATCCAAGCACATATTTATCATTCATCGCATTGGCATAATAAATTTAGGGTAAAATTCATAACTTTTCATAGCACATCAGATGCTAGAAACTTAACTTCATATAAATATAAAAATAAGTCATAATACATATTTAAAACCTAAGTATCCTTTCCATATTAGACTCAACAATTTGAGAATACATTAGGGACACGACCCATATAACATAATACATAACTATACAACATTTAATAAGCTTTACGTTAAGACATGAGCAAGGAATCCTTGGAACTTAAGGAGCCCGTTCCTTGAGAATAGGAATCACATATCAAGCTCCTCAATCATGACATCCTTTTAAGCATCCATAACCTACAGTTTGTGTAAAAAGTATAGAATAATGGGATTAGTACAAGAATGAACAAAGTATGACAACCATGCAAAAACATACATTCAAAAGAGACATTTTCTTAAAATCACACTTCATGCGTTTTTGAGTAAATCTTTATAAACTTGTAAACAATAGTATTTATATCATTGATATACTTCATATAAACATATTCTAATTCCAAAAATTACATAAGATCACATATAGAATTTATGACATTTTTGAGTCACATTACAATGAGCTCTTTTCCCTTAATAGTGAGCATTAATTTTTTTTCATATACTTCCTAAGTAACCGTCTAGTGATACTTGGTGCAATGAATCACCTTAAGATCACAAAGAAATCATGCATAAAACCTACATAAACAAACACATATCCTCATACAAGAATAATACATCAAAGATACATTTAAGTCAAAACCTTAGGACATTACAATTAGCTACACCAATTTACACATATATTTACTTTTCTTCATAAACATCATTATTAGACCTTATTCATGACCCCAATCATAGTATACTAGTGCAATGAATATATAAATCCCCATAACCACATACATTCTTAGTAAACCCTTTAATGAGACCACAAACCTTAACATTCAATTCATACATCAACAAGCAAGTGAAAAGAACTTCATTCATGTCAATATAAGACCTTCATCATATAGTCATTTGAACCAATATAGTGCATATAAGGATAGGATCACATCTTATGGATTCATACGATGCACATCTTCATAATAAGTAGAACAATACTACTAAGTCATGCATACAGATATAAACATATTCATACACATTAGGACACCTTCCTAGGACTTCCTAAGGAGCTACTTGTGCAATGTATAGATGGGTTCATTACTTCAACATATCCTAAGTAACTTACCTTAAGTCCTCTTAGTTAGGATCCGATTGATTTACTTTTATTGTAAATTTTACTTTGGGGAAACTATAGCCTTAACCGACACTAAGAACATTAGTGCTAAACATGGAATTCGGTGTTGTAGAGACTTCCACCAATTGAAGGTGTTGCTACCTATCCAAGGTAGAAGATTAACACATGCTAGTATACTAAGTGATATCACATTGCTATATCCAATGTCACAAGCATAGTTATGGAACTTAGAGGTACATGTGAAACTCTATTTATGCAAAAATGGGGAATTATGGTTATTCACTTATGGAAACCCTATTTATGCTTATTGAGGAATTGTGGTTATTCACCTCATAGGGTTAATGGTAACCTACCATCCTAACATAGGAAGGGACACATACTCATATTCAAGTTCACTCGGTGCTAAGCTAAGTTCCATTTATTTAAAAGCCATTAATACATTATTTTTATAAAATATAGTCTAAGGAGATTCATGCCCTCATATGCTTAGCTCATAGGTCCTAGATGAAACTTCATCAACCTAAATCATGTGATAATATCCATTCACATGGATGTAGCATATGTATTAGAACTATCTAGTTTAGGATATACTTGAGCACACCTTTTCAAGGCTCCTCTATTGACTAGATTATCATTCATGTGTGTGTGTGTATACTTATATGTGAGCAAACCTTTCACATATAACCTTAAATAACACATGTTCATAAATTCATATTCATATATATGTTGAAATCAAAACTAGAACTATCCTATCAAGGTACACATGTGCAATGCATAGCCAAAGTCCCATACCCTTTCCCATACTAGTACACCTATCAAGTCATCCTAGCTAAGAAAACACATATCATATTTTCATAAAAATCATCTTAACCTGCATAGTAGTATAGCGAATACGAGAACTACCTTTTATTTAGACACCATGACCTATACTAATTGTAACATGCATGTAAGTGTGTGTGTGTACATTGGTCAACATGATCACATAATGTTTAACAACAACAGATTGAGGCAGCCACCCTCTTATATCATAATACCCTTTCAAGAATAGACCACACAACACACAATAACATAGGATATATACACTTAAGACTCTTAACTTATGCTATTCATGCATTCACATAGGGGTACATAGGTAAGGTGTTATTAACCGTTTGTATCTTATTAATGTCACTACCTATACTTTATCCTAACATTGATGTATACATGCTTATACAATGGTCATGCAACATAGATCACTACTAGAATAGGAAAGTAGGCATTAACTTCTCACAGTATCATCATTAACACATGTTAACATGTTTGTCAATTTGCCTTCAAGGCCAACAGATATATAATGACAATAAAGAAAACGTTGCCACCATAAGTGGGTCATACCAGACAATGTCATACAAGGCTTAATAAACTACATTAATAAAGAAAAGTAGAGAGATGAACCATTATTACCAATTCATCAATCTTTGATCATTTTTTATCAATGCTCCTTTCTCATCATCTATACATTATAGAGAAGTAGCTATAAGTTCTTAAATCATAAACGAAACCATGTACAAGTCGTCACTAGATCAAGATACCACTAGTACAGTACATCACATAAATGGTAGGAAGTAGGGAGTTGTAGATCATCATGTAACTTCCGTAGTTTTGCTAATCAATCAACATGTATTAATAATATACATTTGCGGAAGTATCTAAATAAATATAAATAAAATCTAAATCATGCTTCATCTACCCTAGAATTAAGATCACACAGTGTTCATTACAATATTAAAATTGTAGGCTAGAAAAATTTAGATGAATTCATGCCAAGACACCTTTTCATGGATAATCAATCATTCATACCCACAATTCATTAATATCATCAATATAAGGAAGTAGATAAGGACAATATAATCTACACGAATCCTACAACAATTCCTATAACCTCTAGGTCATAGTGAACATGATATTTCTGAAATCAATGGAAAGTAGAAGAATCATAGGCTAATTGACATTGATCAACATCACTTATTTACAATTCATCAATAATATCAAATTAAGACAGTACATACAACCATCCCTACATAATCGAACTCCACATTAAATCATTAAGAGGCCAATGTTACAGTGAATTATTGAATACTAATCTAAACATGTTCAAATTCTCATACAATAATCCACATGGATTCTTCATCCTCAATTCAACGCCAATTCACGTAAACAACAACATATATAACCACTTCAACATAATAGAATAATAATTCAATCGATAACAAGTCAAGATCAGAAAGTCCATGCAAGGAATAAATCAATTTAGAGAGGGAACATGGGTTTATTATGCAATTTGATTAAAATCACGTTCAAACCAATACATTAACACCAATTCATCATAAAACTTTATTTGAAAACATTAAGATTAACTCTCCATGTGAAAGGTTACATAGAGATGAAGGATCACCATATCTTTTTAGACATGAAAAACTCTAAAACATGGTGAAGAAATCATGACAATCAAAGATCGAAGCAGTTCTTGATCTTCAACAACAATGGAGGTTTCTAGAGAGAATATTTTTTGAGGGAAACGTTCAATTTCGTGAGAGGGGATTGGGAATGGGTTCTTCACGTGTTTGATCCTTTATATACACCCAAATATAGGTAAATTAATCAATTATAGCCCGTTTAGGATGTTCCACTCACCCCTTAAATAAAACAGTCACAATTCAGTAGCTACAGGCCACCATCGAGAGAACCCTCCGACTGGCCGTTGGTCAATCGATTGGTCGTCCTTTTGCTCCCGTCGGTTGGTCCTTATACAATTTTTGTGGGTCCCTTTAGAATTTGCACCGAAAAGTTTCCAACGTAAATAAAACCCTTAACATGTTGTAGACCTCCAACATGAGTTTCAAACAAAACAAATACTCGGAACTCGTACAAATATTCTACGCCTTATAAAGACACACATGAGCATCTTAAGGGTCATTTTTCAAACGCCTTCGACGTTCTTGGTCTTTTGACCTCCAAACTTATCAAAATTCCGTAGAAAATCTTTATACATAATTATAACTCATTTAAATACTTCATAAGGTCATGAAATAAAATATATAAACATGTATAGACACATGAGGAACATAGGTTACTAGTCGTTGAACGGTTTGGTCGTCCCGTGACGTTTGACTTCCAAATCACCTCAAACTTTACGCACTCTCTCTAAACAATATTATAAGTCATTTCAGGACCTTATAAAATTAATAAAAAACATGTTAGTCTCTAGATAACCTAACTCATTTTGGGGTCTTACAAAGCCAAAACATATGAGGAACAAAAAATGGAAGTCTCAAAAACTTATCTCATAATAGCAATATAATACAACTGAAATGAATTTGTCCTAGCCCATACATAATGTTTTAAAAAAATAGAATAAATAAAGTGAAACAATAAATTTTGTCCTCAAAACATGAGGTCACCAAAAGAACAAAAATATGTCAAAGCAACCTCTAGACAAGAAATTGAGTAACCTCACTGTTAAACCCTACATTTGGGGATATGTAGGCTAATGTATGACTTAGTACAAAACAATGTACCATGTATTACAACAATACTAAAATATTTTAATGATTCTATGAGGAAAATTTTATGTCATGACATGCAATTGAGAAAGTTAAAAATGATATAAAAGAGGGAAAAAACATAATTCTATGAATCATGGTAAATGCAAGCTAACTTAACTTTTAAACTATTGAGCTCATATGAGATCCTTCTTTAAGTAACCTTAGTCAATTATTACCTATGAGGATTATCTTCTAACCACAAATAAAACATGTGAGTTATAACATGATCCAATTTCTCCCACAATGAAAAGGGTTGTCCTACTTACTATGGGGTATAAGCATGAACTTCTAGCATAAGTGTATCCACATTCTATTCAACGTATGGGGGTACATTTTTAAGGGATAGGGAGATTGATACTACAAATATGGACTCTACTCATGGCAAAGATTCTATCTCATGACATTTCTTCTAGAAACACGACATCTACTAAGAAAAAGCTTCCATCCCATCAATAACCTCTCGACTATAAGCATAAATCACATGGAATAGTTATTTCTAACATGAGTTCATTATTCATTTAAAGGTTTACCATGGACAACCAATACAAGATAGTTTAACTAATATAACTCTTACAAGATGATTCAATTAGGTGAAAAAGCCTTTAAACCTAAGAATACTCTTCTATTAGAGAAAACCTTTCACATCATGCCATTATGTGTTTATAATAATATTCTTTCACAACACAACATCATCATGGAACTTTACTCTCAAATCACCCTTCAAAAATTTGCGTATATTTAAGTAGAAAATGCATAAGCCTATAGTTAACCTATTGACGTTCAAATCCCACTTTCAATCATCCATACATAGGAAAAATTAGATATTACTTTCATCATAAATACATGATATTTCAAGACATAATTTTATAAAACTATTCCTTGATTATTATTACCCCACATCATATGATTAATAACATGAAACACATGGGGATTACATGGGTTCATAGGAAAATCATCATATTTCATCAATTCACGCCTAAGACATCATAATTAAATCATTAGAGTCGACTATGAAGAGAACCCATTAAAATTGAAGAAAACCATAAGTCAATTAGGGAATTCAACCGTTTTAAATAATGTAATTTGGGAATCAATGGATGAAAACTATAAGACATTTAATACACAATCTAGTCTTCAATGGAGGAATAGTGACCTTTACTTGAAACTTTAGGTTGAATCATTCTTCTTTTTCATGTTTGTAGAGAAAGAAATCTTTGGAGAGGAGATTTAGTTTTTATTTTATTGATTTTAATTAATTTAGTGAATGGTTTAACATGGGGGTTTAAAAATCTTATATAGGGGTCATAAATATAAGAATTAATAAATTTGGAAAAGACTCAACTACCCTTGTACATAATTGAAAGCTAACTACCAACGGACCCACTCGACGGATCATGGTCTTACCCACGGCTTGTCAATGTGGTCAGATATTGGTCATCAAAAACTTAATATTGTGCCATTGAACAACATACTCTGGTGTAACCTTTTGTCTGTAGGTCGAGCTGTGGTCTTGGAACTCAAGTAACTTGGCAGGGTGACCAACTAAGAGACGCTTCTAGAGTTCGTCGTTTAGATAACAGACTGTGGTTGACTCTCATGACCGAAGGGTACCCCTAGATGTAATATGGCACATAGAACTCGAAGGAATCCATACAAGACAACAGTTATCATATCATATGCAATAAAAATATAGTAGTAAAAACATAATTCAGGTCTAAAAATTTTCATAAAGGAAAGAAGAATTATAGACATTTAGTCTAAACATATTCATCTATTACGATATTTGAATGACATACGGCCTTGCCCATGTAACATTCCCTAAAAGGTAAAATATATAAAAGAAATAAAAACTTATCTTGGAACCATGAGGACTAACAAAGCTTAGAAAGATACTCAAGTCCAATATATAGCAACAAAAATTATCACCTCGAAAATCAAACCCTACACTAGGGAAAAATGCAGGAAAAATTAGTATAAAAATACACTAAGTATGATATCTATGCATAAAAATATTATATTTAATATCATGCAATTTCGCAAGTTTAAATTTCATATAAAAAGTTAGAGGTCATAAATCGCAAACATGGTAAGTAAACATTATCTTTCAAACGTTTGAACTCATGAATAATACTGGCTAATGTAACCTTTCTTCATCATTTATGTCCATGTTCTTGTTATAGGAATAAGCCTTAACTTATATGAGACTATATGAGCCATAAGATAATCACTTGGTGTTCATCACATCGAAAAGGGTTGTCTTAGTGGCCTAAAAAAGAACAATGATTTGGTATCTTAGGTTGATCCACTAGCTTAATTACCTATAGGGAACGTAGTTTGTGGAATATGGAGACTGTTACTAGAAACCCCGCAACAACTAACGGGAGAGCTTCCATCTCATGAGACATCTTCTAGTAACCCGACCTTTTCTAACAGTTGAGCTTCCATACTATTGTCAATATCCACTCGGTGCTAAGAATGATTCCCGCTAAAATACTTATTAAATCTTACTTGTATTATGTATCATGGAAGGATCTCCTTGGCGAACAATCAGAGTTAGTTCATTAGGATAGCTCATTAGATCTTTCACGAGGAAATCTTTAACCATCGATTTCTACATGTGTATCGTATCATTGATTCATTTAGGTGAGAAAGTATTTAAACCTTATAACCATAGTTACATAAGAGAACCATTAAAATCATGTTAATTATGAGTTCATGAGATCTAATTTTAAATAAGCCCACAAAAACAACATACTCATTGACACCAAAACCCTAAAGGTGTTCTTAAAGCATTTACATAAACTTCATGAAAACATGCATAATCTCATGAACTTCTCCTTTACAAATTAAATCCCTACTATCAATCAAGACGTCTAGAATTTAAGCATTAGACATGGATTTCACTAAAATATATTTGATTGTATAACAACATGTATAAATTCATCAAATTCACCTTTCACCAAAAAGACTCACATCATCAGAACAAAATCAAGAAATAAGGGAATCACATGGGTTCTTGCGGATACATCATAAAACTATATGAAATCATGAATCCATGCTTACAATAACATAATTCAATCATTAGAATCAAATTTAAAAGGAATCCATCACTCTTGGATCAAACCCTAATAATGGGCGATTTCAATCTTTTTTTTGAAATTGAATTGTGAAGGAACTCCATGAATGCAAGATATCATTCATGGAGTTCTGAAGGAACTCTATGAATTTGGTGTGGAAAACCTTGCTTCTTGAATTCAAAAATTGAATTCCTTCTTCTTCGTTATATTCTTTGAGTTTTTTAGTGCGGAGAGAATGAACTTTTGGAATGTATTTGGGTTTTGGAAATAATAAGTTGAATAGGTTTGTTTTTGAGTAATAAATACATATATAGTAACCCTATGTTAAATCAAATGACCTCACTTATGTTTGACTACAACCGGAATTACCCAAAAACATCCTTCATATTAAGGGAGCTGCCAGGCCTAATGAGGGGTCCCTTGAGACGTGGTCATGACTACAAGTTGTGGTTCCCTTCGTCGACTTGAGGTGTTGGGTAGGAAACTAGTGACTTTATCTCAAAAGCCCAAGTAATCTTCGTGATGGGATCTATGAGTAGTGGTACTTTTATTGAGCCTTGAGGCATTGGCTAAGCTACCTCCCATTCATCCTCTACCACAAAACTCCCCTCTACGAGCCTTCCAACGTATCGTGGTCTTCACTATCATTTGTGAAGTGGCTCGTACAGAGGCAACTGTTTTGGGAAGATTTTGTAGGGCTACTATCTACCCGACCACGAGCCCTGGTTGTGGGCATGGTAGGTGGGGAAATTCCTTCACAAATAAATGTTTACTTAGCCCACTCCTTTGGACATTTCCCTCCTTCCTTGACACTAACCCTCATATTTATATCCACTTTAGCTTACAAGTTTCCTTGTTATTAAGATATCTCCACTTGAAAACATTCTCCCTCGAAGACATTTTAGACACCTTGTGGAAGAAACTTCGCAAGAGTAGAAGCTTATCATGCATGGAACATCATAAAATGCACAAAATGAGAGAGGAAACATAACCTTCATATAAAACACATTCAATGCATCATGGTGAAGTAGGAAATACACATAACAAACCATTATGCATGCGTTTTAAATGTTTCCCATGTTCGTAAGGAATTACATACTCCATGCTATAAACATACTCAAAAAAATCTCATGCAGACTTTCTGCAATTTACTCTAAAAAGCATAAATAAAGCATTATAAAGAATTCATCAATGAAGCGTATAGGAAACTCACATTTAATGCAAAAAAACATGACCCATCATAAGAATTCATAACTTAAGAATATCATGGAACAAATAAAACACACATGGCTCCAAAATATTGAACGAAACAAAAGGAATTATTAGTACAAGCTAGATTAGGGGTAGAAGGAAATATATGAGGATATCAGAATATCATATCAGACTCGGTCTCCCAAGTAGCACCTTTAACCAATTGATTCCTCCACAACATATTTACGGATGAAACTTCCTTATTCCTCTTCTTCTCAACTAGCAGCTCAAAAATCAAAATCGACTTCCCTATGGGAGACACTGTCATCAAATCCAAATCCTTTCATATGGAATTATTGATGTTGGATCTTCAACACACATGTTAAGCATACAAACGTGGAACACCAGATGCCTTCATCCTAACTCATTTGGAAAATCTAATTGTTAGGCAACCTTAGCATTACACCTAAAAATTTCGTATGGACCTACATAACGGGGACTAATTATCTTCGCTTTCTTAGAAAATCACATCCCCCTTTCATACGTTATATTGTCAAGTAGAATAAATCATGAACATTGAACCAAAGATCCCTTCTTCTAACATCAACATATGATATTTGTCATCTTTGAGTCATTTTGAACATCTCTCTTATATGTTGATGTTTCTAAATGGCTTCATAATATTGCTTAGGACATATAAACGTAACATCACCCATCTAAAATCAACCTATCGGAAATCTAAGCCTCCTACCATAAACAGCCTTAAATGGAGACATACCAATAATCGAGTGATAGCTATTATTATAGGAAAATTCCACCAATGACAAATTGCCATTCTAATTACCCATAAAATCAAAATCTTAACAAGTCTTCCAAAGTTTAAATCGTATGCACTACTTTCCTATTGGTTTAAGGATTAAAAATTGTGCTAAACTTAACCTCTGTACCAAAAAACTTTTTAAACAACTTCCAAAATTTGGAAGTTAAGCAATTAAAAAATAAGTGAAAAATTGAATATAGAGTGTAATAATTTTATAAAATAAAAAGTGGAAGTGTAGACTCTAGGTCTCAACAAAGAAATATATTACATTATACAAATTAAGAAAGGGACATAACCCATACAATATAGACCAAAAATAAATACATGGAATGAAACTACAATGTCAAGTCATTCGTCCTTGAATCATGAGGACTCATAAACATGCAAGGATGATAAGAAAATCTAAGCTTTAATCACATTGAGGATATCAATTAGAAGTGGACACTACAAGTGGAAAGGTATTATGTAAAATAGGCGTTAGTATAAAAATTCACTCAATGAGATAACAATGCTTAAAGAATTAAAAATGTTATAAAAGAGATATTTCATTTGAAAGCATGAAATACCATTTTAAACATCATCATTACATAAAAGAATTACTTTATAAATACCCTCAAGGCGCTCTTGTGCTATACAAGAATAAGACAAAATATTCTCACACATTCTAGGCAAACAACTTAGGCTAGCATCATATTTTAGTGCAATTTAGTAAAATCTTAAAAGCTTTCGAACACTTACAGGATACTTCTTCAACCATGTCTTAGTTTATTATTCAACTTCTTGATCATAAGAGAAATACTCCTTAACTAACATTAGAACATTTTAGTTTTAAATGGATTTTTGCGACACCTATAGAGAAAAGGGTTGGTCTACTTGCTTAAGGTAGAATTGGTAACTATTATCTTAGGTAGATCCACTAGATAATATCCGACAGGGGCACAAAGTTAATGTGATAAGAATATCGCTACTAGTATCATTGTCAATTAGAAATGGGGGAGCTTGAGAAAGAGCTCCTTGATCAACATTGTCTCTCTCAGATCCACTAGCGAAAGTTCCATGAGTAGTCATTTCATGTACATCATAGGGTAAGGATTAATAGAGAGATATCATAGAGTTAAACTATAAAACATAAATTATGAGTAATGAGAAAAACGAAATCTCCTAAGCATGTTGTAGCTTCTCATTCATGAATATCACACTCATGAACTCTACTACACATGGCTTATGAGACATAATCCTAGAATTATTCAAATACTGGTGATCTGATTACGAAGCTTTTCACGACCTCAATACCCTCAAGATGTAACATGGTGTATAGAACCCCGAAGGAATCAATACGACCCACATAGCATATCATAACATAAGCAACAAAACAATAAGAGTAAAAACACATTTCAAGTATAATATTTTCATAAAAGAATCACGAAATTCTAGACTGTAAGTATCAACAAAGCAATATATTACAACATTATAAATGATAAAGGGACGTATCCCATACAATAAAATCAAATAGGAAATACAAGGTATGAAACTACAATCTGAAAAAACCCGTCCTCGAATTACTTGAACTCACCAACAAGCAAGTAGAATAATAAAATCAAAGCTTTATCCACAACAAGTATTACATTGAGAGTTGTACACTACACTATGGAAAAATGTTTGAAAAGTAAGAGTTAGTACAAAAATTCACGAAGTATGATATCCATGCATACAGAATTGAAAACATACAAAATTAATTTTTTCATTTGAATGAATGCAATATACACAGTTTAAACATTATAATGTAAAATAAACTTTTCATAAATTCCCTTAAGGAGTACATGTGCAATTCATGAACAAAGCCCCATAGTCTCACCCATGCTAAGTAAACCCCTTAGGCCATCATCATTTTTTAATGCAAGCTAGAAAACTCTTTAATGCTTTTAAACACTTAAATGTTACTTATTTAAGCATGGCTTAGTTCATTATTAAATTTATTATTCATGTTTGATATATTACTTAATAAGCCTGAGACCATGTGAGCTTTAATATGGAATCCGGTGACCCTTACACCGAAAAGAATTGGTTTACTTGGAAACGGTATAACAGGTAACTCATAACTTAAGTGCATCAACTAGCTTATATCCTACGAGGGAACGTACTTTATGGGATAGTGAGATCGGTACGTGAAACCCAACCTTTATATGGGAGAGCTTTTATCTCAAGGTTGCTTCTAGAAACCTGACCTTAAAATGAGGGAGCTTCCACCTAAAATAATATCCCTCGGTGCTAAGCAACAAATCTTCACGGAGTACTTAATTCTCTATTAACATCATTACTTATGAAAGGGTGCCCTTGGCCTACTTTTTCAAGGTACATCATTATACTTCTATTTTTTTAGTTACTCATGAATGGGTTCCCTTGGCCAACCAAGTCAAGGTGCATCATCAGCTCAACTATTTATTTTTTAACAGGAAACGGTGACCTTTTCCTACCAATTAAATAAACATTATTATCTCAACCCTTTAGAACCGTGCGTGAGAAACTATCACCATCCATGTTCTAGTCAAGCAGAATCTTACGCCTTAGATTTAAGTAGGTGATAAAGCTTTTCCAAACTTTTAATCTTCATTATGTGAGAAATCTTTTACATTATGTTCAATGTGTATTATGAGAAAGTCCTTTCAAAAATACAAAAATATCAACAAGAAACTTAACACTTTACTCTCAAATCATCATTAAAACAGTTGCATAAATATTATAGAAAATGCATAATCTCATACTTTAACTCCTTGAGGTTTAGAACTCTCGTCTAATCATCACATCTAGAATTCAAAATTAGACATGGATTAAATTCATAATACAACTAAATCAATCACTACATGCATAATTTCATAAAATTTTTCTTTCATCAACAATGACCCACATTATAAATTACACTTGAGTAATAATGGGGTTTCTTGAATTCGTGGGGGATTCATCACAAAAAAATAGGGAAACCATCAATTAATTAAAAAAATATAACATAACTTAAACATTTGAATAATTTTTGAAAGGAACCCTCTAATTTGAAATCAAAACCTACTTTTTTGGGCATTTTTATCTTTGAAATTGGGTTTTTGAAGGAACTCGATGGATGAAACCTATCGATGAATGAAATATTAAATTACATTAGAAATCAAAACTAGTGATTGGTGTGAAAACCTTTCTCCTTTAACCCTATATTTTATTTCCTTCCTCTTCTTCTTCTTCTTTGAGTTTACAAGACAAATTATTTTTTTTAAAGAATATATTTTTGACATTGATTTGGGTTTCAATAATGAGTTTTAATGGGTGATTGGACTTAAACTAGAATTTTCCAATACACCCATCACATTAATTGAGTTTCCTAGGTTACACGAGTGGCTCCACGAGCCATGGTACCCTCCGTTTAATTAGATTAGTGGACAAGAAACTTGTGCCTAAGCCCACAAACCCAAGGAAACTTCAAGAGGGGCTCCAAAGACATGGCGCATTCCATCAGCTCTGGTCCATCTAGTGGTTTTTGAGGTAATTCCTTGCCAATTCCTATCAACCATCATACACTTAACGTTCCTACATTAACCTTCCCGCGAGCTTTAGTTTTCACCATGAGCCGTGAAGTGGCTCATGAAGAGGAACATATTTTGGGCTGATTATGAGGAGCTTACAATCTAGTCCACTACGGACTACACCACGTGCGTTGGATATTAAAACAAGTCATGGTGGTGGTCATGGTTCCTAGGATATTGTCAAAGGATAATGGACTTCCTTAATCCTCTCCCTTGACCTTTTTCCACCTGCTTGATCTAACCCTCACGTTTTTTCTCTAGTTTAGCCTAGTAATTTCAAGGGTGTTGCAATATTTCCCCCTTGGGAAAATATTTCCTCGAATTACAATCTAGAAACCTTAGGGAAGTAAGGACTCAAGACTAGAAGACGATCATGCATGAGACATTACAATAATGTACGTTGAAAGGAGGAAACTTTCAACTTTATCTCAAACAGAAAGAATGCATCAAAAAGAAGTAGGAACTACATCTTACAACTCTTTATCCATGAAAAGTCAACATTTCACATCTTTATAGGATGAACTACCTTCTCCAAATTAAAGCATTCTCAACACAATTTCATTGAACCCTTATAAAATATACTTTCACAAAGCACAACTATATCATGATAAAAAAATAATTCATCCTATGTAGCATATAGGCAATTTGTACTCAATGCACAACAACATTGGGAAAATCAATAAAACCACATTTTCTTACTAATATAAATTTCTTAAGGACATGAATAACAGAGGGAATCATGGAAAAAACTTATTATTTTAGAGCATACACCCTCAAAATACAAAGAAGTGTGGTCTAAACTGTCAAAAGTATTGTTCTTGATCAAAGGTCACACATTTCGGCATTAGAAAACACTTTTTTATGGGTGGCAGAAAGTAACATAACCTTTTACCTAAGACCACACTTTTCAAATGTTTCGTAACAATTCACTCTTTAAAAGGTTTGCATATAATGTAAAAAGGCCACGATTATAGCTTCTCATATGGACACAATTTAAAACTACATTCTGAAATGATCTCTTTATTTTCTTATAGGCCAAGTGTTCTCTTTACGAATGTACAAGTCATAATTTACATACACTAAATAAGCCACACAATTTGACGTCCCTATTGCCACATTATTATATTGTGGAAATTAGTCTACTCTATATAATTTTAATCTATCATATTGACATTCCGCTAATTTATTTAGCATATACCCAATAATCAAATTACACCTTATTATTAAAGTACTAAATAAGACAATAAATAAATTAAAATGTTTATATTTACAATAAACTTTGGGAATACATAACTAAAGAAATATGTCAATTTGTAAACTAGAAAAGAATTGAACAAAATAAAATTCAAATATCACAATAGGTTAAAATTCTTCATCGTTCAATTAAATAAATGGAATTAAATTGCGTCCACCATACAAAATTTGAATGCCAACAATCCCAACAGATTAAAAAAAACTAAACACAACAAAGAAATCAATTTATGATATGTATAGATATTATTTATCCACGATATGCATATATTGCTCAACTGCATTTTTACTTTATAGTGTTCCAATCCATTAACATATTTCTATGATAGCGACGCATAACAAAGATCACAAGCATAGTTGTATGATATCGACGCATAACAAAGATCAAGGTGGAAAGCCCAAGAACAAAAAAAATTTGTATTAAATTCTTTAGCTATCTTATTCTTCTCCTAGTGCTTTTCTATTGCAAAATATATAAACTAACAACAAGCATTAAAAATGTGATTCTAACCAAAAAGGAGAGAGGGTGGGGGTGGGGGGAATAGAGTTATTACACTTAGATTTGGAAAAGCATTTAAAATGCAATGATGGAATGATGGTTGAGGAAAATATTCTCGAATTTTCCGAGGAAGTTCTCATGATGAAAACTTAATAGCTTTACACATATCAAAAACTCCTATATGTGTACAAGTCATAAGCAGTAGTAAAGTAACCTAAAAATTTTAAGATGAAGTCGAGTCATAATTGGTATAGACGCCACCAAGTATTAGTGGAAATGTTGGTCCAACAGGAATCACAATGATCATAAGAAAATTTGAATGATCTCTATCAACAATTGTTCATTCCTTGGGAAGACACCAATTATTTTTGTGAGAGCATTTATCCCAATGTTTACGCCTCAACCTATGCATGAACACATGAAAATGGAAAACTATTCAATATGAACCTCATGGCTTCACTTATTTTGCACTTTGTACTTTTATGAATGATTATTTTAATGTCTTGAATCCACTATACAACATGTTCCTGTGGAAGATACCCCTCCTTCCCTTCTATAAATTATTCTGAGCAGAAAAATACTTTTAAAGGAATGAAGTAGGTTAGTGCTAATAAAGTTTCTTGCCTTTCGAAAAACAGAAAATACACATACCCATTCATCTATTTTTAGACATATTCCTACAACTTTTGGAGTTGAGTTGACCCTGTATTTCCTATTAGCATTTGATGATGCCTCAACTTCAACCAACTAACATTTTCGTGTATCTACTACCTTTAATCATTAAAAGTTTGTTCGTTTGAAATTGATATTAGCACTATGAACAGAGAAACATGTAACATGATTAACTATTACCGGAGAAGGATCATCAAGTTCTAAGAATTCAATGAACGCTAAAGTTTAGCTTGTTCCTTTAGTTCATCAAACTACATAAAGAAAATTTCTAATGTCCAAAAAAGTACGTAAAGAACTATTCGATGCGGTAACACCAGAAAAAATAGAAGCTTTGGACGAACACACTATATATTCATATGTGGGTTACAGAGATTTACTGCATCGATTCGTTAAAAATCTCAAAACTTCAACAAAATATAAGAAGAAAGATTTGTCTAAACGTAATATATATGAAGTGACAAACCAAAACCTTCTTCTGTATAAACAACTATTTAGTGGTGACTTAGTGTTAAGTTGTATTCATATGAATTGTAAGATGCATTCTTTCCTTTTTCTTAATATTATATTTTGAACAGCATATGAATGAACAATAAAATTCACATCTAGTAAATCAGTAGACGAGATAAAGTGATGACCCCACAAATTGGACCCATTTAGTGCTACATTTTAATAAAAAATAGTTTCCTCAAATGCTTTTTTTATTTAAATATCTGATCAAAATGTTTAAGTTTCAGATATTTAAAGTCTGAGGCAGAGCATCGACACTACATCACAAAAAGGGACAAAGGGGCAGAAAAAAGTGAAGAAATGAAATCTTGATAATCCCCTAGTTTAGTTGGCAAGTTGCAGCAGGGCCTTATTCGCTTTTTATTCTAGTGTGCTGAGCCTTGAAGAAAACGAACAAATATACGGTAATAAGGCGCAATAGGTTCAACTCCAAAGTACTTCAACGAAGAAGTAACATATCACTTAATGATCAAAAGAACGATGATATTGAAGGCTTGTACGAGATGGAGATGAACTCTTCCAATGGTCGAATATCCGAGTTTATCGGCAATTTTACTAACGCCGTCAAACAATCCACTATAGCACAAATCTTTGATAACTATGAACACTAGTTAGAGTTGTAGTTTTATGAGTCAAACATTATTATAATTTTTAGCTTTGAACAGTAATTTTTCATAACTTTGTTCGGAGCTGGAGAAGGTTTTGAAGACTTGAAAATCCAAAAGGGTTTCATCTTTAATAATTGGACTTAGGTCTCTTAGATTCTCCATTCTTGTCCTATAACACGAGTTAAATCATCATACCCATTTGAATGGAAGATCATCTAGGTACAATTTTCTATCTCATGATGTGAGGCTAAAAACCTCAATTCTTGGAGTATTATTTTGTGAATATATGTTACATTATTTGTTGGGTCTTTTTTTCTCTTAGATTCATTGTATATTAATTGTGATTTTGTTTACTAGTTGTGGATTAATTTAATGAATTTGTATTTGAAAATACAAGTTCATATGTCTGTTGTTGGCTTTCGAGAGAGAGAAGTCAGGAAACTAAGACTACTAAATTGATGGTCGGTGAGAGGGGGTCATCGTGAGGATCAACTCGAGAGAGTAATCCCAAGTCTCATTCTCACACACTCAGCTAGAGTGAGTGAGTGTCTCAAGGTGTAGGCTGATCTTTATGTGACAAGTCGTTGTCCGAGAGGAACCCATTTGAAACGGGATAAGTTGCTGGAGAGAGAGCTTATTTTATCACCCTTGTAACTAAGCCTAGTCACAATTACTTTGTGAATTCTATATCAAAAATATGTACCCAATAATTTAGTCTATCATGTATTCCTAACCACATCCCAAAAATAGCCCCTCTCATTGATTTCTATTTTTGATCATTTTTCTTAAATTTTTACTTACTACTAACAATCACTCAAATTGTTAATTAAAGATTGATTCACCTCTTGATTTGTGATGCTTTTAATCGAAAATATATTTAAAAACAGCTTATTAGAATGAAATCATAATTTTCTTCTAATTCTCACTAACTCTCCCTTGGGATACGACTCTAACTCCGTGTTGGGTTACTATAATATTGCACTAACGTAGACACTTGAACTAGAAGTTGTGTCTATGATTACGCTAAACATCGAAATGGATATGCTACAAAGGAGTGGTCTTATGTGAGAATATGTATTTAAGAAGAGTTTCATTCTTCTTAGGTGTAGTTGCTCTAACCTCACTTTTAGTTATTTTTCTTTGAGTTGTTGTGTAAGTTGAATATGTCAAGAATGCGCAAGCAAATGGAGTTTCCTCCATTAGAGGTAATGATGTTCCCGGACCGCATCCTAATCTTTAAGAAATTGGACGGTGAGAAGATTCGTGAATCGTGAGAAAGATTTAATGAACTATTAATCCAATGTCCCACTCATAGAATTCTTTGTGTAGTCCTTCTTGAATGTTTCTAGAGATGTCTCTATCCAGGAAACAAGTTGTTGGTTGACCAATTAATTCTTCGTGGTATTGCAAAACAAACATATGCAGTGGCTGCCCAACTTCTTGACAACATGGCAAAAATGAACCAAGAAGTAGAAAGGGACTTCATGGGTACAGTTTAGTGATATTTTTTCCTCCTTGACATTTCAGCTAAGCGTCCTACCTAATTCATTGTCAATAATGCCCTACTTTTCTTTTCTTGTAATATTTGCCTTGCTTTCTCCTTTGTTCTTATGGAAGTGACTCTTACTTCTTTTTATTCAACTCTTTTTTTTCTTTTCTCTTTCTATTTTATTCACTTGATAATTTTGACTTCTCATTTCTCCTAATCACTTTTGCTTTTCTTTTCCACATTACACTTTTCATACCCTATTTTCGGGTCATCACTCATAATAACCATCCTCAACTTATGTCTAAGCAATGAGTTGAGGTACACATTACCCAAGGTAAGGTCATGTCCAAGACGAGGTCAATTTGTACATTTGCTACCATCAACTTATGCTTTTGGCCTAAGTTTAGGTCCACAGGTACAAGAAGGGACTAGGACAAACACATTATGCCAAGGAAGGTAAGTTGGCAAAGAAAAGAAAGGTCAATTATAGTCTTAACATATTTGGATAAAAAAAGAATAACAATTTCATTTGGTGCACTATATTTTAGGCTAGATGTTTGGTAATTCGAACAAGGGCCTATGATCCATTCCTCTTCATCTAAAACAGATTCCTTTTGTTGGACCAACCAAGCAAGTTCTAGATAGGTACCAATAGTGGAACAATCAAACTTCCTCACACCCTCTTGACACCTCATTACCCTATCAGATTTTCAGAAACCTAGTTTGAGATTTCGTTTTAGGGTTCTGCAGTGGGTGCATCTCTATGTCATTATTTGAGCCAACACATTCAACTACTTTATACCTTCCCATTCAATCATTTTCTTAGAAAGGGATATCAGCCAGGATTAGCCATCATTCTTCATATTTCACTTTCATAATTTGTAAAAGTTACGATTTGACGGTTCAACATTAAAGTAATCAGTCTCTTGTGGCAAAAAAACACAGACAAGAAAACCCCTAAGAGAGGATCGTGAGTTGGAATACTCTGAATTAACCCTAACATTCACTTTCCATGTAACCCACCCCCAAAAAAAAACATTTAATTGTCAACGCATAAGAAACATAAAGACAAGGAGGTAGGTGAAGCAAAACCTGAGGTGCATAGCGCCGATGATCAACAAGCAGGCATGTCCAGTTTCACAGAACCCATAACCTTTGTAGAAGGGACACCCTCAGTGGTTCCCAAAACAATCTCTACACCCTCAGTGGTGCTCCTCTCAATAGCTTCAGGTTTGGAACTAGATGCCTCAACATCCAACTCTTGAGCCCTCATCTAACGGGTTTCCTCATCAATAAAAAAGGATCTTCTGGCCGCCTCAAGGTCCATCAGCTCATTCTTCCTCGTACATGCATCCTCTCCCTCTGTTGTACTCTGGAACGGTTCCTCTTGGCACGCTCATGTGGATAAAGTGGTGGTGCATTAGGGGGAGTGAATAATGCAGCAAGCATTATGTCTTCCGCTAGCTCAATGGGTGCAGTCTTGGACTTATGTCCCCTCATCTCAAGGATACTATCAACATCCTCATGCATACTCACAAAAACCTCTTTAAGAGTAATCAATTCAATAGAAGGGGTTGGGCGTGCCAGAATCCTTAGCTTAAATACATCAAGGCGTTAGTGAAACTATTGAATATTATGCTTGTCTGTTAGGCCACCTATTTCACAATTAGGTCCTCAGCCTCGGTAATGGATTTCTATATCAAAGGGTGGATATGATGCAACAAGGTGACAGTCTGGGCCTCTAACTTATATAACCTAGCTATCGAGACAAGTACTGTAGGCGGTGGAGTAGATCGGGAGGAAATAGGTGCTCTACTATGTCCATGGGTGGACTCGGCCGGGGTTGTCTCGATAGGCTCATAAGTTGTTAGATCATCCACTTGGTCTAACTATACCATATACACTAAGTTCTCATTCTGCGATTGTAACTCAACTCTAGTCCCTCTCTGTGGTGCCACAACATTGGACTCATCCCTAATGTAACCTATATCCACAGTCCCTACCAGAGTACGGAGGGTATCACGGTGCCAAATGGGCACGCCAGCATCCCTTCATAAATAAAAGATAAAGACTAGAGAATGGGTAAGTAGTAGAGGTCATATATCCATCTCATGTATCATTGAGATCAATGACTTCGCGAAGTCCATCTCCAAGTAGGCTACAAAAGCTGCTACCAAAATCGCTCTATTCCATGTAAGAATGTCATTTGCTGCCGTGGGAGATAGGCGGTAGCGAACAAAAACCCAAAAGAACTTGGATGTGAAAGTGATGTTTGCCTTATTGATAAGGCCTATGGGGTCTAACACCCAGTCTGTTCCCTCACCGTCAATGGACAATAGTTGGTCCTATGTGGAACCACTATGATCCTTGGTCCTCTGAAACTAGCCACTCTTGACCATAACCCACTTGTAACCAAACTTTGGGGTCAAGGGGGTCCGAGATATCTATGGAGGTGCCATATAAGAAATGACGGGTGATGGTCATAAAAACGTTTACCATGCAGCCTCAAACTAGAACATGTGTGAGTGGGTCCTGTTTGGCAGGTTTCACCTGCCTGTCAAATAACCTTGGAGAGTCACCACATATGAGGCGTAAAACTCTCGAATAATATCCTCGCTATACGACCCCAGACTCAAAGTCATCAACTCAAGCCTTTGGCGGGTAAACAATTTATGAATATCAAGGATTGTGTGAAGGCTCCCTGCGTGAACTCTCTACTGAACTGTTACCAACCTAGTCATCATCCCCTTGTCATTCAGAATTGTTGCGTCCATCTAGACCTAATACTGGCCATACACGCACCACCGGTTGGTATCATCAAGAACTAGTGTAGGGACATCATCCTAGGGTGTCGGAGCAGACTCCGACTTATGAGCCTCATCAGACGAGGGTTGGTGGGCAGATACTTCTAGTTGAGTGGCTCCAAGTGATCTAGAATCGGAGGTAGTGACCTTATTCGACCACGTAGAGTGGGTTGACTATGAACTTGATGTTACGTCAGATCCAGACGCTCCTTAAGAACTTGAGACTGGCAAAGACAGTGTGCCGATTAGTGTATGCTGCTAATCAGACTAGGAGGTAGTGACTGCGCCGTAAATCACCTTATTGGGGGTTCCCTGAGTGGCTCTTGCAGCTGGTGTAGGGGTCTGAGTGCTTGAGGGAACATATTCAGGATCCCTCTCATCGTCGGAACTGCCAATCATCCGACGGGATGGTTCCACAGACATGGACTTGACCTTGAAATAAATGATGTTCGGTTTGGGGGCCATATGTACTTGTAACACAGTTGTTAGTCTCATAGCAATCTTACTACACACATAAAACAAAAAAACTAGAAAAAAAACACAAAGCACATTCCAATTCAGACTGCAGTACTGGTTGGCGGGCATTATCTACGACCTGTCGATGAATCATTGATAGTGTCCATCGTTACACACTTAGAAAATTTTTAGATTCTTCATTCAACAGACCTCTCTGTTGGAAATGACAGACATGCAGAACTTCCCGTCGATCAGTCAACGGACCATAGTCTAATTCCGTCATTTCACACTTAGAATAAATCTTGAACTCTCACAATTGAGGGTTTTAGTTTGAAACTACAGACATGCAGAACGACCCGCTGATCAATCGATGAACCGTAGTCCACTTAAATCATCTAAGAATTCATTAGTTTTAAGGTTGATCTCAACAGACCCCATCGATGGCCCATCGATGAATCGATGATCCGTCGACAGTGTCTTGTGTTGTTGGTCAGAGATAGATTAGACCTTTTTTTAGTAGAACATTTTGATACATTTTAGACTCTCATAAGTGTACCCATAACATAACAACAATTACAAGACCATTTCTTCATCCTTAGGGTTTTGAGTTTGCAAGGTTCATTATCGGATTCAAAGATGCTACCAAACCCAAAATCGAAATGTCTATAACTCATATTAGACCGAACATACTATTACCCATTCACTTATTATCATTCTAAGGGATATTTTACCCAATATTTAAGTAGTAAAAACATACAAATTCTTTTGTCCCTAAGTCAAGACCTATATTGCAATTTTCGTTTCCAACAGCAAATGAACAAGAATTCTTCATGCAAAGGAATTCGAAATACCTAAAAATTGTAGTAGACTGATTGGGTGAGTTACCTTGTCAAACACCAATGGCCAGCCTTTGAACACCGATCATAGAAAGCAAGAGAAAGAAGTAGAATCTGGCAAGGAGCGGATTTTGGGAGTTTGGGGAATTTTGGAGTTTTGAAGTTTTGGAGATTTTGATGAAAATAGAAAGGGGAATTATGGTGATATGATGGGAAATGAAGGAAATAAGGGGAGGGAAACGGTTGGTAAAGAATTTGAAAAGATTTTTGGAGGTTATCTGAACAATTTTTCTTTATATATAATCGGTCGGTACGGAATAGGTCACTCGTTCTTAGGACTTATGACACCCCATCGACAGTCAGTAAGTCACTCGAAAAATCATCAATTGCACAAAAAACTTATATAAGATTTAGATATACCTGGGATCTATGGATGATACGCTCAAACTTACCTCTCAAATAAGAAGTAAAGCGATCATATCAAATAAAGAACACAACTAATGAGGTTGGGATCGTTTCCACGAGAAAAATAGTTCATACTTAACTTCAATCTATTATAACTATTATTTAGTCAATTATTTCCTTAGAAAAAAAAGAAAATAAAAGGGGGAGGGGTTATTTCTAAATGACTAAAAATAATTATCTAGATAAAAGTAAACAACTAACAGATTCAAATGTTGGAGTTTTATCAATTAATAAAAATAACTAGGGTTTACGTGTTCCCCACAGGTTTCTAACTTGATATTTCCAACTATAACAATTCATTCCTAGTACCCTGCATGGAAAGTGATAAGTGATGTATTTCTAAATCCTTGGTGCGGCATCTAGAAAATTTCAGTCCGCACCTTGGTCCGGCTACGTGTTTTGCTATACTAACCCTTACCTTTACCTCATATTAAGCATTGTGTTCGATATTTGACTAAGTTATTACCTCGTACCAATCAATACTAGCCTATTAGATAGTGTACACTAAATATATGTCGATAATTCTTTTCCTATTATCTACCTCCTTGGTCCAGCAAGTAGCATTAAGGCGAGTTCTAACATTGTCCATCTGTTAAAAAGACTTCTAAGTGAAAGAATTATCAATACATGCAAGACACTATTCTAGATTGTTATTTTAGTTGGATTTTACCTTATTATTCACCAATGGTTCCCACAACCCTAGTTATGGAGTTTAGTTACCCGTAGTAATAATCACAATATTCATAGATATAATATAAGAATTCATGCACTTACTTCAATGATAAAGAATAAAATCCAGATATTTACTTGATTAATCCTAAAAATCACCAACAATCAACTCCAAAGAAAAGTGTAACAATGCAAAGTGTAATAATGAAAATAATCAACTCACAATGAATCTAACATAAAAGTGTCTAATAACCAAGAGTCTAACCCCCAAATCGTGTTTTTTCGAACTATTTATACAAAACAAAAACTTAATAAAAGGAGGACTTTATTTGGTGAAAAGCTGTCAAAATGCGGCTGGGTCGACGAACTCGCGACGGGTCGTCGTGTTCATGAAGGGCCGTCATGGACTCCGTCATCTCATACTTTGCAAATTCTTATACTGCTCTCTTCATTATCCAGGACGGCAGGTATGATGTATCGTCACAGGCACAACGGTCCGTCAAGGGTCTCCGTTCCATATCACTTAAACTCTTTGAATTTTGGTACGGGGACTACTTCTCTGATCATCAAGAAGAACCAGCGGGATGGACCGTCATGGCTACGACGCTCCGTCATGCACTTCGTAAACCCACACTTGGTCAGACTTCCCCATCTTCCTTCAGAAGCTTCACTACTATGCCAACTACGGACCGTCACAAGCACGACGGACCGTCACAAGCTCTGTAGGCGGTAACTTTTCTGCATTTCTTGCTCAAAAACTTCCGCATTCATCTTTAGACAGATTTCATGCAAATAAAGAGAAACTTACATAAAAATTAATACAAAAAGGCTTTTGGAAACATACTAAAAATAGAAAAAATTTATAAAAATACCGTGAAACCACGATATATCAATACCCTCAACTTAAATTTTTTTTTTGTCCTTAAGAGACGTACTATGACCCACTAAAAAATCTTTGTACAATAGTATCCATAATTTATCTTTCGCAATCATTTGGCTATCAATCCCAATCAGTCTCATCATATTTATGCATGTTATCACTATTAGGCTTGAATTATGTGGAATCATACCATGACACAGACTTACCACGCACTAACACCTATCCTCTTTAATTTCTCACCGAAGTACTAATATTTTCGGTATTCCTACTAGTGTCCACACTTCAAAACAACATCCTCATTTTCACACAATGCTTTTAGTTTGAGTATAAGGATTGATTTTCAACACTCACTCTCAGAACAAATTCAGAACTCATTCATACGTATAGCCATAATCTTGTCCTTATTTTCACTGCTTTAAGTTCGCCATACAACTCTTAGGATCACGATAGGACTTTCTTAGCTTGTAACAGTCTCAGGGTTAGGTAGGGTATATTTAGTTATAGTTTAGTGACTTTTTTCGCTCCTTGACATATCGGCTAAACATACAACTTTTTATCGTTTTATTTTTCCCAACTTCTCATATTCTTTCACGTTGCTATTTTCCCTTCTTTCTTCATTTGTGTAAGTGACTCTCTTCTTTTCTTGCTTGTATTTATTGTATTTTTTATTTCACTTTTCTTTCAAATAGTTCTTGAGTCACTTTACTTTTGTTTTTCTCTCTCTTTTTTCTTTCAACCCCACTTTTCTGAGCATTCCTCATAATAGCCACCCTCAACTCATGGCTTTGCCATGAGTCAAAGTACACAATACCCAAAGTTGGGTAAGGGCCATGAAAGGGTTGTTTATGGCATAAGATGAGGTGCACATGTCCAAGGAGGGACCAGGGCCAACACATTATTCCCAGAAAAGATCAGTTGGGGTGAAAAGAGAAAGGACTATTTTAAGATCAAATAATTTGGATCAAAGAGGGATTAATTTCATTTGGTTTTTTTATTTAGGCTAAAAATTGTCTATATTGAACAATGACTATGATACTTTCCTAATTGTCTACTACAGTTTACTTTTAGCAGGACTAAACTGCCAAGTTCTAGCTCAATACAAACACTGGACTATTCAAACCTTCCTCACAGTAACTTGACATCTCATTACTCTACCAGATTATAAGACACTAGTTCGAATTTTTTACTTAGGGTCATGTAGTGTTGTATCCTTATGTCATGCTTAAAGACACACATTTATCAATTACTATGCCTAGTCATGCATTATTTTCATTTCATCAGCATATCATTTTAGCAATCATGTTTCAGAGTTAAAAAATGTACACAAGATATAGACATGCCGGATTAACAATAAAAATAATAAGTCTCTTGGGGAAAAAGAACACAGGCAAGAAAACCCCAAAATAAGATAGTGAATTGGGCTTCTCCAACTTCACCCTAGCACTCACTTTCTATTTACCACACCCCCAACAAAACTACATGCAATTATGGGGTTCGCCATAATGTGGCAACTCCTTACCACCCTCAAACTAGTGGGCAAGTTGAAGTGACAAAATGGGAGATCAAACAAACATTGTCGAAAACGGTGAATGCTAGTAGAACGGATTGGTCAATGAGGCTTGATGATGCTCTTTGGGCCTACCGGACACCGTATATGACTCCTATAGGTATGTCCCCATACACACTTGTATATGGGAAAGCTTGTCATCTTCCGGCTGAATTAAAGCATAAAGCCATGTGGGCTATGAAGAAGATGAAAATGGATTGGAACGAAGCTGCAGAACAACGGGTTACTGGGTTGAATGAACTTGATGAATTTCTCCTGAAAGCTTATGAAATATCAGCCCTCTAGAAAGAAAATATGAAGAAGTACCATGACCTAAAAATTTTAAAAAGAGAGTTTATTGTTGTGGATTTGGTGCTTTTATTCAATTCTAGGTTGCACTTATTTCCGGGCAAGCTCAAGTCCAAATGGACTTGTCCTTACTTGGTTACCCAACTATTCCCTCATGGAACAGTTGAGTTGAAAACTAAGGAGGGTGTGCGGTACAAGGTGAATGGACAACACATAAAAATCTGTTTCGGGCATGTTGAATCGGAGAATGAAGTGATCGAGGCATACCATCTTGATGAGGTCTGACTATTCAAGTGTCCTCAGTTGTGCCGCTACGTTAAATCAAGAGCTGGTTGGGAGGCAACCCCATACTTATAGTATTTCTTTCTAGTAATGGTAGTATTTTGTATTAATGGGTTTTTAAAGTTGCAGGCACATCACCAGGAAGTTCTGCAGAAAATCACTCTGCAACATTCACTAACAGATACATTGACGGACCGTCACGCACGCGATGGACCGTCACATGACTCTGTCGTGCCAGGTACGTCTGTCGTTTATTTTGAAACCTAAGGCAATCGTGACAGAACCAATGATGTACCATCGCATATGAGACAGACCATCAATGAGGAGTCGTTGCGTAATTAATTAGAGTACGCGACACGACACGGTTTGGGTAATTTAAAAAATTGCCAACCTTTAAAAAACCCACCCCTTCATTTAAACCATTTCCTTCCCTCTTTCTCCCATTTTCCCTCCCTTGCACAACTTCCAACTTCACACCCCCTTCTTTATCAACCCACCGTTTCCCCAAATTCCCTAATTCCGGATATCTCCTTTCTACTAGTTGGAGTCTGCTGCTGTGATTCTCTTCTTGATCACCAAGTACCTTGCTCGCTTGTTTTTCTCAAACTCTCAGGTATGTGTCCCTGATCTCTACCTATTTACATTGCATTTTTTATTTTTCTAATTCTTATTAGCCTATTTATTTTTTTGTGGGTGTTCATGCTCTTATACAATTTTGTCTGACCTAGGTTAAGAATCCTTAAATTGCACTTTTAAAACTGTAGAAATATGTGCTTTAGTATTGCTAGTTTGCTAGGTATTTGGGTTAGACACATGTAGGTTAACACTAAAAATTCCATTTGAGTCATTGGGAATTATTGTAGCATCCCCAGTTCTGTCACTGCATTACGAAACAAGACACCGATGACGGACCGTCGTGCCCACGACGGACCTTTATAGGGTCCGTTCAAACACCTTTAACACCACGATGTCAAATTTTATCCAAGTGTCAAACAACGGACACATGTGACGGACCGTCGTTACCATGACGGTCTGTCCTGCACAATCGTTCTGGTTGTCAGAGACCCTATTCCTAAGGGTCTTCCACTTTTTCAAAGTTTCCTCTTACGGACATCTATGACGAACCGTCATACCCTTGACGGTCCGTCCTGCACAACCGTCATCATGGTCTGAGACGCATCTCCTGAAGGTCTCCATTCTTTTTCTAAGTTTCCTCTTACGGACATCTACGACAAACCGTCATACCCTCGATGGTCCGTCCTGCACAACAATCGTGATGGTTAGAGACCCCTCTCCTAAGGGTCACTACGACGGACATCGATGACGGACCGTCATTGTCACGATGGTCTGTTCTGCTTATCCATCATACTTGTCAGAGACTTTCCTTCAAGGGTCTCCACATAAACATAGTTGAAGTAATACATGACGACCCCATGACAGTCCGTAGAACTCACGATGAATCGTCACCTGGTCTGTCCTGTTTCACTGTTACTACAGAAAATTCATTACAACTTAGCTATTATATTTATTTTGTTTTGTTTTTGCTCATTTTTTTCTCCTTCTCGTAGTAATATTGTTTCTTTACAGGTACTATCTATTATGGCACCAAAATAAGATCGAGTATGCTCACGTTGGCAATCAAAGTCTGTTGCCCCGTCTGCCTGCCTGGTCATTGGCTCTGATGATGAGAGTGACCCCGAGTACATTCCCGCCGTCACTACCACTGTATCCCGAGTTGCACGTGCTGCCAGAGCTTTGCCAAAAAATGTGGCATCCGGCGTAGTCACTGCCTCCTACTCTAATGGGGAGCACATTGACCGGCACACCTTCTGGGTTAGATACTCATGAAGAAGGAGCGTCTGGATCCTTAGGAGGTTCGTGGTCGGAGGAAGACTCCGTGTGTGTTGAAGTCCCTATACCCGCCACAGCTGCAAAGTCTGCCTCGTCTCATGAGGCTGAAAGTTTTGAATCCACTCCCGGCTTATCGACTTGTGCTCTCACCGCGATTGCCGACCATCCCAACTGGTGGTGTGTTGCGGGCAGTATCAAGTTTATTCTGATGCAATGTTTTTGAATTATAAAGGAGTCATGAAATGCACCCTTACATTGGAGAGGCGGGTCCTTTCCTCAATTCTAGATCAGAGAGCATAGAAGCGATTCTTCTTCGAAGCACCCCAATTGGAGCCACTAGGAGGATCTTCAGTACCCTCTCCATCCTTGGAGGCATGGGTTGGACAATTTGTCCATTGATGTCAAGATTTTCCACATCCATGGCACACACCCATAATAGCAAGACATTTCCTTTCATTCTTCATACCACACTTGACACATGTCAATATCTTCATGAGAGATCAATACCTATTGTCTCCTTGAGACTTATTGTTACACACCCTTTATTTATTGGGCCTAGGAGCATTGGAGGGTCTTTGATTGGTAAACCTCTTCTTACACCTTAGTCCGCATTGACCCTCACACTTAACCTTAATCAAATTTCGTTAATCAGTCCTTGTCCTCTTCACCTCCATAGTCTTCTTCCTAAGCCTACTCTCCCTCACTTGTTGAGCATAAACCATCAACCGTGAGATCTCCATGTTGCCATAAAGCATTGTGCATGACACTCTTCTTCAATGGCATCGGATACACCGGTCACAAACCAGATCATATCATCTCTTTGGATTAGCAACAAAAGATGAGGATATTTGGATAACTTAGTGAAATTCAAAGATTCTTTTTGGACACTGATACCTCATTCGCAAATGTTGATTAACTCCTCAACTTTGGCTTCTCTCTTTTCCCGGGAAAAAAACCTATCAAGGAAGGATTTCTTGAATATTTCCCAACTAATGAGACAAATTAATATAGGTTTATTACCCTTCCGTTGAGTGTACCATATTTTGGATACAGTCAATTGATATCCAACTAGTATTATTTCTTAACGGTGGTCAACCCGATAGCATACACTATTTTGTAAATGTATTCTACAAACTCTTATGAGTCTTCATTCACCTTGAACCCGAAGAACATAGGCGGGTTCATTTTAGTAAAGTCTCTCTACCTTGATTTCCTGGTACTCACATTAGGATTTGTCTTGGCCACACATCTTGATTAACTTAGGTCATCAAAGCTTGATCTTCAGTGGTGACGGCTTATGTTTGTACCATCATGAGTTGAGTCAAAGATCGGAGTGCCTCCCTTATCTCCCAATTAGACATAAATTCTTCATCATTAGGAACTTCAGGGTATTGAGGACCTTAAGGGGGAACCTCCTGATTCATATTATCTTATTGTACCTTTTTTTGCATTAGCCCTTCTTGTATTCATGACCTATAATCACAAAAAAGGGTTAGAAGAAAGAAATGCATATAATTAACATTCTAAAGCACGACTAAAGACTAATAAGTGTGGAGCACTTCACACTCATTGACAATATTCTAATACACGTGGTACATGAGACATCAGCCTATTTATCATCCCAAAACTTTATGCTCTGATACCAAGTATGTCACGACTAAGGGGTATGATGACTATACAAATTGGACTCATTTAGGGGCATATTTAAATAGAATTAGTGTCCTCATATTATTCTTTTAAGACAATACCTGATAAAAACTCTTAACTTTAAAGTATTTGATGATTTGAAGACAGCATGGACGCTATGTCGCAAAAAGGAGTAAAAAGGATGAAAAGAGGTAATAAATGAATGTCATAGCATCTTCGAGTCCACTTTCCGAGTCTCCGAAGGAACTTACTTCGCTCTTTGTTCTAGAGTGTAGAGTGCTGAAAAAAGATATCAAATAAGCGGTGAAAGCAACACTCAGTGCATCGCCGATCAGTTATGTGAAGTAGTACCATACCTCCCGATGATCCATGACAGGAAGATGTTGTGGGAAAATGGAAAGCGATAAAAAAGACAAAGGGAAAATCACCAAGTTGGTCGGCGATTACAACTGAAGTCACCGAGTGATCCGCTGCATCATTAATTTTGAAAACTATAAATACTAGTTTTATTATCAGTTTTAGGGATTTCCAAACAGAATCAAGAATTATAATGATTTTTAGTATTGAATATTAGTTTTTTTATATTTTTAATCTCAAGTTGTAAAGGGTTTTTGGAAGACTTCAAAAGGCAAGGGTTTCACCTATTTTAATTTTGAAGAGTGTCCCATTTATTCTTCTTTGTTTGCTCAAATTAAGCCTCAAATCTTCATACCCATTTGATCTTATCATCATTGAAGGTATATTTTCTATTCCTTGATGCGTGGCTAAAAACCCCCCAATTCTTAGGTGTTATTTAGTTAATATTTGTTAATATTATTGTTGGGTATTGATTGTTCGTAGATTAAATGTAGGTTAATGGTTATTTAATCTATTAGTTCTAATTAATCCAATGGATTTGTAGTTCATCGGTTGCTTCAAGTGTGGTCAGAACAGTTACTTTATGAAAGAATACCCTAAGAGCAAGCAGGGTAATGGCAATGGGGGAAATAAATCCCAATCCTCCTCAGTTGCTCCACCAAGAAATATGGCTAGAGGAGCTACTTCAGGGGATGACAGAGGAGCAATCCGTATATACGCTATTACTAGTCTCTAAGAGAAAGAGGATTCACCAGATGTTGTTACTGGTATGATCAAGGTCTTTAATTTAAATGTATATATATGCTTTGCTATATCCAAGAGTGAGTCTATTGATTTTGACTCCCCACATTGTGATGAATTTTGATGTTCTTCCTAAGAAACTTCTTGACCCATTAAGTGTTTTGACACAAGTTAGTCGATTTATTCGAGCCGACAGAGTCTATCGTGATTGTAACATTTCAATCAATCACAAAAGTACCACGGTTGACTTAGTTAAGTTAGATATGGTAGATTTTGATGGCATTTTAGGTATGGATTCGATTGATGCATGTTATGCCTTAGTCGATCGTAAAACTCAATTAGTTAAGTTCAAGTTTGCTAATGAGCTAGTCTTTTGTGAGGATTAGTAGTGCAGCAGTGCCTAAGGGTCAATTCATTTCGTACCATAAGGAGAGAAAGTTTCTTTCCAAGGGGTGTGTATATCACTTAGTCTGAGTTAATGAATCTAGTGTTGACACACCTCCTATTCAGTCAGTTCAAGTAGTAAGTGATTTTCCAGAAGTCTTTCTTGATGATCTTCCCTAAGTCCCTCCTAAGAGAGAAATAGACTTTGATAAAGATATTTTTCCTGATATTCATCCTATCTCTATTCTATCATATAGAATGGCACCTACAGAGTTGAAAGATTTAAAAGAGCAGTTGATAGATCTCTTTGAAAAAGTCTTTATTTTACCAAGTGTCTTGCCTTAGGGCACTCCAGTCCTATTTTTGAATAAATGTTATATGGAAGCTGAGAAACTAAACCAACGTCATAAGAAGATGTAGTGCACATATGAGTCAGTAATTAAAAGGTACTAAGCATGAAGGATGGAGTAAATATGAAATAACATATAACTTAACAAAGCAATAAAGCAATGTAATTATCTAAACATGATAAAGATACTTAATGTTGAGATAACTTAATGCATTGACCAATTTATAACATTATGAAATTGAACACTGGATATACCGATAAAAGGTCAATGAAATAGAATCTGACTGAACTGTGGGAGCTACTAATAGCCAATAATAAAATCACATGAGCTAAATGTGGAGTATGATATATATGCCCCATCGAGAGGACCCAATATACCCTATCAGAGGTACAAAGGCATGCTAGCGTGATCACTAAACTAATGCCAACAAAAAGGACTTAAAACCTATGTGGCTAGTAGTTCTGGACTTTTTGGGTATGCTGAACCCCAGTCCAACTTGATATTATGCTACTCCTAATGAATTATGTAATTAACACATTATGATTGAATTTTTGTAGTACTGGATTACTCAAACTGAACATGCAACCTGAGAATGCAACAATTATTCTTATAATGATTGATTAATAACTGAGGCATGTATAATTGAATGACTTACATATCTTACCTATCATGTGTAATTCAAGAACTAAAGAAATACATAGCTAGGGTTTTGAAATTCATGCAATAAACTGACTAGTAACCTGATAATCTAATTTAGAACATATAACTAACTTATTCATATTGATCTTTGGTAATTTTAGAACCCTAGGTCTTTATAATAAGGGAATCAAGAAATTGATTGAATTCTAGGGAACTAATGGGCGAAAGGAACCCACTTGTGAAATTGCACATGCCTGGTAACAACATCCACGAAGAAATCTTTTGATTTCAGGGTTAAAATTGATGGAAAGTTATTGTGTTCTTGAACTAGGCTTCTTGACTTTTTTATCCTCTCTTGTTTCTAATTTTCTATGTTTTGATTAATGATTTTGAATTAGGTAAATCTAGTTATGTTTCTAGGCTTAAATTGACTAAAGCCTCATGATTTAGGGTCTAAACAATGTATTTAGGGGTCCAACAAAATAGGAAAAGTCCAAAAGGCCCCTAAATTAGTTTCTGTCAGAGTGACCGAAAGATTGGACTTGGTGACCGTAGTTCAATCTATGGTCCGTAGGTTGGGTCCGTAAGTCAAATATGTTCAACATGCCTTAACTAAAACAAGCATAACCTTCTACTCGGAGGTTGGATTTTCGCAAATTCAGTTGAGTTGTAAAGAGGATTCAATTATCTTCATATCATAAGTCATGGAACACCTAATTACTTCTGTGCTAAACGTTATTTCTATTTGAAGTTTACCCAATCAACAACTTCCTCTGAATGACTGTTGTTCCCCACTTACGGTCAGACCTATGAACCGTAGATCGAACGAAGGTCCGGGTTGGACGATGGTAGTTCCTTTCAAAGTTTGGGTAAAGGGGTCTTGATCTATTGATAGAGACCACGGACCGTGGTCTAGCTTAAGGACCGTAGGTATGTCCGTGGGGCGAGACTCAGCCAATTTTTCTTAGTTGATATTTTGGAGGGGATGCAGTAGTGAACCACAGACTTAGAGCACAGGCCATAGAAAAGAATAAGGTATGTGGTGTTACATTTAACCCCTATATTCACCCCATTTCTTCATTCTTCCAATTTCAACAAAAGAAAACAAATTACTCTCAGAATATTCTCTCTCTAGTAAATTTAAGAAGTAGAAGAATGTGGAGGATTCACCTAGGGTTTCATGCTAAGGTTAAAATTCCTCCATTGAAGGATGGTATTAGGTATGATAGTTTTCATACATGGATTCCTTGCATACACGGAGTACCGGAATCTCTCAATTTCAAAAGGTCGAATTCCCTAATTGAGTTAGGGTTTTCAACATTTATCATTAGTTCTCTTTACTATTGATTTAAATGATTTATTTATGATCTATCTTTCATTAATTGATGATACGTGATAACTTTTTTTGTGATTTTTCCATGAACCCATGTAATCTTCCATGTTTTCAAGTTATGAATCATATGATGTGGGATTTTCATCTTCAAGGATGAGTTTTATGAATTTACACATGTATTGCAAGATTTAAATGTATTTATGAGGAAATTGATATCTAACCCATGTTTTCTAAGACTTTATGATTGAAAGGGGGCTTTGACTTAAAGAGGTAAATTATGCACTTATGCATTATTTATGAAATCTATGAAATGTCTCAAGGGTGCTTGGAGAGTAAAGTACCTATGATGATGTTGTGTTTTGGAAGGATATTCTCACTAAAATTCATACTAGCATGATTTGAAAGGTTTTCTAACATAGAAAGGATACTTAGGTTAAAAGGCTTTGTCACCTAATTGAATCAAGACCACGAGCTTCACTTCATTTTTCAAGGGCACCTTTTCATGAGTAATGAAGTCAAGTAAGAAATGACTATTCTTTAGGAATTTATGCTTCGCACCAATTGGATATTTATTGTGAGATGAAAGTTATCCCGTTAGTAGAGGTCGGGTTTCCAAGGAAGACGGAATCTCCCCCCGTTGGTAGAGGTTTGGTTTCTAGTACCAATCTTTTTATCCCATATCTATATTCCCCATTGTTTGATTAGATAGTTGATCCACTTAAGCTAGAAGTTCATGGTTGTATCTTTTGTAAGTAGGACACCTCTTTTTAAGGTTGATAGCAAATTCCATGTTATAGGTCACATGGTCCCAGTGTCGGTGAAGGCTAATTCCCCCTGTAATAATGAACTAATGTTACTTCAAGAAGTATACCATAGGATTTCAAAGATTTTAAAGAAGAAGTTATCTTGCATTGACCATTATTTATGATTTATGTTTTATAACTCATTCATATGATGTTTTAGTTATGTGAATTGCATTTCATGAAATAAAATGTCCCTTTATAGTATGATTTAAATATTTTATGCATGTCTATCAAACATTATACATTGTTTTGTAAAAACACATACTCGTGCCTAGATTTTTCCAAATTTAGGGTCTAATATTGAGGGTGCTCATTTTGTGGCTAGTTGGTGACTTGACTGATTCTCGACCTTTCGGCAGTCCTCATGCTTCAAGGATGGTAATCATTGTTTTTGTTCCTTCGTGTATTTCTCTTTGTGGATATGAACAATAGTCTAGGAAAAATTTCATTCTATTGTATTCGATGGGTATGTTTAGACATGAGTTTACACTTCTGTTTTTTCGTTTTATAAAGTTTTTTGTTGTTGTATTATTTTTTACTCTTATGTTTTGTCTTTTAAATTATGAGATCTAGGAGGTTTGTATGTTGTCCTTTGGTGCACTTTACTCCATGATACATCTAGATGTTCCACTTAGCCAAGCCATGATTTGGCAATGAATTTTTTGATGAGGATGATGAAGATAATATAATGAACGAATGTTTTGATAAAGTTACTAGGAATGGACATGTAATACCTCTTTTTTTCAAAAGAACTAGAAAGACCTAGAATTAGAAATAGACATTTTCAGAAATAATGAAAAATCTGGAAAATTTGATAAGTTGTGTTAAGTTTGAGTTTTTGTTCAACTTTAAATGAGCATAACTCCTATATCAGGATGACTTACATTTTCTACAAGATACCATAGGAATGATCATTGAATTATTTTTCCAACACAACTCATTTAGCTCAACTCTGAGTTGGTTTGAGTGAGATATGACCATTCGAAATTTGGTTGTCTAGATAAGGAAAGTCAAAATCTGATTTTGGAAGAGTAATTTAGTCTTTCCAAATACCCAATTATTTAATTTCGTTTTTAGATGTTTAATTTGGGTCTAATAAAAATTAGATGAGTTTACCCTTTTGCCAAAATACTCTAGGGCATAGAAAAAATAGAAAAGATGACAAATAATAAGAAAAGCTCATAATTCACGAAATTCTTGCAATTTTGGTTGTGCATGTCGCCAAGTATTCAATCCTATGAGCTATGTGAGAATAGATAGCGTTGATTTCACCATGTTCGGCGTAATTGTGCTCTTGAATGAACTAATTATGAGTTCTTGATGAAATTGTTTTATATTATTCTATCTTCTTGTTTTTGAAATTGGTGAGATGTTTCTTGAGTTCATTTCATGATCTTAGGGGTTGTGTCTAAAATATTCATATTTATTTTGGTAATATAGTTTAATCTAAGTATATGGGAAAAGAACCAATTGAATTCAAAGGTTAGACTTGAGAAACGAGGAAGTAAATACGAAGATTATTTTAGGAGGGGTCTGGGAATCCGCAATACATAGTAGCTCAACTTAGGTTTTTATGTTTGGCCTCTGGGGTGTCGCACCAGCCAGTTCTTACCAAGACCGTGTGTGAAGTATACCCTCTAAAGCCCCGCGTTACTCAGAACGCCCGGGATGCATGCCTTCTACCCTTTCCCATTTCATTTTGATTGGGTTCCCTAGCAATACACCTAAATTTTCTAGTTGAATTCAGCACTCTAAGATACATTTAAACATAATCAAAATCATCCATAAGCATTAAATCATGAGCCTTGAATCCATAATTTAGTTAAATGGAAGTTAAGTGTCAAGTCATGAGATGTTAGTAGACTTTTCAAAAAGCCTTTTGAAAACGTTTTAAGTTTATTTTAAGACTTCAGTTGTGAGTATATAAAAGAGTAAAGAGTGAAGTTCATTTCTTTAAAACAATTATACTGAGACTATTTATTTCCAAAGAGTAAATGATTTCACATTTAAACAAGAGAAGAAACATTGATTTCCATGAGAGACTTGAACTAGTTTTTGACTAATTACCTCAAACCACCGAAAGAGTATGTTTTGTTTTTAAAACATATCAGTTGAGTATATTTTCGGGGTAGTATTGAGCAAAGATATGGGGACGAAATCATAACAACTCCAATCTCAATAAACCATGTAGCCATTTTGGATGATAATGGGTCATACTTTTTAGATGATTCCTTAGTGTTTTTAGCATAAACTAGTGGATCCACTTTGTTGAGACGTTTTGTATGACATTAAGGCATAGGAAAGTTTTGGTAGAATGGCCGAGACGTTGTATCATCACATTATCTTATAGGGATGTTTGTCGGTTAGAGAAACTCTCACATTATAATATTACTTTATATGTAAACTTAGTTGTTATTGTATTTCTTTAATTCATTGAGTGGTAACTACTATTTTAAATGCTTTGTATAAAGTGAACCTTTATTGTTGTTTTACTTTGCATGTGAGTTGAGTATCCATGAGTTGATTGAATCTAAGGTAAGTATTCTTTTGAGATTCGTTTCAAACATATAATGTTTAGTTTTCCCTTGGCATGCTCGTACATTCAATGTAGTTATGCCATTTGTCCTGGACCATTTTATGATGCAGAAACAAGTAAATGAATTCAGCGTCCAACGCTTCATTGAGAACTTTCAGTCAGTTGATAAGACTCCTTTGTTTAGAACGATATACATTTTATTTTTTTTATGTTAGTGAGTTACTAGGATGATCGGGGTTCTTGTACCGATATCCCTCTTATTATTTAGTCTTTATAGGCAATTAGGGTAATTTGTATGTTTATCCTCAAACATTCTATGTTTCTTCGGCACAGTTGTTTTTAAAGTGAATTTGAATCCTTATATAATGCTTAAATCTTCCGCAATAAGTTAATTCAGGCCAACGGTTTGCTTGGGGACAACAATAATTCTCAAATGCCAGTCCCACCTATGGTCTAGGTTTATGGCGTGACAAACATGGCATGGGAGCATAGTGTTCATGATTTTTAGGGATTCTATGAAGTCATGTCTGTAAGTCTTAGTTATCAATCTGAAGATAATTAGGAGGTTGCAACAATTAGGAATTTCCTTTACTTCTTACATATTTATTTCATGCGATAGAGTTCATCTCTATAAAGTCTCTCTCGAACTTGTGCTTGTGCGTGCCTTTCGTTTAATCATGCCTCCATAAATAATTGTCTCAAGTCGTTCTTCTAGGTCGAATGTTGTGGGTCTAGGGGTACCTAATGCACTAGAAGTGCAACCCTAAGAACACTCACCAATGCTGAATTCAGAAAGCAATCTGAATGCTAAGTCAAGTTGTGACAAACATAGTTTTCCAACAAAGAGCAGCTCGACAGGGATAAGCTAATATTCGAGGATCTACGAGTTCTTGAGGATGAAATCTCCCTTATTCACTAGTTCAAGAACTACTGAGGATCCAGAAAATTTTATTGACGAATTGTAAAAAGTAATTGATGTTATGAATGTTGCCAATGCTAAGCGAATTGAACTAGTGGCATGTCTACTTAAGAATGTTTCTAGGACTTATTTTGACCAGTGGAAGGAGAGTGAGACTAAGGATGAACCGGTTATGAGTTAGGATGTTTTCAACACTGCATTCTTGGGGAGTTTAATTCCCCGCAAAGTTAAAGAAGCCAAGGTATGGGAATTTCTTACCCTTAAATTGTATTCACTAAGTATTCATAAGTATATCATGAACTTCAAACAACTTTCTCGATATGTTCCGGAGATGGTTCCAGATATATGGAGCATGATGAACCTGTTTATTGCAAAGTTTTCCAATATGTCAGGCAAATCAAGAAAGGAAGTTATTCTAATAGGGGAATTTGATTGTCACGCCGCGAAGCTAATTCCAAGATGCCGACACAGGATCTAGGACCGTGAGTGACCATAAATTAACCCTGTTGGGACATCATAAGAGTATTAAAGATAAACTAAATCAATAAATACTGTGAGGATGATAAATCATCATATAATGGAAATGATGGGGAATACCCATAAACTAAATCAATATATAAAAACTGAGAGTTCAAAAAAACCTAAAAAGTCAACCTAAAATACTAAACCAAAATTGAACTATATCTGAAAATAGCCTTTAACTTAGTAGAAGTGTTGGAACATGCCCTAGCTAAATCTAAGAAAAAAAATATAATTAAAACTAAAAGAAAGAAATGCCAATCATGTCAATCCTCCGTGAAAATTTAGGATTCACCACTATTGTTGTTGAGCTAAAGATTGAAACCTGATCTATCTGTGATCTTATAGATAAGAACCTGACCCTACATCACGAGTAGATGTAGCACAAAGTATGCGTCAGTACATTAAAGGTAGTGAGCATGCATTATATAATAAAGTTGAACCCTTAATTGAACCGAAGCATAATATCTAAGAAATAATAAGATATAAGAATTATATCATTTGTGAATAACGAACATGAAATAACTAAATGTCATCGCCAAGTTCATAACATGCTAAAACTGAAATCTAAACTACTACCAATAATCTGGTCAATGAACTCGAATGTTATTGTGAAGAGCTTCAACTAACTGACATAAAATAACATGAGTTAAATGTAGTGATGTACACGCCCAATAGACAGGACCCAATATACCTAGACAGTGGTATAGAGGAATGGCTGGCATGATCATTAAATGATGCCCGTAGAGGGGACATACAAACTATGGGGAACATAAATTTGGGTCTTGAGGGTGATTGACCCTAGTCCACTCGATATTAAGCTTCTCTAATTTTATTATGTAATTAACAAATGATTTACTTCCCATAAAATTACGTACCTCAAATAATGACATACTTATTGAAAATGCAACAGTAATGTATTAATAACAAAACATTAAATTCTTAAGCATATATATCTTAAAAAACCAACCTACCATGTGCAATTCATGAACTAAAAGAACTACATTACAAGGGTTTTGAATTTATGAAAGAATCTACAAATAATGATACAAAAACCATGATAATCTGAATTGGAACATTTTATCATATGAATTTCAACAATTTCTAACATTCAAGAAACACTACATTTATATAATATCAATGGAATCAAGATTCGGACTGAAATCTAGGGACCTAATGGGTGAAAGGAGCCCAATAGTAAAATCCCATATACATGGAATTTTCAAATTTCAGGGCTGGAACTAACGGAACTTGTTGAATTTGTTTGAGAGGGTTTCTAGAGTTCTTATCTATTTTGCTCTAATTTTAGCTTGAATGTAGTTGATTAGGTTAGGTTCTAATTTGTTTACTAGGCTAAAACTGACCAAGACCACGTAGTTTAGGGGTTAAATGACGTAGTTTAGGTATCCAACACATAGAGGAAAAGACAAAATGACCGCTAATTCAAGGATCTGACAAGAAAACCACGGTCTATATGACAGGCCTTCAAAGGGACCATGGATCGTGAAGCCGACCGTTCTCCTTGGTAAAGTAGCTACTAGTTTTTTGGACTGCTTCAAGGGATGCCACTTTTTTCACGCCTCAAATTCTATTAAGAAGGACAGGCACCCGATACCAACCAACATAAGTAGACTCAAAAATTATATACAAGACTTGGCCGTTGAGGCCACAACTTTTAAGGCACAACTAAACTATGTACATACGTCAACAAAGCCTCTAAGAAGATAGAAGACCTAGAGTAGGTCGAGACTGACCCCTACTTACCTTTAACTACGGGCATTAGTGAGACCAAAGAACATTACTAAGAACTCATAGTGACAATATCTAGTCCGAAATGCCATTTTTAGTATATCCACACCTCTCACCCTAAAATGGTGATACCCCGATCTCGAGTAAATCTTAGAAAATTAGTTTGCCCCTTGTAGTTGATCAAACAAGTCGTCAATCCCAGGGAGAGGATACTTCTTCTTAATAGTGAAATTAAGTTGTGAATAATTCGATGCACATTCTAAGGGACCCATCCTTCTTTTTCACAAACAAAACCAGAGCACACCATGGAGAATTACTAGGTGTAATGAAGCCTTTGTCTAGTAAATCTTTGAGTTGAGCCTTCAACTCTTTCAATTCATTCAGAGCCATCCAATAAGGAGGAATTTAAATGGAGTTGGTATACGATAGAAAGTAAATACCAAAATAAATTTCCCGTTCAGGAGGCATTCTGGGAAGATCATTAGAAAATACCTCCGGAAATTCCCTTACTACGGGGACCAACTCAATGGGAGTATTTCGGAGTCTAAATCTTTGAATCTTACAATGTGATATAGACACCCTTTGGAGATCATTTTACAAGTCTTAAGACAAGAGATGGTACGACCTCTAGGAATAGAATTTCCCCCCTTCCACTCTAAAATGGGTTTATTTGGAAAATTGAACTTGAAAATTTTATTTCTATAATCTATGGAGCCAAATAAGAATGAAACCAATCCATCCCCAAAATAACATAAAAATCTACCATATTAAGTTTTACAAATTCAACATGAGTAACCCTATTTGGCAACATTATAGGACAATTACCGGGGTAGTTACCAAGAAGGTTCATTTAGAATTTTGGGGAAAATATCAAACTTTTGTAGCTATCAAGGGAATAACAAAAGATAGCATAGAACCCGAATCAATTAAAGCATATATATCAATAGAGAAGACTTGTAACATACCGGTCACCATGTTGGGAGAACTCACTTGTTCACCCCTTGAGCAAAGTGCATAAAAGTTATTCTTCTTGGGACCATCAACATTTGAACAACTTGCTTGAGCTTGACCACTACTCTTGTCTTGACCCTTCAAATTTGGGCAATCACGAACTTTGTGCCCACTCTTAGCACAACCAAAATAATTATTCATTCCCTTAAGGCAATCACCATAATCCTTCTTGCCACTGGTTTCCACAAGTCATCTTCTTGTTTGGTGAGCTAGTACTTCTTCCCTTTTGAGACTTATGATTAGACACACTATCATCACAATCCTTGGGAAATTTCGTAAGAACTTGTTTAGAAGACCTCTCCTTAAACCTAGGCTTGTCTTGAATGTAAAGCCTACCCCACTACATTTTGGGCCTATGGTCACTCCAGTAAAATGTAGCCTAAACTAGAAAATAGTGTGGCCTTTGATAAAAGGCTACAGTTTTGGACTTTAAGCAACGCTTTTTAGGGATGGCCTAAAGAAGCGTAACCTTTGACATTAGGCAACACTTTTTGAATGCCGCCATCTTTGGCTACACTTGTAAAGCGTAGCCAAATCAGTATAAGAGAACAATTTTTGGTGATGCATTAGCGACACCTATTTTTTATTATAATACACTTAAAAGTGTTGGCTTTGCAGTGTTAATGGTCACACATCAAAAGTGTTTCCTTTTATATTTCATCTAGAGCAACACTTATAAAGCATAAATTTATATCTCATCTAGAGCAGCACTTATAAAGTGTAACTTTATATCTCATCTAGAGCAACACTTATAAAGTGTAACTTTATATCTCATCTAGAGCAACACTTATAAATCGTAACTTTAACATTGGACGTCGTTCAACAATTTTGAATTGCATGTATTCAATATGTAATCACATAAATAAATATACAAGTAACCTAAAACATAAAACAAGCTAATAATTAAATCTAAGATATATATTTCAAATGAACTTTGAGAAATGTGTCTTGTACAACCAATAATTAAAAAGTGATTTCTTAAAGATCTCTAATATCAATAAATTCCCAAAAACCCAAATATATTCAAACATTTATGACAATAGTACAAAAACTCTTCATCGTTCACTACAAGAGATCGAGTTTACTTCTGGCCACAACTCAAATTCAATTACCGGCACTTTCATGCACATTCCAAAAATAAAATTATAATGAGGTGAATAATGGGAAGGTACAGTTGGAAAAGTAATCATTATAAGCCAACATTCCATATATATATAACTCATCATATTATATATATATACCAGCCCATATATACTATATCATATATTATATATATATATATATATATAGAACATTTATCAGCACACTGAATGCATTTTTGTAAACACCAAAGGACCACTTTTTACCCCTTGTATGCGGCAGTTAACCTGGGAAAACGACAGCCCACCCAGACCCGGCACCCCCCCCCCCGCGGTTCAAAGTTCCCCCCCCAAGTAATGTTTCCAGTGAACTCCTCCCACGTTGTGGTGATTTGAATGTGGTGTATACAACACCAAGAATGAAAGAGTGTGCCGATGTTGTTGTGTTTGGGGGAGCTGAACAAAAGAAGGAGCTATGGCAGTAGAAGAAGAGACTGAGGGTCGTATTTGGGACAATTTTTTATGTTATATATGCCATTTGATCTCTCCAATGCTACATCTACTGCTTGCACTTCCTGTTTCTCACTTTCTTGTTACATTTCCTTTCTCTTAACTTCAGCCAATTGTTCAGCCGACAACATGAATGTTTTAATCGCCTCATCTTTTTCTTCCAGTTTAGACACAAGGTTCAGAATCTTTCATGTATCATCACCCAATTAACATTTAACAGTCGACAGAAGTTACTAGTACTAAAAAAATCAAGACTCTTACAGTACCATGAATCTCTCTACTTCCACAGTAATTAAACGTAATTAAGCCCCACCTCTCGCTTACTCCTTCACCCTAACCAGAAATATTAACTTAGAGAACCATAGAAGGGATATAGTGCATTTCTGATTGATTATACTAGAAAAATCAGAAATGATTGATTTAAGTATCTCAAATGTGAGTTACAACATAATATGAAATTATGGAAGTGCGAGTTGAATCTAATTCCACATTCAAGGCAAAAACATACATAACTGAATTCCACATGCATGATGATAATTTTTTAGTCACAGAACTTCCTTTGTAGTTCATTTTGAAGACTTTCTAGGGAATTTATCAGCTTTTCAGATATCATCATGCAAAGTGGTTTTGTTTGATTCTTTTTTTTAATGTTCTGTTTAAGTTGCTACAGACATCGTCTCTGAAGCATATCCTCCTTATATGATTTATTTAGAACTAGAACTGTGACTAACTTATCTATCCCGCCTATATTTTCAGGAGACAGAATCAATAGAGCAATCTCCAAAGACAACTTACCTTCCTTAGGATGAATCACAGAATATTGTGAAAGGTTATAATCATATCATCCTGATACTTAAGTATTTGTTATTTTTACTTACACTTCCATAAAGTAGAATGTTGGATTAATATAGACCAATGGTTGTTAATTCTCAAAAAGAGATATGTGATTTCACATGTAAAGCAACATACTCCTAGGTTTCAAGGTCCTCTCTTCCTCTTCACTAGGCAGTTTGAGTGCACATTATACTATATTTTAAAGTAAAATTAGAATGGTTTAGGTTGAAGAGAATTTTCTTTGGAGCTAACTGTTAGTAGAAGTTGAGAAACTACATTTAATTGCCATGAGCAACAGAGCATTTCTCCGACATCAACTCTTTGAAAACACGACATCAGTGAAGGGTGATGGAAATTTGAATAGAGGGACTTGAAGTCTAGACTTTCCTCCAAACCGCCTCAACTACCAAACAAGTAGGACGTAGATATGAGTTCAGCTGATCAACATTATGAGTCTAATGAAAGGATAAGCTTGAAAATAAGAAGGAAGTAATTAATTTGACACTTAATAGTTAATTCATCCCCGTGCTGCCAGATATTAAAAATTCGATTAAACATTCTTTTAGTTCTAAGAGAGGTATCTACGAAAAAAGAATGAAGCTCTGTTTCTACCACATTTACATATATCTCACAACCTGTTAGAACAATATAACTAGAATCTGTGATTTCCCAGACGAACCGACCCGAGTGTTTTAACGGGAAATGTGTTCCGCTACCCCAAAGAAGAGAAGTATATGGAAGAGAAGTATTGAATAACAAATATAAGTAGATAATGATTTTGTATGTAGCCATTTCTTAATGTAGTTGATATTCTTTACATTCCTACTTCTTCCATCTAAAAATGAACAAAGGAGTTAGGAATAGAAGGAAAAGTATCCATATTTCGTATGAATTTCGACTTTCCACACATTACAACTCATAAGATGTAACAAGAGCGGCCAAATACCCTTTCGTTCCAGAGCAAGACCCCCCCCCAGTTACATAAAAAAAAAGAAGCCCCGTTAACACGGCAACCCCCACCCGACCCCCCCACGCCCCCCCCCCCCTACCAAACCCCACCCCCCCATTCCAAGCACCAAACAAATAGTTCATTAAAAGTATAGAGAACTCAAAGTTGAGGCCCGCTAACCATACCACCTAAAGACGTCTTTGTACAGCCCACCCCTTCCACAATCTATTTATTGGAACAGATTACACCCAATACCCGGTACACATTTAGCTCTACATAAGCTACACCACATATACATAACTATTACAGAACATACACGATTTTATGCACCCACTACTCAACTATTACAGATTCATAAAATCTCACTTTAAATTAATAAGTTGCTCATAAAACTGAACAAACACAAAACAATAATCTTGAGGTAGGCATAATAGATTACTTGTCAAAATTGGTTAGTAATATTTAAGTATACTTAAGATAACTGATATGGAGTTTTGAAAAATTACCTGGAAAGTATTTTCCAACAATAAAAAAGATCTGATTACCCAATTTGTTAGATCCAAATTCAAGGCGTAAGAACTGTAGTGAATCGAGGAAAGGGATGATTTTATTATTAGGGAAAAAACCCTCTATTTAACAGAAACTCAACCCTTGGAAAAATAGCGACACTCCTTTTCATAACAACACTTTACACGTGGCCCTAATTTATACTCGGCGACACAGAAACAAAAAGCAAAAGTTATTCGTACCAAGGAATCTTATCTCTTTTCTGTTTACATTTGTCATTTTTGTTTATCTTTTTCTTTTGTCACCTTTTTCTTTGTCTTTCCATATCTCTTTGTATTCTTCATCCTTATCTTATCTTGACTTTAATCTCCTTGTCTATTCCAAATCAACATCTGGTATTATGTTATCTTCTCCTTGGCCTTGGAGCGATGATCTGGATATTTATGCCCAATAAGTTTGCAATATTTGTTAATAATTCTTTGAAATAAATTCCTTTTTTAATGTTCTTGTCGTAGTTTGCACATCTTCCTCAGTTTTAATAGTGGACAAACCTAGACCCAAGCCATGCCTAGACGACTCTCACGTCCCCAATCCTGCCACTCAGCCCTCTTAGAACTCTCTGCCCGCACGTTTCCGAACTACTACTATAATTTGATCTAGCGTAATCACACCTCACCATACAGCAGCGTTTCCATAAAAAGAGTTGTGTGCTAACCTTCTGTGTAATAGGTTGAATATCAATATTATTTTAATTGGCAATATAAATACATTGGTTCCAGAATCGACCTATTTTGGGTATTCGTTTGATGTGCACCCACCATATCCGTTAGGCGGGTCCCCCCCCACGATCGCCTACAATACTCTTTGTTAATCATATCTGATAACTGAATTGGTGACTTATTCTTCATACAATATCTCTGATGTGCTGCTATAAAACTCTGAGATAAACCATCCACAGCTTCTATTGTAACTCTTTTGTATGTGAAAATGCTTTGTATAACTTTGGCCCCTTCCCCCCCCTACCGACTCAGGTATTTCTTATCCGTAGGATGTATATACTGGAAGTAGTAGTCAAGACACGGTAAATGTTCACTAATGAACTAGTTTAGGTTGTGCAATCAATCTAGTAAAACCTTGTAGTTTTTCGTTATATAATCTTCGTTGGGTTTTGGTTGTGTGGATCTGGGGTTTAAATTTAAATATGTGGGATATTATATATGTTTTCAATGTATGATGTGGATATAATGGTATCTTTTTTTTATCACTCTGTATTACTAACTGCGTATGTAGAAATTAGCGGTTTCTGTGGGTATATGTTTTTAATGTGTTGGGTAAATGGTTTATAATAACTGGTTTTAAGTTGTATTTCGTGATTTCTCACTAGATTCCTGCTTGTACTTGCAGGCTGTCATTTAAACAAACGTTTATGCGTTTTAGGAGTTTCTCATCGCTCCTTTTATCTTGGAAATTTTATATCATCTTCCGATCGACGGCTACGCATTTTTAGTCAGCTCTGACTTATATTAGCTTACACTTCAGGTTATCTCATAGGGGGGGGGGGTCTTAGCTTTTGTTATCTCATGTCCATCTGTCCACTTTGAGTACAAAGTGTAGTGGATGCTTTGAGTAGCCACTATTTGTTGGTATCTCCTCAATTTGTTCTCAGGTCCATGGGTAGCGTGGTCTTGATAAGTAGTCTCCTCTCCAACACATTCTCTGGTAGTCTTTATTACTTCAATGTAAATTAAGTTGAATTATCTTAAGAACAATCTTCTAATTTCTTTCTCCGTTGTTACCTGCCACTCTTCCCTCATTTTCCAGTCATACACCATTTAACTTGTGTTATTATCTGTGCTCACAATAAATTCATTTAACTAATATAGGTTTCAAATGCTAATAAAATTTAATAATGAAAAAACTCTTTCCTTTTTATTTCCATTTATTTGTGCTTCTGTATTGATCTGAGTAATAGCGACAATGAGTTCAGCTGTTCATTATCATATCTGTACTTTACTTGTACCCCTCCTCCATAAACTATAATTACTGCGGTCTTGTTTCTACTCTCTTAGTCTATCTCGCTCATCCTCTCTCTTCTTCTATCTATCTATCTATATCTTATCTCTCTATATATTATCTATCTATAATTACTCATCATATCACTCAACCAGAACACCCTCACCTCGCCCCTTCTTCATCCTAGCACCAATATGTTTTGGTATTTTCCTGCCACATATCCTCCACGACAAACGTTTTCGGGCCGACCTTTATTTTCCTTTCACATAACCTATTCAACTACGCTTCTACCGTATTTTAGTATGCACACACTACACTCTTCTCGACCGAACTTCCCGCAGATCCATGCAGACCACAAGCGTGTCACCAATGGGGACCCACCACACCAACCCCCCAAAACAATGAACACACCCCAACCACAAACGTTCCCCCCCACTAAAATGATGTAATTCTTTTTTGTATACTAATTTTCATCACTATTAAACAATTTTTGTACTATATGTGTTTGCATTTTATTCCATTTTTCTTATTGTATTCCTATAAATTCTATCTGTTGGTTTCATGAATTTCGGTTTACTTTACTTAAGCTCCCCCCCCCCCACCCCCCCTATACAGAATGTTTAATTATAGAGAATTTCCTACACAATCTAATATTCATCTTGTGTTTTTGAACTATCATAAACATCACACCCCTCACACATATGTCCCCCAGCCTAAACAATGCCAGTTTCTAATGCACTTAAAATTAATTGTCACAACTTGTTGGTTATCTACTGGTGATTTTTAATCAAAATCGGCCCCCCCTAGACATTCCATTCATAAAATCCTTGTGGCAATTACAGTAAATGATGTTAGCTGTTTAGATTCTTCTCTACCTTCTACCAGTGACCAACAAAAATCATGTGATGTATAATCCAATTTACTGAAATAGTTAATCCTTGTATCTGGTCTTATTTTAGTATCTTTATTGGAATTGGGTGTAGTTATATGTTTAATTTTAGCATTCAACGCCCCTCTCCCCGCGATAAATATATACCATTCGAATTTAACTCATTTTGTTACCCTATTGTTTATGAACTATAAATGCTTTTGGACTGTATGTTTACAATTGTTTTCTTGTATATAATTATTCTATCAATAGTTCATCTATCAGTATTTTGAATTCTTCTAAATCTTAAAATTATTATTTTAATGGTTTTTGTGTTATTTATACTATTTTCATCTATAATTCAATGTGACTTTAATCTTGTTGCTTTTTCCACTGTAATGGCCGATTTCATATATAATAATTCTAGTTATTCGTTAATATTTTAACTTGAGCTATTGTAAAAATATGAAAATTCTAATTGTGTTAGTTATTTGTATTTATATTTTCAATTTCTGGGTTTATCTTTGCACTTCCTTTTATCCATCTCTAGGTTACGTTGTTTATTATTTACGCTTTTTGCTCTTATCTGATTTCCGCATGGTGTAGAAACACCAATGTGTTTTTGTTTTAAATTTTTAAACATATGTGGTAAAATCTTTCTAGAAATGGCATTCCATAATAACAGATCTTTTGTTTAAAATTCAAAAGTGTAACATTTTCTTCTATTGTTAGTATTATTTCCATATTTTGTATTATATATTTTTTGCTTATATGTAATTCATACTTCCTCATATTAAATCATGTTACTACCATAGGTGTTTTTTAATTTTTTCCATTTATCTCTATTAAACATTATATTTACATATATTCGCTTCTGCTCCTGTATCTATCACTTAGGGTTACTATAATATCGGTTGTGGTATCCTTCTACAATATTTTTGCACAGTAATATATTTTCATTCTTCATTTGTTCTTTTGATATTAATCTTCTTATTTTGGCAAGAGGTACTGTTAAGTGTTCATTTCTATTTATCTGGTTTAACTTTTCGAACCAATTTTATTCCGTAAGATAATATTTTGTTTCCTTGGTAGATTTTAATGGTATTATCAAGGTTATTCTCCTTATAATTATTTCTTTATCTGTTATCCTCGTCGCTTGTGTTTTTTTACTATTCCGACCCCCACCAGCGCTATATTAGGCCCCCGGGCATATTGTCTTTGTTCCACCACAGACGCAGTTCCAAGGACCAGACACCACAGCAGAGACCCACCCCAACATCACACCCCAACAGAAACACCATCACCACGACCCCCACCACCACACCCACCACGCAAGACCCCCAACGAGAGTCCGAGACCCCACACCCACCCAACCGACAGCAGACCCCCACACACGACAACATCCACAAAGAAACAGATACACACCCTAGAACACCAACTATAAAACCCATCCATAAAAACCACCACCCCCCACCCCCAACACACCCGTCTACCCCCCATAATAAACGAAAATAATGCGGAAGACTTAAAAACTCATTAACGACATCCATTAAATACCTTCCTAAAATTCAATACTATCATCCCCAAGATTTCGAAGTCATCACCACAAGCACCTCTATCCTCAAATTACTATCTAAGAATCTAGAAGCTAAAAAATAATAAAAGCTATAGTCCATGACCCGGAACTTCAACGCCACAAGACATTGACGAAAGGGATGATTCCAGTCCAAGCTAGAAGCATGAGCTCACCCTGAGACCGACGTGATGAACATTGGCTGAGTTGCCTCGGTTGAGTTGAAGATGATGGTACGTTTGCTGCATTCCACACATAAACAAAAGAAAAAAAACAATTACAAGTAAGGGTCAGTACAAAAACACGAGTACTGAGTAGGTATCATCGGCCCAACTCAAAATCGAAAGCAATATTATTTCCAGATAATATCATAAAATCAACTCATTCTTAACAGGTGATAGCAACAAATATAAAAAATTATAACATCACCAACCACATCCAAAGGACTCGGCCTCCACACCATACTCTTTTGGGAAACATGTTCTTTGGATTGATTATATTAACATATTTCAAGATTCATTTATCTTTATCCCTTCGTGTCGTAAATGACACTCTGCTCCAATACTACTACTATCCTGGTGTCGGGACGTGACACCCGATCCATATATATCCGGGCGGAACGTGGGACACTCCACTCCATATCCTATCCTGGTGTCGGACGTGACACCCGATCCATATACTATCTGGTGCCGCGAAGTGACAATCCGATCCATATACATCATGAGTTGTCGGAACGTGAACACTCCGATCCAATTACTATCCTGGGCCGGAACGTGGACACTCCGATCCTCATCATACCTATCTTGGTGTCGGACGTGACACTCCGATCCTCATAATTACTATCCTGGTGTCGGAACGTGGACACCCGATCCTCGTGTTTTATTACATCCTGGGTCGGAACGTGAACACCCGGATCCTTAATTCTCATACTTTAGTTCATCAAGCATTCTTTATACCAAGCATTCATCATTAACAACGTAAAATTTAGGATTAAGATTCAACACTCATCATGCTAGTTTCGCACACTTATATATAAACACATCATGCATACACCACCATTCAGCATATAGAGAAGGGTTACAATACTACCCAATAATACATTCGCATTAAGAGTTTACTATGAAATAGCAAAACATAAACCTACCTCCACCGAAGAATCTGATCAAACATCCATTCTACAATGCTTTGTTTTCCTCTTGTTCTTTCGTCTCTCGTCATTCTCCCTTCTCTTGTCTTGCTATTTTCTTATTCAACAACCCTTTTTCCTTTTACCCTAAATTAGGCATATAATTTAAGATAAAGATGATAAAAGTAACCCACTATTTATTCCAAGGTTGTATCCTTTAACCCAATAATTAAATTATTAACATTAAACACTAACTTTATAATTATAAGCAGGGAATATCTAAAACGCCCCCTCTAAAACTATTTAACAGAAATCTGACCCAAGTCAGGGTCACGCAGCCTGGACGGCCCGTCGTGCCCTGCGACAGTCCGTCCTGCTGCTTCCGCCACAAGGTTCGAGGACTCCAATTCAGTTAAAGAGTCGTGACGGCCCGTATGCCTAAGACGGGCCGTCCTGCCATCCTTCATGACGGTTCAGAGAGCCGCTCTCAGTACCCAAATTTCTAAATTCTAAGTGTTTTGAAACGAGACTCCCTCGACGGTCCGTCGGCCCATGCGGTCATCGTGGGATCCGTCGACACTCAGCCAGTTTTCCAGACAATAAAATCTGCTGCTCAAAACGACTAAACAGGGTCGTTTACAATAGTACCAATTTACCATCGTTCGTACTCGAAGATCACAAGAAGCACAACAAGGGCACGCAAAAGGGTAGTACCTGAATCTGTAAAAAGGTGCGGGTATTTTCTTGCATATCCGCTCCTTCTCCCAATGTGGACTCTTACCACTGGTGATTTTCTTCCATTGAACTTTGATGGATGCAATTTCCCCTTGATTCAAACGCGGATTTTCTTTACCTAGAATGGCAAAGGCTCCTCCTAATAAATCAAATTTTACAAGTAGAAACTGATCCAACGAATGAATGTAGTTTCCATCCCCATGGTATCTTTCAACATAGACACATTGAAATACCGCTGGTGCACTCCGTAGAGTAATAGAGGCAAGGCTACATTCATAAGCCAACCTCCCCTATTCGGCTTAAAGTACTTCAAATGTCCAATATAACTAGGGCTTAAGCTTACATCTTTTACCAAACCGCCATCACACCCTTCATGGGGGAAACCTTCAGCAAAAACTTGTTCACCCTCCATGGAAATCCAAGTTACCTAACCTTTCGATCTGCAGATTCCCTTTTGCCTACTTTGCGCCGCTCCTAAATAGCCTTTCTTGAATGAACTTCACTGTCTCCAATGATTCCCTCAAAAGATCGTACCCCAAGGTCTAACCTCAAATGCATCAAACCCCCAACCAATGGAGACCTACACTC